>CM035594.1:63791270-65153708 GCA_020423425.1 Chrysopa pallens
TTGGTTTTAGTAGTCGAAGAATCACTATGCTAGTTAATTTTCATCCGTCCGTTCAAGTCAGTGCAATATCACGATTACTGAAGAACGAAAACAGATCGCAAGTAGTGCAGCAAAAAAAAAAAAATAAAATAGCAAACCTCATTGGTCATTTACGAACTAGAAGTTACTTTTGATATCTAGATCATGATTAAATTTTAGAAATATACATTTTTGTTTTATTTCGGAGACCACACAATGGACTACTTTTATTTTCTTATGAGCCATTGTACCAACATTGTAAGAAAAACCACTTTTAGTTTGGAGTTAAAATATGAAACAAAAATGGAAAAGAAATTTTTAAAAATAAAGATATAAATACAATTATTTAAAATTGCAAATAAGATTCAGTACTATTTTTAAAATGTTATTAATTAACAAAATGTTTGTTTAATAATATAAACAACAATTTAAATAACACAATACAACAACTTTTACTTTATAAATTAATAAATAAATTATTAATTTATATATAAATTCTTTTTAATAAATAAAAAAGAAAAAAGATGATAATTATTACACTAGATTATAATAATTATACCTACATATTTCTGGTTGTTGTCTACCATGATGTCGCACCACGGATGGTTCACTGTGAGTTTGAGACATACTTTTTAATAACAAGTGTGATATTTATTATGGAAAAAAAAACCAATCAAAGATTTTTGTGTCTTATAATAAAATATGTTTGTCATTAATATAATTTTATTAAATCTTGTTATGCCTGACACTCACTCACTAGCCGAAAAGTCACTTTTTCGACTAAACATATCTATGAACATAGTATGAACAATACTTAGGTTGTATCGTTATAAAATTTCAAGGTATACAATTTATTCTCAATGATGACATACTAGAAAATACTGAAACATGTAAGAATTCATAAGTGTTGGAAAAATTGAGGTTTGATTTGGAAAATCAATCTTTCACAAGGATAAATTTTATTTTCAAGATACGTCACCAAGATTTGTAATTAATTAAATCAATTAGATTTGCATATGAATGAAGTGTAATTTGACATTATAAGTAACAGCAAAGGAATATAAACTAATTGTGGGTATGATAATTATTAATATCACGACCTGTATTTGTATTATATTTATGTGAAATATTCTATATAAATAAAATAAATGTAATTAATAAAATAATATAAAATTAAAAGATAACTTATTAATGAAAAATCAATAATTTAAATAATAATGAAATAAAATATAATTATTATTTAAATAACAGATCTTCTTCGTTGATTTATATATTATTTTATACATATTTTTATTATTTAATTATTTTATACATTTCTTTATATATACCTGTATTATTACAAAATATGTTAATTTATTTATATGATTATTATGTATAATAATAGTCTTGTTCCAATGTGTATTGTAAATAAAAACTTCTATTAAGTAACTTTAAAAACTCGAGAAAGATTCTAACAATATTGCTTTAAAATATATTAAAGGAAATCAAATCAAGCGATAATCGAAATCGTTAATCTTTTTTTTTTCTCATTACATAAAGTATAAATTTATTGCCACATGTCAAACCAACAAAATTAAAATTCAAAAATTTTTCGTCTAAGTAATATTATCGTTATTTTACTGCATTATTCCATTCGACTTTCGCTTCTTTCGAATGCAATCTCATATTTTCGAGTTATTAAAGGATATTAGTTATTTAATACAAAATTTCAAATCTCCACATTACCTAGAAAATTTTTCTATATTATAATACTTATTTCGATCACAAAAGAATCATAAATATACTGAAGCAAATAAAAAGTTGAATGAAACAAAATAAAAATTAACCTTTATCATCTCTGGATTTGTAACTCATTTCGAATGTAGTGGCAGGTTTATCGTGTTGAGATAATTAGCGACTTTTAGCATATTTGGAGATAATTAAAAAATATTTCAATAAGAATTATTTTAACAGGAGTAAATTTAATGAGAGTTTAACAATCATTTTACGACTATTTTGTTATCGAAATAAGTATTTCTTAAGATTAAAGGCTAATACAAAATAAGGTTCAAAATCACGCGCTATATTGAGCTTAAATATGTGACATTCACTCTCAAATTTAGCGGATACACAAAGTGGCGAGAATGAACTTATTTTAGTGATATTATTTTTTTAAATAAAAATTGTGTATTTATTGTACGTGTGTATTAAAATATTCTATATAGGTATATTTTAATATGAATATTCTTTTCCATGTACCAAAAAACGATCTGTATATACAGGATATTATAAATGACCACGTATCTTTGTTTTTTTTTTTTATTGAAATGTCTTTGTCATTTATAAAATGTTATAATATTATAATTTAAATTTATACAATACAACATTTAAATTGTTAATTAAAATTTAATTAATATACTTTTTTTTTTCGAAATTATATTGTAAAGTAGTTTAGTAGTTGTTTAACTATTTATATTATATATATATATTTAAAATGTCGCTTATCATTTAAAAACATCTTCATCACACAAGAAAATTAATTCATATTAAAGATGGTGTGAAAGAATTGTGTTTTAATAAATTATCATATTACCACTTATTTACAATGTATTTATTTATAAATATTGATATATTCATAAGACTTTAGTAATTTTGTAGTTTTGTTTTATTGTTTAAACTATTAACATATTACTTAGTAAGTAGTTAATATATCTATCTTTAAGGTACACAAAAGAATAAAAAAAAGATCAGTTTTAAATATTATACATAATCAATCATTATTAATACAATATAAGGTGTATATAATTTGAATTAGTGAGTATGTGTGCGTTTTTATTAGTTGTTGTCTTCAATCATGTGACTACCATAGTGATTGTTATATAGCGGAAGTTTTATGTGAAATGAGTCTGAGAGATCACAAATATATTTCTTTTGTATTTAATTAAAGCGTTTGTATTGTGTCAGTTCTCTTCCGTGCAAAATTTAAGTCATACAAATAATGGGTAATGTTTTTCATTTAATGAAGCCCTATACTTTAAGCCGGCAATATTAAAAATAATTTAGTAGAAAATGATCCGAATTTTTAATATTAATATGTTTCGTTAACGACTAGTTTCAAGAATATTGCTTTCAATTCGCTCTGAATGTTGATTTCCTGTTAGAATATTAAATATTTTGCTATGTAAGTAAAGCTTAAATAAATTGAATATTATCTGAAACAAACTCCAATGCTTAAAAATTTTTTTCTAAAATTATTAAGATAGACAAAATTTTTTATGCATTAAATTAAAGATATTGAACTTTCTAGATCATTTCAATTAACATCTATTACAATTTTTCTTTATCTGTGTCATTTAAATTCATCCCTTAAGAGTAGAAATGGAAGTAAGTAATTGAGACAGAAATATTAACAACATAAAAATAAGATAAAACACATATACACAACGCTTTCACTTTACACCACCTGGTGTGTTATTGTCTTAGGATATTATGAATGTTTGTGTGTTGATGAAATTGATTGATACATCTCAAAAGTTCATCATCATTTGACGATGAAGAAGACTTTACCTAACTCATTGTGGTGAGGAAGATATAAGTAAATTATAACCATAGAAGGTAGATAGATGAGAAAATAGGTATATTAGCATTTATGTACAATTATCAATATCATCAACATTATCAGCATCCTCTGTTGGATGTTCTTGTATATTAAAATCAACAGATTTGAAGACATTATAATAATTTTTTTGTTATTTATTTGAAATAATTATTAATTGATACTGCTAATTTTTGTTATTAATTTATAATGGATTACCAATTAATTATCGCTCGAAACAATAAATGGTTATTATTATGTTTTTAACAGGTTTTCCATCTCTTATGTACACGAAAAATTATACAGATTAGTTAGTATGTTGTATTATGTATATATTATTATTATATAATGTTGTTCATGTTTATAACTCAATTATTCATAAACACTCTATACTTAAGTTATTAAATTGTTTATAATAGATAGATATACATAGATTATAACATGGATCGCATCTGTAATCAGTCTGCGAGAAAATTGAACATTTCCAGAACCCAATAGAAAACATACTAATGACAGCAACAGTAGAACTTTAAAAATAAAGTCTTAGCTTTACTTTTAGCCCACATATTTTGTAAATCTGATTGACTACAATAAGAATTGGTAAAATTTTTATTTGATAAATAGATTTTTGAAACTTCGATTGTGTGTAAAGCCTCTTTTACATTCATCGAGTACTTCAAGTTACAAGTAGTTTATTTACTTAAGGGGGATTGATACCTTTGTAATAAAAATACTATTTAATGAAGTGTTAATCTTTCAATTTTTGGCGCACAGTGGACGAAAAAATATCTAATAACTTCAATTTTTATGATTTTGAAATTTTGAAAGCACAATGTTGACATAAAAACCGTGAGCATGTCGGAGAGGTTCTTGCAATAGTGTCTTTCGCTAACTTCTTAATAATCATTATTTTCGTTCTATAAATCGATGCATACGGCCAATATTTAACTTAAGGATTGTACTTTCATTGTTTTATTTTATGCCATATTTATATCTCATTCACAATTCATTCCAAAGAATTTTGATTTGGCACAATGAATAATCGATGATTAAATTCTGTTGTATGAAATTAAAAGCCGAAAACATGTCACCAATAATTTAATTCCAATACCAAGACAAGATTCGATAACTGTTTATTTTTGTACATTAAATTTCAAAATACATTCAAAAAACTGTTAAATTTATAATTAATAAATATAAATCAAGTTTAAGGCCCAAATATTTAATAACCTTTATTGGTTATGTTTTAAAAAATAATAATAATAATAAGTTGCTTATAGTTAGCGTAAAAATAATCACCTGCTGCGTCTAATCTATTCACTGTAAAGACAACCATAAAAGTCATAAACCATGTTTTAGAAAAAAATAAATTTAGTAAAAAGTGATTTAATAATTGTAACAGAAAATGAGTCTCATTCATTAAAAATTCTATTTGAGTATTTATTATAGTAAGACACCAAAACGACTTTGGCATAAACGTTCATATAATGTTCTTATTACTGCATTTCCATCCGCCCGTCTGGTCATACCACCACCTAGCCGTCATCCCTATAAGTATTAACTCTCAAATGGTAAAAGATAAGCAGCTGTTAATTTTGGTATTCGACCCCTTAAAACTGACAATTTCATCTAAACGTCATTATTTACGTTATAAGAAAATTATTTACATTAATCAAAAATCAGAATAAATATTCTCGCAAATAAAGTAACAACTTCTGGAAAAATGCAACACTATTATTTTCAATAGAAAGTTGAAAGTTTTTAACTCTTGTTAGAGAATTTTTCAGTAATGAAGTATATTTTAATGACAATGGTTCGATCACTTGTTTAGAATCAAGTTTAAAGAATAAATTATTACAATTCTTTTCGATCACATAGTAAAATTAATTCAATTTTTAGATACAATATTTTTTACACGTCATTCAATATATTAAAATTATTATAATCAAATATAGACAGGAATTTGTATGGTTGAAAAAAAAGAAAAAACCTCGACTTAAATTACCTATTAACTGAACAAATAATAATTTTTAATAAATTTTAAATAATTATCTGATTTTGTTCTCCAATGAAATAATGTCATTTTATCATAAATTTATTAGTATCTTCTTTCAAATTTATTTAACTTAGATATTATTCATTTTTAATTTAAAAAATTAGAGTTTCTTATTTCTCGCTTAAAGTCAAAGGTTATATAAAGATTATTGGATATTAAGAATTAGAAAAAATTTAGAATTTTAATTTGTAATTAATCTTTTAATAAATCATTATGAATTTATTGCATAAAAATTTTACAGTACAAAATTATTCAGTTTTTTTGTTGTTGTTTTGAAAATAAGATTGCTTCATTCCATTCAGTTCAGAAATAGAGAGCAGGTCAATTTTGACTAAACTTTTATTACAGAAAATTGTTTAAATTCGAAAATTATGTATAGCCCTGCAAATTATTTATAACACACCAAAAAAGTATCTCATAATTTTTTTTTGAAAAACCTGGACTTGAAAGTTCAGGTCAATCTGAGCTACTCGAAAAAATTATAAAGGAAGAACGTTGACTATCAATGTTATATTAAATTAACACTAGCAATTTATTTACTTCCTTTAAAACATTGCGATCAAAACAAAATTTACATTCCTATCAAAATAACCAATTACTTAAAATCATTAAATTGAATGCGATGTCGTAGTCTTTAATTAATTAATTCAATATATCAACGATCACAAATTATTGCATAAGCATAATATATATTGATGTAATTATTGTGAGTACATGATCTGATTCTGAAAAATAAAACGTATTATTGACAAAATACAATTTAGTTTGACATATTTGGAATAAACTAATGAGGCAAGTTGTAACGATTTGTCATTTAAAAATTTATGTGTTAGAATATAATTAGAGTAAGTCTGATTGTGATTGATCCGATAATGATTTATTCTGTTTCATGTGATATAAAGTATTACCTAATTTGACAGAGTTAATATTATATGCAAGTTCATAATGTTTTACGATTGTAATTAACGATATTTAAATCAAACTAAATAATCATAAAGTTATTGTATTATTTTATAATGAGTCTCTCCAGAATTACAAGGTTGCAAATTTAAAGTAAGTGAAAGCACAAACTCAAAAATAAATTTCAATATGATTTATTCAAAAATAGATTCATGTTGTTACATTATGATATCCTACAAAACAACAAAATGGTGTGAAAATAACGTACTTAAGTTAATTGAACAACTTATTCAATCGTTAGAAAATGCAAAACAATTTATTTTAATAGACATTAATTTTTCTTTCTGTACCGACATCAACATCAAATATTAATCGAATTGCATTTCCCCTATATAATAATTACTTGAACAAGATTTCTATATTCTAGTAAACGTATGTTGTTAAATTTATTATCATAAGTATCTTCATTAAATTACGTACATATTTTAAAAGCATATAAATAAAAAACATATTTATTCATATAACATCATATATAAAATACATTTATAACAATTAGTTTATTTTTGTCGGGTGTACGACGTCGCTTTAAGGCACTAAAAAGAAGTTTTTTTATTTTTAGAAAATGAATATAAAAAAATAATAATAATAATAATAATGAACTAACGAACGAAGAACATTTTCTATGAATATTCAAATGTTTCAATCACATTCAACAATCATCATTTGCATATTAATATTATTTTATGAATATAATACAACTATAGACTATATCAAAACTAGCATTGATTATTTTAAGGAGGTTTTATCGCTAACGTTTATTTAATAAATACAATTTACTGAAAAATATTTTTTTTTTTTTTGCATCGGCAGTCAAGGATTATTTTTAGTGTGAACTTAATATACTTTACATATATAGAATATTATTTTTAGTTTATTATACTCGACATATATAGGATATGTCTGAGTTTAGTCTAGGATTTGAAATGCTTGAAAACATTAACCACACGGATGCGGACTTAATAAGTTCATTTTTGTCCGCCGATAACTAAAAATAACTTGATTGAGTAGCCTAGGCGTAAAAACTGGAGTCGAAAATACGTTCATTAGATCCATAACCCAACTTTTGAACTATGAAAAATAATTAAAATAAAAAAAAGTTTCTTTTTCAAAATAAACATTTTTTCGTATACTGTTCGCCACAATTTTAATTCAAATTTATTTAATAAACAGAAATATCAACAATTATGAAAAATATCTTTATTGATTTTATATAATCATAATATACAATCAAAAATAGAATAAATAAATGACTTAAGGAAACCAATATTTGAATACTTTTTAAATATTTTTGAATGTTTGACTAAATATATATTACCCGCATATATTTTATATCAGTGTAAAATTGAAACATCTTTGCAATGAATATCTTTTCTAATAATAATAATAATTTTTTTTTTTTGTAATAAATAATAAAAATTATCAATTTATATATTTTGCAAATAATTTTAATATTATTTGATTTTAATTACCTCACCGAGCAAAGATGAGCATTGGACGTATGGATATATATAAATATTACCTATAACATTATGGTTATAACGCACATTTTATTACAGAACTAGTTTTTACAATTCATAACATCGTTTAAAGACAATTTTTACCTCTATATACAACCTGAGACCAGCAAATTACAGTACAGTAAAAAATGAAAGCCCAATCAAGTTGATCGAAAATATAATGCGATTCCTATTTAATTCACAGTACGAAAAATCTTATTTGTTTAATAATCAATACATTTATGTTTAAAATATTGCCATTAGAAGGTTAAATGTGCAAAATCTCACTAATAATGTTCATGTTCTCATTTTAATTTGTGGATTATAAAAATTAAACAGGCGTCGAGTAATTTCAAAGAATATTCATACAACATACATATTTTTACTGTAAATATAACAATTAATTATTGAATCCATTTTTAACATTTTAACAATTTTACTATAATATGCTTTTAAATTTTCCCGTGACACTTTTGGAAATAATTTGCGACACGCATTATTTTTCAAGTTAAAATTTAAATACCTCGTCACGGTTAAAATAAAACTTACATGAAAAAAATTTTTAATAAATTTTTTTTCTAAGGTCGAGTTAAATTTAAAACAAATTTTAACCTACAATTAAAAACTTAAATTTAATATTTTTTCTTGTTCAAAAGTAATGAGTCGTTTTTCTTGATAAAATCTGCTTTAATTTTAAAAAATCTGTATTCTACTACTGAATTTTTTAAACCATGGAATATAAATGTGTAAATGGAAAAGGAATTCACAAGAAAATGTAAATAAATAAATGTAACATCCATGTATGTAGACACTGTAGTATTAGAAGAAATGAATAAAAAATTAATAATCAGAAAAAGGAAGAATGATATTGTATATTTTAATAAATATTTATCTCTTTCGTAGGCAAAATACTAGACAATGTGAGAATGATAATGAACTAAATGAAGTAAAATTTTTGTACAAAATCCAATTTCGATTTATAAAGATATTTGAAATATTATTGGAAAAAGAAAATCGAAAAAATTTAGTTCCTTAGTTTTGTCAATATAAACTTTGACGATATACATGTATATAGACGTCATACATGATGCTTACATTCCAGAACATAGTTTACAAAGAATTTTTAATGTTGTTTGTATAAAATATAAATTTATAATAGTCGTATTTTTCTATATAATCATTAAATCTTTTTATTATTACAAATTTCATAAAAAGAACTTTTTAGTTATACTTTTCATAAATTGTCAATTTTATGTGTATTATAAAAACATAGTAGTAAGTGAAAAACTCTTTGTAAGAATGAATATATTTATAAACAAACAACATTGTTATAATTACAGGTCATAAGGTCAATAATGTACCTACTATGTTGTAAGAAATGTTAATTGGAAAGTATTTATTGTTGTTATTAACAAAGATTTTTTATGTTGTTTTTAGAGAAAATCTTACAAAAATATATAATAATTCAATACATTTAGATGCGTTCAATAATATAATAATCATTTTTAATTGAACAAATATAAAAGTGAATATTGGCAGGTCATACTTCTCATCTATTTTAAGTCAAAAACACCAAAACTCCACCTTTCGATGTAATAAATATGTACTGGCTATTTTTCTATTGTTTTTGTACATGCAGGCAAAAATTATTATTAACGAAATTTATAAAATTTTAGTTATAAGCTCTTTGCAATACTTAGTTGGAATGTAGACTATACTTGTGCCAGATTTAAAGAGATTAAAGAAGTCCAGTAAAGTAAAATAGAAAGATATGGTGCCAAAAGAAAAAGTGATGTAGCGTATCAGTATGATGTCAGTAGACACCGTCAGCAAAGCAAAACGGCTGAGATATTTAGTCAAATGAACAAAACCAGAACACCACACCAAATTATCTTCTCAAAGCTTCAAGAAACGGTGGATTGAAAACTGCCATGTAATATGGAAAAGCATATGACTAACACTCTTGCATCCAATAGGAAAGAGTGGCAAACAAGAACCAAAATCAATCTCAAGCAACAATTCCAAATGGCTCAGGCCAGGAGAAGAAGTCTAGAAAAATCTGAAGCTGAAAATGATAATATGATAGAATCCATGGAACAAATTCAGGAAATGTTCAAGATAGTATGTGGACTCCCAACTATCTCAAATCAAGCACTCTGCGATAGGTAAGAGATTTAACGCGCTACTTTTGATAAGAAGAGTCTCGTGTGTAATATCACTTTCACAAAAAACTCAATCCATATGCGTCACCATAATCAATATTTACTTGTTATTCAGGAGAAACCAACCAAACTGTAAGGAGAAAGGAAGTAAATGCTTATAGACCGCAGGAAGGAAATTGAAAAAACATTTTTGATTATTCAATGTTTTCATGTTTTCCACCGTTTTATTATCTTCCATCGAATGTTAAAAAAAACAACAATTTTATCTTTCTTTCTCATTTTGATAGTTTATTGATGCCTTACTCTCTATTCATTATTTTAATATACATTTGCAATCGATAATATTGCAAATATAATTGTAGTTGTATTTGGTATATTGTTATACTACTATTAGATTGATTATATGGTATACCATTTAATGCGTTTCACATAGATTAACATAATGTATGTCATTTAAATGTGTACCTTTATGCGTAATAATATTTTGCGTAATTGTTAACTAATATACAATGTTAAGTATTTATTATAATTTCATTTAGGTTATACTTATTTATGTATTAATATTATTGCAATATTTATTGGTGAATAAACATAATTTTATATTTCAATAATATATAACTCACGATGCTCAGAAGTATTTAAAGATTTTTTATTTACTAAAAAAGGAACATTTGTATTTGTGGCCTTCCTATCACTATTTGGTAAATAATGTATAAACAACGCAGCATTTCCATTCCTCTACGGCATGGCCTGAAAACCAAAATATTTTTATTATTATTCACCTGAACGATTGCCGAAAGTTTTTGAAACTAGAATTAAGAATTTGAATACATTTTTTATCACTCAATTGAAGCCTTCTGTCGTTACTTCTCGAACATAGATCTGAAGTAATTTTTTCAATTTTCAAAAATAAGCAGGGCATGGACATCAAAAACCCTGATTATACATGAGAATAATGCGAGATTTTGACGTCACCTATACGATATTATGAGATATCTGCATAAAACATGTAATCTAATTCGTTTTTGAAAACAGTCTTTCGGAGCTCATTTCTTTGTTTTTGAATAAATTTTATTTAAAATTTCGAGATTTATTATGATATTGAGTCTCGACTCTTCCTTAAATACATTTTTTATATTTTCAAACTTATCGGTGATCCTTAACGTTTTGCTTGTTTTCTACCCTGAAGTATTTACAACACTTCTTAGATTAAAAATTTTGAAACTTTATATAGACTCTGATTTTGAATATGAAAGCTATAATCCAGTAGCTTGAGGAGATTTTCTGAATAGTTATAAATGATCTAATGAAACATTTTTTTTTTTCATAACTTCAGAACAGATTCAAACTTTAAGAATATAATAGAAATAATGGAATGCGATTCTTTGATCCACAATACTTTAGTTATTTTTTAGTTTTAAATAAATTATGTGATTATGTTTATTAATTTTAAATTTATTGCAAATAGTAGTAATAATAATAGAAAATAAATTTATATTCTCTATTGTCCATAATTATTTTTATTACTTAATAGAAGTATTCCTTTATTAATAAATTTTAAATGAAACTTTGATGAGAATCCGTTTTTTTATTTATTTATCTGTAAAATACAAGATGATTCATTCAACTTTATTGCACAAAATTTGTTCTCCTCGACTATTATTTCTCATTTATTTTTCAGCATTCCCTTTTTGCAAATTTTCTAGGTACGAGTAGTTTTCTAATTCACCATTGTCAATATTGTATTAAGAACAAGGAGCTTAAAATATTTTGTGAATATATTAATTTTGAAGAAAATCTTAGGAATTAATTTCGAGTAAAACGTTGATAAACTGAAAATCACTAGACGATGGTGAGACACCTGACATATCAATTTTGACAAAATACTTATTTTTTGACTTTGAATCATCTGAAGATTTAATATAAAATTTGGTGATTGTATCTCTTTGGAATCGAAAGATGTCTTACCACAGATGGAAGATATGTGTTACAGGTCACGGACAAACCAATTTCTTAAAACAATTATTATTATTATCTTTTTTTTGATTCACTAAAAACTTATAGAATTATAAAATACTATAAATGGAAGTTAAAGTAAATAACACCCAGCGAAGGTTTATCGAAAACTCATTATTTCAGAGAGTGAACTGCAAACATGGTTAAATATTTCCTGAAAATTATTTTCGTCCAACAATATCATAAGTGATTGTTCTGTTTCTGAATCAAAATATTTTATAAATTATGTCTCAATGATTATTTAAATTCTTAAGGAACTTTTTCACATATTTGAATAATCCTGTTACAAAAACGTTTCTTATAAAACTTCAATAGAAACGAATTATGTAAGAAGTTAAGTACCAGTAATAAATAAATTTTTATTTATATTTTGAAGTATGAACTGGTAAGGAATCCTAAAAATGTAATCATAGTAAAAACAGATAATAAAATTATTATGATTATTACAAGATGAGGTTTAAAATAAAACCCTGGGTGATCTATCTTCTTAATACGATATTATACATATAGTGAAACAACAAAAATAACTTTGCTAAATATGTATAGAATACAATTTTTATGTGAATATTATTTATGTTGAAATTGAAGACTTTATGGTGATTCAACTACATGTACAAAGAAATATTACATTTATATTCTATTCAAGTTACATTTCATAGATTAAAAACTATATTAAGATACTAAAAGTAAATCTTACCGATAACAAATTTTCTCACACACAATATTTAAAGTTTTCTTGTATAGTTTACTTGATTTTCAAATATTACTGACTGTAGTGGTTTTACAGTCATATCAATAATAATTTCATAAATATCACTCTTAAATTTTTCATCATAAAATTGTGTTTTCAACAACTATAGTATAACCAATTGAGCAGGTTCAAAATTATTTTTACTTCCAATTTAGATCATTTCAGTATAATTCAAATTCTATAAACTTAAACGTTCTGAATTATAATAAAATTTTGATACTGCAGATCATGCATGTTATAAATAGTTCATTTCTGCTTGTGTGTCTTCAAGATATAAACTCAGGTATGAGATTAGATGGTATTTTCTCAGTTATCGCTCAAAAATTACGTTAAATTCCTTTCAGAAATTTTTTAGTCAATAAAATTGTTTTATCAAATTCTAGCACAAAAATTATTTGATAGTTTTCTCAAAGGAGTACCTTGAAAAAATTTTCGATAAAACTATGAATAAGTTTCGAGTTTTTGCCCCAATTTCCTAGAACAAATTATTTTGTATTTTAATAAATACGTATTTCGACTACAATATAGTCATCATCAGTTTGAATTAGCTAGTTGTAATGATTCTCTGAGGAGATGTTACTCGTTTGCACAAACCGTCACCAAATAAGCAACGAGTTTATGAGGTTTCTTGTATAATTGAGGTCTAAAAAATTCAAAAATAATATTTATTTTACAATCGCTCGACTAATTTTTGAAATATTGCATGAAATACAACCGATAAATCGGCCTTTGATTCGGATTTTTAGCAATATCTCAGAATCTACTAGTCCAATCGTTAAATAGATATTATTTTTGAAATTTGCGGGTTAAAATAAGCCTAGAATATGTATTTTATCCAAATCGGAGGCCAAAGATTTTACCCAATTTTTTCGATTTTTTCAAAGGGGTACCTTAACAAAATTGCGAAAATTCGAAAAAAAAATTGTTAATACAATTTGGAGGAAAACCATGTTTTTAAGTATATTTTGACCCGTAGATTTCAAAAATAACATTTAACGATCGGATGCTTAGTTTTTGAGATATCTGCATAAATCCGATCTAAAGGTCGATTTATCGGACAATCGGACAGTCAAGACATTTAATAGACAGCAAAGTCTATTAAATGTCTTGACTGCACACATTTAGTGTATTTTATTAATCATAATGGTTCAAACATGAATATTAAACATATGTCGAGTATTCACGTTTTTTGAATTACGGCACACATGTAAGTAAAAAATAATGTTATAAAATTTGGCAAACATGATCATTATCATTAAAATAGATGGATGGTTAAAACATTTTTAAAAATCATTTCCAAAATCAATTTCATTTTAGACATATTTTTCGGCAATAACTCCGCATGTCAGATTCTTGCTTGCTAAATATCAACAAATATACTTGGCATAATTATATTCTGATTAGTGTCATTTTTTGTTCTAATTCCCTTGAACAAACGTTTTATATGACTCCAGCTACATATTTGAATTTATATTTTAAAATATGAAAATAAAATTAATAACACTTAATGTACCATGTAAAATAAGTAATAAGTTTTTGAACGTGAATGATAAATTGGTTAAAAAATTACATGTACAGATTCAAAATGCAAAAAATTTTGATTTCAAAAATAGTATTGCTCTCCTCCTCAATTTTCTGAACATTCTCAATATTTATAAGGAAGGTATGTTGTTGTTGTTTTTTTTTTTTAGGTTCTTAAATAAAAACTTGGACACCATATATGTAAATCTTTCATGAATATATATGCGGATTGTGTATTAAATGTTTGAAAATACTTGAAGGTAAAATTCTTAGCCCAACCAACAATAGTATAGAAATATTTTTAACACCATTTGATCCATAATTATAGAATTTTAATAAAAAAATACCTGCTGAGACGCATCGAAGAACTGCTATTACAGTTATATATCTTTCAGTATGTTGGATATTTTCGTGTAGCTAAAGGGGATTATTTGAATTTTCCCAGAAAAATGTTTCAAATTAAAAATTAAAAACATACTAAGCTTGAAGAATTGCTTCAACTATTTTCAAGAAAATCGAAAAAAAAATTACTAGAATAAAGTTGGACACACAAAAACTTTAGTAAAACTTTTTTTTGGGATTCAGGATATCTCAGAAACTCAATATCGAAATTTTGATAATATAACAATGCTTCCAATAGTTAAAGACAGTATTAATGTTCGTCATATATAAACAGTTTACTTAATTTCAAACGTTTAAAATAAATTTTTAACAAAAAATTAATTCTTCAAATGCCAATTAATCATATCATAATTTTTAAAAGTTATTAGTTTTGTTATTATAATACTGAAAATCGTTTAGGTTTTTCAAAATTCAAATATTTGCCTATTTAAATAGTTAAAAATTTAAACATAAATAAATTTTTTACGAACCTATATAGGTTTACGAATCTATTTAAAAAATTTCTAATATAGTTATAGTTGAAGAGTGTCTTATTATTTCTACTATTATTTCTGAGCGGGTAAGAGAATTTCGCACAATTTTCCAGATGCCTGTCAGAATTTAATGAGGTTTTGCTTTTACTCGTATTATCATCTATGAGCGCGCTTTCATACTTACCATTCCTCAAATTCCCTTTTACAATAGGCAATAGTTAATTTAGAATCAACTGTTTTCAAAATTGTAAAAAATGATATTTTGTCGTTAATCAAAATGAGACTATAATTGCTATTACTCGTAATTAACCGTATCATTCTCGTTTAAATACAGCAAACTATTTGTACAGTAAAACTTGTTATAACCTTTATTTGCCACAGTCGTTTCTAAGTTCGACTTATTTGTGAGAATAAAGCGATAACAATTATAGACGGGATAGAATTAATTCCACCTTCAGTAGCATACAAACTCTGTATTAGAAACATATGAAGGCAATTGCACTATGGGGGTCGTAATGTTTGTTGCAATGTGGCGTGTGCGAGCAAGCCATGATGCAGTCAACTGACTCGCAACTCTTCTTCGTCTTGACTTTCTGATTAATCATCAGATTGTGTGAACTGGTTCTGTTGATTTATTGCTCGATAAATTTATATAAGTATGATATATCATGTGTATGAGAAATGTGTGCGCAGAGGTACATTTGTTGGGTGGATATTTATATATAAATATATATAAAAGATATACCGTATGTAAAAAGAATGTTCATTAATTCACTTAAAATAAATTTACATAGACGAGATAAACGCAGGATTAAAAAATTTATACCAAAAACAGACTTGTGTTTGATCATCCAGAAAGAGGTATTTGCGAAATAAGCGATAAGAAATGTGACAAAATACTGCTTTCGCTAGAAAGAAATTGTATTCGTTTACAATGTTTCTTAAGCATCCACAGTACTGTTTCAGATGCTCAACACTTTTTAGTCTTCCCCATAAAAAGTAAACACGCGCACCATTTTCTGTTCTTTTATACCCCCCTTGATAATGAAACCATTTGCAATAGAGCCTAAGACTGCACTTAGTATTTATATCTATCAATGCATTCTGTGAAGATTTTCCTTTTAGCTTTCGTTTAATAAGAACTTTATGATCAGCTTCAATAGGTCCCATTGCCATTCCAAGTTCTATTCATACACAACTTTTGTACATTTTTTTATTACTTCTTGTTCGTAAATAATTACATAATTCCTTATGAATACACGCCCTTAATTAATGTCACACCTAGTTCGATACTAACTGCCTAATTTGAAGTAGATTTTGAAATTTCTTATAGAAAAAATAAATAAATAGTTTGCAATTCTCAACTATTCTATAATGCTGAGCTCCAATATTCCACTACCGTAAGTGATTATTCACATTAGTGCTTGGTATGTATAAAATGGAATATACTTGCGAGTAGTACGATGAATAAGCTGGCGTGGGTCACTGTATTTATCGTTTTTTGAATATTACATATTGAATTTTGGAAATTATTGATTAAAAAAAGTGTCTCAATTTGAGGCAACTAAACTGGTCGAATCTGAATTACTTGTTATTCCAGTCAAAAAGTATAGTGACATGACAGTTATTAAAAACATATAAATTTTAGAAACTTATACCTAATTGACAATTTCCAGTTAATTTTTTTTCTTATGCACTTCTACTAATAAACTGTCCACTTCCTTAAAAACGTGATATTTTAATCATGTTTATTCGTCGATTTATTCAATTAACATACGGTATACACAAAAAGAATATTATTTTATCTATACATTTTATTTCATTAAACTTTTTGTTAAAACAAAAACATAGTGAGATGGAGTGGATCTTGTCTTTAACGAACAGATCAATATTTTTCTGTATCAGTTTATCAATTCAATTAATAAATTATGTCTTTAAATTGTTACTATTATAAAAATTAAATTATCAATTTTTTCTTCGAACTTAAAAATTGTAACCTAAATATTAAATTGGTAAAAAATAATCAACTTTTATCACCTGTTTCTATGGTAATTATAACCCAAAACTAACTACAATTCAGATATTTACTCTATATGATAATTATTAACCGAAGCTAACAGGAATTCATATTATTTGTTCATTTGAGTTCCTTTCGAAATATGGCCGAAATAATCAAAATTCAAGTGTATTTTACGATTTGATAATTGTATTACTAATTGGATCACAATTGGAACTCTGAAAGTAGGATGAAGTAGGATCGGCGATTTATAGTGATATTTTAAAAATTACTTATCTAGTTATCAAATTCAATAACAATCATGAAAAATTGGTTTCAGATTTTTATCAGACTTTATATTTAAGATAATTTTACTAATTATGTTTTTTGTTGCTGAACTTACAAGTACAAAACTCGTTAAAAGATTAGTATAGTATCCGAGTTAGTATCTGAAAAATCTGCATTCAATTTGGATTTGGTTTTACTAAATTTCCAAAATCTTGCTTATGATTAAAATTTGCATTCTATTAATACTTACTGAGAAATTTATTGTCCTCTGTACGCTCCTCGCTGTAATACCTATTCCTCTCATCCCTTCGATGTACAACATCAATTTTCAGGATCAATTAAATAATTTTCTACCAGGAATTTTATATAAATAAAATAAATATTTCCTTATTTATTTGTGATAATTAATTTTTGTAGAACTGTCACTGATTTAATATATATTCAAAAGTATTTATAACATTGTGAATATTTAAAAGTTATGCATTTGAAAGTAGTGTAATTTGTCAGTTGTGTTGGTGAATTACATACTCTATTACGATAATGTCTTAAATTATCTAATTACTTGAAAATCAAATTAAATTTTATGTGATCTCGTCTAGATCTTAAAGTATTAAATATATTTTGTTTTATCATCAAAACATAATTTATATACATAATATCAGCATTAGTTCAATTTTACCTTCGTAATATTATTGTTGATGCAAATAAAAAATAAAAATATTAATATTAATATTGATAATTAATCAATTATAGTCTCCTTCAAAGATTATATATACAAAATATTGATGTGTATTAAATTTATTATAAGGTTTGTTACACGTAAATAATTGTTATTCACTAGCAATTCGAGCTCGCAAAGTAGGAAAGAAAAACTGATTTGTTATCAGCCGTCGGTCTAGTTTCGCACTTTGTTGTCCGTGAATGCTATGGTCGCATGCTAAGTAGAGGGCTCATACGTCCTAAAAGCCAAAAACAGCTTAGCGGATTAAATGTTTGCATCGTTGAATCCATCTTCAGAAATATAGTATCTCTAAAGATAGACACAGGGATTGAATTGCATGAAAATATTAAATTTTTAATGATAAGGGTTTCAGCTACAAACTACTTGTTCCATTTATGAATATCGGTTACCATAAACTAAAGCTTTAAAATATTTAAAAATTTTATATAATTTTTTAATTATTTTTGGATAGCAAGTTACTGAACGTGAAATATTAAAGCTTCTCTCGGAAAAATGTTTTATAACGGTAGATTAAAAATGAAAAGAATCTAATTTCTTAATGTTTTATAATACTTTAAATATCATTGCTTTGAAAAGTCAAACATCATCCAACTATTTGTTAGACATCTTACTAACATGAATTACGTAAGAGTTGATTTCACTGAAGTTAAAAATTTAACATATATCTTCAATGTAAAAACCAAATTTCCATAAAACAAAATTCGAAAAGAAGATAGGTAATTCATTAATTTATACAAAATTTTAAACACTATTCAATTTAAACACAGTTTCAAAGATTTATAATACACATAAAATTAACATTATATCTGTTTTTTTTTAACAATAATATTGTTGATTAATAATAATCGATATTGATTGAATAGATCATCAACTATGAATGTACTACAACAACATAAACAAAATATAAAGTAGTACTACTTTATATTATTACAGTTTGTGAGAAAAATTTTCTAATGTTTGATAATTTTGTTGTTATTTTTGAAGATATATGTAACTTGAATTGATAAAAAGTATGAAGGGTTACGGTCCCAACTATTGGACACTACTTTTGTCATGCCGTTTATGCAGAATTTATAAATAAACGATTCAGTTATTTTAGTAGAGGGAAATGGTATAATGAAAAACAAACAAATTAATATTTGCTGCTCAAATGCGTCGTTTTTGGTAGATTGACCACATATTCTGTATATGCTGGGTCCCTGCTCAAGCTCACCTCGGATAATATTTACGTAATCTGTCAACAAATTTATCATATATTAGACAACTCACGGCGCTGGGCAATGAACGACAGTTTTTTTTTTGCTTGTTATTACTTGTTAGTCCCACACGTGAACCGAAGGATGGGAGCAATGGTTGCACTCATAACACAATGTAATGTATATACGTCATATAAGGATGCTAAGCATGGTGTTAAGAAGTTAAGGATATCCAAGCGGTGGTTCATTTAGTCTTCCTAATCTCGCCTATATGTATATAGCCTACCACCGTATTCCCATCGCATTTTTTGACTGGTTCTGTACTACATATATCAAGGTATTGTTTCAAAAAAGAATTATTAAAGAATTGAATTGGTTATTTTTAAGAGTAAAATGTTAACCAAATATTAGTTAGTGTCCCGCCACTATGTAAATCACCCTACTTTAATCTCCATGTTATATTATCGTTGTTAGTGTTGTTGTTATAAGGTATTAATGACAAATCATTTGTAAAAATCATTTTTGATTTAAAACATAATATTTTTGTTTCATATCGTTCGTACATACACAGTATATATACTATTATTATATTTGTGTTAAATTACACATGCTGTTTATAAAATTTTAAATAAATGTAACTGTCTATCAAATCAGTAATACATTTATTTTATTTATCTAGTTGAATTTTTATATTATTAAAATTCATTAACTTGGCCACATCATCATTAAATCATAATAGGACCCTAGCTTAGAAGTGTATGAAAAAGAAAAAGTGGAAAAAAAGAAAAAAAGGAAAAAACGATACAGTCAAATATAAAACAAAAATGAAGAAGATGAACTACGTTCATTATACGAAAAAATCCTTAAAAAGCAGACGTAATAAAATAAAAATAATTTTAACTGTAACTTCTTTATATTACTGATTATTAAAAAGTACAAAAAAATTTCTGAAATTTCAAAGAAAAATATGGGGTGTATGCAGAAATAATTTTATACTTTTTCTAAGGCATTAATAGTTTTATTTATTATATTGATAATTTCTTAGTATAAAATATTTTTACTCAACACGATTCTCAAACAACTGCATTTCCTTACATGGGATTTTTGTTAGTAAAACATTGTTATAGTTGCCTTGATAACTCACTCACTAAACAGCTAAATATGCGGACAACGAACCAGTTACAATTTGGATATATATTCATATACAATTTTCAGTTTCTTGAAGGGTCTACCAATTGAATCACCTTAATTTACTTGACATAAACTGATCATCTAAACCAGATTATGAACGTTATGAAATCCAAATCGTTAAAAATGATCTGGAGTTTGTTACTGATAAGAAACAGATTGTTTAGATTTTCCGGAATAAATAAACAGTAGGCTGAACTGAAAAGACTCGTTTTGAATTCATATGCAACTTAAATACAACATTTAGTGAAACTTTTTATTTTTAAATGATTTCCAATGATAAAGTGGAAGTCAAGATATTTTTCACACTACTAATGATATGAAAATTTTTTTAAAATTTATTTTTTTACTTCCAGCTTGCACAAGATTGTTTTGGTATTTGGCTCACCCAACATACTTTATATTTTTGTTTCTAAAAATTCACATATTTTCCTATCTACAAATAGACAGATCTACTATATAATGGTCCCAATTACTTTAAGCTGCAAAATCATATATACAAATATACGAAATCAATATTAATATCTTGTCATAAATTTAAAGTCAGTAAGAAATGGTTTATTGATTGGTTATACTAATCTATACATGTATTGTTTGATTTGATTAGTTATCGATAAACATCAATGGAATACCTATATATAATAATGCGTGTGTATTGAAAATAAAAATTATTTCAATTGATTATCATCAATTGAAATCATCATGTGAATTCTTTTAGTTTTTTTTTTTTTTAGGTTATGTGAACACTTTTTTGAACAACTTCAACTTATTCGTACTTTTTATCTATACAGGAGATTATTTTTAAAATTAATAGTATTATATAATAGATTTTCTCCGGTTGTAACGTTAGGTATTACATTGCGTTTTTTTTCGTTTATAGCAATGATTGTTACGACATACGATGATAAACCATCATTTACGTAGTTACTAAGCGATTATAGAACATACGCATTCCAACTTATACATTTTTTCTGTGAACACTGACCAGAATAAAGTCCGAAACACCATACCTACTACACAAAAAATCAATAGAAAACTCCAGCATATCATTCGCCTTGCGTTCGATAGGTTCAATTAATGGTCATCAGCAAGAGTGATTATTATCTGTTATAAAATCGTTTATTCGTATTTCATACGCTGACAACTTTAATGTACAAAATTTTCTGCTTAAAATAGATAATTTGTTTCTTAAACCTGACCGGGAATCAATATTGCCTAATTTGGATTCTATCTTTTGTAATCCAGAGAGTCAAATTTCAAATAAACCACAAATAATTATAACAAAGCCGAATTATGAATATCCAGGGGTTTGTCGAATATCCAGGGGTTTCGATTTTTGCTCCTCCGGGTATACACGAATACAGTCATAATTTTTTTTTTCAGAATTTTATTGCAGAAGGACGATTAAGTCAAATACCATCTACACAATCCTATAAGTTTTTACTTAGAAATAGATGCTTCATTTCTGTACACTCACATTAAAATACCATTGTACACTTAAGAAACGTATAAAAATTTCAAACAATAAGCGACAGTCAATAACTAATAAATATGAATAGAGTTTTTTGTTTGCGAAAACCAATTAAAAAGGTTATGCATTTTATGTAAGTAAATCATGTTTATTATCGTCTTTATTGCTCTTATCGCATAATGATTTATATTAGAAAAAGAGAAATACAATTTTTTAAGTCTAAGACTAATGAAACTATTGATGTTTGATATATCTATTGTTCTCATCTCTACATTATCTGAACGGTTTTGAATCGATTATAATATTTAACAAACTTGATGTAATGTTGTATTAAATCATAATTGTTTGTTTAAGGACAATAGTGAAACTGTCTAGATTCGTTCTAGTATACATACCTGTGTTCGCATTTATAACTTAATTTTAATTGTAATTCGTTACAAAAGCTCTTTTTATTGCCATTTTAAGACATTATTGTGTGTTATTACGAAATTTTATTATTATAGTTTTTATATTTTGAAATAACTTATTTACTATGCTGCAATACGCACGATAATACATTGACTTTATGAAGCATTTACAATATATATATATATATATATATATATATATATATATATAATATATATATATATACGTATATCCGTATGCGAATATGAGTGAGAAAGATCTAAAAAATTTACAGCGTTTGATAAGTTTGTTTATTTCCGTTTGACAAAAAGTTTGTTTCTTTGAACTTTTTTTCTTGTTCAAGTAATCTATCCTATAGTAAAATTGTTTCTATTTCTCTACCTATTTGTTCCTGTAATAGCCATTTCGTATAGATAGACCAATACTATGCCCAGAAAAGTGATTATTATAGAAAAATTTATTTGAAGAGAGATTTATATCTTTTCACTTTCTTTGAGGCCAATTTATATTGAATTTTTTATCACCTTTTAAAAACATATTCAACGTAAAAAAATAAAAAATTGTTTGAAACACTAAAAAGCTTTCAAAAGCTTTTCAAGAAATGTGGGTTAAAAAATAAATGTCTAAATTAAATGGACGTAAAAAAAATTATACAATAACTGCAGTTTTTTAAGGTCATCGGTCTTGGCCACCAAAAATAAGGTTTAAAAATACAAATGTCTCTGTCAAACTTCAAACTACTCATTAAATTATTTGCTACATACGTCTGTAAAATAACAAATTATATGTATAGAAAACATTATTTAAGCGATAACGTCTAATTAACTAGAAAAAATATTAAGTAATGGTTTTTAATCGCATTTTTGTATTTAATTTATGTAGAATACTAATTAATTTCAAATTAAAGTCGATTAAGTCTGAATAAAAACTCAATAAAGAATCAATACATACAATATTTGTTTTAAAAAAAAATTCGTTTAAACACACTTCAAATCTGATAAATTTAGTTCATTAAAATTTGGTAATAAAATTATAAAAAATTGATATTTTAAGTATTAAAAAGAATGATTTTATTTTCTATTCTTGTTAATCATAGAGATAACCATAAAATCGGCAAGATAGTTAGAGCGTTAAATAAGTTTACGCGTTAACGCGCGTAGCTCTAATGGCTGGGAGAGTATAGATTCGAATCCCAACTTTGGAAGTTGGATAATGTTAATTAGCGGGACGTTTAATGAATTATAACGTCAGTGCATGGAATTAAACGAAGAAATAGACTATGCTTGTGCAGTTTTTCTGTAGTTTATTAGCACTCAGGTTTCCCAAATTATTTAGTACTAGTGAAAAATTTTCAATGAATCCGAAATGATTGGGAAATTTTCTCATATGAATTTCCTGTGAAACAACATTTTTTTTAAATAGTACAAGTTTTTGACTTTAAAGATTTCAATGAAAATTCCCACAAGTATTTAAAAAAATTTTTGGGTAGGATTAATCAGCATTATCCAAAGTTATAGCAGTTTCTGTGAAAAAATTTTGCAATAGTTTTAAGCAGATAACTTCATTTGTCCAATTCAACCCTAAAAATATTACTAGCACTTATCTTAATATTTTTGTCCGCATAATAAAAAGGATATTTTTGTATTGTACCGTTGAATATGAAAAATTTAATAGAACACTTTCTTAACTCTACTAGTTACAGGTTATCACAGTTGTTAAATTTATTTTATACGGAATCCTTATATTATTAAATATCATATTTTAATCTAATTTATAATATACGATATAATTTAATATATTTATATGTATCAAAAACTACTAATTAGACAAAAAAAATATTATCTAATGACATTTTTTTTTATTTGATTGGTACCTACAGGTATATGTATTAAATATTAAATTACTTAATTAGACCTAAAATATATTTTATAATTTTAATACATTCTTAGTAATCCTAATTTAATAAAAAAAAAACTTTTTTAATGATAGTTTAAATTACTAATTTAAATACGCTAAATTTTGTTTCACATTAAATAAATTTCTTAAATCATTTATTAATATTTATATATTTATATTCATTATATACTTTATACAAAAAAAAATCTAACAATATGATGATTTTAAAAATGGAGTGTAAATTCATGTCATTTAAAATTAAGTTCTCAAAATCAATTTGATGATTGGATTAATTTATGTTTTTTCTCAATTTTGTTCATAATTTTTAATATAATTTAACGCTTAAACTGTAAATATCGTTTTTTCAAAATCAATTGGGAGGAAAAAATTTTTAATGAATAGACTGTGTGAACAGTTATTTTCCATCATGCTTTCATCTTGACGAACCAAAATTTTAGTTCTTGGTTCGTTCATGCTGAACGACGAAATGAATGTTATTTAAAAATTGAAAATTCATAATTTAATTCGGAGTCGTTATTTCTGGAAATCAAAATGAATTTATGTTATCGCAGAATAATCTTTATTACTTATCTCAGCAAAAAAATTATACGATAAAGCCCATTGTATAAATTTGTTCATAAATCGTTTATAGGAGGTCTTAAATAAACGGATACACTCATACAATACGTTATCCATATTAAGTATTGTCTTTAGGGTGCGATCCAGACGTTGTCTGATATTATAAAAAGGAATAATAGTAATACATAAAAAAAAAACTATAATACGAATATAAGTAAATATTTTATTGTCCATTCAAAGAGTCTAGCGCAATATACACAACTACACCGGAAACAAATGAACGTATCAAACATATCACACGCATCCGGTCATCTATTTCAATTTCATGTATGGAATAATTAATGATTAAATAATATAACTAATATTTATTTAATACGTGTTAAGTCACTCACTCAAAAATATCATTTATAATGTCTATCGAACGTGATTAATTTTTTGAAAAAAAAAAACTTAATTTTTTTTAATTGGTTATTTGAAAACTATATTATCTACGATATTATTGGAAAACATATAATTTGTTACTCTTAGCTTATTTCGTAGCGATCTGCAAAAACTTTGCTCAAATAATTTGATTGGATATATTTACATGACAGATTATTTTCTCCACTCGAGGCATTGCTCCAATTCATGAAATGGGAAACATCGATTGTAAGAAATGTACTGATATAGCCAAAATATTTATTTAAGCAAATAGGATTGTTACAGCGGCAATACATGAAATATGATGAAAGTACGATGTTCTTTTTGTTTGTAAATAAATTCATATAAGACAAGTTTTGTGTTCATATTTTATCTTCGGTTAAATCAACAAACAAACCATCTTATATATAAAATTAATTTTATACCATTGATAATTCATTAATCATAACTTTTTTTTTTGACAATATTGTTAATGCCTAAAAGGCATTATAAATTTACATATTCATATTCTTATGCATTATTGTTGGTCAAACAACCTGTGTATTTATATAGAAACAATACCTATAGATAGCATTCGACTGCCTAAAAAATAAACTCCTCAGTAATTTGGTGTAATTTATTCATAAAAACTAAAATTATGTGACAAATTTTAGTGCACATATAACATTTACTAAGTTCTTGAATGTATGTGGAAATTTTCCTCGTTAAGAAAGTACCAATTATCTAAATGACTTTTTAGAATATTATTATTAATAATGATACTATCTAATACCGAGCATCCAAGAATTATGACGTGATTGTTTTTTCTGCAGGAGTCCGAAAATCTTCAATTGCGTTTAAAATTTTTAAGAAAATAGAGACCTGATTAGAGAAAATGGAAAAATATAACTAAAGCTTTTGTTTAACTTGCAATGTATCTATATTTGTTCAAATGGAATTTTTCAACTCAATTTTGAAACAGTTATTTTCAACCTATTTAGCTGAAATTTTTTATACAAGTTCAGTTTGAAGGTTAGTTGTGTGACATTATTCTAAATCCAACATGGTGATTTAATTATTTTTGATGCATTCCTACAATATGAGTAACAAATGAAAGGTCTTATTGAGAAATTATAAGTGCTGAACATAAACTGCGGTGTTCCAACCCACCAGGAGTTTTCAGTTATCCATCGATTTCTAAAAAGTAAAGAACATTTTTAAAAAACAAACAGTTATTAAAATTCAATAAAAAGAAAAACTAAACTTTTACTTTAAAACTTATATCGTCATTACACAATTTATGTGGTATAAAAGATCAACAATTTATATTGTAGGGAGATTTACTTGTGTAGATGAACAAGTAAAAATACGAATACTTTTATTTAACGAGATGCTTTTAAATTTTATTTTTATAAATTTAAAAGTTTACTTTTTTTCTTTTTATCATATTTAAATTAAAGCTTGTTTTTAAAAAATGTGTTTTAATTTATTTTATTTATTAGGAAATTAAACTGTACCAATGAAAATTTGCTTTTCATTGATATTTTTTCGGGTTAATATCAAAAAAAGGTAAAACGGCTTATTTGGTAAATGTATCTATTTCTAATTGTGTTGCAACCGAATTACATTGCCATTAACTTTTTTAAACATTAACACAGCATTCGCCATTGATGCTAACACAAACATAACGATAACTTGAACAGCTATGTTGAACTACTCGAACAGTATAAAAATCACATTCTGTACTTTTACATATAAAATATTTGTTGAAATAAAACATAAAATACATAATCGAATTGAATGATATTTTTATTGTTTTAAGTCAACGAGAGACATCAATCAGTCTGGATGTCACTAGTCATTTGTCCAAAAGTTGTCATTGATGTGTACCTTAGTGATGGTGGTTGTTGGATGATTGTCACTGTATTCACGTGTTTCCGGTGTTTTATACACAAGTACACCTATATACTAGTAACTTATAACGACACGTAGAATAGAATGTTTCGAATTAAAATATCATGACGGGGTGTCTTTTGTTTATCTATGTCGTGTAATATTATTTGTTTTTTTTATTGTCATTTGTTTTGGTTATTGTTTTTGATGTTTTTCAAGCCCACGAGTATTCAATATAGAACCAGATATTAATAGTTCACAATAATGGAAAAAATCTTATAGAATAAAATCATCAAACAAATATTCGCTTGCTTTCTAAAAAATTCATAATTTGAAAGGAAATTTCACGTTCTTGAATATGAACGAGTCATTTGGATCGCATCGATCCTTGAGTCATTTTTTTAAATTTTTAACAAATGGTTTAATTTTGTAAGAATATCAGATTAACGTAAAATTTTCTCATTAGATAATTTTAGAGTTTTCACACTTTTATGTTCATAATATTTTTTATTATTAGAAGTATATAATTATAATACATATAACAACATTTTTTTTGCATTTTACCAATATTAATAATTAGAAGAAATTCTCACTCATTTAAAATTTAATTTTCTCGTGAAAATTGCTATCCTTTTAAATGGGATGCGTGACATTTTGTGGTATTGCATAGCACGTTTAGAAAAAGAACTTGTTAAAAAAACAAAATCTTGTAATAGTAAAGAAAGGATATGATGTCTAAGACACTTTGTGAAGGCTATGTGAAACATTTTGCCTAAATGACGATGGTTTAGTGCCTAGATATTTAAATTTGAATTTTCCATGGGTAAGCATTGAATTAACACGTCCGTTTAGATTGTTGTATTTGATTACAAACAAGATTATCTCCATAAATCATCGAATTATGATTAAGAAATAAAATAATTTTTGCGAAGAGTATCGAAAAATTTAGGTTATATTTATAATATTTTAAAAATTACGCTTTGTCTACCTATAAAAATAATATACCTGGGGTAATAAAATTAAAAATTATTCCACTTGAGAATATTTTGTTTATTTATTGATGATCATACCAATAAAATCAATTAAATGTGTGTCAATCATCTCACATAAAGGGTTTTATAGTATCAAAAGTAAGTAAAATATTTATCATGGAATATTAATGACTATTATTTTTTTCAGTGATAAATCATAGTATGAGAAGTACAGAAACCAGGTTCTGGTAGGAATCAGCTCTGCGCATGATTCACTCCTACGCCATAGGTGAGAATTGAGTTGGATGAAAACGTCTTTATTAAATAAGAAAAGCAATTATATTACGATGAACATTCTGAAAATCATTAATTGAAGGTATAACAATTAAATATCTATAAAATGATATTCGTTAAATTATTAAAATGTAGACAGTTGGGTACTTTTGATTGTTTTCAATCCGTTTACCATGGCATGACAAGTAAAAGATAATAAATTCGAAACATGTAATGGAAGGAGCTTAATGAATCTCATTCTTCTTCAAATGTAGTTATCATAATTTATATTGGGATAATCTCTCAATCAGTTGCGCACAAATCGCTGTTGGAAATGCCATAAACTCTGGCTTTAATCTTATATGATAATATGTCTTTAAACAAAAAATGCAAGACATGGATGATATAGCTTTTAAATAAGTAGCATTTAATAACATTATAAACTTTGTCATTTAAAATATAATCTATTAGAAATTTCATAAGCAAAATCTGTATTAACCTCAATTTTGGGAACGTCCTTAACAGACATTTATTACCCAAATTAAGAATGTTTAAATTTTAAAACTTGCTAAATTTTGGCAAATTTTTAAATTGAACAAAATTTAATGAAAAAAAAGTCAAGTGATCAAAATAAATGATTGCGTTGTTTTATTTGGTGCGAGACCCTAAAATGAACGAGATCAATTTATTTTGTAAATGATGGGACACGTATCTTTAAATATCGAGTGCAAAATAATTTGCAATATTTTTTATAGTAAAAGAAGAACCTAAATTACATACAAAAAAACCTTT
Source organism: Chrysopa pallens (assembly GCA_020423425.1). Taxonomy (NCBI): domain Eukaryota; kingdom Metazoa; phylum Arthropoda; class Insecta; order Neuroptera; family Chrysopidae; genus Chrysopa; species Chrysopa pallens. The sequence goes on from CM035594.1 coordinate 63,820,792, forward strand.
AAATATATATAATTATTTACAGCGGTTTAACACATTATTATGCTTCGGGCTAATTGTTTTTGTATTTTTTTCATAAAAAGTGTAAAAAATTTTTGTTAATTTTATATTAAATTCAAGCGACATTTATTACTTCTTATTTGAGATTCAGCATTAAGTTTGACGTGTTCCATTCCGATTTCATACGTTTTTATGCGACTTTAATTTCAATCAATATACTTCAAATTGCAATCAATATACGTCAATTGAGGCACTACTTGATAAGGTGTAACACATTTCTCTTTTAATACTTTGTCCCATTCGATTAAGAGCTTAGATATTTGTAAAATGATTTTTATTATGATGGCATAGGGTTTAATGAATCCATAGTTTAATTAATGAAGAAAGAACATCTTATGTGGTCTTACTTTACGCCTTATCCATTCTTCCATTTACAATTTTATTCTTCAAAAAGGGCATAATTTTTGCTCAAATGTATTTCAAGTTGCAGTTAGGTATGATGTCATCAAATATAATATTAAACATTTCAAATATACAATTTTGATTAGGACATCATATCTTACTGCTCAGTAATACTTTTGTAATTTGCCATCAAAATCAGATCAGAAATTACTGGCATGGATACGGGCAATCAGACAGAACGGAAAAACCAACAGAACGATTAAATTGTTAATACTCAAAATTTTTGGTAACGTATTAAAATCCACATTTATTTATGATAAGTAGAACAGAAATTAAAAAATCAAAAATTCCAATTTTATTTCTTAATACTTAAAAATATTTAGAATTAAAAAAAAGAAAAAAAAAAAAACCTGACAACTTTTACAACTTTTTTTGTCTGTGAAAACATTTAACAAACAGGGTAGAAAGTCAAAAATTTTGGTATTCATACAAGCAATTACATAAAATTATCCCAAATATGGGTATACTAAATAATAATTTCATATATTGAAAAATATGATTGGTATTTAAAAGACACTGTTATATATCCATCAATAAATTGATTGTATGGTATTTAATAATTCATTGGTTGCTCTGAGATTTTAATCTTGATATTTATTTATTTACTGAGAAGAATCTTACCAATCAAGTGGATAAATAACAACACAGTATTAATTAAATTAATTCAACTTAACACCATTTAATATCTCTGTTTATATATAAATAATATGAATACAAAACTTAAGAAAAAGTAAATTCAGCTTTTATTTATCGTTTTAGTACTAACTTCGACAAAGAGTTTTTGTATTAGTTATAAACGATACTTGCAACTTTAAATGTAATTATCTGTATGAGGCCCTGAAATGGAAATTAATAATTCAGAAAAGAAACTAAAGCTGTACCTTAAAAAACATCGATTAACTATTGATTTACATTTTTAATATCTTAAATAAAGAATATGTTTGAGTCAATCAATTTCTTGTTATTTTAACATTCTCAAAGCAAATCAAAATTGGTGGTTTGCTTAGAGGTTTTAAAATGTAACTTAAATTTTCTTTTCGGATTCCCAATTTTAGTCTCGAAGAATCTTATAGTGTGTATATTTTAACTTATAAATGCAAATGGCTTGAAATATAAGTTGAATTTAGAAAATTGTTTCAAATAAGATCATTTGGAAGACACATGATGAGCTACCCAATGGAGAAAGTAAAAAATAATTTGTTTATTATTACGAATATTAATTTTTTTTTTTTTTTAATTTTTATTCCCAAAAACCGGATATTATTGTTTGTTCTCGAGATAATAGTGGCGAAGAATTCCGAACGGACATATGTACAAGCACACATATAAATCTCTCTAAAAACGTTGTATTAGGGTTCTAGTGATCGTTAAACGTAAATATATGTCCAAATACGGGATTCATATCACGAACTTCCCATTAGGAAGTGAAAAATTCAAACTTTAGCCTGAAAATTGTTGAAATTTCATACATGGTAGATGAATTTACCTACGACCAAAAATTAATATTCAATACTTGTTATATTGCGATATTATACAAAAAAAAAAACTTCACATTATGTGATAAATTATTTGACATGTAATTGATTTCAATAACATGAAACTATATAATTAAGTGTAAAAAATGTGTACCGCACATTTGTTTAACATTAATATCGATTGGATTCAATTAAATTATTATCTGAAAGTATACTTAGTTTTAAAAAACATGAAATAAGTCAAAATTTCAATTCATTTTAATCAATTTTTCGTATTGTATATAATTATTAAAAGAGCTGTTCCACGTTTGTATTAACGATTCTACTTTTTTGATTATAAATAATTTGTATTAAACGGTTAAAAAAACCAATGCATATTTTTTATTGATTAACTCTTAATTAAACAACATATTATTGCAGTAAAAAGTTTCAGGACTGTAAACGCTATTTTGGTACATAAATCTTGTATTTTCTAATACATTTTTGGGAAACATACGTGTAATTGAATATATATTTCTTCAGAATTAATTTTCAATGGCAAAATTTTTTGAAAAATTCTCATTTTGATGTGAATGAAACATTCGATCGATTTTGATCAAAAATCTTTTCCACATTTTCTTACATTTTAAGTTTCATTTCAGATAATTTTAATATTGAATTGAAACTAACATAATATAATAATTATAATTATTATAGAATTGACAGATCTTCAATTGCTTTCAAAATATTTTGTACCAGCTTAATTAATTTCTGTTGGTGAAATCAATCAACCTTATTCAGCTTATCACCCTTAAAATCTTCAATTGATTGAATGACTAAAACAATCGTTTTGCATGTAATCAGGATGTGAAATCAAAAAAAAAAAATCAATTTGAATGCATGGCTCAGATATAAATTTTTATTTTGCCTGAAGGTTGTTTATAGATTGATCTTTGAATACTATGTACATATTGCTTTGTAAAATAGTAATATTCATAATAGTGCGTCTAAAATGAGCTGCATAAAGTTTCTCCTTACTCATTGCTTAAACTTTAAATTTTCATCGATCGAAACGAGAATTGGAAGAAGCCTTGCAAACATCTAAAAATTCACTAGGAGTCTGATCTTACAAAGTTTTTCAACTTCCCGTGATGTATATGAAAAATTTCGGCAAGCAAAGTATATTTATCTGAAGTACATGATTCTCTTGCATTAACCAGATATAGGTTTCTTGTATCGAGGTATATAAAATAACACCAAACTTCAAGTCAAAATATATGATTATTATTTATTTAATAATAAATAATAAAAGTAATCACAGGTTCCTGTTTTTAATATCCATTATTATTGAATACGTCATTATCATGATATCCATTCATAGCATTCATTGTATCACAACGGTTTCATCCACGTATTATTTACAAATTGAAATTATCGAAAAAGTTCATCATCAATTTTTTATAATAAAAAGTTGTACCTTAATTTTAAGTTTCGCACATTTTTGGTGTCACTAAAAAAATAGTGTTAAATAAATGTATACGACAATCATTCGCATTTGGCTATTATTACGTGATATTACCTTCTAATAACCATTTAAAATCGATATTTAACACACAACAGTCCATAGAATGACATTTTCTTTCACCAAGCCAATATTTCAACAATATAGCTATGAAACACAAGCTCCACGGAAATTCATAATCAGGATAATAAGAAAACAATACTTTATTTATAAGAATTTAGGTATTTTTGGTCTATTATTTTTATTTTTATAACTTCAACAAAAAACGGCTGGACCAATTTTGCTGACCAATTTTGAAATAATTTTATATTAAGTTTCGTAATTACTCAACGAATGAAAATATTTCCACGTCGATAGCATCTCCGGATAATCGAGACACATTTCATGAAACACTGCCCTCAGTGTGTCTAAACAAATGAGGCTTGATGTAATCAGCAAGTATACAAAAAACTTTATTCCCACTCCAGTTTTAACGATTCAGTGGATCAAATTCGTTGGATATAATAAGCGGCATAAGAGGTAAGAAGGAGAGTAAGAGGAAATATACCATGAAAATTTTATTTTTTGTCTCGAAATGAAACTGATTGGGCTTGTAAATTGGTTACTGATTAAACTGAAATGGACAAATAAATACAAAAAGTGGCAAAATCAGAAAAATTTTTATGAATGATAAAACTAATCTACAAAAAAATTTCATCAAAGAAAATTTGCTTCATCCCAAAATCAGGAAAAGTTTCTTACTTACAATTATTGAGCAATATCACTTAACTTTGACTATAAGATAATATAAAATTTAAAAATTTTATGTTTACCCATTCATTACATCAAAAACCGAAGCACTTGGAGTGCATTCAAAATAAAAATATTAAGCTAAGTATATTATTATTTTATTTAATTAAAAAAATTTACTTATACATTTAACACCCAACAAAATTGCAGAACAAGTAATTTAGTACTTTTTTTTATACCGTCTAGTTGTAATTTCTAGGATGTTGTATATTGAACTTTGAAAATTTTTGAATCAACTATTTATTTCATAGAATTGACATCTTTCAAACGAAACATAAATATCTAATAAAGAAAGTTTTAACAGTTTTAAATTATTATTAAGTAAGAATGATAAATCTATATTTAGATTTCGCGTTTCAAAGCTTATTTTCAGTTCAAAAACGGAAAATATCTGCCTCTAGCTTCTTAAACTTTTACATAAATATAAAAGTTATAATTGCGAGCGAGCACTTATTATCAATATTATTATCAAATTGAAATACATTTGGTAGAGATAAGATTAAAAATTAAATTCGCCTAATATATTACAAAATATTTTTATGTTTTTTTCTGTTAAAGATATCACAAACAAAAAATTTTCTTATTTTCTTTCACAACTTCTTCCACTAAAAAAATTTATAATTAATGCTTCCCGAAATATCATTCTAATGTTGGACTTGCAGTTTCTACAAGACTGTAGAAACTGTATTGTCACGATAAACGATATTGTAATGTTTGTTGCTTGATAAGTATCCTTAACACTGCAATGTTAAAATAAAATTTAATATATCAATTATCATTATTTGCAAACTGACTATACCAAACATCTCGAGTGTATTCACTGTTTTTCGCTGCTTAACCAAAAGTGTTGTTTCATTGTAATTTACATAATAATTGTTTTGTTCAATACAAGTGGTATGTAGCCTGTCGTGTAAAAGTTAAAAACTCTGTAATATCATCACCTGTAGTTTTGTATAGGTTTTGTACAGATACTAATTATTACCAAAAAATATATATACAAAACGTAAAGAATCGATCGAATACCTACACTTATTATAACAGTTAAAATCTAGAACAAATATTTGTTAAATTTCACACTTACATACATAAAATGATGACCATGTGTTGATGGTTTTACTCCATGTAACATGTAATTTTTTTCAGCACATACTTATTTTCTTTTAATATTTACAGAGGGTAACAAAAACTGCAATTCAAAAGGCAAAAACAATAGGCAATACAGTTTTTAGAAATCTTGACGTAGAATAGAAAAAAGAATTCGCTTAGACCTTCCTTATTATGTACTATACTAGGTCAATAAGTCTGTGAAAAATATCAATAAATATCATTCTTTACTAGATAACTAGCAAAGTTGTAGTCATATTTATCACAATTTTGTCATCAGTTGAAGTAAACAACTTTTGTTTGTTTAAAAAAAAAATGGAAAAATGAGCTTAAAATCGCGATATAAACATTTCTATGAAAAGAAATAAGCTGTGTTGGGTTCAGTTCATCATACATCTGCTCCTGTATTAACATTTATATATTTGGTTCAATGAATTTAAGCGTGACCGTACAACAACAAAATGCCAACATCGTTTAGAACATCATCAAACATTTTTACTACTTTTTCGAAACTGCATGTGAATGTAAAAAGCGATAAAGTAAGCCACTCAACAATATGACCAGTTTTATACCAAATTGTCCACAAAAACGAAACGTACTTTTACGGACCAAACGGACGACTGTTATAATCTTTTTGACCACACAGTAGAAAAAATTGTTATGTTTTAATTAAAAATTGGCAATGAACGAGTCAAAGAAACATAATTTTATAAGAGTACGAATTTAATTGGAAAAATATAGGTATGTCTGTTTATTGTAACAACAACAAAAAAAAGGAGTGATATCGTTAAAAATCACGCGATTTTTATTTAAATAAGAGTAGTTACACACCTTAGGTATATTTACATTGATCGTTTTAATGTGTTCAGTCAATTATATGGTCCTCTATGGTCCTCAGGGGTTGTGTGTGGTGTAGACCATAAATATAGTTTATGAAGTAATTTCTTATTGCGCTTCCTGTAAAATTTTCAACGAAAAACTCTTTAAATTTATGTTTTATTAATTTTTTGAATATATTACAATCTTTTTTTATGATCTACACGATTTCATATTTATGTTAAAGACATTTTTCTGGTTTTGAACATATAATTTTTTTCTATATATCTGTAATGATAATATGAATATTATCAAAGAGAACTGTAGAATTATTTGAATAAATTTTGATTTGTTGTCCCAATTTTCTAATATAAACATTTTTTGTTTTTTATAAATACGTATTTCCACTTTTGCAAACAGCCAAATTAGCAGCGAGTAACGTCTCCTCGGAGATTTATTCCGAATAACTAACTCATACTGATAATGACGTCTTTGTAACCAAAATACGTATTTATAAAAGACACACAATTTTTTATCTATTGAATTATCAAGAGTATGTGGCACAATTGGTTAGTATGTTGAGTTGTCAGTTGTAAGGTCTGTGGTTCAAATCTATGGGGCGGTTTAAAATATTTTATTTATATTAATTGATTATTGATTTATATGTCACTATTGTTTTGGAGTTATTGTAACAAGCCTCAATGGCAAAATATTTTTTGGTTTTTTTTTTTTTTGAAGAATTAAAAAAAACATTGGGTCTTTGATTGATTTCTTATAAATAAATATATTTGCAATTAATCGGTCGATTGATTGATTTTTAATTGTTCACGTATTGTTTTCTTTTAGTTAAATTTTAATCCAATGTAAATCCACCAAATCTACCAAAAAATTAATCAATTTTTATCAACCATTTATTTTATTTAATACACATCATTATAAATTGACTTTAAATTTTATTTATAACTCTACGTAATACTCAACTAACTACACGTAATAATGGTGTCACACTTGCTTATTTTCAGCTTTTAATACGTATTTCAATATGCAATATATATTATTCATCAAATATTAATTAATAATTTATTATTTTGATTTGTTGAAAGTCTTCCATAAAGCAAACAACATCTTTTTATAAAGAAAAATTAATATTTAAGTAGTTGTTAAGTGAGTGATAAGATATTGAAACACCAAAACGTCTGCTTCAGTGCTTAAGAGAAATTGTTATAAATATATAATAAGCACATTCCTGAATGTATTTTATCGTTTAAAATTTGCCAACAAATAACTTAGACAATACTCATCCAAATATTATGAAATTTGGTAGCAAAATGTTCACATGAAAACGGAGGACCCACCATTCCTAAAGTAACAATTTTAATTCGATTTTAGATAAAAAAATGTTTCAACATACCGCTTTCATGTAAATATTGTACATACCAAAATTCAAAACGTTTGGGTAATTATTTTTTGAAGTTATATGTACGCCAAATTTGAAAGATAATGAATGACATTAGGTATGAACACATCTTTTCAAAATTGATACCAATATGTGTAAACTTTTTTGTCGATATTTATCGATCGAGTTGACAATGGTCCTAATAGATAAGCATTTTCATAATTTTGATTTAAAATTCACAAAATATTTCCAAATGTAAATACAAAATATATAAGAAAAACATTTAAAAAAATAATACTTTTATTTTGAGCTTTTGAAGTTCATGTAATCCTTTAAAATATCTGAAAAACAACACCAAATTTATGGTTGGGTTTTGTGAAAAATTTGAAATAGTGTTTTCATTTGTATACTAAATGGTAGAAAAGAAATCAATATGCCAAATTTGAGGAAGCATTGTTTGCAACTTCTAAATAAATCGATTTTCAATGTATTTTTTTTAATCATCCTACAAGTTTAACACAAATGAAATGCATAAATTTTAATATCAAACAAAAGCGTTTTGCACTGAAAGACGGATAAAAATCAAATAGAATAAAGTCGAACACTTCTGAATATTTAAAAAAAAAAGCAATTTTATAGAAAGGATTTGTAAATATTAATCAAAATCTAACAACGAAATGAAACATTAATAACTTTTCATCTTAAAATTTGCATAATATATTAATTATTAAAATAATTGTATAAAATAATAGTTGTATAATTCAATCAACTGAGAATTATTTTAATAATTAAAGTAGGTATTTGGAGAGCTTTTTTTCTATCTACGAATAAAGAGATAACACTGAGCTTTTTTCGTGTATATTTGTATTTTGAATATTTTTTTCAGTTAAAGGTTATCAAATATGTAAGTGAAACAATGTGTCAAAATATGGGGGGCTGGGCGAGTTGAATTTTAAATTTAAAAAAATAATTATAAAATATGGTTTTGAAACAAGTTAGGATTTATGATTTTGGATTTTTCTAGCAAGCTTATGTGTCACAATTGGTTAGTGTGTAGAGTTCTCAGTCGAAAGGTCGGTGGTTCGAATCTAGGAGACGGTTTCTACTTTTTTTATTCAGATTAATTGATTATTGATTTATATTCTCTATTCTCTTTGTATCATATAAAGAGACAATTTAGCGTTATTGTTTAAAGGCGTGGGTTGTCAACCGATAGGTCAGCGGTTCGAGCCTATTCCGGGATGAAAATTTTTATAATTAGATTAATTGATTATATATGTATATGTCACTATTGTTTTGGAGTCATTGTAACAAGCCTCTGTGGCGAAATTGGTTACAGTGTTGTTATGACAACCAAAAGGTCGTGGTTACGAAACTATTTGGCGGCGCAAAATTTTTATATTAATAGAGCAATTGATGATTATTTATATATCACTACTAATTTGGATCACTGTAACAAGCCATCGTGTCGTAATTCGTTATGTCGTTGATCTATTAACCAAATAGTAGGATGTTCAAGCCTATTAAGGGGCGTAAAATTTTTAGTTTTAAAGTTATTATTTCATAATATTTCAGTCCTGTAAAGCCTCCATCAGTAGAAACTTCCCCTTGAACTTAATCAGTTTCATAGTGGCAGTTGAAGTGAACACATCAATAATTAAAAACAGTGTTAGAAATATTTAACAGTGACATTGTGAGGTTAGTTTTAAAAGACGCGGCAAGTCGGTGAGCCAAATTCAAATATTTCATAATTTGCAAATTTGAACTTAATCAGTTTCATAGTGACAGTTGAAGTGAACACATCAATAATTAAAAACAGTGTTAGAAATATTTGACAGGGACATTGTGGGGTTAGTTTTAAAATACGCGGCAATTCGGTGAGCCAAATTAAAATATTTCATAATTTGCAAATTTGAACTTAATCAGTTTCATAGTGACAGTTGAAGTGAACACATCAATAATTAAAAACAGTGTTAGAAATATTTGACAGTGACATTGTGGGGTTAGTTTTAAAAGACGCGGCAATTCGGTGAGTCATATTAAAATATTTCATAATTTGCAAATTTGAACTTAATCAGTTTCATAGTGACAGTTGAAGTGAACACATCAATAATTAAAAACAGTGTTAGAAATATTTGACAGTGACATTGTGGGGTTAGTTTTAAAAGACGCGGCAATTCGGTGAGTAATATTAAAATATTGATTAATTTTAAAAAATTTGCTATTATTATTATTATTTCATTATTTTTAGGTTCTCTAAATAATTTAAAACAGTGTGACTGACTGACTAATGTTAGGTTAAATTGACAAGACGCGGTAATTCGGTTAGACGGTTTGAAGGTTTGAATTAGATTTTATACTAATCATAAAAATCATATTTTTTCCGATGATTGTGTGTGTACTAATGAAGTAGTTCTGCAAAGGATGATTGTACCAAGTCATGATATTTGTAAGCCCGGACTGAAACTCCGGCAGTTATCTCTATGGCTTAGGTATATAAAACATACAAATTATTGTTGAGAATGTTTGGTTTTTATTTTTAAAAGAAAATCAATTCGACCTGTAACCTATAAACTGAATGACTGACCATACTTGAATAGGTTTTTGTTTGAATTAGATTTTATACTAATCATAAAAATCATGTTTTTTCCGATGATTATGTGTGTAATAATGAAGTAGTTCTGCAAAGGATGATTGTACCAAGTCATGATATTTGTAAGCCCGGACTGAAACTTCGGCAGTTATCTCTATGGCTTAGGTATATAAAACATACAAATTATTGTTGAGAATGTTTGGTTTTTATTTTTAAAAGAAAATCAATTAAAACTGTAACCTAAGTGACATAAAACTGGATAGTGTTAGGATTTGACTTAATATTTGTGTTTAATGGAGTGCCATGGAAGAACAACAGAAGGTTAGCTTCACAAGAGGCGGCAATTCGGTGAGTCATATTAAAATATTGATTATTTTTAAAAAATTTGCTATTATTATTTTATTATTATTTTTAGGTTCCCCAAATAATTTAAAACAGTGTGACTGACTTGTGACTAATGTTAGGTTAAATTGACAAGACGCGGTATTTCGGTTAGACGGTTTGAAGGTTTGAATTAGATTTTATACTAATCATAAAAATCATGTTTTTTCCGATGATTGTGTGTGTACTAATGAAGTAGTTCTGCAAAGGATGATTGTACCAAGTCATGATATTTGTAAGCCCGGACTGAAACTCCGGCAGTTATCTCTATGGCTTTGGTATATAAAACATACAAATTATTGTTGAGAATGTTTGGTTTTTATTTTTAAAAGAAAATCAATTCGACCTGTAACCTATAAACTGAATGACTGACCATACTTGAATAGGTTTTTGTTTGAATTAGATTTTATACTAATCATAAAAATCATGTTTTTTCCGATGATTATGTGTGTAATAATGAAGTAGTTCTGCAAAGGATGATTGTACCAAGTCATGATATTTGTAAGCCCGGACTGAAACTTCGGCAGTTATCTCTATGGCTTAGGTATATAAAACATACAAATTATTGTTGAGAATGTTTGGTTTTTATTTTTAAAAGAAAATCAATTAAAACTGTAACCTAAGTGACATAAAACTGGATAGTGTTAGACTTTGACTTTATATTTGTGTTTAATGAAGTGCCATGGAAGAACAATGGAAGGTTAGCTTACAAGAGGCGGTAATTCGGTGAGTTATATTAAAATATTTATTAATTTGAAAAATTTTATAGTATCATTTTATTATTTTTCAGTTCCTGTAAAACATATTCAAGCAGCAACTTCTATTATATAAAAGAGTTATAGAAATATATAATTGTGAACAGAGTAAGGTTAGTTTTACAAGACGCGATAATTCGGTGAGATATATTAAAATATTTATTAATTTGATTTGATTATTTAATTATATTTCAGGTCCCGTTTATTTTTTAATTTTATTTTCTATTAATAATTAAATCAATTTTTCTCTAATATTGGTGTATTTATTTTGATAATAAAATTTGTATATATTTTTGTTTGTATAAGACTGTAAAATAAATAATTAAAATCAATGTTTCTCACTTTTGTAAAATTTTGTAAAAAATAAAAACTTTAAAATTAAAGTGTTAGTAATTATTTCATTATATTTCACTACTGTTTTGGATCGTTTTGTAATATTTACTCCCCTGTTATTAAAAAACCAAAGGTATCTTACGATCTTGATAATACGCGGTTGAATTTGGGATTAAATTAATTGGTATTACATTAATTTTAAACTAAAAACAATCATGTAAGGATTATTTTTATTTGAAACTATTTTGATAAGGAGATATTTTGTAATAATTTCGATATTTCACCGTTGAAATAATTGATCGTTTAATTGGGATATTTTAATGTTTTTATTATTGTCATGGAACATTTAATCATGTTGAGTAGACAAATGAAATGGCAGAAAATACACCAATATTTTTAGGTATTATTTAATATCTATTAATTATTGGTAGGTATAGTAGATACTGGAGGTACCACCAATTCACATGAAATAATATAAATATTTTGACCTGATTTGAATGTTCCGATGGAGTGAAATTCGATAAAATGGTTTTTAATAACGTTTTTTGATCTAAAACGAATATTTTGATCATAATTTGAGGGGTCACAAGTCATTTTACCTTAAATATTAATAGTCAAAAAATTCAATTTTTAGGTTTGTTATAGAAAGTTTTCCGCCAAAGAAAATTTTATGAAAATGGTTTAAATCAACGCCCGTTCATGTTAATTGCATAATCCGATAATAATTAGCGGGGTCATAGGCCATTTAAGCCGAAAAAATTATTTTCTAAAAAAAGTTGTATTGGTGGGTGGGTTCTGGACGATTTTCCGATGGGGTGAAATTCGATAAAATGGTTTTTACTACCGTTTTTTGATCTTAAACGAGTATTTTGATCATAATTTGAGGGGTCACAAGTCATTTTACCTGAAATATAAATAGTTTAAAAATTCAATTTTTTGGGTGGTTATAGAAAGTTTTCCGACAGAGAAAATTTTATGAAAATGGTTAAAATCAACGCCAGTTCATGTTTATTGCATAATCCAATAATAATTCGCGGGGTCATAGGCCATTTAAGCCGAAAAAATTATTTTCTAAAAAAAGTTGTATTTGAGGGTGGGGGGTTAAAGATGATTTCCCGATGGGGTCAAATTCGATAAAATGGTTTTAACTAGCGTTTTTTGATCTTAAAAGAGTACTTTGATCATAATTTGAGGGGTCACAAGTCATTTTACCTTAAATATTAATAGTTAAAAAATTCAATTTTTAGGGTTGTTATAGAAAGTTTTCCGACAAAGAAAATTTTACGAAAATGGTTTGTATTAACGCCAGTTCATTTTAATTGCCTAATCCAATAGTAATTCGCGGGGTCATGCGTTATTTGACAAAAAAAAATAACTTCAAAAAATCTATACTACTTTTATATGTTTTTCTTTGTTTCGAATATAAAACTGAAACACGTTTTTGAAGGGTAGGTGGTGGTAGGTTATATTATAATGAAGTCGGGTATAATTTAATTAATTTTTATTAACGTTTTTTTTGTTTTAAATGATATCTGAATATGTATTCTATTGAAAACAAGTAGCATTTTTATACGTAAATCCTTTATTAAAATGTTTTGCCTAAGTCTCTTCTATTTGACTAAATTTAAAGTGGCGTGCGCGCCATGGATCGCGCCAAATTTCTATTACATAAAATATTAATGTTTCAGGACTACAAATACAAATCTATAAAATCATATATTGGTTACCTTTTATTGAGCTATCGCGAGCACTTCCTTAAATTAAATTTTTTTTCGTAACTGCCTTAAAATATTGTTAATTTAAATTTAATTTTATTGGATTCAAATTAAAATATCCAATAAATCTTGAAAACATTTCTTTCCTAAGTGACAGAATCAACAATCATTTTCACATCAAAAAAGACAATTTTTTAAATTCTATTCACGATTTGATATTTAAAATAAAACTTGAAAATATGTTTATTTATTGATTTTGGTCATTAAAACACACACAAAAAAAATTCAAACACGTGTTACTTAATATGCGTCTCAGTGATTTAGATAAACATACAAAAAGCTATTTGTACTATCAACGCTTATAAAAAATGACGGGAGAGACGCAGATTTTTTAAATCAACTTGAATGGTCTGCTTCGTTAGATAAATATTTATTATTAAAAAAAATTTTTTTTTTCTTTAATTGAAATTTAAGAAATGTAATTTCAAAAGTTAGAATTTAGAATTTATTGAGATAGTAGAGAAAATTATGAAAATTGTTAAAAATTATTAGAAGATCTAACGTTATACTCATTATATGATTGTAGTCAAAAATATAACCTCGTAAATAATGGAATTCCTATTAGAAATTGAAAATAAACTCTAAGAAAAAATTTGTGTACATTTTTTCACAATGCCGAAAATCATAAAGGGTTATTATCAAAAAAAAGTTTCGTTAACAAAAACGTGTTTAGTCGGTAAATAACTAAAAATAAATGAGAATAAAACATTCACTTTGGCGGTTAAAATATTGTTTTAAAAATTCAAATAAACAAAAACCAAATGAACATATTACATACAGGATATTGTCAGAAATTTATTGTCTTCATGAGTTTAATGAAAATCTATTAGAAAAATATAATTAAAAAAAAAAAAACAAAAACCTTACCTTTTAATTTTGTATCGGTGCCGAATACATTAATATTTATGGACTACGTTATTGTAAATAGATGTTACATTGTGAAAAAAAAATTATTAAACAATATATATGTATTGAACGGATATCAAATTATGAATTAATCGATTAAATGATCGACTACTGGTATTATTTCAAGTTTTATAATGTAACAAAACGGTTTATGTGAGAATTTTTTTCAATTTTTCTATAAACAAATTTTAGTTTCATTATTGTAAATTGTTGTGATAACTTATGATGTTTTAATGTTTTTATTTTTAGCACTTAGAATATTTACTGAATTAAGTATAAAATTCAATCCCTACCTTCAAAAAAATTAACAAATTTTTTCTATGTAAACGTAATTCTAATAATGTTTGTAGTGCAGATTTTTACAATTTATGTGAAAAGAAATAGTATATGTAAGGAGGCGAAAAAAGCTGTCCATTTTATTGAGAAAAAACACTAGTTATAACTAAAGCATAGACAAATATTTAGAAGTGTATTTATCAATGACTTGATATGATTACAGGCATCCTAAAAAAATGTTGACATCAATAAAATTTTAATTGATGTTAATCGAAGTCATGATTTTAATAAAATTTTATAAAAAAAAAACTGTCAATTTTATTAAGTTTATTTGATTTGTACTAATAAAAAATAAATACAAAAAAATGATTTAGCAATAGGTGTAGACACACTTAAAATCCATCAGTTAATTTAAGTATCATCATAAAAGTATCTAGGATGTGACTGTTTTTGGTATTTGTGGTTTATTATATGATGGTTTCAGATTTATATATCTATTCACATTCAAAGGTGTGATATGTGGTTTTTTTTTTTGGAAAGTATGATATCGGTTTTTAGGATACCGTACAAGAAAAATAATGGTGCGCGATTATTTATGAAGCATATCAAATTTATAGGGTAAGACAATTTTATTTGTGTAATTTTTTTAAAATTTCTATATAATAATCTCCTTGTTGTTCAATGCGTTTCTCCAACTTTTTACAAATGCTACAGAAAACTATACATGTGGAAGTTCTTCAATTTCAGCACATGGGTCTATGATGAAATCCTCGTTTGGTCGTTGTCCACTATTGAAACTGCGGTTATGTTTGTTCTTGTTTGAAAGCAAATGAGGAACCCATCTTACAGGTATTTTTTTAAACCCAATTTATTTTCAAATTGATGGCACCTTTTGAAACCCCTGTGGGTGCACGTAATTTTATTTTTTCGGTCATTTAACACTTTATCATGCTTATGTCGAACATTTGTGGTGAACTCACGCCTATGGGACGCCCCAAATGGTGTTCGCATTCAATTGATAAACGGCTACGTTTTAATTCATTTATTTTAAGATTCAAATTAAAGTTATTAAATCGTTATTAATAATTAATGCAACGGATCATCACAAAGGTCCACTTGTTTGTCTAAAAGACGTTATGTATGCATGAACATTTCTTTAATCTCTTATAGATTAAAAATGGGCCTCGGAACCATGCGAATCAAGTCGATAATTTTATTCTGGTAATATATCAACTGGTTTATTGTCTAAGCACTTATAAAAATTGAATTATTGATATCAATATTTTTAAACGGTATTAACTTTATACTAAATATTATATACCCTGATATATATACAGGATATAAAAATTTTCAATAACAGAAATATTACTTTAATTTATTTGATACTTTTAATATACAATTCTCCATTTAAATGAACCTTTGATTAATTAAAAAATCCAATGATATGTTTATGAATTATTCAGTATATCTTGCACATCCTTTGTGTATCAGTTAAACTCGTGCTTTTTAATAAAACATACACTATCGGCTTAATTATAAAAGGCTGTTATAACAATTTGAAGTTCACGCACTTTTTATTATACTTAAATTATTATTTTGGTTTATGATTTTTATTCTGTATTTGATTATGGATTAATAATTGGTTTTTTATAGTATAATTTTAAAAAGAAGGCCCCTGAAATTTACTGTTTGTTTAAAGTGCTGAAAAATCAAAACTTTAAATAATAATTTCATATTTAAGTTTCATATCATAGAAGTCTAACGACAATTTTATACCCGTTGATTGTACATTTAATGTCAATGAACTAAATCGAAATATGGTCTTGAAAATTCAAATTTTTTGGCTACTAGTAAAAACAAACTGTAAATTGAATCTAACAATTACATTAAGGGTCTTGAAGGCCGTAAAAAATATACTTTTTAATGCATGAACTTGATACATAGAGCCTTGAATTAACTTGTTTTTTAAATTTTTATTTCTACAGATAATTAATTTTATATGTTTTAAATTGTACTCAAAATTGTTGTAGGTGCACTCAATATTAATTTTTCACTTTTAAATAGACAATTGAGCAATTTATTTTTCATATATTGATTTGTAAATTGAAACGTATTTCTATTGTTTCTAAAATCTATTATATTTATTTAAAATGTTTCTAATATTTTTGTAATTTTAATATTTTTGTATTGACCTACTTGTAAACCTCAAAAATTATTTAACCTGTTCTATCTTTTTGAATTTAAATTAATATTAAATTAATCAATTATTTATTTATAGCAGAAATTCTGATATGGTTTTCCAATTATTCCAATAGTTTTGTATCAAATGTATGTTTAAAAGAAATAAGGATTATTAATCTAAAAAAATAAACTGACCAGAAACTGACTTTCTGAAATGAATCGTTAGTCCAAGTTATTTCCTATCTTAATAATTATAATAAGTTGGTATTCATAAATGTTTTATACTCTAAAATTTGTTTAAAAATACAATTATTTCATATAAAACGTTCATAAAGTTTCAATAAAATAAAAGAAAATAATAAAATTTTATAATATCGTGTAGGTAGGCATTATGTGTACATGCTCTAATCAATAATAAATAATTTTTTATCAATTATATTTAATGGACTTCAAGAAGATAGTGTGAAAATGTCTATGCATCAATATTAAAATAATAACTCTTCCACAAATTAAATGAATTTTTGCACACTTTTATAAAATTATCATTAAATCTAATAATAAAAGGTTACTAAAACTTAACATAATTTTCACTTTTTTCAGTTTACATTATTTTTAGGTTATGTGAATTTTTATTTCTTTGATTTGAACAAAATTATATTGATAAGTATAATAATTATAAGTGTGAGATTTTAATGATCCATTACACGATAACGTAGTCACAATTATTTCCACGCAAATTATTTCAATAAAGTACTCATATTACATCGGACGTAGGAGCAAATCAAAAATAACTATTTCGTGATAACAAATTTACTAAAATTATGCAGTAGTAGAGTATAAAAAAATGGAAAAAATTAATCCTTATTCCAGATGACACCCCGTCCCCGTCTAAAATTAAAAAATTAAAAACTGAAAACTAAAAGCAATTTAAGTTTATAATTGTTCATATTTATGAGGATATTTAATAGGCAGATTAATCCATTTTGTAGGTACCATCTTTAATTTTCTACATTTTTATTATTTGATTTGTATTCAACTACTTCAAAAATCCATCATTACTATTCGTTTTAATTTTAATTTGAAGGAACTGTATGCCCCAAAAATATGTGCAGAAAAAGACCAAGTGTCCAGCTGGAACCTTTTTATATTAGATAAATGTTGTTAATCAGTGTATAAAGTCTTTTGTATGATTCCCGTAATTATGTTCTTGAATCTACAATACTGAATCTAATTACGAAAATATCCCGTAATTACGGAAAATAAGAGGAAATCCCATAATTAAGGAACTTTTACATTAATTATTTAAATATTTTATTGAAATATAATCAGTCAAAATCAATAAGTTTTGCAAGGTAATTACGGGAAAAGTTTTAATTTTTAAAAACGTGTAAAATAAAATTTTAAGTAGCTATTTTATATTAAAAATTAGACATGATTCAACTCCCGGAATAACGTGCAAATTGTTTTTAGTATGTTGATAATTACGGGAGTATCACGTTAAGAATTATCATGAAAATTTTGTTTTTAATTTTTATTTATTCATATTAAATACAAATTTCTTAAATATGAAAAATTCTTGTTAATGTTTCTTTATAAAACACTTCGACCTAATTCGACCACGACATAATTGTAAATTGATGCTGTCGCTTTTAATTGAGTCTCTTCCTTAAATAAAAAATGAATTCTTTTTGAAATCAACGCAGTGAATACGGCTGTAATTCAAAGAAACGTTCTTTTAATCTAATTATAAATCATTCATAAGTTTTAATGCAGATATGTTATCGTGTGAATGAACACACATTTTTATACCTTTTATTTACTATATTTTAGGAATTATTTTTATTAAGAATTACACAAAAAAATACATTTCTTTAGTATAATATCGATAATACTATATTTCCCGGGTCAAAGAGCAACTAACATCTATCTGTCTATACAAATTACTGGGTTCAAAAGATTATTTTTTGGTATTTATTTGGTTTACTTTGAATACTTTGTATTATGTGTTTTTAATCGGATTTTATATTGATTGCGATTCGAGCTTATTATAAATTTTCTACTACAAACTACAAAATTTTTCGTTTATTATCTAAATTGAAAGTAAATGCAAATAAACGTCTGTTGGCTTTTTGGCAGTGCTTTCTAAAGACAAAAAAAAACCAATCATTGAATACCGTTTTAGATTCTATAACTATGAAAATCAACTGAAAGATTCGAAATTTTTCATTTCCACCATTGTGTATATTACATTGAAATGGAAATAAATTTTTGAAAATCATGATTAACTGACTTTATGCCTTTGTCATGTAAAATAAATTTTACGATAAAAACACGATTTCTTTAATATATAAGCGAATGTATTTTTCACTGAAGGTATCAATCATTTCACTGCTTTTTGTATTTGGTTCTAAGAATAAACAATATGAACTTAAAATTTGTATTAATTGTTGTGACAGCAGTGATTGCTTGTAATGTGATTGCCCATCCAATTGCGGTAATAATATAATTTATTATTATTTTTTTTTTAATAACATATTAAAATATAAATATATATTAATTTTTCTAAATTTTTTTAATTAATAGTACTGTGATGATGGCGCTGCCTCTGCATCTGGAGCAGCATCGTCCGGAGGAGGTTCAGCCTCTGGATCAGGCGCTGCATCTGGTGGTGGATCAGCAGCCGGATCCAGTGCATCTTCTGGATCTGGATCATGTGGATGTGAAGGATCAAGTGGATCAAGTTCATCAGCTGGATCAGGTTCTGCATCAGGATCATCTAATGGTTCAAGTTCAGCAGCTGGAGCAGGAGGTGCTTCTGGATCATCAGGTGGTTCAAGTTCTGTAGCTGCCGGTGGATCGGCGTCAGGCTCGTCCGATGGTTCAAGTTCGGCTGCAGGAGCAGGAGGTGCTTCTGGATCATCAGGTGGTTCAAGTTCAGTTGCTGCTGGAGGTTCGGCTTCAGGATCATCTAATGGATCAAGTTCATCTGCTGATGGATGTGGAGCTTCAGGATCTTCAGGTGGCTCAAGCTCTGTGGCTGCTGGTGGATCGGCATCGGGCTCGTCCCATGGTTCAAGTTCCGCTGCAGGAGCAGGAGGTGCTTCTGGATCATCAGGTGGTTCAAGCTCTGTTGCTGCTGGAGGTTCGGCTTCAGGATCATCTAATGGATCAAGTTCATCTGCTGATGGATGTGGTGCATCTGGATCTTCAGGTGGCTCAAGCTCAGTAGCTGCTGGTGGATCGGCATCAGGCTCGTCCGGTGGTGCAAGCTCCGCTGCAGGAGCAGGAGGTGCTTCTGGATCATCAGGTGGTTCAAGCTCTGTTGCTGCTGGAGGTTCGGCTTCAGGATCATCTAATGGATCAAGTTCATCTGCTGATGGATGTGGTGCATCTGGATCTTCAGGTGGCTCAAGCTCAGTAGCTGCTGGTGGATCGGCATCAGGCTCGTCCGGTAGTTCAAGCTCCTCTGCAGGAGCAGGAGGTGCTTCTGGATCATCAGGTGGTTCAAGTTCCGTAGCAGCTGGTGGATCAGCTTCTGGATCATCAAATGGATCAAGTTCATCTGCTGATGGATGTGGAGCTTCAGGATCTTCAGGTGGCTCAAGCTCTGTGGCTGCTGGTGGATCGGCATCGGGCTCGTCCGGTGATTCAAGTTCCGCTGCAGGAGCAGGAGGTGCTTCTGGATCATCAGGTGGTTCAAGCTCAGTTGCTGCTGGAGGTTCGGCTTCAGGATCATCTAATGGATCAAGTTCATCTGCTGATGGATGTGGTGCATCTGGATCTTCAGGTGGCTCAAGCTCAGTAGCTGCTGGTGGATCGGCATCAGGCTCGTCCGGTGGTTCAAGCTCCTCTGCAGGAGCAGGAGGTTCTTCTGGATCATCAGGCGGTTCAAGTTCCGTAGCAGCTGGTGGATCAGCTTCTGGATCATCAAATGGATCAAGTTCATCTGCTGATGGATGTGGAGCTTCAGGATCTTCAGGTGGCTCAAGCTCTGTGGCTGCTGGTGGATCGGCATCGGGCTCGTCCCATGGTTCAAGTTCCGCTGCAGGAGCAGGAGGTGCTTCTGGATCATCAGGTGGTTCAAGCTCTGTTGCTGCTGGAGGTTCGGCTTCAGGATCATCTAATGGATCAAGTTCATCTGCTGATGGATGTGGTGCATCTGGATCTTCAGGTGGCTCAAGCTCTGTAGCTGCCGGTGGATCTGCGTCAGGATCATCCAATGGATCAAGCTCATCTGCTGGCTCAGATTCTGCATCAGGCTCATCTGGTAGTTCAAGCTCCGCTGCAGGAGCAGGAGGTGCTTCTGGATCATCAGGTGGTTCAAGCTCAGTAGCTGCTGGAGGTTCTGCTTCTGGATCGTCTAATGGATCTAGTTCATCTGCTGATGGATGTGGTGCTTCTGGATCTTCGGGTGGCTCAAGCTCCGTAGCTGCCGGTGGATCAGCTTCGGGATCATCCAATGGTTCAAGTTCGTCTGCTGGGTCAGGTTCTGCATCAGGCTCGTCCGGTGGTTCAAGCTCCGCTGCTGGAGCAGGAAGTGCTTCTGGTTCATCTGGTGGAGCAAGTTCATCCGTAGGCGGATATTCAGGTGATTCATGTGATGATTCAGGATCTGGTTCAGGATCAGCAGCATCCAGTTCGGCTGCTTCCGGTGGATCATGTTAAACTTTTGATGGAAATTCCTATTAAAATATTATGTTCATTACGTAGCCAATACAAAACTTAAATAAAGAATATCTGCAATCTAAATCTGATTTCTTAATAAACCAGAATCGAATCACGTTTTTTTTTTTCTAAATATTTTTTTTTTTTACACATTATTTAAGCATAAAATTCAACAGTATTAGAAAAAACAAATACTTTCATAAATACTTACACCTTCTTATTTTAGCTAGAAGCAAATTCAATAAAGAAAACGTAATAAGCACCTCTAAATATTAGTGAAGTGTCTAACACAAACTGCTTAAATATTGCATATTCAACGACATAGTAATGTTTATGATATAAAAATAAAAATTATGAATTATTTGATGCATTTAAGTAAATTTTTGTCGTTCTAACCGTTCTAAGATAAAAAACAAAAATCAATTCTTCAAAAATAGTATTTATTGATGTTATTTAAAAAGTAATAGTAGTAATAATGCAAGAAAACACCCGAAAAATAAATGGTTATTTCACGCTACCTGTGATAATTTTAATACGCTAACATTTCTACAGAAATTAAACTATTTTTAAAATGTTATTCCATTATTTTTGT
The DNA here is from genome assembly GCA_020423425.1 of Chrysopa pallens. Lineage (NCBI taxonomy): Eukaryota > Metazoa > Arthropoda > Insecta > Neuroptera > Chrysopidae > Chrysopa > Chrysopa pallens. Next base: position 63,842,789 of record CM035594.1, read on the forward strand.
TTACAATTACGAAAGGTTATTTCTTCACTTTATCTAAATAAAAATTTAACCAACTATATGCTGTTTAATGAATTTTTCGTAGTAAGTTTAAGTATCATTCCTATAAATTATACCAGTTAAACGTCTCGAGAAAATTACTAATTTCCGTATGCTTTCATCAATTTAATTTATTTCAATATCAATATTATTTCAATATATTATCAATTTCAAGTATTGAATTCCTTCGGAAATCCTAAATTGAAATTCAGATTTCAAAAATCAGGTAATCTCCCTCTTTTATCGAGGAAGCTTTTTAAAACATCGCAAAAGAAAAGTTAATCGAGAAAATATATTAAAATAAAAGTTGTTTCATTTGAAAGGCACGATTAGTCTTAAGTTAATTTAGAAGAATGGGTTGGTAGAAAAATGGGTTGATTCTATGAAGAATGAAATTAATTTTCTTATGAAAAATACTTTTTTTATTGCTCAATGTTTAAGATACGTTAAAAAATTAAGACATTTTAAGCAAGAATTTATAAAAAAAATTCAGGTACAATTTTTTTAGATACATATAGATCCTATGAGCAATATGGAATCTAATTTTTAAAATTACTTTTTAATACATTCATTCATCTTGTATTTATATTATTTTTATATTTATTTATCTATTATTGTCCTAAATTTAAAATAAAAATACTACTATTGAATAATAAATGTCTGTTTATGTTTTCTTAAAAGTTAAAAAATATTCATTATTAAAAAACTGTTTTCACTCGACAGTAAAGTGCCTTTCTAAAACTCAATTCTGCAATTATAACCACGCCTTTCTATTATTTACACTTAAGCTTGAAACACTTTTCTTTATTTCACTTATTTTCCAGTTTTTTGTGTGTCAAAAATCGAGTTTTTTACATAATATACTTTTATTTTTGCAGTACCAATTGCAGGAAGTATGAAGATATCTATCTACATACAAAAATGGTAACGGTAAAAAAACTTTAATTATAAAAAAAATGTTTCACTTAAAAAAAAAAAAAACAGATATGATATTAATTTTGGGTGTGATTTTTATAGCCATATTTTCATCTCATATCATTAATTGTATCTAATAAAACTCTATAAATTGAAATCATCGTAGTATTCACATGTTCAATACTTTATTTATTTTTATTTTTTTTATCTCTTTGTGAATACACAAGCGATATATTGTGATGATGAAATGGCCTCACACGATGACCTTAAATATATAAATTATAGTTCAATAAAATTGTCGTTTTAATATTCTTTCATGATCATCATATCTGACAATAAAATATAAGATTATTCTACTTAACAGTAACATCAAAAAAAATAATAATAATAAAAGGCATTTAAATTCTTTCAATTTTAAAATAAAACGATTTTACATGTTGTATCTTCAGAAAAAAAAAAATTTAATGAGGAGCATTTTTTTGTTAATCAAAATCTCATAATACTTCAAAAGATCTTAAAAGCATTCTATCAAGTACTGTACGTGTTACCAATAACTTAACTATGTTGACTAAAATTAACATGAAAATAGTTAGACTTAAAAATACTAAGTGGTCGAACTTACTTACCCTTTCAATGAAGGAATCCCTGCACTTTTAAATCTAGATATTTAAGAAACTGGTCATAATTTACATAAACTAGGTCAGCAATCCCTACTTTCAAATGAAATTAGTCGATAGAAAAATTTTTTCCAGTTTTTTTTACTTCAAAATGTGAGTTAATGCTGAAAATCTCAAAATTTTACTTAAGAAATTCTGAAAAATAGACAAATTTAAACTAAGATCTTCTTTTTAATTATTCAAAAATAATCCTACGTGAGTCTTCAGCCACAATTATTGTTCGCATAAAAATTACTTATCTCCCTATATAACTTACTATAAAAATCAAAAAAATTTTTGCTTACATTGTAAAGCTTTCAATTAAAGTCGAAATCTTTGACTATTTGGCATATTACATTGATGAATATAATTACACCATTATGTCATACAAAATTTATGTAATATTTAATAAACAATATCCTAATAAATTTAAAATTATTCAATAATAATAATAATAATAACCCAATAAAATTACTGAATTTAATGTCACCTTTATTAAAAAGAATATAAAATAAGGCTAATTTCAACATACAACAAAGTATCACACTAAATTATAAATTTATTTTTATATTATTATTTTGATTACAAAATATTTGATAACGTATAAAATATTTTATTTATATATATATATATAATTTATGGCATATTAGATGACATGCTATAGAAATTGAAAATACAATATTCTTTTTTTTTTTTAATACATTTTTATATATTTTTTCATTTTCATACAGAAAGACGACATAATTTTGTAACATAAATATGAAATGTATATAATGTATTTATTGTAATAACAATATAATTATGATGCAATAATAACCATTTATTTACTACAAATTAAATATTATAGTTTACTTATAAAATAACATAAATCCTGTTGAAAAACCAACGGCATGACGGAAGGTTATATATAATAAATATATTTATTTATTTAAAAACAAACAAAAAACATTGTGGACGAAAATAAAACAAATGTATCTCTGAAGTCAACGTCCTATCGTCCTAAAACTGGTCCTTTGCCCTTTTTGTACAAATCTTGACAAATTTTGTTATTTAGACTAAATATGATAACGCTTACGATATATAAAAACGTAAAATGAAAAGGATACAATTATTTTCCAAAATATATTGCCTTTCAGATATTAACAGAAGATTTTTACCACCTTTGGCTGTATTTTTTATTTTCTAGAGTTAAAAGAAAACGGGCAACATAGTTTTTACATATACAGATGACACAAGAATTAATATACTTCATGTAACTTTACCCAACATCCCATATGCATATTAGTGACTTAAAGCAAACGAAATCGTGCATGAATATCCACCTAAGAATTTCTATACATGGCTGAATTAAGATAACTTTTCCCTATACGAAAATTCTTAAAAGCGGGGTTTAATAAATGATATGATATGCTTATGAGCACCCAGTTCGTATAACTTATATATATATAATTTTTTTGTTCAACTTGAATCTGGAGGGAAAAACACTTTCATAAAATCATATCCTAAGCATAATTAAAATAATAATTTTATGATAGATGGAATTCGTGTAATTTACTGACTTCCAACTCATACACAATGTAATGTACCTACCTATATAAACGGAAGCAATCTAGCAAGAAATTATATATTATAAAATCACATAATAAAATCTGTATAATCTATTTAATTCTAAGTAAACTTAAATCGGCATGCAATAATATAATTCGTTTTTAATAAATATTATAATACACGCTACTTAAGTACTATTTACACACTTTTTTAAATTATTGCATAAAATGTAAAATATAAAATTGGTAAATGTTAACATCGCTTTTTTCTATAAAGTAGGGCTAACCTTGCATAAATTTCTCGTAAACTATAAATTCTTTCTGAAACCAATTTACGTCTTCTAAACAACGTAAATAATATATTTATGATATAGGATTTCAAAAATTTTAAACTGTTGGCATTTGGATCAGAAAATATTTGAAGTATATGAACTCTCATATTTAAATTTCCTCAAAACTTGACTAGTCTTCTCAAATCCTGAAAATTTGAACATTTAACGTTTAAATTTTAAACAATTTTTGAGAATTTAATATCTTTAAATAAGATCTGTAAAAAACTGTACACAAAAATACGAATTGAAACAGATTATAAACACAGTTTGATTCTATATGCAAAAAGTATGTAACGAAATTACAGTACTCAATTATTGGAGTAACACTGTGAATTAACAAAAAAAAAAAACTCGTTCAATTATGTTAAATCAGTTTAAAATTATGTGAGCGACTGTGATTATCTGGCGAACAAACTATTTCTCTCGCATTAATGTCTCTTGTTTGTTCGTTATATTTATGTATTAGTTGAAAAGTTAAGCAAAAGATCGTTATCACAAAAAACTGTTTTTGTAAGTAGATATACATTGAGAAACAGTAAAAACAATGCGATGTGATTAGTTAAAACTTCAAAATGACATACATCCTCTTAAAATTATTGCTTACTTTAATGCATATATTACATGTGTAAAATGGCATTGAGTTGAGAAAACATCGTTTTATATATAAAAAAAAAAAAGGTTTAATTACAGTGTGAGTTAAAAGTATGGTGAATTGAAATCTAAAACATTTTTTAGAAGAACTGTTAATTTAATACCTCTAAATGAATAATTTTAGAAAAATCTTATGAAGTTATTTGGTAAACAGATAGAAGACTAAGTAATAACTATTACGATAATGTGAAAATGGGTGTATATTCTTTGACTAATTTAATCTAACAAAAATAATCACCAGATTTATCTCAAAATATTTCTTCCCTAATCATATTTAAAAGATCATATATTTCGTGAATGAAATCCTGAATCTGAACATTATGAATATATTTTTGTGATTATTTATCTAAAGTAGTCAATGAATCGATTTTATTTTATTTATTTAAGTTTTTAAATAAAAATGATTGGTTTTATATAGAAAATTCCTATTTTTTTACTTTAAAGTGTTGTGGAATAAACTATAGAAAATGATTTTTGGATGATCACCAAATCAAATTCCCAACTGCATATCAATAAAATTCTTAATTAGCAACTCCAGTTTAATAAAGTAATCTCAGTCGGAAAAGTACTAAGAATCAGTGGAATTTTTAAAAGTTATATAAATAATTCCAATTCCATTCCATTTTCAAAACAGGATACAGATGAAAATGGCAAAATATCATTTTATGTGAACACGAAAAAAAGTTTACGAATAGAACATCGTAACTGTTTTTAAACAATTTCCTAACTTCTTGGTAATATGGTTATGGTATTATTCAATGTGAAGATGGCGATCTTTTTTTTTTTGAACCAATTCATTCGTTTGTTGTTCATCGTTCATTTGTTTCACATACTCTGATGATATATAGTTGTAGGTTGTTGTACAAGCAACGTAAGCTTTCTTCTTCAGTGCAAAAAGATGTGATCTAGGACACGTGTGATCGTGCCCGTCGAATTGTCGCCGAACATATGTTTTCAGGAGTAGAATATACAAATACACGCCACAGACATACATTGACATTCACTACAGTGCAGAAGAGTGCAGTTTGTTACTTGTTTTGTATAATATGTGGAGTAATACCTACCTCTAAGTACGTCTAATCTGATAAAACATTCAATGTCTTTGAATTTATAATAGTTGATAAAACAAAAAACACAAGTAAAAAATTAGATTATGCATCTTTTACCAAAAGAATCTGTTTTTTATTTGCATATAGTTTATTTTTAGTATTCAGTCAGTAGTTAAAAATGGAAAATTTAAGTTCGTTGGAAAATCGTTTTGGGTTTTAGCTTCTTAAATTAAGTTAGTTTTTTTGTATAGCTTTTTCAGAATTTAAATGCAAAAAACAAAAACCCAAATCAAGTATTTACCCTAAAGAGATGAGTACCACGGAAAACGTAGTGAAATATCGTTTTCAATTCAAAGATTTTCGTAAAGAATCAAATTTCAATGAATAATTTTTGCTATGAATGCAGAATTTTTTTTTGTTTGATAATATATAACAGCAAACAACAACATAACATTTGGATTGTTCCGATAGATTTTCCAAATGGTTTCTTGAAATTACGACCACAACAAATATAGTATTTAATTTATATATATTGATTTAAAAGAGTATGAAATTACCAGACAAATTTACACACATAATTAATAAAATTTATAAAATGATTCTTTAAAAGCATCAATAAATGTTTCATTAATAAAAACATAATAAATTAAAAATTTTATTTGTGATAATATTAAGTATATTCATTTGTGGTGCATATTAAAATATGAGTACATGTGTTCCGTCATATTTTACGTGTAATAATAATCACCTCTCATACATGACCTTATCACCTTCGCATATTTTATCAAAAAAATATCTCTTCTACAATACAAAAAATCATGGGTACCTAATAAATCATGATATTATTTGGTTTTAAAACACATTCAGTTAAGGTATTGTGCAAAATGATAAAACAAAATTAATAAATCTTTTTTTTTAAATAATTTTAATGAATTAAATTAATTGCTGGAATTTAGTTTAAAATGGATATAACGAGACAACGTATAATAAGGTTCTAAAAATGGATTTTGCATCCTCCTGATTTTTCCCTAATTATTTCAAGTCAATCCCAAGAATAATTTTCGAGATAATCCTCATTTACTGAAAGGATCACTGCGGAGGGTTTTGACTGAAATCAGATTTATAGCTCTCCTAGACTAATATGTTACTTTAAACACGTTTTTCTGCAAACTATTTTTCCAAATCTGGATGATTTTTGTTTATTGTAAGCATAAAAAAATCAGTCATGATCAAAATTTGTTCATGTCTAGGTAAAATATGCTTAAAAATGAAAGATACAGCCGAACTTGTATTTACATTTAAGATTCTAAGAAAACTTCTAAAAGATTCTAAGAAAAATATTATTAAGAACGTCCTGAAGATCTATTGAAGGCTACTTGGGGTCAGAAAATAAGTAAAATTATATAACCATCGATGTATTCGCAAAGCAAGGAAAATGTATGAGATTATTGTGAAATGAAAACTACTGTTATCAGTTACAAAATTTGACTAGTTATTTGATTTTAACCAAATACGATGCCATATTGGATCGGGTCTAGGATGGCACAACGCCTAAATTCGCCTCTGAATGCTGCTGGCTGTGTTATAGAAATGAATTAAATTCGAATAAGTACTCAATTACTATCTCCGTATTTAGTATATTAGCCTATATTATAGTAAATCGTTTGTACCTCTTAAGTGTGAATGATCCATGTATTAGTTATAATGATTTTCAATCCAATTTTGTACTATCACTCACTGACTGAACTTTGTATACATCAAAAAATACAAACTGATACTTTGTTATAGTAATCATTTTAATTATATCTAAAGCCGATCATAATTTTATTCGGTTGTTGTAAATTAAAATAACATTGTTCTTGTTGCCTAAATTAAATGTATTTGGTTGCTTACGCTATGTCTTCCTTCTTTTTTTTTTGAAATAATGATCCATATTATATTTTTATTTTACAACATGACGAAGATTAAAAAACGAATTCACTTTACAAAAAATAAAAAACAAGTCACGATTTTTGTTTTTGTTTTTGGTTAAACAATAAAAACTATAACAGTGAGTTTAGTGGAAATGTTTCATGTCTTTTAGGGTTCTGTATCGAAGCAATTTTTAGAATGCGATAAGATATAAAAGTGAAACTAATATATGTTTCAAAATATTGACAGAAAAAAGGTACTGTTCAACGTCACGTAGACATTATGATTTAATCATAGCCAATGCCTAACAAATGAGGTAAACAACTAACTGAGCTAGTTGTTTAGAAGCTTGACTTACGATTGAGTAGTTTTTTAACTAAATTTAAAAACATTCTAAGAATAATGTTGTAAATGGTAAGGTATTCGTTTTGTTATAAAGCGTGTGTGAAACGTCAGAATGTTTATTAATCAATGTTTTAATAAATAATGTAGAAAATTTTATGTAAACACGTTCAATTAGGCTTCATCTAGATATGAACAGCTAATGGTGAATAACTAAAATCAAAGTAGGTGTTCTCCAGATGCGTAATTTTCTATGATGAAATTTAGAATTATTGTTTTCATTTTTAAAATCAAAATATTCAATAATTTGTTTCTTTGAATATTTTTTTTTTATTATCAAGGACTATAAAATTTTCAATTTTTGTTAACATACATTTGTTTATAACAGCTAGTTTCCAAAGCACAGTCTTAACTTCTGGCAGAATAATAAGAATGCTATAACACATAATTATCCACGACCATAATACATTTAACTGTAAGTGTAAGTAAAAACTTTTACGGAAAATTCGAATATTTGAATTGTTTCACCTTTATTAAGTTCTTCATCACCTACAATTTAATACTACTTTAATAAAACATATAAAAATATTGAAAACAATTATATATAATATATTTTGTATTTTTATATATATTAGTGTCCATGTCATGATTATACAAACTTACCCGCCCAATAGCACTCCTAACTAACGTTCAACAATATTTTATTTATTTCTAGATATTCCATCTAAGATCCATTTAATTTTACGTTTCGATAGATAGCAACATCATATTTGTGTGCACACTAAAAATCACTTATTAAAAGTCCATGTACTTTTGTAGGAAAATAAAGAAAACCACTTATCCATGGATTGTAAATATACTGTTGTACATATTTATAATATTACTATTAAAGAAACAGAAGAACTGTTTTCATTCTATATTCGACAGATTCTACTATGTCGGTTTAACAACTTTTATTGTATTAGCACAAAATATTCGTTTTACAGAGGTAGAAATGACGTTTTACCTCTTTAGATACAATATATATATTAAGCTATTTGATTGAAAGATATAAAAATTTAATACATTACACATCTGTCGGCAATCAAATCCGCGACTTTTCTATTGCTAGTCAATAAATAATCAAATGTGGATCTCATATTATGTATAATGTCTTCAATCAACCCATTTTCTGTTTTTATGTAAACAAACAACTTTTACTTGAAACTTTTTTTCGTTTATTTTTTGAAATTTAGCTATTCAACATATATATTTCCAATATGTATTATTATATATGTATTTATAACTGAATGGATTTCAATCTCTTGAATGCTAGTCATAAAAAATTAATATAAATATATATAAACAAGTGAATAAAGAACATATCTGCTGAATTATGACTTATCGAAATGGATGAATTTATGGACAGACTTAGTTCGATAATTCAGATAACATAATGATAAGACAATAATAAGAAAGAATTCATATACTATATGGTTAGACAAACTTTATAAACCAGCATATTGATAATAGGCATGCAGCTAGCGTACGTTTCTTGGAACAGCTTATAGTATATCTAAATTTTGTGTAGGCAGTTGTACTTTCTACGACTTTATATAGAAATTGGAACAGCCAAGCTTTTTAAAAGCGGTACAAGGTTTTTTTAATTGTGCATTCAGTATTAAACTTATGAATATTCGTTTTATATTTCTTCTACGATGAATATATCACATTCTGAGATAGGAAATATTCGAGATATCGGATTTCAGAAATGGATTTCCCAATGCCTGATAAAATTTACATTTGGTTTTGATATATTGTCTCATTAAAATATCAATATAATTGAAGAAAAGAATGAAGAGAATTAACTATTTAATTACCATTTTCATGATATCCATGTATAAAAATATCGTTTTTAAGAAACACGGCTTTTTCAACAGTTGGCACTCCGTATTGTTTGGTTTCCCCAGAACTATCTTAAACATTTTTGACTCTTTGTTACAAGTAAATCTAGCAAATGTGCATCGGCTTCATATCTATAAGTCAAAGATTATTTTATTCTTTATGGTGTGTTATGTAATTTAATAAGAACAATGTTAACGATAATCGAAAAAAAGGTGAACAAAAACAAACACTTATAGGTATAAACTATAATAATAATTGGAGGAGTTTAACCACACCATATATGGTTGTGAAGTTCAACAGAGATATCATGCAATGATGATGAACAAAAATATTTCATAATAAGGGAAATATATACCATTTAACTGGAATTACAAAAAGATTTATTTATATTGAAAAAATGAAATAGTATTTCTAGGTATTATTTGATAATATCATAGGTATGTAATGTACTGTGTATGTGAATTGGCATGTGGCAGCACAAATTCAGCTAGTTAATTATAACTCATTGTTAAGAATAGATTATTGTGAATAATATTGTCTCAATTGGCTCTGATACAAATTCAATGAGGTTTGGTATATCAAATTTCGACTTCAACAAAAACAAATTTTCCTAAAATTTTCGTTCCTTAAATTGTTTTGTAGTTGGGTCTTGGATTCTTAGGACCCATTTTTTCCATGAACTTAAACTCTCTTTGAATAGGTCACTATACCAGGGGCTAGTTTAGGTTTTTTGAAGGAAATTGCAATAAAATTCGTGTACATAAAAAAATATTTTTCTGAAACATAAATAAACAAATGAAATGAGATAAGTTTCCGGTACCCTTAAAAGTAATCTGCTTAATTAACTATCTGAAACGATAATTGCTAGTGCAGCTGAATACTAAATTTATTACAATTTGAAATTTAATATTAATAAATACATGTTTTCTAAAAGTCAACGATGTGAAGACTATATTTGTCAAATAGAACATGGTAATATATTTTTCAATTTATTACCTTAGTTGAGTTTCAAAAATTATTACATATATTCAATATCATTTCGATATTATCTTATAACTTTGTATTGTATTTCAAAACAAGTATTTCAAAAGCGTAGAGTCAAAGAAAGATACGTGAGTTAGTTTTAAGTTTCAATAAATTGGTATAATAAACCCCACTACTATATTGATCTCGATAATTTTCCAACAAAACCTGGAATCTAGCATTTTCCGTGGCTGTAAAAAAAAAGATAAAAATTACCGATTAGTTCTATAATATTAAATATATTTATTTCTAAATTAAAAACTGAAATAATTTCCTTGAAACTATTAACACCTTCGAAAGGTAATTTTCAAAATTTTTTAAGCTTTATTTTTAATTTTTTTGTGAAAAGTGTTTATTCTTTATCAGGGCAGATTGTTGCTAAGGAAATCAATTCATCTTTTTTAATATATATAAATAATTTGCTGCATACCTCAATTATTATTACACAAAATTAAACGTTGAACAATTTATACTTTTTTCCGTATGAATGTTTTTTAATACCTAATTAAATCGCACTTTACATACTAAAACACGTAAACCTAATTACTTAAACAATTTAAGTATTATGATAATTTGATTTTAAAATTTATGACTATATATATATGTGGACAGCAGTCAGTCAGTGTAAGGTATTTTGTTACCGATTTTATATTATAAATTATGATCATATTATAACAACTTCAAACTAATTTAAATATTCACAAAAATAAAATAATAATAATAATAATGAAGTAATAGTTTTGATGAAAATATAATTATTTATGCGAAGGTCCAATTTACTTCATCAAATATTTAAGTCATGTAAAATTTTATAAACACTTAATATTGTTCATCTTACACAAAAGAAACAAAGTATAATAATAATTTATAACATGTAATGTGGTATGCATATGTTTATGTTTTACAATTATAAATTCGTACAAGCCATTTTTAAAATCAAATAAATATATATTTCATATACTTAGTTCGATGGTAACACTTAAAATACGACTATAGTGTGACAAGAAATATTTTTAAAATCAAAGTTTTAATTACTATATCCGAAATGGCTTGGAATTTGTAACACAAAATAATAAAAAAAGGCATTTTCTACATCTCTATCCTATAATTTAATTAAATTTTCTTAGTCGGAAAGGTAGATTTCAATTTTTTTTCGATTTTCTGTTCAAAAATCAAATCCTTCCTTCAAATTTTATTATTATTATGTCTTTAGATTTTAGAATCTAATTCTTTTTATATGGACGCGGATTAAAATTTGAAAGAGTTGTCTTTCTTTAAACTTATTACTTGATAATTAATCTATTGGCAAAACTGCCATTATATTGCCAATATATGTCACTTAAGAAGGGCAAGAAAGGCCTACTTGGCAAGCATATGACTATCCTTTAGACATTTTAAATGGAATGTGGATTTTTATCTTCTTCATTACCCTTTTGGGATGACTCACGACCGGAAAAGAGTTCACAAACTCAGTAAATTGCGTACAATGAAGTTGGCTATATATTAAAATGACTTATACGATGGCCGGATGGAATAAATAATTTTCATTTGCTGTTTCAGAAATCCCACGAACATATTTGGATAGAAACAACAGCAGTCTTCTGCTGATAGAAACAATGACAATATAACGGTTTTACATTCAAAAAAATTCAATTAATTATTTTTCTTTCTCATATGTTTTTTTCTCCAATGTAATTAAAATGTAATATTTTTTGATATGTATGATGAAGTGTGTAATTAACATAAGTTTGCAAAGGTATTGGATCTGTATTACACAGAAAAAAACGTGTTTTAACAAAATTAATATTCTATTTGGATTTATATTCATTGCATTAACAATTATAATTAATTTATAACGAACTTTTTTCCAAATATAAAATTCCACCCTATAGAAAAAATTTCGATCAAATTTAATTAACACACAAAAACACAATGCCATGTATTGCAAACGATTTATAGAACATATATTCAACAAATTTGTATTATATGGGCACTTTTATGATATGATTGTTAAACAAGAAGACATTGTTTGAAATTAAATCATTGTATTTCCAAATAATGTAACTAGTAACCACAACCATGCCTGTGAGTCTGTAAGACAATGTACACTACAGATTCAAAATATTGAACTTACCTCTAAGAAAACAATAAAATAAAATATACCCGAGTACAGTTTAAACTCATCCCTGGCCTTTCGCTAATATGGGTTAACCCATCGTTGGCCAGTGACACTGGTCACCCATTACCTAAGCCTACTCATTATGACCTTATTTTTCTAACCTTTTTTAACTCATTATGACTTATATTTCTAAGCCAACCATTCTTGCAGTATCTCAGAAAATTAGTCAGAAATTCTACTTGGATTATTAGTCTGTAAACAACCTGTAGTAAATTTAGAAAGTTTAGTCTCATAATTTATTCCAAATCTTTTTTTATGTTTTCTGTAAATAATTCAAATATAAACTTTTCATGTGTGTACATAGATATTGGTTCGTTACTTTTACACTCGAGTTTACTTACATAATAAAACTGTATATTATTATTAATTCGTGTACATGTATGTATATCATCACGCCAATAAGAGCAGTTAGTCATATATACAAATTTAATGTTGTTATGTACCTGCCAATTTTTTATTTTATATTTCATTATTGTTAAAACGTGTTCAACCTTGAATTTAACACTTTTTTGAACATAAGTATTTTGTAAATCATATCACAACATAACAAACTTAGTTTTATTTTATTTCTATTTAAATTAATATGTTGTCAACGATAAGAAGGGACCAGGGACGGCCTCATTTTAGGTGATCAATGTTCCCATTTTATTGAAAATGGTTTATTTTTATTAAAAATGTGAATTGTATACATGTATGTGAGTAAATTTTTCAACGTTCTAACTCCGATATTATTAATAATAGCCTTTTTAGGCAATTTTTATTTGAAACAATTTTTTTTTTGTAATTTGACCATTTTTGAAAAATCGTAAAACTGCAATTTATTTTTGTTATTTATTGTTTCACGGGAGTTTTCACACCATAAGGAATTTTTCATAAAAAATACGAAATTTCTCGTCATTTTGATTTAATGATTTGTTAAATTGGAGTAATATTATGATATAAGAAACTAAATGATTTTATTGTTGTTATAACAGAATAAATTTTATCTGTGGATGAAATATGTAAAGCCGGCTCTGAATTGACGTTACACAGGCAAAAACAGAATAATATGTTTATTAAATGGTATCATGTGATCTAAATATCGAATGGCTATTTATTTATTTTATAGTTAATTGAATTAGTATTGAAATACTTTTTATAACCATTTTAAAAACATTTAATTGCAAATTAAATATTTTATTTGTTTGAGTTTAGCTATTGAATTAATTATATCGAATTCGTAATGTGTTTTTATTGAAATTATTTTTAAAAGTCATTTAAGACGCGGTTGAAAGATCTATATAAATACTTTTTGTATAGAATAATTAAAGTTCGACTTGGATGAATCTATATACTCGAAGGCCTTGCAAATATAGATATTCGAAAATGTTAAATATTTCAAGGCATTTTAGTGCATTTTAACACACTATTGACATTTATTGACATTGCGTACAACTCTCGTCTATGTAAAACAGGCAAACAATACAACAAGTTTAGACTTCTTCACAATGTGATGAACGTAATATTTTTTTGATTCAAATGAAAATATCGATAATTGAATAAGAAATATTTGATCCAACAGCGGCAAAACCGTATTCCATCCTAAATAACTTACGTCTGGTTAAACTAACCGGTATATTAAAAAATTGTTTCGATAAAAAAATATTTTTATTTAAGAAAATATTAATTTTTGAAATTGAATGAATCTTGTTTTATGATTTTATTCTGCAAACACGATATTAAAATTACTTTCTAGATCTAATCAGCATCTTTTTCGTAATCTATAAAAGGGTAGACTAATAGATGGACACATGAAAATTAAAAAGATGAATCCATAAAAACTTCGACGAAAATTTTCTTAGCTCCTACAATATTTTTTACTGTTAATAGTATTTGACAAAATTTAATATACCCTCGTATATGTGATATATTGGTACCGACGGAACTAATTCATATAAAATATACAAAAATGATCGTAAAAGAATGATACTATGAAAGTTGTAAAATGTATTCGTTATATTTATTTTTCTTCATTCGAATTATGTAAAATTTATCTAAACAGTTTTCATAACATATTTTATTATCACGAACTGCATGTAGTTATGTTTAATTTTAGTTAAATTTTTCTATTATTGAATATGATATAAAGTTAGTTCTAAACAAAAGTAAACAATAATTCACATATTTCACACAGTAATAATTACTTAAGTATGTACAAAAACGGATTCACTTTTAACGGGTACCATCCTTAAATAAAATATTTATTATGAATATACAAATTAGTTATAAAATACCTTGTGATTCAGTGAAATGTGTCTGTATAATTGAAATAATTTGATGTCAGATACGAACAAACTCATTATATTATTTAATATATTTAAAATAACTTTGTGTATAATTTTTGACAAATTCAAGAGAAGTAGTATTTAATTTTATTGTAATATGAATAAAATAATAAAAAATGAGTGTTTTAACCGTAATGAAAATAAAAGCACTGTAACGTACGCCCATCTGTCAATAAAAGTCGAAAAAATAAATTATAATATAATGTGGAAAAAGAATAGAAACAATTTGAAAATTAAATTACATACACATTTCTACCTAAATATTTCTAATTTTAATTTAAAATAATAACCTAAATATGACATAAAAAAGAAGAAACAAGAGATTTATAATTTTTTATTTTAATAAAATATGACGATATTTTCGTCTTTAGGCTTCGAAAAGTGCTGGGTAACTTTTACATACAGGTTCTATATTTATTGTTCAACCCTATAAAGGACTCTTCTATGCACCATAACTTTGTTTTATGTAGTATGCAATTCATATAGCTTTGGATATTTTGAATTTAAAAGTTTTGAACAAATGTGATTGATTGTCTTTCATTTAGGGAGTTTTAAAATTTTGAAATTATTCTTATACATGTTAAAAATATTCGAAGTTGTAAAGGTGGATACAGCTGTTAGAACAGCATCATTTTGAAATACCGAGCGTTCTACTTAAAAAAATTTTATTTAAAAACTGAACGTCGCATGGAATGAACTTGTTATGTTTGCAATATTTATTGATTTTGTAGCATATGAGAAGTAACATTTTTAATCATATTTCGGCTCTAACAGAATTCTAGCGTCCTTAATCTCACCATACGAACGTAAATATGGTCTTTATTTCATAGTTGACGTTATGAATTAGGTAAATATTTCAGACAAGAGCACGTGATGATAAATATTTAATAAACAGTCTGAATCTTTTTGTACTTGATAAAAATTAATTAATATTCATCTGACGATATATATAGAAGTTAAAATAAAAAAATGATAAATATATTATTTCATTATTATTATTTTGATTATTGTTATTACATTTAAATGTGTTATTGTTCACGAATTGAAAGAATAAACAAATAAAATAAAACATAAATTTAAATTCATAAAATGTATTACATACTAATAATTTTATATTTTATTCCATTTGTTAGTTCGAATAGTGATGTTCAAACTCAATTGTGAGTAAAACAAAAAGTGCTTCTGTATTTTTTTTTATATCAACTCGTCCACTCCAACACATTTCGTAATTTTCAAATTGTCCTCTGCGTAATATTCGTTGTCTTTTGAAAACTGATGCCTGATATACAATATCCGAATAATCTACCATCTTAGCTACCGTAATTATAAGATATTTCCCATGTTCGATACCTCACAATGAGTGATTTAATGTGCTATTGTAAATTTTTGAATATGATTTCCTCAGAAACGGTAACGAGTTTTTGCGGTGGAAAAATTGGCCACAAAAATATATCTACTATATGTGTTGTGACAAAAAATTTTCCTGTATAAGTGCTAGAAATATTACGCCACAACTAGAAATAGTTACTTTTATTCTTTGCATTTGTAAGCAAACAAAACGAGAATACAAAACTTTTAAAACAAAATGATTAAAAAGATAACAATACCCAAATAATAAGCTGTAGGTATTGGCGATTCTTGCAAATATACCAAGTTTAAAGAAAATTATTCAAGAAAAAATCAATAAGATCAATCCCTCTGACTGAAAACCCCTTTTATTACAATTATCCCAGGGAAATGTTTCAAACAAAAGTTGTAGATATTGATAAATATTAAACGCTTGTCGTAAGTTTGAATATCTCTTTAAAAAGGCGTTGATTTTAACAAATTATCGCTTTTGGATCATTCGAAGTTTGACTATAAATTTGATAATTGTAGCTTTTTTGATTCGGAAGATATCTTAACTCCAAACCTTTGTTTTTTGACGCAGGACACTTTTAATATTGTATAAAGAGTAAAAAAGTTATTTCTTTCAACATGTTTCCTAACATCTTCATGGTAAATTTAAATACATATCACGTTAATATTATTACGATTGAGTTTTGGTCACAGGGCCGTGACTATAGGACTGATAAATAAATAGATATAATAAATATTATGATCAATTCACTTACTCACACAATGTGGAGGCATTTTTTTTATTATTATTTGCATTACATTTTAACTATAATAATTTTAATATTTTAATTTTTTTTTTCTACACGATGTTCCAAATTGATTAGCTGTAATTATTACATAACCAAGACTTTTTGATGTGTTGTTATTGATATGATAATAAAATTATATTAAAATTAAAAGGGTCAGTGTTTAACTTTTATGTAAGACATCAACACAGGTGTGGGTTATATAAATCTTTCGAAACTTTGTCATTTAAAAATTGTGATAAATGAATTTTTTTTTAAATTTTTATATAAACTTTTCATTAATAGAGACAGATTTGATATATGCATACATTTTGTCAATACAAAGCTAATACTAAAAATGCAACATTTCGATTTTTTCACTTTTATTTAAAAGACTAATCGTTAAACAAAAAACCTAGATTATTTAGAAAAATCTTATACTTTGAGATCCTACAGTGTCCGACATTAGTAAATCTAATCTTCGGTTTGCTATGTCAACCACTGTAATGTTCATAGTTTACCGTAAGCGCGGTTTAGATTTCTATCGCCGTCAAAAAATTACTTGTCGCTATTTATAACATTTTAATGTTTTAATTCATACATATTTTTAGTACGGTATTTGAAGATGATGATACGCTAATGGGCTTACAAATTTATTTCAAAATATTTGATAAGGCTATATAGGAATTGGTTAGGAGTTTTTGGAATATAGTTATTTGTTATTTATTTCAAGTCTTTTCTATACTACAAAAATGATTCTTGTGTTTCCTGTACTTATTAAATATATAAATTAAATCATTGTTCATATTTTAAGTTCTTGGTATACAAATAAACAAACACGTCTCTTTAAATGTCATTTCAATTGTAAGGTAGGTGGTGATTGTATTATAAATATACAGAATGTACTAATGAACTTGGGACAAAAGTCAATTTCACGGCAATACTAAATCACCATCAGGAAAACCTCAGCAAATTCAAATTAAAGTTCCAAAACCACTGCCCAAAGCCTAATAAAAAAAGCGAAAATCCCAGAAGAAAAGTTTCATGAGTTCGTCTTTTATAGATTATTTGAGAGAATTTCAAAGAATGAGAATATAGTACTTGACTCTTTTACAACTTTCATTTTTGCTTAAATTTATGACCCTAGAAATCTAACTAACGATTTTTATATGGTAATAAATTCCGAAAATCGAATATTGTAAGTAAGATTAGGTCTGAGAAAACATCAAAAATGTTTTAGTCATAACACGAGTTGTGTGTGCAGTGGCACAAGAGATGAATGTTTTTTCATATGCCTATTTCAAATGGTAGTTCATACGAGAATTATCTTTAATTAATAAAGGAGAGTTCCCCTTCTTAAGTAAAACTTGCGTTTGTGTGATTAGGATGCCTAGTGAGTCATATAAGTGGATTTATATCTGGTGTCCCTATCTAAGTATTTATTTAAGATATATATTGAACTCCACCGGCAGCATATTCAAAGAGGATCGGATGTCTTTTGTTTCAGGGGAGGATAAAAAATCGGATCCTAAGTATTTGATTACCAATTACCTGCAGCATGGCTTACTGGCTTAAGTATTTGATTGCCGATTGGTTATTTGAGATGATATGAATAATGTACCACGTTGAAGGCTTAGTAAAATTTCAAAAATGTTCTTTGTCTATTGTTCAACACCTCGTTATCTAATAAAAATTTGGTGAATGCTAATCTTCCTCAAACACTTAAAGTAAATTATTGGTAATCATCTTGTCGCATCTACATAGAACACACTGTATAATTGTACAATATATTTTAATGCCGAGACATAATGCTTTTAATATTCCGTTAACGAATGCCAGATTTCCTCCGGTAGCCTATACAACGTGATCAATTCGTCAATTACCTCCTATATATTATATTTTTGTTATTCATTTTTTATATTTATGGGTATATAAGGTATCTTTTTCATTTTATTATTTTGTTATATTATGTGTATACAAATTAATACGAACCATTTTTTATTTAAAATAAGTTTGGTTAATGTCACACAGTCCACACATAGTTTGTCGTTATTTCCTGTCTGGTTTAGTAAGTGAAAAAATCAGATCCTTATATGTATGTCTGGTAAGGTATTTAGAATTATTCTTTCCGTGATTTGAAGCTCTTATAGTTAAAATTTTGGAATATATTTAAAATAAGGAAAAATAGTCATTTCTATGCATGTGATATATGATATATATTTCGGTACATTTATTTAGTCCAAATTTCTTAATATTCATGAAACAGACAAAGGAAATTACAAAAACAACACAGTTCCTTTTTTTTATTTATGCAATCCGAATCATTGTAAATTCTGGCAATATTTCACTGCCCCATGAATCGATACTACTATTGAAGAAAATTTTTTTACCGTCCTTAAACTCAAAATTCAAAAATACATGAAATATAAAAAACACAATTATTTTAACGATTTAAAAATAATAAATAAACTTTACAATAAAACCATTAAAAAATTAATATTTAAAAATAAAAAAAATACATTAAATGAATTCATCAAGCATTTTATGCATTAACATATTACTATTATTATAAATAAAATCAACACGTGTTGATTATTATAAATAAATTCATTTAAATAATCAACACATCTCTTCAAATCAACAAACAAACACCAACGAACTTTTTATTTCATTTGTGTCCTTATGATGATGATGATGATAATGATGATGATGGACTCTTCTCTATCCGTCTGATTGATAATAATAAACCACTCAGTTGAGTTCAGTTGAGCTCTGAGTTTTGAGTTGAGAGTTGTGTGTTTGGCTCGCTTTGACTTCAATCATTCTCTTCGTAATAGTCATCAACCTTTAACATAACATTATCATAAATTATATTTTATATTATTATTGTTATTATTATTATTATTATTCTTACAATATAGGATACAAGTTGAAGAAACAACAATATCTTTATTGAAAAGGTGAATGGAAAAATTTATGATAAAGCAAAGTAGCGTTGAAAATAGTCAAGTAGTTTTAGTCAACTATTAGCCTAAAAATTCATGAAACTTCACTTTTTAGGTTTAGTTTAATCCATCAAAATTTCAAATCGCTATCTCATTTTATTTTTGCATTAATTACATAACATACACTCACTCGTATGCTTTATATAAGTCGGGTATAATAAGTAGTACGATTGATTTTTCTAAAAAAAAACACCAATTCTTGAAAGCGGGGAGACATAGAAAATCAGTTAGTTCAATTGGTACTGACATATAAACATTCATAACACGATTAGGAGCATATATTTTCAGAATAAAGTCAAACTTGGATATTTTTTTATTTCTTGAACTTAGGCTTCTTAATATACAAGAACATTAAAAAATAAATTATCCTCAACCTCGATGTGCTTAAATGTTTCATAGTTTTTCATGAGACAGAGGACAACGGACAAATGAAATTTCAGCTAAGTTTACTTATGATGATTATCATTTATTAGTGATGAAATAATAATATTGTAATCAAAGAACTTTAATTTTCATAAAAAAAAAAAAAAATTCAAAAACAAATGAATACAATCATTATAGCAGCCATTATAAATTTGTTTCAATTAATAATTGCAAATGTTTTTGTTTTGAAAAGAAATATATAAATTTAATTGTTTGAATGATAGTTTCAAAACCAATTGAAACATGAAATTAATTGTGTTTTATTTATTTCTAAAAACAGATATTTTTTTTTTTACAAAATAATTTTGTTGTTTAATTTTTTGTTGATTTGTTTTACGATACAGATATTAAAAATTACTATAAAATTTATGATATGAAAGAATAATTTAGAAAGTTTTCTTTTATTTCCAAAAAATGGGGCATAAATAAGTGGATGATGACACTTTCATTTTCGATAAGGTTCATTTTATAAAATGCAGTTTATGTGACAATATATAATAATATCACTCTTTTTTATACTGTACATATATGTAACACGACAGAGTTAATTAGCTTTCAAGTTTGTAACGCTAGAAACTTTTGTAGCCACAACCAAATTTTAGAAGATATCTTCATAGAGATAGATATCTACATAATTTGTAGATTTTCGCATGTCCCTACGTCATCAAGATAAATCAAAAAGGATAGAGAGATGAAAGTGGGTTCAAGATCATGAATGAGCAGAATTGGCTTATTTGATCCGATTTGGTACTAACTTCTAAACATTTTTTTTGGTAAAAACGTTTTAGACCCTTTAAAATGTAATCATATTGATTAATTTGATAATTTCCCACCAGGTAGCTACAAATATTTCTATTAAGCAAATCATTCAATATGCAAAATTAAATCAAAACATAAAAGTTTAATAAATAATGTAAATAAATTTCATTTTTATACTTTAGTTGCGTGATATATTTTGATTAAATTGTCAGATTAGAAAATAAAAAAACTAATAACATTAAACTACTTAAAATCTGAAAAATGAAATGAAAAATTTCTCATGGATTAAAACAGAGCAAACACATGCATGAATATCACTTATGCATCATATGTCTTAAATGTTCGATGATTCATCTACGATGTACTTTGATTGAAATTAAAATTAATTTTTTGTTTTCTTAGATTGTATTGCTATTAGAAAATTCAACGTCTAAACAAATTCATTAAAATTATTTATGATGATTCTAAACTTGTAATGATTTTGAATGCCAAGTGATTCATCAAACCAAACTCACTGATCCATTTCCCGCCCAAACAGAAGTAAAACAATACTATTTACTGTCGCCTATCATCTTCTTGATGGTTCTGGGCAGAGTTATGAAGTAAGCCAATGAAAACATACGCAGAGAAATAAGGTAGGTGATGACCGATAGACTCGATGACATAGATTATGTCGATGACTTATGTCTTCACTCGCATAACATCATCGTAATGAAAATCAAAAATAAAGATTTAGTAACAGATTGGAGGAAAGTAGGGCTAAACAACAGGAAAATATAAAGAATGGCAGACATCCAATACCTGGGTCGTATACTTGCGGAATCTGGCGGCTCTGAAGAAGATGTTGTTAGAAGCAAAAACAGATTTTGCCACGAACTCAGAAGGCACATAAAGCTGAGATTCGTCGAAAGTGACCTTGTATATAGACGTATATGTCTGAGCATGGAAGGTAAAGCTCCAATGGAAAAGATTTTAATTTCATTCATTATCTTCTATTTGAACAAACAAAATCAGTTAAAAGATTGTTGAATTTATTGTATGATAGAGATATTTGTAGATTTTATAAATCTCTATGATTCAACAAGTTTCATTGAAAAATATTCATAAACCTAAAATGATTATTATATAATAATTTGGTTTGATATAATAAATACACAATTATTTTAAAATATCTAAATTAAATATTTCACTTTAATAGATTTAGATATTTTAAATAATGATTTTTTTTAAATTTTATTTAGAGATATCAAAATTGATTCTAATTACTATAACATTATACCTATCCAATATATTGAATTGAATTGAATTTTTTGAACATAGTATATATTTTAATAATAATTACATATTCAAAATAAATATAGATTTTTAAAAGAATATTATAAAAACTAATCTAAATGGATTTTTAACATGAACACTATATTTATATAATTGATATTATAAATCTATTTGTATTATTTTATTATTTTGTAAATATATTTTTTTGTTTTACCAGTACACAAGTATGAAGAATTTCTGAACCATAAGTTAAAATAATAAATATTTATATGATCCAAAATTTCCTTTAAATAATAATATTTCTTATTTCAAAATTCCTATAAGAATATTGGAAAACGCATAGATTACGAAGTTAAATCATTTTTTAACAATTATTTGACGAGCTTAAATAATCAGCGATTTTGGTTCCTTTCAATTTATTATTATTTTAATAAATAATTTATTGATTGGTATAGGTGTAAAAAAGGCAGACCTTGATTTTCGGATTCTTCTCAGGTTTTATATTTGCCAGTTTCCTGGCTGTTCTCCGCTACTTATATAACTATTCTCTGGTATAACCCTTTATTTTCAGTCATACATCCCGTCGCATCTTTGAATAAAAATAAATCATCTCTCCACCGTGAACAGCGACATATGAACCATAAATGTAACCATGACATTTTCAAAACATAATTCACTATCTTCTTTCATTGTTTTGGATCAAATTATGGCGATAATATTAATGAAATTTTAAGGGCCCAGGTTTAGATACATTTGCGTATAAATTAGTAGCATTCAATAATTTATCACTTTTATTTTTTATAAATAGAGGAAAATGTTATCTTATAGAAATCTTTATCAGAGTGGAATATTTTTAATAGACTGTATAGACTAAATATTTCGAGTATTTTATGAATGCACATGATGAACAAGTTTAAACATTCAAACATATATCGAGTATTTCAATAAGTAACTCTGTTAGTTGTTAGTTTCACTTGCATATTATGTATTTTATAATGGTGTGTAACAATTGACCCATGATTTTGCTATAATTAACACTCCTGTTGTTACAATTGTCACAGGCTAATCCTTGAAATTAACTTTGTAACTATTGCACTCATCTCCCCCATATATCTACTTGCAAATAAATATATGAATTATTAACTACATTCCTTAAAAGCAAAAACAAAATATTCTCACACAATTTAGTATACATATTTCACGATTCCATTTAATTAGAGAACTTAATAAAGACGAAGTTTATATTTTATATAAGTATGTATACTTAAAAGAAATAGTTATACCAAAAAAATATTTAATATTTAACAAAAAAATCAGAGCAATGTTTGAGTGTAGTAGTGTATTCCATTGCGTGACTTGCAGCGATTTATAAAAATGAGTATTTTGTTTACACTTCGTGGAATTATTATATTAGTCATATCATTTTGTTCTTTTAAATTCATTCTGTTTTAAATCAATGATGAAAGCCTAAACCTTTTGGCTAATTTCTTTTTTTAATCACTTTTTTCGTTAATCATTTGATATAACATAGCTTTTATAATATCCTGATTTCTTAAGACTCGAATTTTTTTTCGCTTGCAATGTAAAAAAATTCTAAATCTGTTTAAATTTTGTAATATCTGCCTGGGGTTGAATGGCCAACTAAAAATAAGAACTTAATTATTCACATTTTCTTTGCCTATGAAAATAATCAGAGTAAACAATACTTGCATATGGTAAGAAAATTCAAAGAGCATGTTAGAAAACGTAGAATCCCATAATCGTAATAATAAACAAATCATTGTTGTTTATGCTCCTCCTCATTGGGCAGTACGTTATGTGAATTTGGAAGGTCGCATCAACAAGACTTGTTTTGTTTTTACAATTATCTTGAGAAAAAACGTGTTTTTTAGTCTACACTCCGAATACTATTTTGTTTATAAAAATGCGAATTTTATCTATAGTTTTTAAGATATTGGTCAATTAATGCAGTTTACGCCAAAGAGATACAAAATTAATATTCATGATTAAAAGTATAAAATGGTAGTTTTCAAGATGGATACAATACCCTTTCTATTGAAAAAAAAAAACTAATTAAAACTGAAGGTCGTTTCTCATAATACACGCATACATTATTTGCAAGTACTCCTATTCATTTAATTAAGTGAGTCATATTATTTATAATTAATGCTAATGCATTTTTACATGCATACAAATTTGTTATATGATCAATATTTTTTGAGTAGGCAACTGCTATTTCTGTTAACTCAACTATTTTGTAATTGTTTTTACTATAAATACAATTAATCGAAAAATCATTGGCGTCTATTACATATATTTAAAAAAAATTAATTCTTTATAATATTGGTTGTTAAAAATATTTGAATTATTTTGAAAATTACAAGCAACAGAAATCGTTCAGAAATGATGAAAATTATTTGGTAACTTCAACGCTGCCTACAATGGTTTATTACAAACGACTTTAGTAATTCAGGCTTCCATCAAATAATGTTTGCATATCAATTAGTATTTTCGGAGACATGATTAAGAAAATTATATAGTGAAATCGGCGACCGTGTCTCAGTTTTTTATCCATTTTGTGCACAGCTAAATTCGTGTTGAATAAGAGTTAAATACGAAAACATAACGCTTATGGTTCTCTTTATTTATGAGTATCTTGTGTTATATAAAATTTTAGAGATACTAATCAAAAAAATATATTTCAAAATATATTCCACAAATTACAATAGCGTTTGTATTTATTTTTAATTTATAAATATACAAAAATATACAAATCACTAATAACAATGTGTACTATGTTTGATTTTTTTAACGTAAAAGGTCATACAAATTATAACTTCTTAAATAAAATACCCACTAATAAATTTTGAATATAATTAGGGAATCAAAATTGTTAATAATCTTTTAAAGATTTATTAGTAAATAATAAGTTCTATGATTCATAAAAATTAATCTTTTAAAATAGAGATATATGATTTTGTTCAACATATTATAGTTCATTCGATGTATAAGAGAAATCGTAGGTGTATTAATTAGAAGTACACGGTCAATATTGGACACAAAACTTTATCGAGATGTACGAATAGGTTCATTTGTTAAATGAGTGAAATTTTTGAATGAACTATAGGTATTAATGATAATTATAATAAAAAAAAAGAGAATTTCTTTTTTATATAAACATCACATATTAATCTCATAAATAACACTACTAAAATTAGTTTAATTGGCATTAAATATTGCACCGCATTTAAAACAGTTGAAAGATTACTCCAAACGGAGTGTTTAAAAAAATGATTTATATGTTGTGGTCGATTATTTTTTTCACACATAATTTTTGTTTCAAACTATAATCCGATTTTATTTTACTAATTTGTAGTATGAACGATAACGATTAATCTTTTATTATTTATGATAATTTTGATTGAGTTTTAATACATATGGATATCTTTTGGTATTGTTTTTATGCAATTTTAAATTTTTGAACATTTTCAAAATAATTTTTTTAAATTTATTTTATTCTAAATCTTTGTATATATAAAAAATATATGACTAATTCAGAGCGAAAACGGCTTGATGTAGAAGCTTGATATTTTGTATGAAGGGAAGAGGGAGTTCAAATTTTGATATATTGATCAATGTACTTCCCAAATCACTAAGTGAAGAAGCTTCAAATTAAGACCAGAAGGCCATGTTGCTGTAACATAAACGACACTAAAAGCTAAAGAGAGAAAGAGGGATTTCAAGTTTTGAAAACGACTCAAAAATCCAAACCACTGAGTCATAAAGCTTAGTTAATATTTTTTTTTAATTTGTCAAGCAAAGAAGCGGTTCAAGTTTTGAAATTTTAATCAAAGTACAGCTTAAGCCTCAGAAACCTAGTTATTTTGTACATGCATGATCCTGTTATAACGTAAGAACGTATAAAGAAGGACTATGTAGGGAGTTTTGAAATTAAATTCCAAAATAGGTGGAGATCGGGCTTAAACGGTTTACTGAATTGTTGAAATTTTGATTTATTGATCAGATCCACTTGCTTGAAATTAAATTCGGGGCCATGAAATTAATTAGATGTTCCCGGGCTTGACTCGCGCAAGATTTTTGTGCATTGTTTTCAGTTGTATCCACTTTTCCAGCAACGATATTATTAAAAACTAAAAGAAAATGTCATAAAAAAGTTTGGGTCGCGTTTAAAATGAAAACTGTTTTTAGGATTTACGGAAATCGTATTCATTTGAGGACCCAATATCAATTTTTTGAAGGGCGCTCTTATTAAAACTCTACGAGCTCTAAAACTAGTCGTAATATAAAAATGTATAAGATGAATTTTTTTAATTTTCCCTACCATTATTCCTAAAATTTTCAAAATATTACAATTTATAGATTCATCCATATAAAATAAAATCTAAGAACTATCAACATAGTGAACATAATTTGTGTTTAATTCTGTGAATATACTGTACTTGATTATTATACAAAACTTTGTGTTATTTATAAATGAGGCAATAAATTATAACATAAATGATAATTTTCTTATTTAAAGTGTAATATTGTGAGTCCAAAGACAGTGCCTCATCTAAATACCTAGCAATCAACAAGACGTGTTACAATAATAACTAGATGATCTCTATTATAAATATAACACGTCTATCTATCTTCTAAATATGAGAATCAAATATAAATAAATAAATATAAATGTATAATTTATCTGTGTACAGAATGGATCGGAAGTAAAGAACTAACATTGTAAAACAATGTTATTACTCGAATGTTCAAAATAAAAATAAATTATGTATATAATAAAACATGGTACAAATATAAAAACCAAGACTTGTAGGTGTATTATCCAAGAGAGTTAAGAGCAATTATCCATAGAAAACACTTATTGACATACAGGAGTGAGATTCAAAATATTACATGTAGTATGCATTGCATTTCTTACAATGTTGTTTTTTTTTTGAGAAAAACGCTTTGATAAGCCCTCCGTTTCGTTTCAAGATGTACAAAACGATAGAAAAAAACAGAAGAATTAAATGTTATTTGCTTCTCAATTTTTGTAAATTTTTTCCGACTCATCTTATATAAATAAAGTATATCAGATTGCTTGATTCACTACAACCAAATCCATAACCTATAATTGTCTCCATCATCAACAATAACAACACTAGCAGAATAGTGTTAAAAATAGGCCAGGCGTAGGTAGTTTAAATGTTACAATTGAAGTTGATCATGTACGTGTTAAAATGGCAGTTATATCAATTGAAAAATCTATTAAAATTGAATAAAATTTTTCCATTTTCTTTAAGTTTTTTGTATTAAATGTCTTAAAATAACGGGATTCAAATCAATTTGAAAAATAATCTTTTTACAATAAAAAAAGAAAAAATTTATTCCTTGATTTAAAAAAAATTGTTGAAATAAAAGTCTTAGGAAGATTTGAATAAAACAGGATTCAGAAAAAGACCAAAGCGAAATAAATTTTATTCAAAACGGATTATCAATAAATGATTCAACAGGAAAATAACCATTCGGGTTTTAAATATAAGAATAGAAATTCATATTCTAGAAGGTGATTTGAACACCATTAAACATTTATTACGATGGTTTCGAATACAATATATATCTTACGAAGTGTACTAAATCAACGATGAACGTAGCTCGATGGTGAAATTTCTCAAATGATGGTAAAAATCACAAGTTAAGTAAGTAAATCGATTTTAAATCATTCTCAAATTTAAATGAGTGAGGATATTATTTAAATAAACAAAATACGTACCATAAGATTTTATAATATAATATGGATTGGTGTATTTAATTACCTGACTATAGAGAAATGAAAAAATTTCTCAACCCTATAGGATTTATTAGTTTTATTTTTAACTTGTCATCTACTCTTTTCATTCACGACCTTGAATGAGTCACTTTTGAGTTTATATCGTCTTATTAAAATTTCTACTCAATATTGCTTTTGGATTTTGAGTTATGCTAATGGCGATCAAATGGGCAGACATTAAAACAGTCGAAAAAGTACAAATTAGTGATTGAAAAA
The DNA here is from genome assembly GCA_020423425.1 of Chrysopa pallens. NCBI lineage: Eukaryota > Metazoa > Arthropoda > Insecta > Neuroptera > Chrysopidae > Chrysopa > Chrysopa pallens. Next base: position 63,871,269 of record CM035594.1, read on the forward strand.
CCAATACAAAAATTCGTTACTTTACGAAGTAACATACAGTTTCATCGAATACTTAGTAAAATATAACATAGATAAGAAATTGAGAGATTAAATAATTTTCATTGAGATCCTGCAGTGGTTAATCATGTAATGAATTTTGATCTATAAATTAATCATTCAATCCATAAAGCGCATGGACTAAACACTGAATAAAGGTATCCAAATAAATACACAATAAAAAAAAAATAAATAAATAAAAAATACAAAACAGATATAAATAATTTGAAAAACAAGTTCAAATCATAAGTATAATAAGTTTTTTTTGTTTTGTTTTGATTATATTTAAACTGTATCGTGATTCTCATTTTCACCTCGCGTTCATCGCTTCAATATTATACTTAATTCAACCAACAACAACTTTCAACAAATATAATAATAATTGTATTACACAAATATTATTATATTATATATATATATATATATTGTTTGAAGGCATTCTAATATTATTGCTGGGTGTACTAAAACTATATGGTACGGATATTTAATTGTGTGGAAATACAGAATCTTATAACATAAGATTGTTCTCTCGTATGCTCGATTATAAACGGTGTCAAATAAATTTTCACAACGGTTATTTTGAAAATAATACGATTTTTTAATTACAAATTATATTTTTTTTATATTGGTTCATATAATGCTAATTTGATTGAGTTCCTAGAGATGAGATTTTAGCATAGGAATTCTGCTACAGTGAATGTTTTACTGTCAAACCTTCTTGATTCCATTTTATTTGCTAAATACTAAAATGGTTACACAACAATAAAAATAATAACAGGAATCGGTAAAGCAACATTTTAAGCAAATAATGGTCAATAAAGTTTTTACGAACAGGTTATTCGGCTTTAAACGAATGGCTCAAAACACTTATATTTCATCGAAAAAGTGAAAGCGAGAAACTTAAGCTTATGAAAACCAAAGAGAAATATATAGTTTACATTTCTTTACATACATGAAATGAGTTTAAGTGACAGTATTGAAAATAATCCGGGCTAAAATCGATCCAGAAAATACGTATTTGATCAGGCAAGGAACCCTATTTTGTATATTTTAATTTAAATACCAATATGGTGTAAAATTTCATAAGATTCCTTTTAATACGAGTGATATCGATTAAAACAAGACTAAAAACCGAATTTTATCAAAATCCAAAATAAGAATATTTGATTTCTCTAACTTAATTTTGTGTTACACTGTACATTTTTCAAAAGATCATATATTTTCTGTATATATAAAATATTTGTAACATATATTTAGCGCAACGAATCAATACTCATAAATTATGAACAAATGTATTTTTTTAAACAAACTAATTCGCACCTTTATTAGTCAAAATTTATCATAATAATTCATATTCTACATAAACATTTTAAAGTTTTTATGATAAATAAGCTTTGAAATTATAGAAAAAACTGTAAGAAAAAAAATAGAAACATACTTTATATGGCAAACAATTGAAGGTAAAGATAGATGTTCAGTATTTTTTTTTTCTGCAGAACAAAAATAATATACACACACTATCTGTTTTATTTTAAAACACATGAATAAAATAAAATAATCTGATTTTATTTTACAATAAAGAAAACCTTAAGTTGTTGAAATATTTAACCATTTGTGAATGTGAATGGTCACTCGATATCTTCAGAATAATTTCCTTCTTCCACGCGAATGACTTGAGTATTTGGAAGTATAGATTAGTCCGAGTTGTACTTCAACTAAAATAATTCGAAAAATTATTTGTAAGCAAAGTAAAACCTCTCCTATTGATCCATTTTGTTTTGGAGGGGGGAGGGTATATGCCCTTAGTCACTGTCAACAACTGTTTCGTTAAAATCAATATTACGTTGTGTTGATTCCATATTTGACCCTAATTTTCATTTATTTTTCAGGAAATAGGCAAGTTCCATTAATGGCTTTGAAGTAATAACAATAAAATTAACGTTGGATTTTTGTAAGTAGAATAGGTAAGAAATAGTACACTGGAAAAGAAAACATCTCTTTTCCTCTTATTTTACCATAATTATTCTGACGTGATTCTTATTCACCAACTATTTAATTCAACAACAATATTAAAGTTACGATTTATTTTTGGGTCAAGATATTACAATAATTAATTTTTAATATAAATTCTATACTGACGCATACTTAAACAAATTTAATAAGATAAAAGATTTTGGTGTTACAATGATAAAAAAAACTGAGAATCTTTCCCCCTTTCGATCTGTTCTCGTACGGGAATGATTTCAGAATTTTTTATTCAAACATAAGCACGTGAACGGACAAAATGCTATGTTTTCATCGCCTTAAAAAATACTACTACAATATGTTACCGTTTTCATATAGTTTCTGGTATAAATATAAAGATCATTGAAGAATGACTTACTTCTTCACTCTTTGACCGGCCCCCAACTCTCATGATGTTTATAAGTCAGCCGACCGGCCGATTATCATCATCGATGAGAGGGCAATCTCTTATGTATTAAAATAATTATAATAATAGAGCAACGAAAAGTCAGAGAAATAAAAAAAACACCAACTGTTTTTAGAGTTTGTGTAAAATCTGCAGATTGATCCGATTTAAATGAAAAAATAACTTGATTGAACAAAATACACTTTAAGCCACACATAAATATTACCCTACATAAACGTAAGCCGTATGTTAATTATTAGTGTATATTATTATATGTGTATTTATAACTGTATAGACTGGAAATTGAGAGTATTGTATGAATGTTCAAACATTGATACTTAACCATATATGGAGTATTTGAACAATTAACTCTGTAAGTTGCTATCTTCAATTGTGTTAGTTAAAGATTTTTAAATAGTTTTTATATCAAATTTTCTCCTATCATATATGGTTTTAAATACTTTTCAGTATTATAGTCGGGCTAAACCGAGAATTAATCAATAATCACATCCCAGTTGAATAATAAATTGAGAAAAAGTAACAAATTATGGAAAAATCCAGCAACATTGTGACATATCCAAGAAACTAACACATAAGTGGTGAATTTATCTACACATTTAACACATACTCTAACAAAATTTATTTCACACAATAAGGCAAACATCATTTTTTGATTATTGCTCACTGATTTCATGACCTTTTATCGTTCAATATTGTTATTATTTTGTTTTTGTTTTTTTGTTTTTGGTTTTTAATTATATATAATAGCCGTAAATATAGGTCGTTTTTTTGATTTTATGTTTTTATTTTGGATAATAATTACTTGTATTTCATATATTTGAAGACAAGTCATGATGATACTTTTTTTTTTATAAAGATTCATTTCGTGTATCAAATCACTTTTTATCTTCCTTTATTTTTAAAGATCTTGGTGAAACTTAAAAAAAAAAGATTAATTAATTTCTTTAAAATATAATTGAATTTTTTTTTGCAATATTCTTAAATATTTTTTTTCTAAATTTTTATCCTTATCTTAAACAGATTAATTGTATATATATGCTTTCAAAGTACCGTTATTGGAATACAAAATTAATAGCGGATTCGAGAAACATGTTTCTACCTGTTTGATATTAGGTACCTGATTTTTTTTTTTTTTAAATTTTGTCAATTTTCTAAATGTATTTTTTTTTAATGTAAAATAAATGGTAAATTTCAATTTAATATTCAAAGTTAGAACTCCGTTTTTAAAGGTGACAAAAAAGATGTTTTATAGATTAGAGTATTTATTGTTTTTACAAAAACATCTTGCATGTTTTTTAAATTTTGTGAATTTCAAAGAGCTCATGAAATGTTTTAGAAATCAAAATTTTTACCAAAAAGTGAAAGAAAAAAGTAGCTGTCAACAGCATGACATTAATTTTTATTCAAAAAACGATAAGAGGTTTTTTTTTCATAAACTATCGATTCGTAGGAAAAAAATTTTCTAACAACCTGCTTCAAAAGAGAATGTCTTTTCAATCAGTTAGCTTTCAGATTTTATAGCTATATAAGACACTAGTTCCCAGTACCGTATTGGAATTCAGGGATAAAAAGTATGTCACCAGGGGATAGATTAAAATAATATATAAAAATTACAATTTCCACACAAATTATAAACAATTTTGGCAATTTTTCTAACATTTGTTCATGATTCTTTAAAAAACATCAAAACAGGAAAACTTGAATAAAAACAAAGTAAAATTTTCAATTAATGTTTCTTTAAATAATTTCCTCCGTATGATTTGAATTCTGGTTAAAAATATCATTATCGTTGACTAGTAAACTATTTTATTAAGAAAGGATGATTTCTGAAAAGTCAGTTTTTATGTAAATTCAAAAATATGAAGAAGCTTACATCAGGTTTCCAACAGAAAATTATGAAAAACATTTTTAGTATCTATAACAACGCCCAACATAAATTTTTGGGGTATATATTTACTAATGACCTAGTGTATATACCTATATTTGTATGGTTAAATTTATTTCATACATATTACAAACCGTAGGAATATAAATTAAAATTATTATATGTATATTAACCGCCTTAATTTTAGAAAGGATTTCAAACAAAAATTAAAATACGGTATATATTTTATTCCTCCAGAATAATTTTTTCTTTTTTCAATTATTTCAAAATCAGATTTCAATGACTAATCAGAAATTATATAATTTAATTCTCAAATTAAGCAGAGTTGTGTGTAGGATTTCAATTTCAATTGTATAAGTAAACTCCACAATAGTAATTTTTTTTTGTGTGTAATAAATGAAACCTACAATTTTTTTAAATGGAATAATTTTGTTAAAATTGGGATAAATATTATTGCATAATTATATTATTATTTAGAGAAATTATATATTGTATGTGTTTCCATGTCTGTTCTTTTGCATTTATATTTAAATTTTAAATATTTATGAGTCAAAGTACAAAATAAAAGTGTATTAATTAATGGTAAAAGGCGTTTAGCCGAGGTCAAAGTGTAAATAGAGTTAACTAATTACAGTGTAATTTTTTGTAATCTGGAAATGCATGTAGGATTAAATTTTAATTCACATTCAATATAGTTTTAAATTAATGTCACATATTATCATTTTAAAAATTGCAAAATTAGAACAATGCTTTAATGAATATTTTTACAACTAAAATTATTATGAATTTTTAATTAACATTACAAGAAAAAGCATTTCTCTGTGGATCTTCTAAGACAACTTAGATCCAAACACACAAAAATTATATTTTACATTTACATTGATCTACTTAATTTTGAGTTATTGAATGCAAGTTTCTGAGATTTAAACCTCCACATTCGTAAGGATCCAGAAAGTCAGTAAAAGAATTCCGGTTCTGACTATTAGATAATTTAGACTCAGTATATAAGATAAATACGAAATTCGAGTGAATTTAACGATTGAAAGCGTAGTTTTAAAGATTTAACGCGATGGTTAAAATGTTTTTAAGAAGAAAAAATTTATTTTTTGGTAAATTTTGTTATTATTTTTTTAACAAAATCTTCTTCTAGTTCAAACATGGACATTCATCAGTTTCGTAGCTTTCAGAAAAGTATAATTGCGATATTGTTTCTCAAAATAATTAAAACTTTGATTTCCCAATTTTAGCTCTTGAAAATAGGCACGTATGTACTCCTACATTATCCTGGGAAAATTTTTTTCTATACAAATGACGAATATTTTCTTTTATTTTCTCATTTAGCTGATCAATGACGTAGCATACAGCCCAGTTATCGTCTGCCCCTAAAAAGAAACTACAAAATTGTGATTGTCCTAAGCAGAGCGCAAGTACGGCACCTATTTCGCAGATATTTTTTTCAAGCCAATTTATCATGCAAAATTGAAACAGAATGAAAAATTCATTTCTGTATATCCACGAATTTCGTGGCTTATAATAGTTATAATAATTGAAAAATGAATTCTCAATTATATGCAGGTTATTTAAACAATTTAACTAATTTTTGAAACAATTTAAAAACATTTTAGAAAACTGGTTTCTCGCTTTTTACCTTAATAAAATTTTTTTAATTTTTCAGTAATTAAAAAAAAATTATTAATTTTATTATAGTATTTTGGTTTTCTTGAAGTGGTGAAACCTTGCTAAATAATTTTCTGTTATGTTTTTTCATTACAATTTTTTTTATAGTTTGAATTTGTATTTATATACAAAAAGTATAATATAAAAATAAACACCTTTTTCGATCTTTTAGATAAAACCCTATAAATATATAAGTGAATAATAATAGGTGTTTCTGAAGAATATATATATTTAATATTGACTATGTGTATGCAGTAGTTTCACGCAATACATAGAGGTATAGAATAGAAGAAGTATATTATTTTATCAATGGCACCATCAAACTTGGTTGGGTTGCTTATTGCTGGTAGAATGAATGGTATCTCTGGGTGGTTGGTTTTGTAAATTGTTTGTTTATGTATGAGGTCCGCATACAGATCACATTATCACTATCATATATTATTAATACAAACACAATATTGTGCAAATTTTTTAGTCATTTTTATGGATTTTTTAGGGATATGTACCGAAAATAAAATCGTATTTGATGTTTGGTAGAATCTTTAATTCTCTGCGGTATCATATTTATTATTATTACTAGAGTCCTGTTACAGCGGTCGAAATTCGACAATGATCGCTCAAAAGTGAATACACTGCCTTTATACACAACAGTATAATTTTATAATTATTAATGAGAACTCTAGGATGTTTCGGATAAATTTAGATTTTTTCCCCAATTTTCTAGATCAAATTATTTTGTATTTTATAAATACGTATTTCGACTACAAAGTAGTCATCATCGGTATGAATTAGATATTTGTAATGATTCTCTGAGGAGATGTTACTCGTTGCTAATTTGGTGACGGTTTGCACGTTAAATATCAATGGTTTCGAATCCTTAACGCTCGATAGTTTTGATGTTTTTTGATAAAGCAACAGTAATTAATTTACTCCGAATAATTAAATTAGCGATTTCATTCACCGTCAAATATACACCTTGTGGACTTAAGTTTATTCAACCTTAAAAAACCAGCGAAAAGTTCAAAATTTTTTGTTCGCTGTTTATGGGGTTTCTTGTATAATTGAGGTCTAAAAAATTCAAAAATATTATTTATTTTACGATCGGTCGACTAATTTTTGAGAAATTGCATGAAATACAACCGATAAATCGGCCTCTGGATCGGATTTTTAGCAATATCTCAGAAACTAATAGTCCAATCGTTAAATAGATATTATTTTTGAAATCTGCGGGTTGAAATTACCTTAAAATATGTATTTTATCCAAATCGGAGGCAAAAAGTTTTTCCCAATTTTTTCGATTTTTTCAAAGGGGTACCCCTTCAAAAATAGCGAAAATTCGAAACAAAATTTTAAAATCCGATTTCAAAAAACAACATGTTTATAAGTGCATTTTGACCCGTAGATTTCAAAAATAACATCTATTTAACGATCGAATGGTTATTTTTTGAGATATCTGCATAAATCCGATCTAAATGTCGACTAAGCGGATGTATTTAATATAATATCTCAAAAACTAGTCGACCGATCGTAAAATAAATGATATTTTTGAATTTTGCAGATCGTAATTTTCCTAGAAAATCCATAAATAGCGAAAAAAAACTAAACTTTTCGACGCTTTTTTAAGGTTTCTTATGCAATCACCAAAAACAAAAACCCTAAGCTAAAACAACCATAAAAAAAAATTTACTGATCCCTATAGCATATGGTTTTTGCTATAAATTGTTTTCAGTAGTTTTTTTGAATTTTTTTTATTTTTGTTATTTTTATCAATAAATCTAAATATAATAAACATAATATTTATTTGAAAATTATTTGTTAACTTTGTGGTTATGTTCAAAACAATTGTTGACAGTTTGTGAATTTATATTTGTATTTTTTTTTCTCTCATATTTCACAAGTTCATTTGTTATAATAATATTATTTGTTTGGTTGCCTTGGTTGCAGTGCTGTTTCATAGTAAATGTTTGATAGTAATCTAGTTTATTTACGATACATTTTTAGTCAGAAGTTTTACGTTTTAGGTTTATTATTATAATTTGAAAATAAACCTTTATAATATATCTCGAGCTTTAGTTTCAAAAATAATAATAAGTATAAATCATTTGAAAAATGAAATAAACAAAGTTTAACGTTACTAGAAAGGTCAATATCCACCTGGGCTGCTCGGTTTTTGAGTGATTTGTACGAAAGGAAATTATTTGATTACAAACATCAGGTAAAACAAATAAAAGCTTGTAAAACTCAAAGTTATTTCATTAATCGCTTTCGATAATCTCTAACCTCAGATAATTCCGAAAAAAGCGATAGTTGCAAAAATATATCGGCGAAAAAATATGTAATTTCAAGAGGATCGATGCAGTAGCTTTGCAGTTATTAGGAGCATCGAACACGTGAGTTGTGCGAAAAATATTTTAAAGTTTTGAATAATTTGGAATATATGGAAATATTCTTAAGCGAGTAATCTAAAAAATCAAAAGCCTAGGGAAAATTTTTCAGGAATTCTGCCTTTTTCAGTATGCGTTTCAAATTTATGTTTCGCTTGGCTCATACAGTAGCTTAAGAGCAGACGGGCAGTTAAACACTCATAACGTCATCAATTTTGTTCCGTCAAAACTCGTATTTAGTTACGAAGGTAGTAAAATAAAAAGCTTGTTCAAATCATAATTTAAATAATTTTTAAAAATTCAAATATCAATATTTTTATAATAAGCATTGCCAACAAATATTTTTGTAATTAAAATCGTCGAGCGAATGAATTGTTGTTAAATAAACCCTTGTGTAAATCAATTATGTTTTCGTTGTGTATTGTTTTGAAAATGATGATGATTTTTTTGTTACGCCGTATAAAAAAGATATTCATCTTAAATTTTATACACCATATGTTTCAAATTTCTAACAATTTGATGATAAATGATTGTCATATTTGTTGTTGTGATACACAACAAATAGTTCACATTTATCAGATATATTTATTGATATTGTTCTTGAATAACAACATATTCATAACTTACCACTTTTGTCACATTTAATAATAACTATGATGTTTATCTGTAAAATTTTATGAAATAAGGGTAATTGGTAATATTGTGTATCTTATTTATAACTATTATTCGTAAAAAAAGATAATATCTACATATTTTCTACTATTTATAGGCACTTTGGAGTATTAATAGGTACATTGTAAAATAATATCGATGTTGAAAATTCGATTAAATAATAGCGTAACAAATTCTTTTTATTGACTTTTAAAAACATATTTTACAAATTTTTCATTTGTTTTATGTCTGGCTGTTGGTTTGAACATACAATTTGAGAAAATAACTTTAAATCTATCCTATTTTATTTTAAGGTGTATCATTATTAGTAAAAGGGCAGAAAACATATTGCATATTTTTAACCGATTTCATAAAAGGCCTAGATACTAATTATTTTTCTAATCCAAAATATCTATTTTTTTCGTACTCATTTTACTGTTTTTGAATAAGAATGAAAATTATTTATTTACTTTTTAAGAAAACAATATATTTACTGTCTAGTACTTTTAGAAAACTGTGCATAAATATATAATTGAAAATGAGCAAAGTAAAAACAGTTTGTGCTCTATAAAACAAAAACAATTGTCTTATTTCTTGTAATTGCTGTATAATTAAATTATTTACGATCGATTTTATGTTGAACGAACTTTGGCATCAATATTATTTACAGAGGTTTTAATGCAAATTAACTTAAAAAGGTGGAACAACCCTCCTTCTTTCCTACAAAAAAGATTTATATATATTCACTAGAAAATAAAAACTGGTCATTAACCTTCAAACTCCTAAAATCAATTAACGAGTATTGCAATCTAATATATATATATATATATATATATATATATATATATATATATATATATATATATATATATATATATATATATATATATATATATATATATATATATATATATATATATATATATATATATATATATATATATATATATATATATATGTATATATATATATATATATGTCAGAATATAGTAGGATGCAAAATATTCTCATTTATTTTCATAATTACAAGATGACTCAAACGAAAAACTTTAACGTTCAGCTTATCATTATTTATGATCTGATAGATACTTTTTATCTTGACTAATGCTAAAGAAATTAAAAACGTGAAAACGATAGCATAAACTCAAATAACATAAATTTATAAGTTTCAAGTGCTTGGATGCATGACATTTTCGATCTATGCGCTGTGATCACGAAACGATGCATCAACTTCTTGGTCAAATTGGCCTAATGCAAATCTGTTTTCCTTTTGCTACATGTATAAGGCATAAATAAAACTATTTACAAATATAACTTACAAGGAAGACTGATAGACTTTGCCCTCCTTGGCTCAAACGTTAACTGCCTGAGAAATTTAGCTTTCGTAATGTTGTAGCTAAGCAAATATCTTATTGTATTAAGATCATTTTCGAAAATTAAAACGGCCAAAATTATTGATAAATACATTATTTAGGAGAAAAGTTATAATTCAAATTCAAGGAGCTGGCATAGTTGATTGACCTTTATTTAAATTATTCGTCTGTTAATTTTCTGGACACATCTACCAAAAAATAAATTTTTTTCAGGCAGGATTTGCGTTGTATGTTCCTATGAGCAGGACTATAGTTATATTTTGAGGTACATATTGAAATGCTAGTCATATTTAATCATGGAAACGTAATTATACTTCTTAATTTTTTATGTGTATCAACATAAATTCTAGTTGAATCATTCTGCGACACTCTGTAACCATATTGTCATAACAAACAGAATGAATATTAAAATAAATAATGTTTATGACTCTTTTTTTTTACTGGTATAATTAAATTCTAACCTATAATTATTATTTAAAAAAAAAAAAAAGTACAATTGCTCCTTCTTACCACTGAAAATGAAGCCAACCTTCTTCAATTGTTATTAGTTTCTTTCTTTGTGTGTAATTATAATTATAATGCATTCATCCATTTAAATAAAATGATCAATTATTTATTTAAATAAAATAAAAACCATTTAATATATAAAAAATAAATTAGCAATTCTGATTTTGTCTTTCAACCAAACATATCTGATGATTCATCACATCGTTCATCTGTTTTTATTTAAATAGATTCTTCGTATATAGAGAAAAAAAAAAGAACAATTGAATATTAATATAACAATACGATTGACAACGAACGACAGTGGCGCTAATTTTAAATTATGTATAGAATAATTAAGTAGGAATTCTATTGAGTCAACATAATAACATTATGTTGGTATACTATAAATAAAAAATATAAAAAGATTATTCTAGGATAAAATAACTATCAATTGATTGATATGTTTGGTTTAGATAATTTAGTTTGGTGATAGTAAAATATCATATCGATAATAGTATAATATTTTATTTCTAAATCAAGTGGTTTTTCAATTAATTAATGTAAGAAGTTTCAATAAGGGTTTCAATATTTTATTTATGGTATGTTGTCCAAAGTATTACCATAGACTTGTCATAAGACGATTAACTATTGTGGGAAATATTATAAAAAAAAGCTTACATTTAAAAATACAAATAATTCAATGGAGTTAATTTTTGTTACAAATTAGTAGAATGCAGAAGAACTCATTCACTATAAAAAATAGAATGTTAACGATTGTTTTTTTTGTTTGCAAATTGATGGTTATTAAAGCTTTTGATAATTAGATTTACAAAAATGATGATTAGATTTACAAAGATGTTCAAAAGTTTATGATCCATTTTTGGTGAATAGTTAAAAATTTTTTGTCAAATACTTTGATTGAATCATTTTGTTTGATGTAAGTGATAACTTGTTACGGGTCTTTCGCTCTTTCAAGTGTTAATATATCACTCTGACTACCATTTAACGTTGAGCGACTCTTTGTGACTTATTTGTTGGCTTAATATCAGGTCATTATTACACTTCCTGTTGTAACTTACTGTTGCTTACAAACTTTTCTTGCGGTCTTGCAACGATTTTCGCTTTTAAAATACTGTAGAGATTGTTCTGTGACATTTTTTAAAGATAATAAAAAACATATAATTTTGATGTTGTGTAAATTTCAAAATGACAAAAGTGTTATTTAAGATCACTTTTTGCCTCCAGTCGTTATCTCTGAAATATTAGAATACATCTTACCCCAATCGCAGTCGTTTATGTAGTCGATTTTTCGCTTCTGGTTCATAAAGCGTTCTGTGTTATTAGATAATTGTTTTCAACACAATATTTAAAAGTTTTCTCTAATGACTCTTTTGCTTCCTTGGATCTATCTATCCGTAATAACTCAATGAATACTCAAGAATATAACGTATAGTGTAATTATGTGGATGGAAATTTTAGTTAGCACGTGTGGTATTCCATAATACAAATACAAATGTGTTAACACATTATAAGATATACATTATTGTGATGATTGAACAGAAGAACCACGCCTTATATATGCAAATTAACTAAAATAGATAGAAAACATGGATGGCTAAAAGAATAAAACTTATAAGGTAAACTTACTTAACTATTATATATTTATAAAACACTTTGATAATATTAAAGTCAAGTATTGTATTCTTTCTTTCAATCGTTTTACTATGTGTCATCAGCTTCCGTTAAACTATGATTGGTATTTTTAGCATAACTTTGCGTTTTATTCGTCTTATTACTATTAAAACGTTTGTTGCATACAATTTTTTTTTTAATATTATATAATATTATTTTCTTTCTTTTTTTAATGCAGAGCCATTACACGAAATTCTTGACGATTTTACATAAAATGAGCAGGGGTGTAATTAATAGATAACATAATGCACTTGGCAACATAATTGCATATTTCTAATTGAAGTTAACAAATTAAATTCCCAAAAGTGAACGAAAAAATCCCAAATCCCAAAAAATGAACTAAAAAGTAAAAAATAATTTTAAATTTAAAACTATTGTGAATAATTTTCTTGAAACTCTTCATAGTCGATGCCCACGAATCAATGTTTTGTTAACCAAAGAAAAATATGAATTGATGAATTGAAAACATCTTCCTGATTAAATTCGATTAAAAAATGATAAATAATGAATGAATAAACTCATTTATTTAAAACCAATTGCCTTTCAACGAGTATTTCATCTTAAGAATGTAAATTTTTGTACACATATATTCAAATATAATTGGTACAGATCCAATATTAGTTAGTTGATATATTTGCACATGAGTTTTGAAACATGATATGAATAAAATATTTTTGAATTACAATAAAACAAACACACCGTAGTCTAGTTTCAAGTGTTGAATAGTATTTTTTTTTTAATGTGCATTTGATAGACACAGACAGGTCAACTAGTTACATCAAAAAGACCGCACAGGTAAAACAAATGATAATATTTTATTTTGTTTGTTTACATGTAGTACAATTGGAATGTTGTAATATAATAGAATAGTATAGGTGCCAGTAAGAATAACATATCATTTAGTAGTAGTTCTTTGGGCTGCAGTCTTCGATCAAAAATGAACAAAAATTTAATTATTTACTAAGATTATGTAATTTCTAGATCTGTACCGCCTATGACTTTATCCAACCGACTAGTCGATGACTAATCTAAGCAAGTCTAGTAATTTAACATTGAAAAAAAACCATGTCTGCATATGGTTCCTAATTATCAAATCGATTAATACAACACGTCTGCTTCGTTTACAATTTTTAAATAATTGATCATACTTTGTGAGATAGAATGTCTCACTTGCCAGAACTTTCGTAGAAAAAGAAGACAATTAATTTGAATAAAGTCACATTGAGATACCGAGGATTGTAGTTGCAGCTTATATTATATGTTTACGGGCACTTGTATTACATGTAAGTAATACTTATTACACAAATCATATCAAAATGAAAGCAGTCGTCACAAATAAATCTTTTTTTTTTCGTAACCATGTGTAGACGAAAGAAGATTCTAAAATATAATTTATATAATAATGTATTATTGTTGAATAGAATTGAAAATGATAATACAACGTCCTCACTACTATTACGAATTATAATGCAATTTTATTGTTTACTTTTAAAGTATAATTCATTTAAGTTGTCTTTACAACTATAGCTAAAAGAATAAGACTTGAAGACTGATTAACAAAGTAGTAATTTTGTAATTTTGATACATTAAATATAGATGAAATATATAAACATAAGTGTACGTTCGGGGAAGACGGCTGGAGTATTTTCGAAATGTTTATTTTAAACCAATCTTTAACCATATAACCATAAAATAATATAAAGTAACTTACAAAGTCTAATACTTTACTCAAAAATTTTGAATGACATGTTAAAAGAATTAGGTTAATTGGAACCTTTCCACTCTTTCAATTCCAATTATCGGGACTTTAAATTTTGAGTCTTTGTGATTAGTAGGTGACAAACTGGAGCATCGTTTTCATCTGGTCCTTGTTTGTCCAAATCGTGTTATCTCCGAAATTTTTTTTATATTTCTGTTCAAAAAAGTTTCATCTATATCAGCTTTATTATTTCAACGTGAGTTAGTAAAGGATCTACATAAATGAATTAAACAATAAAAAATGCAAATTTTAAAATTGCATGATGCATTTTTGTCATAATAAGTATATATAAATACCAGTGAACTGAATGACGATGCCTACCACTTGATCATTCAAACAGAAATACATATTATTATCATAATAAATAAAAAGGCTACCATTTTATACAAACGTATGTACATTGTGCATACATACATACATTGTCACAATATTCACATGCAGAAATATTCTTTTCTGCCTCATCTTCTTCTTTATAAATTTTATTATCATTCAATTTTCTACAAACGGATTCAAATTGAATATGTGGTTTGTGATTTTCTTTGTATACATATTTATACAGTTCAAAAACCATTTTATTACTTTTTTATTTTTATTTTGTGGTTTTCATCGAAATATTTTTTACTTTAAGAAACAATCTGCGCAAAAATATATTGATTATTGTTGCTGATTCTTAGTTATAAATTTATAAAGGGTGTTATAATAACAATGGATGTTTCAATTAGAAATGACAATAAAAATTAATTTTCCCAATATCTTGGCCAAATATTGACCGATTTGAGTGAACTTTTTTTTGAAACCAACTAAGTTTAGGTCGTACTTTTCAATTTTAATATTATAAATTCCCTACTTTTAACCTATATATGAAATATCATGACCAGGGTCTCAGTTTCTGGTAACTTATTATAGTTGTGTTTTATTTCACCAATATTTGAAAACTACGACCCAAATTTAGTAGGATTAGATACTTTGTTCGTCAAAATTGGATAAAAATTGAGCCTCATAGAGCAAAACTAATTTTTTTTGGTTTTAGTGACGTCACAAGATTAAAAAAATTAATTTTCCCAATATCTTGGCCAAATATTGACCGATTTGAGTGAAATTTTTTTTGAAACCAACTAAGTTTAGGTCGTGCTTTTCAATTTTAATATTAAACATTCGCTACTTTTAACCTATATATGAAATATCATGACCAGGGTCTCAGTTTCTGGTAACTTATTATAGTTGTGTTTTATTTAACCAAATATTTGAAAACTACGACCCAAATTTAGTAGGATTAGATACTTTGTTCGTCAAAATTGGATAAAAATTGAGCCTCATAGAGCAAAACTAATTTTTTTGTTTTTTGTGACGTCACGAGAATCAAAAAATTAATTTTCCCAATATCTTGGCCAAATATTGACCGATTTGAGTGAAATTTTTTTTGAAACCAACTAAATTTAGGTCGTACTTTTCAATTTTAATATTATAAATTCGCTAATTTTAACCTATATATGAAATATCATGACTAGGGTCTTAGTTTCTGCTTACTTATTATAGTTATGTTTTATTTAATCAAAAATTTGAAAACTACGACCCAAATTTAGTAGGATTAGATACTTTGTTCGTCAAAATTGGATAAAAATTGAGCCTCATAGAGCAAAACTAATTTTTTTTGGTTTTAGTGACGTCACAAGATTAAAAAAATTAATTTTCCCAATATCTTGGCCAAATATTGACCGATTTGAGTAAACTTTTTTTTGAAACCAACTAAATTTAGGTCGTACTTTTCAATTTTAATATTATAAATTCGCTAATTTTAACCTATATATGAAATATCATGACCAGGGTCTCAGTTTCTGGTAACTTATTATAGTTGTGTTTTATTTAACCAAATATTTGAAAACTACGACCCAAATTTAGTAGGATTAGATACTTTGTTCGTCAAAATTGGATAAAAATTGAGCCTCATAGAGCAAAACTAATTTTTTTTGGTTTTAGTGACGTCACAAGAATAAAAAAACTAATTTTCCCAATATCTTGGCCAAATATTGACCGATTTGATTGAACTTTTTTTTGAAACCAACTAAGTTAAGGTCGTTCTTTTCAATTTTTATATTATAAATTCGCTACTTTTAACCTATATATGAAATATCACGACCAGGGTCTTAGTTTCTGTTAACTTATTATAGTTGTGTTTTATTTAACCAAATATTTGAAAACTACGACCCAAATTTAGTAGGATTAGATACTTTGTTTGCCAAAATTGGTTACATATTGAATCTCATAGAGATATCTATTTTCTATGACTATCAGTAGAATAAAATCTACTTTAGTTCTTTTGTTCACAAGTCCTTACATCATTATAAAAAAATAGCATCCTACCGTGGTCTTATAGTCTTTATAGGAGTTCCTAATACTATAAAAATACTATAAAACTCACAGCTATTAAAATTTTGAGCAACATTATATATAGTATTTATCAAATACTTCGATTCAACTCAATATTGTAATAAGTTGAATAAAATCTTCGAAATATTGTGTGATCTTTTTTTCTCGGGGCTACAATGAAATCTATACAGAATATTTTAAAACTATCATGATAAATTCAGTATACGAAATATGTTTTGGCAGTATGCATCCACGGAAAGAACTTTGCATTAAATAAATGACAAAAAATTAGGGAAGTAGACGCAACATTAATTATATAAATTCCAAAAATTAATGTAATTTTAATAACGTACATACTATAGTATAAAGTAAACCAAAAACTTGAAATAAATCATAGAGTATCAATATATTATAAATAAAATTATCATAAAGAAACCATTTTGTATGCATTGTTTTTATTTGATTTGAAAAAATAACTGAGATTTTATGATTGACTTCAACCAGCAGAGATATGTATAAAATTTTATATACACGCCTTTAAAATATAATTTATCATTATTTAATAAATAATAATAAATTGATTTGTCATTTTTCTATAATTTCTATCAATCAAAAAGAGAAATCGCAATATAGATTTTACACTATATGCAACGCATTTATGAATTATGTAAATTATTTGTTATTTTTTTCTTCTTGGAGACTGCTGCAATAAAAACATATACCGTTTTAGTAGGAAGGCTCAAGAGGCGATTTTGAGGTATTACACGAGTGCATGAATTGTAGGTATAGTAGGTTAATGACATGTTGATCGGTGGAAATTTCAATAAGAAATCTATCGATTTGAGCGTAGTGTAAGGAAAATTCTGTCAGAACTTATGAATGAAAAACATCAACTTTTTTTTATTAAGAAGAAATCTGCTGATTTGTGTGTTACGTAATAACAGTGTCGGAGGTTATAAACTTGTAAAAGAGAAAACCATCGAATTTTCCGATCAAGGATAACCGAAAAAAATATAATCTGACGATGTAAGCGTTACGTAACGGGGTATGACTTAGTGGGAGAGACAAAGCGTAAAATTATGAATTAGCATGGCTAGGTGATGGAAAATTCGAGGCGCTAGAGCATTTCAAAATTTGAATTAAATTTTCAAAAAGATGTCGTGAATTCTCCTGCTTGAAATTGAAATCTTCGTACATGTTCAAATTAACATCACCCTCCCCCCGACTATTTTGGTACCCTCGGATCAATTTTAATTATTTTCATTTTTTAGGACTCAAATGTGAAATGTAAAACACCCAAACCAACCTGAAAAACAGGTCTCTAAGGGGTAGAAAGCCCAGAGGAAAAGTTTTTGGCAGTTGAAAAAATCCTAGAAAAAGAGAAGTAAGATACAATATATGCAAATTATTTAATTAGATAATTTGTTTATTTTATTTTATTATATTTTACTCTTTTTTTTCCAACAAATTAAGTTAAGTAAAAAAATTAATCTTGGTATGTTTATGCTGTTTTTGAAGGTATAATAGCGTTTCTAATATGATGTACGTTCTATATCAGAACAATTCAAATAATTTCTGACCACGCTGAATTTATTTAACGATTTTTTATAGATATCAAAAAACAAGGCTTCGTTTCCATCTAAATTCTTGACAACAATTCATTTAAACTTCACTTATTTATCTCAACTTAGCATAATGTCATCATCATTTAAACTGACATTAAAGTAACAGCATGATATTAAATGCTCGTATCAAAGCTGCCCTAATGGGTTTATTATTCAATTCAGTTGGTATATAGCTTGAGCATTAAGAATTTGTAATTTACTATTTGCAATTTTCAAGAAGTCATTCATGTTATCGAGATTAAATGCCAAACACTATTGGATTATTATTCAACGATCTACTTTGGATTTAAGGAATTCGCATACAATTGCAACGAATATATTTTATAAAGACATATCGTTTCTGCCTAATGAATGCTGAACTGAATTTTTTCTCTTAAAAATCGAATGAATGTTTGTTTATTCAAATGCACATGATAAATTCTCTAATAGCATTTAATTTATTCAAATTGAAGAAAATCACGTCTATGTGTCTATATTTTAAATAAAATATATATTTCTATATATATTTATTTTCCAATAAATATACAAATTAAATCTAGTCCACGGTTGAATTTTTTTTAAATAAAAAAATATCACATATTAAATTTAAAAAGATACATATTTAATTGATGTTTTAATGTACCATGATACTTAATATTGTAAATGTTATGCAATTATTGTACGATATTTTACACTAAATTCATGGAAGATATTAAATGCTTTAATTTTTGGGATGGGCTTGATCATACTAAACAATTTCTTTCTAAACTCTATTTCTTAAATTCTCTTTTCAATTAGGTATATTCGTGTATTTTAGAATTTTAAAACACTTGTTCAGTCCCTCTTCTTATTAATTCTATTTCTCCACAAAGTATTCTACTCTGAGTATTATATGTATATTAATATAATTATTCAACTAATTAATACAATCAATTAATTTCATTATATACCTATTTGAGAAAATTTTATACATATAAACAATTAGATGTTTTCAATAAGCGAATAATTATGTACTATCAGATTAAATAAATTTTAGTTGACGAATTTTAATCTGTGTTATATTGGCCAAATATAACACAGATGAATTTTGATGAATTAATCGATCTTATATGTAAACTGCATTTATGTAATACATGCATATCATAATGTCCTTGTAAAGTAAACGTTGAATAGCTATGTAGGTTCATAGTCTAAATAAAATAAATATATTAAAACTTTTGAATAATAAATAAATATACTCTTTAAACTCCACTTAAAGTGACTTTTAAAAGTATACCTTATAAATGAAATAAGATGAAAATCAAATGACAAATGTTTTTATTCTATGGTAAATATTTTACCTTTATACAATAACGAATAGTAAATAGTTAATATATTTTGTTGTAGGTATATTAAAACTTCAGTCAAATCATTATTTGACTCAAAATAAGCACTTACTGTGAAATATGTTATATATTAAAAAGGGGATTTTTGAATTTACTCGAGTGCGTCAGATTAATATAAGGGAGTTGCCTTGTACCCTGTTGTACTTCCACCAAGAGTTAGCCTTCCATAAAGAGTCTCGCGTGTATGGTAATCAATACTAAAATTAAAGAAAATTATTTATTTGGATTTACTCTAGCGCGCTGTATTGAGTTTTATAAACTAATTTCATCTGGACATTCAAGCTGAACCACATGTATAAAAATCTGGCCTTGCGCCCGATTTCAAACTGGTAGTTTATAAAGAACTGCCACGAGGTTGCATCATGCCCACCATACAAACTGGAAGACGAACAAGTCTCCGTCCTAAGAGACCACTGTTGTTTGTTTATAAATTAGAACGGAGAAAAATTTATAGTATTTTCCAATAATTTTAAATAAATTTAGGAAAATGATTTTTTGTTTGTCCACAAAAACAACGAAACTTAATTAGCAGGCTATTTTTCCTTTTATCTTATGCTTTAATATTATGTCTAGTCCAATGACTTGTAGATAATTTAAATTGTTTATTATACAAACTAATAAAGAATATTCAAGTAAATTATATTCAGTGCATGACGTCACGATTATTTGTATTCCACTTGTTGAAATTAGGTTGATCTTTTATCAATTTTTAATATATGCATATAAACATTAGACTTGTTTATTACATATAAGGTGGCATAGAAGCCTTTCATATCAATTCAATTATATCAAGTATAGTATTACACATACTGGATACAAACATCAAGTCTAAACAGTTAATAGAAGGTTTACGAATTTTGGTAAGAAGTTGCTCTTCCAACGTTACCTTGTATACTAAATCTGTTTATTGAAATACATAAGAGAATCTTTTCACACTCCCAGCAAATTATAATCGCCTTGAAATTTAGTTCTTTGGTAAAATATGGCCCTTATATCCTTGGGTTTCAGTCGATTTGTTATCATGACGTTAGTGGCTCATGAGATTTAACGGATTTTCAAATTATGATCGGTAAATATATGGTAAGGTGAGGTAGTTAATACAAACTTTTGTACATTATTAAGTATGACTATTTTAGTTTAGTTTTTAAAAAAAAACTCTTCAAATGGACGAAAAATGGAAGTAATCGGCGAATAGAGGTTGACCCTATAGAGTGCCAATTTAGTTCCAGCTATTTTAAACGTTTGACGCTTGATATAGTTTGAACTATTATCTATGTTGAGTTTTGTGTGCATGTTTGACTTTACAATCCATTTTAGACTTTTTTAAATGATATAGGTACTCGCGAAACATGGAATAAACATCTATTAATTATAAAACAAACAATGATTAATACATAGAACTAAACGAATGTTACATTTACAAACAAATAACATAAAATAATTGATAGAAATAAACTAATTTAGCTTATAGCTAATAACAAACAAGTGAGTTAAGTCAGTTAGCTACGAACAACACACTGAATACATATAAAAACGTAAATATTACATTAACTTGTAATGTAGCTTGTACATTTGTTATGTACTACAGCCGAAATCGAACATTGTCTAAAAGACTTTTAACCATTAATTTTGATGTTTTTTCTACATCATAGAATTTAATAACAAAAGAACAGAAGAAAAGAAATAAATCTAAAAGCTTGCAATATTTAAATATCCTAACTGTATTAAGTCAATTTAATTTTGAAAAAATGCAAGATCCAATAGATAAGTTGACTTTAAAAAAATTTTCAATTTTACAAATTTAAATGTGAAACTAGACTCAATAAAAAAACTAAAAAAACTAAATTAAAATTGATTCAAAACCAATGAAGTTAAAATTCTAAATATTATTTTTATTTATTTTTTTTTTGAAAAACAGTGTTTTACATAGCCCTCTTTGCCTAATCAGAATTTCAAAATGCTCAATATTTTGCTAAATTTTAACCGACTAAAAATGATGTATATATATATATATATATATATATATATATATATATAAATATAAATATATATATGTATATATATATATATATATATATATATATATATTTATACATATATATAAATTTTTAATAAGTAGTTCGATTTTGATAATTATCTTTTATAGGAAAAGCTATACAACAAAGCAGGTCCCATATAAAATGGAAAAAAATTTCCGCCTTAGGGTAGAAAAACAGGGGATGATTAATTGTTTACTCACTGATTGCTGTGTTTGACCACGTTAACTTCTTACAGAGTAGTCTGACTTTGATAATTTTTTTTTATTTAGTTGGTCTTAGTGTTGATTTATTGTGCACTTACAGATTATAATGCCAAGTTGTGACTTGTAACTTCATTAGAAAAAGATCGTACCTCCCATTACCTCAAAAACACTTTCTTGGAAGAACCGTAACAAAGGTGCTCATTTTTACATTTATTGGCTTACCTCTTAAATCACTGTAAACGTGTTCAAGCTTTTCCTCATCAACATTCTACAGGAATATGGATGGATACATGAAATTTGTTGTGGTTTTAAAATGCAATACATGGTTCATTTCGGTCACACCAGATAACATATAATATGTACAATAATAACATCAGTTAAGTATTTGCACTATATTTATTCCACTTGTGATCTAAATTGCTAACAACTTTATTTTGTATTCTGTGCTTGGCTATTTCAAATGTTCAAGTGTATAATACAGTTTTCATTAAAAACGTGTGTTACATTTACTTCCTACAAAACGGATCGTTTCACGTAAAAAGTGTTTGTTTACAAGCAAAAAGTACATTGACTTTACAACGATCGATATTTACGATTGATCGATTATCTAGCTACCTGAAAGAATTATTTTATAGTTGAATTTCAGTTTAGAATATCGTATTTAGACGGTAATGCGCCAGGTACTTTATGGCGTTCTATACAAAGTGTGTATATTATAAGGAATACGTTGCTTTGTTTTTACTCTCGTTAAATTAGTTACAAGTAGGAGTAGAAAATCTTCTTGAATGAATGAGTACCTACTAAATAAACTTAATATCAAGGCAGATTGAAGAATTTAGATTAAAATTCAATTTTCAGATTGTGGATCTTGGGACAGCTTTTGATCTTTATTCTTTTATAGACCGAAATTTTTTAATAAAATGTTGGGTTTATTTTCAAATTAATGTTACTGAGAGGATAGCTGCAAATTCATTTCGTCGAAATAATACATGACGTTCTTTAAATTTTTATTCACTTTCTGTTCAAGTTAGATAGTTTTTTTTTTTCACAAAAAAAATAATTGTAACACATAAAAATAATTAAAACAGCCTTCATCCTAGTAAGAATATTTATTAATTTCTCAAGAAATAAAACATATTTTAGTGACATGCAAAGAGATTGATAACAAGTTAAATTCGTGTGAGAATATCACTAATTCTTTACCAAATAATTCTTAACCACGTTTTATCGTGAATCATTTTGGGTCAAAGTGTATAATAGTAAGAAATCCATATTTCAAATTTGGTTGGGGTCATTGTTTAACAACAACAACAACAACAAAAACACACAAATTTTTGGCATAAAAACGTCATTCATTATCTATTTAGCTACGTATTACCAAATTTCATATGAAACAAACATTTACTAATCATGATAAATAATTGTATTTATTTTGATTTAATCTATCAATTTTGAAATTATATTACCACAATAAAAAATTTTTAATAAATTGTTGGGTGTGTGGCCCCCAGGAATCAGACCAATAATTTACTGAATCTAAATATGGTTCTCAATCTGAATCGATTCTAATAATTAAAATTATATACTTGATTCTTACAATGATTTATTTTAACATTACATTCATGAGACACTTCTATACGATGAAAAGTTAAAAATGATGAAACTTTGCTTCAGATTCCATTTTCTAGATCACAATACAATACACTCCAGAATTATTTCAAGTTTTGCTTCATGAAGAGAGCTATTTTTAAAGAAACGTATTAGGGAGATTTTTAAAGCATTTTAAAATTTAATAGAAATTGTATATTTGTTTTCGGATATCGTTATCAAATAAAAATAATCAATTTTTTAATGTGAAATTATCCATAAATGCAAAAGTGAGGAAGTGGCAGTTTACGACATTAAATTTAACATAGTGAACCACGATTCTCCACCATGTTCCGAGTATCTAAATAATTAAAACCCCAAGCTGTTATCTTCACTTGTTCATATAATAATGATGCAAAGGTATATTTTTCATTAAGATTTAGCTTTCAAATTTCTAATTTAATTTGTATAATATCGATCCCAACTTGTAATAATTTATTCGGTAGTTGTTATTCGATAAAAATTTGGCCACAGAATCACATAAAACCACCAAACAGCTTACTTTCGTGTCTTAGGCTTCCAAAAATCTAACTTTATTATAATATGTTTAATTTCATTTTTCGTTGAAACAATCAATAACTTTCTATCAGGTAGTGTTTTTAGTAAATTTTTATTAAGGTTTCATCGTGAAAGTAAAAATATTATTACATTTGTTTCATGTCAAAATAATCGATCAAAATTAAAATCAAAAATACTAAAAATAAGGTATGTGCCTGCCTTGTGATATATGTTAAGAGTTAGAGTATGTATACGGTGTCAATTAAATATTTCAATAAATCAAAATTAGAATGTTTTGAAAACTCAATCTCAACATTTAAAATGAATCAATAATAATAATAATATTATATCTAATAATAAATTTTAATGTTTTAAATAACTTTATTTTACTTACATCATGATTAATTTATCAATATCACTTGTAATTTTTTTCATTCTTTATGAGAATAAGTGTTGCCGAGAGACGATAACATCTTGTTTCTCACTTTACCGTAAGTTTATTAAGAATTATGTATTGTAAAACTGTTTATTTCAAAATACTTGCTTATCGGGAAATTTAAATTGAATGTCATTATTTAATTTTCCAAATGCCATTATTTAATTACTATACCCCGCTTTAACTGGCTTAAATCCAAGAAAATATTTATTAAGATATTAATTATTTAGGATATTTCAGTTTACCCGAATTAATCTTTAATACCTAGTTATATTTGACAAAAGAATCCTATTTCATTTGTGCATGAATTTAAATAACGAAAAAAAAATGCATGGTTTCGCCATTAAAATTTTCTTTAATCAGAACATAGATAAATTTAATAATTACTTTATTTTCAAAGATCATAAAAGGTTAAGAAAATAAATTAATTAAAACCTATCATAAACATATAATAATTAAATGAATAAAAATACAAGGAATAAAAACAAAATGAAATAAACGAACTTTAAATTATGATTATTTTTCTTGATGAAGAAGATTATCTTACGAAATGTAAACATGAGGGAGTTACCGTATACCTCCCTAACAATAACTCATCACCCAACAATATCAATCCAACAGATTATAAGCTCAGATATATTTATTCATATGTATTTATTATTATATATTATTTCAACTAGCACAGTTGTATTTTACACCACCCATTAACACACGAAACACAGTTACACAGATGTCTTCAGATTTTGAGATTATATAATACGAAAAAATCTCATTTTAATTTTTGTGTTTAGGAAAATTTACAAATCATCCATTAGTGATTAATAATTAATTTTAAATTTTTCCTAGTGACCAATTACCTTTCTCAATAACGAAAAATTTAAAACTATCTTATCTTTCAAGTTCATTTTTTGAAGGCGGTTTTTCTTTTTAAAAAAAATTTTTATTATTTATTTTTTAGTTTTGAGTGTTGTATTCAACCACGAAAAATTTTTCATTTTTCAAACTAAAAACTGTTTTTGCCCTTTTCTCCCCTTGGGGACATCAGATCCTGGTTTTCTTCTCATGGTATCATCTTTGGAATATCTTCTTTTCAAAAGAATCATTAAAATCAGTTTAAGATCAGTTAAAATCAGAATATACATATCACTAAACATTTTTTTGCCACTTCTCTCCCCTTAGGGACAGATCTGATCCAAATATAAAAAGTACCACACAGGAAGCTTTCAACTACAAAAATAATCGTCAAAATATATAAACAAATGGAACCGAATTGAGAACCTCTTTCGGTTAAGTGGATTCAAATAACAATCATTATAATATTTGAAAATAAACAATATTTTCTTCAGTAGCAGATTATATATTAAACTTCCAAATATGACTTTTATTGAGTAAATTCTGAATACACAGAATAGTTAAATATATTTGTTTTTACAATTTGCTAAGAATAATATTGTGGAGTAAGATATGAAATAATTTAGTGAAATGAAAATCATTACCTATCCCAAAAAACAACCCTGAATCTACAAATTTTAAATTATCATATAATAAATACATGTTTTAACTTAAGAAAAATAAAAAAGAGGATATGACTTTATTGTTGTACACCAATGTACTTATAATAATAATAATAATATTATGTAATACATTTATTTTATAAAATCATTATACAAAATCACAAAAATTAGTTTAGTAAAGATTCAGAAATTTTTATCAAACGAAATAAAGATTTAAAGCCTATGTAATATGGAGTCTATAAATTATTTTCTTCTTCAATGTTAATTCTTGTAATTTATGATTGTAATTTTATATATTGTAATTAGGGTGCGGAAATTATTGGTTTTAAATATCATACACAATTTTTTTTTTTTTTTGTATTAATTATGTCCTATGTGTAAAAGTTCATTTAAATAATAATTGTACATTTGAGTTATAAGACCACACACGATACAATGTTCTGTAAAATCAATATTATTTAAATCAATAATTCATTATATTAAATAAGTGAGAATATTTATTGATTCTTTGTTAATTCCTTGACTGCTAAATGTTAAGTACTGTATTTGTATGATGAATTAATTGCATGATAAGATATATTACACGTTTAAAGAAAGATAATTTTATTTTCATCAAACGAGGATGATTTTCTTCTATTTTCTAATTCAGCTGACTCATAATGATGAACCCTAATACTTTCCAGTTATCTTCTAACCCTTTTGTGAGCTAATCAAACATTAATTTTATTATACAATTCAATTGCTAGGTCAATTTTAAACCCATTTCAAGCTACATCTCAAAAACTAGCCAATAAATATAAAAAATAGTATTATTTTCAGTTTACCTAGATTTTAATTTCCTTGGAAAACCTAAAAATAGTAGTAAACATTTTTTAGATTCTTTGTCGGTTTTAAAGGATTTCAACGGAATCACAAAATAAGTAGTAACAACATCGGATCTAAAGATCCAAAAAGATCTTTGTAAAATTTAATACGCCTGTGTGTAATGCACAGATAGACACAGATACCAATAAATGTAATGCGAAATCGTTTGGTTTAAACATCGACCTCATTTCGTATGGCTGATAATTTAAAAACGTTCATTTCGAAAAACTAATGATTTTAAAACAGAAAACAATAAATAATTTTTATAGCATCGCTTATAACAAAGTGTTACAAATACATAAATTAACTAATAACACCTAAAAAACAAGATTACTTTACACTGATGAAAACATATAAGCCTTTTAAATAGCTAAATGTTAAATGAGAAATTTATTGGAGGGTGATTAGGGGCGTATCAAGGATTTTAGCAGCCAAGTGAAATTTTTTCAAAATATTTATAATTATAAAAAATAATTACAAAATTTACCTGCGCTATATTTTAGTTTTCTAGGATAATGGTACATGAGTTAAACGGATCTATCGATTCAATTATTATTTAATGTATGTTATTTTTGTAATTTTTGGATTACCGTATACTTTCCCTATTCTAAAGAGATACGTGTTCGCTTTTTAAAAAAATGAAAAAGAAATCTTTAACGAATTCGATAAACTCTCGATTAGTTAACTTTTACCTATGACTTTCACAAATAGCATCTTTATAAAGAAAAGGAAAAAGTCACTCACACAGCTATAAATTTTATTGGCAGTGAGCAACTGTACTTAAAAGTTCAAAATCGTTCTATAAACCTGGTGCCAACTTTTTAACGTAAGATAATATTGTTACCAGGTAGTCATGCATTCATTGTAAATGTTCCTTTAACTACATAACCATAAGCTTAAAAAACACCATACGGTAATAAGTTTAGTAATAAAAGCCACTAGCTAATTTAAGCAGAACAGTAAATTATAAATAAGTTATTGTGCAACATTTGAAATAATATGACAGAAAATAATCATAAAATACAATAAAGTACGAGTCGAATGAATATATAAGTCAAACTAAGCAATAACGTAAAGATTGGTCCAGAATGTGCTCTTCATCTATATCACAAGTATTTATACTTCTTAGTTTATCAAAACACTAATATCTGTTACTACTTTATTTACTATTTTTTTCGTTATTCTAAATGTAACAGATAATCAAATGTTTTTAAGTCATGTGAATTTGAAACTAATTTCCTTGCATTAATTTATTTAATTCATAAAGATTTTGTGAATGTATTATTATTTTATAATTGAACATCTATTGAATTGTAATATTAAAAAATTTGTAAAAATATTTGTAATACAGTTCAAATCAAATACTAGAAGATTCTATTTTAAGGTGTATGTATGCTTTTTAAATGTACGTCATGCATATCTTTCTACTGAGTAATCCGTTTGAATTTTAGATTTGTTAGCCCAAAAATAGAAGATAACATTCCAGCTCTATGGGCAAACCTCTACTATTAAAAAGGGTTTCGATGAAAGAGGGAACGGAAAGTTCAATTTTTGTTACCCGACTTCAACAGAGGAGGTATCTGTTTGTTTTTTTTATAAATAAATTGTTTGTAAGTAAATAACATTTTACTACATAGTTCGATTACGAAAATTCTACTTTTATTTGTAAAGGGGTTCCGATAGTCAGATTTATCGCCAATTTCTACAAAGTAATCCGCGACATTTTAAGGTTTGTTCACTCAAAAATTTAGAAATACAAAGTGTATAGCATGTGTTTTTATTTTATATTGCAAATATAAACATTCACTCAAACCAAATCAATCAATAGCTGACCGATATTGAAATTTCTTTGTTCCTGAACTGGTATCATTGTTTACATAAAGGAAAGTTCGATAAAAGAAGTAAAAAACCAAAAATGAGTGAATAACATTAAGGTTTGCAGATTTACAAACTTTAAGCATTTTCTTCTGTGATATTATTTCCAAAGAATTGACAGAATCAAGAAAAACACTCACGATGATATACCGAATTTTTTTCGTCATCCTTTTTCGGTCTACCTATGCTATCATATTAGTGAAATAGATAGTAAAAGCTTTTAAGTCACCAGCATGACTCTTTTGCAAGTGTATAATTTCGTTAATAAAGGCAATTTAAGTATTGTAAAAGAACTATGTGTATCAAACAAAGTATACTATTTATAGAAATGTAAAAAATATTCAATAACAATAACACAAATTACAAACAATATTAACACTAAATGATGATAAATTCTTTGAAAAATGTGTTTGGAAATAAATAATCATAAAAAAAAAAAAATTAGCTCATTCATCATTATTCATATATATATACATGGACTACGTCGCCATACAAAGCTGTTAAACTTACCATTGAAATAAATTTTAAGAAACTTACGTACGGTGTGGAATAGTTTTACTTTAACCTACATGGCTTATGGCCATCTTCTTTTTTTCATCTACAAAATAATACATATAATATGCGGCTGTCAACTAAAATAATTTAACATCAAATATCAGTATGTGTTCTTTTTCTCATTAGTTTCTTAATGTTATTACTTTAGTTTCAATTACCTTACGGCACGCATAACTTTTTTTTGTGAATATTTTCCGGTCAATTAGAAGTGGTCCAGATATTATGACATCTAGCTGTAGAATAAGATTATTATCCATTATTTTCCACAAGATATTGTTTTTCTACTTTAATTTTACAAATAAAATTACTGAAATTACCACTAACAGTGTCGATTGGCGTCCAAACACAGCTAATGGCTGAATGAATGGCTTGTAAAAACCTAACTTTTCATTGGTTAATTTGTTAAAAATAA
Organism: Chrysopa pallens; assembly: GCA_020423425.1. NCBI lineage: Eukaryota > Metazoa > Arthropoda > Insecta > Neuroptera > Chrysopidae > Chrysopa > Chrysopa pallens. The sequence continues at coordinate 63,901,042 of CM035594.1, forward strand.
TAGCCTAAGAGCCCACGACGGCCAGACCTTCGTTATTTTATAAAAGTTGAAAGTTTCTCTGTACATGTGTCCTATACAGGTAAGAACGACCAGCGATTATAGAGTTTGGGTTGTGGTTACCTGGGTACGTAACAGGTAGTAAAGGTGTCAAAAATAGTACTTAAAATTTGTTCGATTATATAGATCAATTTTTTTATTCGAGATAACTTCAGAAATCTCTTCATCCATTGCCAGACACTTATGACAGTTGCCACCCGTTTCTATAACGAAAGTATAATTATCATTTATTAAAGTTTAGGGGTGTCTGGCAGAGGGTAGAAACTGTCATAAGTGTCCGGCAATGGAATAATTTGCAAACCATGTAACCTGCAGTTTGCTAATTTTCCATTCACTAAAACAGCATATACTGATAGACAACTTATTTCTATGTGTGGGGTTTTAATATTGTAGTTTTTTATTTATTTTTTTTTATTCCATTTCAAAAAGTACCTACATTATGCTCTGATTTATAGTACTTCTTTATGTGTATATATTGTATATATATATTATGTAGAAGGGGCTGGTACACTTCTTCTATATTCATTCAGAAAACGAAGTTATACTTTGATTGTTTTAAACGTGAGATATTGGCAGATAAAAAATATATACTTATAGTGTATCAACTTTACAACACTGTTGTTGTAGTGCAAGGGACAACGGCAAAAATATTGTAACAGACTTTGAATTGAGTTTGCTTCAAAACCAATGTGAAATATAATTTGTACAACAAGATCAGTGAACTATGGTTTTCATAGTTTTGCTATAAAAAAAAAGGTACTTTAGGGCAGTACTTGCAGACTAAAGAACATACTAGAATTGAATATCATACAGATGAGCCTGCCTTAGATACAGAGGCGCCGAAAAGCGAAACTATGGTGTCGAAATGAATTAGTTATTAATTAAAAAGATCACTACAAACTGTCCGAGATTTTGGTCTCCTTACAATACATCTGTCAACAACTCACTCACTGTTGGAGAAAAAAGAACAAGTATTGAAATGTTCAAAATAAGTGATAACATTCTGACTTCCTTTACTCGAGAAAAAATTTACCGTTGAGTTTTGAAAAGTGGTATTTGAGATTGCTTTTACATTTAATTGCTCAAATCCTTTTTTTTTTTACTCATTATACGTGCAATAAACCGTTATGAGTTTTTCCCAATTTTCTCCTAGATTTGTTATATCTAAGTATTACTAGTCTGGCTGTTTTTGTGCTTCCCAACAAACTGCAACGAAATGATTTTTAAACACATTTTCACTAAGGCGTACAAAACTACACTTCCATTCTTACAATTATATCAATGTTCCAAAAAAACTATATCTTATACCCATATCATGAAATTCTGAAATACTTTTGCTATAAAACTTCAATATATTACTTACTTAAGTGAGTATATAGATTCAACATTCAAAGTTCTGTATTAAAATACATTTTTATCAATAACTCTTAGACTAAAAAAGTACAATAAACGCGCCTCTAGTCTAGTCATTCTAGTCGTAATTTTATTATTTATTGAAAAATAAAAAAAAATAAAACAATTTTTATTTTACTTTATGTTTCATGGTGTATGAATGTTGTGTGGGTGGGTTTTGTTGATTTTTATTAAATAATTTAATATCTTTAATTATAGAGTATGGGTACGTTATTTGGCGTCTCCAAATTTAATTTAGATCTACTAAATTAAATGTATCATAAACTCTAAAATCTCATTTAATACATCACCATATTGAATAAATGAAACTGTATAAAAAGTAATCGAAATCGACCTAAAAAAAAAAGGACTTAATATATTTTATTATTCACTTTTATTGATTATGCATGACGGTAAACATAATTTACTAATGTAAAGTGGTAATAATTATATACTGTTGTTTAAATAAGCAATATGGTACTGCAGTGCTTTTGAATTTGAATTTGTAAATCTACCGTTTCTGATAAATTAATGGTGCTCTTCATCATGTAAGTAAACAATCATCAAAATAAATTGTTATTTTTTCGTCTGATAATGAATAATTAAAACCACTTCATTCAAAAGCATTTCCTGCAGAATAAAATATTTCCTGACGATTCAAAAAATACACGCTTAATTGTTCAAGTTTTCAATTCTGTCGGTACTCCCCGAGTGCTTTTGCTTTTTTTTTTTGAGTGAGGTCTACAGCTCACACAGCCACTACTAGTAAGCGTAATGTACAAATTTAACGCCTTAAGTAATGTGAATATTAACTGAAATATGTGACTTCAAATCAATAAAACATAAGTACTCACATAAAAATACATTTAATATTTTTACTACTGCTTCAGGTATACAGAGAAACGAATTAAAAATATCATTACAAAAGATAATTTTAATTCGTCTAAGAGATATAATTCCATAATTTATATCTATTAACCATATACATAACAATTCAACAATAAGATTTATTACCATATATATTATATATTTTATTGTAATATTAGAAGATTGGAACATACAATTGGGTGTTCCCTTAATGAAAAACATACAAGGATTATTACTAGTTAAGTTACACACAAAACAATATTACCTAGACATTTAATATTCGTTTAATGGAATCATAACGCTAAAATTCCAATTTTAATATCTGATTTAAAGTGTATAGTTGTTGTTGTTCTATGCTGGTTGTACAATATTATATATTCCTTTTGTTTTATTTGATATGTATTTTATTTTCTAAACATACTTCTTTTGTATATCAAATCAATGTTATTACATAACGATAGGAAGAAAATATTTGGCATGTACAAAGTGGTTCTAATTAATGTTATCTAAAATTTGTATCTGTTAGATACTAATATCGAATGATAACATCAACATCAATTGCGATAACGATTATGCTTAGACTGAAGTTTTATGATCTGTCGAGAAGAGTTATCGATCGAACAGTATAACATAAAAGAAAAATTCAAACATAAAAGAAAATAAGTACAAAAATCAAACAATTCAAACTCAAACAAAAGAGATTCTAAAGAAATTTAAATATCACTCTCAACAAGATGCTTGACTTTACAAAAAACCTTCTCAAGATGTTATATAATTCAACGTCTTGTCTTGTAATTCATTCCTATTAATTGCGTATTAAGGTATATCAAGGTTGGTTGAATGTCACTTAATTCACTCCGATTTTAACGAAGTAAAATGTGAAGGTCGTAGACAATACCAAACCACCGTTACGTGGAAATTAAAACAAGATCAAAAGGTTGTTCGGAGTTTTGAAAATTGACCTGTAATTAGTAACCATTAGACAAGTTTATTTTACATTAATGTAGCGAGGTAGCTGAGAAATACGTTAATTAATATTTTCCATACATAAATATTATAACTAAAAACGCAATTAACCACATGATAGAACCAAAATAAAACATTCAAAAAATGATAACTATTTTCAGAAACGAATAGAATATAGAAATGGAACAGTTACTAACGGGCACAAAGGCTTTAAAAAACTAAGATAAAGATATTAGAATAATATAAAGCCAAAAGAAAGCTTTAAATGTTTATCGGGACACATTATATAAAATACAATATAGACAGGATCACATTTACCCGTCAGCCAGATCAAATTTTAAATTGGTTTTTAAAACTAGCTTTTTATTTACACCTGTTACCGAGAATCATTAATCGCTTCATGAAGGAATCGCCGGAGTGTTAAATCTATCGCAACATGACTACGCCAATTCCAACATGACCAACTCGAAGAAAACAAGAATGAAGTATTGCATTCTCTTTTCAGCCATTTTACATATAATAAATATATAAACAAATCATTGACTGAACACGAGCGACCAGTAAGTATACTGTAGTTTCATTTACAAGGCAAAAATAGCAATTCCTCTATATAGAAGCCTCTGAGTTATTGGACTCATTCAACATGCTTACATTATAATAATATAAAATACACAAATGACCTATTAAAATCATATAATATTTTTAAGGTTAATAACAGAATCTGTGTCTCATGAATTTGCAAAAACAAAAACGTTTACGTCTCGTAATCAGTAATAAACAAAAAAAAACAACTTTCATTACATGATTTATAAAAAAAAAAAATATAATAAGAGAACCCAATCAGCCCCTTATGTCAACAATGACTTATTACATTGAATTTATATATGTTATTTCCTATATCGATATGATTTAGTATAAAGGCCCATAAGGCACTGTGTGCACTGTTACATGGAGACACTTTGTATATTGTGTATATATGTATGTGGTGTATATATATTTTATAATTAATAAAATTGGATTGAAATAAACACCTACTAAACCAACCCATTCAATGTTCAATATTATATTTTTTATGTACAAACACTATTATTTCAGATATATAAAAGGCAATTATTTATAACAACGATAAATTCTTACAATAATTATCTATATTTAATTACATCCATTATTATATTACATTTTGTGATGCGTACCAAATGGATTTTATTTGACATGAATTTATGCAAAAAAATTAGCAATAAGCAGTTTTTTTAGAACGATGTATAGTAAAGATATTGGTTTTTAAATTTTGGAAAATTTTGATGTAGTGGAAAAAAATTGACTGTCAGTTCAAAATACCGTGAGCTTGCGCTTATAAATTTTTAGGTTGTAATATTGTTATAGTGGCTACAATAAGAAACTCGTTATTCTATTTTAAGTGTAATGCATGTAATTGAATTTATTTATAAGAACGCACATGTATTCATTATCCTTTTTTAAATATTTTAATATTAGTTAAATAATGATCTAAGCTAAATATTTTCACTTTATGGCAAAACTTTCAGTTATAAACGAGCCAAAAATTTGTAACATATGAATTTCCAACTCAATTCAACATATAATTTATTAATCAATATTAGACTTCTAGAGGCAAATCTTATAGTGAATTTAATTTTGATTTGTACATCAAGGTCTTTCATAAATCAACTCAACATTGTAGCAGATAAGAGGTAAATACGATTTTAATTTATAAGGTATAAAAATAATATAAAAATCTCGTGAATACATTCAAAAGGTCAGGTAGAGTTCAATCGTTTCAGTACCAACCGTTATTTAGAAGATTTGTCCCCACCTACCCATCCAAATTGTTTTTGCTCAATGATCAACCAATCAAGAATAAAATGCGATATATGATTTTAATATAAATAATCGTTTAATATGCTTTTAATGATTTTAAAAGCATATTAAGTGTCATCATATAATTGAGAAACATCCTTTTGCAAAAAATTTGGTTTGAAAATATTTTAAAAAGTGCACAGTATAATTATGTACAAAAATAAAATCGGCATTTGAATACATTACATAAATAAGTATGGAAGTAAAGTGTGACGTAATGCATAGTTGCTTATTCGTTATTTTATAATTATAATAATTTTATGTAACTAGCCCGTGTTCGTTGTGTTCAACAATCCTCAAAAGAATTATACCTGGCAAATAACAAGTATTGTACCTCTTCTGTCTTACTTTCATATTTTATATATTGAAATTGATTAAAATTATGTTCATATTTGGCCTATTTGCCCTTTTCAATATCAAAATTGATAATATGGTATTGTTGAATTTGTATATTATTTGTTTCACATATTATTTTGTACAGACAGCCATGAGGATACGCTTTTTGCTTTTAATTTATCAGTTCGTAATTATTCAATAATTAATTGAGTTAATTTAATTAAAATTTTCTTCATAATTTATGTAAAAAATCTAGTATGAACGTCACATAACCTCTATATACAAATTAGTTTCTGGCTGAAAATAAGTTCATAATATTTGATATTTGAAAAATATTCTCACTACCAGAACATGGCATGAGGTATACAAAAAATAATTTTTTTACTAAAAAAAATTGATTGAATTATTGAAGCTTTTTTGACCTCTAAAAGAAACAAAAATATATAAATAACTGGATTCACAAAAAGTATTGGACCCCATCAGATCTCACTAATATGTGATTTAGAAGAAAATTATTAAGACAAAAGCTTAGGACTTTTAAGTCCATATGTGACTTTTATTTTGATAACGTATTAAGAATTTTGTATCATTCATAAAAAACTGAATATTTGTAAATATTCTTCCAATTTGGTATGCTTATTAAATTTAATCATTTTTTGACCCCAAAACGACACTTTTGACATGGTTAAAGAAAATTTATGAGATGGTACACTCAAAGTTAGAAAATCTTTTTATTCAAATCAAAAATTATTATTAAAATCAGATAAAATTTTTTTTCCCGGAATTTTGATTATTCCTTAAAAAAAAGTTAAATAAATTGAAATAAAAAATTACCCCGAATTAGTCAAAATTATAATGTAAAGAAATTGGTTCCCAAGTTGAACATAAGTCACTTTAAATAAGTAGTCCGACCTTCATTTCCAGATATAATAAATATAAAAAAAAGAAAAAGAATATTGGCTCGAATGGTTTATAGATAATGGAAACCAATTATAACATAAGAAATATCACAGGGAAAATTTAGATTATCACATATCATCTAGACAATAAAAGTTTTTGTTTATCAAAATTTATTCATGCCAAAATCAGGAATTATGTCAAAACAAATATCATGTAATAATTATTCATAAATAGGTAACGTACCAAATACCTACCTATATAAACAAGCAGATGATAATGTTAGATATGCCAAAAATGTAAATGTATCCGGGTAATCAATAATATAAATTTATTTATTTGTAGTTAATTCATTATACAAACACTATATATATATAAATAATATGAATTAATCGATTATTTTAGATAAATAGATTTTGATTGCCCATCCCTTTTTAATTAATAAATCTTATTTCATATATACAATCATCATCTATACAACAGCGTACACATCATTTTGATTTTAATTTATTACAATAATTATTACTATTTGTATAAATTCTAAATAATAATCAATTACCATATATGTTGTTTTATATTTATTTAACGTCTATATACAAGAACTTTGTTGGTGAGGTCAACGAGTATAATTATGTTAGACTTTAGATTCTGAATGTGGCTTGGAAAATTCAAAATCCGTTCACTGTATTAATTAATTGACAAAGTTAAATTATCGTCCGAGAACCAGCCGTTTAAAGACCTATAAGTATATATAAAGGACTTTTGACCTATAAGTTGACACCTCTTAAATTTCCTGGTTGTGCTTGCATGCATGTTACTTCCGGTTGGTGCTTTCAATCGGTGCAATCTTACTGTATAATATGCATAATCCAAATTTATAACAAAAGAAAGCTTTGAATTAGGGGAATAAAACAAGCTTTGGTTAGCCTAAAAATAAATATTTTAAATGGTTGATGAATTTCTTCACCATCTGTACAATATTTTGCGTAATATCTTTAACAATCCTTTCATATAATTGTATGATGTATACAGAAGTTCTAGGAGTTTTTATAATTTTGTTTATTTAACTGCTTATGTGTAGTGTAATACATGTGATATGAATTTAAAAACGGTTTATTAATAAAATAGAGATGGAATGACGAGGTTTATATGAATCAAGTATTATTTATTTATACCGGGTGTTCAATTTAAAACCGAAAAGCAGACCAGAAATTTTATGTATGACACGGAAATTTACCAAACAATGAGCTACACAACATAATAGAAACAGGATTTTATTCCAAATCGTAAGTAATTAATATATTACCTGCAGAATAATCCATTTGATGTCTTTAGATGCATCAAATATATGGTTAGTTTCTTTTCGACCTTTTGGTAGCTTTAGTCTTAACTCCCTGGTTGATTTAAAATTGAAATCGAAAGCAATTAGAATTGTTTTCATTTTATACAGTTAAATTATTTTTAATAATTTGTGTTTCAAGTACAAATCAAGTGATTATGTGCGGTGGGGTGCTCACTGGAAAAGACTTGTTTGATGAAACAATTTTCGTGAAACATGAAACTGAATTTGCTTGCAACCGATAGATAAGTTTAATACAGATTGGTGCACACAGTGTTTAATGGAATTTAGTTTCATTGATTTCACGGAACTAGGTTTCTAGAAATTCATTAATCCGGTTTCCTTTTGCTTCAGTTTCACGTTTCATCAGTGTATTTTATATAGAATAAAATCCAAGAAAATAATTTTGTAGGAGAAATGATTCGCAGATATTGGTGTGTCTATTTTACCAAACATTATCTGGAGATACTCAATTATTTGCATATAATTAATTTTAAAATAGTTTCCAGAATATTTCGAAGAATTAAGAAAAACTGTAAGATAAGTTTTTCATTGAAAATATTCCAGAATAACTTTATAAAGTCCATATGCATTAACGACGTTAAATCCATATCTCTCCATATTGACGTTGAAACCATATTAAATTTGTTTTTACATATATACCAAGTGGTTTCACGCTGGTACAACTTTTAATATCTTCAGACATTTGTTCTCAATGATATCAAATTTTAAATATATATTACTTTAAGTATTTCTATTACAAGGAATGTAGTATTTTTTGCGAGTTCAAGAATCATTTTGATTATACGAACAAAATAAATATAGTATCAATTAAGATCTTCAAGCTAAAAGCTGTTATAGTATATATATTATTGTATCACCTAACAGAGCTATGTATAAAATACTTATTCTATTTAGCGAGTATAGTGCTTCTCTCGTCAAGTACACTCATAATTTATGTATGGCCTACGGCCTCATTATCTCTCATCATTGGTTGCTTTTTGACTTCATAATACTCATATATATATAAATATATATAATGTATTTTATATACCTACATTATTTGCAATATATTTTAATATCGTTAGTTTACGATATTTATTATTATGTAGGTAAATATATAGGTAACTGAATACGAATACCTTGAATCAATGTGAAACATATATTGAATAAAAAATTGTATGCACATGCTTTTTATATTTATTATAAACAAAATATCATCGATTAAGTGTTAAATTATTTGAAAGTGTGAAACAGCGTCTGATATCCAGTTCAAATTGAAATTTTGTTTCAAGTGGAATCCCCAAACCATTTTCATGTAAACGGAATTCAACGGATTAATTTTTCTTTTATAAATTATAAATAACGTAAATAAGATATTTTCAATATACTTATTTCATTCGAATCTATTAACTTTTCATAAGTATTTTAAATAAGAGTTTTCGATATTAGTATGAAGAAATTTCTGTAATATTTTTTCTGTTATATATCTTAAATATTTAGAAATAATAAAAAGTGTTGCCACTTATATTGTGCATGTCCCAAAATCTTCAATTCAGCCCTTCATTCTTTTTTTTTTAAGTTTTTATGAATTATTAATCTTACTTTTCTCAAGTCGTAAAATAGTAGGACGGATGTCTGAGTGTACTGGAATCAGTTTATGTTGAAAAGGAAAGAAAACTTTACCCAAAAAATTGTTTTTTAACATTTTGCTAAAAACTTCCCGAAAAACGTTGCAAATTTTTAAATTTACGGATCTTCAACTGATTGTCCCTGTCCTCATCTATATTTCATCAAGAAAGCAATTTTGAAGCTTTAACTTATATATACTCATTTAACTTTTACTATACAAGATAAAAATTAAACTATTTGACAATAAGAATTATAAAGAATTATTAAGGTAAACAATTTTAACTGTGATGTTTATCATTTTGTGTAACGGAATCCTTAAAACGTGAGTATAATATATATAGGTATATTGTGATCATGTATATTAAAATTTGTGCAAATAAATTTCATTAACTGTGCAAAATATCACTAAATTTTATATTTATTATTATTACATACAATTATTTACTTGTTGCATAGTGGATACAAAACAAAAAAATGAACAGGGAAATGTGTTATGGATGAATTACAATTTCTTTAGATAATTAAAATTGATTAAAAAAAAAGTTTTTGGTTTAATTTAAAATTTTTATTAAAATTAATATGCTGTCAAAAGTGCAAAATATTAAAACAGTTACTTGCTTGCAAAGGAAAAAATTTATATAAAAATTTATTATTTATAAGATTAGCAAATGATTAATTAGTGAATGTTGTTTCGTAATTTTGTGTGTTATATCGAAAGGAAATAATAATTCTTGCACATAGTTAATACTTGTTTGATAAAATGGTATAAAAGGACATCAAAAGACATGTGTTGATAGCAAGAGTGATATTGATATTGATATTTAATCATATGCAGGGTGTTTTGACAGTTACCTCTGTTGTTATTTTCACTACTTTTAAATTTGTCCAATTTTAATTTAACTTTTATTTTTAGTACATTAAGTCTACCAAAGTTTATTAACTTCATTAATACAGTCTCAAAAAATTCAAATTCTTATACCAAATTACTACAAATTAAGCTTCTATTTTGTAATTTTTAACTAATTTTTACAAAATAAATTACTTGTAAATAATTCAAATTTATATTTTTTATAATAAAAAATGATGTCTGTTATGGCTTTTAAAAGCGATTTTCAATTCGTCCATTTCTACGATTCAATTACTTTGCTTGGTGCGGAATAGCTGAAGATACAAAATTCACTTGTTGAACAGATAAATAATAAGCGCGTTGGCGCTGCAATTATAATTTACTTCATCTATAGAGCCAAACATTTTATTTGGAAATATAATATTGCATGCAAGATAATTTACATACTTTTTAGTGTCATCATCTACCATCACAATCTATTGACTGCATTCTACAAACCATACGATGCTATAACAAAAAATAAATAAGCACAGAAAATTGATATAAATAGTAATAAATTATTTTAATAAATAAAAACATGTAGCTAATTGACATTTAATAAGTGGAGAAAACGTACATAAAGGTGGTGCAGATAGGAACCACAGTAGGGTGTCTCATAGGATACAGAGAATGAACCTGTTGAAAAGAAGGAAAGATGAAGAGTTAACAACCAAATGTATAGTTTATGTATGATTTTAGTCTAGGAGATTATTGAACAAAATTAATAATTTTGTGAAACTATTCCTAATGGAATTATTTCCATTGGGCTTTATTGGTGTAAAAATTTAAGAAAAGTTCAAGTTTATATTAAGCCAAATTAAGTTTGACATTATTTAAGCCAAATTAAGTTTGACATCTTTGTTTCTCTGTGATATCGTGGTTTCTAAGCGGATGGGAAAATTCAATCGTTTTTTTTTTTTTTGTTAATTGAAACCTTGTTTTTCTTGACTAATCCATAACTGTTCGTGGTGGTTATCAGGTCAGTCGCTCCAAATACATGTACATTTCTTTGTTTATGGAAGCCTTCATTGTAGAAGATGCGCATTTCTCAAAACACTTAAATTGAGAAATATGCACTCAATAGATCAATTATTTTTAAAATTTCGTGATTGTTGTGAATATCGTTTCAAAAAAAAAGTTCTTTGTCTTTATACAACAAATATTTGTTTACTTCCATCATAAAATGTTCATCTCATATACATTAATATTTTACGTCATATTGGCCGTTAGCGTATTGTCTATATTAAGTTAGTTTGCATGATAAGCGCAGTTTTATTTAGAGTAATATTTTTATTATTATGCTTACGATTATTATTATTATTATTATAAGTGTTATTATTACTATTATGAAAACATAAACAAATAAATAGATGTATTCAGAAAACATTATGGATTGTGCATGCAACAGATAGACTTATAAATGTAAGGCTGCGGTCACACAAGCGATTCTTACTTGTATGCATTGAAACCGTGAAGACAATCCGTTTAATAATCGTTTTTGATAATACTTCACTTTGTGTACATGCTTGGAGTGTGAATAAATAAAAATGCGTTTTAATTAATACATATTATATGTAATAACAAATATAGTTACCTATTTAGTTTATTTCATTAATGTTTATAACTAAAATAGATCAAATGTTGATGCTCAACTATTTATCGACTATTTTAATAATTAATATCACTGCAAGTTGTTATTATGTTCATTATATGAGCGTTTCGAACACCGTACATATTTAATACCCGGTATATTTTTGATTGCTGGAAGTTTTATATTTAACCAGATTTTTATATCACTTCTTAAAATCGTGTCACATATTTTTAAAAGCAACTCAAGGATGTTTAATACTTCTTCGCTTTATAATAATAAAAAATAATAATGGAGTTTTACCTCCGTTTCTCAGACATATACATTTATAATAGGGGCGAACGTTCATCCGATTTTGATGAGATTTGTGTACACGGGGGTACTTTAAGTTAGCCATTCAAAGCTTAATAAAAAAATTAGAACAAAAAATGTAATTTTCTTGCTGCAACAAACAATTTCATGAAATTTTATGACTTAGGTGTAACAAATACATTGTAGTATCTATATAGCTACATCAGAAAACATATTGATACGTCACGAGGAAGTTCGGTTTCCATTCAACTTTGCTTTATCCGAGCCTCAATTTAGTTATGGAAATAGAATAATAAACTCTTGTGTATGTCATTGCCAACGTTCTATCTATGCTACACTAAATCTTGTTCAAATGTTCGATCTTCTTGTTATTGCGATTTATTATTAGCATTTAGTTTTTTGTTGTTGATTTTCCGCAGACATGCAATTCAAAGTAAATAAAAGCGTGTATATAAAACTAACACATTTCACGGCTGCAGTGAGAGATTGTGAGAAATAAAAAGGTGTTTAGCGTTTGTTATGATTATAGTGGGTGAGGACAACAAGCAACCACCATCGTCGATGACTAACTACTGTCTCTCATGCCATCTAAATGTTTCTGTATATATTAGTTTATTAGAAATATTTTGGTTTTTACAACTTTTTACTCCCATATACACACTATCACAAATGATATTTTACAAGTGAATATAACAACTTGTTTAATTGTTTTGATACTCAACATATGGTTCAGTATCAATGTTTGAATTATATTTAATGATAAGCATTCAGAAAATACACTAAATATACAGCATATACAGTTATAAAAACATATTATATTGCAATAATATATGTGCTTATTAAATAAATTTGAACTGAAATATAATCTAAAGAATTTACGAACATTTCAAACAAAAGTTGTTTGTTTTGAAAAAACATATAATGTTCCTTCTATTTTTAACGGTTCAAAAGTTGAATCATAGATCGTCATAGATCCTTTGTCATAGATCGAATTATGTCATTGGAATTGCCTTTTTTGACCAACACAAAACAAAATTTCCTTGACATTTTCACAATAACTCAGAATCAATTTGTCTGAAGAATCTTAATAATTACTTTCTATTATTAGGTATAATTCTAAATCTCGTACTTGGACGAAGACGAAATATTAAAATTTTAGAATATGCAAAATGTAGATATTATTTAATAAATAACATAAATTAAAAAAAGTTACTTAAATAGTATTATATGTGGATGTCATAGGAGTGTTTTCTTACATTTTTGGAATGTATTTTGTAATATGTATTTATTGTTTTTATATTTTTTTTTTTTGTTTTTTTGTGTGCAAAATCGTGGTAAATAACGCATAAATCTTTGGATGTTGTGTTTGTTTCGTTTATTTATTGTGTTAGGATTTTTTTCTTCCTTTCCCTAACGTAGTTGTATTACATTAACCTATAAATATATTTTTTGAAGGTCATTCTATATACAGCTCTATAAATTTGTAAATTACGACTGAACTCATTTGAATATATTGAAACAAACCAAATAAGCATTTATTTTCTTTTCGATTAAGGTATCTTGAAACCTAAATAAATATTTATAAAAATACTCATCCTAATCAAAAGTTGAAATTTTGACATCCTCTACAATTATTTGTTTCGAAATGCAACCCTTAAGATTCCCAGCAAAAACAACGTATGAAGGTTATATTTATATGTATTTGGACAATGTTTTTACTTTGTTTATTCTTGAAAGGCCATGGCAGTTATCTAAAATAATGTTTCAGCCTGGTTTAATTACAGTTTCCGGTTTTCAATTTTTTGTTATTCCATTAAATATTATTTTGGCTACAAAGTTGTCAGCCAACAAGTAACATTTTCTCGGAGAATAAATCACAATACCAAAAAATTAATATGTAATAACTATAATAATTAATATTATATCTATTAAAATTGGTCAAATAACGAAAGATATATGCAAAGTCCTCTGAAATTATCACGTCTCCCATACTACTAGTAAAAACAAGTTTAGCGATATTTTCAATATTTACCAAATTTAATGTTCGTTTTAATTAGGCAAAATAATAATTCACTGTATTATGAATATTGTCCTTTTATCTCAAATTTATAGGTACCTATACTTTTGATTTAAAAAATGAGATATAAATAATACCATTCATTCGTAGAAATTTACGTTTATTTTCAGATAGAAATTAATTTTTATTTGATGTTTTTAATATCTTATACTTTTTCTATTTTTTAATTTATTGATAAAATAATATTTAAAAACAGTTTTATTATAATTCATTGCCTAAAAAAATCAAAAAATAATACAAGAGAAACGTGCCATTGAGCGATCATATCACTTCAACTGGTGTGTCCGTTCATTTTATCCATAAATAAAGCTATTATTGATTTATCCATAAATACTTTATAGGTATTATTGATTAAATCGAAATACTTCTTGTTAATTATTAATTACAATCAGATTTCTTTATTTATTTAGTAAAAAGATTTAGACAATATTTTATTTATAGATTTAACATACAGACACTGCATTTTGTAGTCTTACGTTATTATTTCTCATTATAATATTATTTTAATCGCCACGAAAATTGACAATAAATTTATATAAAGGTACTCAAAAAATTTGCTAATCAGTCCAAATTCACTGACTGCCATCCGATATAGATGAAAAGTTAATGAATCAGCAAATTTGTATAAAAAGTTCAAGGCCTAAAAAGTGACTTCAGGTGGGCAAATGAGCAAAATCGTAATAAAAATATAAATTTTGGAATATTTTCACTTTTAAAAAGATTTTGGGGTTTCTCATTTACTCATAATAAAATAGAGAAAATATTTTTTGGGTTAGAAAACTAAGATTTTTCTATTAATTAAAATATAAATGTGTATTCGAAGGTAAGCTTTCGACAATAATCGACACACAAAAATTTCTACAGAGTTAGTGTCCAGTTGCAGTACCTCAAACAATTAACTGAAAAATTAATTAACTGTTCTTTGACAGACAATTGGGTGCAAAAGTTGATCCAATCCTGTTCTAAAAGAATTGAAAGTGTACCTCGAGTGCGATGTCTTTGTCCCAGCTATAACCACAATGCACTTCCTTGATTGCACAATATACCAATATTTAAATAAGAAACGATTGACTTGTCTTCAATGGGTTATACCCATAATAAAGAGTCAGTAATTTTTTTAGAGTGCATGATATAATTTTTTTGTTCATCTTATTTGTTGTTATCTACAAATTTTGAAGGCGTTACAGAGGCGTTTATTGAACATGATTTATTAAATTTGAAAAAAAAAATATATACATAAATATATAAAGTAATAAAAAATTAATAGAAAAATATTATTTTATATTGATGTGAATTTTTATATATCAGGTACAAAAGCGTAGAACATTGTTTTTATAGGTTTTCTTTTATATAAACACGAATAAAAAAAAACAATGTCTTATGTTTATTGGAGATATTTATTACTTTGGCTAATATATTTAGACCACACATTGAATACCATTCAATATCGTAAAGTGTTGACAAATTGGTGATTCATTTTCCTTCCAGTTTCCTTCAAGTTCAAAGAACATGGTCAAAGAAAAAAGAAACATAAAAAGGAGGTAAATCATTTGGAATAAGTTATTTAATTTAACCAGTAGATTAAAAATTAGAGCAAAAATATTTCCTGTTCCACAGACACAGGATTTATATTCTTTATCAAAAAGAAAATTTATACACATAGTTCAATTATTTTGTATACAATAGCCAATATTACCAAATTTTTCTCAGCTATTCGTAGGAATATTAAGCCAGAGTTTTTTTGAAAAATTCTTAAATATTATTACCCAAATATTCTTCGATTCCTTTATTTTTTCATTAAAGGTCTGTCAGACCTTTATGTTATGAAAACGTTGTTACTTAAAGTTTGTATGTTTGTACAATACATCGATCTGCAACGGATAATTTTTGTATAAAGACAATTAATTTGACTTTTTTTTATGTCATGTATACAAAGTATTTATTAATATATTTTAAGTACTCTAAATTTCTGTTATTAATGAATAAGATATTTCAGTAATATCCTGAAAAATATAATGTAATTGTTGTAATTTTAAAACTTCGAAAAAATTTCTAAATCTATAGTACAAAAAGTTGTTTCTAACTTAACGTATAGGATAACAAATAAGATCAGATAAACAGAAGGTGCAAAAATTATTATCTTTTCATTGAACAAAAAGTATAATTAAAGTACAGAAACGATAATACCTTTGGTTCGAAATTAATTAATAGATTTTCAGCATTTGTCAAAATTGTTTTTACCAAAAATCAAAACAGCAGTTTAATAAAAAATTTGTTACAAATTTTACATAAAAGTTTATCTTCTCACAAGGAAATTCGAGGATAGTTACAAATGTATCGTGTTAAATAGTATACTTTTTCATTACAAAAAAAACATTTTTTAAGCAAAATTCCATGCTCTATCACGTTTCTGGTTGTATATATAGACCACTCAAAGCGTAGGTGTATTTATTACATAATTAATTTAAACAATAAAACATTAATTATTATAATAATGCACTCTAAACAATGTATTTATTGTATTTTATTACACAACAATACCATTAGATTTTTTATTTTTCTTTTAAATGAATGAAAAGAAGATGAGTTGCACACGAGATATCGTGGGAAAAATGATTTTATAATTGATAACCGATTAACATTGTTTTTAATACATGCATTTTATTAATTGTTAGTTAAACTAATATACTACAATAATAGACTGAACTATAATTGATCTCATTAGATTTGTTATTGATATAATTTATGTTGATTTTCAAGTTTAATTTTATAAATATTTAATTCTACTTGCATAATATAATAGAGATAATAATCTTAATAGATATCAAATAACGTGATAAAGATGTTATTTTATTTTTACGTTCATGTGTACACTACAATGTCTTAAGCTGATAATATTGTCGAAGTGATTCTGGCTTCGCAAATTAAATGACCAAACATTCACAATTTTTAAGAGTTATTCCAAGTTGCTTTTGACAATAGATTTCGAGAATATCTAATGAGAAAAAAACAAGTTTTGATACACAAATTCTTTTTTTTTCTTAAGGTAACTTTGTCTTAAAAATTACAAAGATTTATTTCATTTAATGATTTATACAATTTTAACACACATTTTCGTTATTGAACACCTTGTAAATTTTTTAGTTTTAAATATTATTTTAATTAGAATTAAAAATGTTGTCAATAATGGCATAGTTCATACATATCTCATAAAATAATATGAATCGTTTCTCATATAATAAAAGATCTCACATGCCGTTAATTAATTTAATTTCGTTATAATTAATACATACGTTATTTTTATCTCTTCATACCGTGTATCTTACTTCTAAGGTTACCAGTATCATTCCAATCATTTTTCACTTTTTAGGTCTAGATTACGATATCAAAATTGCACCTAGCTTGCTGATTTTTTGTTCCCTTGATGACGGACAGGCGCATGGAAAAATTACTTTACTTGCAAGCAGAATGAGCTTTTACGCTAAACGCCATCTACACCTACTTTCCGAGCAAAGCGAGTACTGAGAACAAATCCCAAGGACAGGTAATATGTCTTAATCCACTCTGAAATCCAAAAATAAGGCTGGAGGTTCTTTTTACCTTGTAAGCTTGTGAACCATCAAACTATAGCAATCTTATATATTTAATGTATGTCGCGTATAAAATACCTGACAAAAAATAACTTGTAATGTGATCTTTAACACTTCATACAGAATAAGTCTATTAAAAATATATGGAATATTTTCATAAATCATTATAAATGATCTAATAATATAATTTGCATGTAATTTAAAATAATTAAGAATTTTTTCTTATGTTTTTTTTTTTATTTACAGGTATTCTAATTTTTTTATTTGAAAAATGAATACTTTGTAAAAACGTAAGTTCAATTAATTCTTGCGGTTAAATTGCAGAAATTAGATCATAATTATTAACAAAATCCATTTATAATAATCTATTATTAACTATAAGCTTATATTTGTTTTTTTTTTTATTGTTTTGAATTCTAATCAACCAACTATATACGTAATCAACTTGTGGTAATTTATTGATCGATCTGGATGACCCTGACAATCAAAGCAGTTCAATGTTAAATAATTATGATGACTTAGGTATATTATGAATAAGCTACCAGTCTCCTGTTGTTGCAATCGTAGTTGCAAAAAAAGTTGTAGGACGAACTACGATAGTTAATCAGAATTAGATCATAAAACTATTTTTATGTTGAATTCTGTAATGTTTATGAGAAATGATATACATCCTGGTAAATCCAAATGATGTAACTCTATACATATTCGTCTCTGTCGTGAGAACTCATTTCATGGGATATGAAAAACAAATGCATATTTTTATACCAACCTTACTAATAGCCACATATTATTACGCTGTTCAAAAATCATCAATAGAAGATCATTTACTTCGTCAAAGTACGATGTGATCTTCGAAAACCTAAAGAATTTGAAATGTTTCAGCTTGATACTCGTCATAAAGGTTTAGAATTAGATTTAGTCTAATTGTAATGCTAACGTTTATTGATGGCCCGAACAAAATTTTTTTGGTATAGTTGTTCGCGGAATCACGTAATAAGATTTCAGTCCATCTGTCCGTTTTCAGGTCTACTTAAAAACGAAAAGGTAGTGATTCGGAATTTTGGTGGCATTAAACAAGTGAGTAAAAATAATAGAATGAGTTTTAAAACATTTATTTTAAAACAAAAAATTTGTTTGAAATATTTTTTCGTGAAGTTTTTGATTTGAAAATTTACCACAATGTCAACTGCTAATTATTTAGCTAATTAAACATGTATAACTATTATACATGATATTATTGTATATGTATTTATAATTGTATGGACTTGGAAAAAAGTATATTTTATTTTAATGACTTAAAATAGTCAGTGTTGATTATCAAAGTTTCCTAAATATAATGCTATTCAATGAAATTATTTTTAGCTTGTATACATAGAATTTCAAATGTTTATAGGTCATCCATCGGAGAGTCTATAACGTTTGAAATTCCAAGCTAATCACTGCTAATATGAAAATTATCGCTATTAATCATTTTTAATAATAATATTTTGCAATAATATTCAAATCATTTATATTTGATTTATTTTAATAAAAAAAAAAAAAGAATACTAATAATAATAATAATAATAATAATAAACAACTTATATAATAATATAAAAAAAATATTTATCCATCTTGAAGGCATTAATATAATTAAATTGAGTGGCATGCAACAGATAAATAAATAAACATTAATAATAATTTAAAGAATTGGATTTCAACACGTTTGTGTTATGTTGTTCAATTAGTAAAATACATTTAATATTAATTAATTAAATTAGAGTAAATACAATTTCACGAACACATAAATAAAATAAAATAAAAATTAAAAAAACAAAAACATAAATTTGTTTTTGTTTTTTTTATTTTTAAATATTATTTACATGACCTTGATTTGTTTTTTACATCAATTTTAAGCAAATGAATATTATCTGTAAATAAAATTTTATTTTTATTTTTTTGTGTATAAAATTTAAATATATTGAGAGTTGCTCCATAAAAATTATTCGATTATAATTAATTTAAAATTGATTTTAATTTTATGTATGCATATTCTAAGTACTCTTAAAATACCTATTAAAAATAATAAGTTATTTTAATTTTTGGATAATTTAAAAAGTAATTTTATTTATATTAAAGTAATTTTTTTAATAAAATTTGGAATAAAATTTATTCATAAATGTTAAAATCAATTATAAGTCTTCTTCCTATTAAACAAATATGTTTTAAAATTGTTTTTTATAATTTTTTAATACTGAATACTTTCTTTATTTTCATACAGGTATAATAAAAATAACACCTACACTTTAAATTCTCATTCTCAATCAGAATATTATAAATTTAAGGTTTTTGGTTTAGGAAATTGAAATTCTTTAATTTTATTTATATTTGATACTCGGTATTAAAAAGTTAGATCTTGTCGAACATCGAATTGATTAGGGAAATATCGTCAAAACTATAAAAAAAGGCTTGATAAAAACTTGGATCAACAAGTGAAGATATAAACTAACAGTGTTCATTGATTGGATATTCGACATATGGTTGAGTATCAATGTTTAAACTATTTATAATCATCAGCATTCATAAAATAAACTCAATACTTAGTCCATACAGTTTTGAATACATATATAATAATAACGTATATTATAATAAAATATATGTTTATTTGCTAAATGTAAGCTGAAATTATGGCCAATTTGCACATTTTACAAACCAATTCATTAGAAAGTCGTTTTTAAGTTCTAATTAGTTTCAGTATATAACTTAAATTAAATTATTACGATGATATATATTCTGCATGAGTGTTCAGACTCATAGTTTTGGGTATTGATGACTACTAAAACAATATCTTCTTTATATTTAAACCTCACAAATTTGAAAATTTTTCCAAAATGATGAAAAAAGCCCTACGTGCCAAGTATCTTAAAAATTAACACTGTTAGTTTCTTTTGCTTTAAATATTTTTAGTCACCGATCTAGTAAGCGAAATAAAATCTTCATTAATACCATTAATGCAAATTTCAGTTCAAATTACCTACATTCTTTGAGTTTTTTTAAATACTTTTTCTTTTTATAAAAACATTTCGAAATTTTTGTAATAATATTTTTTTAAAAACTTTCTTCTCTTACTAATTAAAAGTTCACATACTTAAAATAAAAAAATATTGATTGTGTGTGGGTTAAGTATTCAAAGTTATTAAAATTTGAACTATATGATTTTTGTGATCAGTTTATAAATATATGTTGTTAAAATTTATTTTTTTTTAATGAATAATAGAGATAATGTTTAATTAAATCATACGGGTATAATTTATTGTGTACCTTCTTACTGAGTGTCCACAAAAAAATCAAAAATATTCTATTCCAAATAAAATATAGATAAACAATTCATTCATACTATCATTCTGCTGCTTTCTGTTTATCGGAAGCTGTAACATGGGTATAAATACTGACGTCAATATTCAGTATTCCCATATACATTGCATGTTTTCCATCATTTTCTGGAAAGAGATGGAAAACCTTGATTGAGAATTAACAAATTCTTCATTTCCGAATAATTTTTTTATAATATTCTGTGTAGTTTTACCGTATAAGATTTTTTAAACAAAATAGAACAGCCTTCAAAAAAATGAACTAAAAAGTAAAGAATTATTTTAAATTTTTCTTTGTGACAATTTACCATTCTCAGCCGACGCCAACTAAACAATTCGTAAGCTAAGGATAAAATGGGCACCGACATCGAAAGGTAATTGGTCACAAGGCCAAATTTAAAATTATTTTTTACATTTTAGTTCATTTTTTGAAGGAAATTTTTTGTTTTGGAAAGGTTTTTTATACAACCAGGAAAAATTTATCATTTTGATTAATTTTAATCACTAAAAATTTAAAATTGATCCTCCTCTTCCCTCATGAACATCAGATTCTGGTACCTTACATGGTAGATTCTGGTACCTTACTATGGCACTCTTGAAATAGCTTTCCAATAAAAAATGATTCATCCAAATCGATTCATAACCGACGAAATTACCCGCAAAAACGAATTTAACTAAAAATTGTTTTTTCCCCTTCTCCCCCTTAATAACATTAGATCTGGGCCATATTGAAATGAGACGCAATAGAAAGCTTCTGATTTCAAATAAAACAGAATAATCAAAATCGGTTCACCAAGTCGAAAGTTCTGAGGTAACAAACATTAAAAGAAACTAGTCCAATTGAGAACCTACTTTTTTGAAGTTGATTAATAAACTCAAAACATTTATCCCAAACGGCCAGAATCCATTATAATGCATAAATTAAAATAAAGTTACACTACGAAACTCTACAATACTACATTAATAGCTCGAATATAATTTAGATTTTATGCACATTAGTTTTCTGGACCACCCTATCTGATATACGAATATAATATAAATATGATATCGAGTTTGCGTGTTTCACCTTTCAACAAAACGTTCTTTAAAATCTATTCACCTATTCTATATGTTTACTATATATAATTGTTTTATATACATTTCTCACGTAATCTTGATAATGTTACCAATACACAAACTAACTAACTATAAGAATTTAAATTGTATGTATGTTATATAGTTATATCGTTGAAATGAAATTTATGATATTACTATAAAAAAATCATTTCATCTTGTAATGAATTTGCTTACATTGTGTAAATGATATGTCAAATAATCTATAATGATCCATTTATTTTGTATTTAAAATACATGAAACGAATGAAATATTATATAGGCTTACAGTTCCGTTTATATTACAGTGTGTAAAACAATCAATTGGATTTTTCAATATTGATATTCATAATAAACAATATTGATAGTGTGAATGACTTTAAAATTTGTTTTTAAATTAATTATTAGCACTTTCAAAGATTTAATAAACTAAACGAAGCCTATGTAGTAACATAATAATTGCAGTATTTTCAATGAATTTTTTTATAAATAATGTATGCTGCCCCGAAGCATTAATAGTAAACCCTCTACTGACTTAACGTAATTACTGATCTCAACCGATCAACAAAGTTAATTGCAACATTATACACAGTCAGTACTTGGATGGGTGACCGCATAAAATTGCTGTGCGTTGTTGTTATATAAAATATCCCCAATGTAGTCACTATATGACCTAAGTTGTTGAAAAAGTGACTTAAAATAAAAAATAATAATCATAATAATTATAATTAAATTGCTTAAATTTGAATGTTAAATTCTCAACAACTGTGACAAGTCACTCAAAAAAGGTGATGATCGTGTGTTGTTGTCTCAATAATTTCAAGTCAAGTTAGGCTGTACGGTTAAATACATCACACACGTTTTCGTGTTTGACGAATGAGCTGGGAGGTTAAGAGTCTGATTCCAGTTTTGCTTGGAGAGGTTTGCTGTAATCGCCTCCTCATAAATAAAAATTAATGTAAGTTTAGTTCTTTAAAAAAACACAGCTGTATAAGTATTATCTATATCAATTCTTAAGAATTGAAATAGGTAATGCGTATACAAACTAATTCTTACACTTAAGAGCCTTCTCTGCTTCTGAGTCTTGAATCCACGTGAAACATAGATTAAAAGTAACAACTAATCTATGTTGCCAGCAGTTTTATATGATGAATGGAGGTAAAACCACATTATTATTACTTTATAAGCAGAATATACTCTATTTTATATATAAGTAGTCTACAATATTACCGGAAATGACATTTTTTACATTGTTCATTTTTATGGAAGTTTTCATAAACAAATACACAAAATCAGAAATTGTATAAGCAATTAATTCCAAAGCAGAAAAAACAAGATCATTTTAGAGCAAAAAAAATGAACAGTATATGAAGTAAGATAAGTACATAAAAGATATAAACTTCCTTCCGTACAAAGATATTCAATAAATAACAATCATTACTTTTTGATTAAGACAAATTGTAATCATCTTAATACCTCACCTAAAGCATCTTGTTTTTTATTTTCTTTTTTACAAAAGCAAAAAAATAAAAATAAAATTTATTAATTCTAAAAACAATTGATAGATCAATCAACCATGATTGTCATTTGTTACTCTTGTTTTTTTAAGAACAAAGATGACACAAAGATCCGGAATAGTATTATTTTTTTAACTGAAAAAAAAAACACGTTTTGTTATTAGAAATACAATTTTTTTTTAAATAATAAAATATATTTTTTGCAAAAAAATATTTCTAATACCATCTTGGTAAACATTAATATAATGTTATAAGCTTCTTCATGTTTCCAGTTATTTTACAATATAGTTGACTTGGAAATACCAAATTAATTTGCTATGAATTGCTATATTTTCGTTTTATACTTGACATATATTGAATATGGCAGAGTATATCAACATTAGAGTCCAGTTTGTCACTGAAATATCAGTGCTTGAAATGTAAGAGGCCACAATACCGTGCTAAGTGGTTTTTTTTTTGGTTAATTGTAATAAATAAAATAGTTGATATTTTTCATCAGACTATACAGTTATATTTTCATATTTCTAGTTTTTTTAATAAACTAATCATAATTATTCTCATATAAGTATTAATATTTATCATTTAATATAACAATTACTTTAATATTTGTGTCTTACAAAACGAATATACTTAAAAGAAAATTGAAATTTATTAAAAATTTCCTTGTTTATTTCAAACCGGTCCAGAATAATACACTGACGTGATAGTAAATTTATGATCAATGATTTTAAAATAGAATATGCACTTATTTTACATACATTGACATTTAGCCAACCTTGACGTTATGAAATATATAGGTAGGTGAATTTTATATCATATTGGGATCAAAGTTAAATTAAGTACCGCTACTTTGGCGCCAATAAACAATAAACTAATCCTTTTTATTGTACATTGATTTTCCTTTTTTTCTGAAATTACTCGAAATTATGTATTTAATAGGATTTAGTCTACAAATACCGTAATGAAAAGAACCTTACAAATACGTTTACATTACAGGACATTACTCACTAAAAACGAGTACGTAGTTTTACTCAAATTAATTACCATGTCCTCGGCTTAGGATACCAAGAGTTGTAGACCTGGTAAATTAGGGCAACTTCATGAGATTTTGGTAGTCATAATATAAAGACTGAAATTAGCCATGGAAAAATGATGAAAATTGTTGCATATGTAGCCTTTGACTGCAAGCAATCATTAGTTCAGTCTCATATCAATATCTGGAACGAAAAGATGCACCACAGCGACATCATAATAAATGTGAGCAAGACAAAGTTCATGGTGCTCTTTTATACCCCTGCAAAACATAGCATCAACAACCAGGAAATTAAGCAAGCCTCCGCATTAATATACCTGATGACAAGCAAATGGCATAAGATGGAACATTTCATACAATGATAAACGAACAAGCGTTGACAGTAAAACGATGATCCAATTGCATGAGCAGTGGGTTCGTAAATAGAAAGTAACGATATAATAAGGTGGTAAAATCGCCTATTTTGTGGTAAAATAAACCTTGGTTACAAAATACAAATGAAGTCTTTTTGCCGCTGAAATGAAGTTCCTCTGACATGTTTCGAATATATTTTGATATAAATGGCGTGATTCCTGAAAGTCCTTTTGTAGTAGAGGCTGAATTAAGTAAGGAAGAATATTAGTGTTGTCTGATTTTGGCACGATCATGGCTTTAGTTTTCCCAAATATATTGGTATATATTTCTGGTTGTCATATTGAAAGACCATATAGCCGTGGTAGCAGATATAAAGCGTAAAATGTACAACATTTTTCTATAAAAAGATAAAGAGTTCTAGTTTGCTTGTTGTTTATTTGTTCGTGTATATATGTTGCTGTTGTTTGTTTTTTATATATATATATATTAGTATGTATATATAATATTATATAATATATATAATACGTAATGTTTTTTGAATGATATACCATTGTGGACAATCTATTGGACATGTTGGACAGCTTTATTGGTTGACACCAACATTTATCAGTTTCTAATCGTTGTCTGTTTGTTGTAGTTAATAGTTGTTTGTTGTGTATTTTTACAACAAAAATTATATTATACTAGCAAAACTATGTATGTGTCCAAAAAAATTATGTGTACTAAATAAAGAAGTCATGATGTAAAACCGTTAAATTCATAGAATCATTGAATTTGAAACTCATCCATGTACAGCTGATTTTAGCACTTTAAAACAATAGCTTTCCCCTATTTCAAGTCAAGTACTCTAAATTTCAATTTTTGCATTTACTTTTTTAGGATTAGATAATTTTTGACCACCAAGATTCAAGTCTCTGCTACATCAAGGTAGTTTTTTTTGACATTTTATGTAAGTATCCTTACCACCCTTTGGAAGCATCAACGTAAGTAAAAACAGTGTGACATTTATATCAGATTTTTTGAAACACATTACTCTTTATATGCAATTTTTTTTCACGAATTTGTAATAGCTAATGACTTCCAAGGATTGCTACATGAAGGTAATTGTTTGCTCCCGAAAAAAGGTTTTATGTGGGTGGTCCAAAATAATATCACATACGTTAATTGCTAATAAATATAAAAAATTTATGTGGTCAACACTGTACTTTTACTTATATAGAGAAAAAAGAGAAAAACAGACCACTTTATTTCTTCCTAGGTTGGTCAACCGGCAGACAGTCATCTTACCCATCTTTTAATATACTACAGTCATAATTCTTCTGATATGTTTAGTAAGGAGGACGAATTAAAGGGGAATTTAACTAGTTTCACATTTTTTTTTTTTTTTAATTTATGTGTTTTAGAATTATAAGTGAATATTGTTCGTACAAAAATTGTTTTGTTATTTACAACAATCGATTTAAAAATGCACATTCTAGATGTGGTATTACGTGAACAATTAGTTCAAAACTACTTACCTTGTTTTTTTCAAAGTAAAAAAAAATTATAAATACAATTATAGTTTATTTATGTGTCAATTATTGTAGACGTTGGTTTTTCTCTTAATTTCTATTTTTAATCTTTTATTCTTTCTTTGTTAAAATAGGTATAAAACTAGTGTCTTAAAACTGCATGAAATAAATCAAATATATCTTTCAAAAGACAAAATATGAATACTATTTTTATACGTTATAATTTGACACTCTAATTAAACTAATTTTAAATGTCTGTTCGATATTTTGGTAGGATTGAATATTAATACTTCCTTCTTTTAACTTTCGAATAAGAAACCGCCTTCAAAAGTATGATAATATTTTATCAATGTAGTTTAAATTATTAACAAAATTTATAGTAGCGTACTCGCTAATTTGCGGTTTTCTTATGCGCAGATGCAATTTAAGATTATTTCCCGATTAGATTAGTTCACAAAGCTTCTAGAGATTCTCGCGAATCCCTCTTACCAAACGGCATTTAAAAATGATATAATTCGTAAAATTTCAATATTTGTGTTTCATTTCTTCGACTATATGCTCTGTTAAAAACTCATGCTAGCTTCATACCTACCTTTAATTAATAAATAGCTTATATAAATATGGTAAATTTTTTGTTATTTACCATGTTTAGTACCTAGAGAATTTATTAAAAGCTTGACTCCATATGATATGTAATTGAGATTGTATAAATTCTCACGTAGAAGCACATGTCCAGTTATGGTGATTAGAATGCAGCTTTAATTTACCATTATTAATTGATTCTAGTCATCAATCAGATCGACATTTTGAAATTATATGCCGTAACAAGCTAATTAATGTGTTAATAATTGAGATGGTAGTTATTTACAACACAATTATGAAAAAAACTTAGTTATTTCAATTATTAATCCTGAACAATTTCAAACAAATAAAATTTAAAAACTTGAAAAATTTAAAGTTTTATTGTATGACAACTAATTTATCAGGTATTTAAGATCAGAATTGTCCTTTTTGTTAATGTTTATTTTTCAACACATGTGAAAAGATTCCATTGCTAGATCAATACTCAAAAAAAAATTTTCCAATTGTATAATTACCATACCATTTAAAGAAACATATTCACAAATTTAAATGCAAAAACCACCTAAAAATTTTTCAGATTTCCTCTTTTTAAATTCGGTAAGATTTCAACATTATTTTGTTACAAAATGGCATTTTCTATTAATAGCTCTACAGTGTAAAAGGATGTGTTATTAACATTAGCGAAATAAAACCTTTATTAAACGAAATTACTTGTTTACCGTAAAAGCTAGAATAATTAAAGATATTTTTATTACCTACTTGGATTTTAACAATCATAAACTTCTTAGAAAATTATTTTTACTATAATTTCTAGTTAACTTCTGTAAAATTCAAGAAGAAGTTAGCAAACGTTTGCAGAGTCATGGTTAAAATTATTAATAAAAAAAAAATAATACATTTAAACAACAAATTAGAAAACTATTAATTGAACAATATTTCACAAATTCGTTTAGGTTAATAATCTTATAAAATAATATGTAAAGTTAACTACTAACTCTCAAACGAACAAGTATTATTATATTATATTCTACAATAAGTACCATTTATTATTTAACTTTAATATAGTTTCATGTTTTCGTTTCAAGTTAAGTCGTTCTTTTTAGCGAGAGCGGTCTAACTAATACATATAACATACACATACACTTAAATCATTTACGGAGTGTTTCAGGATATAATGAATTGAATGGAATTCCTTCAGTAATATTATATTTGAATACAGCAGGAGTGCGGAAGAAGCACATTTACAGCCTAATAATTGGCAACTATGTCATCGTATAGAAATATCTGGACTTTTTTCAAAACTGCCAATTTTTGACTATAATTGTCGTGCAATATCATAAGACCGTTCATTTTATTATAGTATCAGCCTTGCTATTCTTAAAGCATACACCTGATTATCTAATTTTAGAGTCCAATATGCTTTGCTTCGCTTCTGGAAAGCAACATCTGGGATTGCAGCATAGTCGTATGTTGGTCATAGCACGGATATAATGCAATTAAAGAATTACACTTTTTTTAATTCATACAATCCTCCAATGACACCGCACCTCATTGGTGCACCAGTAAATACAAATATGTTATTAAACTTTCTTGCCATACGATGTTTTTTCTATAAGCCTCTTCCAAACCCAATACTCCACAAAATACTTGAATAATCACATTATTATGCGATAATATTTTTGCTGCTATTCATCATCCTGATGGTGAGTGTATTGCTACACATTCATGTTACTGTAATTCAGTATTTCTGTTACATACTGTAAGGTATAATCAATACATACATATTATAAGATAGTCTTATTCTATTGTCGGCGGCATTATATCACTTGAAGTTGATTATTTGTTTAACATTTGTGTATTTATAATATGTGACATACCGCCATTAGGTATGGGTACATAGAGAAATAGTTTATAAGTGGTGCCGCCACTGTCTTCACAGAATATTATTAGTAGTAGTACCTAGTGCTGCTTACGTTTTTATGGCGTGTCGCATTGACTGAGAGGAACAGGAGGATTGTATGTTATGTTCTTGTAAAAGTACTTACTACAATAAATGTACTTACTATAATAAATTTATATTGCATTTGACTTACTAAATGCTACTAAATACAGACTCGTAATATCTGTGTTGTGGAAGAGAAAATTTCGCTAACAATACAATTTAACTTAGAGTAGCATGTATATCAAAATTTGTTCAAAGTAAATATAATTAGAATTTGAACAGTAGTGAATGGCTTATTTATGTTGTACGGTAGCCTGTAGTAGAGGAAAACTTTGTATCTGATCTTTTTCCATTTTTTGCGTGGGCTCATAATTCAGAGTAGAACATCTGTGTATTAGTGAAATCTGTTGTTTTTATAATTAGTACAAGGTCCTGGATATATGGTGGTGGCATTAAAACTTTATCAAGTTCGGTAAACTTATGGCGTGTTATGAAAGATGTGTGGCCTAACGTTGTCATGGTGGAAACTTTCTGTCTACTCTCCGATTCCGGTTGCTTCTTTTGAATGCCCTTCTATAATCTTGTCTGCAGTTTATAGTAAAATACTAAAATAATCGTTTGATCACAATTCTATAGAAAATTCCCTTAAATCCCACCATATACTCAGAATCTCTCTACTGGACGCCAAAACTAGGCTTTAGAATCATTTATGGAACTTGTCTAGGCTTTGAACACAGGAGGTAAGAAATTATAAAATTTAATTTTTCCACAAAAATGCAGTATTTTTAATACAAATTTCGGTCTTATTGCAGCATATTAGCTTTGTAAAATATGTCGTGCATAATTTGTAATTTTCTTTAAATTTTCAAACACATGTAACCCCTCAATATACAGTTAGTTATACTTTTCATAAATGCCAGACATACCAAGTTGGAAGCGAATAGTTAATTTTTAACAGTTGCATATATAGCAACCAATAACTTACTAACAAACTTAAATATCTCATTTGATAGATCTTTGAAAGAGATCCTTGCAGAACTAAACTTATTTAATAAATGCAATGGTAAAAGGTATGTTGAATTGTGTGTACTCGTTACATACGTGTAGCGTTAAGTTTTTTAACGTTTTTAAATAAAAAAATGAACGTAACATTCTTTTACAGATTTCTTAGAAATATCATTCACTACTTTATTGATTTTATATGGTTGCATTTAATGTTCTATCTTCATACAAATTCATTTTACAATATGGTTAGAAATATTATTAAATATTGCCAACTATCTATAATCGTTGACAACGAAAATGTTATCTAGAAAATCTACAAGAAATAATATACTGTATGTTCCTCAAATTCGATAATGATATTGATACTATTGATCTTGATAATATTGAAAATTTAGATAGGACTAAGAATGATTTGTAATAAAAAATTGGTGCGTATACTTATGTACTCGCGTCAGATGTTATACTTCTTTGGCATCATTAAAAAACAATTTTTAATTGCTTGGAAATAATTAATTACAATAAAATAATAAAAGGACTGGAGCAGGACAGTGAATACATTCAATAAAACTCAGTTTAAATTTGAAAAATTAAATAAATAAATATACATTTTCTTATATTTAGTATAACATAAATCATAACAACAGCTTGTGAATTTTATGTGACGGTGATGCGCGCGCATTTAAAAATTTCACTCACATCATTTTTTCATCACGCACCTAAAGAAATATAACTTCAAAAACTTCAAAAAAAGTTTATTTTCAAAATGAACCACACTCAAGGTGTGCTTCCTTTTGTTTACGGTTCTTCACGAAATTAATTATTAAAAGTTTTTCACAGGAATGAAGTAAATTGAAAGCATTGAGGCATTAAGTTGGATAAGTTCTACGAAAATTATGCAAATACCGTCTACAAATTATAAACGAAATTTTAACACTAAAGCGATAAGCGGTTCAAGCTCAAGATGGCGTGTAATATAAAAAAGAGTTGGTCTAACTTCATTATGAATAATGGATTTCTTTAATTTATCAATATTATTTATCCCAAAAATTAAGATATTAAAAAGAAAACAAAGCTACTTTCATTAAAAATATACAAAGCTACTTTCAAATGATTATCAATGGATAGAACCACCGCTTGGTAATGTTTAAATGAACTTTTCTTTTAAGAAAAGTACATTTGAAACCACAGTTGTTGATTCTGAGTGTATTAATGTTAGAATTAAAAACAGTGAAATAGTTTACCATGCGAAATTCCAAAGTTATGAAGATTGAAATTTGTTATTAACCAAACCACTATTACAAATAAATTCAAGAAGTAACTAATTTATGCATTTTTTATGTTATTTGACTAATATCCATACGTCAATAAATAAGTGAAAATATCAATATGATTGATTCTTTCTCGTATATAACAATGATTCAAATTTTTATTTCGACAATAAAAAAATATTTTTTTGGACGGCGTAAAATCTCAAATAAAGCATTATTCATCTACTTGAGACTTAACGAGAAATTTCAAGTTGGTTCCAAATTCAATTTCAATCTATAAATTAAGCATTCCTCTCCAGATTACTTAATTTTTTTTTCGAGATAATTAATTATATAGTTTTTTTAAATGATGAATTCAGTGGATATATATTTTAAATTTTCGAACTATAGAGTGAATAAAAAATTATACATATTGCTATACAACGAGAAATTGGTTTTGTTTCGACAGGTCCAATCATAATCGATAAGTTCGCAACCCAATCGTTACAGACATTTCAATCGATACGTAAGAACTATTAAGTAAAGTATTAAAATTGCAGTTTAAGTGTAGGTCATAAGATAAAATGCAAATTTATTTTCTGTTGGTCAAACAAATTAAATATGCGGATATAATAGGAAAGTCAAAAGATGAGTTTGAAAAACTACCTCTGATATATCATTTAGACATTTCTATCATTTATTTTAATATATATTTATATATCTACTTTATATTATTATCATTATTATTATTATTATTATTATTATGATTGTAATATAATAATAATAATAATATACTTATGTAATGTACGTTGTACCGACCATCAACCAACAAACCAATCGACCAGCCGCCATAACAGTTTTCATTGCTTGTGCTCATATGCCGCCGTTCATACGTTATTAACTCATTAGTATGATAATTAGTTGTAATCAAAGTTAAAATGAAGAAATTTAAATAAAATTACTAGTCGTTGTGTAAACTGTAGACCACGATCAGTTATTAATAAAAAGTATAAAAATTTGACACAATCCATATCATGATCCTTAGAGTATATTAAGAGAAGCACTGCGTCCCTTGTACCTAGACAATTTGATTCTGTGTACCCTGTTTAGAACACTCCAACACCTGAAGGTGTCACAAGGTGACAATTATATTCTTATTGTTGCTGGCATATCCGGTTATTTCGTTCTTATCCAAACGACAGTGTGATCAATTAATAGCCTCTCATTTATTTATTGGCTTTTTTAGCCATTCAAACCCGAAATCTCGAGTCAAATGGTTAAAGGTGTTAGTGTCTTTACTCATTTGGCCACTGAGCCCGTTAAAAATTAAGTATATTTATGAAAAAATAAATAAATAATTTAAAATAATTTACATACTACAGTTGCCTAGTGGAGAGAGAACCTGCTTTCGATCACATCGAAATCGGCAAATAATTTTTCTATTTTTTTGGACAAAACAGTTCCTGAGTATGAACAATGTGTTTACTGATTTTCAAATCCCACAAAGTGTTCGAAAGT
The DNA here is from genome assembly GCA_020423425.1 of Chrysopa pallens. Taxonomy (NCBI): domain Eukaryota; kingdom Metazoa; phylum Arthropoda; class Insecta; order Neuroptera; family Chrysopidae; genus Chrysopa; species Chrysopa pallens. The sequence goes on from CM035594.1 coordinate 63,934,007, forward strand.
TGCTGCAGAACAAACATAGGTAAAAACAGGCAAACAAAATACAAAATCGTCTAGTTATTATACCATAGACTTCAACTCGTTCGGTCAATTATTGTTAATATAGTTTACAATACTTATGTATAATAAGTGCAGTGCATCTTTATACACATAGCTTATTTTGTATATGTTACAGGTGAAGTATAAATTTTAGTCACTACAGTCACAAGTAAATATATATGCTTCTTCTATGTTGATTTTTAAATAGAGTACCAATTTAGTATTCATTTTATTTTACACCTACTTTTAAAACTATTCAAATTCAAATACTCATACGAAATCTTATAAAATAAAACATCGAAATTTATTGGCTATTTTTATTCAAAGGTTCTAAAATATTTATAGATTCTCAAAATAATGCCAATTTTTATTAATCCATACAATGAAATATGTCGAAATTTAGTAATATTACTTTTTATTGGTACAAAAATTTAAGATAAAACTTTATGAATCTGTTTATTAGAAAAGTAAATTCATTTTGAGGAATGTTTGGAATACAAAAAAGCAGTTAATTGGAAAAAATTTACAACCTAAAAACTTTCTATTTTAATTTATTATTTCTTTAATTTTTTCATTGAACCCTGTTTGAGCAGTAACAGTTAAAACGGTTTATATATATTCGTTTATATAAATAATAATTCAGTTTAGAAAAAATAAAAAATCATTTTAATTTTTTTGAAATGCCAATCAAATTGTTATAATTTGATTATAACTATCAAGGCCATCCAAATAAAATTATAATACTTATCCTAAAAAAAGTGTTCCCTTTGGACATATCATGATTTCATATTAATCAACGTGATAATCACAATAAAAAAATTGCACATTGTAAAAATTAGCAACCATAAAGATGATGTATTATAACTAACACCTTTTCATTTTTTTTTAAAAGGTTGGGTCATTAATAATAGAGTTTTGATAATACAAATTAGTAATTTATGTTAGCCATGCATACATACTAATTTTTTGAAAAGGTTACCTAGTTGGTAATTTTATATTCATATTTTTTTTATTACTGCCAAGTGCCAAGTAATAAATTTTGATTTCAATAACATAATATTCAAATAATAGATTTTGAGAGAAAATAAAAACATTCAAAATTGTATAATCATGGTGCTGCAAGTAGCGAATGTCAAGGTGGTCTTTATTAAGCAGTGTAATGGTTAATTTTATTTTTGAGAAATAAATGATTTCGAACTAATGATTTTTTATTGATTTACATTTTTAACTATTCAGAATTAAATTGTATATCTAAAAATTCAGTATCACTAAAATCTCTGTTTCAAAATCGTTTCAAGCTTTAGACTAAATTTAATATACATTCGTATATTTTATACATGTCGGGTATGAAAATACAAGTAGTCTCCTGATAAAATCATTCAGCCACCAAATGTTTAAGTGTTTGAAAATTGAAATATTAAGCCTTTATAGATTTGATATCAACTGCGCTTCTAGTTTATTGATGTGTGGCCCAAAGTACAAGGCCCTGATAGTCCATTAAGCACAATTAATTGTATCTAGAACCACCCCAATCACTTGATCTAGCGAGGAGCGTTATAACCTATATTTTAGGCGTTATGACATGTAGTTTTTAACACCATCGAAAAAGGTACATGACTGAAACATTACTGAATCTGTAGTCACATTTAAAACTATTTTCTAATTTGTTCCATCACATACCTTTTATATACTTCATTCTGACTTTAAATACAAAGCTTGTACACGTGCTTTAAATAATTTTATTTTAACTAAATATGCGCAAAATTTGTGCTTCTACATTGATTTTCGATCACATCTAATGGTTTAATAGCATGAAAAAAATGATTCACAAAATAACAGGTGTTTTGGAGTAATTTTACTCAGTTAATGTGATAATAAATAACTGATTAGATATTATCAGCTTTTTAAAACAATAATTAAATCATTATCACAACAGTAAAAAAATGTCTTTTTGAAAAAAAATTAATTTAAATAATTATATATTGGGTGTGTGTGAATGTTATTTATAGCACAAGAAATCATATAAATAGAATGATCTAATTGTTTAAGCAAAAAAAAAAAAAAACTTACACCTAGTGCTTTTTCGTATAAATATAACACATGTAAGGCAAAAAAATCATTTCCCACAATAAAAATAATATCATAATACATACGAAACTGGTTTTTCATTTTGTTTCACAAAAAGCCGCACCTAATAAATTATATTAAATCATCATAAACAGTTCATAAAAATGTTACTTATTATATATGCAATCTTATTTATTGTTTATGTGCAAATATTTTAAACCTACTTAAGTAAAGTAAGTAAAGAAGTGAGTTAAGTATATTATTATAATTATTTTAATTTTAATAATAAGAATTATTATTATTATTGTTACTGATTAATAAGGTATTCAATATAATATTGTTATGAGTCATTTTTTTTTATTTAAGTTAGTTGATTCATAAATTTAACTGATATTAGTTCAAAAGAAAATGTTAAATCTAAAAATTATCCTTTGAGGCTATATTAAACACATTTATGAATGTAATTTAATTTTCCAAACACAGAATACATACTACAAAACAAATAATTATGTACAATAATTGTAAAACAATAATGGGAAAATTGATCTCATTTTCCTGACAGTCCAATAACTGATTTAATAAATCGATATGTTAGAAATGGAGATTGTACTTATTTCGAATATAATATTCATGTCAATCGTTCATGCGGTTTTGTTACATCACTTCCGTAACAAATTTAAAACCGCATCTTTTCCTGAAATCACTCTCCTACATGTATAATAAATAAATTATCGGTTCATTCGTTAGGGATCTTCAAAGTCACAGGTTGACTACACATCTTAAATTTATAACAACCCTTTTACACCTGGAGGCTAAAAGTAGTTATAGCTAACACAGCTATTGAAAATCAATTTTTTTAAACTTATAATACGATTCTTCCTCTTTGCATCACATATAAAGTTTATTCGAAATAACAAGATTATAGTTTTGAATCACTTTCAGTATATACAGTTTATGTCTCTCTTTTTTTTTTTAATTCCTTTTAAAAAAAAGTACTTTCTCTTACAATAATAGTACAATATCAAAAAAAGAGATAATAAACTCGTAAAAAATCATCTAGTAAACACTCACATGACATCTATAAGCAAAAATGTAATAATAAAAACATGAAAATCATTTATATGTAAGAATTGTTATTCAGAAACTAACCATATTTGGGGTTAATTTTGTTTTATTTTTTTTATTATCTTATCCTGAATGACTTGATAATATTTTGTTTAAACATAAAAGTAGAATAATTTTGGGTCTGAAAATTTCTTGTAAGTTTATACTTTTACTTTATAGAACAACTTATTTAGAATATAAAATGGAATCAATTTTCGTTAATCAAATAGTTACATGGATGTATATTTATAATTTTATGTTACATATAAACAGTTTTCCCGAAATAAATACAAAGTTTCTTATCAAGCGACTTTTTCATTTTAAATATTTTATCAAGAATGAAGTGAAAAATAAACAATGTTATATGTATGCATTTAGTTGATAATATATAGAGGTATAACATTCATTTTCTAACACTTAAATTTCACACAATTTCTTCCTGTTGAATATATCATTTGAATAAATTATATATTACAATATATTTATTCAAATTAGGTAAATTGAATACTACTTGTGTACTTGTAAGTCAACTGAACCTATAATGGTTCTTATATAGAAATATTGTGATACATCGATAATGTTATGTTTTGTCACGTTTAAAGTGTTACAAATAATTGTTAACTATGTATTTATATTCACAATATAATAATAAAATAATTGAAATAGATGCATATTGATTTCTAAAAATGTGTATCTGAAGTTGAAAGCGATATTATGATTATCATAACATGGCAAAATGAAACATCTTTATAAATACATGAAATTATTTTTACATATAAAGGATGTTTCTAAATAAACATTATTAAATGATATCGTTAATTGGTTGGTGATTTGTATTTATTCATGCGATGATTTATTATGTTATATTGAAAATTTGTCACTGATTTATCAATTTTAAATGTCATCTTATTCAAATTACATCTCATAATACTAAAAAAGAGGTTACCAATTCACTTTTATAGTTTACCCACGTGCTTCTGAGAAATTAAAGATTATAAATTTTCTTTTTTTTTTTTTTTAATGAAGTAAGATTTTCTGAAATCGGTAATGAAGTTTTCAATATGGTGTTGGGACAAAACTAATTTTTAGTGATCTACATAAAAGTGTTTCGTTGACTTCACAAAAAACAATTAACTAAAATGTAAAAAATAATTTCAAATTAATTTACATTCTATGTAAATATCCTTGTGACCAATTAATTAACTTTTCACGCCAATGATTTATTTTTAAGCTAAGAATAAGATTGGCGTACGCTTCAAAGGAGAATTGTACGTACGGAAATTACAGACAGTAATTTTGAAATTCTTATACTAACAATTTTTACACAAAACTTATGTTAAGGACTATATGAAATGAATATAACAAAATTAGAGTTGAAATTGATCTTTAGTTGATTCGCATTTATTTTGTTAGGTGAATAAGTTCGTTCATTTTTCTCAGATTCGTTACATATTTTTGAAATTGTTTCATGAAAGTAGATTACAAATGACTTATTTTATTTGAAATTTTTACAAATATATATTTGGAACAACCTATAGAATACAATCAAAATGATATTGCTAGGATTTGAATATTTATGAAAATGAATTGTATATTTGATCAAAATTGTTAAATAATTTTAGTTCACGATTTTAAAATATAAAAATATTTTATTATGTACCGACATAGATTTCGCATTGATACCTCGTTTGTAAAATAAACAATTTATTCAATTTTACAATTCTAACCAAAGAAAGATAATCCTTTTTATTTGTGCTAATAAGATAAACATACGTCTTAAAGACTCAACTGAAACATAAAGGTATAATATAGGTATGTCACAAATTATCATATCTGAACTGTTCAAGGTGTTGGGATTGATAGTTCAAATTAAAGTTTTCAGTCTTGATTAAATGAAAAAGTATTTTGAATTATAGATAAATTCTAATAAAAGTTAAAATACTACTAAATCATTCTATTAGAAAAAAAAAATTTAATTCTAAATCACATATTGGTACAGCCATAAAAAAATCCCATTCTACATTACAGTTTTTAACAAATTATAAAAATTGAAGAGTTTATTAGTGATTATAATACAATGAATCAATTGTTAATCCTTAATCAAAATTAGGCACTGTTATAACAAAAGTCAAAGGCCTGTTTGCAGTAGTAGAACATCGAGGATAAAAAAAAAATAAATACTAATAAAATCTAATAAAACTTACAAATTTACTTTAAATATTTAATGCAAAATTACATTTATTTTATAAAATAAATCATATGTTTTAGACTTAAAAAAATTTAATTTATAAACTTAATTTTTAATCTTAAGTCAAAATTTGGTATTGCTCTTTCACCAAAAGTGAGAACACTGAAAGTTACAGAATCGTGACCTACGGTACAGTGCCTAAGTCTATATTTTCGTGGAAAATATAACTAATAATACTAAATTAATATTTTTTTTCTTGAGTGCTATTCAAGGAATATAATTCTTGTTTATGTTTAAATAGTAAAGTGTGGATTAGTCATAATATAAGTTATTTGTTAGCAAAATAAAAATAAGCAGCTTATATTTGAAAACATCATGATTTACCTAAAGGCAATCAAAATTCTTTTTTATAATAATAATATAATACTACTGAGAATTCAAATGATCTAGTTAATCTATTTGTTTACAAAATATTTTAATATGTAATAATCTTATGAGTGGAATTTGAAATGATAAATGGATATTGATTTGAATTAAATTAAATTATCAAAAAAAAAATTATGTTTAATACGTAAGTACTTACATGCAGAAAGTAAACTAAGCACATTTTTTACGTATCAGTGAGATATAATCATAAAATATACTTTTGTTAATCCATATAAATACATAGAAAATCTATAAATAAAATTTTACAAATTTTGTTTAAAACATATACATTTTTTAAGTCACAATAACGCTCAGGCAGTTAGGCTCAAGGAGTTAACCCCTATTAGAAATTTATAAAATCCCCTTCATAAAACTTAAAAGTAAAAAATAATTTTCAACAACCGATCAATTTTTTAGATAAGCATAAGATGGGCACCAACTTCAAAAGGTAAGTGATAGGTCACAAGGAAAAATACTAAATTAGTTTTTTGTTTTTGTTCATTTTTTGGAACGCGGAATTTTTTTGTTTAAAAATTTTTAGTTTTTACTTGTTTGAGTTGTATACAACCACGAAAAATTGTTAATGCCCTTCTCTCCCCTTACAAAAATCCGAACTGAAACCAAATGGAACTACATGCTACACGCTAAACGGGAATTATTAGCTTTAAAATAAAAAAAGAATCATCAAAATCGGTTCATTGGTTCACTCAGTTGAGGTGAACAAATGTACAGACTAATTGAGAACCTTCATTTTTGAAGTCGATTGATTGTATAGTGTGCAGATTCTTATTTGCATTCTAAATACGCTGAGTTTGAAACTACTGCAATTAGTATAACTTCTATAATGGGGAGTTATTTCACTTCTTGCGAGAACACACTTCTCCCTTTTTCATCTCTTTAAGAGCTGAATCGGAATAATGAATCTTAAAATTGCTAAGTTTACTAACGACCAAACTAAACTATTTTATATTAATAAATTTGATTAAAATCAATCATGATTTTTTTATGTATACCATTTATAGTATTTTCAATTAATTTAATGATTTATAATATTTTTTCATTGATTGGGCAACAAAAACTTGATAAAGTCTACGATTTTTATTATTTTTTTTGGCTTAAATAATTTCGTCATCGGTTTAAAATTGGGTATGTAGTCATTACAAAAAAGATAAATGATAAACGAATAAAAAATTTTTTTTTTTTAATCACGATTAAAAAAGTACGATTTTTCCATTTGGGAACTATGTACATTGTAGCAGTTTTTATCAAATTAAAGTTTTTCCAACTTTGCTTAAATAAAGTCGAAAGCTGGTGTAATAAGCAATATTTTTTTTGAAAGATATAATAATAAAATTTTTACTAGAAATTTTTATTTTACAATTTTTTTTTCATATTTTTTTGGATTTTGGTATAAATGGTTTTGGTTTTTTCTTGAAATAATAATAATAATATGTTTTTTTGGAAACTGATAATCTTTTAATATTACTATTTTAATAAGAAAGAGGCCACTAAAATATGTTTATCAAAACATGAAGGTTTGTTTAAATACAAACCAAATAATGTGGATTTAGATATTGAAAAATGTGGCAGATCTGGTTTAGTTTCTTCCTCTTTAAAAGTAAACTGACCCAACCAACAAACCTACGATGTTGAAGACTATTGGTCATACTTTTAGTATTATTTAAATAACATCATATTTTAAAGTGTGTTTATGTACAAAGTGTCACAGGCTATGTATATATACCTTGACTTTGCTGACACCTGATATATTTTACTTGATTAAATAAAATATATCAGGTGTCTTAAAAATCGTCTGCACCATTCTATCAGGGTAGGGTATTGAAAATTGAATTTAAAAAGCTTTTTAGATGCTGGCGCTTAAAACGCATTCATAACGATTAACTAAAAAACTATTGCCATTAAACTGATAGTACCAGAGTTGTATTTAAAAATGCATGTAAAAATATAATGCTTATAAAGGATTTAATGAAATGAATACAATATTTGATTGGCTAATACAAATACACGAAAGATCTATGATAGATTAAATCACTGTTTTTAAAAAATCGAGCTTACAGAGTCATCCAAATGGATATGATTAAAAATTTGGTTCATATACTACATTTAAGAGATTTAATTATAGTAATAGTATTCAGATGCTCTAATTTTTTCATTATATTCAAAACCAGTAATGTCATACTCTTTTCAAGATTACGATTATTTGATAATTGAAACGCTATATTTTTAGGGTTTTTTTTTATGATGAGATGACATCTTGAAGATGGAGATCCTTTTCAACGAAATAATTTCGTTGTTTGACGGTTCTACTTTTTGCTAAAAAATTGTACTTTTAAGTATTGTATAAATCACGGTAAATGTCTTTTAGTTCAACACAATTCATCACCAAAACTTTGTTTTGTACCCCTACGCTTTCTCTTAAGGTTGGAATTGTTTCTTATTTTACAATAACTCAAAGTATATCTACCCTATTTAATAAAAATGTGTATTGAACTTAATATTGTGTAAGTTCGTCCAATTTATTTTATTTTGATTGCTGTGTCATGATTCGAACGTTGACCTCTCGATAGGCGTATAGACTTGGAACAACACTTTCTAAAGTTACATTGATTAGGCCCAAATAACAACACAGTAACAATTTAATGTATTGTGGAATATCATGAATAAAAAAATCTCACATTCAATATAGCAAACGGATTGATTGTACTGAAACCTCTTGTACATATACATAATATTATACACATAAATATACATAAATAATATGTACACATTTAAAATGTATTGTGTGAAAATTATATTGCTAAGTAAATATAAAGTCCGACTTTAGTCAAGTGATAAGTAAATAAAACTTAGCCCTCACAGATCATTAGAACACAATCTCAAACATATATAATATTTATTATTTTTTTTTTTTTATATATTTTAATAATATTATTTATAATAATATTAAATATATTACATTATATGATGGATTGATGGTTATATATTGCATTTAATAAGAGTGAAGAATACCACTTATGTCGTTCATATTATATTTATTTGATCATATGGTTGTTACATTACATGCATTTTTTATTTAATTTAGCCTAAGGTTTGTAACGCTTTATAATATTGAAGGCAGTAATGGTATGGGTGCTCATAGTATCATCTAATCAGTCATTTCCGCCTTCCGTTCGTCTGTCTATCATCAATATCAACTCAAAATCGAAAAAACATATTTTAATGGTGTGTGCTAGACCTATATTTTTGGTTGGAATAAAATCGGCCAATTTGGTTTAATAAATCCATAAGCTAACTTTGAAAGCTGTAAAGACACAAGAAAAATTCTGATAAAAAAATTTTCAAAACACTTTTTCATAATCGCTTTAAATTTATTTAATTATTCGCCTGTCAAACACTTGTGCTTATGGAAATCGTCTCAGGCTAACGTATGTATTCTATTTAGGACCGAGAAGTATACCTTATACAACCAAATACTAATAAATTAATGCATTCAAATATTACAGTAAGTAACTATATATGCAACTAAATATGATTAGTTAAATTTTGCCATAGAAATAATATGAAAGTTATAGGCTCAATACTTTCTATGAATGCACTTTGGTTGTATAAAATCGTGGGAGCCATTTTCAGTAAAACGAAGTTAGACACCCATAATCCGAATTTTACCAAAATCTTCGTGGCAAAGCAAGATGCAATATTCACACAGAATATTAAGTTTGGTGAAGTTTTAATTGAGGGTACAATAGAATATCGATCACACACACACACACACACACTAAGGCTCAATTTGGTGGTGTGGCTCATATTACAATATTCTAGGCACGTTATGTCCCCTTATATTTTCCAAGAATTTTTCAAGATTTAATATATCATGAATCTGTATTAAATGGTGGATTTTGTCGAAAAACATACTTCTTGTAATTGTTTTAACTTATGTTGTTTTTTTAACCTTAAAAAACAGTTGAAAAGTTCTAAAATTTTTTTTCGTTGTTTATGGTGATTCTAGGATAATTAAGATCTAAAAAATTCAAAAATAACATTTATTTTACGATCAGTCGACTAGTTTATGAGATATGGCATGAAAAACATCCGCTAAATCGGCCTCTGAATCGAATTTTTGATGTTATCTCAAAAACTACGCATCCAATCGTTAAATGGATATTTTTATTGAAATCTACGGGACAAAATACTCTTAGAACATAGGTTTTTTCGAAATCGGATTAAAATTTTTTTTTCGATTTATTGCAATTTTTTTAAGGGGTACCCCTTTGAAAAAATCGAGAAAATCGAAAAATCTTTTTTGCTCTCGATTTGGATGAAATCTATGTTTTATGGTAGATTTAGACCTGTAGATTTCAAAAATAACATCTATTTAACGATTGGGTGTGTAGTTTTTGAGATAACATCAAAAATTCGATCCAGAGGCCGATTTAGCGGATGTTTTACATGCAATATCTTATATTATGTTCAGCGGACGAGATAAAAACTTTAAACCAATTGTCCTGTTAAGTTTTAAACAGTAGTTTTATAATAGAAAACTTTTCAAAAGAACATTAAGTTCATCAAAAATCATTATAAAGACGATATTAATTTTTTGGATAGCCCTAGCTCGTACAAATACTATAAATTATATAAATGAAGAAGACAAAATTAACAAATACATCTAGAATAATATATGTTAACTTACATGTATGCTTGTATGTATGAAAAGGAGTGCCACTTGACCCCAAAGACCTAAACAATATTATTGTACACAATATTTATATGTATGGGTAAAATAATACCATATGGATTTTTTCAGTTCATTTGGAATTTATAACTTATTTTATAGTTAACGGTCTACCAGATAAAAGTATATTCGAAAGTTCTCGAATGTAGGTAAATCATAGAATTCTACTGGCAGATGAATTCGAAATGGAGTTCGGTGTTCAGCACTTAAGTTCTATGTCCATAACGTTTTTCGTATTATCCAGACAAAGATTGATATTACGATGCTTTCATAAGATGAAAAGCAAAAGATTTGTAGAGTCTACTAACATAGAAATTCAGTAATTATGGGACTTATAGACAATTAAGAACGAAAATAAGATCGAACAAACAGTTTCAGAGTCTATGGCGACCATATTGTGACATGTGCATTTTATAAATATATTGTAATTACTTTATTTATAAATAGTTCAAACATTCATATCGAAGGTGATGTATATAGTATTTAAACAATTAAGTATATTAGTTGTTAAAATAGTCATTTTACATGCAAAAGACCACATGCAATGATTCGTTTTATTAATAAAAAGAATATGAATATCAGGTGCTATTTACTCAATAATATATTATTTATTATTAATATTATTATTGTAGTGTATGACGTATCGTATTGGTACCACGTACAGTATCAAAGTAATAACAACAAAAGCAGCAAATGTGAAATTTAGGTGGTTTCAAGTGTCCTAATTAACTTGATGGTACCTTACTTATTTATTTATACATATAAAAATATTTACAAAAAAAAAATATAAAAAAATTCTATAACAATAATTTCTTTCATTACATTTACATTTTTTTTACCTCTGTATACAAACTATAATATACTATTTGAGACCATAGACGTTATAAATTTTAATATGGAAAATTAACTTTTTCATGGTTTCATCAGTTTTTTACATTTTTATTCACTCTCTTATATATCGATTTGAGTTTCATTTTGTGATTGACTTTAAATTAACTTTCATATGAGTTTGTAGGCTTAAAATTTCTTTTTATTTATATTTCAAACTCCAAATTTGTTAGAAAATCGGTTGTCGGTAACACAAGGTGTTAGTAGATAATAAACTAATTATTTTAATTAATAAATTTATATTACTTTTATTACGAAATATGTTTTTTTTTTAAGAAACAAACAATTTTTAAATTTGCAATTTTGTTTCATCTCGTTTCGTTTAAGAGATAGGTCATAGATGTATGGGACACAATTGTATTTTTTGCTGAACACAAACTCACTTTTTAACAGACATAAAAAAATAGGTTTTTTTGTTGGATAACAAATATCTTAAGGGTAGTACCTTGCTAAGGGAAGACTTTGATTTCCTTAACGAGAGACGGCGTAAAAGCAATTTTTAGCGATGAAATTTCACCTAAATGAAAAATTTTTTCTAGTTTTAATACTCAAAAGTTTTTCAAAAATAAAGAACTGTCTTCAAAAAACTAAAAAATAATTTTGAATTAAAAACTTCTATAAATAATTTTCTTGTAACCAATTACCAACGTTTTGACGTCAGTACCAATATTTTCCTTAGCTTAAGAATTGATTGGTTGGAATCGAGTGATAAAGGTAATTGGTCAAAAAAAAAAATTATTTATAGAATTTTTTAATTTAAAATTATTTTTTACTTTTTATTCATGTTTTTGAAGGCGGTTTTTATTTCTGAAAAATTATGCATGCGTACTTTAGTTATCTTTTTAATTATAGTCGACATTTTCTAGCGTTACAAATTACTAACTAAAGTGAATATGGCCACATATATGTCCAGATATGTTGGGTATAGTATCCGTAAGATATAATGTTAGAATATTATTTCTATATGTTATAATAATAACCATAATATTTGACGAAAATAAATTATTAAATGAATATAGGAAATGATCTAGATACTGATAATCGATACACAGAGGCTGTGTGGAGACGAGGCATATTTATTTTGATAGAAATTAATATACTTCATACATATCATAGACATCGTGTGTGATATATTCGTGTAAATTAACTATCGATTTCTTAGTTAAATAATAACCTTGATTGAGTTAATCATATGACCCGTAATTTCTCATCTACTTTTTTTTTTTTTATATGAATATGTTAATTATCTATTATTCTTTATTTATTAAAGATTTTTTCGCATGCTTTCTCTTAATATTTTTTCAAATCAATAAATTAATAACTTAGTAATTAATTTTATTTATTTTTTTTTTTTAATTGTAAAAATTAATAATTTTTTTTTAAATAATATAATTGTAATAAATTGTAAATTGAAACTCTCCGCCCGTCGATTAGGTTGAAGTTTAAAGTTTATGAGTTCATTAAATTTTTCTCATTAATTATCATGTTTGACGAATTTTAAATTAAACTTATTTCTCCATGTCTTTTTATAATGTTTGAAAAATGTTTCAAAACAAATCGAATTAAAACCTTTATTCGATTTTTTACGTCCACCCTTTAGAAATATTACCTGCACTTGTTTTATGGTTTAATATGTATGTCATATATGTATATTATGACTATACATAGATGTTCAGACTGTATAGCCTGAAAAATGATAATTTTTATTATAACTGAATTCCACACAGACAAATATTCTTTTAAAGGATACTCTAAAAAAGGTGACAAAAGGCTACAAAATCTTTTTTTATATTAATTTCGATAAAAAACCGACGAAAAGTTCAAAATTTTTTGTTCGCTGTTTATGGGGTTTCTTGTATAATTGAGGTCTAATAAATTCAAAAATATTATTTATTTTACGATCGGTCGGCTAATTTTTGAGATATTGCATGAAATACAACCGATAAATCGACTTCTTGATCGGATTTTTAGCAATATCTCAGAAACTAATAGTCCAATCTTTAAATAGATATTATTTTTGAAATCTGCGGGTTGAAAATACCCTAGAATATGTATTTCATCCAAATCGGTGGCAAAAAAATTTTCCCAATTTTTTCGATTTTTTCAAAGGGGTACCCCTTCAAAAAATTGCGAAAAATTGAAAAAATTTTTTCAATCCAATTTTGAGAAAAACCATGTTTATAAGTAGATTTTGACCCGTAGATTTCAAAAATAACATCTATTTAACGATCGGATGCTTAATTTTTGAGATATCTGTATAAATCTGATCTAAAGGTCGATTTAGCGGATGTTTTTAATAAAATATCTCAAAAACTAGTCGACCGATCGTAAAATAAATGCTATTTTTGAATTGTGCAGATGTTAATTATCCTAGGAAATACATAAATACCGAAAAAAAATTTGAACTTTTCGACGCTTTTTTGAGGTTTCTTATCACCAAAAACAAAAAACCCAAGCTAAAACAATCATTAAAAAAAAAAAATTTACTACAAAAGTCACCATTCAAGGTCTAATTAAAATTAAATATACTAAATGTTAAATAAATTTCGATTTTTTACCCCGATTTCCTAGATCAAATTATATTGTATTTTTATAAATAGGTATTTCGACTACAAAGTAGTCATTATCAGTATGAATTAGCTTGGTGACGGTTTGCACTTGCAAAATAGCAAGAATAGTAAAATAACATCACCAAATAAGCAAAGAGTAACATTTCCTCATAGAATCATTACAACTAGCTAATTTATACTGATGATGACTACTTTGTAGTCGAAATACGTATTTATAAAAATTATTAAAATATAATTTATTAAATTATTAAAATATAATTGAATAGCAGCTTTGGCAATATTACTTGAAAATATTCCTTGCAGGTGCCGGTCAATGAGCCACTTCCATTATTATTGTAGTAAAAAATACAATAACACTTCCATTATTATAATGTAAAAAATACAATAACAATAAAGTAAAAAATTCTTCTGTGCATTTATTTATAATAACTCTTTTAGAATGATTTTAGAACTGCACTTTATTGTAGAATCTTATAAGATTTATCTTTGTACCTACTCTGTATTATATGATAAGTAATATAATAATATATAAATTTAATGATATATAAATCTTTTTAACATAACTGTGTGAAACGAATTAAATTTGTTACGATGATGTATCTAAATGTGGATATAAGATGTTAAGTTTTAAGATATTCATTCTGATGTGATGCTAGGATAGATGATAGAAATAAGTAATTTTTCTTTAATTTATATAATATATATATCTTGAATAAATAATTTCATTCATAAATATTTATTATTATTATTATTCAGTTTTATTTTTAATAAATGTTTAAAATAAAAGTTCGTTAGCCAATAAGTTCAATTCAAACAATTATTTTTACTCGTAGAGTCAGGGATGTTAACCTCAAAAGCTGCTATTGCAATCAAAAATTTTAAAGAATATTTTTGATTGTATATTAATGAATAAAAATATATCTCAGAAAGTAAATGCAATTTTTGTGTTAAAATCTGCCAGGCTAATCGTCAGTCAAAATCATACACATAAAATCGTTTAACTAAAAAAAATTTATAAATTTTTGGTAAACATTAGTCGAGGTAAGCCATTCAACTGATTCTAATAAAATTTGAAATAAACAAGCGTTTTAAATTAGTCATTTTGGTCACAATATTGTTTGAATCGAATCTTTTGGAAAATTGATATTTAGATAAAAGTAAAATTTCGATACTACAGAAAAAATTGAATTTAATGTGTTCAATTAATTTCTATACAATCTGGCAAGAAGTTCTGTGTCCGTAATTGGCTGTGTACCGAATTTTGTTTTTCTCCCGAAATATATATTACAAGTGAAAGCGTATATATTAAGCTTGCGTACACGTTCTTTCATCTTTTCCAAATTTTCTTCCAATTAGAATAATAGTTTACCATTTTTTTTTCGATTCAAATATGAGTACATATTATTAAAACATAGAAAGTCCACTTTCATTATCGAAACTATTATATTGTTTCACAAATAATCTATGTATATAATATATAGCTTCTAGACATTAAGCCATTATAGTGTTAAATGAATCCATTTCAACAGCCTACACATATTGATTCATAATTCGTTTTGAATACTATGTACGTATACGTATAGTTCATATGTGGTGAATAGATAGATGATCGTTAGAGATAATTATTATTTAAATTGATCAAAAAATATAAAATTATTTGTAATATTATACGCCTATAACATTAAATTATTTTTATATTATATTTATTTTATTATAGTATTCTATGAATGATGAAGTTATAACAGATATAATTATATTTATTTTTTATTTTTTACATATATAAATATGGAATATAAAAAATTTACGTTATAGTACAAGACAGAAAATTGTTGTGCCATAGGAGCGACCACTATCATGCTTAATATGTTTTAAATAGCTTTAAAATTTGCTGTCACGCAAACAATTATACTAACACATGTAACAACCCTGTAATAAACACTGTATAATACCTTCTATCAATTTGTCTAGCACGGTAAATCTTATAGATGATTCAATCACATTCTTTTCCCTGGTTATATCCTATAGATGTATGTGGTTGTCCTTTCTTATTGTCGTATTTTTCTTTCATCAAGTTTCAAATCACAACGATGCTAACGAAGTTTCACTTCAAAAAAATTTGACGAGTACAATACTTTCGTATTATTTGTTTATGATTGAAGGATATTGATACACTTTTCAAACATGAAAAAAGGGAGCTGTGTAAACTGGAAATAAACATGCTAAGAGATATCGAAAATTTTTAAATAAAGACAACGATTATTGCAACATGTTTTCGATAAATAACTTAGAATTTTGTGAAAAGTACTTACACAAAATAAGGTTTATTAACATCAATACGCCGTATTTGACTTGTACTATTCGTATAAATATTATATATATTCTGAATACAACTTAGAGAATATCAATTTATATATTTTATATTTCAAAAACCCCTACGCAAATTTACAATTGCTACTTTTTATATCATTAATAAAATAGAATTGTGTATAATAATAATTTAAATGTGTATTATTTTCAATTACATTTTAATTCTAGTCATTGTTCAAATTTCATACAATTAGACAATATGACAAATTGTTTATAACAAATTTCTATGTCCAATAATTTATGTGTTTTAATTTAAATACGTTCTATTTATTATAGAACTTGCAATTATTATGCAATTTCTAGTTTAAAAATATCCACTATAATACTATTGTAAAATGGTCTATTAGCGAATTTTTTTTTTTTTGAATTTTTTGTACGAATTACAAGTCAAAAATTTGTGTAGGCACAATTTCTGCATATCAAAATACAGCACGTATAGCCTTAGAACAAGAAATGATCAAACTGGAATACAATTTATAACTAGATAGAAATTCAGTTAGTATCAAAAATTACTACATTTTTTTTTTAATTCTTAGGAATTATATGTTAGATAAATACGTGTAATGATATTCGTTTTACGCCAATATCATTTTTAGCTCTCGAAATAATCATGAAGAAAAATGTCGAAAGCAACATTCCATTAAAAACTCTGGTATTGTTAAAACGTGGAGCCGTTCCAAAATATGGGATCACATTATTGGAAAGTTAATAATAGAAATATTTTTAAGAAGTCGAATTTAAAAGCAAGAAAACCTTTCGATCGATTTCAAGCATATACAACTGAAATTATAGTTACTGTAAGGGAAAAAAATCAAAATAATGTAAAATTCCCTTCAACTTGAGTTTACTCTTGAAAAAATAACACTTTTGAAATTGAAGATTTCTTAAATATTCTACAACCAAACATTATTAAAATTTTGTGTATTCGAAAATGGATTACGACAAATGTTGTATGAAAATTTGTTCGATTAATGAGATCGTGTATTGAAGGAGGCAAAATTTTTAGACATTATATGCACCCAAATGAAGCCTCATTGAACTGTAAAAAAAGTTTATTTTTCATTGTACATGGAAATAATTATTTTATGGTGTTATAATTACACACCATGATGGTAATATTTAAAGTAAAAATAATATATATAAAAAAAAAAAAAAAAAAAAAAAACAGAATACCACACCAAAGTAGTAAACACAGGAAATTGTCTCAACCAGGGGGCAACCATCATATAATATCATCGTTTAGATAGGAAAGTGTAGTATATAAAATAAGTAAAATTGTTATATAGTTTGAAGAAAAATTTATTGTACAAAACCATAAAGTTACCAACAAACCTCTAAGTTGTTAAAAATGTATTTGCGGTCGCCATCTTTATTGTAGGTATACATATCTATTTATACCGACAAAGAATATTATAAGCCATAAAGGCGCAACAGACAATGACATTCATCTAAATATTGTGTGCCTCTGCAATTGATAATTTGGTATGTTCAAGCAAACAAATAGAGATATTTATGTGAATAAAAAATTCAGTTAACACCTTTAGTATATTTTTAGTATATTTTTTTTAAATTCCTAAAATAAGTTTTATTTAAAAAATATCAGTTGAGTGCATGAGATTAAGAGAGTTACATCTGAAATAAAAGGGTTTAAGTACTAAAGATTATACAGCTATCTCAAGTTTATTTGCTGAGAGGAATCAATCTGCAGATAACAGCTTTCTTGTCTAATATTTGCCGAAAATGTTTATTTCTGATAACAGCGTTATTAGATAAGACAACATCGGATTGATTTCAAATGTCAACCTTTCCTATTGCTCCAAAAATTGTTCCGCAATCCAGAATCTATTGATTGCAAATTATAAATATATCCTGTCAACTATTAAACTTTTAATACTATAATTGGTTTCATTTAGGAAACAATTGCAAAAACTCAAATAATTCAATTTGCATTATTTGATGTTAATGATTAGTTTTTCGACAATGATCGATCAATTTTTCGACCATAACTTATGTTTTTGAAAAAGTAAGACGTGAATAAATGATTTTGATTAAAAAAACTGCTTTATCAGAAAGATTTATCAAATATTTTGTCTGTCCGGCAACCATTTTTTCGCTAAACTTAAGGCATATGTAGGTTAATGGAAAGGAATTGTGGATAAAATAGGAAAAAAGGATTATAAAAAAAAAACATAATTTGTAAAATGAATATTTCTCACTTCCGAATTCAAATTTCTAAAAAATCCAACTACAAAAACATAACATTGTATGGTAATACGAAAGTATAAAATTCGTGTACTGTAAAACTTTATACACTTGCAGATTGAAAATATTATCGGCTATTTTATTTGTATGGACTACTCGAACCAATTTACGAGTATTGGTATGGTAAAGCTGATTGTGCTCTAGAGCAAAGAATCTTTTAACGAAAGTTGAAAAAAAAATTTTTTTTTTTAATATTTATTATTTCAATTGTGGTCAATATGAGTAATAATAACAATTTCAATATGTAAAAATTTTTATTTCTTCAACAGAAAAAAAACAACCAAAAATATGTACGAAATGCCGACAAAGGTAAAAATATAGATCATTTATAGTTGTGAGGTCTGTTCATCATAATTATCTTTGTACCCTCTTGCCATTCATGGATCTTGGGTAAGTACTTACATTAAACATTAATGGAATCAATAATAGATCTAACTTTAAATATTATGAAAAATATTTAAACCAACAATTGATGAATAAAGACATATTGGAAATATGATCCTTAGCGGTCAGATCAACTATACACAAATATTTTAAACGCCCCAAATAATCAAGATATTTCAGATTTATTCTTTTGTAAATACAAGATTTATAAAATAACTTGGGAATTAAAATGCAGGATTTTTTAATTCTCTCGTATGATACATATTTTTATAATCCTAAATAGCTTTGAAATCTGTTAAATAGGATAATTAAAACAATCTATGTAGAGAGCACCCGACGTTTTTTATCATTGGTTTTTACATTACAATTAAAATTACTTTATTTTATTAAGTCCACACTAGAAGGAAGAGTGTTTTTTATGAATTTTTGGGGTGAAAAAGAGGAATTTTCGATCACATTATAAAAAAGAGTACAAAATTATTTATTTTATTATGATGCTAAGTGTTTCACATTTATTTTTATAATACTCAACCCAAGCCAGGCAGCAATAATAAATAATAATATTTTTACATTTTATTAGATTTTATTGGAGTTTTGTGAACATCTTAATTTATTTTACACAGGTGTCACTAGCAATCATGATGGTGTACTATAGTAATACAGTTCTGAATGTGTGCAATAAAAATAAAATTAAAATTATCATCATATTGTGCGGTCTATTTTAAAGGAATATATTTAATACCTAACATCAACCCTAAATATAAAATTTTTTTTATCACATTTTATTGAGAAATTCTTCAACTAATGGCTTTGAAATCTTTATAATTAGAAGTTTTTTTTTTTAAATGTGTATAAAATTTTATAATTGTAGTGATATAAGTAAGGTAGCACATCTGGTCTGATATATCAGAACAACTCGCAACATGAGACTCTATTACTTGCAAACGTATACGAAGTTTAAGAGGGTATACTAGGGTAATATTTGAAATTCACTGTATATGACGATTGGTCGTTGGCATAAGTGACAACAAGATTGGGGAATCTTTCAGATATTACATCTTCAAGCGTTAAATGGATATTATTTGACAATATTAATTTTATTTGAGGAATACGGGTGAAGAGGGATGTTGACTGATATTGAATATACTATATTTCTTAAAAATTTAATTTAATTTCGTAAAATTAAATTACGTTAGCTTATTACTACATTGATCCAAAATGAATGTAGTAATAAGCTATTATATTCTTTGATATCTATGTTATTCTTGAAAACGATGTTTAACAAGTAATTTATATATTGAAAGGAATAATTGACGTCATAAGTTCATATTTTCATTTTTGTTTAATTAGGATTTTTGAATAACCATATGTTTATTGTTAAATATTTTTAAAAATTAACTCCAGATCCATTTACGTGAAGATGCTTTAAATGAAGTAATAAAAAAAATTTTGTAAATTACAAGAAATGGGAATTCTAATCGGATTTTATGGTCTATCTCAGAAATTATTTCTCCAATCGAATCAACATTTCTTTGTCAATTTTTGCGGTTAAAATTATCATAAAAATACATTTCAATCATTATGCTTAACAAATTAAGCTTTGAATAGTTTATGAAATATCACGGAGAATTCGAAAACGTAACGAATTCTACACCGGAAAAATGATTTCAAATTTTATATCAACCGTAAAAGATTCAATAATTTTCCATCTGAATTTCTACTCAAAATTAACTAGTTAAATAAGTATATTCAACAGATCAAATATTAATTATTAAGTATATACATGGTATTATAACAATCAAGTCTGTTGTTATTATTTTCACTTGTCTTATCTTTGCTTTGAAACAGATTTAACGCCGTTTGTATGTTTGAACACTGAAAAGGCAGACATTGTCGGAACATGGTGTAATTTAATGCATCATTTACCTTACAGATCTTTTTATCATTGAGTTAATTCTAAAAAAAAAACATGAATAGTTAACTATAAGCCTTTTGTAATACAGGATATTTAAGTACAGGCTCGTGTCAAACACATATCATTTTTTTTACTTTTATAAAAATCAATATAATAGACGGATTTGTAATCCTATAGAAATTTTTGGTAAATTTAACCTAATTTTTATCTAGTTTAACATTACTAAATACATACGCTTGACTTATTTTTCAAGTAGGATGCATTATTTTGTTTAAATTTCTTTTTTAACTCTATTCAATGTACATACAAAAGTGATTAGAAAGGCGTAAATTTATTTTAAGCCAATTTTAAGTATCATACTACTTTTTTTTTTTGAATAGGTTTTGTGAATCCTTTTCATAAAATGCTTTGATCTGGAGACACTTTGTTAATTGTTGCTAAGAAATTCAAATGTTGGCATCTAGTTTTTACTAATATGGGTCATTGAGAAAGAGTATTAAGAATCATTTCGGTTTCTTTTTGTTGATTATTTGACCATATTGCATTCTGATTGTAAACTGAAAAGTTGTTTTGAAAAATAAAATATTACGAAAGACAGTATTTATGTAAGTTTTGCAGAAATATGAAATCTTTTCAAGTATGTTATGATGTCTTCCTTTAAAAAACACAATGGGTCTACACACAGCCATTTGTTTCATTTACAGTAGCCAGGCTTAGTCATAGTGGAATTAACCCAGATGCACAACGTGGGTAAATGTGTGGTTATCAACTACATGGAAAATAGAAAATCGTACTTTGTACGCTGGGTCTTAAATTGATGATTGAAAAAAATAACAAATAATGATATATTCCATTAACATCATGTTTTTATTATTGATGGTACCAATGAATTGGTGCATACAATTTATGCCTTTGCGATTAATTTTTCAATCCAAAAAATAGAATAATACATTTATATTATCTGACCTTTATTTATATTCTTAGCCCAAGCAACCATATTATATATGAGTTGAAATAATACAAATAAAATTATAATTTAAGTGTAATAACAAGAATCGTATAATATAATCGTGCGGATAAAACTTTAACAAAAAGAAGACGACATTCAATTCTTATATAATAAAATAATATCATCATCTTACTACTACCAGTCAGTTCTTCATTTAACATAACAAACAAAAATAATACTACGGTGTTCAAAAACCAAAACGAATTTATTTGAAGAATAAATAAATGGTGTAACGCGTCTCAGGACATTCCTAATACTTAGTATATGCACTATTATGTGTGTTGCTAATTATGGCTAATTGCATTTTTTTCCTTAATTGAATTTTCCCAGAGAAATGTTTCAAATTAAACGTGAGGAACTTAAAATGCTCTGTTAATAATGGTTTGAAGAAAATTGTTGCAAAATCGTATGAATAAGATAAACATCCGGTAGTTCTATTTTTATCAAAACTTTTACGACACAAATAAAGGTAATATGAAGACCAATTACCAAGTTTGGTGAAAAACCCTTTTTTGGATTCAGATTCTCAAAAGATGTATTTTCGATAAAAACTCAAAGTCGAAATTTGGCAGGAATTAACCATACTTCCTGTTATTAGTAGTCAAAGATGGTTAAAATTCTTATTTTATTCTTCCAAATCAATTTCGACACTTTCAAAGTAATACCCATTCCATATAATATATTTAATGCACTTAATATTATATTTTTTCTAATTCTTGACATTGTGTTTAGAAAACAGCCTGGAGCGATGGAGTATTAAATCAGAACAATACCAAAGTTGTATAATACAACTCAAAGTAGTATGATACAATTTGAGTTTTTGGGGAAACGTTTTTGAATTATGTTGGCGCTTTATCATGATGTATAAACTCACCCGTCCATTATTCCAATTTTGTGCTGCGAAAATTATTGCAACAAACGATTCATAGCACAACTAATATTTTTTGTAAACTGTTTGGTCATTTGGAAGAAATTCACAGTATACTTTTTCATTTTAATCTGTGAATGTGATAAAATAATCTGTCGATTTTCTAAGCAATTTTACCACTTTTTGGTGGCATTAACCCGTCAACAAAGAACTTCTGTATCATCTTCAAATTTTTGTTTCAGAAGTTTAATTCGCTACAAAATTGAATGCAAATTCTTTTCGCTAAAAAATCAGACAGCGCATCGTGAAAATCGATACACTTACCTTCGAAAACCCCAGTGGTTCTGCATATTGGTGTCTAAGTCATAGATGTAAACTAAAGTAGTTCCAACTTATTTATATAAGAAACTTGATATTATTTTTTAGGCACCGGGTTATACATACGCTTTACCTACTCCGTAAAATAATCCGCTCATATTGTCTAAAGGAAACCACAATACCATCATATATATTTCTATATTTACCTTTAATAGTTAGTTATGACTACAAAAACATTAACTACTGTTTTAAATTAGACTTTATAATTACAGTCGGTCAATCAAATACAATTTATGATTTTGGTATATCAAATTTGTAAGCTTTTGTTTGCAAAACTATTTTTCAAATCAATTTTTTTGCAATTAAATAATCGAGTCCGTTTTTTTATCTTTGTTATAAAAAAATCAAAAAAGGTTCGATAAAAATTTTGTTTAATATTGCTGTACTATAGTTCTAAATCTAAAACTTGGTCTCATATCCCTATTTTGGTGCTTCTCGCAGTAAATTTTCATTTTATAAATATATGAGGATAGCCCCTAATTTATGAACTATTTAAGATTATGAAATCTGATTTACAAGTATTAAGATTATTGAATTGGTGTCAGTTCAATTGATAATTGCTATAGCTGAACAAAATTTCATTTCGATAGAATGCTTTCACAGAAAATTGCAATATTTTTTATTAGTTTTAAACGATTTTTCGATATATTAAAAACTCAATTAATTGTTAAAGCAAACAAATAATTGAAAAAAATGATAATTACCAATGTTTCTGTTCTTTTCCTAAAATTTTTGGGCTAATTATTTAATTGGATATCCAAGAGTGAAGTTCGGGTACAAAATGCTGAGGTGGAAAGGAAGCAACAGCAAAATGTTTAAATTGAATATCATGTTTCTTTTCCGAATTCCACTTTATTTAGTAAGTACACGTGAAACCATCCATCATTTTGTTTATATTATTGAATAATTTATTAAAACTGAAAAGTGATCCGGATATCATAATTAATATTTTATAATTATTATAACAATAAAAATAAATTTTACTTTCAAAATTCGAAAATCCTCTGTACACAAATTCATGTCGATTAATTGATATGGTTTACTTGAAACAATTGACATTTGATTATTATTATTTTTTCCAAAGCTTACCAAGAAGAACACACACCGCGTTTTTGTAACATCACTGACTAATCAATTTTTGTTCGTTCATATATACTCTATTCTTTTTCTTACCTACTGTTAGTTAAGAAGGTAAAGAAACAAACAATACGACACACATCACTCACAGTCAGTCGCCATATAGATTAATGGATATTATGATTTATCCAAATTGTTCCAATTATATAGGTTTACTTTAGTCGTTCATTTCCTTCTTAGTACTTACAAGTAAATAATAATAATCATTTATTTTTTTTGTTTTTTGAAATCATATTGTTATAATTGGATCAATTATTAAAAATATTATTTATATTAGATTTCTTTATTATTTATTTATTCGACGACTGTATTCCTGTGGAGGGTATAAGGTTAGAGATATGAATACTGAGTGTATAATTTTCAATTATTATTAGTTAACAAGTCTACATTTAAATTGGGTAACGGTGGAGCTGGGGTAATTTTTGTAATCTTTACCGGATACATCGGCTCTGACTTTTTTTTGTAGATCACCGGATCTAGCTGATTAACCCTGACGATATAATAGTCCACTAAATGAACAGAAAAACGAAGAATCTCATAATTTTGATTAACATGGATTGAATTGAAAATTTAACAGTTAGTAGAAAAGACCCAAGGAAAAAAAAGTTTTATTGTGTCGAGGAACGCTTAATATAAAGTTGGTAAGTGGGTTGAATAGTGGGTTGGTTACTATTTTATTTATTTGAGCATCATTTTTTGAGTTACAGCTTGTTGAATATGTTATACGGCAACAAAATTTTTATTTATTTAACGCCAAATATCTAAAATCAAATTTACATTTTTCAAAAACCATACCGAACACTTTTTAAACTACTTTTAAAAATCTTTAAAACAATAAACGTTTTAATTCATTTGCACGAAAATTAATGGAGTTATAATGAAAAGAATTTTACTCGTACCTTTTTATTATTTTAAAATTCATCATCAAAACTGATGGATGGAAAGTGGCCATCTCTACAATTTATTTTATTAAGATTTAAATTTTTGAAAATTTTTCAATTAAAATTTTTTATTAAAACATAATTTTGATAAAAATCTCAAATGTATCATAAAAAATATGAAAATAAACAGTAGAAACTTACGATATTATTGAAAAATTTCAAGCTTCTATACTGAGCCAGAGTTCGCATGTTAGTTAGTCAGTTATCCTTTTATATGTGCATTTTATAAAATTTTATTATTTGGCATAATTCAATTGAATCTAATTCCACGTCGATGTCATTATTTGATCTCGAGATAATAAAGACGCAAAATTCTAAACGCACAAACAAACAGGCATCTCTTTAAAAACGTTGGGTTCTAGTAACCATGAAACTTGAAGATATGTCAAAATTCAGCACTCACAAAATCGATCCCAATACAAGATCTTCCATTAGAAAGTTAAAAACGGATATCTGCTAATTGGAAGCTTGAAAATATGATGGATTCCGAAAAGGAAAACAGGACAACATTGTTAACGTTTGTGTAGGAAAAATTGTTAAACTTATCATACCTATACGTATTTACTCCGAAGTATATTTTGCAATAATGTATGTTTATGGTTCCCAGTCTGTAGGACCTAATGACGTAGATTGAAGATAAATAGATCGTCTCTTCTAACCTATACAATTATAATAAAAAAACAAACCAAAAATTATAATCTTCAATAAAATTTTTAATAAAAAGAAACTAATCAGGCAAACAGCAGTATCTAGTATAATATTTATAATATTGCATATATTATTTATTTACTTATTCATTTATGAGTGTATAATTTTATTTCATATAGGTATATTTTTTTTTTTTTTTAGTGATGGAATTAGTTTATTCAATTGTGGATTTCTTCTTATTAATAAGAGGCCAAAGAAGATGAAGAAAATAAGCTTTATTTTCTTTGTAGGTAATATGTAGATTATTATTAATAATAATAATAATATAATAAAATAATGAGATTTTTCAAATTATACATAAAATTTTTAATCTCATTCGGCTACTTATTTATTTTTTATTAGTATCATCATCCATCAATTTATGTTTGTTAGATTAGTAATCGTAATATATTTATGATATCTTTGATAGTTTCTAAGATAGGTATAGTTTACCTTTAATCATGATTATTATTTTTTTTTTGTATCCATTAATAAAGATGAGACTGAAGACTACTAGTTGAATGATAGCATTTTATAAAAAATAAGTATTTCTTCAAAATGCTTTAAAAATATTCATATATATTGTAAGGAGTTGTTACATCTCATTATAATGAATTTTATTTCTTAAAAATTACATATTTGGAACAAATTTAATATTTTAACCCTAATTGTAGTAACCTAAGTGGTAATTCTTAAGACTGACTACCTAATCATAAAGAACTAATTAGTATGTATACTATCTATATTCAAATTAATTTTCGAATTCATGATTATAAAAATCGTATAATACTGCGAAAAGTTAAGATCCGTATTTGTTTCCGCTTTCGCAGTTCTGGATACGTTTAGTTCTTTATGTTTGTTCGAATGAAATTTTGTAGTCAATTTTAAACTTTCTACTTGGAAACCTTGAAGAAACATGAAAGACATATTCTCCCATGGATTCACAGTCTGCTCTACAATTGTGTAAAATTTTTGTCGTTCTGTATATTTATTTTTTATCTCATTATTTGTAAATTTTTTCTGATATAAAGTAGTGAACATTATTTTCGTTGACAATCTCCCAATAATTTTATAGTTTAGCCAAATACATCGTGTAAATTTTGATGTACGATTCATAGGATGTTCAATAGTCTGATGTATACAATATTTTTAAAATAAAATTTTATAATTTTTATTATTTTCAAAATATTAATTTACCTAATTTAAATTGCCTTCAACAAATTGATTCATATGTACCCAATTCAGTATTAACAAATTCGAGATATTATAACAATTTCGGTTAAGTTATCCTAATTATAAGCAAAATTAATTAGAATAAAAAACAAAAATCTTAAAACTATACGAAATGTAAGGAAGTACAAATTTTCATCTTGTTTAGATATGATCTCTCAAATATAAATAAAGTTAATTTAATAAGCTGAAAAACTTATTTGTACACACATATATTAAAATATAATTTAGAGACGTTTAAAAGGAGTGTTTTATTTGTACTATGACTATTTATAATATCGTTTTAAATCATCACGCAGGTGGATGATGGTTTTTTGATAAAAAATTGACCTTACCATGTTAAAATAACACTATTTTATACTGGTTACTTACCATTATGAATAAAATAATAATATAAGAAGTTCTATGATAAACAACGCATGGATAAAACGGACGGACGACATATTACCAGGTTAGTTGAAGTGCATACGAGTTGTACGTAACGTAAGGTACGTACACACACTTGTCATTTGAACGAATGCATATTGTACACAAATGTGGAGGTGTGTGAAATATATGAATGCTTCTATTTATCCATGTCAAAATGAAAAATGTCAACTAACTATTTTATATGTAATTTTATTTTTATAATTTTTATTTTTATTTATACAAAAATAAGGATGGATGAAGTTAAATAAATATATAATTTCAATTCTTTAATATATAATTATTATATATAGATGATTCTTTTTTCAGATTTATTTTATGTGTCTTAAATAGCAGCGCCCTTAGCATTAGCCATATTCCAGATATTAGATTTCAGCAAGACTTCTAGAAGTCTAGAAAAACTCTTCGACAAGTTTTAATGTCAATAACGGTGCAAACTAATTTTTAAAACATTTGGATAAATGTTTTTATGAGTTATTTGAGCGAGGAAATGGAGGGTGCTTCAGTATTATGTTTCAGTATCCCTTAAAGAATGATATTTACAAAGTCGCTGCATAACTACCAAAGTTTCTTTAATATTTTTGTACTATTAAACACATATTCTTGTACGAAACCAATGGTTTTGAAAATGCCTCACCAATTCAATTATTAATTTTTCAAATGGCCATCTTTTTCTTATCGAGACAAAAAATAATACTTTTACTTTCGTACCAAAATTTTCATTCACTGCAACAGTTTACTTATTTTTTTTTAATTAATTAATTTTTTGTTTCAAATAATAAATTACGGAAATAAATTCACCCGAGAACATCAGATGCTTACAACCTTCCAATTATCATTTTGGTAATTTGAGAACAGTCGTTGAAACGGTGCACTAATTTTTGTTCATTTTTCACAGAAAAATTCAATTTTTAGAAACAAAATTTTTTATTTACCATTGGTTAGTATATATAGGATATTTTATATGAAAATATACGTGTATGATGGCCAGCAGATAAGATGAAAAAGATCGCCTGTAGAAATAGAATTATATCCGTATTCTATTAAAAACATTTTAAATATCATATTAACTGAATAATAAAAGGCAATTTATTCTATTTATGTTTTTATAATTTTATTGTATAAATTTGTCGTTTTTATAAAAAGCGTACTCTAAGCACTCGTTAAAGTGCATTAACAAGTAAAAAGTGCAAGCAACCACACAATCGCCATTTACATATACACAGGTAATTCAACGCGCGCGGTATCATTTTATAATATGTGTTATTACTTACTGTGATTTATATTTGTAAATTATTCTTACTTATGTAGAATTTATTTAAAAGTTATTTTATAGAATTTTAAATTAATATGATGTAAATTTGTTTTATATACTACTTTTCACAATATAAAAAAATCAGAAAATGGTAATCAAATTTCGAGACTCGTGTTCAATATTATATATAGTTATATATTATTTTTAACTATTTACGAGTACGTATATTATGTACCTTTGGATGGGTAATTAAAATAAAAACAATAAAAATATATATTAATTATGGTCATAAAAATCATAAAATATTATTTTCAACAACTAAAAAAAAAAAATAAAAGAGTTATAAATAGTATAAAATTCTTCTTCATGGAGTTTTTAATTTATAGTAGGAAACAAGATTTTTTGGTAATATGTTATTTTGCAAGTAAAATATAAAATTTGCTCTTGTAACACTTAACAATCACGAAATATTATCTAATCAGTTGCCAAGATTATTTTGACAATCTTCAATCGTAATAATTTATAAGTTTACTCATCAATTTTTTCTTCAGTACCTTCGAGGAAAGATCAATTTATAATTTGAATTAAAATTCCGACATTAAAAAATTCTCAGCTCGCTATTTCAAGAATATAGGAAGAAAGACTATATATTTCTTATTTTTAAGCTATGCTTTTTGTCTAGAAATTGATTATAGTATTTGTTGAGTCCTTTAGCAATTTCAATATTATCATTCATTACGGTAGATAGGAATACCCATTGGGTATTCAGATTACTTTGAGCGAAAGCCAGCAGACGTGCCAGTAAAAATTAGTAAAATGATAGGTATATTCTGATTTATACAGCCGCTACTTTTGATCCGGGCGACAGAAAGTGTGGATTCGTCTCTGATAAAGCTTATAAAATATAGGTAATATAGGTTATAAAATGAAACACCAAAAATTTATTGGTTATTCTATTTTTTAGATAACCCATAAATGTGGTTAATTTAATCAGCCATCTTTATAAGTATATAAACAATAAAATATAATTATGCTGATGAGTTACGACTTGCGATTTTTTTGTTCTTTGTATTTTTGGCACATGATTAAAAGTAGTATATAGTGTAAAGTAAATTAGAAAATGGTGAACACGGTTTTAAAGGGTTTTACAACCTTCAAATTTTAGTATCAAAATTACACAAATCACATGACATTTACCCATAAAACTTAGTTTCCAACAATAATAATAAAAAGACATAAAAAAAAACGTAGGCGAAATTAAAGCCCCATATTTAGGTACTTTATATCTTGTAGAAACATAGATATATAGATAGAATTTAATTACTATCCGTTATTTATTTTTATTTATTTAAAGAATGTGGTATATTATAACGACAACCCAAAATGTTATTAATATTATTATCATCATCAGTATGTATGTTATGTTGTGTATCCATATAGATAGAATAGATATTAAAACTGAAATAATATAATAAAATGTTAGAATATTAATATAAGAATTTTTAAACATGCATTTATTATAAAGAAACTCTCATCTTTTATTTTTTCAATCACATATTTTCTATTAATTAAATGTTAATACATTATAATCTTTTAATAACTAAATTTCAATTACACTTGCAAAGAAAAGTATAAAGATATTCGCAGTTTATACTCAGTTTTCTCCTGAGAAATATTAAATTTTAATCTTTTTCGGATCGCTTGAACTAATTATCACTATACATAGCTGAGAAGCACTTTAGTTTTAGTAGCTTTGTAGTACAGAAAACCGAATTAATTTATGAATTTGGAAAGGAAAATGGCATAAACATACAACCAAAAACATATTGGATTGAAGAAAATCATTGTATTATCGAGAAAGTCCAAAAAAAAAGACACCACAAAACATGAAGTTTCAGTAAACACTTGATACCGAAATTTTGTCAGGATTACTATTCTTCCTTTTACTATAGTAAAAGGAAAATATAGTAAAAAATATTGATTATATGACAAAATGTTTCAAGCAAAAGTTGCTTGTATTAAAAAAATGAATACATTCTGTATTTTTAGCTTTTCGATGTGTATCACCATTTAGAAATTTTTTGTTCCAATGAAAAACATGCGGATATGGACGTGTAAATAAATATTTTTTATACATGTAACCATCTCTAGAAGTTAATTTACCAAATTATCAATCTTCTGGTCAAATCCACATCAAAATCAGTTAAGCCATTTTGGCGTGATTCGTAGACATTCAGACCGATAGCCAGTATTTGGGATATGATTTTTTGTATCTAAAATCGTTATTTTAGCCAAATTTGTGTTGTTTGGAAAACATTTCGATGCACAGAAGCACTATCAACAGTTTTATTATGAGTAGAGATATTTTTTTTAAAATTTAGTTGCTTTGTGATAAATATCTTAAATACCTACGCAAAGAGTATAAAATTATCTTACTTGGCCATCATATTAATTTCCGTCTTGAAAATAATGATGAACTTACCATTGAATTTATTATTTGGAATTTAAAAAATTTGTCTTTTACTCTGTTTTGTTAAACATTAAATTTTGAAATTTAAAATTTGTTAGTAGTTTGTGATAAATTTATGAATATTAACACTAGTAACCCGCAGGGTTTGTTCAATTCAACGTCTAATAGCAGCTGTCTGTATGAGATTTTTCTACCTATTGTGTTGAATTTAAACAGAAGAGTGGATACTGTCAAATTTCAAGGCGAAATTATTTTAGAGCATTTCTTTTTTAATCTAATAATTTCGAATAATCTGCATAATGAAAATTTATGAATATCCGTTCAGTTCTACGACTCTTGTACGTTCCCAAGTTAATTTTAGCCGATAGGCACTCGTGCAGAGAAGAGACAGTCCGACAAGCAGGTAGGCTAAAAATTAGCACTGCTTGTAATGCTTCAAAAAAGTATGGAATTTTTTGAAATCGAATAAAAGTTTTTTTATTTCTTATAAACACGGACACATTTGGTTATTTCGATGTTGATAGATATGTTTAGATTAGAATATAAATCGAAAATTTTAATGTAGGTATTTGTTTACTTAAAAGTTTTAATTAATATACCTGCTTTTAAATAGGATTGAACAAAACTCAATTAAATGACAATATTTGTACTATAAAAGAAGGTTCCAATTTGTAAATATTTTGTATTCACACTTCAAATAATGGAATTGAAAATAAAACAAGATATCGATTAATTAAAATAGTTTATTTATTTTTTATTTTTTATACAAAAACATCAGTTTTATTTTCAAGATTTTTTATAATAAAATAAAACATATTATTTACGATTTTACCATTCATAAGTGATTTGATCTAAATGACGTCCTTAATGTTTGCTATGTGAACAGGTATTATCGAAGTCAAAACGGTCATAAAACGGGTGTGTTTGATTTTAATATATTATGTAGAATTGTTAAGAAACATTTAATGGACTAATTTATTATTATTTTTTATTGATTAAGTACAAAACAATCACGAAGAAATACATTTGGCTAAAATACATACTTAAATAAAAATTGTTTTATGCTGATTGATTTCAAAAATTGTTTTATGGCTTAGTAACAATTCAGAAAATAATCACAACAACATCAAAAATAAATTTCAATTTTTACTAGTTGCAAATCCAGAGGACCCCTCACTCTAGAAGTGCAGCAATATCCAAATTTGCCTTTGTCAGCTTAATTTAAATAACACTATACATTGCACTTCTAAATTTTTGACTTTGTTATACAAGTCCAATAATATATGCGATACTTAATACATTTGAATAAAACAATTAGATATTATCGTAATTTTTTATCCACAAATCAAACGTCTACACTCCAATATCCAAAACAATACTTAACGCAATATTCATTCGTATTAAAAAATATATGTTGAAAATCGTGATTTCCCATTTCATTATATACGTGGGTGTTATGAAAATTGCCTTAATTACCTATAATCAAATATATATATCAATTGAAATATAAAACTCGAGCGAAGTACGTGGTTTAGTTCAAATTGATGATCAAACAATTATTCCGTTAACGATTCACCTTGTTATTTTTCAATAATGTATCATAATTTTATTTTTGATTTGAATGAATAATATTTATAATATACAATAAAAACAACACACGCATTCGGACAAACATTTAGCTTTTGTAGTGTAGTAATCATGATATAGTTTAGTTCAAATAACATTCGAGGCCGCAATATAATAAGAAATTACTTATGAATAGGTAACAAAATCGTGCCTTAAAATATGATGTGTACTAAGTAAGATTTACGTTTGATGATGTCTATATGTAAATGAAATAAAAATTTCAAAAACAACCTTTTATTTTGTAATAAAATTTCAATTTGCCTAAATCAATTTTTTTTGTCTTTGGACTTCTTTAATCTGACTTAGAACAAACGCCCCAACTTCCTGGACACCATAAACGAGATTTCATCAAATGAAATCATAAAATAATCATTTTTTCTATATGGTCGGATCATTTTATTTTACAACTCCTCGGGTATTTTTCAAAAGCGGAGGTGGGTGTTTTTCCAAAAACTATACAGTGAATTTCCTACAAACAAATAAACATAAATTGATAGATGCATACAGGCAAACAAAATACAAAACCGTCTATAGTTAAAACATATTAACACAAATTTCGACAATAAAATATTCGAGTAGTTAATTTTCCCTCCTGTCTATTAAAATACTTCTTATATTGTCTCTGGCGATGATATGCTAATTTGGTAATTCGGCTAGCGGGAAGTTAAATCTCCAGACATTATATGATAGGCAGTTTAATTTCTTTTTTAGTAGTCAGTTTATAGTTGAAATACGTTTTAGTAATACAAAAGATTTATCTATATGATGGGACAAATTTGATATTTTATTTCAAACGTCTAGAATGATTATATATTACCTTCAATAATTTAACACTATTTTTTATGTTTGAACTTTTTAAATCTTTAACGAGCTAGTGCTTTTGATAATCATAGTTTCAGCTCGCATTCATTTAAAGATTTTCAGTTACCTAGAAAACAGGTGATGCGCAGACAAACAAGGAACATCCAAACGAAAATAAACTAATTAGTTTGAGCTCTTATTACAACAACAAAAATAAAAATAAAAAATTTCACAAAATTAGTAAGTCTTGGTGACACTATTTTTCGAGTGAAATCTCTGTATTCGCAATTAAATTAGACGTGTGATATTTTACAAGAGGCTTTTTCGTCTCACCTGATACAAACAGTAAAGAAACGAAATGTAAAAATTACTTGGAACACGTTGACATATCGAGAATAGTTATACAAAAAATGTGTATGTATACATGTATGCTAAATAATATATCTTAAAATCTAACAGCATCATATATACCTAAAATAATATAATAATACAATAATTGTCTATTGATCTGATTGTATCGCGCGCGATTATATACCTAAGTATATAAAATGATTCTAATCATTATACATAAAATAAAATATTAAAAAAAAAAAAAAACACATATATCGATTCTTACTCCAAACGTTTCTCTCTATATGTAATTACCGAGATGTGGTTTTTTTTTTTATTTTATAAATATATTTTCTTTCAAAAGTTATTCATCATTCTCGCACGGTTTATTTCAAAAATGCACACACACAGATATAACTAGATGAGAGGAATTATATATGTACTACATAGCGATGATTTGTTACGCCCGCTACAAAGTCACATAAATTCGACATGTCCCGTTAACCTTTATAACCTTTTATTGATGACGCCTTTATAATATGGTAAGAGATGATTTCTTCCTGGTACATTATGGTAAAATTAGTAAGGTATGCGAGTGATGTGAGTTAACAACCATCCAACCGCGTGCGATTATCATATAAAATAAAAAAATAATTCTTTTATGCAATACTTATTGTATTATTGGTCGAAGTATTATCGATAGTATTTAAATTGTATACAAGTGATTTTTTATTGGAAATTTGTATAGAATATTTTTGGGTAAAAATTAATTAGAACTGGTTCAGGCTTATCGGGAAATGTATTCAGTATTCCAATTTCCTATTTCAAAGTATACAGTAATTTGTTTTTGTGTTTTCCTTTAAGGGTGATTTGGGCATACCCAAAGTGGAAAAAATTTTAGGAAGGATTCCCACAAATGGAATCCTAAAAAAAAAAAATTTGTAACAATTTTCTGTCATGTTTATTTTGAAAATGCTCATTAGAACTAAGTCAAATTTTTTTTGGAGTACCCTGTTTACTTATGGGAATATTGTGCTCAATTTTTAATGAATTCCTTGTGTTTGGATAATGTTGTTATATTATCCCCTGTGAAATCAATAGCAAATTTTCCTGATTCAGGTGTTGTAACTACTTTTGTTGTCTAGAATGCAACATCAAAATATCAACATGTATTCTTATGTCGTTTTTAGTATTAATGACGGAAGCGTAAAGTAAAAGCCTGTATCGTGTAAATGTTCCATAAAATATTGATTCTTAAAACATTTTAACCAATGGCTAAATTTACTATACCCTGATATATTTCATACATGTCGTAAAGAATAATCATTCTGTATATAATATAATATGATTATAAACTCATAAATAGATTTAAATAATATGATATATGTAGTACTGTAATGTGTATTATAAGAAGTATATCATGAAAACAATCATTAAATTGGTATAGTTAGGTGGATTTTAATACTATAGCGGCCTTTTTTTTATTGTATTGAGCGTGTTGTTATATTTGATATACCTGTTATTCGTATTCAACAAGAGCACACATAATAGCCGAGTGCAATTAGATTTTTTCCTACGAACCCAGTTATAGTAGATAGAATTCAATATTTTTTTAAATTACTTATAGTTTTGAATGAAAAGTTTACCATTTAAAATTTTCTAGTTGTTTTGTTTTTCTACAAGGATTTTCTCCATGAAAATAACGTTATTTAAAGTATATTCTTTTTACAGGTAAATGTCATCGATTTTAACTTCCTTAACCTTTTAGCTATCTTAAATTAAAAATCATTTTGTAGAGAAATTTACGGACTATTGAGACGTATAGAATAAAATTGCTTTGATTCCTTAATTTTCTTTAAAATAACATTATTTTGAAGAAATAAAAAATTATTTTTAAACTTAATACATAATTTTTTTCTATATTGTTCACTTAAAAAAAATTAAACATTTAGGATATATTTGTGGCACATGAATAAAATAATTTGTACATACTTTGCGATCAATTTGGGGGGACTTCATTGGCTAAATTACTAATTTTTAAGATATAAAATTGAGTAAAATAGATTTTTTCATTATATCTTCTTTAGCTTTCAAGTCACCGACTTGTTTTTTTTCAAATTATTTTTATCGAACTTTCGAAAAGTTTCAGTGAATTTTTCCCAAATTATATTTCAATTTTGCTGCAACTAATGACGATTTCCACCCCATTTTTAAAATCGTTTTCAATTTGGCAACTTTTTTATATTAGGAATTCAACAAAAAAAAATTAACACAAATCTATTCACTATAACTGGATTCCGTCCATTTTTTTGACTTCTATTGACTAATTGCACCCGACTATAAATAAGTATTGTAAAGAAATCATATCAAAAAGCATTAACAACAAAAACAAAAACGTTTTGATGGTTTATTTCTGTTGTTGTTGTTGGTAAATTCAACCACAACGTGTATGTGTTCAAAACAGCAAGAAATAACGACAAGGTGATGATAGTTTCATGATTTGATAAGAATAATTTTATTACTAGATCTTGGATTAACGAACGCTAAGTACAATGAACATTAATTTTACGTACGAATTGTCTTTATATACAATAAAGAGGTTATCTGCACTCGAAAGCGTGAAAATGATATTTATTTATTTATTTATTTTTTTGTCATTAGACATTGAAAAGATAGTTTCGAAAACACGTGCGTTCAACTTTGTAACCGAGGTGGGATATTCGCATGCTTTAAGCCAAATGCGTGTGGCAAGGAAATGAGAACTATCTCAAAAATTGAATTTTGGATTTCCAAATATTCGTGAAAACTAACTCAATCTAATTTATTATAATTTTTGATAAGTTTGTTAAAATGTTTTATAACTTACCTGTAAAGTTAATGCAATCGATCCTACTTTTCAAATTCTAAATGTTGGCATATATTCATATTTTCAGGTATTTTGATTCGAATTACATTAATTTTTAAGTGGATTTTTTTTGAGATCACAAATTTTTGTACGATAAATATCAATTTATATTAAATTAAAATTGACATAATTTAAAAATCTATAATTTTCTTATGAATGATACTTTTTTTATTAGTGTCGTGTTTCATTTAGGTTGCGTGTAAGGCAAATTCAAAACACAGTGGGTTTTAAGATTTTAACATTTTTTGTTAAATAATTATATAATTCCATATCTAATACTAATATTTCTATGATCAAAATGATAGTTTATTATAATATGGGGGCGTTTATTTTATCTATAAGTTTAAAACGTATATCTTTCATTCAAACTTCATATCATTAACAATCATACACCATAATATTATTGTTTAACTCTTGCATAAAATTCTGGTTATCATGTTAAAAAAGAACTGTATAAGTGAACTGTAATCGTCACTTAAATTATACCATATTGTTTTTGTGTATTATAACTGAATATGTATTGGGTTATTCATTTTATTTAGAAAAGCAATTTATTTTAGTTTTCGACATCCATTTAAACTTGATACTTAATATAACGAATAAGTGCCGAGAATATTTTTTCTTTTTCATTCGATACTCTGTTTAGACTGTTTGTATGCAATATCAAACTATAACCTATATTGATTGAGTTTGAATCGCCCCTACAATCAAAATCGACAATGATTACATATTTTCATGTTTCGAGGCTACTAAAGTTTGTTTCAAATTATTTCACAAGGCGGTGAGCGTCTGTGCCTGTACGTATGTGCGTTTGAATATGTCAAATTTTTGTGACAAAATGATTCAAATAAATAAAACAAATACAATCAATCCTAATTTCGGACAGTAAATATGGGTCTATCATTAGATATAATCGGACATGAATAATGAACCAATGAACTGAAGTTTATTAAATTTATTAATTACTTTTTTAACTAACAGGTGGCCTACTTCAGATAACATCGTAAGATACATATAAGAATTTCTGATGCTGCTTCATTTGGTATCGTATGTAGGCGTCCATTTTTTGACCAGAAAATCTGATATATAGAATTCTTACCATGTGCAGGGTATAAAATGAAATACATGCTAATTTCAGATCAGTAAATCTTATCATATGCTTCTATTCTTAATCATTCAGTACATAAAACACTTAATGCCAGATTGAAGATGATCATAGAGTAATGTTTGATTATTATTATATGATATTTTACACGTTACATGTGTAGGTGGCGTGGGAAACATACATAGAATGCGATTCGTATAGGGAAATGAGAAATTTTATCTCCACAGTACTCACTCACCACAGTATAGATTTTATTGAATTTTTTGCACAAATTAATGTCCATTAAAGTTTAATAATTGTTTTAAAATTGATTTTTATTGCATAAATACTGTTATTAATTTGTGCATAAACAAAATATTATTATTATCGAATTATTTTATTGATTTCAACAACAGAAATCAATCGGTTTTTTTTTTTATTGTGCAAATTACAGTTATTTTACAAGGAATTTAAAAGAAATTGAAAAGGTGTTGAAGAATTGCTTCAAACCATTTTTTTTTTTGTTTTCAAGAAGTGAAATTTTTTATTATTATCTTAAATATGATTATTGTTATTATTATTTTATATAAATTTAAGTGTAGTATGATGTACATTCTTCAAATTCAATTTCTCAATAATGTAATAAAAATATATTTTATTGATAACAATTATTAATTTTACATAATCGTTATTTTACTGCTTTTCATTCAACACATACTTATTATTTATAAAAATAATTAGTATTGAACATAATTGGAATTATGTTCCTTATCGCGGGCTTTAAGGATGGTCGAATTTCGATGCTAGTTACACATTAATAAACAAAATTGATCTATTTATATTTTACACAAAACTCACAATTTTTAAAGATTTTTAATAAGTTACTTTACATTCATATTTGTGAAGTTATATAGTTTCACTAGGCTTCAATTAAAATAATAAAAAAATTTAGGCTATATTCCCATTCTATAATGAATCGTTGTTATCAGTATGACTCCAATTTTAATCGCATATTAAAATTGACCAAAAAATTGAATTACATATTTGACCAGAATACTTTTATATTAAAACTACATATAATTTTTATGGTTCGTTAATTTTTTAAAAAGTATAAATATAATCGATTTAAACCACTTTTAATTTACAATCGTTTTCAAAAAAAATCACCACATTTGCATACTATTTTAATAATTGGAATCTCTTTTCCTACCAATTCTGGTTTAGTGAAATTAAAATCAAGAGTTTAGATTTTTGACAAACTGATTCAGGTCATTTTTTGATGATTCTGGTGTTGTAACTACCTTTTGATGCCTAGAATGCGATATCAAAATAAAACTCTAAAATGCATTTACACCATTTTGATTTTAAACGTTATCTGAAGTAAAGTGTGTTATAAAATCAGTCCCAAAAGGAGAGTAAAATATTCGAGCTACAGAAGGGAAAAAAATAACTCTACAGTCTGTTTTACAATTAAATTTTTTACTTCTATTTGGAGTATATTAAATAGGGCATTTTCTTGTAAATCTTAAGTATCGAGGATTATGCAATTAATACTAATAAATAAAATATCCATAAACAGTCATTCATTGTAAATTATTTACCCGTTAATAGTTTTTCGTTCTTAATTGTGGACAAAATACGATTCGTACACATTTGGTGAAATGTATTCTTGCCAAAAAAGCCAAAATATGGACGTTTAAAATTCTTAATTAAACAAAGAAGTACATTTGCATAAATGATATCATACACGTTCATCACCATAGTGATTATACATAATGGTCATTCTACGGTAAGGGGTTCTTTCGATGTCTATGGCAATTATAAACACTATCCTTCAAAATTTAAGATAAAAAATGTTAATATGTATAATAAATGAGTTGATTGGGCATAAAAATGTCATTGCCAGTAAAGCTAACATAGCTCATTAAAGGATCATTTTAACAGCAACAGATTATTTGATCTGAAGTGTACAATAAAAAAAAATGAAACAGTTTTTATAACCATCAATTATTATTAAAAATATGATTATATTATTGTTGATCATATAGTGTACACAATCAATAATCAAAATGGCTAAATTCACACGCTGCTTGTACACTTTATGGATAAAAATAAAAAGTAATATTCGTGTTTATGCTCCAAACAGTTTAATTTAATTTGATAGCGGTGTTTGATGAAATGATGTTTGTATAATCAATTGTACTCTACAATAATGGTTTGCATGAATCCGTTCAGCCACCGTTATGTTTTCCTTCAAGACTTCCTATTTACATTTGCAATGCAACGATTTATATTTTTTATTAATGACTACCTATAGTAATGCAAGTAAAAATTTTGAAGTGAATCATCTTATCATGGCTGAATAATTTTAATAAAACTATATATTATTTATTATATGTTGGCAAGACACGAATAAGTCACGGGAAATTTGTTTTAATCTTTAAAAATAAAAATTAATATTATTGACAATGTTCAATATTACAATCAATTGATTAAAATTAATGGATATGTTTATTGTGCAAAATTTCTTTTTGATTAAGCCTTGCGGGAAAATAAGTTTTGGTAAAAGTATAGTATTAAATATTTATTGTTAATCGAAAGTTTATTTTAAATATTTTTAAAGAGCATTTCAAATTAATTTTAAAATAAAACTGGAGATGATCTACAAAATATTATAGTAGAATATTTTTGTTCAATGGTGACCAAGTCGTTTTAAAATTCTCAATAAAGCAGCACTTAAAGAATTTCCATCGTATGTAAGATTTCCTATACAACATTGTCAAATAAATTTAAAAAAATTTTCCCGCCTGTTTCATCGAATTAGAGAATGTCCACTAGAGAGTAAAGAACGTGGTAACGTTGTAATAGCAACGACATCCAGCAGGAGCACGACCAATGGTGGGTTAAAAAAATTATACCAAAATAATAACAATGCTAACAATGCATAAATAGACATAAGTTTATGCAGCATTATGTTTAAAAAGCTATGTCGAGAAGACACACCTGGCGGTATTTTGATCAAACTTATTAATTCTATCTTTATTTATTGGAATAACTTCTTTTAACAATAATATTTATACTAAAGCTATTAATTATTGAATATTTTACGACTTTATATTACGTGATTTAATTTTATTTGTATTAAAATTTATACTGACTCAGCCATATAAAAAAATATATAAATAATAATTATATTTATTAACTAATTAATTTACGCACGCGTGTTATTTATTTCAATATTATAAACATTAAATATCCAAATGATAGTATATTAAAGTTTATTAGTTTCCGTTCAATAAAAAACATGCGTTAAGAATAATATATATAAAAAGTTTTTAAATAACATAACGTATTTTATTCGTTGAGAATACAA
This sequence comes from Chrysopa pallens, assembly GCA_020423425.1. Classification (NCBI taxonomy): domain Eukaryota; kingdom Metazoa; phylum Arthropoda; class Insecta; order Neuroptera; family Chrysopidae; genus Chrysopa; species Chrysopa pallens. The sequence continues at coordinate 63,975,484 of CM035594.1, forward strand.
TCACATAAAATAAAACCTTTTATTTTTCAAAAGAAAAATCGGCGGATGAAGGCGGATGATTGTCTACAAAAGCTTACTGAGATCCTTTGTAATAAGTGATATTTATATGTTTAAAAGTGACATCAAAGATATAGTTGCGACGCATTGGTAAATAAATAAATGAGTACTTATATTTTGTAACAGTCGAGAATATAATAAGTATTTAATAGTCCAGGAGATGATCATTGAAAAACGAATTCAAGATAAAGATTCATCAGCTTGTTTATGTCTATGAGAAGTAGTTAGTAAGAAGACAATCGCAAGCGAAGTATGTGTAAAATTGTACGTAGTACTTTTGTACATGTAATATTCACTTTTATTACCATTATAGGATATTTGTGATTCATTTTTGAGCCTTCTTAAACTCTCCCCATCTTTGTTTGCAACAGCAAAGAATATGTCCAAAAATTCTCAAAAAAATAGTAGTATATGTGTTCGTTCGCTAAGCCAATTTGGTATTTTACAAACAACATTTCCAAACGAACAGGGTAATAGAATATAAAACCCTTTATTCTAACACTGTTGATTCTCATGAATTGATATAAGTTTTGTTTTTAATATTATTTCATGAATTGTAAGATTGTGTAAGAAAAGTTTCTATTTGGTTGATAAAATTAAAAAAAGAAATAAAACTATCTAGCTATTTCCCTACACCAAATTACAGCATCTAGAGTATATTTATATTTTTTTTGACATATTTTACATAAACTATTTAAACGACTATAAATGGTTTTATAGTGGTAATCTATAATACAAGATTCATATTGTTTTCTATATGTAGAAATTGCAATAATTAGATTTGTAATGAGATATATATCATTTTGTATTTATATTCTTTTGTATAAGTATATTTATTATTACTCTTTTACAGTACAGTACTAATCATAAGTTATACTTTTTTTAAATATTATTATTATTATTATTACCATTTATATAGAAATAAAATTTCATCCATAATACACACAATAATATTATGCATATGCTCCCACAAAGTACCTACGCCCCTTTATTTTCATTTAAATAATAGATAGAATATGCCACTATTATTTCATAATAATTAGATACATATTATAAATCTGTTTGATATTATTGTTAGTTTACTGTGCATATTAATTTGAATGACATAGTCAATTTTTTGCATAAAAGGTTTATAAATTCTTGTAATTTATTATATGTTCATATAAAAGGCAAATTATTTAAATTTACAATAATAAAATTATACGAATTAAAAAATATGAATTTTATTCGTATTTGAATGAGTAGAAATTAAAAACACTACACATTGTCGGGGATCGAGTCCGGAATCAGTCTTTTGCTAGTCGGCTGTGATTCAACTACACCATAGATGCTTAGTAGTCAACTTAAGTAATATCGATATGATTATTAATTTACACGGTTTGAAAAATGTAATTCATATTAGTAATTTAAAGTTTATTTGATCATAACTTTACATCGTATACAAAAATCATTCACAAAATGTCCGATAAAGTAATAGATTAGCAATTGGACAGACCCTGGTTCGATCACCGGCTTTACATAATGTCTGTTCATTTCATTTTATATTATATGTATTAGAGATTCCGATGCGTTCATAAGACACAAACCCATTGTTCATACTTATATCTACCAGGTGTTTTTTGTATCAGATTATTCCCATGAGTTTCGAAATTAATTTTTGCATTGTGTATTTTCAAGATTAGATACAAAAATTGTCAAATCACAAAAATTTTAAATTTTCTTTTTTTGAGTCTGATAAAAAATACATTAGTTTAGTTGTGACTCAGAGCGTGAAATATTGCCCATCAAATAAGACAATATCCTACATTTTATTCGTTCAGCACACAAAGTATAAATTTTATGCCCCTGAGTATTAAAAAATCGTCATTTTTTCTGGTTTAAAAAATAGTGAAGAATTATTTTGGACGATTGAACCAGAAGTTTCTGTGGTAGTTGTTAAAAATTTACGATTATACGGTATTTTGAAATAATGTCTTCAAAAATATCAGCAACTTTTTATTTCTTACATGATTCAGTAAATTAACAATTACCTTAAGCATATTGTCTAAGGTTTTGTTTTTTAAAGTCTCAAATTAGTTTATTCAATGAATCATTTAATAGTAAATTTAATACAATTGTCGGTACCATTTCTTAAAAAAAACATTATCATTCATTTTGTATATTTAAATATTAATGTAACCATATATAAACCAAACCGTCGTTCGTTCTCATAAATAATGTAAGTTAATGTGACAAGAGCCTATAATTTTATGGTTATAAAATTTAACTATCTATCGTCTTCTTCTTTAAATCATATATAAACCAGTGGTGTGTAAAGTGAGTTACGCGTATTTCGAAAGTAACGCACATTTATTGCTCTTCTCTCATTCTGAGTAAGATCAATGTTGCATAGGAAAACGTATACTCAAAGAATCAAAACCTATGATACTTTTACCTATTTTCATTTTTTTATCTATTTATAAACATTAATTAATTATTCGATTGTAATGTTGTGTTGAGATGTTAAGAAGAATAATCAGGTAGTTGCCTTTTTTGATTCCACGAGTATACTTATGATAATTCATCTTTTCAAGAGTACATCAGATCTAAGACTCCAAATTAAGTATTCATTTGGCGATTAGATGATAAGTTTCTACGATATTATTTAAAGTAAATGCGAAATATTAGCCTTATTAGCCGTATTATCATAAAGAATGACAATTTTTAATCGATTTTCTCAACTCTATCAAATAGGGGAGTAATTGGGCAAAATATTTTAGTCTCCAATTTTTTGAAGGCTTTATTTATTTACTGATTTTGGGCACAAAAAAAAACAACATATATTTAACGATTTAAAGCGGACTTTTTGAAATATTGCATACAGTATTCTGAGAGCGATATCACGAATTGATTTCAAAGAATATCTCAAAAACCAGTCGGAAAGTAGTCCAATCGGAATTTTAAGGTTATATGTACTTAACTTCTACTAAAATTATCTAATTCACAATATAATTAATTCTCGATAAAATTAATTCAAAGTATATTTTATTAATATTACCTAAGTGCATTAAATCTCATTAATTAATGGGAGAAGAAAAAGTCTTAGTACAAGAGGTATATTATCTACGCTTTTGAATACATAAAACTTTTAGGGTACGCTATTTTTCTCGTCAAACAATTTTTATCCTTCCGAAAACAAAATCGTTATTAAAACGAAACGATTTTGTCGATAATAAAATAAGCGGATATAATTTATAGTTAATTTTGCGTACCACGACTAAAGAAACTTAGAGACCACTGGTACAAACAATATATTTGTAGTATATTTGTGTCATTATTTAAAATAATATATTTAACAATGATGGATATATAATTGTAATTATATGCTATTGTTTTAAATAGGTTTTTATATACTATCAATTTGAATTTAAATATATTATACTATTGAGTGTTGGAATATTATTACTAACATTGAGTTTAGGGTATAAATTAAAGTACCGGGTTTACTTACACGGTAGCGAGACATTTGTATGCCAATGTATGCTGATTCACACAAAATTTTCTTAAATTTATGCAGTCACGATCTACGATTGAGGATCTAGAAAGCTAGTTCTATTAACGGAGAAACTCATTGGAAATTTACACTTTCACAGTAATGAATGTTCGGACCTAATAATAATTCAATCACATGTTAGCGAAATCTTGATTTTACGTAAGATTTAAAAATTAACCCAGTAATATTTCAAGTAGTTACGGCCATGGTATTATTAATAATAATAATACTAATATTATTAATAATATACATTCCATACTAGATCGATTTATAAAAAAATTAAAATAAAAATTAATTAAATGAATATAATGCAGAATAAATTCATTTTATTTTAGCCAATAAGTTACGATAAAAGACATTTTATAACGAAAAATAGATTAATTATGCTTATTTAAATTTCAAATTCTTAGTAATAGACCCCGTTAAACTCTAGGAACGAATTTTTCAGCAAATTCTGGCGGAATCTAAAATTTACGTTTAAAGTTTGCTCTAAACTCAAAAATATGTGAATCTGTGGCTAAAAGTAAAAAGCTGTATCTGTTTGTAGAGCTAAGTTGATAGTTTTACAGAGTTGGTTAAAATATAGTTTACTTAAGGACGCAGCATGTTGATTGAAGTTCAAGTATATACTTCCAATAGCTGAACAGACAATGCTTACCAAAACTTTGGGGTAAAAGAAAAGACTGGAAGACAAAAATAAAATAATTAGTGGATCCGACATACCAACTATCTCTTATAAACTGAGAAAAGAAAGGAAAATGAATTACCAAAACATAAAGTAGCTATGGGTTCCTTCCGGGAAGCGCTTACTTTATTATATTTAAATTAGATTTCTGAAAAAAATTGTCATGAAATCGTGTAACTTTACAAGACTTTTATTTTAGTTTTAAAGACTTTTCTATGATTGTATGAATGATTTGTTATTTTATTTCTGCATTTAAGTTGAGTTAAATGTTAACATTACACTTGACCTTATTTTAATGATTGGTTTTAGACTATATTTAATTCTAAAAATAAACATTTTATTTCTTTGAAATTTATTCTATGCTTTAAAATATTTTATGTAAGCGTGCCTTCGGCATGATGCGCTATGTGAATTGGATTTTATACTCTTAAATAATAATCATGAAGCCCTTGCATCGATTTCGAAGCCTTTTTCATCCATCAAACAAAAATTATTTGAAAAAAAAGATACTCAGTCTAAGAAATAGTAGTTTAAAAACAATATAAATTATAATTCATTTAGATAATGGGTCTTAAGTCTAACAAAATAATAATAATCCAAGACATTGTTTTATTTATTTCACTAAGAAAGTGTGGGCTGTAAAATGAGAACCACTATTGCCGATGAGTCATTTCTGACTTGACTTATATATTTTAAATTATCATTTATAGTACACACACAAAGCAAATGAATACAGAGTAATTGAAAAAAGCAACACAAATAACGTGTTCTTCATTATTGTTTGTTTACACCATGGAAGGCGGCTGAAATCATCATCCTCATATCGTATTTGTATTTTAATAGCTTGTACATATTGAGCGTTCTTTTATCTTTTAAAATGTAACAAGTAAAAAACAACGTATTATACATAAGCTTTAATATCCACGTGGAAGCTTATGTGTTGCAAAATGAGTAATACACAAAGTAGAAGCCCATTGAAAAGTAAACTAGTTGGTAAAGAAGATTGGCCAAATTCTCTTAGTTTAAGAAGCTCAGGGAAAAAACTTTTATTTATAATAAAAATTGATTGAATAATAAATGCTAAAAATTTTGTTACAGTATTCATTTACTCTCTAGGCAGAAAATTATCAGAATATAATTATTCGAAATTAGCTAAAAGTGTATATTAGTTAACTGTATCCTTAATATTTTGATGAATATTTTGATAGCTTTTAAGTAATAATATATTGATTTATTTTGAAATGTATTATGAAAAAAGTTTAAACACTAATAGGATTTAATTAAGCTGTTAATCACGTTAAATAACATTTTTTTAAAGATTTTTTCCTTAATTTGTATGACGCTAATTTGAAACTTTGGACTCACCAAATTTGTAATGAAACGTTATAGAAGAAAAATAATCAATGGAATTTTAGGGTTAGACTGTTCAATATTTTTCCATTCATTATCAAATAATATGGGTTTCAGTAAATATTCGTTTTACGCATGTCTGCTCAGTTTCTATACATTCTAAAAGCGATTCGTACATAGTTCACGGACAAACAGTACTAATTAGACTTAAGGTACAAATACAAAAACCATTTTTAACCAACTCAGCTAGGCGATTAGCTAATGTAACTACCTCCACGTTCTTAAATACCAAGTGTTTTTGAAAGAGTTCAGTTAAGCTTTCTGAAAGTAATCCATTCCTTGCATACATAGAAGAAATATATCAAATATGGGACAACGGATGCTTGGAACTTTCAACAAACTTTAACACTTGATACTACATGTTGTTAAATATAATTGGATGTTTATGCGTAGGTATTATTATTTGATTTACATTTCTGCGTATGAATAATAGTAAACTGCAAAAATATACAAATGTGCAACCGTATGTTTATGCTTACGAAGAGATAATCAATCTTTCGATATAAAAACTGTTAAGTTTGATTCACTTCCTTAGTGATCTCGATGATAATCGCAATGTAAAGAAAGAAATTTAAAAAAACTTATGAAACCATGCGAGAAAATAGAAATGCATTTGCGAGTGTAAATAGAAATTTCGATGTATTACACTTCACTACTTCAACATTATGATTGGTCTCAAAAAAATCATATAATTTACCTTTTCGTGAAAATATGTCAGCGAAACAATATATCGTTTAAATATCGGATGATGGATAATGAACGTTTAATGAGTACTATTTATTATACTATTGAAATTATTGCATAGTTTGCTCGTCACATAACAATAAACAATTTACTCTATCCCAACACAGTATTTCAATTTTCCAGTAGCCATTATTGGTAGAGTAGTTCTTTTATGAACGATATTTTTAACGACAAAAAAAAACCATTCAATAACTGGATTATTTTGTTTCTGGCTTAGAATCAGAACCCTGATAGGCCTTCATATTTTTGAGTATATTTATGTAATCAACCTATATATTAGATCGGCTGAATGTTGTTATTAAGGGGTTTACGAAACAAGAACAAAAACAACAACAAAGTTGTTTTATTATTCCGATGTTTAACAAATTAGAGTACGCACCCATATAGGTACTAGGTACACCACTACTTCCACATTCATTCAACTAAAGATAGATATTATAAAGTTGACATAAATTATTTCTAATCATTAACATATTATCTAATTGTTTTTTGTACTCGTACGTTAAGAGAAAAGAACAATAAAAAAAATTGAATCCAACACTTAGTTATCTGACACCATAAGTTCACTTTTATGTGCAGGTACTGGCCGATATTGAGTATGAAAAGAGGTAGAGTTGTCAACACATATGCTACTCCAGAGTACATAATATACTTTTTATAGAATTTATAAGAAAAAAATATTTAATTTATGTTATATATTTGAATTTTAAAGCATTCAAATATAAGAATAAAATCATACTATTAAGTAAATAATACCATTTACGAATCCATCATAAAGGAAACCAAACTTATGTAAGTGAGAATAGATTAATATAATTGTATTGCTTATATTCTTATATTTGCAATGGTAAACTCGTAAGGAAGCCTCAGTGTGGACTGGATTTGTCTGTAACTCTTTATCTTAAGACAAACAAAGTATTTTGAATTCACGATATGGTAGTCCGAAATTGTTCATAAATGAAGAACTAAAATATTATGAAATTGTAAAAACCGCAAATAAAAGACTTTGTGTTAATAAAAGTAAATGTAAAAATAATAGGCTACCGGAATAAATTGTTTTTATTACTTCAATTTGAGCGCCTTTATTGCACGATGATTTTGATGTTATTTTTTAAGCATTTTTCTTAAATAAGCAAGACGTTCAAAATTACTAATTATACAAAGAGAAATACATACATATGATTAATTACATTTTAAGCTATCTATTTGAAAAAGACGGATAGAAAAGAAAATAATCTTTGATAGTTTATAGGTATTAGTTTAAAGGTAGCACAAAGAAGGTTCTTTGTGCTACCTTTGCGTCATCTAAAGCACTAAGTATTTCGCAAACTATTACATACATATGTTCAATATAATTTTAAAATTCGTTGATAGCCATTCCAGCTGAATCAAACAAAACCCTTATCCCCGGTTTTTACATTCTCAATTCCATTGTCTCCCTGCACTATTTATAATATTCATGCATGTTTATGCTGTTGTTGTCAAAGTGGATGTATGTTATTTGTTCATTTTTATTTTTAGATGATAAATGAACAATGATCTATGGGTCTTCCATCTTAAATGTCACGTAAAACAACATTTACACATTTAGAGCTCAGTTTTGTATATAACTTATACAATTGTGTATTGTTGTCTATTAGATTTTGGAACTACTTTTATTCTTCAATAAACTTGTCATGTTTATTGATGGAAAAAATATTTGTATACACTACCAATAATGGACATAATACTTGCGATATACGAGTATGCTCACTTAAATTGATATATGTCTGGCCTTTAACGAATAAGTTGCAATTTGGATAACATTTCTATGTTTCAAGTACAATTTCATCATAATCGGGTGAATGATTCACGGTATTAATGTGAAAACCCCATATACGAAGACATTTAGTTGTATCTCAGTAAAGGCTTGACTGATTGAGTTGAAATTTGAATATGGCCAAAAAAAAACTTTAAACAGTATCAAGACCTAAGTGAAAAAAAGGAATCGGTCAGGTCTGTCGGCCTAACTGATGGGCATGAAACGAAAAATTCTCAGAAAGTTTCAAAACTTCGAGAAAAGAATTTTTTAAATTTTACTAATTTTTTTACTATTAACTTCTGAACAATATCGCAAAGATAATCTTTACAATTCCTTCAAATACAATATAAAAAGAATAATACAATTTCCGTCTCGTTATCACATATCAGTTAAGGAATTTGTGTATAAGTAAGTTCCAGACGGCCTTTACCTACGGACTCCTAACTCAACACATCTTTATTATTAATACAACATACATTAAATAAACAAATATAAAATAGTTAAAAGTATTTATTTAATAAATTCCATTAGAAATGTTAATAAATATATTGAATAAAAACATCTAGTTACAGAAATTGTACTTATAATGATCTATATAAAACCTTGAAAATCGATTTCAATTGATTGAAATATTTATTTATTATTGATCGATGATTAATTGTTATTAATACATTTTTAAATAAATAAATTACCATTTATTATAAAAAAAATCTCATCTTTAATGATTTTATTGAAAATTAGCATAATAAAGAGAGTTTGCGAAATATTAAAAGTATATTTGTCTAATAAGTTAGATTGCTTATTTGTAATATAATTATTTAAATTTTATAATATTGTAGTAATTTTGATATTGCCATGAAAATTGTAAACAATTTTTATTAATTTTTATTATTGAAAGTGATGAACAAGGGCTTTTTAATATTAGTTCGATTTCATATATCATTCCCTCGCAAATCAAATATAATTTCATATCAGCGTACAGTTAGTTCTATAAACGCAATTCATGATTTTCCTTAGTGTGCAATTAATTATATATATATATATATATATAATATATATATATATATATATATATATATATATATATATATATATATATATACATATATATATATATATATATATATATGTATATATATAATCTCAATAATGTCGAGTGATTTATAAAAAAGATTATTTTAGATCTAACCCAATTTTGAGATTTTGATTTTGGTTTTTTTGATTATGCATACGATTAAATTATTATGAAAATATAAATATTATCATGTTTATGATATAAATCACAAAATATAACGTAATTTATTGTTATTGGAAAGATACGAGTTAATAATTAAATAATTATCTTAGACAGCCAAAATTTTTTTCTCAAAAATTTTCATTATGTATTGCCAAATGATTTTCTTCTAGAAATAAATTTCAATATTATAAGATAAAATTTAATGTATCCAGAATGTATTATTTAGAAGTAAGTTTAAGAAAATCAAGTTTCTCTAAAAAATAAAAATAAAACAGTTAAAATAGTAATTCTTTTAATTTATAAATTGTACTAATATTATTTTTCCAATACGACATTTGTCGTATAGACCTCGTTGGTCGAACCCGCGTTAAATTTTTAACAGATGTGTCTAAATTGTTTAATAATTATACTAAAATAAGATCAAAATTTTATTATTTTAAAACTCACTGTATATTGATTATTTCTAAATTAATAAAGGTTATTATTAAAAAATAATAATTTAGCCAGGTCATGGTTTTATTTGTAAGCAAAAAAGTAATATTTTTATACTTTTTATATTCACAAAAATAAAAATAAAAAAAATAAAAAACAGTTTTTATTATACACATATTTTATATTATATATATATTTATTTCAATTCAAAACAAACAAGGCCTATTTAGTTTTGTATAACAAATGAGTCAGTCATTAATTTTAAACTATTTTTAATTTTGTAACAAATTAAAGTTGAAGCCTTGAAAGTATTTATATTGATATAAAGTTTTTTTTTCTTCTTCTAATGTATTCATCAAAGTTGTCAAAAATCTTAACGTCTTTATTTTGTTTAATTACTATTTCAATTTATCTCTGTGTTTTGTTTTATTTACGTCGAGTAAGTGCTATTTTTGTACGATTTTTTGTAAAAATTTCCCCATCTCAATATACAGATTAATAAATTTCGATAAGATTCAAGGTACTAATTCATTGAAAATTATGTGTAAAAATTGCAAAAAATTTATGATAATAATTAGAATTAGATTACCAAATGGTAAACGTATGCGTATATCAATTGGGGATCAAATAAAATATTCCGTAATCTTGTAAAAAATGTGGCTTTCATACAATTGGCTTATATATTTTGGTAAATGAAATAAGTTAAGCTTAAACCTGCTACCTATGCCATTCAGTTCGTGGTAAAATTTTAATATCAGTAAATTTTTTTCATCCCTGTTTATCCCTACTAATTATCAAAGTGACTGGAATGCTAATACATCAAAAACGTAAATACTTATTAGCTCCATTCCGTCAACATATGAAATCATTGTTAAAAATAAAAACACCTTTTGAAATTGTAAATTATACTTCGGCAAATAACTACAAAGATTTCAATTAGTTTTTTTTCAAATTTCAAACAGTTAATCCAAACAATTGATGAATAAAAATCAGTTTTACTCTGACAAATTTTTTTATCAAATAAATCAATATTTCAAAATCAATTAATAAATGTATAGACAAAAAAAAATGATTATTGACTGGTGATTTAATTGATGATATTAACTAATTCAAAACAAAAGATTAAAAATATTGTTGCTATATCATGCACAAAAAATTATTAAAACAAAGCAAAAGATATCAATCTGGCATACACTTCATACAACCACCGTATACAGACAGAATTATATCTCAAAGCAATAAAAAAATATATGTTTACAAATGAAATCATAGTACCTACAAGGTCAGTAAAACACAGATTCTATTGGAATGCGCAAAATTGGTCAATTGGATCCGCTGGATGCATGATCCAACTTCTAAACCATAATAAATTTTAAGACAAAAAATATTTGTTTCTTTAAAAGCAACAACTTATACTCGTTTTTTTTCGTTAAATGTTTGTATTCCCTACAATTCTTCGCTAAAAATTTAGCTGATAAACACTTTATTAGTACCAATTATTTCTAACTGTATAATTGAGAGTATTTCATGAAGGCTTGTCATTAAAATTATTTTAAACATCGATACTTAACCATACGTCGAGTATTTAATAATTAACTGTGTTAGTATATGTCTTCACTCGTTTTTATTTAATTCATAATGTCTGTTTTCTTTTTTAAATTCGTTTATTTTAATTTCATGCGAAGTAAAGTTGTACAAATGTCTCTTCTTCGAGAATGACAGCTTTGAGATACTTCATAAATTTCGTAAGCTTCAATTTTGAAACGACATTTCTTTTAATATTGTTACCATATTTACATAGAATTTTTCCATGTAAGCTTTATATGCTATATATAGAGGTAAAAAGAACAAATTCAATAGATTGAAAATAAAATTAAATATCAATATCAGATTCAAAAGTTTAAAAATAAAAAACTCTAAAATAAATAGATTCATATCTTTGTGATGTTGGTAACATCACATCACATTGGTAGGTGTACCCATATAGTGACTTTTTGATTTCTTTGATTGGTAACACGATATCCATTAACCTCACGGCATGATTTTACTATATATCATGGTAGATGGAGGATTATTGATCATGGAGAAATAAACAGACTTATAGAGCAGTTATACAAGTTGATTCAAAAACGTTTATATTTCAGATTGAATCGTTGTAAAAGGGAGCATTTTTGGAAAAAAAATTTTGATTGTACCTGACTTGTTCTATGTTACTTAGATTTACCACCTTGAAATAATTTAAATTTTTTGTTCAGTTATAATTATTTGTCATTATTGGCATATTTTTTCCCTTTGTGGAATTTTTATTCAGGCGTTTTGATAAATATTCTAGTTAACAAAATAGGTTGGTTATATTCATATTTTCTCATATTTTTCAATATTGTTGAATTTTTATCGCTTATATTAATATATTATATATATAATCGCATATTATTTACAACACCCATGCAGTGTTTGGAAGTCTTAATTGAAAATTAATCGAGTAGAATTTCAGAATGATTCTTTGTCTTGTATTTTTCTTTATATTTATTACTCTCATTATAATATTCAATGCTTGACACTATATATGTGGTTTTTAAGAAAATAAGCTTGATATTTATCCCTTTTATTCTTTCTATTTTGCAAATGAATACTTACTTCGCTTAGTTACATAATTTCAGAAGAACACAAACATAATTTAAACATTCATAAACTGGATAATAATTCCATTGCGGCCCGTTTAGTGATGTAAGTCCTTTTAGTTTTTAGTGATTCAGTGCAATTATCATCGATCAACGAACGATCTCTCATGTTTTTTAAAAAGATTTTATAAATCCTGTGTCAAGGCAAATAAATTTTATACTAGTAAATAATTTCTGGTACTTTCGTAGTTTCTTAAACTAAAGTTTTCTGTGTTTCATCTGTGAGAGAATTTTTCACTGATAAAAGGAAATGTTTTGTAATATTTTCAATGTTTTGCATTTATCGTCTTTATCTTCATATCATAAAATTAATTTTTAACACACTGTATATAGACAAGTTTCAGTTTTGTGTGACATTTTGTAATGAATATACAGATAGTTTATTTTTTTTAAAAATCTGCATTCTTATAGATGTTTGCTATATGGAAATGAATTTTACTTAATTGTATTTACAGATGTTCATTATATTAAAATTTGCAACGCTAGATATATAGTCTATTTAATGAGATATATTGTTCACGAAACGTATGCTGTGAAAGTAATCAAAGTGCTTAGAATACTGATCTTAAAATAAACAAGTCGATATTATAATGATTGTTTCTAAGAATTTGTGTTTTCAGCTTTTATTACTTATTCACAATGTGTTTGAATCTGAAATTTTGTATACTCGTTTAGTTTGAATGACAATGCATAGTTAACTATGAGACATTGTTCTAAAAATGAAAGCATTCCTGCTGTCATATATATCCATTTATAGTATATATAGGGTATACAAATAAGATTTGAGGTTTTTTTGTAATTTTAAAGATTTATTAAGAATAATTTCACGTTAATATGAATATTTCCCATTATTTTCTACTACCTTTCAGGTAGCAGTCGGATTTAAAATGCCTCTCTTTTTGAGGCGGAATAAAAAAAGCCCAATTTTTTGCTTCATCGGCTGTATGAACTGTTGTTGGTAACATTCTGTGGTACTGGTTTCGTTACAATTGCGATGAAATCATGAAGAAGTTCAAGTATAATAGTTATAATGAATATTATTATACAACCTAAATTTTAATAGTTATAAATAATCCATAAATTGTACACCGAGCCAAATGTTTGGGTTAGTTATTATTTTCATATATTTTTATTTTACATTTACAATCGAGTTTGGCAAAGTATTAATCTTGCCAACAAAAAATGTTAAGTTATTTTATGTTCTATGAAACATTAGCTGATCTAAACATATGTATATAGCTGGCTACCTTCAAATCAGAAAAGGAACTCTAAGATATAAATTACCATTTTTAAAGCATCACCTCTTTCGAAACAAGATCGTAATCCGTTAACCATATATATATATATATATATATATATATATATATATATATATATATATATATATATATATATATATATATATATATATATATATATATATATATATATATAATATGTACATGCATTGAACTAAAAATCAATAATAAAATCAAAACACCGCACCTAAATCTATCTATTGATGGCAAAACATCGATAAATTAACAATTTGATTTGACATATGTTCCTTAATAAAATGTTTATATAAAAAAAAAAAGAATATTTGATTTCAAAGAGTAACGAACTGTCAATATTATCGAAGAGATTCATTTGTTTCACTATTTTATTAAAATGATTCAGATTTCAAAAAAAAAAAAATCAATACGATATTTGAATTATTAATCATTATTATATTTGGATAATATAGGGTGACCTTTTAACCGTAAACTTCTAACAATTCTAGCCAGATATTTTGTAGTTTTTTTATTTATTTATATTTTCATTGTTAAATTGAATGTATTTAAATTGAGTTTAGAATAAAAAGACCCTGGTTTGAATGCCACACAACCTCTATGCATACAACGTATAAACTACCACTAACCAGAAGTATTTCGGGCAAAAAGCCTTAATAAAATTTTCAATTTATATCTGCTACCTAGAATTCAAATCTAAAGCCCGTAACAAACACAATTTTCCGCATACTTACGTATATACACACAAAAATTGTCACTTAGTACCTATCACATTCAACACCAGGGATGAAACTTGGAGACTTCTCACTGTGAGATTAATTTTATCTCATATAAAGAAATCCTTTCTTAGAATAAATTTCCAATTTTTGAGAAGGTAACCGATACCTCGCTCATCGTATTGCATACTATTGCATACGAAATCAGCAATAAATGCATACGGTTCACATACACTAATATCTAATCATATTCGAGCCATTAGTAAAGTATCCGCCCGATAAGCAGAAGGTAAGTAGTATTATATTTTCCATCTGTGTAATTTTTCAGTTTATTTTCTCCTTTGTCTAAAAACTATACTATTGATTTACGAGGTTGTTTCTATTAAAATTAACAAATATCATTGTTAATTTTACAGCTTTGACCCTTATAAGTGAACATAGAGGTACAAATGTACACAATTTTTTTTTTATTTCTGTGAAAGAATACACTTGTAATAAAAATATTGTTATTGGAAATGTCAATCCTTTTGATGAAATGACACATTTCAAAATAATTATTAATATATCAATCATTTGAGAGTATTTTTCAAGTCATATATAACATATAATATACGTTTCAAGCACCATACCAAGGAGTAATGTAACGCAGTCAGAGAATGCTTAATTCATTTATTATTTATTATTTTCTATAAAAACACACTTACGTATGGTAATATTAGTTCTTTTTTTTTTTTTTTTAATAATTTTTTTGGAAGTAAATGATTTGCTTTTACCCTGAAAATCGAAATGAATTAGCACTGTTCGACCGATTCCTGTTCGAATATATAACCGTGGCTGTTAAATGATTGCATAGAAAAGACTGACACCCAAGTGCTCTTGGGCTTAACGTTAATCTACATTTACAAATCAACAAAAGTTTATCAGCAGGAAAAAGTTTTAAATAAGTATTTTTTTATTTGTACGAATATTGTCCAAATTTAACTCGAACTTATTATTAGTATTTGTATTAATTATTGTGGTAACCCTTAAGAATTTTAAATTTTTATATAGATTTTATATTAGTGTACTAAATTTCTTATTTTAAGAACGAAAATTTCTCCGAAAAAGTAAAGGTTGTGGAAAGTAAGATATTTTCTGTGATCGTTCCTACAAAATATCTATATTCGCAACAAAACCGAAATAGTTAAGACAATTTTTGGTAAAGAAATTAATTTCAAATTTCAGCATTTAATCAGCAAGTCATTACTTCTAAATATCATATCCAATACGACTAGTTTTATTTTATTGACTATATCAAGGAATGTGTTTTACTCAAGTGGATGAATATTTTTATTATTAAAAAGTAAACTATTTATGCATTTTATTATGAAAATAAACATGTAATGTTATTTTTTAATATCAATATTTTATTTATTAGCTTTGTAATCAATTAACTACTTTACGAAAATATCAACAAAGTCAAAAAGATCGATGTCTAATATGACGATGGTATGTAAATAAATTATAGTTGAACAAGAAAGTTTTACCATAAATTTGTTTTTGGAATCCAGAAATCAGAATAGAATTTGTGAAAATCGAATTGAAGACATGCAAAGATGCACCCATGTTTTGACCTAAATATTAGTTTCTTATCTGAATCACAAAAAACCAAAATACGGCATTTTTTCACTACATTAAATAATTATAATTTGAAAAACAATTATAAAAAAAAATAGTTCATCGAACTAAAGACATCTAAAATTAGACCAGGATCTAGGTAGGTACTTGAGTAAGTAAAATCGGGTATTGGAAAAAAAAACTTAAAAGTGTTTATTTCTATTGATTTTACATAAAACAATCATTTACAGATTGTGGTTTTCCATTTTTTCATACTCAAGTCATTCTTAATTCGCCTATGGTTGAGAAAATTATTATTTGTATTATCATATTACTATTTTTAGCTTTGTTGAGCGTAATAGCCTTGTTACAAGCACATGTTATTTGTTATAACAAAGTAATTTGAGTGCATGATAAATAACAAAACGTTTTTTAAAAGAAAATACAAATCTGTTTTCCTTGAAACTTCACACATGAATTGGTAATTGAAATTTATACTGAGTATATTAATAATATAATCTGTATTACACAAATGTGGCACACAATTTAACGTTTTCATTGCTGGTTTCTGAAAAGTTTCCATCATGTTTTAGCATGATTAAACTTTTCACTAAAAATATGAATACCTATCACTTTCACAATTTCCAAAATTCTTAGTGTGATCATTGTATACGAAATTTCGTCAAAATCGAACAATGCGTTGGAAAGTTATAGTGGAACAAACATAGTAGCTATACCAAAGACCTTACTGCATGCGGTAAATTAGTAAGGTAACATAAGTTTAGGCCATGTGACAATCATTATTGGTTAGAATAATATAATTCTATTACGACCATAGTTAATTATGGTTCAAGGTAGCCATTCTATTCATTCATTATTAAATATATTATGAATATTAGTATTATTATCATTATTTTCATTATTTCAAGGTATGCAAATTAAAACAATCTTCACAATTTTATGTTATTTATAATATTTTAATAGTTAATTCAATTTCACAATAAACTGTTGTAAAATCATTACTTATCCATTTTTTCTATACTAATAATGTTTGTGTTAAATTATTATGATGGAATTTTAAAGTTAAACGTCTTTAAACACTCACTTTATTCCCTCCATAGTTTTTTACGTAATAATACTAATAATAATAAAGAGGTTTTCCTTTTGTTTTTCGAACATGAATATCTCTAACTAAGAACACCCACATTATTATTTTTAATCTTCACATATTCAATTCGATACAATCAAATTCATGATACAGTTGAACGAAAGGATATTGCGTGAAGTCTAGAATTTGGTAGGTAGCGCGTCTGCGTCTGCTTTTTCTATGGAGGTATGCTAAGGTCGGTAATTGTGAGGGAATAAACTACAGAAAACCTGCACAAGGAAAGCTGACTACTTCTAATCAAATAACCGATGCTTTAATTATGATTCATAAACTGCTGCAGCCAGGATCCGAACACAGTCTCCCAGTGGGAGTAGTCTAATAGTCAGATGTATAACGTATAATTAAACTTCATTAAATTAAATAAGAAATATAAATAAATGACAAAACATTGGCCTAAACGATTTCAAGGTTTTTACCTTTGGTTTTCAATCTTATTATCTTGAGTTTATTACTAAAATGTATTCAATTTCGAGTATTTTAATCAGCCATTCAGCTGATTTACTACGATGGTTGCTTATAGTAGTATTCTAGCTTTGATTGATACCAAAACTAGCTTGAACCCACATTAAAATTGGTTCTATATAAATTTGAGAAAAACTTTCAGAATATAAAAGAGTAGTTTTTTTATTAGATAGTGAATACTTAAAAATTGGTCCCAAGTAATTTGAAAAAAATTCCACTCCTACCACAACATTCAATTCTTCTAGCTTTATATCAAAACTTGTATGCCTCTTTATCTTCTTCAAGACCATGTCTAGTACAGTAAGGGGATATATTATATGCGGATATAAAAGCTGTGTGATAATAAGTAGAGTAAAATCTTTATAGAGAGGGCTTACTGTAAACTAAAGACAATAAATAAATAAAACACCATCAATATTTGCGTATACATAGAAGATATATAGGTATGAAAAAAAAAAAGCTATTAATAAATTATTTGAAATGAATTAATTGTATTTGTTCTTGGATAGAAAAGAGAAGATTCATAATAATAAATAAACACCTAACTAATACGGGTCAAGGCTGTGTTAATATTTAACGATTTTTAAATATTTTATTTCTATTATTATTATTATTATTATGATTATTTTAACTAAAGTGATAAAAATTAATTTCAAATGTCATTATATTTATTATATTATTATTTATATCATTAATTTTTACATGATCATAATTTGTTTCTAGGATTTTTTACTGAGTTGTAAGTAAAAAGGAAAAAAAATTGTTTTTAAACATTCGACAACCATATAGAATATGCCAAAGTATATTCAATTAAATCTAAGTTTTCCCTAGCAAATATTAAAGGCACTAAGAAAAATTTTGTATGTGTGCTCACCGAATCATCTAATAATTTCATTTTCGTGTGTCTGAACAACGTATTCTAGAAGAACTAGTTAATTTAAGTTCGTGAATGACCAATGTCGGTCAATTAGGTCCAACAGACCCATAACTAGACTTTTACACCACAAGGGATGCAAGAAAATATAAATAAAAAAACTTTCGTATTGCAAAACAAAAAAATTTTTTTTTGAAACATTATTTCATAAACTGTTTAGATACGCCTCTATTTCAGCTCAAATTTAACTAATGAATTATACTTATATAACAATAATATATAGGATTATATAATTTCAATAACCATATGGAATGTTTTATGCATAATAATGATTGAAAATTACTCAACCAAGCAGGATCACGGGATCTTTTGAACACCTTTGAAGAAGAAGAGATCAAACTGATTATCGATCGAAAGATAAGAAGACCCTGTCATTGATTCATTTGCGACAATATTTTGATCTATAAAGTTAATTTTAAAATTTATTTTCATATACGTTTTAATTTTATTTTCATGGAAATCGAATGATTTGTTTTTTTTTTATTTAATTATTTATAATAATAACAATAATTTAAATATTTCCACGTGCGATTAGTCTAATGTTAAGGACAAGGTCTGATGAATGTTAAAACAGGGTCTCAAATCATTCATGAAATTCTAATTTTTAACCTTTAGAATGGATTTAATTGAAAAACGTAAATTATTTAATTATGTATTTTATTTAATCTCATGGCTACAATTATCTTACATCATCAATGTCGAACAAAATGTAATAAATCTTCTAATTCGTTCAAATAATCTATGTTGGGTAGTAGAGGTAGAGATGAGAGATAATCAATCAAAAAATAAATCTTACTCTGATAATAATTTCATAAATTACTCGGTATAATTGAAAAACTATCCATAAAAGATGGTATACAAAAAATGAAATAATCTAATTTCAAAACCACGATTGGGTATATTAGATTAGAGTATATACATAGAAAAAAATCTATATAATGGAATTCATCCTCATCACTTCCATTTCAGTTCATTTATTTAGTTTTAAAGCGATATTAGAATAAAATGCAGATATCCATAACAAAGAAAATATTCAGCGCGGTATATATTGCACTTCTATTTATTTTCGTCTCCATATAAAAAAGCTCAATAAATCATTTTCAAAATAATATGAAAATAAACCCTTGAAGATTTTTGTTTATGTGTTTTACCCAAACAAAATTTCTAAGAACACTATAAAACTTTTTATTTATTAGGGAAGAATCTTTGTCAAGCTCTTCATTTTTATGTCAATATTGTTCATAACAAATTTGGATCATTAATTTTTACAATCTTTATTATTGTCTCATTTTTTAATCTAATTCTCCTAATAACAAATTTTTCAAATATAATTTAGTTTTTGTTTGTCTTTTTCGCCTGCCATACTTTATAATTACTTTTATGAATTTAATTAATGTTATCTTAAGGTAACGCTGCTGTTTGCCATCTATGAAGGTCACCTATTAGTAAAAGCAAAATTGGCCAAGTACATACAGACTTTAGGAGGTCTGACTAGAGGTCTCATAGTTTTGAAGACAAAATATACAAAAAAGACGAAATATTCAAGTTCTCTGCTGGAATTTACGAAAACTAATAAACGAGCAAAAATGATTAACTGTTCACAGGGACTTTATCAACTAAAATTGCATACTAAAAGACAATATTACTTTTTGGTTTTTGAAGTGAACCTTTTTTACTAGAGTATTGTTTGAAATTTCTTATTTATACGTTGTGTTAGAAAATTTCGGAAAAATCAACAAAATATTTTTGTCTCCAATTTCGTTAATTTCTAAATATGTTGTATTTGAGATATCTCCCAAAACTATCGGGCAGCAATAAAAAAAGATTTACTTTTCGATAATTTTTTTACTTCAGGTAGTATGAAAAAATTTTCAAAATACACAAAATTTCATTAATAGTGTTGTCAATATAATCTGGGAATACTTGCGATTACCTATATAATAATTCATACCGATATTATGGCTACATTGTAAATATTTTTTTATATAATTTTGTGAAATTCATTTTAATTTAATTAATTTCAGCTAAATAAAGACTCGTTCATGGAAGTAAGAAATCAAAATCGAAATAACGTTTTTATATGGCGCCAGAATTAATATTCAAAATGGATTATATTACAAAAAAAAATAAAAAGTAGAAACAAATAAAGAAATGAAAAAAAGAAATAAATAGTTAATTATTATTATCATACATTTGATATAAAATCAGAAAATCCCATTAAAATTCTTACATAGCTACTGTTTTTAACTGGAATAATAAAAACCCAAGCGAAAATATGTAAGTAAACCCTTTAAAACACAAACATATTGTAAAGGGGGCGGTGAAATCATCAACATCATTATCATCATAATAACCTTTTGTGGTTGTTCTGTGGAGGATTAAAAAAAGGTCCTTCCACGTAATCTTCTGCTAGTACTTTTACTGTCTATATATAAATATAGTACCGTGCCGGCTCGACTGATGCTGGTCAATCATTCTGGTGGCTCAAGTAGTATCTATCTCTAGAGAGATGATGCGGTCTATAATTTTGTAATGACGGGCGACGGTCTCTAAATCACATCACGATTCATATTAGATTTTTGTGTTGTTGCCGCTCTATACACTGTGTTGATTCTGTTTACTGTGCCTATCAAAGCAAATTATTTTATCTTTATACGATGAATTAGTTTTAATGTATGAGTATTGTAATGTATCAGCTACTGTAATACTTCTCGATTTATCCATTATTTGATCAGGATGATTATAAACTTCATCACCACAAACTTCCTTCCACTTATATGTGGGCCCGTAAATATTTGTTAAATATATATTACAAACATCTGAGCTAGTCCCCAAGTTTGAATTTTCGATAAATGATGATGACTGTACTATTAAGTAAATATAATATAAATACACACTTAACATAGTGTAATGTCCATTGCCAAACAATAAGAAAATGTTTATTTTCCGAAGATTGTATTTCTGGTTTTTCCATGTATAAAACAAATATTTTTTGAAGTGAAAATACATTAGTATCTTTCCGATTTCAAACTCTATGAAACAAAAAGGACCATAGTAAAAAGAGACAACCCCATACATATACAGAATATAACTTACGAGAGACAGAAGCCATAATACAGTGTTTATTACTAGGTTAATACGTGTTAATCACCACAATATTCGGTATTCGATTTCGGCATAATCCATGTTCTTGTTTTTTTATTATAAGGGTTTTTGCATTTATAATTGAGTTTGTGATATTATTTTATAGAAAAAAGTTGTTTAATTATGCGAATAATTACCTCATACAGAAAATTTGTCAACTATCATAGGATTTTTCATCATTCACTACCACTCCTCATATGTGGTGTTCAATAAAATCAAATTTTCTTATGATAGGCATGATTTGTCATATATTGAGTGTAAATATAATTTTGATTAGTCCTGTATAATTTATTTGTATGAAAAAAAATAATAACTTCTGTTTGAATTTATATAAAGGTCAATCAAATATTATCATTGTATCTTGTATGGTTTGAAGATGATAATTCGTACGTCAATATGTAGATATGAATTAAATTCCCACATAAAAGGCCCTTAAAACAAGTAATAGATTACCAACTCCAATCATATATTCTATCTACCTGTATTAAATCATGTATTATATGGGCTCTTCTACAAAAAAGGCTTCATATATAAGCAAAATATTTTTTAAATTCTTTTTATTTTCAATCCAACACAGATTCTTTAATGAAACTGGCGTGAATATACTTCCTCTGTAAAGAAAATAACAAAATTATATATCAACAAGATCGGAATAGTGTTAGAGCGTCTTCGTTAGTCCATTTTCGTAAACAAAAGTTTCACGTGAACAATTGAATTCTACAATTTGATAGGTTGTTTGAAAATTATTATATTCATTTATAAATAATAGTATGCACAATACGGCACTGTATATATTATATATTTATAATATAGTATATATTAACCAAATAAAATTGTATCGATAAAACAGGTCTAAATGTGATCACGCCATCAATGCCTGATTAGTGGAAAACGATTCAACTTTAGACACAATTAATATTTATACATATGTATAAAAGCCACCTCTGGATGCGTTCAACAGATTTTAATCTCATACTTTTCTTTGAAAATCTTTAAAAAATTTTTCTAATGCCGATAACAAGTTTGACAAACTGTTTGTTAAAAAAAACACGGTTTGAAGAATAAAACGAAAAACAGAAGAAATCAAAATTTTTTTTGATTTCTTCTGTTTTTCTTCTTTTTTTGTAGAAGGAACCATACATCTGCTTCATAAAATCAACGTGTGATGTAAACCATTCACAATAAATTTATTTTTTTTCGAAAAAAAAAAATGCTCTTAATACTGAATTTTTTTTAGCAAACAATTAAAATTACATTATAGAATGCGTCATGACAAAGAAAAAATAAATATAAAAATATTCATATATACTAGGGGTACATAAAATACTGGAAAAACGATTACCAAAAACCAGAAGCATATAATAACCTAAATTCTATGGCGTTCTACAATAAATATTAATTGTAGTTTTATTTTATCCACAATTACATTAAGCACACAGTCTACTTTTAGAATATATCAAACAATTTGCAAAGAAAAGGTCAAATAATTTAATTTTTTTCGTTATTCTGGGGCGGAAATGTGGTCTTGTCAACCCCCCACCCCACTTATTCTGGAAGTTTAAATTGAGTTTTTTTAGTTATAAATTTGGAAATAGAAGGACACGCATTTATACAAGTTGAAATAAGGAAAAAAGTAATAACATAATAAGCAATTTAAAAAAAAAAACAAGGATTCAAGGACATAATAACAAATTTAAATCGGTGTCTCAGTGTGAGTATCAAGGAGTTTAAATACTTATGAAATAAAAATGGGGCCAGGCAACAGAAAATATTGTTCTCTAATGACTTTGTTTTTATTTCAATGCTATATCAAGTATGTATTATAATACACCTAGTAGAAACAGCTGTTAAATTGTATTGGAATTATATTATGAAAACTCTTAAGAAAATTTCGTGATCTTTTGGTTCAGATGGTATGCAAACAAGTTGGGATGGAATATTTCGAATCAAATGGTATGAAGAAGACCTATGCTAATAACCTAAAACAAGTACCTAATTCTAGATTATTCTATAAAGGTTCTGCAATCCATTTATATTTATTATTTTCTAAATGACGATGACATACAAAACATTTTATTTCAAATCATATATAATTTTATTTTTATTGAAATTATATTTTTTGACTGATCATTTAGTCCATCAACACTAGATGTATGGTATGTCTGCATTCATTTTTTTTTTAGAAAATAAGACTCAGGAAATTAATACGGAAAAAATGGTAAATTAAGGTCAATATTAGATTTTTTTAAATAGCATATATATGCTTAAGCTACCTGTTAATAAGATTTAGTTGTACTTTGTAAGTAAAAAAGAATGAACTATCAGAATTGAAACATATAATTAACTAGTAGCAGGGTTTATTTCATTTCAAATTTAATATCTTTTTTTTTGTTCTTTAAGAACAGTATCAATTTAAAGAATTTATGAATTATTTCAATTTGTAATTTGAAAATGGTATTTATTTTTGGTTTTGTTTTATTTATTTTTTTTTAATAATAAGAACTGCTTTTTTATGGTTTATTATTATATTAAGTATTTTATTGTTTACAAAAATATTAATAATTTTATGGACCACCCAAATTAATGGGGTGAAATATGTGATTTTTATATTGTATGTGTCTAAGATCTATTACAGACCATATAATTTTTAGAAATATCTGTTTAGTTTTTTATGAACAACAGGAACTGAATTTAAAAAACTTACATATTGCAAAAAAAAAAAAAAATTTCTTACCGAGCAGAGAACAAATTTATCAAATTGCTTTATTTTAAAAACAGGTTATTTTAAAAGGGAGAATTTTAAGTTCGAAATGAAAACGGCAATATTTTAAATTTTT
This sequence comes from Chrysopa pallens, assembly GCA_020423425.1. Lineage (NCBI taxonomy): Eukaryota > Metazoa > Arthropoda > Insecta > Neuroptera > Chrysopidae > Chrysopa > Chrysopa pallens. The sequence goes on from CM035594.1 coordinate 64,000,191, forward strand.
TTAATTAATTTCTACTGATCTATCTTGAAATCTAGTAAGAGCGATGAATTGATTAAAAATGGTCTAATTTATGAGTTTTAGCCATCAGAAGATCAAATTTAAAATACAACAAATGATTTCATGCAATGAACTCTGGCGCCTCGGAAGGGCAAATAAACTGAATTTTCATTCTATTTCGATTAATATAAGAGATAGCAAATTAGAGACATATTTAGACAGAAAAGTATAAAATGGGACTAACCCAGGCGTAGCTCGCATTAATTGTCCATTATGATACATTACACGTTTTCTTCGGAGGAAATTAGTATATGGATTAATGGATTTGACGCACCAAGTGATTCTGTAAACACCTATACCAAAATTTAATTAGTGGCTACAATATTTGCTTTATATCAAACTTTAAATTGAATTCAGAATTCTCTGGCTTATTGCACAGGTATATAACTAGTAAAAATATGGGTTCCCCAAAATATGAATGAAAATGTTGTTGATAGGAATTCCATTGACATCATTACCATCATTTAATTGACACTCCAAAAATTTCAAGAAATTTTGGGTACAATTCTGGCGATTGACCAAATACTGTATTTAATAAATGCATATTATTCTTTTGTTCATCTTAAACTGTAATAAATTTTCAAATCGACAATCATGTAAAAATTATTATTTTTGCAAAAAAAATATCGAGAAATTAGATTTGACACAAAAAAATGTTTAAAATGGTTTTTTTTTTCGTTTCATGATTAATTACAACCAACTTTCACAACATCGTATTCAAAAAAGTCAAGGTAATGACAACAGCAACAAAAAAAAAAGTAAGTAAATTACAAATTAATTTGTTCCAAGTGTCAAAAAATGTCACTTATTTATTAAAAAGATATTTAATAGGAGGTTGTGTTTTATTTATAAAGAATAGTGACTATCTTAATGGATGAAAGTAAGTTTGACACTTCTTTTGTGTCTATAGACATTTCTTTCAGTCTCACCCTTACCCACACTTTAATATTTATCGTTGTATTGCGTAGATTAAAAAAAACATGAGGCTACAATAAGCCATTTAGGTGAGTATAACACTGGTCATTTACACCACGGTGTAGTCCTAGCAAATTGCGAAAAATATGGCTATACTAAATCATAGCATAAACATGATATGTAGAAGCAATTCCAGCAAAAAAATAAAAATAGTAAATACAAAAAATATGCGCGATATGAGTAAAGTTGGGAGTACAGGCTACTGCGTAGTCCCTTGAGGTGTTAAGGAGCGCATGTCAGATGAGCTTCACCGCAATCCAGTTGAGCTTCTTCACAGGTTATTAACTGTCGATAAAAACATTGACACACCAATACCTGAGAGGAAAGAACAGTCAAAACAATGGATTGTTAGTGACAAACCTGCTCCAAAAAAGCAAAGATTATTGAATGTGCTATTAAATATGAAACTTCGAATGTACAACTGTGAGATGGTTTCTCATGTATAGTAGATAAACAAGTGCTCACTTAACTTACACCGTATTTTAAGTTCATACGAGTATCTATCAAAAAATAAAAAACAACACAAGCATATATATAAATATAATTGTAATAATAACTGATTATTAATGATAAATTTTTAATACCACCCACTGGGTAATTTATATTCTTACGAACAAAATATCATAAGATACCGTTGATGACATGATGATCATCATTTTCTAAATATTTTTCAAATAATCATAATTATTGCATAAATTTTTTTATTTTACTTTATTTCAAAAAAAAAAAAAAAAATTCTATACATAATCAATGTTTTTATTATTTATATGAATATTAATTAGATAATTTATGCATTTTCATATCATAGATATTAAGAGGGAACAAATATGGTTTGAGCGACACGCTACCTCTATAGACAGTTTATTGACCGATCAATGGATTTGATACGATGGTAAAATACAATTTCTTAATTTTATAATAAATAATCCCTTCAAAACAATCTCTGCTCAAATTATTAAACTGAAAAATATTTCCAAAAATTAACACAGACAAATTTTTTAATTCAGTTTTCAAACTTTATAATTGCTTTTTTAAAGGCAGTAATATCTTTATGCACTGTTACTTCTTATCAAAATGAATTGAATATTGTAATGATATTTTCTGGAGAAACTTGTATTGTGGGAAAGATATTGTGCATATCAACACTAGTTACTCCTGCTTGAAGTATTTAATTTTCTTGTTAATACTATTTCCAATGGAATTAAAAATTATTTTGTTATATTTCATTCATTATTTGAATAAAAATCCATTTTAAATTTCGAAATTCCAATTTTGCTAATACAACGTGTTCTAATTCACTAAATAGCGTCATTTTTTACTGTGGATAAAAAACCTGACCAATATTATTATTTATTGTGTTCTATATTGGGACAAATATCTTTTATTGAACGGATTTTCAAACGTTTTCCATCACCTAGTAGTATAATAACACCTTATGTAATGAATTTTGTTTAAATCGTACACTCCACGGGGCTTTTAAGGCTGCCGAGTTTTTGTGAATCTATACGTAACATTCAATAATCGTCAATAAATCAAAAAAGTATATTTCGATATATTTGAGCTTTCTAGGGTAATTAATATCTATGAACATTAAAAATAACGCTTATATTTAAACGGCTAGCTTTCGAGATGTCCTTTGATGCTGGATTAAATTATTAAAATCGAGAGTACGGTAATTTCGTTTGACAATACGATTTTTTCATCCAAAGGTTAAGTAGATGTTATTTTTGTAATATTTGAGTCAGTATTAGTTTATATCCATACAAAGGTGCCTCCATCGTATGTATATGAGAAAATTTATGCATTTTTTGAATAAGATGAGTACGTTGTTTACCAGGCAGCCACTGACTCATTTTAAATTATTTGATGTAATAAAACATAATTTTTAATTTGGATAATTTGAAAAAGCATCTTCAGGACATAGCCCTCTAAATAGAATTAATATACAAAATAACCGTTTGAATCGTAACTTAAAACAAAGTTGAATGTGCTAAAAATTTACATTTTTTTACTACAGTAAACATAATTTCAAACAAATATTTTGTATAATTTTCAATAAATTCAGAACATTTGTATAAATTAGTTTTATACATATTTCGACTACTTGTTATAAAACAAAAAACAAAAAGGGAAAAAAACCATATCTACATTCATATTGAATTTGAATAAAATTGTAATTTAATATGTATATTTTTATGTAAATGCTGTTGTATATTAAATTTAACAAAATTGATTGATATTATAAAATGGCCGACATGATGTTCACAATTGATGATTAATTGTCTTTGTATGATAAATGAAAAATATATCATTTCTAACACTTCACATGTACACGTTTTTACAAATGTTACATTATTGATCTTTTTATTTTGTAGCACTGACTTTGGAATGCTTCAGATGTTCTTCAGCAGATCCCAAATGTACAATATTTGACCGTACGAAGGCAGATCTATGGTATGATCAAACGAGTTTCCATTTCGTTTGTCTGCATGTATGCATGAAGGTATGGAAAAGTGAAAGGACGTTTTTATTTGTGTTTCATCAAATACAAAAATTTTTCCCGTTTGAAAACCACAATGCCTTGCAATTGTATAAATTTCGGTTTAAACAATATGGCACTAACAACAAGCACTTATTTCATCAATAAGACTGTTTTAAGAAAATTGCGTCTTGAGGTCAAATTGTTTTCTATATTCTTGCACCGATTCCTACTAGACTTTTAGGTTCCCTTGAGCATTTTTAATACAATTTCAGATTCACTTCGACTGCAGTGTAATATTTAAGTAAAGAAATCGTTAGTTTTTATGCCGGACACACACAGAATATGTTTGTATAATCATAAGTTTGTAGCGCTAGTAAATATAGACCAGACGATCAAAATTTTGGGACAGTTGTTCATAGAATTACGTAATCTAAAGGAACCTTATAATCAGCTAATTAATAAGTCTATTTGAGTGCCTTTCCGCCATCAAATTCACTCAGAAATGAAAATCCATAGCGAGCTGAAATTTTGGTGATATATTCCAAACTTATATGTTCTAGAATGAGCAAAATATGTAGATTAGACCAAATGTATTTATGAGGCAACTTTTGAACCATAAAAAATAGGACTAAATATCAATAAGACTGTTTTAAGAAAATTGCGTCTTGAGGTCAAATTGTTTTCTATATTCTTGCACCGATTCCTACTAGACTTTTAGGTTCCCTTGAGCATTTTTAATACAATTTCAGATTCACTTCGACTGCAGTGTAATATTTAAGTAAAGAAATCGTTAGTTTTTATGCCGGACACACACAGAATATGTTTGTATAATCATAAGTTTGTAGCGCTAGTAAATATAGACCAGACGATCAAAATTTTGGGACAGTTGTTCATAGAATTACGTAATCTAAAGGAACCTTATAATCAGCTAATTAATAAGTCTATTTGAGTGCCTTTCCGCCATCAAATTCACTCAGAAATGAAAATCCATAGCGAGCTGAAATTTTGGTGATATATTCCAAACTTATATGTTCTAGAATGAGCAAAATATGTAGATTAGACCAAATGTATTTATGAGGCAACTTTTGAACCATAAAAAATAGTACAAAATTCAAAAATAAAAATCTTTTATTTGAAAACATAAAATTATTTGAATTTTTTTTGTTATTTTAATGCACATAATGTGACAACAGTTAGGAGAGATATCACAATTTGATAATAGTACTATACTATTATAAATAAGTTTTCAAACTAGCTTTGAATAGTCAGCCTCTTAATGTTAGTTACGATTAGTAAAATCACACTCATGAACTGTGTAATAGCAAAAACCTACCAAAGCGAAAAATTTTTCGCAAAAAATCAAAATACGCGCGTAGTCCTTAGGCAGCCTAGCCAACCTTGTTAAATACAAAAACACATTTGACCAAGGTTCCCCAATTGTTTTCTGAACATTTTTTAAAGATTATTAATTCTTGAAAGTTGATATTATAGAATGTTATATTGAATGAATTAAAATTATGATACAATAAAAATCCATAAACCAATCACATGTGATAATGATTTTTAACTGCTTTAGATTTTTGTTTTTTAGTCGTTTTTTCTGTGTGTTTTTAATTTATGTAAATTTGATATTAAAAAGTTCATACGAAAGTGTATTATAATCTGAACTGTTTTAGAAAACATGTAATAAAATGCTACACAATTTATATAAAAAGTAAAAAAAAATTCCTTTTTTTTTTTTCTTACTTTTTATCATAATAATGGTTGTATTCCATTAGTTTTATCTATTTAATTGTAATACTGTAATACTGTCTTCATGTACAGAGTGGGTAGCAGCAGATGAATTATTAAATTATAGCATAGCTAGAGCAGTGGCTGGGCTGAGTAATTTTTTACAAATTGGTTGGTGAAAGAATTGACGATTTTAAAATAAAAATTTTCACACAAGCTGTTTACTTTCAAAAAACATTTTTTGCCTTAAATGTTTCTTTTACGATTTAAGAGTTGGGTCATGGACCCGATTAAAGTCATTAACGAACTTAAACTCACTTTCTATGTAAGCGAAATACCTCTCATTACGAGGTCTCTACAACTATTACAACCGTATAACTTGAAATTTTACTCTTTTTATTAATCCAAATTTGGAACCAGTAGAAAATATTGAAGGAAACAACGAAATTTTGGAATTAGTTTTTAAAGAACTAGTTAATATGTCCGTTTTAGAATGCCTGTTCGTCATCAAAATGATGACGTCATCAAGATGAATCAAAAATAAAATGAAGTAGCGAATTTAAATTTTGGTGGCGTGTTCCCGACTTGATCAGTGTATTTAATTTCGTAAAATAGCATAATCGTTCAATTGAATCCATGACTTTTAAATGATAAGAGTTCGAAGAAAGTTTTAAATACAAAAAAGTTTATTTCTTTAAAACAGCTTTTGTTTGTTTTGTTTAAAACATTTTTGCATACCTGTCCAGATTTGCCACAAAATTGGCTTATACGCAAGTGTATAATTATTATTATATTTAACTAACTAATAACTCAATTCCATTTTATGGATATTAATGGTTAAAAAAATTATCCACATTGATATTCAACGATATATGTTGAATATTTAAGCAATGAACTCTGTTAGTTGTTATATACACTCGTTTCTTTACAAAAAATTAATATGAAACAAAATCGAAATTCATGTATAGTCGAATTGAGTCTCATAAAAAATTAAAATTTATTTTTATTAAATAAAATTTTTGAAGACAGGAACTTTTCTCCGATAAAAAAGATCTGGTCAAGGTTATATACCTAGAATTATACTCTAGTTAAGTTAATATTAGATTCGGAAGAGTCACTTTTTTATTTTAAATGAAAGGAAATTTTTTTTAAGCCACTGTGTATGTTTTTATACTATTAAAATGCATTATATTTTAATTAATATAGACATTGTTTATTTTAATGTACATTTTAAAATATCTTATAAGTAGTATATTTCAAATTCGAATTTATAATTTCCGTATTAGATTATAAATAAGTATATGTACAATTTGTTGAAGATGGGTATTGAGTAAGTACTAATATTTTAAAATTATACATTCACGCTTTTGTTTTAATTGATATATATATTGATACTGTTTATACAACAATTATACAGAATAAATAAATACAGTCCAATTGAGGAAGAAGGTGTGGAAATTATCTCAATTTATGTGCTAGGTCCTTATGAAACATATTTACGCACTCCTGAAAATCATTCATCTAATATAGATGAAAGTATTTTGAAATTACTTTCTACACCATAGATATATTTTCGATGATGAAATTCGAGAAAATTTTACTTTTTATTGAAAACTTTGTGGATTTCGATGAAAAAAATAACAATTTTCAGAAAAATAGGTGCATAGTTTTAACTCAAATTTAGATAATAAACATAATAATTATACATTTTATTATTATATGTGTGTTCTATAACTGTCAATGCTAAATATTTAGAGTATTTTATGAATGGCAATCATTAAAAATAGTTTAAGCATTGTGACTCCATCATATCTGTAAATTTAGTTTTTTAATTTGTTCTTAAAGTAATTGTTATTTTATACTTTGTATTAAAAACTAATGTATGATTTTTTGTATAATTATGTTATATAGACTGAGAATATTAAAAAAAAACAGTAAATGTTGAATAAAACCTTGAAACAGCCCTTTATTAAGCAGCGAAACTTCACGAATTTGAATAATAAATGATAAGCACTTTTAACAATTAATACAAATTATCTCGTCTCACATTGCATAATGAAAATAGTAAGGATCGGTATCTAAAAACAGAGTTCTTATAACCCTGGTATCGATTTAAACAAATTTTTGTCTGAGGACATAAATTTTAAATGCACTGTATTATAGTCAAAGAGAACAAAATACAAAATAAAAACAGTAACTGAAATGTGAATAAAATTTATATTTTAATTTCAAAAGCAATCAGTATGAGGGCGGTCTTATTTAAAACCGCAAGGCGCCTGTATTACCCATTACAGTTCTCTATTATATTTCACGTACATTAAATATAAGGCGGAATAAATGAAAAGTATATTGTTGGTACTTTAATATAATATTCCAGATAATATATTTACTGTTTCTTGTAAATATTTACCTACCGTACCGTTTTTTTTTTAAATAAAAATCAACCCGACAATCAAACAGATATCTAAAGAGACTCGACCACTATCAAAAGTAACAATTTTACCTATATAATATGTAATTATTAGTTTTATGAAAACAAAAAATTAAATTTATTTGAATTCAATTAAATATCCCCTAAAAAAAATTAATTTATGTCAGATGAATCTTATACAGACGAAATATTTAAATCATATTAAGTTATAATTGAAATCGAAATTTAAAACTTAAATTCCATTTTAAAAATTAACAAATAATTATGTTAAAAACAAAAAAAATATAGATAGAGGTATCGAAATTAGGTATTATTTTAATTCTAAGAATTTACAGTGTTTATTGTACCCAATGGATGAGAGTATATAACCATAAGTTCTAAAGTACCCACATAGTAGACTGAGTAATAAATATGGGAGAAAATAATTTACATAGTTATGTGTTTAGATACTCAATATTTGGTTCAGCATCAATGTTTGAACTACTGAAATTGTGGCGAACCTAAACATTTTACGAAATAATATTTTGAAAAAACAAACATTTTTTATCTTTAGACTTTTCTTCTGCCTTCCATTCGATCCATTGAACCGATTTTGTATATTCACGAACATTTCAAACTTCACCTCGCTATCTATATCTTTTTGTTTAACAGATATTTTGTTCACGGACTTTAAAGGAAAAATAATAGCCAAAGCTAACGAATTGGGATTAATTGGAAATTGAATTTCTCCACATTCATAAAACAATTATGTAATTCTTGTTTATTCACAGTTTTTATACAAATATTTAGCATAATATTTGACGTAAAAAAACATATTAACAGTTATAATCGTTTTAAAGTGTTAATTATTTATAAAAAGTATTATAATTATTTCAAAATTTTAACTTTTAATAATTTTGTTTATAGAAAAAACAGGGTTAATTAAAATAATACTTATTTCTGCAGACCAAACAAAGTAATAAAAATATCTAAAATACAATTGATAGTTTATGGGTTTTAGTGGATAATTTTAGTGCATAAGTATTTAAATAGACCCCGGACTGACGTAACGTAATGACAGGCTTAGACCAATAAATAAAATTAAGGAACATCAGCCACAATCTGTATTTGGATGGGTGACCACCTAGTATTACTGTGTACTGTTGTTGTATAAAAAATAATAATAATAATAATCCCCTTTGGTTAAAGGCTATATTGCTAAAAGTAGCTGAAGCCAGAAAAAAAAAAGTATTTAAATTACATGAATATTTCCTAAGACCACAATTAAATAAAACACATAATCTTAACGTGATCTGTACACACGCTCTGTCCATCTGAATTAAAAAAAATAAGTACTAATGGTTTAAAGCCTTAAATAAAAAATTAAAATTATTTTAGTTTCATGGTATGAACATAGAAGTCTAGATGTAGAATTTTTAGGCAAGTTTTTTACAAATTATATACAATTGTTTTTTTTTTTTTTTTTAAATTTTACTAAGATTTTTATATACAGCAACTTACATACTTTAAAAATAATATTAAATATCCTTTGATAATCAAAATTATAAAAATTATCTCTGAACTTGTTATCCATAGTGACATCTAACAGAAAAATTAAAGCGTTCTAAATGTAAGTAAACAAATTTTGAAAAATATTCAAAAATTTTAGCAAATTTCGCGAATAAATAACCCAAAAAATACATATCCAAATGTAAAGACATTTGGTATGCAGAATAATTGAAATTTAGTATGCATTTATTTATTTATAAAAAACACATTTCTAAAAATATAATATTTTTTTAGGAAAAATCTTTGCTCCGTTTTTATATCAAGATAGAGCATATCAAATATCATTATATTCGGATTCGTATTTTTTCTCTTTAAGGTCAGGTTTTCAGAGGTCTTACATCAAAAACACCAAATCCGTTAAAAAAGATCAGGCGGAATATTACTTTGATTTTATAGAGTCATTGATCTATTAAAAGACAGATTTAAAATTATTTTAAAATAATTTGTGAGAACATTGTCGGTAACTTTATAAGTTCTACGTATTTGACAAATATTGGATAATGATATCTTAATTAGGTTTGAGTTATTAATAGCTTATTTAAAATTACTGATATTCTTTGTATATAAAAAGTCTACTAATAAAATATTAGCAAGAAGTCTGTACTAATTATATTTAATTATTACTGATTTATAAATCTATTTCAATATACCAAGAGTTATGGTTAAATATTATATTTCAAATTTAAATTGCATTTCAAAGTAGCCGTTTGACTAAAATTAAATACATCCATATACATAATTTCGCCCACATATTTTATGGACTTTAAAATGAAAAGGTCGCTTAGCATCATCATTTTTTACTGAATATAACTGTTTAATCAGTTAAATATAAATATGTACAAATAACTAAATAAGTTAGAATGCTACCAATAATAGGATCTGAAATTAAGTGATTTAATATAATCCATTAATAACTCAAATTTTGAAGCAATAATACTTAATTTTGAAAATAATTGTGCTAAAAAACATATTAATCTATCTCATAATAATAAACGATATTATGATGTTTTATTTAGTGTTTGTCGAATAAAAGGAGTTAGTTTGTGGCTAGACTACTAAGAAAAAACTTGCGTGTCTAATCAATGAATCAATTACGAGAGCTTTATTTCAATATTCGAGTCTGATTATAAAACATTTAAAAATTTTCATTTATTTGCCTTTTATTTCCCGATAAGAAGTGAATGTCTACGGTATTGGGATATTAAATCAGGTTTCCTACCATATTGTATACTTCATTGAGGATGAATATAAACCGAAAAACAAATGATTCCAATACTGAGTTTACTACAGGAGCAAATTTTGTGGCAAATACAAAACGATATACACTAAAAATTTTACATGATATTTTTTGGTGTATTTCAATTGTAGAATCAGCTCTTACAGTTTTGAAACTTAGTTTCTGTACATCCTGTATAGAGTTTAGTTATGCATTTAATTAGATTACAGATATACTGAATTTCATTCTCCAAGAGTAAAATAAATTACTCTTAGCTCAATAATTTCCAATGTATTCATTTTATTTTTCGTATACTAACAACACTTATAAATAATTTAACGATGTAAACGACAAATATTATGTAAAATGATATTGAAAATATTTCAATAATTTATAGTTTTCTAAAATTTTTCTATTTATTAATGTTTATAATATTTGAATAAAAAAACCTATCCGTACATTTAAATGCAAATTTTTTTATATAAATTTAATACATAGAAAAAATTAATTGACATTATTTCTAGTCTTAAATTACTTTTCAGATAAACAATAAATTACATAGATAGTAATTTTGTTGTTGTTGTTCTATGAATGTATTATTATTTGAATTAGATATATCTGATGCATAAATAACACTTTTAAGAACAATATTAATTGGTCAGTGATCTTTTTAAATTAATGGTAATTAAAACCTGCACAGAAGTATTTGCCTAATCAGTGTGAGATATCATTCATTAGTTATTCAAACATTTTAAATATTTATTATCGAATTGTGACATCTTTTTTTTTTCAAAATTTATATTTTTTAAAATAATTGTTAATGACAGTAATTTTTGAATATTCATAGAAGTCGATTTATGTTTTCTTAAAATAATGCATATCATTTCGAAATTATTTTATTCATATGAATATTTTGAATTATGTTTGTTGAAAAATGAAAAGAAGTTAAATTTTTCTTATACATTTCATAAAATATAATTGCGTAGGTTTCAAAATATCTGAAAGATTTTCGGATCTCGGTTGTCATTTGAAGAGTATAAACTTTAATGCTAGAAAGCCTTTAAAAGCATTATACGACTGCTTGAATGTTTTGTAAAACTTTTGTGAAATGTCTAAATCTTAAATCAATGCTTTATAAAAGAACAAACTTATTGCCTTTAGTAACTAATTCTTCTGTTTTTGTTAAACAAAATCCATGAATCAGCTATAATATATCACACGAAATGTTTTGAATACCTATACCAAAAAAATGATCGAATTTTATTCCCATAACCTTAAAAAAAAACACATTCATCCAATTAACAAAACATATGTATATTTTTGTTGTTATTTCGTTAGAATTACCTGGTAAATAAATTAGTTTATCAGATAATTGTCAATGAGTGATGTTGAAAAAAATCAGCTGTCAAAGGTAATTTAAAATAACACAGAAATAATAAATAATTTTTTTTTATGTTCAATTCTACTTTAGTTTTAATAACAGGCAGTTGATATATTGAGTGGTCCATTAAAAAATTCAAGATTAAAAGTGTCTTAAATTGGTTTGGGTTTTTAGTTGGTGTTCCTCATTCACTCATTTGCGGACAGTGAAATATTTCATTCAACTTTCAGGGCATGACCATCTCTCACATGCAGCTTTGACTTCTATTAAAACTTGCTTAATGTTATTTTGCTATCGGTAAAGTCAACTGAAGAATAATGATATTTTTTATTATTTAATTCAGGTTCGAGCCTACCTTGATTTTTACCCAATCTATAACAATTGTATTGTTTCACGAAAACATCCTTTATATTTATGTGTATATAGATCAGGTCAAGATGGCGTATTTGTATGAAAAATGTTTCCAGCGAATGTTTTTTGTATTGTTACCTGTGGTGGCTTGGAGTATGTAAAGCATGACAACAAAATGCTTTAAATAAACAAAAAAAAATTTTTAACTCTCTTTTTGGGCCTTATTTAACCATCATAGTATAATTATTTGTTATCTTTTTTCTTAAATTGTTTTCCAAAGTACCTCTTACAATTGTCCTTAAACTAGAAAAATATATAGATCATTCATTTAACGTCCTCACATCCAAATTAAACTTTAATTATGAAAAAATATAACACGATGCTATTATTGCCAGGCCATTGACAAATTGTTCGTTATTCCAAATTATGTCATTGAGATTATACCGACTATGGGTAATGTATGTATATATAAGGAAATTTGTTTCAAATAAAGGTTTAAAAGGCCAAAAATTTTGAATGTGGGCTTTATTATACCCTAGACCTTATTTGCGTAATATTTTTATCTACATCGTCCTGATTTACCTGAAATTGATACCAACTTATGAAAAGTATCTATAAAAAAAAACCATATCATTTTAAATTTCGTTTATTTCTTTTATATAGAGTGCCTAAAGACACTCTCCGGCTAGAACAGTTTTCCATAAGAGTACGTCATCTTGACCTGGTCTAATATAATTTTTAAAACACAAATAAATGATCACAAATATAAATCTTGTGATACATTTTACTAATAATTTATAACTTGAGTTAATTTAATAATATAACAAAGCAGATGGTACAGTGTAAATTTGTTTTGCTTATATTTTGTATCTTACATATAGACAGCGCACAAACCTATATTAATATTATTTTTATCTTTTTTTTTTACAAATACAACAATAATAATGCGGGCCTATGTAGGATAAATATTATTTATTTATATAATGTAATATAAATAATATTGAGGAGGGTGGACACTGCGGGATATTAACCCGTTTGATTTGTACCTGTCAATGTCGGGATTCGAACCGACACTCACCAATCAACTGAACCGTCATGTTGACTGATGACCTGATGCTTATTGTACACAATCATTTTTTTTTTCTTCTCTGTTGTACTATGTATGTATACACTTTTCATTTTAATATATATATATATATATAAATATACAATCTTGTTTTTGTAAAATAATCATAATAATAATATACAGACTATATGGAGTTATATAAATAATAATATCATTTATTTAATATATATTTATATGTTTGATAATATAATATATATCTGGCATTATATATAGGATGAATAAGAAGAAGTAATAATGGTACGGATTAGGAATGAATATTACACTTAAAAGTCGAATATTGTAGTTGATATTAAAATCTTTCATGATGTTAAAATGAAAACTAAAAGTGCGAAAATCTCAATGAAATTACTAGTTATTTATTGATATACCATAAATAAGTGGCAATAGTATCAATATTAATGTGAAATATAGTTTTTATATCGATTTAGTAAGTGGAATATGGCTTCATATAACAGAAAATGGAATATCGCTTCTTCTTAATTTTATTGTAACTATGCTGACTTTATGCATACTAATTTTGACATATATTAACGATTCTATAACGATGTTTGTGCCTGTGTGTGTGTGTATGTATGTGTGTTTGTTTTTTATGCCTCGATTATGTCGAAAACAAACAATGCTATCGACGAGAAACCACTTTTATTCGCCATAAAATTACTTTAAGCTTTCTTACAAAATTTAATTTTTTTACGCGAACATTAAACTTTCTTACAAATTAAGTTCAGGTGTTTTATGAAGAGAATAAAAACGTAAAAAAATTAGTACCAAAATATTAAATATTTACTGTGAAAAATATTTTTTTTTAACATCAATTTTTCACATAATTTTGGTGTATACAGAATGTACCTTTTTTTTTAAATCTTGTATGTTTCTTAATTTTCCAATACTGGTTGCAAGTATCTAAAATCTAAAAGTACGCCTTGAGTTACCTAGTATATTTGTCAATAGTAAATTGACGTTTGGCCATATACTCTCACTGGATTAGCCAAATTAGGAATAGTCAAAGAATGTGAAAAAATTACTTTAGACTAGAAATATCCTGGTTAAGCATTTAAACGAGAAGACTAATAGAGACTACTGAGATTTGAACAACATTAGTAAAAAGATTTTGATATATGACATGTAATTTTGAAAAGACAACACTTTCATATTTCACTATATGCCTATGGAACTTCCTCCAATCAGTTAGTAATGTAATGTGATCTACATTGTCGTATTATTGTACATAGAAGTGTTTGCTGAGTATTCGAACGCAAGTGTACGGCAACAAGTATCATTTTACCGATTGCCAACTATATACAATTTTCGAATTAAAAGGACTCTCAACTCTTATTGTCTACCAAATTTTAATATTTTTGAATGGGGCAATAAAAATACGTACTAGCCCATTTAAAAAAAAAGGTAGAAAGGAAAATTATCCTATTTTAAGGCTTTATTTTGTTCATTTGATGTACCAAATACTCGAGTATCGTCCGAAACTAAAATTTTTGATTGGAGATTGATAAACAAATAGGTTATTCTAGGTTCAACTTGAAAATGAAAAAACGGTTAACTAATCCCGACTTACAATCCATTTCAACCATCATATAGCACATACTGTATATCCAAGTATTTTTTATAAATAATATTTAATAATTTTATTATTGATGTATGTTTTGAAAAATAATGATCTAGACATAGTTATAAATGATTTTTGAATGAATTTTTATCAACATTCTTTTGTTTATTTATTATATCACGCATGCGTTTTTTTTTTTTAAATATAATGTTGTATTTATATTTGTGAACGTTTGAATTCTGTCTGATTAATAATATTTGAAAAAAGTATGAATGATTTATATTAATCAAACACCGAAAACGATGTTACCATAATTTAATATGAAAAAATATATAAAATACTAATATAACACTCAAGTTGTGGCGGTATGACGCGACGCAGATTAATATATATTTTAAATTTAAAATGGATTATTGTACTAAAAATGTTTTTATATTTAAAAGCATCTACACACGGGATATCATGAAAGCAATGAAGAAATGCAGTTTTGAAAGAATTGAATGAGAATTTTTATATTTTAAAGGAAATTTTTTTATTAGTGCTACTAAAGATTATGAATTAATATTTTGTTCGTTAAAATTAATATTAATAAATGTTCAAATAATTTAAGTACGAAATTAGAGTAATTTTCCAAAATAATACTTTGTTTTGATTTTTGAAAACATTATCTACACATTTGCCGAGGAACGAACTCACGATCCATTTGCTGGTGCTAGCCGGATGTCCTACAACTTTGATATTTTTACCAAAGTTTTGATGTATGAATCCATTATATCCGTTTTGCTGATGTAAAAATTTGTTTCGTAAATTGATTTTAAAAGTACATAAATATTGTATTACATTTCATTTGGCGAAAGTATAAACAAATGATAATATAACATTTACTTAATATTTGATTAGTAACGATCAGAAAGAAATAACTATACGACCACATGATCATTTCATTACATGAATCAATTCGTTTGAATAAAAATTATAAAATAACAATATGCAATTAAGAAGACACAAATTACCTTTATCTTGATATTGGATCAAATGTATATATATATATATATATATATATATATATATATATATATATATATATATATATATATATATATATATATATATATATATATATATATACATATATACATGTATATAATGATTATTTACATCAAATGTTTACAATTACAGCCATTTTGATATAGGGTGATCCAATTTGAGTTTCCTAAATTTTAAAATAAATCACTAAATTTGATATTAATTGAATACATTTCTGTTAATCAAATATTTAGTATAATTCATAGAATACAAAAAAGGATTTCATCTGAAGAGCTGCCTGTGGACCTTCTTCAACAGTTGATTCGTTCGAAGTAATTCTTGGCTATGATATGGTGAATGCTTGTTTTCAGATAAGTTTGCTAATATAGCCACAACTCTTAAGAACGGTTCTACAATATCTTCAACACTTCCAGTTTCTTCGAACTTTTGCTCAATGAAGCAAATTGTTCGCTCTGGGCGATTAAATTGACCATAATATTCCCATAAACGTCTATAAATAGATCTGATTGCAAACTAACATTTGACTTTTGAAATAAACACTACTTTTGTTTTTAAATGGATCAGTCATAGATAATAATATCTTTGATATTATAATCTGTTTTTTATTTAAATTACAAGTAAGTAGTATTGCAGTAATGAGAGCTGCATTCTATTACAGTATTAAGCGACCAATTTTTACAAAGCTCTAGCCTTTTTGTGGAATAATCAAGTATTTATTAGTTGTAATTTTTTGATTTTTTGTTTTTTGCTAATTTTTGAAGACCTGTACAAAGGTCCATTCCCAAATTCTTAAGACTAAAGAATTCGTTACTTTTATTTGATTTGAATTAAAGTTAAACGCATACGAAGCTGCAAGTAAAAGAAGTAGTAAATAATTTTGATCTATTGATTTTTCGATAAAATGATATACATTAAATTAATGATGTGACTTCGAAGAGTATTGAAAAGATTTTTGTTGTGTCATATGTATTGCGCATACACGATGATACACAAATAAAATACCTCTACCATGTAATATACGTACTAAATGTATGTAGGCAACAATATTATATGTATGTATCATATTACAATTAGGGAATGGTTGTCATAAACAATCATTGGTCATTGAGGTCAAATGCAGGTTATACAACAATTGAAGTAAGTACATTGTATAATTGTATGTATAATTTGAATGTACATGCCATTTAAATGCAAATTCATGCAATTATAATAAGGTAATGCATGTTGCGATGCAATATCGCTTACAAAAACATCGATGTCATAACATCGTTCATAAAAACATTGATGTCATAACATTGACATCATTGTAGCCTCTATATGCATGTAGTACATGAGACACCAATAAAATGGTTGGTATCGCTGTTCTTAGAAGCAGATAAGTAGTCTATTTTAGTATATTTATCCACCTGCCTGCCCGTCATTAAGATAACTAAAAAACAAAATCAATGACATGAAACCTAGGAGGCGAATTTAGTTCGAGAATGATGTAAAACAGTCCACTAAATTCTGAAAAATTGTAATGATAAAACCAATTCTGAATTGTGTATATAACGCACTGACTTAAAAAAATCTCAAAAAACGTGGTAAACATATGTGCCGGCCCCGTTGGTAGCCGATCTTTTACAAGCGTCTTGATATGTAAAAAGACATACTTAAATATCATTTTGTTCAACATTTGACAAAATATCGATATTTTGTAAACATCGATGTATCATTTGCATCCCTGAAAGCATATGCATGATATTCTTAAATTCATTTAAAAGTATCCAGCTTATCATCTAATTGTTCGAAATATTATTTCATTTGTTCTTTGAATATTTTTTGCTGTTTGGTAAAATAATAGGAATATAGAAAAAATTAGACGGACTTTGGATGAAGAGCTCTCATTCCGACACCAGTTGAATTTATTAATTTTTAATTCGATATGAAAATATTAAATTTAGTTTCAAATTTGTAACTCTTGAAAATATTAAAAGTACCATCAGCATTAATACAAAGTATTATCTGCCCATTCGTTTACCATTCATTACCATTTACACCATTGATTTACTTCTTATTCAACTTTGACATTTATTTGAGTTATTATTTTTCCTCTATTCATACGTTGATTGTATATCGGCCCCAGGTATGATGCGAGACAGCTATTTATTTTTTTTTTAATATTTCAAAGAATAGGTTGAAAAAACGTTTAAGTATTCAGAAATAATTCGTTTGTTTTCATACTATATTTCAAATTATTTTTCGGAACTGTTGAAAAACCTGCATGCATTTCTTGAATATTTCAATGTGCCTAACAACTTTCGTAAAAATCGAACAAAGCGTTCGAAAATTACTATGTAAAATACAATGCTCTCATATTTGACCACATAATTTTCTCTAGAGTATTATTTAATATTGTTTTTCAGTTTTATTTTATTATGTAAACTAAATATCGATGAAGGGTAAAGGTTGACGAACAAAAACAGATAGCAGCAATAGTTGGTTGCAAATAACTGCTTCATATATAAAACTTGTATCTAAGTTCTAGGATCTGTAGATTGCATATTTATTTATACTTACAAATGCTTAACACCAAATTTGACTTCTGTCTTTTGAGTCATTCAAAATAAAAAGAATTAAACTTTGTAGAAACAGGCACGAATTATTCTATCTTTTTCTACCAAAAATAGCGTATGATTTCAAGTATATGATGCTTAAATCTTTGAATAATAACAATGCTTCTATCGCTTTATTAAATACAATTATCATGGTATTGTTATTATGAGCTAATAAAAAAAAAAAAATTAAAACGTATTTTATGGAGATGAGAACGGTAAATTAATAACATAGATACGACAATAAAATATAAGTGAGTAATATAAGACAAAAATAAAAAAAAAATAAAATATTGTACATTAGCTATAAATTAAAAGTTGATCAAAGTATAATAAAAACATATATGATTTGAATCAATTTTAAAGGTTCTGTTTAATCACCTTCAACAAACGATTAAAAAGTGACGATACGGTTCATTATTCAGATACCTTGCATACCTTGCATACGCTTGAGAATCAATATTAGAACGTTTTATGACAACATCATTAATATAAATATATAACATCTTTACAGAAATTAAGTATTTATAATCGCTTGGATAATTTGTAATTTATGTTTATTTTGGTCACGGATTATTTTGGAAAGAGATATTTCTTTTAAATAGTGCAGTTTATAGTTTTGATTTTTAATTATTATAACACCCATAACATTGTTTTTGGTATGTGAAATTCGTGCCGTTTATGAACCCTAAAATCATAGTTGCAAAGTCTTATTTGGTCTCATATTAGATACCTTATATTAACCAATAAATGTTATAATTCAAATCAGGCTTCATAATGATTTCGTCACATTCACATATCCCACCCAAATCGTAAACTGAATACCTTAATTTTGTATATAAATTCAATACACATACAGTGTGTCCCACCTACACCCATCCATTTTTCATAGAGCCGAAACAAAATTATTATAATTTGTGCATTTGTCAAGAAAAACTATTACCATGTATACAAATCGTATTTCAAAATAAATGTTTGTCAGAAATATAAACGAAATACTATTTGATAAAAAATGTTTAACGAATTCAGATGAAAAACGTGTACCTACACATCTATGCTCGTTGAAATAACCATAGCTTCTTTGCTATCGGATTTTATTTTGTACTGAATAGCCAAAATAGTACAAAATAGTTCAAAATTACATTTATCTTCAATTACAGTAGTAAATTTTTCAGAAAAGAGGAATTACTAATTCATAAAAATGATATAAAATTAAGCTGTGTTAATGAGTAACAATTTTTAGCTGCTTAGATTCGATCACAATCAAATTAATCTCACATATAGCTAATTAACCCATTTATTTAAATACAGACCATTTTATAGTATGTGTGTAATTAACAAGATGTGTCCGTTTTCCGAATTTTCGTTGACAAAAAAAGTTGTTACACTGATCATAATTAAGCCACATGTGAATTTTTAACAGTATATTATGAATGATTATTGCAACTAGAAGAATTTTCAACAAAATCTTAATAAACTTTTCTCTATTTTATTTTATCAACAGTTTTTTGTCCTGTCATTAATTCAATCGATGGACACATTGTATATACATAATGTAACGTTTAATGTTTGTTTCACCTATCTTTTTACATTTTATGATAGCGATAAACAATAATATTATTGGATGATGTGATATCTAATATTCAATAATAAAATCAGAAAAAAAAATTATAAATTTATACCTATATAATAGATATGAGTATATAGTACCTATGTGTTAGAGTTTATTATTTGCTTAGTTTTGATTCTAGTAGGGTAAGTGGAGATAAGCTGTGAAGTAGCCAGAGGAGCCAGGTCAAAAGATCTAATAAACTCCCGTCGATATATTCGACGTGAGTCCAGATTTTCGATTTTTATAATATGTACAGGTAAATTTTATGTATTATAATCAATACTTATATTTATTATTTATAATTATCTATTGATACTGCTATTTTTCCAAAACAAGCTTGTTATTTGTGTTGTCTGAGCTGACATAACTGAAGTATGCCACTTAAAAAATTTCGAGAAGATATATTTTGAAGGATATTATTTTTAAATTTTGGATCAATATTTAAATAAAATTGACAATAGTTTGTGTTTCAAGTTCCTTGTGTAAGTGAAGTTCAACATTCATGTCTAAAGATGACCTATTTCAATCAGAATAAAAGAAATTGGATATTTATATTTACATTTTGGCTTGACTATTCAATACGTATAAATATCCACAAATTTGTGGATAATATTTTGTTGATACCATGCATTAAAGTTACCGTCCTTAAGTTTCGTAATTTATTTATCATATATTTGATTTTGAAATATTTACCCTATAAAGGGCAGACGTTACGGAAATACTAAAATTTATAAAAAATGAAATAAAACTAAGAATCTCTAAAACAACAATGATGACATGTTCTTATGTTTTAAATGTACTCTTTTTATTATTTTTATTAATACTAAAAATTAATGATCATAATTTTTGTTTTAATTAATCGTCAATAGGCCAATAAAATTTATAATACGAGTTATATATACTTCGAAAATTTTTATATGTATTTTATAGACATATAAGAATGTATATAGATTTTGAAGATTATCAAAAATGGTAGGATACAATGTGTTTCATCAGAAATTACCCATATTGTTTGTTGTTTAGTTCAAATAATAAGTCACTGAATTCAAGAAAATTTCTAGAAAATGTCTCGAATTCGTCATTTAGGACGTATTTACTAATCAATAATCTGTGGCTTATGTAAGGGGTAAATACTTAGCCCTTTATTCTTTTTATAAGCAAATCGATTTTTTTAATAATGTGAATACAAAATTATAAAATTTTGACTGTTAATTGGTCGGTAAAAGTCATTCAAGTCATTACGCATACATGCAAAACTATTGAAAAATTATCTCTCATATAGAGTTTTGTTTGGTAAAATTTATTTATTGACCTTTTATCCAAATTTCAACTCAACCTATCAAGCCGGACAACAAATATAGCTATCTATTTAAGAAGATATATTTGATTGTAAGTTTTACCACTATTCATCCAATTTTGATGAAATTATGTATAATTATGATGAATAAACATGAAATTGTTTACATCAGTGATTTATTGTTGGTAAAAATCGAGATATTAAGATGTATCTGGATCATGCAAGAAAAATGTTAAGAAACTTTAAATTTAGATAATTAAATGCGTAATTACACAAGCTGTTTAAACTTGAAGACAATTAACCGTTTCCAACGTGAGATAATTGAAATTAAACATCACATTTTTTGTACGTACTATTAAAGGAGCGATAAAAAAATTGATTATCTTTGCACTGGACAAAATGTTACCGTTCTGAATATCTAAAAAATTATAATGAATCGACCACGTCGTTAAGATAAACAATTAAAATAACTTTTAAAAGATTATTTTCATGTATATGTATCGTTAGTGAGTGTATGTGTGTATTTACTGTAGTGTAAGTTATAAGTATAATGCGTTGTAAAAATATAGTCATTTAGATGTTTGAGTAAACATATTCACACATCACAGAGAAGTTCTGTTTTCATTATTGGTACTATATTTACAAGTTTTTACTTAAAATAATAAATTTAACATCAATGAATGATACAGGTAGCTTGTCGAATTTCTCTTATGAAACACACTGTATATTATAATGTTTATATATATTTAATCTATATCTCATCAGAATAATATAAATATTACTAAATCGCCTTAGATAATTAATCAATGGATATGAACACTAAAAATGTTTAAAATGATATCAATAAGATTTTTATTACGATTATTATTATTACACCGAAAATAAAATCAATAAAAAAGAGTTTTATAACGAATGAGTTACGATCTTAAAAACCACAAAACGTTCATAAACACAAAACATTTATTAAAAACAAGAAAAAAAAACAACCTTTTTTGTGATGTGAAAAAGACATGGTAAGTCTAATTTTAATATCATTTTGATTAATATCGTTAAAAATAAATTTTATTTTGTTGGGTGTTTATAGTAGCCTTGTTTATATTGGTAATTAAAATATTTTTGGTATTTTGTATTTAAATTTGAGATGTCCAAAAAACTGAACATTAAACAAGATACTTTACGATATAAGTTGCTCAGAAACAAATTGACTAAACTGTATAGAAACTCTTTTTACATCCTCAAATAACACAAACATTATTATGTAAAGTTTTTTACAAGGCCCAATCGTTCTGGAGATTTTTTTAAAGAATCCAAATTTCGGTTTTTAATGGTTCTATTACGTTTTCAAACTAAAGGATCCTGCAACTTCCGATTTATTAAATCTACAGTAAATCTAATTAAAGTATTTTTAATTATTTAGTTTCTCTGAAAGTTAATTTCTAAATATCTGAGTTTCTCTGAATTTCTGACTTATTATTTCCTATTTTATTTTATTATTAAGTTTTTGGGTACTTTATTATAAAAAACTTTAGTATTACCTACTTCAGTTTATTTCTAATCAACGGCTTCTAATTAGGTAAACTGATACAGAATATGTCACATTACGATCTGCAAAATTCAAAAATATCATTTATTTTACAATCGGTCGACTAGTTTTTGAGATATTATGTTAAATACATTCGCTAAATCGACCGTTAGATCGGATTTATGCAGATATCTCAAAAACTAAGCATCCGATCGTTAAATAGATGTTATTTTTGAAATGTACGTGTCAAAATATATTTATAAACATGGTTTTTCTCGCAATTGGATTTAAAAATTTTTTTTCGAATTTTCGCAATTTTGTTTAGGGGTACCCCTTTGAAAAAATCGAAAAAAATGGGAAAAATTTTTTGCCCCCGATTTGGATAAAATACATATTCTAGGGTAATTTCAACCCGCAGATTTCAAAAATTATATCTATTTAACGATTCGACTAGTAGTTTCTGAGATATTGCTAAAAATCCGAACCAAAGGCCGATTTATCGGTTGTATTTCATGCAATATCTCAAAAATTAGTCGACCGATCGTAAAATAAATATTATTTTTGAATTTTTTAGACCTCAATTATACAAGAAACCCCATAAACAGCAAACAAAAAATTTTGAACTTTTCGCCGTATTTTTAAGGTTGAATTAATTGAAGTCCACAAGATGTATATTTGAGGCTGAAAGAAATCGCTAACTTAATTATTTGGAGTAACTTAATTACTCTTGTTTTATCAAAAAACATCAAAACTTTCGAGAAGTAAGGTTTCGAAACCATTGATATTGAACGTGCAAACAAGTGTGCAAACCGTCACCAAATTAGGAACGAGTAACATCTCCTCAGAGAATCATTACAACTAGCTAGTTCATACTGATGATGATAACAATATGATATATAACAAAAAAATTAATTTGATCTAGGAAATTGGGGCAAAAATCAGCATTTATTTAACAAGAGGAATGTACATCATTTGTAATCCTGTCTTGAGGAATGTACTGCCTCTTACATTGGAGTGCATTAACCTTTTATATATTGTATACGGATGATTATAGATTTAATAGAAGTTATCAGTCAAGAATAATTCAAATAATATTATAAAATAAAATTCTATTGTTACTAAGACATTAATTGTTGTATATAAATTATATGATTGTTGTAAATATATTTTATTAATGAGTATTTACTATACGATACACATATATTGCTTGTAATAATATTTTTATTCTGTTCATACATTTATTGCATAAAATAGTATAACAAAATTTATAACTAATAAACTTTTAACGTACTTTGAACGCTATAATAATACCAAGTGCAAACAAAATAAATTGTAAAAAAATATTGTGCATAAGGTTTTAATGCTGTATTTATAGACATCATGTATGTCTAGCGAGTTTCTAAATAGTGAAAGATGAATGACATTCACAATTCAATTTTGATTTGTCAAATAACTGTGAAATTTGGATTATATATAACTACAGGATAATTTTTTTTAAATATTTTTCGTTCACACTGATATAAATTCTTCAACGAAAGAGGTATTTATAAAAAAATTGTTTTCACAAATATTAATTAATGATTATTTGGAAATATTTTGAAAATACGTGTAGTAAGGTCTATAAGATGAAAATATAAAGGCCGTTTAATGAGGCAATTAACGTAATGGTAAATTGATTACAACGCCATAACTTCTTTTACTCTCTCTGGATCACATGATTGTACTCGTTGAAACGAGCGAGCAAATGTATTTAATGTATTAAGCAACATTTACCTCAATTCTAATACACGATTGTGGGTGCATAGTCAAGTGATTTACTAAAATAATTTTTAAAAAACGTGAGAATTGACACTGTAAAAAACGTTAGGCTAAGAATTGCTAAGACCAACCAAAACTTTGGTATGGATATAATGCAACTGAACTTTACAAAATATATATGGCTCTTATCTCATAATCTAAAAGAGGTCTAGTGATACAATATAACATCGCGTAGCCAATTTATCTTGGAAACTTCAATATTTTTTTTATAAATTCGAAATACATTACAGAAGGATGGATGAAAATTCCTGAAATGTTTGCTCTGTATCATCACTATTGAAATATTCAATGTTGTACAATAACTTCTTCAAGAACTAAGAAACGTTCTGTATAGAGTAATCAATATATAACTAAGTTATACTATTTAACCAATAATTTTAAACAAATTATTATTTTATATAAATACAAAAATGTTTTTTAAAACGTACTAGAAATAGTATAATTTTACACTTTACTATAAAGACTCCAAGTCATAAGTACCAAACTCATTTAAAAGATTCATTACATTACACCACGCTAATCCGAACACGTTGGAGCATCTTTAGAAAGAAAAAAAAAACAAATCTATGTGATATTATGATAGGACGGCTTCTACTTAACTTATTACACTCGTTTATTCTCCATCACAGTATTACCAGTATTGAATATGTGCGTATTAAATTTGAAAATCTATTCATGAAGTTAATTTTATGCACTTTTTAACGTTCATATTTTGTATAAAACTTGCAAGGAATAAAATAACTGGATGATGTAGTTTTATAATGATACTTTATAACGATAATGTTCGATAGAGTTTTTACTTAAGGTCGTATTGTCATCACAAAAAATGTAGCATAACGTCCTTATAATTTGTTCTTCTATATAATATTAAAACGAAGTTGAATTATATCTATCATTACTCGATTTTTCTATCGTATATTTTACCACTATCGAAAATGCATCAAACTAGAAATTGTATGCATTAATATATCACGATAAAAATACATTAACTTCGAAAAAATTATGTAGAATACTTAGGATTTGTTATACAAAAAATAATTAACAATATAATTTTAAAAATTGAAAGTAAATTAGCAATAAATAGCAATAATAATAATAACAATAATAATAATAATAATAGTAAATTTAATTAATTCCAGATGCATGTTGCAATTAAATCCAAAATAATCTTTTGTTACTTACTGGCGATGTTATAGATTTTTATTGGCCATAAATAAAACTTTACAATACAAATCCATTCATCTTCAAAACTGTAATAAATATATATTAAGTTTCTGATAGAAAGTTATTGTTGTCACTTCGAAAACAAAAATAAAATTTTTTAATATATCACATAGGCTGTAGATACGTGTTTGTATGGCCGTGAATGACTGAACTCTCTTGCGAACAAATCTTTCACGACAATTGCGTCAACACTATCTACAGTATCTAAATCTAACGCCATCGATTAAATTCAACTATCGTTGTTTTCGTTTTAATATTCTTATCGGCTATAATATTCTTACTGTATACGTGCGTCTCCATATAGACAGCCAAGATTTGGTGGAGATATTCAACAAGGGGTAAGGTATATCCCAGATCCTCATCTGACGCGCTCAAGTAAAATCCTCGCTTGGAGGCTCCCCGCCCATTATTAAAAGCATATTTATAATTTTAATATTCTCTCACTTAAATATTTGGCATATCCTGATAAATAAATATGAAATGCTAATATTGATCATAATTAAACCGTTGATATGAATCGGGAAGTGAATATTCTGGTTTTGACTCGTCATATACACAACCGAATATTTTACATGTATGTGTAGTTCTGCTTTTAGTACGTTTAAGATCACATTTTATCTACTTATGTACATGCAATAAATTGTTATATATACATATATGTATAACACAATGTAAAATTTTAATTTAATGCTAGCTAATTTCTATTGATTAGTCATTTTATTTAGCTATAAAAAAAATTTAATGTAAAATAGTCTTAAAACTAAATTAATTTATCTTTTATGAGTCTGCATATTTGCATACACAATTAACATCATTTTTTAAATATTTGAATCTTATATCATTAAGTTTACGTATAACGACATATTTAGGATAATATAGGTAGGAAAGAATGTTCTACATCTTATGATTTTGACAAATAACTCGTTTAATGAAGAGCCGGACAAAACCTTTTGCTTACACATTCACTGTAGGAATAAAATGTATTCTTTAAATTAGGAGTTAAGTTTTTTTCGATTCTAACGTAAATGGTGCACAAAGTTCAAAAATGAACACCCTCACGAAAAAATAAATGGAAACACTAAGTGTCAATCAACGTAATAAAATTATTTTCCAATGTACATTTATAATTGATTTACAAAACGAGTGTTTTTACTCGTATTGAGAACAAATGGCAGTAATGTTTTTGATAGAAAGATCAATTTAATTCTTCTATCTTATAGTTTTATTTTCTGGCAATTTTGCATGTAACATATACTTTTGGTGTCTCAAAATTGAAACACGAATTGTAGGGTTAGTATTACAAATTTGTATACAGAGACCAATTCGTACAAATTGCATGCCCCCACCTTACAACGACAAACTGTCATTGAACTAATTTTATAGTTTTTTTTTTTAAGTGTTTTGTATTTTATTCTTTTTTTATTCGTATCTGAATAAATTAATTCATTGCGGTTAACACTAGTAAATAACAATCACTTGAAAATTCTAAGAAAGAGGAAATTATACCAAACAACACACAATATTTTTAATGACAAAAGTTTGTCTACATTAGTAGGTAGATGAATATAAAATGATTTTACATGTTTGGTCAAATGTCAGCCACATTTGTGGTTTTTTTGGTTAATTTTTTTTCTTTATATTTTGAAGTAAATGCATATAAAAATTATACAATTATTTATATTTGTATAAAAAAAAAACAAAAACAGTAATTGTCTTTTTTAGTTTAAATTAATAATCTTTTTCAGTTTTAAATTAAATATTTTGAACTAAATTTAATACAAACTATACAATTCATTGTGGTTGTCTGTCTTGTTTTTTTGTGATTCAGTGTTTTTGAGTTGCTATTGAATATATTTTTACTATGGAATAAATTATTTTTATTCATTAAACCAAAAATTGGGTTATCGGATTGAAGCTTTTAGATTCGAAATAATTTCAATACATTAGTTATATTAATATTAAACAGTTATATTAATAGTGTATATGAAAATTATTTGAGATGAAAATTTTGACAAATCAAACCTGAATACAAATCTAATTCTCGACACGAACAGTCATGTGGATGACGAGAAATTCAATGGCTTGGCGCTTCTGAAAGTGCTTAACGCTCCTGACCAAATTTTAACCAATAAAAATAAAAAATAAACAAACAAGTATGCACACATTCACATTCAGAATATTAACTAAAGATTCTTAGTTTAAAAAAAAAAAATGATTAAAAATCTAAATTTCAAATATTATTTCAAATTAATTAAACATTTTAAAATTAAAACAGTTATTTCAACTAGAATAAAATAGAAATTTGAAAGCTAGCCGATAAAAGATGTACACTAATTTATTTCAAAACAAGATTATAAAACTGATAATTACTGATATATTAAAAAGTCGCAACGTAAAGAAGATGCACACAGACGACTTCAACTCTACACTATTACATAACAGTAGCTAAATACATCTTCCTAATGGATTTTTAAGTTAATTCGTTTATAATACATATAGTAGTAATATTATTATAACAATTATAAAAACATATACCTGACTTGAAGTCGTTTATATATACACTAAATAATAGAATCCATAGCTTTTTACATGTTAAATTCATTATTATACGTAGACAAAATGATTATTTTTTTTTGGTTGTGTCGGTATATTTTTTTAAATGTTTTAAACATTTTAACACAGTCATCTTACAAGAGATCTATATTATGTCATAATGCGTCTGATCCACACCTTACTATGTTTATTATATTTACTTCCTTGTTCATAGATCCCTGGTTTTTATATCAATTATAAATATTATACAAATTTTGATCATTTAATCATTTACCTGAAATATTTTTAGTTGACTGCTCCCCGAAATGGCATTGGATTTTTTGTTGAAATGCAAAAAAACTGATTTAACAATCGTAGAATGAACACAATTTTAGTAATATTTTTGTTAGCAAATGAAGACAAAACTATTGTTAATTATCTCTACAAAAATTGAAGGTATTTGAAGAAATAGTGACCAGTTTTTGAGATATTTCACTAGTTTAATACAAGCATTGTTTTTCGCATCGGATTCATCCAAAACATGTGACAACTTTTTGTTTAATGGTCCAATGAAGTATCATCATTTTTCATATTCGTCGGTTCATTTTGATGACTTTTTAAGTACCCTTAAACATTTTTTTTTTTAAATCGTTAAACATTTTAAAAGCAGTATTTAGAACTGACCAACTGAAAAAGCTTATCTGGAATGGAAAGTATTAAATTCATATTTGGAGGATTCAATCAGTGCCAGGAAATTTTCTTAGGCATTACGGAAAGTATTTAGATATTTTTATCATTTTATTGTCTTTTTGTTCAGTCTAGTTTCAGTTTAATCACATTTTGAAAACGCTGAACTAAGGCTGAAATATGATATAACGTGGATTTAAAATACCCTTAAATTGAACTTTCAAAAATACGAATTTGGGCTTAAAGCGTGTATAGATCAGCCGTTATGATACACTTGTTAAATATACTATTTCTTCATAATAGATATAGTTTCTTAAATTTAAAATAATTAACGTTAATTTTTTTTTCTCTTTTTTCAAGTATTACCTACTCTGCATTTAATAATTACCAGAAAAATAAAAACACTACTAATAAATTTTTACGATTTTATACAATTATTATTATCCATAATAAAAAAAAATTTGTATAGGTTTACATACACAAATTGTTTCTAATTTCTACAAAAATCAAGTCAAGTTTTTTTTATTTATTTTATTGTAATAATTGTTAATATCTA
The DNA here is from genome assembly GCA_020423425.1 of Chrysopa pallens. Lineage (NCBI taxonomy): Eukaryota > Metazoa > Arthropoda > Insecta > Neuroptera > Chrysopidae > Chrysopa > Chrysopa pallens. Next base: position 64,029,936 of record CM035594.1, read on the forward strand.
ATTATAATTGTTCCTCTTGTAAGGTCAATGCCGTTTTGTCCTCAGAATAAAAGATATATACAGACGTGAAACGATTATTCAAAGAGATATTAACTATATTAGCTATAAAATTAGAAAATGTGTTCAAAAATATTGAAACATTAAAATTACGTTACGATAATTTAGCCTTTTATTGGTCGCGAGGAAATTGTCACTCTGTTTTAATCTAAATATTCAAAAAATATAATTTATATAAAATTGTACAGCTTTCTATACAAAATTTATAACTCTTTACATATTTTTATTTAAAATTATTTTTAATGTTAGTAAATTATGAAATACCGATTATTCCCTCATTCGAAGAAAATTGTAAATATGACAATAGCTGCAATTATTTGGAAACGCCTGAGAAAAATGTAGGATTGCGTTGCCCCTAATGAATCGGTGTTGTATCATTCGAATTCGGTGTAGTAGTTTCACAGTTGTGAGAAGGCACTAGCTTTGAAAACGTGAGTAGTCGGAAAAACACTCTAAAAATTTGGAAGAATCAGAAACGATTATAAGCGATTTTCTTCACACTAAATCATAGATACCAGTCCGTAAAGGATGTTGCTATCATCTATGATGTCTAACGTATCCTTTTGCCTAATTCTGTGTCCATTATTGGCAGTGTAATATTTTGTTTGTTAAATTGCATTATTACTGTGATCAACTTTTCTACTCATATCAATCAAATAATCAAATTAGTCTGCTTAAGGAAGTACGAGCGCCAAGCGGTGTGGGGATAGGTATCGACTCTAGCGCGGTAAGGGGAAAGCAGTAACCATATGATTTATTTCAATATATAAATATACATTTAACATTGGCTAGTGGCGGCATTTATTTTTCTTTTAATTAATACACTTTAATTAGTCGGGCAAGTGTAAATGTTTTTGAATTAAATTTATCACTAATATATTTACTTTCATCCATAAGTTTTTTAAAAATATTCACCGACAGTTTCACGAGAAAAATACAGAAATGTATCAATGTTTGATGGTTACCCCATAAGACCAATGTTAAATTGCTCAACTTTAAAGTTAATTATTTATTTAAATGATCGGGCAATCTCCTTCAAATTTTTGGAATTTGTTTAGACATATTTAAACTTTGTATTAAAAAAAAATCAAGCCTTTTATCAAAAGTTGCCTTGGTGCTCGTACTTCCTTAAGTAAGCCTTACCGATGAGTTGATTGTTTTAGAATTTTGTGTAATTGAGGTGTATAAATTCAATAAGATATAAATTTATGTTCATATTTTTTTTTTCTATTTTATTGCATTAATCTTTTTATATCTCAATATTATAGTTGTCATATACATTCATTGACTCATAATACATCAAGTAGTTCTTAAATTCTCCATGGTTAGTTAACAACCGCTTGGTAAATACTTTTTCCATGAACAAGTACTTTTTATGAATAATTGTATTTCATATATATGTAATTAAAAGAAATTGTTTTTTTGGTTTATATTGTTGTTTTGATGTTAATTTAGGACAGATTTATGATTATTTCAAGATTTTATTGAAATCAACCGACAACAAATTTATTTTATTAGATTTTAAGTTTAACTGAACATTTTACATGATGCTCTGTACGGTGAATATGAATTAGAAAACAATTCTTCAGTTAGTACTTTTAAATACATTTTTATTAGCCGACCAAATTCACTCTTTAGAAAAACTACACATAAAATTGTCTCTTACGAGAAGTTATGAATTAATATGGAGAAATAATTTGTAAAAATATCCCCGGAATAAAATCTATTTTTATGCGTGAATGCTTAAATTTGTTCACATATACTTATTCTTGGAAAATTCTTGCAAGATGTGAGCCACCTAGCTATGATTACTCCTGTGTTCAGTAATTTTCAATGAAATAAAAAGCTAAAAATTTATAGATGAAACCCGAAATGTAAATGTAGATTCCATTATAAGTCTAATTGAATGATATTTGAATGATTTCTCGAACATTATAAACACGAAGAGCATCTCAGGCATTTATATTCAGTTTTACATAACAAAGAGAAAAAAAATTTCATTTTTTGTTTTGAAATTAATAAATGACGATATTTTATATAAAGAGATTCAAGTTGGATTGAAGGTGGGGTGAGTTACTGTTCAAAGTCTCACAAAAATATTTTTATAGTATATGAAAAGATAAGTAAAAGTTATTTATACTAAATATAAAAATTACATTTGTCCAAAAAATGTATTTTACCGTGTTAACATAATAAAATGAAAACAGATCTTTTTTTATACGTAAATTAAATAATTTTTTATATATAAATTTATTTGTAATTTGATACTTTTTACCTACTTAAAGCTGTTATTAACAGTTTCATTGAGATGGAATCAAATATATTTACCACACGTTAAGCAATTATTCATGGGATGATCTACTGTATATACATACATAGATAATTAAAAATAACAATTAATAGAATTAGTTGTTTAAAGAGTATAGAATTTTTTCAATGATTAAAGATGCTTTTAAAATTCTAACACACGTTTTTCTTTTTTTTTTTTTTTTGACCTACCTGAATGAAAGATAGACTTTCTGTACAATCAAACCAGTAACGATATATAATGCAAAACTCCAGTGCATTTTTACAACTGCAGATCATTTCTCAACATTTCGATGTAATGAGGCTATGTAAATTTTTGGTAAAGCAAATATCTTACTGTCTACCTTTGATTTTTATTTATAATTTTCTTTACAACACAACATATGAACTTTTCAAATGCATATTATTTAATGTGGTGACCTCTTGAGAAGACGAACTTTACGAGATAAAAAAGAGGCAACAAAACAAACACAGGAAAACAACACAAATTATTTGTAAGTACCTAACATTTATTGTCGTCATATTATATTAATAGATGATCGACCTCAACGCATCGATATCTATTTGCAATGTGTATGTATATATGTATGTGTGTAAATAATGAATAGTATATTATGGAGACTTGTTTAATGAAAATAACATGCATATTGCACACACTATAATATTATAACGATGACAATTTGTTCTTTTATTGTAATTTATCATAGAGTTATTCAGTTTAAGAATAACTTACTCATTTAAATCAAAAAAAATTTAGGCAATTTTTTCTTTATGTGATTGTCACTTGACACTTGCACCTTAAGAAATAAACATTATCACATTTATTGAAAGATCGAAAGAGCTTACATTTGTGGGAGAAGTTGCAATGTCTTCCTAGCAGAGGTATATGTACTGATTTTGAATATGGAAAAGTACAATTTAACATACAATAAAATAATGAGTAATATACGAGTGAAAACCCCTCTCAACAAATACTTATACCCAACAAAAAGGATTGCTGGCTATTTTTCTTAGTAAAGCATATATTATGTAAAATAACTGTTTCTGAATAGGGTATTTGAAATTCTTGAAAACGCCTCTATGAACCTTCATTATAAATTTCTTCATCTACAATCTATTCTAATCCTAATAAGTTAATCAAATTATTATTTCTCGTTTTTGAAAATACGACTTGTCAAGAAGACCTAATCAATATTTTTATACAAAAATAATTAAAATATTATTGTTTATTTCAACACAAAGTGAAGAAAGATGCAACTATTACTTTTAATTGTTTAATTAAATACATTATTCAAATATACAAAAAACGACGACCTATTCGTAAACTATAATCAGGAAATTGGAAGGGAAGAGTTTTAAGCCTAAGCATAATATGGATGTTAAATTATACAAAGGAGTTTTTTATTTCAACTGTAGCGTGTTTGCTTCACGAAAACGAAAATGAAGGAATCCTTAAACAACTTTAAAAATAAACAAGGCCCAAATTGTGTATTAAACAAGCAGAAAGATATGACATTTATGATGTCATAAACATTCATCTCCATAGTCACTACATACAAAACTCCTTTGCAAGAATGAGATGGAAAAGTTAATAACTATTTGCGGTTTTTAATCAATTTTAATTGAATTTATGAATTTTGATATGATATAAAGTTTCGCTTCATATTTGGCTGTGTAAAATAATAAATTCAATATCAGTTAGCTCCCCACTGAAGATATACTAATCATTGAAAATAATCATTGTAACACCTAGTGCTTTGTAATAGTAGATAAATCGATAAAAAATGGTCCATAGACTTAAACGAAGTCGAAGTGCTTTCTATGTTTAAAGCACCTTGCTTTATTCAATTGATTCACAACCATGATGAATAGTCATATGTGCCTTAATAAAATGCTGTTTTTAAAAAACTAAAGGTTTAAGTTTAATATACCCTCGTTTCTTTAATATCTATGCAGTATATAATATTATCGTCATTAGAAAATTATATTATATCGTCACAAGAATATAATATATACATTTCTGTATGTTGTTATTTGTTATAAACTAAAAAAGAATTAATAATAATAAAATACATATAATAATAATAATAATAATAATAAAAAAATACAAATAAAAACGCTAAGAAAAAAGATGAAACTGTTGTTTTTGTAATAAAAACAAATAAATAAAATACTAGTAAATATGTGTGATGGTTAATTTACATTCGTATTCACACCGATGACCTGATATAACCTCAAAAAACCAGATGGGATAAAATTAATAATAAACGGCATCTCTATAATATACTCTATACTAAAAATGATGGTATATAATATAAATTTTTAATGGGAGTCACACACACCATGCAACTGTAGAACAGAACTGCTTTAACTCGACAGGGCAAAATAGATGGTGATGACCAATATCAAGCACCAAGAAGGGCAATTTGTAAGCAAAATCGATCTTAGGAAGACAGAAAAATATCATCTCTGCACTATTCAATCAGCATTCAAGAGTGAAAGTATGATCAAGACAGTCTAAGTGGGCAAGAACAAAATACGCAAAAATAATTATAGCTTTTCATTTTCAATACCAAGGAAAATCACATGAAATAGCAGCGTAGTGATGACAAGAGCTCTCACTAAACACTTAGAACAATGTAACGGATATGCCCCCATTTAATAGAAAAGAGTCATAATACTATGGCACATAATCAATGCGGTCTTAATCATTGTGATCTGGTCTTGGAATTTCAAACTAGCCTTGTTGTTGTCTGTCTAATAATGAAAAATGGCTTAGTCCTATGTACAATTTTTTATTAATCAGAAATTCAAGAACAAAGTTTACTGGCATGCCTCTTCCTGAAGAAAACAATCTGTCAACACATGCCCGTCTTGTCGCATTTCAGTGTTCAAGCTTGATCCTTCAATGGTTTGTGTTTTCCCATACTAATCCACAACAAAAAATGTCGTTAAATTGTTAAAATATCGCAGGCAAAGCATTTAAAAATGACGTAAGTGTGAACTGAATCACTGACACCGAACTGTGATGGACAAATGTAGATACCTTCTATTAGATTTCTTAGAAGAATATTAGTTTTAACTGAAATGCCTGGCTTGTGTCTGAGCTGTAGTGTGACTGATATGTGTGAATATACCTTAAAGAAGATATTTCTGCTTGTTATGCATCAGTCGTTAGTTCGCCTCTACAAAATTGACACCCAAAAAACTGAACACTGGTGAAATATAATTGTCAGATTTATCGTAATTCCATGGAAACTCAATTAAATAATAGGTTTTATCCAACCAAATCCCACAGAATGTGAGTTATTTATGAAATATTTTCTCGAAAAAAATTAATTTTAACATTATTATTAACCACACTATATATTTACAAATTTTGCCACTTTTCATTATGCTTGTGGGCTACTTTTTGGCATAAAACAAAAATAAAAATATGACGAAAGGCCAACCTGTATATTTGTGTGTTTTGATTTTATATTTATTTTTATTACATTTGTTGATTTGAAAGACTGATCTATTGATGATAAAAAATTTAAATTAACTTAAAAAAAAAAAAGTGATATTATTTTTCATTGCAATGCGAGTGGACATTTTATCCAATATCATATCACAAAATTAATTTGTAATCATATTTCAAATATTTAATTTATTTCACTAAATATTTCTTCTTTAGAATTTAGGTGTAAAATCTGTAATGTGAGATATTGGTATTTAGAGTACCGTAGCAAGAATTTAAACTAAAAAATACATTGTAAAGAAACACTGAATATAAAAGAGTAACTAAATCTTCTTTTTTTTCTAAAATTTAAATTTAATTAGGAGTATTAGAACAAATTTAGTCTATAATTTCTGAAATTTTTATGTTATTGAAGTGTACTCAAATAAATTACATAGCCCGTTGTTTATATGTGACTCAGTATGTGAAATCATTTACTCATGTAAATACTAAAATATCATAAAATATTATGTTTTTAATGTGGCTTTACAATGATTTTGAAAAGAGAATTCATTCCAGTTTTTTTACACTCCTCATATATTGAATATGTTAGAGAATTATTTTTGTTAATATGTTCATAGAATTGCCTAATTAGACCATTTTCTATTCCATCCGCCTAACTGTTGTCAAGATAGCTCAAAAATAAAACAAAAAAATTGCGAAGTGAAATTTTGGTGGCGAATTTTAGACCTAAATAATCAAATTAAAGACTTATGATTCATGTGATGAATCGGATCCAACTTTTAAGCTATAAGCGATAGAAGAGAAATTATATCGAAAAAATGGTTAGGAAGTTTACGAATGCTACTGATTTAAATTAGTACAGACATTGAGACTGTAGCAAATATCTAATTAAACAATTAATACTGTTAGTTGCATTCTTGTAAATATGAGTTAAGTACGAAACTACATGTATGCATTACTTGATTCAAACTTTATCAATATAGTTATAGTGCCTAAAAATAAAATTGTATGAGTTATTAAATATTTATAGCTAGGACAGCGCTTAACTGTTAAATGTGTGTGGTAATAAGAAGGTTTTACTTTTTAGAATTTCGAATGTTTTGAATGTTTGTTCAATCGAGATTATTTTTAATATTGAATTTCATAGACATTAAAAAATGTATTTAAAAAAATGATATATCCAAAAACGTGTGAAATCATTAATAATAACAATTGCAGCGGACAACTGGTAAACTTATTAAGATATTCCACACCTGATTCAGTATTAATGTTTGAACAATTTTTAATTATTAGTATTTCTAAAGTACTCTTAAAATATAGAATATACAGTTTTAAATACATACATAATTTTTACATGTATATTGTATAGTCTTTACATTTTGAATAATGAATTTTCCTAATTTGTCAGACCCATTATCATCTGTCCACTTCGATAATTAACTCACTCTTAAAAGGGTTAATAGGTCATTATTTGCCTCGAAAATAATTTTACTAAATATGTTACTCACTACGAAGAAATTATATACTACCGAATAAAGATTCTCAATGAAACCAATCGTATGACGTTTCTATTTCAATTACAATACTCATAAATATAGTTCAAAATGTGAATCTACTAGAAGTTTCAAATTTTAACGTTGTTACGTAACGTTAAAAGTTTGTGAAATTTAGATTGATAGTAATAGTTGAGTATATAACGGCACAGACTACCACCAAACATTTAAAAAACCCTTGAGGCATTGTAAATTGAGCTAGTAATTTCTAAATTGTCATCCAAAATTCATTACGAGGGACTCCATTATGATGCATGTGAACCTAGATGTCCATCGAAAAAGAAATTCTGTTTAACATTCAAATGATCAGAATTTTCGTGATTTTACTTTATGTGAAAATTGTAAAATCAAAGTTAAACTATTAACCAAAAAGTCTAATACGAGTAAAATAGTAAAATTGAATAAATTAAATTTAACAAAATTAAATTTTACAAAATTACTTAAAAATAATTTATTTATGTTTGTTGAGCTCTTACTTTCGAATGCATTATTCGATTTTGATCAAACTTCGTAGAAATCATATTCAGTATAGTCATTTACTGTATAGATTTTGAAAACTTTTCATATGTCATTTTAAGAAAATCTCCAAAATTCCAACACTTTTGTGCACGGTAGCAAGATGCAGTTTTTACAATCGATGTTAAATGGTAGTTGAAACGTAGAAAAACTGAGAAAGTGTGGCTGAACTTCCCTTTCATTTTGGAAAATGATTAAAAATGCAAAATCTTTTTCTGTCAAAGCTGAGTAGACGGGATTTTTGAAATCCATATGGAATGAAATAATCAAGGTAGTTGGGAAAAAAATTATGTTTAAAAACCTCTTTGTTATTATTAATAAAGGAGGAGTAGTTTTTATATTATTTTCGAATGCGACACTCAGACACATCTACTAGCGTAATACTATTATTTATGAATCACTTTGTATAATAATGTTTATGATATAATAATATATATTATATCTATGCAATTTATATTTTAAATGTTAAAAATTATGAAAAAAGAAAACTCTATATCGTTTTCTGTTATATAAATGGACATTAAAAAAGAATAATATTATAAGAGACAGTAATAAATAATTGTACTTTATGATGGTATTCAGATGTCAGACCAGACTGAAATAGTGTGTAACTTCGCTTACGCCTGCAAATAATATGTATTTTACTGTGTACATTTACATTTATATTTATATAGATAAATTTTAAAATGTATATATATATACTTTATTTTTAGCTTACTTATAGATCTTATTAGCTTTCTCATAGGCATACATTGTTTTCACACCGAAAATTCATGTATCATCACTAGTGATGAGCAATGCTCGATTCCACAGAAACCATCACTTTAAACTAAATGTTTCTTATTCTTCCCGAAGCAGTACATTCTTTGGATACAATATAAGTCTTGTTGCATATTACCTGCGTGTTTTTTTCTCGGTTCCACTAAAAGCTTCTTTTAAAAGTGGTATTAGATAAGTAAGAACAGGATGTTTAGGTAGCATTCAAATATTTTTCATAAGTTTTGAGAACATTCAAATGTAATTAATAATATTTATAATTTGATCATATTTTCGGTAGACTTATAATATAATGTTTATATCTACAACAGTGTTTACTATAATTTTAGTATTTTTAATATATATTTACAATAAAATCTAAACCAATAAGTTATTGATCTGATAGTCATAAGTCTACCACGGTGTTAGCTTAAAGGTTGTTTGAAGAAATAATAGCAACACATATACTAAAAGAGATTCACTATTAGAACTTTATGATTGATTACGAATAATAAAAATATTTGACTTATTTATGATTATAGTTTTGTAACTCCATGGAATTATATTTTATGTCTATGTACATAATTTCAATTTAGCACGATTCGTTTTACATTAGTAAAATGTTAAATTAGTAGACGTTTACATTCAGCCAACCAATACCAATCTGAACCACCGTGCTTACTTATTTTAAAATGAATAAATTTTGATTTATTCGTTTTTTTTTTGTGTGGTTAATATTCTTCAATGCCGCTTCTGAATACAGTTAATTTAGAAAATACAACATCTTACAAAATTTGCAAAAATTTTATAAATAAACAAGAGATTTTAATTTTTATCTACAAAGCACATAGCCAAGGGTAGTAATTTTTTTTTTCAATGAAAATTTTTGGGGTACGCCATGTTATACATTACAATTTTTCATGTCCAGCCAAGCTAAAAATCATAATTATATACGAAATTTATATAATTATAGTGTACACTACAGGATTATTTTCATTGAAATCAGTATGCGGTCAAAAAGTCACTGCATTTAGGAGGTTTATAACTAGATTAGCGTTAATTAATGTATATTATGAAGTTTATGATGGACTTTTACAAAGAAAGTACAAATTATGTACCTTAAGCAAATCATTTATATAGCCAAAATGTAAGTGATATTCAGACGCTATTTGATCGTTTGCAAAACTAAACTTGATAGCAATAAATTTTATTCAAAAATAGCGTTCATTATTCAACACTGATTTTATTGGCTAGTTAAAATCAATAATAGTTTAGAAACAAAACGATTTTACCCATTAATTTCTTTATAATAAAAAAAAAGTATTTGTAACGTTTCTGATATGTTTTTATAAAATGATCTGTCACATAATTCATATAATTTATGGAATTCTTGCGAGCAGATGAGACATTCCATTTAGTTAAGTCTTCTTCTAGTCGTCTTAATATAATACCACATTTACTATAAATAAATAAATATACTGAGACTGGCTGGATAGTGTTTGTTGTGTATATTTATTATAGAAGATGATAACTTGTTCTCTTCAAGTATTTCCATATAGTTCCAATGGGTCACCGTTAGAAATTGTATTATAATGTACCATCTAATAAATATTTTATTTTAATATTAATACATTGTTACTGTGCATTGCTTTACTTTATTTGTGTATGTTTGTGTGTAGAAATAATAATAATAATAATAATAAAATAACATATCTTTTATTTGAAAAGAACGTGTAATTGTTTAGGATACTGTACAATCAAAAACTGATAAAAATAAGTAAAAACAATTCTAGGATAATTCGTTTTGTCGTAAGAAATAATTCGGTAGGTCCTAGGTACTACAGTGAACCTATCACGAAGTTCTACGTGCATACCATATTGTGCATACAAAATTTCAAAATTTGGATAGTTAATTTTTGAGTTATTTTAGGGTGAAAATTGAGACTGAAACTAACTGCGATGGAACTGAAACTTTTTATGGTATCGAATATTCGAAAAGTGTCAATGAGTATGCAAAAAAATGTACTGAATATCTCGAATTAATTGCTACAGAAGTTCTGAAAATAAGAATTTTAAAATAAGAATTTTCGCACCTAATTTGTTTTTGTTATTAAGGTACCTAGATTCAGGTCCAATAGACAGACATATAAAAATTAAACGATAAGGTAGTTTTATTAATAGCTATATCAAAATTTTGTTACTCTCATCTCGAAAAATCACGTCTTGTAGCTGCTTCTTAACTATTCTCTATCCGAGTCTATGCGTCACTACGCGTTTTCATAAGATAATACATTTGTTCACCACTTAATTGATATTTTTGTTATTATATGTCTAAATAAATTAACGATAATATATTGATTTTATTAAAACTAAAACAATATTAAGTAAACAAAAATTTATTGTGTATTAACATGTTCAATAAAAATGGTAATAACTTTCCATATTGTCTAAGTTTTTTACGAAGCCTACAACTTCTGTTCTATGTATATAATACGGTGTGTACAAATTAGCTTGTTATTACCTAAATAGTATTTTTAATCAGTCATCTAACAACAGTAACTAAACGAAGTGAATATATACATTGAATTACATTATGGGATCATCATACGTTTTTTATGAAACTGTCAAACAATAAATGATAATTTTTATACCCTACACATATGAAATATATGTAGAATATATTAAATTTAGTGCTAAATATTTTGACACTAAAAACCACTGAAGGCAGCAATATAATTTTTATACGACTGTGAGTAATCACAGTTTTGAAAATGGTCATTAGGTCCGAAACATTTGTCCACATTAATTTTTAAAAAATTGGTGAAATAAATAACGCAAAGTAGTTTTTATTTTTCTCCATACAACTGCATTAATGGTTAAAACAGATACCAAGCCTAACTTACATCAAAAACTTGGATTAAATCAATGTAAATAAAAGTTTGTTATTTTTGACAGCATTCCATACTCACTTCGATATTAAATTGAAGTAAAATCATTATTTCATTCTTTAAAAAAAACTGTAATCACACTAAATTAAATAATTAATAAAATAATTGCCTCAATATTCATTCGATTAATAAAATAATTGCTTTCAAATTTCAAAAAACAACATTTAAGTATTATTGAACAATTAAATTGAGAATGAAGTTGTTTGAAAAATTTTTGTTCATCTGAATGCCGATAGTTATAAATCTTTCATTATAAATCAACAAATAAAATGAATCAATCAATAACTGGTATGTTTGTGTAGCCATTTAATTCTTATAATTTCATTATAGATGAATGTTTAATATATAAAATATTTGCATTATATTAATTATAAGTCTATTCACACAACAACGTTGGTTTGTTTAAATCATTCACGCACAAATCATTTAAATCATTTAAATCATTGCTATTCACGCACCCTATAAATACAAATAACCTACAAATCATACATTAACGGTACGGTAAAAAAAAACAACGAATATCACGTTTGTGGTTTTAACTATTTATCTTCCTTCTAAAAAAATTATTCATTCCTGATAAACTATTTTCTGTGACATTTTCATCATCAAAGACCTTTAACACTTCTGCGCCCTTCAATCAATAGGTTGACTGATCTTCAATTTCTAAATCATAAGAAAACGTTATTATAATGTGAATATTTCAATTAATGTATTATATAAAAAAAATCATTTTATAATTTTATATTTTAACTTTCTAAGTGTTCTAAAAGTTATTTGCAGCTCAGAAACTCATTATTGGCATACATATCGTTGACGTCATGTTGATGTTTTTTCTTTCCGAGAAGAGCTTAACGCGCCTTAAGAAGTTTTCACTTGAAAAAGTTCAAAGTCTCGAAGTGATAAGATACCATGTAAACAGACTTATAAGTAAAATAGGCGTTTGATTTTATAGACGAACGTTTTATTATATGAAATATTTGCATTGCATTAATTATAATTAAACAATTGAAAAATAAATGAACAATTTCAATTGAAATATACCATAAATTTATTATTTTATTTATGGTATAGTAGAAATTCCAAACAAAATATCTAAATTATTCTTCTTCAAATAACAGAAACAATTTAAACAATTTCATTGATTTATTATATTATTTATTCTAAACTAACTTTATAAATGTTTTGTTTGTAAGGTCCGTTAACATATAACAAACAAAAATATTGTCGTATATTCCAATGTTTTCTATATTTTGATATAGATCGACAATACTAAAAACACAACTATACATTCTTTGAACAAAAATAATTCGATGTTTTTAATATTTCCAAAATGGTTTCCTGTCCACAATAGATACATTATTAAATAATTTATGTCTTAAAATTATAAATGTTTACCAGTTTTTGAAATAATTTGTGAAAACATTCTAAAATTCGTTTATTAAATTCTAAGCGTTTCAAAATTTTTCGAAATATTTTTTCATAAAATTAAGATAGATAATTTATAAAATCCTTAGCATTGAATAAAATATAGTTTTAATATTCCCATGTCTCTTGAGTTCAGAAAAACTTTTGGAGTTGTAACTAGATATATTTTTTTATATTTATCAATTTATTTAAACAAAACTTCTACAACTTTTGAACGGTATAATGTTATCAAATTTTTTTAACTAGATTTAATTGCTGAAATATTTTTAAAAAGGCTCTTGAAAATTATTTCTTATTAAAGTATATTACATTTTCAGTATAATTGCAAAGTATATTTGTGAATTACAAACACTATGTAAAAAGAAATAAACACAATATATTTTGTCCATTGAAATACATATTAGGTAAACTCCTCTAAAAATGAAGCTATTTCATACCACGCTCTAAATCAACTTCAATTGTGCAAAGCTCTCAATCAACATAGCGTGTTAAATGTATATTTTATTGTTTTCTATACACGAAGAATTTTTTCGTTATTCAATAAATCATGACCCATCACATTCGACCTTGTAACAAGGCTTGCTTGGTTTAGAGAGTCTAAATATATTTCTGAACAATATATAATAGTCTTTTTCAGGAATTAGATAAAATAGATCAATACAATTTTGTGGTACAATAAACTGTTGTGATATTGTGGTTGGTACACATTAAAACAAGTACCACACATTCCGTACAATAACGTCTGTCACATATGTTGTTACCTGATGCACTTGTCGCTTTATCACCGTGTGTATTCATGTTCTTGTTTTTTTTTTCATCTTTGTTCAATTTTATTTAAATTTTTTTTATCAAATATAAATAAAAATACAATTGATTTATTTGACATATTTATCACATTTTCAAGAGAAATACTACTACTGATAATAAAATGTTGATTTAAAATGTCGATGAACAATCGAATGAACAGAATGTCCCAAAAAGCTTGTAACGACTATCCATCATGTTGCTTAATATAAATCAATTTTCCAGATCTAAAGTTGTAATTTGGTGGTTTTACTTCATTTTTTTGAATCGACTTCAGTACTTGCCGCGATTGCTATATTATGTCATCCATCGACTGAAAACGAATCTCTCAAAGACCGCAAAACTCTGAAATAATATTATTTACTACATCACCATCTGTGAACATCTTCTTTACTTTTGATCGATTTGGTGATTTTAATTTTAAGGCGATTATCCACTTATCATATAGATGACCCTTTTATCATCCATTTACATCCCACTTTAAGATCTAGTGTAGCTTCCGTTTAGGATGGCCTCCCTGTATAGGTGTAGACCTATAAGGTTTAAGTAGGTGCCCATTATATTAAGTATATTTAAAGATAAATATACGCTGATATACAATTCAAATGGATTTGAATGTGTATTCATTTATTTCACAGGTATTCAATCATTTACAGATCAATAACAAAAACTAGATGTTTTACATATCCGTACATAAAATCATTATTTTATGCAAATTTATTTGCATATCCTCTTTATACTTGAAAATGTGTAGGCGATTTTCATTACATTAAACACTTACTATATAAACTGTGTATTTTTATGTGATCATTGAATTATCAAGATATTTAAGTATTAAATCAAAATAAATATCAATCTTACAGTAATCTTTACACGCCTTGGCGAAGATGCTTCAGTTTTCTTTGTGCTGCACTCATCATAATTATTAATCGCGGAATTTTTGTCTTTAGTTTGAAAGATATATTGGTATAAAATACAAATTTTCATTTTAAATATTAACCAGATTTGTTGATTTAAAATTATCCTAAGATGGTTATTTTATTTTTTTAGAGGTTTAATTTATTGGGCAATATTGTTTTTTGTTCAGGGTGAAATCTTGCGACTCAATTTTGAAGCAGGTTTCTTCAACCGATTAAAGCTGAAATTTTGTATACACGTTAAGTTAAGGATGGCAATGGATGGTTAACATTCTAAATTCAAAATGGCGGTACATCTAAGTGTACGATCAAGTTATTTTTAATTCACCCCTACAATAATCAAATGAAAAAACATGCAAAGACTATCACAAAAAAGTCACGTCACTCGTTTTGTAGAAAATCACAGTAAAAATAGAAAAAAAAAACTGAAACTTTTTCGAAAGTCCTCATTTGTTTAGTCATTTCTAATCACCAAAAGTTGATTCAAAATCAACAAAACAAATAAATACAAAATGTACTTATTACTTCAGTAGGTAATAGCTGACAGAACCTGAAACAGCAATGCATTCAGACTATCGTTACATGCCGTTCACAATTCGATAAGGCTCCAACAAAATATTCTTCAAGACTGATCGTGACTGAAATAGGATTCCAGCGAAATTAGACTGTCACGGATAGCATAAATGCACACATATATTTCTTTTTTGCTAAAATTTTATCAAACCAAGATCGAAAGAAAAGATTGAACTGTGAAGGACATTATAGTGTGGAGCTACCCTAAATGTTTTCATTTCAGTGCACATATTAAGTATTAGCACTAAAAATTTTAAATAAAAAAGTAAAACAATTTTATCAGTAAAAGATCCTTGAGTGTTGTGTCCGTTGGAAGAATTTTAAAGTAAGGATCTACTAAATACAATCTTGAATATTTAATGTCAATTGTGAATATAGTTTTACGAACGTATACAGTAAATATTTGCATTTATTCCATTTTTAGCTATATATATATGTGTAGTGTTTGTATATATACCTAAGTTGTGTGGCGTCGCTTTCTGATTTATCTCAAAAGATCATTTATAATAGATACTAAACATCACGCCTTTTAATGTGTCGATAGATTTTTTTCATTTTTTTTTTTTTTGTGTGCTAGGTGTTTTTTTATTGTAATACTAAATAAACATTCGCTCAATTTGCAAGTTGCGTCCTATTTCCAGTACACATACAGTTCGCTCGATCGTACAATATCCTAGTAGTTTTCGGATATATTTTTAGGAACTATTTTCATTAAATATCAGCTAAAAAAAAGTTTTTTAAGCATATGGTATTTAATTAATTTTCAGCTTTTTATGAAAAAATTAAATAATGACATAATTAAATCCCGGGAGTATTTTTCATGATCAGTGTTTTTTACTAGCAAAAATTAATTTTTCTTTTAAATTGTGATTTTTGCTTTGCCACAAGTCTCGTAGTATGTTTAGTAAAATTAGTTCATTTTCGTGTTTTTAATACATACACTTTGTTTTTATAAATTTTCTTTGAGTATCACAATTCCCGATGTCTGCTATGTCCTTTTTAATTAGATTTGTGGCCTCTAGTATAATAAATTTGTTTCATATAATTTATTTTTTCATATCAAATTAGACAAATGTAAATCGAGTGTAAGATTAAAGCTACATTGAACATCCACATACAAATTCCACTCAAAAGTACTATATAAAGTCAACTCGACTTCTTGCTACAAAGTAAACCTTTTTAACTTATACTACAACTACAATATGAATATATAATAATGTCAATATTTCTTCGTACAAATAACTTTGAAAAAATAATTTTAATGTGAGCTACATATATTTGATAATTTTTTATATTATTTACCCATTTTATCACTTTTGAATTATCCTAGAAATTGTCTATAGTCCTAAGTCCGAAAAAATTTATTTCCGGTATGCGTACATAACCTTTTTTTAACATTTTTTCAAAATTATAATTTTAAAATTTTCCATCATTTTTAATTATTAACCCTTTTAAGCATCAATTTGTCACTTGCCGACAGTTTGTAACGAATTAACAATTTTTCTGAGTATAATCATTTTCTTTTGAAATGTTTTAAACGGACGCAACTTTCACATTTTGCTGAAGTATTTTTTGGTTTGATAGGTGTTCTTGTATATTATTTAGTCACAAACATCCTACTTATTAAACTGATTTTATCTCATTTATATTTGTGATATATTCTTCTATAAAAGTTTTTCTCACGCCCATATTTGTATAATTATTAATGATATAGGCTTTAATAATTAAGTCATATAATTGGCAATTTGTTTTTTAATAAATCACATTCATTAATTTTATTTTTTGTTTCACTTAAACAAAAAAAAAAAAAATGTCATTCAAATTTAAATATTTATTTATTTTTTATGTTTTAGATCAACAAATTATAAATGGAATTGTGGGTGTTTTTTGAATTATTTATTCAATTTTTTTTTTAAAGGTTGTTTTAAGGTTGTTTTTGAGTAAAATAATAAATTGTTTCTTTAATTGATTAACATCTGTTTTAAAAGACAGGTAAATGGGTAGTGAAATTTGTCATTGCTTATTTTAAAATAACTTCCTGAATAAAGCCATACATAAAATATTTGTCTCATTTAATATCCGATAATAATACAAAATAAAACAATTTTGCTATATTCCCAGGACAATATACATGAATTTTTCAAAGTATATTATACCACCCCATTTAGGTAATTGTGGTATTAAGTAAAATTGTCCTAGCATACGTATCCGACCGACAGAGTTTACAATTCCAAGCAGTTTTTATTTTTATAAACAATCTTTCTATGTAATATAAATGTTTATTGTATAATAAACATTTACAAAACAATTATATCTATTGTTCAGCCAAGTTGTAACAACGAACTGTAGGTACACAACAGTGGTTAAGGTAATGTATATTGTAGAGAGTTGTTCAAATAGAAACAATTAAAAATGGAATTCATCTACTAACAATTTGATGCAATATTGCATTCATAAGCATTTCTCAAATTAAACAATAATTTTGTTTTGAATTTCAAGATAAACTATCTGGATAACCTGCATTTGTTCGGATAACCTACATCCTCAACCGATTTTAAGCAGTATCTCCGAAACCCTTTAATTGTTACATAAGTATTTTGTTTTCCCAGAACTTTATATAATACCCAAGAAATTTAAAAAATATATCAAACCAAAATTTTTAGGTTTTTTGATGATTTTTAAAATTTTTTAAATCTGAAAATAATAAGCAACTGGTCATTTCAAAAAGAAAAAGAAAAATTTTTATCAAAATTCATCGATGTAGCTCAGTAAATCAATTCAAATAGTTGGTACTTTGAGTTTAAAATATGTAATAGGTCAAATATATTGTTTACAAACTTAGATTGTCGAATCCAAATGTATCCAGTTCTAACCACAAATGTACATTTTTTTAAGCATATTATATTAAAAATAATTACAAACAAATATAGATCCTGAGGACGTAGGACTCGAACTTCGTTTATTACTATGAATACGACCATTCATGGAACACAGTCAGAGTGCGTCTTTCTTCATACAGTAAATTGGTTTTGTAAATTCAATGACAATAATTACATTTCATATAATAAATTTCATTCATATATAGTAATAATAATTTAACTTTACACATTTACTGTTTAAATAAAATCGTAAAGTAAACATTAAATCTCTGTTTTTTTTTGTTGCGTTTACTATTTTACAGATAATACCACACACGTGAATTGGCATCCTATTTCTAATAAAAATACAATAAACTGAAGAAATAATTCTTCTAAACAGAATTACTTATACGAAAGGCTTATATTTGTACCGATTGGTGCATAAATAAGTATCTGGTAATAGAGCTTACACGGTTTGATTATATAGACTCAAATTTTCGGTGCCAAAAAAAAATAATGGTTATACTAAAATTTATATACTAAAAAGTGGACATATATAGTTATACAAAACTAGCATATACTAAAAAGTGGACATTTTTTGTAATTAGAGTTTTTCAATATCTCCCATCGTTACAAATTGTATTTTTAAAATGTGAATCTTTAAATGAATAGTTTTTGTAGCCCACGTAGCCTTAAGTCGATATAGCTTTCTATTGGAGCAGGAACTTTTTTAAATCACATTCGCACTTATAATACTAGTTGGGACTAGTATTTTATTTTCAAAAAAAAAAATTGAATGACGTATAAACAAACAAATATCTTTTTGTGAAGCGACATCAAACACTATCAGTGCTTGGATGGGTAACCGTCTAAGATTTTCTTTTAATTAGTAGAAAGTAATACAATTTTCGAAGCCACTGACTCTTTTTTTACCGAATTACCCAATTCATTACGATTAATAAATATTTAGTAAATGTAGATAGTCATTGTAGACCACTTTGTAAATAGTCTACAAAATATTACAATATTACAACAAATAATAGTAAGTTTAGGAATTTTTGTAAGTATTTGTAAGAGTAGTTAATGAAGTACTTAAATTCTCTCGTTTCGCTAAAAATACGCCAATCTTAGTTGCAATTGCATTTATTGCAATAGCCTAAGAGCCAACTACAAGGAAATAAAGGATTAAACCAGTGTTTTACGAAATTTCTTAAATATAAAACAAGAAATAAATTTATTCTGTAATTTATTGAATACAGTACGGGAAAACAATATAAAAATAATTCGTAAACAATAAAATAACAAATTCCTTCTATTTTTATCAAACTATTATATCGATAAATTTTAACTCACGTGGATTATGGATTTCATCATATTTTTTAAAATTATTTTGTTAATTCAATTTTCCGAGTCCATTGTGTTTCAGCTTAACAATTATCAGCTGAAAATCTTCAAATTGAATATTTTTTTAGGAAATAGTTGAATTGAATACTTGTAAAGAATGAAAAGTTTCGTGGAATTTTGGTAATGCTATGGTCCATTATTATTGTATAATTATTTTCTTTCAATTTGTATTCAGTTTTGATCTATCAAATTTTATACCTGGACTCTCTGACTAAATTCCGTAAGCTATGCTAAGCAAAGTAATAATATTATAAACACTAACTAACAATAAGTGAAATAGCTACTATACTTACAATAAAGGCTGGCTTACATAGTTATGAATATTAAACAGCCGGCTTTATTGATTATATTTAAGGTGCATAAAAAAAGATTTCTTGAAACAAGAAATTTGTGTATGGTATTTTTTTTATTCCAAAAAATTTTTTCAAATTTAAATTGGAGCCGAGCATGAAACAAACGAAAATTTCTTGTTGCCTCTTTCTTGATATAAATTTTTATTAATTCTGATAATTGAAGGCAATTAAAAGAATATTTTTGTTAGCTAGCGAATTTTTTCGTAAAAAATGTGAGTAGAAACTTACTCTCTTCGAAACTTACACTGTATTTTCTATTGTTATTTCATCTTAAAAAGCGGTCTACTTATTTACTCTAAGATACAATCTTTAATAATGTCTTCTAAGCTTACGAGTTAAAAAGGAGAATCGAATACCTCAAAAATAAGGTCGTGAATAGCTTTCAAACTTGCATTGATATTCAAAAAATATGTCCACCAGACATCTCAATGTATGGTGTCTTAACATAAATTATAACTTCTTTTATAATTTGTCTAAATGTATACAAATATTGAACTTTTAATAAGCTTAGCTTTGGAATTAACTGAGATTCCTTTGAATAAAATCTTTGGCGAACTTTTATATCTATATTGAAAGTGTGAATCTGTAATAAAAACATTAAAAGACCTCCTTAAGATCTGCTTGCCAGGTTTTGGCCCTCAGTTTAATGTTGATTCTATTACCTACAAGTACTATCTCATCTTCTTCCACCTTCATAAAATTCAAATGCTCCAATTCAGCATAATGAGGATGTACTCAATTGAGACATCACAACAATTTTATCTTCTAGTTCCCTCATGAAAACATGCCATTATATGAAATAAATGATTCTTTTATTTTCTCTCTTATTATTATCTTTTTTTGTAAATATAAAAGTAAGTACCTATGTGCAACAATCACTTTAATGTTGATAATAATAATATTGATTGCATAATAATTGTAAACAAAGATAGATATATGTTAATTACATATACCTACATGTATATAATAGAAAAAGATCACAATAATTTTTGTATGTATGGTTTTAATGTAGTGTTTTAAACGTTCTTAGAATTAATTAAATATAGAGGGAGCCGCAATGTTTGTTAAACTTCTACCAATGTACATTGTATTGACTTTAGTTTTGCGTTTATTACAGAAGGAGAGAAAAATAGCGGGACATTGAAAAGTAAAAAGTTATCGTTTTTTTCTGGCGGAAAAACGATAGAATTTTATTTAATTTTGTTCTATTATTCACAATTTTTAACCAATTTTGACAAACAAAGTATGTTATCCCAGTAAATTTGGGTCATAGTTTTCAAAAATTTTGTTATAAGAAACATATCTATACAAAATTTCAAGATAGTAAGGGTCTGGTCATGACTTTTCATAAAAGGGTTTAAGTTTGCACTTTATAAATATTAAAATTGAAAAGTATGACCGAAAATTAGCAAGTTTTAAAAAAAAGTTCACCCAAATCGGTTAAAATTTGGCCAAGATATCGGAGAAATTAATTTTTTGAATCTAATGACGTCACAAAAATCAAAAAAATTAATTTTGATCAATTATCCACCATTTTTAACCAATCTTGACAAACAAAGTATGTTATCCTAGTAAATTTGGGTCATATTTTTCAAATATTTTGTTATAAGAAACATATCTATACAAAATATCAAGATAGTAAGGGTCTGGTCATGGCTTCTCATAGAAGGGTTTAAGTTTGCACTTTATTAATATTAAAATTGAAAAGTATGACCCAAAATTAGTTAGTTTTAAAAAAAATTTCACCCAAATCGGTCAAAATTTGGCCAAGATATCGGAGAAATTAATTTTTTGAATCTAATGACGTCACAAAAATCAAAAAAATTAATTTTGATCAATTATCCACCATTTTTAACCAATCTTGACAAACAAAGTATGTTATCCTAGTAAATTTGGGTCATATTTTTCAAATATTTTGTTATAAGAAACATATCTATACAAAATATCAAGATAGTAAGGGTCTGGTCATGACTTTTCATAGAAGGGTTTAAGTTTGCACTTTATTAATATTAAAATTGAAAAGTATGACCCAAAATTAGTTAGTTTTAAAAAAAAGTTCACCCAAATCGGTCAAAATTTGGCCAAGATATCGAAGAAATTAATTTTTTGAATCTAATGACGTCACAAAACCAAAAAAATTAATTTTGTTCTATTATCCACAATTTTTAACCAATTTTGACAAACAAAGTATGTTATCCTAGTAAATTTGGGTCATATTTTTCAAAAATTTTGTTATAAGAAACATATCTATACAAAATATCAACATAGTAAGGGTCTGGTCATGACTTTTCATAGAAGGGTTTAAGTTTGCACTTAATTAATATTAAAATTGAAAAGTATGACCCAAAATTTGTTAGTTTTAAAAAAAAGTTCAACCAAATCGGTCAAAATTTGGACAAGATATCGAAGAAATTAATTTTTTGAATCTAATGACGTCACAAAAACCAAAAAAATTAATTTTGTTCTATTATCCACAATTTTTAACCAATTTTGACAAAGAAAGTATGTTATCCTAGTAAATTTGGGTCATATTTTTCAAATATTTTGTTATAAGAAACATATCTATACAAAATATCAAGATAGTAAGGGTCTGGTCATGACTTTTCATAGAAGGGTTTAAGTTTGCACTTTATTAATACTAAAATTGAAAAGTACGACCCGAAATTAGTTAGTTTTAAAAAAAAGTTCACCCAAATCGGTCAAAATTTGGCCAAGATATCGAAGAAATTAATTTTTTGAATCTAATGACGTCACAAAAACCAAAAAAATTAATTTTGTTCTATTATCCACAATTTTTAACCAATTTTGACAAACAAAGTATGTTATCCTAGTAAATTTGGGTCATATTTTTCAAATATTTTGTTATAAGAAACATATCTATACAAAATATCAAGATAGTAAGGGTCTGGTCATGGCTTCTCATAGAAGGGTTTAAGTTTGCACTTTATTAATATTAAAATTGAAAAGTATGACCCAAAATTAGTAAGTTTTAAAAAAAATTTCACCCAAATCGGTCAAAATTTGGCCAATATATCGGAGAAATTAATTTTTTGAATCTAATGACGTCACAAAAATCAAAAAAATTAATTTTGATCAATTATCCACCATTTTTAACCAATCTTGACAAACAAAGTATGTTATCCTAGTAAATTTGGGTCATATTTTTCAAATATTTTGTAATAAGAAACATATCTATACAAAATATCAAGATAGTAAGGGTCTGGTCATGGCTTCTCATAGAAGGGTTTAAGTTTGCACTTTATTAATATTAAAATTGAAAAGTATGACCCAAAATTAGTTAGTTTTAAAAAAAATTTCACCCAAATCGGTCAAAATTTGGCCAAGATATCGGAGAAATTAATTTTTTGAATCTAATGACGTCACAAAAATCAAAAAAATTAATTTTGATCAATTATCCACCATTTTTAACCAATCTTGACAAACAAAGTATGTTATCCTAGTAAATTTGGGTCATATTTTTCAAATATTTTGTTATAAGAAACATATCTATACAAAATATCAAGATAGTAAGGGTCTGGTCATGGCTTCTCATAGAAGGGTTTAAGTTTGCACTTTATTAATATTAAAATTGAAAAGTATGACCCAAAATTAGTTAGTTTTAAAAAAAAGTTCACCCAAATCGGTCAAAATTTGGCCAAGATATCGAAGAAATTAATTTTTTGAATCTAATGACGTCACAAAAACCAAAAAAATTAATTTTGTTCTATTATCCACAATTTTTAACCAATTTTGACAAACAAAGTATGTTATCCTAGTAAATTTGGGTCATAGTTTTCAAATATTTTGTTATAAGAAACATATCTATACAAAATTTCAAGATAATAAGTGTCTGGTCATGACTTTTCATAGTAGGGTTTAAGTTTGCGAATTATTAATATTAAAATTGAAAAATATGACCCAAAATTAGTTAGTTTTAAAAAAAAGTTCACCCAAATCGGTCAAATTTGGCCAAGATATCAAAGAAATTAATTTTTTAAATCTAATGACGTCACAAAAACCAAAAAAAATTAAATTTGTTCTATTACCCACAATTTTTACAATCAAAGTAAAAATAATTAAGTTTTACATTTAAGCGATAGAATAAAAGCTGTACCAAAATACACCTCTACTAAAATCAAAACGTATATTATTTCAATGAAGAGTCAATAAAAAATTATATTGATCGGTAACTTGAATTGATTGCTTTTGAAAACATCAAAAGATATTAGAAATTCTCACTATATATATTTTGTGTCGGCATTTAATGAAATAATACATAAAATGTTTTAATACAAAAAAACTATGGCGCGCTTCTATTAAAACAACAACATGAACAAACAACAACAGAGACATATTATATTTACAAACATGAGCTACTGTGTGCGCTCTGCAACACATTCAAGTGCTATACACTACCTAGTAACAAACAGTAGCGAATACATAGCGCCCTTATTTGGTTATTAGATTAATTACAAAAACGAAAAAAAAAAAACTGTTCTTTAGTATTAACTTTGTTACCAGAAAATATATCACCAACGCACAGTTTACAGGTAAAGAACATGCCGAACGGATTTGAGCATTGAATGTCCGAACGATAACTTTCTGATTTTGTTATTTATTGTATTAAATGATTAATAGCGATTTTTATGAATAGCAATTTTATTCAACTTTGCATGTGATTCAATATTATTTAACTTGGATTATTTCACGATTTGATATATATTTGTTCTATATATCGTCGAGTTTTTAAAATCGAAAGTCAAGTGATATTAAAAAAAATACTACTATATCCTCGCATTCGATAAATGAATCCAGTTTTTGTTTTTTGGGTATACTCTATATCAATTATTTTCGAAAAAGCAAAAACTTATTTAAATTTTATCCATTTTTTTTCAGGGTTCTCTTTAAATAGTAAATTGCACAAATTTACGAAATAATTTACCCATAAATTACGAAAATTTGGGGCATTTGGAGATTTAAATAATGCCAACGATAGTTAAAATAAATGCTTCAATCGTTTAATAAACATTCTTGCATTTCTCAGCTTTCTCGAAAGGGTACCTCTTAACTAAATTTTACCATTTTTGATATTAATTTTCAAATGATATTTCAGGAATATAGTTTACGAATCAATAAATGCTACCAGTTCTTATAATTTGCGAAAAAATTACATTTAATACCGATTATTAGCGAATTTTGAAAAACCTAAATAGGAACCGTATCTCTTTAAGGTTTCAAATTAAGAACGATGTATCATTAACTTAGTAGATATCGTACAAGTGTAGATCTTGTTTTCGTGGGTAAATCAATTCATTCCCTTTATAACATTAAAATAACAACAAAACACAACATTTGCCAACTATTTTACCTTTTTTAATGTGTATTAATAGTAGGGAAGCCGCTTATTACTTTACGCAGATTTAATATACAAGGTATACATTACAAATGCCTTCACTGAAAACAAATCGATGATAAAAATATTTCATATAGAAAATACGCAAGCCACTTTCATATGTATTAGAAGGCCAACACCCAAATAGTGTTTTTTTTTTTTACTTACAATGGTTAAGAAATATTTTATTCTATTCTCATTTAAATTAGAATTTCAATTACTAACGGGCTCATGAAAATTTTCAAAAATTAGGAATTTTATTTGGATTTTTGAAACAATAAGATATCTAAATATTTTAAAGAAAGTTATCAGAAAAAATTAAGACACAATGATATAAAGACAGAAAAAATAGGACAAAATAACGTATACGAGAGCAAGTAAATTATCAGATGTGTCAAATTTGCGCATTGTTTTCGTGGAAAGAATCATTTTTTCACGATTTGAGTACCTCTACGTCCTCTTTCAAAATTCTGGGTAACATAATAAATAGATAACCTGTCAACGTTTATTGCAATCGATATGACATCTTGAGCTAACTCACTACGAAAAAAGTGTAATATTGCTCATAAGAAAAATTTTGTTTTTATTCTTAATAGTACATACGTATAATTCTACTAGCTACATTTCGATTCTTAGAAATAAAAAAAGTCAATGAAATGATATAATTTGACAAATGACATAAAAAAGTAAAAATTTATACATTAATCATATCCGTGAGTATATTTTTAATTATTAAGCTTTAAAAAAAATACTTAAAGCAGCATTCTCTAAACCGATGCTAGAAGAAGCAACTTTTACTATAACTATATAGAAAAAATTTTTTGTTCATTTAGTTTAAAATCAGTAAGATAATTAAAGTATGATTTTTTATAAATCTTTGTTTCGTCCGATAATGAGCAATTTTTTCAATTTCTTAAGCATATAATTGAGTCACCTGATGACCTCCCTATTGCTAATAATTGTCGGTTACAAACCCTCATTTTTATTTTCCACATGAAAGTAAAATTATTTGGCTCTAGAAATTTAATAGTGAATTGTTCACTATTAGTCTTTATGAACAAATAAATTCTAATGGAACAATAAAAACGTTGAACACCTATATAATCTATCCTTACTTGAAACTATTCTTGTTTTTTAATGAACTTCATTGAAATTAAACCATCTATTATTATGTGGTATTCAAAGGAACATAAATATCAAATAATTAAAACTTCCAATGTTTAGTCAACTGATACACAATGTTCATGATTTTCATTTCTATTGTCTCACAACGTAATTTGAAATAATTACTTTCTATGAGAAACGGTTTTTTATTGAAAATTATGAAATCATTAAACCATTGTACAAGATTTGAAAACAATAACGACCTTGCAAATTGTTATTTGACCAATTTAATGAATAAATTAAGATGGCTTCAATTATACATCCAAATATATAGGTCAAACACCTAGTCCGCCTTTTTTTGGCTTCTACATGGACAGGCCACCAAGCCGGATCTATGACACCAAAACAGAAAAATATTTCTTTGCTTCGTAGAAACAGATATACATTTAAAAATTAGAATAAAAAAATTAGTTTAAGGAAAAATTTTCTTTCTTATAACCCTTTCGATTTGGCAATCTTTCCATTTTCCTCAAAAGTCAAAAAACAAACTTTTTTCGCTACAAGACAGTAGAAAACGCCCCATGAGGATTGTTTTGAAGAAAGATAACAGGTTAATTTATTAAAAATCTTAACTTGAAAACGAAAATTAGTGTCTTTTGCACCAATAACGTATATATTTTTCATTATGCACATACACAATGAATTGAAATAAATGCAGTAATGCTTATTATATTGTTCAAATGAATCGAAAAAAAGTGGTTTATGCATTTTGGGTATATAATATACAGAAAAAAAAAACAGAGAACATATAAACATAGAAATGATTTTATTTCTTTAACTCTGTTGGTAGTCAATTGGTAGTGACGAACGCGGCGTCGGACGGCGTTTCATTATAGTTCTTGTAATCACGTATGAACATAATTTTTTTTTTTTTGTTGCTTTAAAACTCCTTTTAAATCAAAAACTTTATATGTTCACTTTTTTTGTTTTACGATTAAAACACAATTGTTTTTATACATAAACTATACTTAAAATCAATTTTATTTTCATTATCAAGTGCAGAGTATATTGTCTTTGAGTATGCGTGTGTTTTACTAACAATATGTGAAATGTGCAATTAAAAATGTTTTAATCATGATTTTAAAAGAACTAAATGTTGGGTACTCGAAAACTATAAGGATAGCCATGGATGAAATAATGAGCCAAATCAATTTTTAGAGTCGACCATTTATACAATTATCTTGATTCGTCGCCGAAAAGAAATAGAAAATGTTTTAAGGTGGGTTTTATTTTTGGCAGGGACCTTTATAATAAAGACAGTCTTTAATGTAATATATGTAATAATTAGTAAATCAATTTTCGAGCACAATTACTCAAAAAATAATTGTTTAAATGATGGAAGAGTTTTTGTAGAAAATATCCAAAAAAAATTGCAATTTGATCAGTTTTTTGCGATTTTGTGATAATATTAAAAATCAACCTAAATTCCAAAAAACACTATTGCATTTTTGGTTAGAATAATAATGTCCTAAAATACAGAAAAACATCACTTATTTTACGGCGATAAGATTTTGAGACATTGTTTGCAATCTGTCCAAGACATTGGTCTACCTTAAGGTGACATCTCCAAAAATACGCCTTCTGTCCTCAAATATGATCAAATACTGGAATGAAAATTTTTGAAAATTTTCAGAGAAGAGATACGTAACTCTAAAGAATACAAAAAGGGATCCATTTAGCAATTGGATGCGTAGTTTTAAGACATTGTAAAATCTAAATTTTACCATATGTATTGATATTCATATAATCGTATTCTCTGATCCAAGTAGCCATCCAGATAGCTGAAATTTTGGTAACGTGTATATGCTATAAAATATGAATTTAAGTTCGTGAATAAGTAAAATCGGTTCATTAGATCCAATGAATTCACAACCAAACTTTCAAACCATAAAAGATAGAATAAAAATTTTGCAACAAAAGTTGTATATTTTTTGGAAATAAACAACTTTTATTAGAAAAGTGGTTTTTTATTATGAATATTAAAAATACCTAAATTCATTTATGGTTTTATTTTTTAAAGCATTCGAAATAGGCATAAAATAAAATAAGTCATTCTTACTTTTTGTTTTTACCCTTCATATAAATAAAATTTCAATGAAAAAATTTGTAACATAATGTGTCTTTGATATATATCTTTTACCGCCTATTTCACAAAAAACTATTCGGATCAAACAAATTCAATTTTACCATTTGAAGTAAATAAAAAAGTATAACATTATTGCCACGCATAGAATATTGATATTTCAAATTTGATAATTTCGGTGAGATGAAAAGGTCAAATATATGTCATTTAACTATATCGATTATTTTATAAACTTAAGTTTTGTATACGGAATTTTGTATAAAATTGACAATATAAATTTTTCTTATAAAATTGACAATTTTAAAACAAAATGTGGCAAATTGTACTTTTTAATCAATTTGTTAAATAAAATACAACAATAAAAGTCACACAATAATGTCCATTTTATGAAAATTTACATGAAATTTTACACACAAAACACTGAAAAAGAAATTTTATTTTCTAATAAAAAGATTTTTATATTACTTAAATAATAATTTAAGCGTAATATTTTTATATTTTTGAGTAATGTATAACTACTATATACAATGTGATACTACAAAATCCTTACCAGTACGACTATATTAATAAGTTGATTTCATTAAATATTCGTACCAAAATTACCTCACAATTCATCATTTCAGATAGTTCAAAAGTGCAATAAAGGCATACTTGATTTAAGAAAAACATACTGTAAATATCTACAAAAATGATATGTTTTAAAAGTCAAAACTAATTACTAAACATGATTGCAATGAATTATTTTATTACAAATTTATCGAACACACATATAATGATTTTTTTATTTTTTTTTTAAATAATAATAATTTAATTATATTCATCAATGTAATAATAAATAATCAACTTTTAATAATAATTTTTAAAATAATAATTAATAATAAATAATCGTATGTGTAAAATGACTTTTATTTTATTGAGATATGAACATTTAATATGTACATTTGTATATTGAGTGTCACGGATAGTTTAGTCATCTCGTAAAATTGTGCATATTTTTATCTACTTAACTGTTATGAAAAATATTTAATGAAATGATACAAATAAAAAAGTTTATAAAATAAAAAAATGCATGTTACTGTAATTTTTTATATTTGAATTTGTATATATTTAAGTAAATACGATAAAATTAAAAAGTATTTTAATATCCATATAACTTAATCGTGAAATTACTCTATATTATGTGTAATATCATTTCATACTAAAGACTTAGTACTTCACGTCACCATAGCCTGTGTAGCATTGTGTAATTTGAATGAATTCTTAAAAGGTTTTATTTAGCTTGTCTTGATTGTTTTTCGGATCAAATTTACTAATTGAAACTGTCTGAAATATTTACTCTCTTTCTTGTTGGCAGATTGATTTCAAATTTGGTAAACACCGTTAGTTCTGATGACAATACAATTAAATGTATTCAGTATCATTGTAAATCCAAGATGGCCATCTCTACTGATTGCGTATTTTTTCACAACTCATTCAAAATGATAATCTTTTTCATAGTTCACCATACACAAAGAAACTCTCAATTCATGATTAAGTTTATCACTAGCTGAGGAAAGCTTCAACAATTTTAGATTCAAGTATTTAATATTATAACTGTAACACTCTGTAAATATGGAAGGATAGATATAATAATATGTTAATAAGTTGAAGTCAAATAATAAAACATTTTACACAATAATATTCAAATACTACATTTTACTCCTTGCTATGTTCAAATAGTAATCATATTATTTATACAAAATATATAATAAATGATACAAAGTAATATAAAAATGTGTATCATTATGTAATATGCTGAACAATTATTTCCAACCGGCTAAGTTGCTAAATAAGTAACTGATACCTTGAATCACTTGATTACTTAGATAAGAGGTTGCGGATTTAAATACAGGTATAGGCAGTGTGATCAATTAAAATTTAAAAAAAGGGGTTAATTGATAACTTTGTCGCTTGAATAATAACAAAGTAACCCATAAAAAAGTAAAAATTTATTGGTCACCTTGTGCTAGAAGGCATCTTTCCTTCAGATGGAGAGTACAGAGGACCAAAATATCTATGTTCAAGGGAGTCAGCTGCGTTTTCCCTCTTAATATACTCTATATAAAAAAACGCATCATTGTATAATACACTTAAACATTATTTAATGTTAAATCTTCAAATATTATTTTCTGCAGAAGATAAAAGCCTAGTATAAGTGATTCTGCTAGATCATTTTGAAAGCAGCAACGAAAACCATCTCAGAGTTCGAAGATAGTCGGTGCGAAATCGTTATTCTAAAAGATTTTAAATTTTAAACTAAATATAGCCTTCTTCAATATTAATGCTTTTGTTTCAACTCTCTTGTAACTGTTCGATGGCTTTTGGCTTTCAAAATTAGCCTTAATGTCGGCACATTTAGAGATATTAGTAATATCACAGTCGATTAATTTTTCGTCATAAATTTTTTGTATTATCTAAGCGTATTTCGACTAAAATGTAATTCGACTAAAATCATCCATAAATGCGTCAAGTGAACATACTGTTACTAATATATCGACGAGTAAAATATCTATCTCGAATCTGATGATAACTATACTGTATTTATAAATAAAATGATCTTATTAAGACTCTACAAGACTGTACGAAATTCAACGTATGACTTTCTTGAAATTTATAATTAATTTTCATGTCACTATTTTATTAATCATTTTTTTTTAACTCGAAAATGTCCATTATTTGCACTATTTTTTTAATTGCTTTATATAATAGACTTGCATCTATAAATAATACAGTTTTTTTTAACATCAATTGGTATGGCAGTTTTACTCTTGAGGTGGATCTGTCAGATGATGGATAAAGTAATGAATATGGATGGCTTACATAACGTTGGGAATTTTGTTCAATACCTGTATAATATGAACAGTGTTTAATAATAATAATAGATGTACCCATTGAATTGGTTTGTACAGGTACTTACATACAACATTATGCATATATTTATTATAAATAATGTAATATATACTATACATATCCTATAAAATAATCTTATATACTTTCTCTATATATATATAAAATATATTTTATATATATTATCTATGCTTGCATATGTATTGGAATTTCATAACAATTAGAATTAACGACATATACAATTTGTATTTGTAAATTCAAACCGTATATGGACAAAGGGCAGACCATCGCGAGTACTTACAACAACAACGTTTTAACAACAATATCTTTTCTTAAAAAAAAAAAAATAACTTATTTATGAATAGCTTCAAAAAAATAGGAAGACACATTTTATTAATATTATTATATTCTAGTCAATTTAATTTAAATTTATCCATACGCCATTTTTTTAAGCATTAGAAATTAGCTTCATTAACAGTTATGAACATGGAATGTTTTAAGCTGTTTATTATTTAAAAAAATTACTTCTAAGTTTATTTCAACTGTTTAGAACTTCAGAACCTTTCATTATAAACAAGGGTTTTGCTTAGATTCTCTGAAATAAGGTAGGAACAATTTTGCAGTAGTGTACTCTCAAAATTGTATACTTCTGGTACCTGATGTTATTTATTAAATGTGAAAACATTCCCTTTACGAAAATTGCCGTTAGAGGTATGTTATAAATTGAAGCTTGGAATTAGAAAATTTTTGATGTCGGGGTCAAGTAGATTTTTGATAAATCGGATTGGGAATGGAAAATTGGATAGCAAAAAAAAAGTTAGCAAAGCGATTTTCGGAAATCCCGGAAAGAACGAAATTATTATTATTTCTTCATGTAGCTTAAGTGATCTCATAAAGTGACAGGAAATAAATTCCAATCTCAGCAACGGGTTTTTCAATTCTGAAAATGAAAATTCAAATTTTGATGTGAAATATAGCAAATCTAGTATCATACAGCAACACTATTCTACATTTTCTATGTCTTCGTCGTAATAAACATTAGAAATACAATCTACTAAAGTATAGTTCGACGGCTTTTCCCTCCTTCATTGCGATTCATTTCTTTAGAATTACACATAAACCTGTAATTAATAAATTTTCAAGTTGTTAACGTTTATGCCATCCGAAATAAAAATTAGAAGCTTCAAATAAAAAAAAATAAAAACCGTTACTATCAAGCTACGAAGTTTACAAATTTCTTAACTTTGATGATGAAATACCGCTCACTATCCTTGTAAGATGTAGGTAGCAGTATGCATACACATGCAATGTCGTAGCATTTTAAAATTGTAGTTCGACTGCTTATATCGATACGGTAGCAAAATACCAACACTTGAAACATCCCACACACATACAAATTCATTTGTAGGAATCTAAATCGAATAATAATGGGTGTTAACAACGAAAAGTTATTCGTATAAACCCACAACCTATAAGCTTTGAATTAAATTAGAAAAATGTTTATACATACTTTATTTTTAACAAATATAAAGAATAACGATTTTCATATAATATATTGAATTTAAAAAAAAAAATTAGTATACATATCTATGTGATTTCAATCATCTTGTGACTTCCACTAGCAAAATAAAATAACGTTTAGTAAAAATATTATTATAGGAACTTTTGATAAAGAGCGTACATTATTCCGGAACTACCAGAATTTTGATGATTTACCAATAGAAAAATGAATTCTAATTCTGTCCAAATTTCGATATGAAGTGTTAACCAAAAATATATCTGTTTTTTTAGGAGAAAACAAGTGGGTTTCAGATATTTATGTGTGTGTGTGTGAAATTCTAAGTACCTTCTAATACCTTCTAAGTTTATAAAGTCCAGTGACACGTCGAAGCATATGTTTTTCTAATCAAAAGTAATAAAAAACACTTGACAGTTTATAAATTGATGCTCTCTCTGGTGAATGGGTTGTACAAAACTGCTTAAATTACATACACATCCATCATTTATTAAAAATTTTTTTTATAAAATATTAATAAACCCTAATCTTGAATCCCATATCCATCACGTTTTTTGGCTTACGTGTTATGTTACCATTCTTAATTTAAACAAAAAACTGATTTTATCAGCATCTATATCAAAATTTTGTAAATACGCTCAATATTTTCTGGCATTTAAAAGTTAT
Source organism: Chrysopa pallens (assembly GCA_020423425.1). NCBI lineage: Eukaryota > Metazoa > Arthropoda > Insecta > Neuroptera > Chrysopidae > Chrysopa > Chrysopa pallens. The sequence goes on from CM035594.1 coordinate 64,063,577, forward strand.
GACTAAATTTGATAAAACCTCATTTAATCTTTCTTTTGATTTCCAGTTGACGAGTTCACGTTACAAGACAGCTATAATTGCTTTAAGCTAAATATCAAAGCCACGAATATATGATATTTCCTCTAATGTTGTTCATTCTTCTAAGACACATTTATTTCTTCGTAGATAAAAACTTTTCTAGTCGTATTAGTTTTCTTTGGGAATCTATGGAAGTAAATTACAAGTATTGCACAAACTAAAAATGTTCTTCTCCAATAATATATTATAAGTACATGTATGTGTAACTAGAAGAAGTTTTCTAATAATATTTTATTTATACTGTGGTTTGTGAATATGTTTTCAATTGTGGTCAATTGTATATTATATGTTGTGAGATGACCTATAAGGTGAATCTATGCCACCATACACTATACAGATCTATAAAGGTCATTTAAATATCTATATATATGTATAATAATAGTAAGTACAAATAATAGACCTTATATAATATGCGGCATTAACTTTGATCATATGGATACAATATACTTGAAACAATAATCATATTTTTAAGTTATTAAGATCTATATTATTATTATCACTTCAGATAAACAACTTCGATTTTTTGTTTTAATTTTTTTTTTGTTATATTTTACACCGACCTCTTCAATATCGAGTCGAATAAAATGAGTTGTATGATGAACTCCAAGTTGTATGATGAGATCTGTGAAAAAAATACGTGGAAAAGAATTATTCACTGCCAACGAGAGACTGGCGATATTTTAAACACTTTTTTGTTTTTTTATAGTTAATCGCTTAAAAAAATCTAAAAAAAATTTTCATCTCCGAGAGGGGTGATAAAAGAAACCTTCGCGAACATTAGCAACTTAGAATAAGAAGCTAAGTAGAACATACAACCAAATTTACGTGCACATCGGTGCTGTTTGCTGAACCTGCGAGGAAAATCCTGCATAAGCTTGGCTATAAGGCTGCAATTTTCAGCGTACACGTCTTTTGAGCATTAATTACTCCACTATAAAACCGACAATAAAAAGAAAAAAATTCATTTAACATTGAAAACTTCAAAATTTCTTATCGGCCCAATATCTTTTCAATGTCGGCATAATAAATAATTTTTCTAGCTAGGAAATTTGTAACAAGAGAATTATTTATAAATTTTCAATTCAAAATTATTAATTTTTTTAGTTCGTAGAACTACTGCATAAATACAAATAAACGCCAAATAAAAAAGTTGCATTTAAATAAATTTAAAACAAATGTTGAATTCTTGCAGTAAATAAATATAAATGGATCATTTTTGATAAGAAACAGCAAATTGCAAAATTTTTTATTATTAAGTGTACACTAAAATCAATTAAAAAACAATCAATACAAATTTATACATTCAAATGATGCAACTTGATGATCTTTTAATAGTTTATAATGTAAATAATTATAAAATTAGCAATATAATTAAAAACTTATCTACAATTTTATTGGTTTTGAAAGTAGCTTGTGTGCATAATAATTTTTTACAAATAAAATTTATAATTAGAGATTGGATTCATATGATGTGTTGATTCATATGAGTAATATTTAGGTTCCTATAATACAGAATATATTTCGTCCTACCATTTTAGTTATAACTATGAATATGATGTGCTCCGCCGATTTCGAAAGGTAATTTGGTGTGCAGAAAATTATTTATATGAATTTTCAATTAAAAATTATTTGTAGTATTTACGTTTTTTTGAAACCGGTTTGTTTTTCTTGGAAAACTTTTTATAGTGTTGTAAGACCGACGAAAATCAAGCGTAAACTTAAAGTTGAATTAAGACCAAACTGGAGACATTTTTGAATGAATAGTAAAAAATTTGATGCGGATGGTAAAAATCTTGTGTCTGAGGTTATTAATCTTACATTGCATCAATGATTAACGTTGATAAAGACATTTTTTTATCAGTGATATATTGCATTTACGCTTAACCAAAGATAAAACTTGACTTTTAAGTAAATTCCTATAAGCAATAGTCCAAATTAATTTGGTTAAAAGTAACTCTCAGATCAAACAGGACTGGTAACTTACATTAATATCTGTACACTGCGTATAAGAAGACACAAGAGCTTAATTTTATAAAATTTATTGAAAGTTATGTATCAATTTCTTAAGTATAAAATATGAAGTGTTTATTTAGCTCTTAGAGTAATATTATACTTTTTTTCGTCGATATATTCAATTGAAGATGTCTTAAAAAGTAACCATCTTATTTGCCAACATAAGTTATGGCACTTTCTTTCTGTGCCAACAACAAACAATATATATGTAAAAGTAGATATTTTACTGTGTTCAATAAAAAATAATTTTTTTATGTAAATGAATAGCTTAAGTGATTTTAATAAAGATTTTAAGTGAGATATATTGATGATTTTATAAAGGTTTATACATTTTAATATTTTCTAAATGATTCATGTTTGTTCCGGATAATATGCTTTAAAGTAGATGGAAAAATAAATTATTATTATATTTGATTCTAGTAAATTATTCTGTTCAGAAGCCATTTTTGGTAACCAGAAGCCATTTTTGGTTCCATAATCTTCATATTTAATGGGTTAAATTTATTTTGTTTGTAAAAATGAACGAATCCTGTTTTTCTTAAAGTCTCTAGACGCCATTAGTCAACGAATACATTAATGAAGGACACCCCACGGACGTAAAGTAATTACTTATCTCAACAGATCAACAAAGTTATGCAACATTTATACACAGTTTGTAATTGGATCGGCGACCGCATAGAATTGCTGTGTTGTATAGATTATCCCAAATGTAGTCACTATAGGACCTAAGTTGTTGAAAAATGTTTTTTGAAAGGACAGTCGGGTTTATTAATATATTTAACTGTTTATTCCTATTGCATTCAAATTTTCTTGTTATTTTCAATGATCAATAAGTTGTATATTAACAAGAATTTTTTTTTTTGCTTTGTTTACGAACAATATGGGCAACTTTTTCTCAAAGAACCGTTAACAATTTTAATAAATATAAAATATACTTACTTTATATTGTACCGAATAGTGCTGTTTGTTGTACGTGATCAAAACTGTGAATACTAATTAGTAAAAATGCTTTTAAAGAAAACAACCATCATTTTTTAAGAATTAGACCAATTGCATCATCATATCTTGAACAATAATGTTTACATGATTGTGTTTTATGTACACTTCTATATCAAACAATTCTACGGTCATTGATAAATTTCACAGTACTTTGCTTATTTTAAATATCTATAAATACATATATATATATATATGTTTTAATGCATGAATAATAATTGTAAAAACAGTTCTTTTCAAACAATTTTATTTAAATACGATCGTTTATGTATATAATACCATGCGTAACAAAAATATGGGTGCCAATCCATACCATAGATAGAAAATATTATCGAATTACCGCAAAATATAGCATACATTCACTGACGCCATAAAATTAATTATTTTAAATAACATATCCATCAACTTTGTTCAAGATTTACAGTAGTTATCTAATCTCGGTTGATTTTTCATATAATTTAAGAATTTCAACTATTTTAACTAAAAGTATACAAAAATCGAGTCCATTTGTGGATTAAAAAAGGTTTTGTTAAAGAATTTAATATACTTTACTCGAATAGAAGGAAATTTTGACTCGATAAATTTACAAATATTTGCTTCTTTCCACATTTAAAATAATCTTTAATCAATGCAGACATGTTAGTCATTAGTTCAGTCAAGAATGAATAAAATTTTGAAACATATTGTATCTTTAATATTTGCATATATTTTCAACAAATATTAACCATAATATACAAACTGAAAAGTATATAATATAGAATAATATAATATCATCTAATAGTTTAATATTTTTAATAGATTTCAAAAAATTTCACTTTGATTGTACAGCAAATATCCAGATTGTTAGAAAATAACTCTAAATTGATTGTAAGAAAACTCATTCAAATACATCCGTATTTGTTATGTAAATGAGATAATACTTTGGGCACTAATATTTAATTTAAAATCATCAACAAAATGTAATGACACTCTAGTTATTATTATTATACTTAACCAAGTATCGGTTATCTATGAAATTAACTTTGTTTATGCTAATCTTCACTTGTTTAAAGTCTTTTTTCCCAAGTATATCTTTTTTAATATACATGTATTGTTTTATGTACAATACTCTCTTATAAAATATAAAATGCTCTATTAAAAAATATAATTGCTAGTTAAGTATGTCGAGAAAATGGTATGCGACTAAACAACTTTTGTTTGATTTATTAAAAAATCAAGAAAAAACTACATAAATACGTTGAACAATGGCAATAGAAAAAAAAATATTTTGAAATTCATAATCATTGCACATCACACCACAAGATATAAGAATGACTTGGCAACTTTTTTTTTCAACCAAGAGTGTCATCAGTTGTCTGGATCTGTCTGGTAATAAGTGAGGTCTGTCTAGGAGGTCTACATATAGAGGTATATGCCTATGTGTATACACACATTTATAATACTTATAAAGTAATACACTCTATATTCGACCCGCATTATTTATTAAGACCCACCTCAATGTTATGTTGTCATTTACAATTAGTGATGAAGGAATGGGATTCTTCTCAACAAAGACAAGAAGAATTAAATACGTTTACTCATCGCTATCATTATTATAATAGTAATCTTCTTTTTTTTTTAACAATAATTATTGTTATTATTAATATCACTTGTAGTTTGGTATGGACACAGTTAGAAAACAATTTTCAATCAACAATTATTTCAAATATCCCAGTGGTATGCAAAGATTTATTAAAAAAGGAACAAGATTGGTCAAAGGAATTATTTTACTCGGACAAGACAGTATTGCTACAGTAGAAAGACATATCAGATTTTTTGTCCCTAAAGTGTTACAAAATGCAGCAACCTAATTTTTAAAGGTTGAGGGATAGTTGGGTGACTAAACAATTCAATTTGTACATCTATGCATAGAAAATATGAACTATCTTTTATCAACTAAAACTTTTAACATTTTATAAAAGTTTTACTACTTTAAAAAAAAAAAATCGATAATAAATGTCCATTTGTTTAGGTGCCAATTTAATTTTTTCGTCTGTGAAATTGATATAATGTTTCAATAAAACAAAAGTTGTGAAAAATATCTGAGTTAAAGAATCTGACAATCGCACACAAAATGAAACGATTTCCTTATATGCTCGAGACTTTGAAACATACATGAATAGATTATATAACATCAAATACAGTCAAATTATTTTTATTAAAATATCATTATTATTTTACTTTAGAAAATGTTATTGAGAACATAAAAGTTTTTATGTTTAACGTGTCTCCTTTGAAATTCCACTCAACCGGAACAATTATTTGAAAATCCACTTTACTTTATAACACAATAAGCTTTTATTAACATTTATGAATTATATTTCTGACGAAAAAATATTTACTTAACAAATTATAAAATCGGTAAAACATAATCTTTATATGAATTATTATTGAAAACATTTTATTGGCGTTGTCTGTTGATATCCATCCAAAGACAAGGTATTAAAAATTAATATCTGATATAACAGATCAATACATTTAATATGTTTTGTCATTGGATTTATGAAACCATTTATTATGCAAGACTATAGTCATTTGACACAATCAATATTTTATTGGTATAAAAGTTGATTATAAATTCGACTTACTGGAATATTCAGAAAATCGATACATAACATATCTTGGAATATACCGATTGGAAGTCAAATAGTAACCCTATGTAATATGCTTAGTGATATTTTCTGTGAACATTTCGTTTATGCGTATTGTACGTTATGCATTAATGTGCGTTGTTCAGAAAGTTACTGGTATCGCACGCTATGGTTAAATACTTAAAGCTTTTGAAGGTTAAGTTTAACTAGGGTAAGTATATTATTAATTTATTAATTAATAGACTATAACTACTTTTTATTGAATCGTATGTTCATCTATATTTTGTCATCAGTTATAAAACCAGTGACAATTTATTACATTTCAATATAATTTATTGCAAATAATAATCAATATTAAGTGTAATGGTTATTGCTGTTGATGTTGATGATGATGTCGTTTTTAAATATATATAAATACATTTTTAAGTCTAATTTAATGATTTTATTGAAAAGTGATTTTAATAATAAAATAAAAACGCATTAAAACTTATTTATATTACTGATTTTTATATCGATTTATACGAAACATTGTGTTGCAGTAATGTCTTTTTTTTTATTATTATTGTCGTTAATATTCTTAACACTTTCATATTTTATTCAATCTATAAATAAATTACAACAAAAATTGATTTTTATTTAATTATTTGTTATGTTATTTTCTTGTAAATTTTTTAGGTACATTTAGTATTTTTTGAGATGTGAAAAACTCAATAAACTGGCGAAACTGCTAGGACACCACTTTCTGTAAGTATATACAAATAATTCATCTTATACATTCATAGTGATTTTTTTGTTTCTCAGAAATTAATTTTTTTTTTTTAATGTGTTTAAAGTGCAATAGGCCTTTTTATCAAAGAATTTTCTCGTTTATAAAATAACTAAGAAAATAAACCAAACTTCAATTGGAAAATTTTTATAATGCTTGGCTTACTATATCTTCAACATTATCTTACAGATAATTGAAATTTTTAATTGCCTTACTATTGGATTATAAATTTGTTAATGTTTAGAAACGGATTATCAGATTTCAGATTTAATTTAGATCAATTCTACATAAACTCGTTTAAATTATTCATAGATCTGTCCGTCTGTTGTTTTAATCCTAGTTTAAATGAAGAGCTATATTTGAAGATCTTGTCCATCTATAACTTTTATAATTTCCTATAATTTCCTCACTATTGCATTATAAAAATGAATTATTTGAGTATTGAATCATCCAGTAAAATATTGGTTTTTTTTTTATTGTATTTATTAAAATTATTGTGATTTTTGTGGGCGCATCTTTTTTTTTTTTTTGAGGTAAATATAATTTACACAAAGGGAAAGTGAGATATGTAAATTCATATTAAATATGACATATCTGAATATCCAAGAAAAATAATAATGTCACAAATATTTTGTATGCAACAAATAAACTTTTATTAAAATGTAAATAATATACAGGTAATAAAGCAAGCGTACAATTTTTTTTTTTTTTTAATTCTCATTTTATTAAAGACATCCTTACTTCTTAATTGGTCAGACAAATCGCGAAAAAAAGATAAAAGTAATTCTTTATAGCATTCGATACAACTTGTAAGAGTGTGACAAACCAATTTAAACACTAAGTGTACATACAAAGCACAAATATATGAATTTGTATAGATTTATGAAGAAAGAGGTATTTACTTAGTTTTTGAGAAATTTTTGAGAATATCTATCTATATTTGTTCCGCTATAACTTTTCCGATTCTTCTGAAATTTCCTATACACATTTAGGATTTTTACTTTGTAGTTCAGCGTCATTGATGCATCGATGTTTCGCCTTAACAAATTTTCATAAACTCATATACTAATAAAGAGATGCGACCTATATTTCCTTTTGAATAAGAATAGAGTGTCACCGTGAATGAAGTTGTTAAAATAAACAGTATAGTTTAGAATATCCCCACCATTTTGCAATAAGTTTGTGATAGACATCACTAATCGGAGAGACCCATTCAGGATCAGACTGAATAATAACAATAATTTTTCCAGTTGATCCAAAAAATGTAACAGAGATCTTCTGCTCAATGGAGGTACTGGTGTAAATATAGCCACAAAATATACGGTAGCTTTATATCTATAAATGTTTCTTTTTATAATTAGTGGTAGCCAGTAAAACCAGTAACACCAAAAATAAAACACTGCAAACAAAATAAACATTGTAATTATTTTCGAATTAAGTTGTTCCGGTCAATTAGTTTCGGTCTATTTGTATTCCAACATAATGGCTTAGTCATACACAAATGCATGCATACAGTTTTAATCAATACGTATTTTTATTTACAATATAATCAATAAATAGCGTTTGCGGCTATTTTCACCGGTTTAGTTACCTAATAATGAAAATGATAAGTTTTACGATTCAGCTCCAATCTTGACATGAGACAACTTTATTCATTTATACAATTTACATTGGTGTCAAATGGATGTTGTATTTTAACATCAAAGTATTACGACTTTTCAAAGACAGTAGCTAAGAGGAGCATTATAAGAAAAATATACATTTTTGAAGTATTTAATTACAAAAAACCTCACCCGACTTTAAACATGGATTACAAACTCAATCTCAGGCAAATAAAAAGGCTTGATAATTGTAGCTACAGATGAAAATAATTTATTTCGGTAATATTTTGTGTCAAAATAAGTAGACTTTATATATAACCTGGTAGTTTTTAACGAATTTTTATCATTAAATATGTAATGATTATTTAGCCATGAAAATTCTACAAAATATAGATAATAATTCTTGACTTTGTCTCCAGGATTAAATCTCTCTCCAGGAAGATTACCAGGAAGTTTACTAAACCTAAATTGAATAATCGTAAATTTAAAAAAGATATACAATATTTTATATAAACCCATAATATAAATTCAAATTAAATGAATATTCAAATAATTTTTGTCATTTAATTAAAATAAAAATTATTACATCAAAGTTTACAATGAAAAAATGTACCCATATTTATGTAATATACTTTTGAAAATTATATCTATTGTAAACTCCACATGATATAAAATTTTTGAAATAATTTTCTGTCTCTATACCTTTCAGCGTTCTAATAATATTATTCAGTAGTGTTTTATACAGACAAAAAATAAAAAAATTATTGTCATTTTTTGGTAAAAATGAAATAAATTCCTTTCAATATAACAACATAGAGCATTCATATAATTTTGAACAAAGTTATGATTATAATAATAAATATTTCGTTTCCAAAAAAACCATAAAAATTGTTCATGTAGTTATACAAATATGATGAAGAAAAATATTAATAGTAATTTGTGTCAAGTATATTTATTTACGAGTTTTTAAGCATACCGTACCTATTGATTTCCAATTCATGGTTTCATCGTTTGAGATTATCCACTACAACAACAAAAATAAATAGAATTAACATTTATCTCGCAGATGGTTCCATAAGACACATTTGTATCAACTATTATCGGGATAGGTTATAAATTGTGTATCAAATGTCATCTAAGTCGGTTAAGCCGATTTCAGTTGTTTTTTGGAATTTTTATAGAAAATTGTTTTTTGAAAGTTAAAGACTTTCTAAAATGAAAGTACCAAACTTTTCAAAAAGCCAATGTCTGTACTCATACACCATTTTATTATCAGTAAGAAAAGAAATTCTACAAATTTCTGAAAGGGAGTTCATCTTTTAAAGTAATTGTTGGTCTTTAATATCACTGTAGTGTTGTACGAATCCCTAAATGCTGAAGTTGAAGACGCACTTTACCTTATTTTTATCTGTTGTTAATCTAAAATTTATTGATTCAGTTTTGTAATAAAATAGTATGGTTTATATTGTATATTTAGTGAACTCAACGATGGAACCCTTGGGTGTTTAATGTTTATTTTTTATGAGTGTAAACCCAATATAATGGTTTTGTGACATTCTTTGTTCTTGTTACATATATTTGGTTACAATAGAAAAGGTCCAGTTTTGTATATATATATATATAGCTTGTTCAACAGGTAACTTATTATTATTAATATATAGATAAAATGTTTTGTGGTAGTAATTAAAATTTTTTATTACCTACTTACATTTGAAATATTTATTTAGGTTACCACAGCTTTAATTGTTTCATTGTTTGTTCTGGGATTTAGGTTTTAAATTCGCAAAAATCATGAAAAATAATAAAAAAATATATGAATACGTGAAACAAAAACTGGGCGGACGGAGTATTAAAAAATTTGACAAACTTATACTTTATGCAGGGAAGACTGGAGAATCCTAATATTTGTTTTAGTAAAAAATACATTAAATCAATAAAAAAAATATTACACACACTATGTACGACTCACATATATAAGAAGTATAGCTTATATTACACACCCAACTATACACACGCATATATACTCTTTTGTTTAATATACTGTTTTTTTTAATAGCTCTGAGATTCACTTTCGAATGATTATGGTTACCGATGTAAAGAGCTCGATATTTTGGCAAATGCTGAAGAAATATGCGTAATATATAAATTGGTCTAGCTATTACATCCATAAATAGTAAGTTAGGAAACATTTGGGTTCATTTATTGCAATATATCTTTATTTTTTGTTATGTAAATCTGTTGAATTTAAAACATCTACAAAACAAATTAAAACCCTAAAATATGAAAGTAGAAAACTTAAATAATGTGTTTTTTTTAAACTTTAAAATAATGTCGTTACAAACCAGAATGAATGTGTGATTAAACAAAAAACTGACCTTTTCTGATGAAAGGTTATCAAAAAAAAAATGGCAGTAAAAACAGTGTATATATTGTTAATAAAAATTTTTAACATGCATAAATAAGTATATTTACATCGCTTTAATAAGTTAGTAAATTGTTAATTATAACATTAATTTAAAACCAAAAAATAATAAATAACCATTTTCAAAATTCATGACAAACTGAACATGAACAAGTTAATAATAATTTTTGCATGATTATAAAAATAAATAATTTTACAATTTAGTTCGTTAATTCTGTTTTGTATGTACTCAAACAGGTGTAGTATATCTGTATATGCATACTTACTTTGTTAATTCATGAAGGATATGACGAAATAAGTCAACGATTTTCATGTCTAGCTAATAAAAACTTTACTGAAATTCGTGAGTCCGATATCATTCTAAACCGAGTCGATAATAATAATAAAACGGGATTGTTTCATTTTTGTGTGCGATGGTCATATCCTAAATTTTTTTTTATATCTAAAATATAGAATCTGAAAATCTGACAAAAATAGACTTAGGATATCACACATAAAGATACGAACTTGAGAACCTTTGATCTAATTGGTCACAAACAAAACAGATTTGGATCAAAAGTCTTACGACATAAATTTCGATTTTTTTCCCAATTTTCTAGATCAAATTATTTTCGAAAAATCCTAGAGTTCTCATTAATAATAATAAAGTCTTACGATATGTCTTTGCTCGCGTGGCTTTTGTTAAGGTGGCCGATTAATGCGTATGATTAATTGAACCCTGGAAGCATTTATGTCTTTGAACTATTAATGCTGCATGCTGTTATTGTTAAGTGTTAATTGTTTTGTAAAAATCTTAATGTTGCTTGATCAATTTCTGCTAGTTTTTGAAGCTGGATTAATCTATTGAAGGGAGCCTGCAATGCATTTGCTTCGATAGAGCCTTCATAAAATTGTACGGATTTCAAACTTAAATATATAAGTGTATATATAAGTGTACAAGCTTACTGAGTATACTTTACTTATAGCCACATGATTAATGATACAATATGATAAAACAATTTGTATAAGAGAGTAAATTGATTTGATTTCTTGAAATTTATAATTATGTACCATATTTCTTCTTGTTCGTTCGTTATATGAGAGACTTACGATCGTATCAAATGAGCGTATAAGAAGAAGTATTCGTTTTTATTTTTTATTTTTTTTTTTTTTTGTTCTTCCTCCAGTCCAAAGAGGTAAGTAGATACAAGCCATAAATATTATTTACTCAATGAACTTGTAAATGTAATTGATAATTAGTTGTACAACTTGTAATTTTAATAACTAAGTCTTAATTTTATTTCATTTTGTTTGTTTGTTAAAGGTTTTCTTTGCCAGGATCAAATTATTGTATGATATATCACATTATTATTGTTTGCTTATTACGGCAATACATAAACTGTGACATCTTAATAGGCATAGATTAGTTTATAAATTTTATATAAAATTCCAATACTGAATTGGGATATTAAATATTATTTTACAAATATATTCAGATGAAATGAAACTTTTTTTCACCAACTTGAGTTGTACTGTTCATATTTAGAGTAAAGTTATATAATATTTTCTAGTTTATAAATAAATTTCATCAATACATCCCCTTATAACTATTTCATCATGCCCCAAGTATCGTTGATAAATATTACATTAAAATTGATATTCACCAAGACGTTAAAACTGTACCAAAATTTACAAATTATAAACATTGATTTAGAGGGAGTTTTATTTGAAATACAAAAACAGCAGGAACCGAAAAAAAGTTAAAAGAAATAAAAAAGATTAATAAAAAATTTATAAATACTCTGAATTGCTTATTTTTGAATTCACAAAAAAACACTCATAAATAAAAATTTAGGTTGACTTCTTAAAAAAAAGATATATATCTAATGTTCAAGGTGTGACATTTTAAGATTCCCACAGAAGAAAGAGATGATCACATTTGATGTGTTGTTGTAGTAGGAACAATAATACTATACACCTGCGTAATTCGATCATATGTATAAAAAAAAAATGGTAAAAATTATACAAAAATATTTGTATACAGGTGGTTAAAAAATACATTTATAATGTGACTTGTTATAACTATATACATGTTAAGTAAAATGAATCTTAATTTGTTAATTGATTTATAAATTAAAAAAGCTCATATGTGTATTACTATAAAAATACAAAAGGGTTAATTTATTTATCTTTTTTAAAATTTTCGGGTTGTAAGAAAAATCTTTGTAACGAAAATTTTATCTTATTCATGAATAGCATGTTGATTATTTATCATAAATTATTTTTAAAATTTAAGATTTTTGACACTGCACAAAAATCTAAATAAAATTTTGTAAATGTGTGTTTCTAAGTTTTACATGTATTATAAGATATTTTTGATCCGAATAAGTAATCCCAAAAATTTTTCATTGCAAATTTATAGATTTTTTTTTATCGGAAAAAATTGATGATGGAGAATCAAATTTCCTTAAACAAATTGGTATAAGATATATATTTTTTTTGGTATCTACATGTTATGATGAGAATTTATAATCATTTAGGGTAAATCTGAGAGATCCGTATGGGAAAGATGACTGGTTTAATTATTTCGCGGCATCCATAAGTTCATAACAGATCAAACACTGAAATAAATGAGTAGTATAAGATTAAAGAATAATTTAGAAACCATTTTATTTACAAAACTATGTAAAATGATCATTGGAAGTTTTTAAAACTTGCTTAACTATAAAAACTGATCAAAATATAACCAAATTAATATTCACCTTTACTATATGTATTCAATAAATTCTAATTTAATGATCGCATAAAAGATATATACGCAACATATTAAATACATATATAAGATACCTACAAATAATACACAAATATTATTTATGAAAGATTATAGTAATACTTTAAAATGAACCATTTAATATTATCTTAAAAATTATATATATATATATATATATATATATATATATATATATATATATATATATATATATATATATATATATATATATATATATATATATATATATATATATATATATATACAATTTGGGTTTTAGTATGATCATCGGAGTCATCTATTTCTGTCATAATTATATAATATATGACTTCAATAAATATATTCTTTTTATTATTATTATATGAATGATATAATAAAATCTAAAAATTATACCACTTTTATATTAATACCTACTTTAAGTGTGTTTTATTTTTTTTGTTATATATAATGTTGGAGATTTAGGCTATTGAAAAGTCATTTACGTTTAGGTTACAGTAACTAGAAAAATGGAATTGATTATGCTTTCTGCCATTCTTAATACGGATATGGTTCAATATCAATGTACAAACTATTTTTAATCATCAACATTCATAAAATACACTTAATATGAAGGTCGTACATTTACACAAGCTTCTTATATAACTTATATATAATTACATTGCGTAATTTAAATAGTTTACGAAGAAATATTTTAAACAAAAGTTGTTTATTTTCTAGAAACACATTTGTTTTTATTTGAACATTGCTTCTCGTATAATTTAAAAGTTTGGTCATAGATTCATTGGCACTCACTTGACTGTTTTTGTTTATTGATGAATATTAACTCATTTTTTAAACCTACAAGAAGATTTTCTATCTTGATGACGGTCGGACAAACGGACGGATAGAAAAACGAAAATACAAAAACGAAAAATTTACTCGGTAGTTCTATGAATATCTACACCGAAGTTTAGTTTTAATACATTTTATATCTTCTAGCGTTATGAAATCTATACGAAATTTAATATATCCTATAATATTATTGATGGGTATAAAGCTGTGGTATTATATAGAATATTTTATTCTCACCTATTTGAATATGTTTACATAAATCTAGATTTAGTGAAATAATAATAATAATAATAGTAACAGACCCACCATATCACAAAAAAATATTCCGAAAAAAATTTATATATATATACATATTAGTTCCTTAGAATATATATATATATACTCCATACAGATATAAGATATATAAAATATATAACAAAAAACCAAAATCTATAATTTATTTGGTTGATATTTTTAAGATGAAAAAAGAGTTGTGGAGAACGGCCGAGCACATACTATGTTGAATATATAGTTTACGATTGTGACAAAATGTCTTTAACAATCTGAATCTATAGTCAGCGAGAGCGCTTGTAATATGTGCGCTCGAATTATTTATTTTTTTTATTCAAAAATATTTTTATATTTATTTACCTTTTTTTTTTTATTCTTAATTTAGTAAGTTTTTTCTTACTCGTTCTGTTTTGGTATTCATTTATTGAATTTGATAGAGTTTTATATTCATATGATTATAATTCTTCATAATATTTAGTAGATTTGATACTTCCTAGAATACATTTTAATAGTTTTTAAGACTTTTTGTGATCAATAATGTTAAATAGTAATCAATAATTTAATTTATAATTTTAGTCACCAATTTTATAAATTTATCGTAAATTGATTTCTCCACTTGGACGGAAATTGATTATGAATTCATGTATTTTTCGAAAAAAATTTAATGTACATTTGAAATAAATAATCATTTTTAAATTTTTCAAGCTGAATTTATTTCACGAATATTGGATAATACTAACTTTTTCTATAAAAATTAGAAATAAAATTTCATATATAAGGGTAAATAGAAATTCGAAGCATACCTGAAAATGATTACATTTTTCGATGTTGTTTCACTCAAAACAAAAAAAATAAAATTTTTGAAAAAATGAGCCGAGTTGGAAAAAAAGATCTTAATAACCAATCTGCCAATCTAATGTAACACATTGATTCAGTGCTGACTTTAATAGTCAATCAAGTAAGGGTCACAAGAAAACTATACAATTTTTTAATTTAAAACTATTTTTTTATTTTTTCGTTCATTTTTTAACGTAGAAAATAATTTAGAATGCAAATCATAAGAATGAAATATTTATGTATTTTATTTTATTAAATACATTTTCTATATACAATAAATATAATAATGTCACACATTAGTTTTAAAGTGTATAATATTTATGTATGGGTAACATGATCCAAGTAAAAGAAGACGATCATCTTCTCTACACTATAATAAGAGAATCGATTGGACCGTCCAGTTTACTTGAATTTTTTTTTTTAAAAGTTCACTCTCTTTTGCCTGTTAGCTATATATCTTCATATAAATAAATAAATGCTTACAGAAAATTTTTTTGTAATAATAATAATCATCATCGGCCAGCATCCTCATCGTTATGCATATTGTATCCAAATCTTGATCCCTATATGCATCAATATAAAAAAGATTCCATACGCGAAAGAGCATTGTAGGCTTAGCGAATTTTATAAAGAAAAGCAATAAATATACCAACATTTTTTCATTAGTTATTATTTGAATTAAGAGCGCAGCAATTTCATCTATTAGACACCATCTTTAAGTTTGCAATAAGTATTTGAAATTTTAAGATTCCTAATAAGCAAAATTGGAAAAATTGTTGAAGGAATTTTCTACATAGAGGACCACGCAAATACTATTTAAAAGCGAAGAGCGTAGTATATTCATCATTTATCACAGAAAAATTTCAAGAGTGACTATCATAAGACTACAGAGTACAGAAAAATAAATTTTGTAAATCAGTGCCAAATAGTTTTACCTGCATCACGTCGATTAAGTACAAAGTAAAATTTTAATCATCATGTTTTAACAGAGATGTGATAAATTTCTGAATATATAATGAACACTGACTCAAGCCGGAGAAACGAACTAATACCTTTTATTTTTTTTTAAATTTCCATTTCGCTAACTAAAAGTCATTAGCCGAAAACACTCAAGAATAATTTTGGATGTATCTTGATCCTTGTATACGCTCCAACTCTCCAATATGAAACGTGATTTTGAATATTAATTAACTTGGCCTGAGGAGTTAATTAAATAAGCAAAGCAATTAAATTACCAAAAGTACATTAGTTAACAAATTCCACTCAAATCACATTCAAAATCAAGCTTGTTTTGACTACTGCTAGGAATTTTCCCCTGTCAAGATGTTTTGATGGCATTAGACAAAATTTTTCTGAAGAAGCTTTATTCTTGTTACAACCTCAATTGCTGTATTTTCTATATAAAAAATTCCTTGACATATTATATCACTAGTATAGAACAAAAGCCAATCTATATTATGGTATTTTACGTATACCAGAGAGGACACAGTTATCCCTAAATAAATTTATAGGTTATGGTCATCATTTGAGATTTGAATTATTTCTATCAGAAATGTTATTTATGGTTTAAATATTTTAAATTCTTTAGTGTTACAACATTTTTTGGTATTTTTATTCGACGTTGAAATTTCGGACTGTTTTTGAATTCATTTAAAGAAATGTTATACAAGTCATCAATTGGATTTTTTTATTTAAGGTATAGCAATAATTCAGTATATTTTCAATGTATTTTTTAATGCGAATTTTCCATTATTTTTGGAAAATATCACAAATAACACTAATACCAATTTCTTAGTTTTCATTAAGTGGCAACCAGTAAGTAGATTACAATTAAGGCTCAAAATTTTGGATATTACATCTATTTATAGTTCTTTTCAACTGATAATTAATGGAATTCGAAAACAAAATTGGAGGTTAAATTCATTTCGATTTGCCAATGGGAGTAGTATTGTTATAAACTTAGGAAACTGCTTCATTCCTTCAAGAATTATTTGGGAAACTATAAAATATTGGTCATTTAGTCATTTGAAGTAAGTTTAGTAGCTCGATAAAGATTTTACCCTTTTAAAATTTTTTTTGAAACTTAAAATTTGATTTAAGTTTATATAAAAGACGGCGTTAGCATTAAAAAGTTATGTTTTATATAAAAATTATTGGCAGAAGTGTTCATTAAGTCAGAGAAAAGTTATTGCAAAAATCCATTTAATTTCTTTAAGTACATTCATATGTTGTATATAAAAATATCAACATAAATACTAGATCAATCAGCGGTATGTTATATCCGCACAACAGATCATTTATTATTTTTAAGATATAATATGCGTCACCGTTTAAAATATTTGATCCTCTGTGGACGTAACTCACGATTGCTGGATTAAATAGATTTCCAATGAGACAGCCGACGAATGAAAACAAATTTTCAAGTAAAATTTAATGTAATTTTAGTGAAGCAAAACTGTTTTATTTATAGTAGAATGGAAGTTATCTTCTATCATTAGATTAATTTTTATTCCGTTTGCATGTTTCTCTTCGCCACTTATTTATTCGTTTAGCTATAACTTTTGATCACATTTTCCGTTTTTCGTGAAATTTGCTAGACACTTTTATCACATTCATGAAATTGATTGTCTAGTTTTTGTGCCTCATTGGGCCATCAGGGGTCTAGTAATAGTTAATTTAATAAAAGTATTGTTTTTCTTACTAACGGAATGAAGAACTGTTATATGGGAACATAAAAATTAATTTCGATTAAAAGGTGTGGCGTATATGTTATTTCTAATGAGAAAATGGTCATTGCTTTTTCATGAACTTATTGTAAGGCTTTGGAATTCCTAATGCAGTGCGTATATCACATATGACCAGTCAATGCGCTACGTTATGCACTTCATGACATAAAGTATGCAACAAAAAACAACCACATAGTACATTGATAAATGATCAATACTATTTAAGGATGGTAACATTAATCCTTCAACGCGTTTTCTTTTAAAAGAGTTCTTTTCTGTTTTGTATTAAAGTAAGAGACAAAACAACCAATCTTTTCAGAATGATCTTGTGTTGTCTAATACAATTTCAATTATATGTAAATTTTATAAAATAAAATGTCTTTCTCTCTAAATCAATTATCATATTGTTTATATTTGTATTGTAGAAATGTTAACTCTAAATTCAGTAAAAAAAAAAAAAAACATTTATAAAGAAGTATAAAATAAGTTGCTTCTTCCTCCTCAAGAACTTGATATATCATGGGCTCCGCTTTGTTTGACTTATATAGATTATTAAATGCATTGTTTTGTATATCAAGTAAATTTTACTGTTGCACTTCCTACTTACAAAATATTTTAATATGCTTAAGGAGATACAATTTTTCACAATTTGACACCGAAATGTATACAATATTTATACTCTAGTGATGGGCATTCTAGGTGCTATTCTGCGCGTTCAATGTAAACTCATCGCGTAATACACGATTGAAAATTAAAGAATGAGTCATCTTTATTGGAATAATTGGTTTTAGGATAGATATATTATGATTCTCAGAAGAAAGTTTTGCTATATTTTTTGATTTTCTCACCTTCTATATTTTTGGGGTCATGAACATTGATTTATCTAGTAACCCAATCAAATTCATATTCAGAGACTCAAAAAATATGAATCGTGATAAAATTAAAACTACTGTAAAACTTTCCTATGAACCTCAATTTTTATTTCTAACATATCTAGTGGCGTAATCTGCGTAATCCAAGGGATATAAATCATACAACGCAGGCAGACTGCATACTTGAAAGGTATAACTTCTATAACGTTCCATTTTTCTCAAGCTTAGAACACGACAAGCATTACAATGGAGTTATCCAAAAATCCATCCAAAAATACCACTTTCATTTACACTGTCCTCCAAAAATTGTACTCTTTTTTACTGGGAATAATTATAATATTATAACTGAGATAAAAATAATGTAACATTTTAAATATCGACTTAGGTAAGTTGCAACCCGTTTCTATACATACGCTATGTATGCATGGTGATACATAAGGAAATTATCATTTTGAAACTAGGTATTAGAATCATCCTGGCTACATAAGTTTAAAGTTTATCTAGTTTCAATAATAACAAATAGTTTAAAGATTTATTATTCATACTCTGAATATTAACCGTTCTAAGAAATGGAATCGAATGGACATACTGAAGTAAATTAAATGTTCAATAAAATTATTTAAACTGCATCATAAAATATATTATTAAAGAAATAACTAACAATTTAAATTATTAAATCTGTTGATTATTTAATTGTCATAAAAAAAAATAGTAAGGTGCGTGGTAAACACTTACACATAAGGTTTTGTATCATTTCTTTAAAATATACTAGCATTCAATATATATTATCGATGATTCATAGAAATTCGTTACCAAAAACTTGAGAATGGATGGTCTTCGAATATTTTCTATATAAATGGCACTATATGTCAGAATAGACCATGTCAACATTACTGTATTAAATATGTCAGGAAATGCGATTGAATCTGAAATAAGAAAACAATAATAAATTTAGAAAATATTATTTAATGGTTTCTTGCTCTTAAAATTATCACAAAAATCAACAGTACTAGACATTAATTTGGATGAATATAGAATCTGTTTGATTGTTCATGTATTAAATATAAACTCTGAGAAAACAATTTGTGAAAATCACAAATAAAAGTATGATATTACTAAAATAAAAAAGAAGAAATTTTCTGAAAATATATGGGCTACAGTATTTGGGCTAGTTAAAGTCGATATTTTTGAATCTACATGACACTGCCATGAACAGATTGAAGGAAGTATAAATCACCCTCCGAACGCCCGGGTAAAATAAGCACGAACATAAAAGTGCCTGCTACAATGTACAAATACTTTCTTGGAATATATCCATAATTAGCAGTTAACACCTTGTGCAATATTTAAGTAATTTAAAGTCACTTGTCCATGAAGATATCTCAGCATCCTGCGCGTACTTATATTTTATTAAATTCAACTCTTACATCATCTTCGAGTATTGCATTTTGGAAAATGTAAATAATTTTGTATCATTTCTTCACCAAACTACCTAGATGTTTTCTATTCGATTCTTTTTCGATACGGATCCATAGAACCATACTTATTTTAAAGATATTCCAAAACAGTTAGAATAAAGTATCGAAGTGTAACAGACACAACTTCCTACTAAACATATGAATCAAACACACACACACACACAGAAAATCATCACCATACGACGAATGCATGACGTGCTGCGGTGGGTGCCAAAGGAATATAATAAAAGAAACGAAATGTCGGCGGCATATTAGATGAAGAATTGTGTACGCATTGATAGTAGTGTATATTATCTTCAATATGTTTATGTTGTATGTTGCTTCCTTATTAGAATGGTTTGGAAACCGTGTGACCGATCACCAACAACTGCCAATCACTTGCTTTTTAACTTTATTGTACATAGATAGATAAATAAACACCTGATATAGGTGATTGTAAACGTATGTGTAATCTATAAAATGTATTTGTGACAACAACTTTACTATAAGTCTCAGTCACAACTAACCAACCAACTCCCAAATAAAAACTAATAAAAACTGAAGATATAGATTTTGTACTAATTCAATCTCATGCCATAAACTGCTATGATTTTTTCTTTTCACTTGTAGTGCAGGAATCGTCGTTAGAATTTTATTCCCATAATGACCACTGAGAAATATTCTAATATTAATTATTGCATCTTTCAAAATTTTATAAAAGAATATAAAGCTGAGATTCTGCTTTTGTACAGAGATTTTTTAAAATTATGTCTACTTTATTCAACAGTTAGGTCAAAGGTACCTTTTTGAACATTTAAAATGATTTAGGCTAAAACAATCTTGGAATATTACTTTCCATTTTTGACTGATTATTCAGAACTTAAGTACCTGGATAACTGTAAAATATTCCTGAAAAATTGTTATTCTCTGTTTTTCATGTATTTTACCATACAAATTCCAACAAATGCAGACTTTCAAATATCATAAAGGAAAACTTAAATTAAATTTAAATGAAATTTTTTTTTAAATCATGTGGTAAGGAACTTGTTTACATGGCTGCTGCATCCGAAAGGAAATCTACCACTATCGGACGAAAAAAAGAAACGTATATTACTATTCAGACAGGTAGAGTAGGTAGGATATAAGCACCCGAGTGCCCCCATCAATTTCAATGATTAACATACAAATGGGTGTCGTTGAAATTTTTGGAACAAAATTATCTTATAAACAATGTTACATGGAAATTGAAAACAAATAACTATTCTCACTGTTGATACTTTTTAAAAGGACCCCTCTATAATGAAATTGCGTAAATCGATAAAAAATTTTCAATTTTGAATTCGTAAAGACTTCGTTTTTTAGACAATTAAAACCCAAAAATTTCAAAAATTATTTTTATTAAATTATAAGACGTTTAGTATTTGAGATATATTCTAAACGAATTCATTCGAAGGCCTATATTTCGGACGGATTGCAAACTGTAAAATATCAATTACTTATGACTGAAATTTGTCTTTGAAAAATAAAAATCCTCAATAAAGTTTTTTTAATATTATTCATAAAATTGCAAGTTTTTCAGACTTAGGCCAACCATATACCCGATCACAAAGACTTGAATTTTTAAGCCGTTCATATGTAGTTTCGTGAAAATACATTTCATGAGTACAGAGGCTGAAAGATAGTTTCTTCCAATACTTTTATTACCTAATATATCAACAACAACAACAACAACAAAAAACATACATTCGATAGACATATAAATTTCTATAAAATATTTCTATATAAAGTATCTTCAAATATAATTTATTATAACATATTAGCATTAAAATGTCATTTCCGATATAAATATTTTAATACAATGTACTTACTTTACTTTATACATATTATAGAACACATACTTTGAATATATAATACTTACATATATATATATAATATAATATGTAATATAATCTATGATTACATTAAAATGCTGTTATAAATATACAATATAATAATAGTTAACCTTAAGGGTATATTATTTATAATACAATAATACTTATAATTGTAATCAAATCATTTATGTTATGTTGTTAGAACGGTTTTGTAAATGAAAAAAAAATAACTAATTCCGAAAAGTATTGTTGTACCATCTAAACAAGCTTCCATTTTCTAAATAAAACGAAGAGTTACTTATAAAATAATTGCTTTAATTAAAGTAAAGGAAGCGATATAAATTAATTCATGACACTCAAAATTCTTATTTATAAAAAATTCTAGAACAATTTATAAAATATTTATAAAAAATTAAATATCATAACTATAACTGGCATTCAAAAGATGCCAAATATTCTTTGAAAATAGTTTGATAACTTCTCTTAAATCTCACATTGTAAGACACATGTAAATATCATCTAGGGGTAATTGGGTAGATTACTGGTACAGAATTTGCATCAAAATGTGAAACTAGACTGAATGCCGTAATAAATTCCAAAATTCAAATTAAAATTGATTTAAAAATTAAGAAGTTATAAGCTTTAAAAATTATTTTCCATTTCTTTATAAAGACGTATTTCAATTACAAAGTAATCATCATCAGTATGAATTAGCTAATCGTAAACGATTAGAATCAAGGAGATGTTACTAGTTGCTAATAGCATCTATCAAATAAACATAAATGTCAGTTTTGACTATTTTTGTTTAATCAAAATTTGAATTGTCCCTATTTAAAAACTCATTTTTATGAACATTTTAAAAGACATAAAAATAAATAGCTTCAGTCTCTTGTTCGTGAAGTCAAATGCTTAAAATGAACTAATTAAAAAACTTAGTCTTTTCACGCCCGTTAATTTCTTCTGAGAATTTAAAAAGATGTGGACACATAAAGTAGCTCAGAAGGATCCAAAACAATTTATTTTTTAAAAACACAATACTTTCTATATCGAACGATATACCTTAGATTATTACAAATTGGGTGATTTTGATTAAAGTTATGCTTTAAGCTTGTATCTAACGACTGGGTGCGATCATTTTGGGTTCTCTTCTTACGATTTGACATAAATTGAACTATTTATATAAATAACAAATCTTAAAATACAATATCAGATTGTTCGATGTAATAAATTGTTAAAATGTCATTTGTTTTATCCATAAATGTCTATTATTTAGATTAAATATTTCTAGTATCGTTTACTATAAGTTTTGTTAATCGTTTGTTATCTTTTAACAAATACCATACAGATAAATACACGTAATAGGAGTAAGCAGCACATGCCACAATAAACATATTCTTTTGATAATAATCACAAGACATAAACACATATTTATTTAGATTTTATAAAGATCAACTTTCGTTATACATAGAGCATAACTATATAATAATAGTTGGTTGATACATAAACAGAAAGAAATTCATTCAATTTACAAACGTAGTTTCAAACAACTAAAAAAAACAAAACAAACAAACTTGAAGTAAGTAACAAGTGAATATATAGTTTAATATATTTAAATATATTTATTTGATTCGGATATTTAAATACAATCTAGAAAGGTTATTTTGGAGGTTTTGAAAAAACAAATAACTAACTTTCCCTAAAATAATTTCAATGATGGGCAAGTATAATTAAAACCTACCGAAAAAAAGGATAGCTCGAAACGTGTATCCTGAATACTGCCTTTTGATATGGAAAAATTTTTTGCTATAATAATAACATAATAATGGGACCGTAGGGCCGTAGTTAATTCATAAATGGGCCGTACGCTCCAGCGTCATTTGTTGGTATATGAGATTTACTATATCGGAAATTAGGTATAACCTTAACGTCATCTGTTGGTGTATAATTATATCGTATACCGGATTGACCACATAGCAGAATTCACAAATGCTACGGGCCAGCATCAGAGGAAATCCAACTTTTATGTGTTCAATAAAAAAAGATACAGGACTATAATAGGATAATAATTTTTGAATGGCGTTGGTATAAGGAATATGGAAAATGAGTTATTTTAAAATACTGATTTGACGAGTGATATTTCTAAATAATTTTTAATACGTAATGCCATTCAAAGGTCCCCATCCAATGTTCACATTTGCCAAGGCCCCTGCGGTAACTTAATCCGACACTGAGTATGATATCATACATAAGCTACTACAACGACAATTCGTAACTAAAATGTAAACCTATTTCGTTATTCGGTTTCATCATATTGCACAAGGCTCGACCATAATCACAAAACATTACAAAAATAATTTCTAATATAATCACAAATAATATACAAAGAAAAGATAAGCAACTGGCCATCTATAAAGATTTTATTTATGAGAACTATTTATAAATATGGAAAACTTGGTGATTCTGATGGAAGATATGAAAATCTTATGGTTTATTTTATCAAATAGTGAATAATTTGTCACTCTAGAATATATTGTAAATGTCTAGGACTTATAGGTGGTATAATAGATTATGATTAAACAAAACTGGAACAAGGTGTGTTCATCTAGATGTGTATACACAAATCTGTGGGAAAAAATAACAGAGTATTGTACAAAAATCATCATCAAAAATGTGTTTACTCAAAACGTGGACATTATGAATGCGTTGAATATAACATAATATATACAGTCTGTTTAAAATCATGGCCTCTAACCGTTTAAATAGGTGACCATTAGCAAATTAATATATAGTTATTTATAAAACTAATATTTTGGGAATAAACTATAATATAAGATGAATAAAATTCTTATGGCAAAAATTGGAAAGTCGTCCTTTTCTAGAAAATATAATTTAGGACACTCACTAAAAGTTTGTATTAAATGAAAAACACTTCATTTACTTAATGAATTTATTATTTAAAACGACTATTATTGGTATGAAATTTGTTTATCTGCATAAAAAGACTTAATTTTCTTAGACATGTTCATGTAAGAATACTAAAGCCTTGTTTTATCATTTTATCTCTAGAAAAAATAAACAATCCGTTATAAAAAAAATACAATTATTAATTTCTTTTAAAAAAGGCTACAATTGTCCCCGATATGACAATTAATCTAAAATATTTCATATGTTCTACACAGAAATAAATTCGTACAGACGAATATTCAATTTTTGGAATAGAATAACTATAAACGGGTACATATAACAACAATACACCACGGTTGTTATGATTACTTTACAAAACGTAGTCATACACACATACTAACCCTGTAGTAAACACTGTATAATGATATCTATCTCATTCTCTCGCACGTTTAATACCATACATACCTCTTTCGCATTCTCTAGCACGTAATATCCTATAGATATTTTTTATATCATTGTCTCGCACATTATTTCCTATTGATACGTGCGGTTGTCTTTTTTTACTGTCGGTTTTTCGTTTCATTGTGTTTGAATTCACAACTATACTTAAGGATGTTTCACTTCAAAAACATGCTGTATAACACTATGGACATATTCAGTTCTCCACAATAATCTCATTATTCTAAATGTGTACTATTTTTATTAATAGTATTGAGAATATCCCAGGCCATGATTCATCAAGAATTTATTTATCAGAAAACCTCCGCAAAATGTATCATATTTTTTTTATTGATACAATGTCTATTATAGCCAATTTATTATTATTGTTACTTATTTATTATTATTAGTAGTTTTTGTTTCATCAGCATTCCGTTTCAGTTGTTTGGAATAAGTATGGTGTGGGTACGTAAACATAAACATTAAGATTTCAAAACTAATTAATAGTATTATTAACCAGCTATTTTATCGGAATTATCAAGATTTCTCAAAAATGCATTAAATATTTTCAAGAGCTATTTCTCTCGATATATTCATAATGTCTTATTACTTCATTGTTTCTTTAACATTTCTCAAAAATAGATTCGCTATGTTTTTCCATATTATATTTTTCCACTAACATAATCTTTATCTAACGAACCCTGCCAACACCATAAAACCTACCCATGGAAATCAGAAACTGTAGTTTCATGACGTTCACGAAAGAAACGATATTTGTGAGATTACCAGAAAACAATAAATTTCTTCGTTTTACATAAACATGATTTTGTTTATTTGTGAACTTTCATCCCTATCTAATCAATGCTTACAGTTGCCAGTGGAGGTCCTTGCTCAATTAAAAACTATACGGAATTTTATAAAGGATCTATTTTAAATTGAAAGCATTATGTGATTGTGAGCATTGTAATAATTCAAAACTAGTTTCGAACAACCATTGATAATTACTGCAGAAACTATTTTATATTTCTGGAGATTCACGGATTACTTACCCTTTGCATTGTAGAAAGCCCAAACTGAAAGTCATGTTTTGAAGCAAAGCTAAACTTTTAAAACTTTGCGATTACTTTAGATAATTAAACAATCGCCAAAAAATTGCCATTAAATGTTTTTTCCTGGAAAAATAAAATAATTTTACTTTTTTGTGTGTTTCTTAAATCCATGTATTCATAACAGAATTTCATTTACCACTCTTTACCTGGTTGAAAACCGCTGAAGTAAAGTTTACCGAACACTTATAAAACTTGATTCTTTGCTCCATTTTACAATATTTGAATTTGATATATAAAAAACATTGATTGCTGATACCTTTTCGTGACTTTTTAAAATCAATTATGACTATTTTTTTTTTTTTTTAAAAGATATTTTAAATGGTATTAAATGTCGGTTTTATTTTGATCATAATTTTTTATTTTATTTTATATTAATCGTTAATTATAAAAAAATACATTTATAAAATAAATTTTAGCTTCTGTATTTTTCTCTTGTGTGTAAATTAAATATTTTTCAAAAGTGTATATATACTAAATAATATTAAATTATGTATTAAATTATGAGGGGCTTTCAAAAAATAAAAATTAATTTTTATTTTAGTTTTTAAAAGGTATTTTTTTTTATAGACTCATTAGTTATATTTTTGTAGTGTAATTTAATATACTTCATTCTTAATGGGTGTTCAAGAATTTGCACGATTTTATTTACTTTTTGATTTGAAATTTATTATATTCACACCGAAAAACGACTCAAATTTTATAACGTGTCCATAAAAACAGGGAAAACATATTAAATATGTTCTTGTCTTAATATTTTTATGACCAAATTTTCAATATCAATAACTTATCAACCACATATTACCAAATCAATTTGAAATCTTTATTAATGATTTTATTATAGCAAATTTAAGTTCTTTGTAAAAGACTAGTTTATTTTATTTTGATCAATTTATATTTACTAGAAAGAAAATTTTGTAACCTTATAAAATCAAACGTCTTGCGTAAAAGAAGTATTAACGATTTGAGCCACATGGTATGTACTTAAACCCTTTGAGACCGCATCGTTTAAATCCCATTTTGTGCCTAAAATTAGAAACTAGTTTATCAAGTGGACGATCCCATTATACGTCTTTTAATCCTTCATTAACTAATAAATTTTATGAAATAAAATAAACTATCACTTCTAATTTACTCTGAGCTCTATATTCCAATTTTTAAGTAATCATTATTTTTGCAAATATGAATATCGTAGAATAACCAAGCCATAATTATTTTATATAAAGAAACAGAAAGTTATAGGTTTTCTTCCCGTAAGCCATAATCACCATGATTTATTTATTGTGTAATAAATAATGTATATTTAACTTTCGTCGACGCATTTATTTCTGGAGTATTGTATTTTACGATTACAATTTTAATCCATTTTTGATTACATCAAAATACTTGTAGCGAAATTAAAATAATTTAGTGCATTTTACCATCATTATGCATATGTTATAAAGTTATTATAAATTCATTTGATCAGCTACAAACATTTAGTGGAGAGTGCTTGCTAAAGAATGTTTTCACATAGAATATTTGATTATTCAACGTCTATACTATCTTCAGATGAGCTCCGAATACAAATAAATACATGAAACTCATCAGCTATCAATAAAAATTTAAAAATTAAAGTCGACCATGAATACATTTCTGATCCAAGTATTTATACGAATTATTCATTCAGTTCTAATACAGATGAATATTGAAAATGATAAATAAAAGAAAGATATAAAGTTTTACAAATTCTCGTTGTGAAGCCTTAAGATAATTTTGTTTAAATTTTCTGCGGTTTTTTGTTTAAATTCATTTTCATAAGCACAGTAGTACCTATCAAAATAATTCAAATAAATTTAATTTTTGTCTTACGATTACTCTTTATGGCACTTTTGTGGGTCCCTGGTGGATGTTCCAGAGCAATGTAGAAATTGAAAATTTACTAGAAAATAATAAAAGGATATGAAATTCCATGTATTTCAAGATTTACCTAATAAGTTTCAGCAGATTCTTAAATTTTAATATTCAACAACAATAATATTTGACCAATAATATTAAATCACAATCAATAAAAGAAATCCATGCTTAAAAGACATAAATAAATAATCGATTAAAAATATGAAGAAGAAAAAAAAAAACGAACAAATAAAACATTAATTTAATAATGAATGAAATCGATAAGCGAGAAGAGATTGTTTGTAGTGTTATTTATTAATTTTTTTATATAAACATCGCGCAACACTACGATAATAAAAACGATGCCATCGTACTTATCATCCCATTGTGTAAAAACCACAAACACGTTATAATATGAAAACAGCGCAGCGCGCGCGATGATTGTGATATTTTAAAAAATTTATGATATTTGTAAAACACAACAAACAATAAGAAATCGTATGGAGTATGCAGTTTCAACAACAGGCTAATAAATTTCTGATTAAAAAAAATCAAAGGCCATTCTGAAAAGCTGGGGCTTCTCGTGTAGATTCACTTCAATTTGTACCAGATCTGATGTCCCCGTGAAGGGGTAAAGAGGGGTAAGAAACAATTTTTAGTGATTAAATTTAACAGAAATGAAAATTTTTCGTGGTTGTATACAACAACACTCAAATGTACAAAATAAAAAAAGAATTGCCTTAAAAAAGGTGATCTAAATACTAAAATATTGTTTTAAATTTTTCCTTATGACCATTTACCTTTTGAAGTCGGTGCTCAACTTATCCTTATCTAAAAATTAAAAGGTTGGCGTCGACTGAGAAAGGCAATTGGCCACAAGGAAAAATAATGTGCGTTAAGTTCACAAAATAATTGAGTTGAACAATGATTTGACAGATCACTCATATAGACTTATTTATGTGGTCGTGTCACGACAAATAACATTGATTCAATAACATTGACTATGTTACTTTAAACCATAATACCTGATAATTTATTTCGACTTTCTGGTTGAAAACTTGAATTTTTTTATCAGAAAATAAATAATAATCGATAATAAACATACATTCAATGCAAACATAAGAACTTGGATTCAAAAAGCAAAGTAAAAAAATTATATTGAAATCTGATACGCGCATGTAATAATCAATAAATAATTATTAAAAATCATAACTCACCATGAACAAAAGTTGTTGTTCTGTACATCACGATACTTCAATTGTGTTTTTTTTTTTTATATTGTTGTATTTGTGTGTAATGTAATTGTATTGTTTTATTTGCTAGATCTTTAGAGATAGAATCAGATCTATATACAAGTTTAGAAATAAAATTTACATTTAGAATAATTTTTACTACAAACTTTGTATAATTTTCATCCAAAAACTTTTTCCTTGCTTTCAAATAGT
The DNA here is from genome assembly GCA_020423425.1 of Chrysopa pallens. Taxonomy (NCBI): domain Eukaryota; kingdom Metazoa; phylum Arthropoda; class Insecta; order Neuroptera; family Chrysopidae; genus Chrysopa; species Chrysopa pallens. The sequence goes on from CM035594.1 coordinate 64,093,464, forward strand.
TTGTTATTCAATAGAAATAATTAGAATTAATAATATAAAATATAAACTGAACGTATTTTATGCATTCAAAGAATAATTCAAATATTGATAACAATAGTCTAATTTCGATGCATTTGAGGGATCTTTCATAATCTTTAATTAGTAGTTATCTTCTATTTAAATCTTCTTTTTTACTACTTGTATTCGCAACTTCATACTCGTGAATTCGTATGTGATTGCAAGAATATTAAAACAGAAAAACAAGATTCCACTTTTTATAACTATCTTAAGCATGAATAAGATATTAAAAACAAATGTTTGAAATTTCTATATGGGTACATGAAATTTGATTACATGATTATTATTACACCAATAAATCTTTTAAATTGAATTTTAATAAATTCTTAACTCTTAAATCATTTATTTATCGTAACACATTTTGTTTTCAATCTGTTTTTTATAATTAAATAATTAATATGTAAAATGGTTTATAGAAATTTTTGTCACAGCATGAATCAATTAATTAAACTGAATTTTATTTTTCGATTTTTTTAATGCAGTTTATACCTATGGTAAAATTATTTTACTATATATTACAAATAGCTAGAAGTTTGATTTTATTTTTATTTTTTTTTTAATCGAAAATAATCGGAGATTTTAACAAAATCTCGAATTATTCTGAAGTATAAAATCCGGAGATCATTGTAATATTCCCTATATTACAGAGTGGACCGAATTTCGGAATAATTGGAGATTTTATTTCTTACAATTATTACCGAAAAATAAAATTAGATCATATTTTTAGCTATGTATTGTAAAATAACTCAAGGTTATCGCGTAAAAAAATCTAAACAAAAAATTTGTTTGAATTATTTTAATGTTGACAGTATATTTTCAATAATAATGTATACCGCACTCTCTTTAATACATTATGTTTGTAAGATGTTGTTTATTTACTTTAATATTTCAATGGTTTATTATTTTTATGTTTATTGTTTTACTAAACGATGTATTAAAAAATTGACATCTCGATGTAAATAGTAAATAAGAAGTGTTTCAAGATACGTTAAATAAATGCTTCGAATTAATTTAAAAATCACAAATTACTTCAATAGACTAAATATTATCACATAAATGGATTGAGTTACATCTTACATAAGATGTTTGTAACTCTCTTATAGAATCTTTTTGAAAGCGAAGTACTTCCTTTTTTCAACTACGGGAGTAAAAATGACAATTTATTATTTTCAAACATTTAGTTTTGGAACAAGTACTACATATTATTATTATGTTTAAAAAAAAATATGCAAAAAAAAATCACACGAAAAAAAAAAACGAAAGTACCTAACGGAATTATTAATAAATTATTGTGAATCTTCTTTATAGGTACATACGCACAATATTTATTGAACGACAATGTATATTTTTGTTCCACTTTTGAAGAGAATATATATTTTTGTATGTATCCGTATGTGTCTTTATTAATTATGGAAATCATTGTAATTTTATTTATGAAATAAATAACTCGGCTGAATCACCAAGCTTTTATTTAATAAAATTTAAAATGTTTATTGAGTGAGTGAAAATTATTTATTGTGATCCGATTAAAATGTTGTTTTTTAATATGTTTACCGCCACTTTGATTAAATTTACAGTCATTGAAAAATTGTTTGTAACTAGAAAAGATTTTTTATAAATTATATTTAAATATTCATCCGTATACCAACAAAATCAAAATTTTGATAACTTAATCTCATGTCTATCAGGCGAACAGTTTACAAAGCTGATTTATTCCTCAGAAATTACATTCGATGAAATTTCCACAGTTGACTTTTTTTAGAGAAAAAGAACTCTTTCCTGGTCTTTTCATACATAAGTTTAATGACTCTAGAATCATTCACTTTTTTGTGTAATTTTAACTAAGAACAATTCGTTCGTAATACAAGAGCAGAGCAAACTGAGTGAATAATTTCTTTAGAATGGTAAAAAAAAAAATATTCCTCCCTTAAATTCAATTTTGTAAAATATTTCAGAAATAATCATATCATATTTAGTTATTAATACTGCTTTTGATATGAAATGAAGCTGTTCTCATATTATGAAGTTCAAATATAATTCTTTTACGAACACAACGTCGTAATAAATCATTGACATCTGAAATTTACATAATTGCTATTCACATATTCAGTAATTTATGATAATGTTATCATAATTTTACAGACACAAGTTATGATTTTTATTATGGCATTGACAGTGTAGCCTTAAAAATGACAGATTCTTAGTAATGATGTTAATTAAATCTGAATTTTATGTGAAGCATTAAGGTATTAATTAATGCTTTTATTATTAATTTTTTTAAAATGCAATATGACGAAATATGTATTATATTGTGATGAAATATTGTAAATGATTTTTGTTTTAATTTTATGTAAATCCTGCCATCTATTCAGTGTTAAAATGTTCAGAAGTTTGTACGCGTTAGAGCTGGAATAAAAAGATCTCACAAAACACCATCAATGGTTCATGGTACATTTTCATACAGGGGGTAATTTTCCAAAAACAGAATTGAATAAAATCTATGACATAAAAATTAAAAGTGTGAATAGTCTTGCACTCCGTAAATTTCAAATAGAAAGGGGTCCAGGGAATTTTGAAGTAATAAATTTGGTTTTATTTGAAGCTTAACTTCTTATACTTTTGGCAAATTTGGCAAAAAAAGAAATATTTTGTAAAAGAATTCAGAGTGTTAAAATAACTGTCTTTATAAAAATAATTCCAATTTAAATATGCTCAGATCATATTACAATAATATAGATGATACATTATTGATACCAGTTCTTAGCATAAAATAACTATAATCAATGTAAATAATTATGATTTTGATTCATAATTTCCAACGATCAAGAAACAAAACCAAATTGACCTACTAAAAAATTACATACAAAAAAATAAATAAATCATAAAAATAACCCTATATGTATAAATTTTTAAAAATAAAAAATTGTCCAAAATTATTTAACCTCGCGATCGAGATGTATGCATGTAATAATACTTGTACAATATGTTTTCTGTGTAAAGTCACATATAATTTACAATGAGGTGAAATTTTTAAGGTACATGTCAGTATAAATTATGAGACACGAACACAGTAAGTGGCCCTCAAAAAAACAAATATATATATATATATATATATATATATATATATATATATATATATATATATATATATATATATATATATATATATATATATATATATATATAATAAAAAAGTACTCTTTAAACTATTGTAACAATAGCTTTCACAACACTGTACAGAATTTACTGTGCTCTGTTTTCAAAATAAAATGTGGACTATTCAAAATTAGGATTAAAACTGATAAACTGAGGTAATTTTTCGATATGTTCCTTCCTTAATAGTATAAAAAGATAGATAGAATCAAAAACCATACACATGTTCTGAGAATCGAACACTGGACCTTTCAATTTATAGTCATAATGGTGTCATCAACAACATAGATTATTGGAGGTCAACTACGAATATTTTATGTGTAATGTATTTTGACTAACTATCTTGTATGTTTGTATATACAGTGTGAGCTAGACACGAAATTTTTTCCGACTGATTTATTCACAAAATCATATTTTCAAGGAGAGTTCTCATAATGTTTCAAAAATCTTTTTGGAAACAAAAAAATTCCAGTACTATGAATTTATTTTGGACTGACAAAACTCTAAAAAGATAAGAAGTTGAAAAGACAAGAAAGTCGAACTTGTGTTACAATTAAAGAATATTCAGCGCTTAACAAAATACGTTTTTCTTAATATTTAAGTTATTAAATTTCACAGAAATAAACTAATAGTTACTTATTGTTTCAGCTATTACTTAAATAAAATCAGCCAAATTTACGTTGCTATACATGAAATCATAATTCTTAGAAACTTTGTATATTTAATAATTAATATAAATATTGTTAAATAAATAAATTATTAATTAAATAAATTAAATAAATATTTAGACATAAATAGATTTATTCTAGTGTTACTATTTGATATTTGTGATAACTTTGTATAAAATATGTGATGTATATTTAAGTCTAAAATTACTTAAGTTAGTATATATCGAAGGCTCAAAATTTTTGTTCATTAAATCCTTAAAAATCCATTTCTGTTTGACCGCCCTGAAGATAACGGAAAACGATAGTGACATGAAATTTTGGTGGCGTATTCTAAGCCTTAAAAGTAAGTTTAGCTCCTAGATTAATAAAATCGGTCAATTATAAAAACAGAAAACGTTTTTTTTTTTTTCAATAAAAACAACTTTTGCTTGAAATCTTTTTTTTAAACTTCTTAAAATTCACCAATAATGAAGGTCAAATTTGGCTAACAAGCAGTATTTTTAGAATAAAATAGTTCGAAGATTCATATAAAACTATACGGTGAATATCTGAACAATTAACGCTGTAAGTTGTTATCTCCACTTGATAGATAAAAAGTTTAAAGTTGTTGTGTTAGAAATTCGGACCACACCTGAGATATTAAAACATATACGAGTAGATTGTTCTAAAACAATTAAAGTTGAACATTATACAACGTACAATAACGTATGTATCTATAGTCATTTTTTAAATACATATACGTTAGTTACTGTACCTTTTAATTGTTTGTATTATAAATTTGAATTTTGATACACCCTGACGTTAAAAAAAGAACTGACACAATAGGACACATATAATGCATACATATACTACATTCGTTCATACATGTAAAATAACATATACTGCTGCACACCATTATATTATTATGTAGCCATATCGAGTTTGAATATGAGTAAAAAAAAAAACTAAGAAGAGTATCTTATGTTTAATTTATTAACTTTAAAATATGAAAAACATACATTTTACATGTACTGAGAGCACCAACGGTAACATACCATTTAAAACTAACAAATTTGTTATTTTTTAACTATCATGTATTTTATAAACAACGTTTTTGGCAGTACTATTTACTTACTTGATGCAACTTTAGGCTACGGGCTGAAAATCGAAAACCTGCAAAATCTTTATTATTAAAAGATATTAGTTTGTACAAATTTATGATTTAAAATGCGTTAAAATTGACGTAAAATAATATTGAAATTATGTTTAGTGTAAATTGGGTTGTTCGATAGCTCAAAATAATACACGATATAATTTACTTTGAGCAATTTTTCTTACTTGCATTTATCTTTCTTTAGTTATTTTTGGAATAAATTTGCAGTGTAAAGAATCCAAATAATACAAAAATAGGAGTGTGTGTTTACAAATGTACCGTTTAGTGGCTCCCAATTTCCCAAATAAATTGTTTCATAACTTTATATGTGCAAATTTATTAGCATTATTTTCTTTCTCAGATATATACTTTCAATAATAAATTAATATTTTTAAATAATTAGTTTTAAGAATTATAATTTTTTTATAATTCTGTCAAATATACGAAACAGGAAAAAGTTTTTATGAATAAAGAAAACGCACTAAGAATTAAGAATTAAGAAAAAGCGCTCTACTGGTGAAATAAATCAAAGTTGCTATTCGATTTTTGCATTTAAATGGTAATAAAAATTTGCAAAAATTTATAACATGTTATTTATTAACTTTGTCAAACGAATTTTTATGCAGAAAAAATGTAAATTTATCCTTTGAGCCATCTTAATGATATCGAATCAAATCGAAATGTATGGAAAGATTAAAAGTTCTCGAGCTACCAAACAATTTTCAAAATTTGTTGCAAGTTTAATTTGCAAGAGTAGGTAAAACGCAAACGTAATAACTTCAGCCAGCTCAATAAAAATAGCTCTATTGTTTTTTAATAACGGGAGAGTAGAAATCTTAACTATGTTAAGTTTATTAGAACTGTTCGAGGTAAACAAAAATTTTTTACTTCGAATTATCATTTTTGTCGATATCAAGGTTTTGGATCCTCCAGAACAATTTTCATTCCATACTCGCCTGCCTGTCGATCTATCAGTGTGTTTACATCATTTAGATGGACGCAAAAAAAATCGAAACAACTAGATGAACTAATAAATTTTTGGTATTCCACAGTGTTTGGGAATATCCCTTTTTTAGAAACAAGTCAATTACATAGAGCTCAAAATATCAAATGCCTTTTTTACAACACCCGACTTTTACATTTAAATTCCAACATCTCGTGAATCGTTTAAACTGTTCGCAATAAGTCCTGTATCCATTATTGGCTGTGTCTATATTTTTTTGCCTATATTTTTACTTGCTTAAAATAATTGATGATGAAAGTGATGTGAGTGCGTTTAAAAATTTTGTAGAGTACACAGTACATGTTGTATCTACACCATCAAATATACTCACTTATATGTAATACACAAAACAATTTGCCATAGTTAATAAATTTATGTGATTCTTTTAAATATTTTTTTTATTTAAGTCAAACTATGGATGCACATGCATCCAACAATGAGCGTGTTCTCTTTGTTACAAACCTGCGTAAATTATTTAAATTTACGTATTTTTATTAAAATTAGAGAAAATAAATTATAATTATTACATAATAAAAAATAAATAAATAAATACGTTTAATATTTATGACATTTTTTAATTCGTTTGATAGGTGTTTTATTTATGTATTGCATGTACGTACACTCCAATTACATAAAAGTGTAACCAAAACATAATATAAAATACACTGCCAATGATAGACATAGAACCTGGTGATGTATTCATAAAATATTTCTACTTTTAATCTCACAAAATTTTAAGTCAAGTTTTAATTTTAAGATGGTTTAGAAACAGCTATTGTCCTGACAAAAGAAGACTTAAATAACATGTAATATACATTGTATTTCTTTCAATTTTCCAGCTCAAATAACTCTAAAGATACCTATTCAAATATTAAGAAATTTCAATAGTTTAGTACTTTTTTAGTTGAAAGTTAAACGTGTTCGTTTGAGTGAGTGACACAGACCGATGGACACAAATAAAATTTGCTCAGAAAATATTTTAAAATTTTTCAAATCGGAGCAATAGAAATATTTTATTCATTTTGTTTCAATTTTTTTAATTTATAGTGTACACATGAAAATTGATATTAGTTTCTCATCGATTACCTGCTTTTTAAACATTCAAAATATATTTTGTTTATTATTTATTAATATTTGTCATGGAACATTTAAAATAATAATTACAAAAAATTTTATTATAAGTGATTATTACCAACTTACATGTTTGAGAAAAAAATCGTAAATCTGACCTTTTTTGATAGTTTTAGTTACGTCGGCGTTAATTATTATACACACATAATATAACTGTATGGCCTCGCCCGCGTTAAAATTTAGATATCAAGGCGATATGCAAAGAGAAATGGTAAGTACGGGTAAAAAATATGATTATTATAAGTAAATTTTAATTCATAACTAGTCTTTGATGATCGTTACATAAATTTGTACTATTCTTACCACTTTTTAACAGACTTCCTAAGAAAAGGAGATTATCTATTCCACCCGCTTGTTTGTAATATTATTGAAACTGTACAACATTCGAGGATAATAAACTTATTTTATACCATAATCGTTAACGCAAGCCAAGCTATAAATTTTGATTAAAAGCAATTTAATATCATGAAGGTATTATAGAGTTCATTCAAAATATTAAAAGAAAAAAATCATAGGCGTATGCATATAAATATGGTGGTAGCGCAAAGAAGAAAACCGTAATTTTGATTTTAAAAGCTACAATAATGGTTTAATATTATATTAGGTCATAATATTGTATTTTCATCATATTTATATATTCTTTGAATGCCAGAGGAGACAGAAAATTATTTTAATGATGACACATCACAGTCAGTGGCTTGCAAAAATCTCAGATAGTAGGGGAAATATTATACGAGAAATTTATAACTAAAACAAATTGAAGATGATCCCACCAACGGTTTCCTCAACATTATTGTATCCCAAAACTACAACAATTGTCATAGTGGAGTAGATATTTTCGAGAACAGTGCAATTTAGTTATAGTTGAGAATTAAGAAGTACATCTTAATCAATTTTTTTCTCTGAAATCACATCTGTAATAATTAAAATATAAACACCACTTAAAACCTCATAAGAGAAAATGAATAATTAATATAAATAAGATGTGCAAATTAGTATCATAATTTATTTATAAAAGAGTTTTGTTAATTTAACATTTTTATGAGAGTATAATTTCATTTTTAATAACAATTTAATGATTTAAGCTACTTTTTACATGTCCTATCTACATTTTAGAATTGTAATTGTGCATAATATATGTTACAATATACTTTGTCTGTACACCGGGTGTATACATTGAATTGTTTATGATATTATTCGAACAGATAATTTAACAATAATTATTTTAGATCTTTTATTTGTGGTACTCCGCTCGCTATTGAAATCGATGCTTCCAGGTCTATTTTATCAGAATGATTTCTCATTAGCTACACATTTAAGTCAAAGTGAGAAAGAGCGTACTAACTATTTGTGCGTTTTAAGGATATACAAAACATCAGATTATGTTAATATCAGAAAACAAAGACTTCTAAAATGGCAAGTGATTATAAGGTCTTTCATTTTTCTGACTTTACCATGTCTTGGGTCACATTTGATAGTATCATTGTATATATTAAGTTCAAATTTCCTATCTTGTATTTACAGTCTTTTTTGAGAACATTCTAGCCTTAATGAATACAAATCAAGGACACGTTGTGAAAATTGCAATGAAATGCGTGAACTTTCACTTAAATTAGTTTTAAAATTCAAAATTACTTTTAAAATAGCCAAATTTGTAAAGTTGAAAACTGTTTTAGTTTCCTGGAAATTGAAGATTTGGTATTTAAGTGAGCAAACTATAGGCAAAAAGAAAACGTTTTACTAAACATTAGGTATAAATATTAAGTAAGGTGCGGCTGTAAATGGTTTGTTAGCCGTTGTGTGTGAGTGTGTGTTATGCTTGCCTCTTCTTGAAAACTACAAGTGTATATATGATAATATTATATGTATATAAATATATTGTTGTATGTATCTATCTACGTATTATATGAACATGTCTTGCCCGGGGAGCTTTCAGTCAATAATTCACAAGGCACAGAACGTCCGGGGACTACTGTATAATTCCCACGTTCACTAACATCATTCAGGCAACAAGCCATAATGTTTTAAATAATTCATTTTAATATGTCATATAACTTGGTTTTTTTTTTTTTAAATTGTGGCTCGAACAGTATTTTTGTGTGTCTAATTTTTTTTTGTATTTTCATTTTTATTTTTTTCATAAGTGTGTATAAACAGAGAATGTGAAATTGAATTTAAATGTTAGTTAAATAATAATAGATGTTTCTGAATGGTTTTTTATTTGTATATAATTTTCTATTAACCTTTGGTTGAAGCACTATATCTCAAAAAAAAAATTATGTTTAAAAGAATTTCTTTAAAGTTTTGTGTTTTCGGATAGTAATTCAATTTTGAGGCTAGACAAAAAATTACTCAGCTAAAGACAAATATAATTGAAAACTCGAGTAAAAATTTTGACATTTTATCGTGGGTGGTATTCAACGGTTTTCAATGTACTTGTATTTAGAACAGACTGACTTTTTGAATACCAGATCTTTTGTTTTAATGTTTTTAATTATGTCTACGTTAAACTGAAATCTTCCCTTCGGCCAGTTCAGCAAGTATTATTTCCGATAGCATCGAGACTAGACTTCAACGTAGTTCGAGTAATTTGTTAAAAGAAGAATTCTACTTGTATATCTACACAAGAAATAGGAAAAAAGGCGCTATAATTTTACGGGAACGATGCTTTTATTTGAATTGTTTTTGAAAAAATAAGAAAGCAGAGAATGGGTAAATTAATAAAAGTTATGACAATTCAGTCTATGTGTTCAATTGAGTGAAGGTATAAGTGCCTTTACTCACTTGGCCATTGAGCCGGTTGCACTATGTGTAAGTTGCCGAAGAAATAATTTAACAGTTTTTGTTTAAAGTCTGAAAAAATAAATACACCCAGGTAGGCTGAAAAAATAAATACATTCAGTATCACCCAGGTAGGGTAATTCATCCATCACTATTAATAAAACAACGTGTTAATCAAAACTAAAATATACATCAATGTTTAAAGACAATTTAAGCTCACAATTTACTGAGCTGTTAGTTTTATAATATTTAAAACAGACTTCCACAAAAACAAGTCTTACTGTAATTAAAATATATACATAAATATCATTATTAACGGATGTAGGATGTACGTTTGTTGACTATAGCACAAGAGTTAAAAAAAAAGTTAAAAATATACCATAGCTCGTGCCATTCTATTTTTTAATAAAATCAAAACTATTTATACCAAATGTGGTTTACTGGAATCTTGACAAAAAATATAGTTAAAATGGAAAAAAATGTTTATCTGTTTTACATAAATTCATAATATATGTTATGGTATGTTAAATTTGACATTTGACAAAACTTATAGTATGTTTTATTAATAACATCCTCAAAATAAAAAAAAAATAAATAATAAATAAAAAATTGAATAAATTTATTTCAACGTATCCGGTCAATATTTAAAATTCATACTTCCGTCGGTATGTTTATACGAAATTGATACAAATTAATTGAGAGTAAATTATTTTTAATCCAAAATCAATATCGCTTTAAAGTAAGTAACTTAATAATGGTTTGTCTATGTAGGGTAAACTGACCAACAGTGAGACATTTTCCACAATTTGCTGTAAGTAGTTCCAGTTCTTTATAATTAAAACGTGGGGATACGTTATACCGAACACGAATTTCATAAAAATAAAATTTCAAAAAACTTGTTATATTTGCCAATTAAATTTAATTTGGCTAAAATCCAAGCAAGTTGAGTTGACTCAAAGAAAAACACGGATAGACATTAATTAATAATACCTACATTCCAAGGATGCCAATCATATCATCGATGGTAATAAAATAAATAATAATTAAATCAATATAAAGAAATAACTAATGAATAAATAAATAGAGTTTAAACAATATAAATATATTTTCTATTTATTATTAATATTATAATAATATATTTAAATAATTATTATAATAATAATGTTTAGTTAATTGACATTAAAATAAAACGTGAGAAATTAGATAAAATTTATTATTATAATTCTGATTTAGTTCATTCACATACTATAGTAAACTCGTAACTCCACACAAATAAACCACACCCATATATTAATACTATGTTTAATTTACTTTTCTTACTTTCTGGTGTAATTCTTTTCTGCTATATTTATATACAATGATATCATTTTATTTGAGTGTTACATAAACAATGTTAATGAATAAACCTATATGGCCCCATATGTATAACGTATAACAAAATTGTATTAGACAATAAATATTGAATGTAAGAAAAGAATAAATGTTAAGATAATAATTGCATAACAAGTGTTTAATGAGATACGGTATTGGAAAGAAGTGTCTTTGCAACTTAAGATCAAAGTTCTAAGTATTTGAATTTCAGTGATAGGAATGAAATAATGCGAATTTTAGTGTGAATGAATTCTAATGGAAATAAAAGAAACTGGATTGTGTGGAAATATGCTTTTATGGAACAGTGTGTCAGAGAGTCAGAAGCTACTGGATTGAACAGTAACATCAGATTTTTTGAATAAAAAAAATTCCTGTACATAGGAATCAAATAAAGTTATAATAAAAAGCAGTACCCATAGCAGCAATGTTTAATTTTTAATTTATAAAAAAATTAATCATTTTTCTTCTAAATTCATTTCTTCCAATAAATCTGTAAATTAAATATCCGAGTCCGAAATGGAACCAAACAAAAAATTATACTATTTATATAATACAATAATGAATAAAATTCATCTGTACCTGTATACCTTTTTATTTTAGCATCACTAAATATATAAATAAAATAATACTAAAAGCATATTACTTACATTGACAGTATCTCACCTGTAATAGCTTATAAGTAAGAGATACTTTTATAAATACATATCTATCTAATTCTAGAATGAATGTACCTATATTACGTTATGAGAGTATTATTAGTTGGTTAAATAAGTTTATTTACATAAGTAATAAATATTTACTCTACTATAAGTAACGATTTTTTTTTTACTATTAATAAATAAATTCATTTTAAATATTGTAAATAGTGTTACAATTATTATGTAATAATTTTAAATATTTATTATATTATCGTTTATATTTTAAAGGTATTTTATTTATTTATTCATTTAAGTTATTATATAGGGTATTGCAACAATTTTCAACTGACTAAGTGTTTCAAAATTATGAAATATTATGATGATATTGATCAATTAATTGTTTTGCGATATATAGTAGTTTAATAATGAAATAGTTTTTAGAGTTCGTAAAACGCGGCTATTACTAAGGCTCCGCTGTCTGTCTTTCTGTCTGCATGTCCGTCTAATGTGCCTCGAGCCTAGGATCCGGTTTATCTAATTACGAATAAAATATCTATCGAGCTATTATCGAGCTATATAATATCGAGCTATTCAGAGTGTTCAAAATTGAATACACCAAAATTTAGAAGCTGTTTCTATCTTTAAATACAACAAAATATATCACATAGAATTGTTTCTTAAGCTTAACGAGAGAATCTTTTTTTGTGTTCATTACGGTTTTATTCTAAAGGACCCAGGGATTTTCGTTGGAAGTATCGTCGAATTGTACCGCTAAAAAGCTAATTAAATTTTCAGCAACCATTAAATCTTTTGGAACTTTATTAGATTTTCCAATGCAGAAACGTAAAACTATAACATTTTGAATTTATCATTCATTGGAAATTTTTCGTTCCTCGATAGATAAAAGTAGTTTTAATAAAATATTTATTCACAGAAAGTATGTTAAAATTATTTGTATTTTTATTTGGAATGTAGAAACTACTCCTCAGTTATAGACTCAGATATAGGCTCAGATATAGGCTTAGACACTTAAATATAGGCTCAGATGCAGAATAATAATAGTTAAAACACTTTATTCAAAATTATAAATTTCCAAAATTCAATCAAGCTTTCAAAATAACGTTAAGAGTATTACCAGTGAATTCTAAAGCTGCTTTACAAGATACCATTGTTTTTGCCACTCACTTTACAAGAGTATTAGATTGAAAGTTTTATATAAATAGAATAAATTTTTTAGAATCTTCTCACTTTCATTTCAATTGAGTAAACTATTTATATAAAATGTTTTCATAGTTTGTTTTATTAATAAATAGTAAATTTTACGATCGCGATCAACTCCTATATAAAATCACTTCCATTAAAATAGTTATTATTTTAATTATATAAATATACACATTATAATATTATTTGAACATGATTGAAATTTACAAATAGAAATTATAATAATTTTTATCGATGATATAAAAATCTATTATATATGTAATTAAATTGATTATAAACTTATTATTTACAATAATCATTTAATCTTATAATTATTACAAACTATTAATAAAATAATTTTAAATGTTGCGCATAAAGTTTGTAATTTCTGAATCAATCAAAGTAAAACATATTATTGTATTTAACAAACAATATTTTTACTTGAAAATTGAGAATGCTGAATCTTAATCGCTAATGTTGTATAAAAAGAAAAGTATTCATCTAAAAAATATCATTCCTTATTAAATAATATAAAGCTGTTGTGCAAACCGTCACCAAATTAGCAACGAGTAACATCTCCTCAGAGAATCATTACAACTAGCTACCCCATACTGATGATGACTACTTTGTAGTCGAAATACGTATTTATAAAAATACAAAATAATTTGATTTAGGAAATCGGTGCAAAATATCGAAATTTATTCGAAAAATCTTAGAGTTCTCATTAATGATTACAAAAAAATATATATATAAAGCTTAATTTACTTTTGTCTGCTTCATAAACTGCTAAGAGTTTAGAAAATATTATCTCAAAATATACACAAAATTCCATGCCTGTTTTTCGTCTTTAAAGTTAAACAGTTTTGTAACTAACACATAGATATTTCATTAATATTTTTGAATTTGTAAATCCCTTGTTAAAAGTCTACTTTCTTTTTACCACAATTTAACACAATCCACGATTCAGTTCAATTTCTTATTAAAAATTATAAAATAAATTTTTTTGCGCAAATATGACAATACTTAAAAGCATCTGAAATTTTGAGAGCTCTAATTATTTTCAATCGCAAAAAGAATATATATGGCTTCAGATAGATTACTTTATCATTCAACATTTTTGAATTTTTGTAATGAACATGTTTTGAAAAAAAAATGAAAAAACTGTAAAAAAGGAAAATGGAAAAAAAAAACTTGATTTGAAATGACAAATAAACAACAAAAAAATATTAAAATTGTGACACTTTTATGACAAACAGTATAAATAATAAAAAAAAATACAAAAAAATGTTTCTCTTATAAAAATATTTCATTAGTAAGAAGAATTTAATGAATATCTAAATATGGGCAATGCGTTCGTCTTGACTATATGAAATAAAAATATATATTTAATATATAGTTTTTATTTTAATAATAATTTATAATGATTTAATAATGTGATCTTTATCGATTATTAATATTAATCTAATAATATATATTTTTTTCTCACATATTATACATCATACGCACTTATTATTATTAAAATATTGGAATTTAATATTTATTATTAGTCATACTATGTAATAATAATACATATTTTGTGACAAAACTATATATTTCTTTTGTTATCAACAAAAACATTCTTTAAAAAAATGGTATATGATGTCTCATAAACGGTAGGTAATAATTTACCGTTTGAAATTTCTCAATATGAAAATAACTAATAACTATGTGAATTTTATTAACATTAAAGCAATAATAAATAATCAGGGTTGCTCGTTTATAATTTAAAAACAATTATTCATTAATCTAATAGCGATTAGTGATGTCAAGCGATCACCAAAGTTAAGCAACAACAGACACAGAACATGAATGGGTGAACATCTAGGATTGCTGTATACTGTTGTTGTATACATTGAATATATTACTCACTGTAGTCACTATATAACTTTAGTAGTTGAAACAAAAATAGAAAAATGAAATGTTTTTTCCTGAATGGGCTATGCAAGTTGAGATAGAGAGTCTTATCTTACGAATTAATTAGCAGTATTTTGCACTTGTACGCTTTATTTTTATACGAATGCAACATTAATTAGAATTACGGTCATCCGTTTGTTGGTTACAGATGAATTGATAACTATATACATCAAAGTCCTTCACTGGAATAATTCATCTTCTTCAAACAACCGCCAGAATAGCTTCGATGCTTCTTTGTTTCCTGTGAAAAACCCATAGTAGCCCCAGCTAGCATTTTAACCAAGAACTCGACCAGAATGCACAATTTTATTCACGCAATGACGAATTTCTTAAGGATAGGAGTACGAATCCAATAAATTTGTTCTTATAGTCTTTTTCTGCAATTATTTCTTCTACATTCTGCCCCAAAAATTTTTTAAAATTAGAATTAATGAAGAAACATTTTATACTAAGATTCATCTTCGAAAATTATAAAAATTAAAAATAAAAACACGGAAACAAAAAAACAAACAAAAACAAGACAAAAAACTAACAAACAAACTAAAGATCTGATCTGTATTCGTTGTCTGCATTGTTTTGTAATAAATATTAAGCTGCGTAAAATTTACCAAGCCTACTTTTATTTTGTAAATTGAATAATATATTGTTTTGAATAAAATTTGAATACATTGACAAATGACTAATGATTAATAACATTTACTTCAAACAAAACACCAAATGTATAACCGGAAACAAAGATGAACAATATTAAAAAAAAAAAAAAATGTTCTAAATTTAGTCATATGAATTTTGATAACAATACCGTACATAAAATTTAATAAAATTTGAATCTACTTGATAGAGAGATTTGAAAACGTTTTATAAACAAAATGAAATAAAACTGCAATTTACAGGTTCGTTGCAAGCTGTTGTTTATATTAAATATTGTGGTCGTCCGAAAAAACAACCCAAATTTAAGGTACCAACATATATGAGTTCACTCGCCTTCTTAAAATAGTTGAGAAGCTGGAATTTTCGGCTAAAATATATATTAAAACGAGAAGAATTCCACACTCAAGCAGCCCTTACAATCTCTCCTAACATAAACCGTAAATATTTTGTTATTTATGCTTAAATCTGTTAGGGTAATGTAAGTAATAATAATAAAATTTAATTTACAAAAGAAGCATTTTAGTGAAATGTTCTGAATAAATTGGCGATAAAAATTACATTGCATTCGAAACAATTTATGGAAGTGAATTTAAAATATTTTTCTTCAGAAATGCTTCCTATATTTTTTCCTATTTTCCTCATTAAACATTTGCAATTACATACTATATTGGCAATAGTAGAATAATTTGAAATCAAGAAGTATTTGAAACAATTTATTTCTCATTATAGAAATGTAAGTTTGTTTACGATTGGCTTTTAAACATTTTAAGATTCAGATGAAATTAAATTAAAGTTTATTAATTTAAAGTCATCCGATGAACAAAATTAATTGATAAATTTATGAACTGAACGTAAACGATTAGTTTTTTTATGAGTCTAAGTATACTCTTTTGTGGACAAAAAAAAAAAAAAAACCAACCTTTTATTCTTTTTATCAAATATTATTAATAATCGTATCGTATTCATTATGTATGTAGACCAAAACGAGCTATGTGTGTGGGACTCCATTCGAACTGTGTTTATTATGTGTCCACTTTTATGACAAAAAAAAAAAAAGAACAAGTTTTTATTTTGTATATATATATAAATATCCTATATAATTGGACTTGAATTTTCTATGTCCATTGTACTGTGTCTTAAGAAATAACAAGATGATGGTTTCCCAGAACTTCCACTTTTTCACTCTATTCAAATTCCTATCAATGTTAAAGCACGCATACCTAACAAAAGTTTAGCTCTTGGAACGTCTAAATATAATAAAAATTATAGCTCTCAGTACAAAGAAAATAAAAATTATGATAATAATGGAAGGATTTTCATCTGAATTATACATTGCTGATAAAAACCCATTAAACTATTTCTGAATCTGTTGGGTAATTAGGAATACATTTTAAGAAAAAGTAACACTTTCATAAAAAGAAAAAATATGGTCATAATAATTTCATCTGTGGGAATACACATTATTGAACGATCAATAAGGTTATATTAGAGTTTAATAATACTAATAGTTACATGATTTTAAAATAAATTCAATTACAAAATATATAATCAAATTGTATAATCAAATAATTGATTAGGTAGTAAAAAAATAATGACACGATTTGTGAATAAACATTTCAAAAAAAACACAATTATTAAATTAACACTTTTAAAGAAATATAAAAATATTTCAAATCTATTAAAATGTTACGTTGTAAAATGTTATACATAAATTTTATACACATAGTTATTCATAAAAAAAACTTATTCCATTAGTATTTTATACATGCATAGTATATCAAAGATTCTATAGTCTATACGATTCTGGTCTGCCAGAAAATGACTTTTTGCTTTTATCGCCTTTTAATATCCATCAATAAAGGATATTCATAAGTATTTTCATGGTATATTTTCCGCTCACGGAAGTATTAAGTTGGAAAAAAAACAGCTTTGATTTTTAATTTTTTTATAAAAGTTAATAAACTCAGATACAGGAGATACAGGACTCGAAACGGTAATATCGATGTCTCGTGAACCGGTTATCCAAATTTGATGAAACTATTATGTACATGTCGGGTATAGATTAGCAAAAGTTATTAAAATTACAAAACGCAATAAAAGTTGCATAAAACCGTTTAAAAATGCATCAACATTCGGTGAAGGCTTTTCACCGTATTTAACTTAACATAGTTATATATCAGGAGCCATAGGAAAAGTTTGTATAAATATTATCAGCGTATTTTTAACGTTTTTCATCTTAATTTTCTTAATTGAAAGGAATAATTATCTTTGGGTATCTGAGTAAAGAAGGATTTTGGAAACGTGAGTGTTTATAAATGGAATACAATGCTGATATATCTTTTAGGATATTCATCAAATTATTTATCACTCAATTAAAAAGCTTACTAAATTTATTAAAAATGAAAGCTCCAATAATTATTATAGAGGAAGAATATGTTATGAGACCTAGTATAATTAAAAAAAAAACTACAGGATAATTGCTTTACGTCTATTTATCTATGACACATTGTTATGTTTCCATTCCTTCACGTATCTTTGCCAAAATGTGTCAGTATATCTGTATATGAATATCTTTTAAATACTATGATACAAATTAAATAGTGTTATATATTTAACTTTAAAAAGTAAAAAAGGTTATCATTACCAGGTCAGAATTATTATTGGACCTCACACATATTCATGTTTATAGGTATTATTACTATCACACCATGTACGATTCTCTTAGTACCATCAACATCATCATTATCATCAGTTTGTTATCAATATATTTCCATTCTTATTGACATCAAATGTATCGTCATCAATATTCAATATTTCTTGTATGTGCGATGTTTAGTATTCGAAATTGCTTCAAAGACATAAACAATTTGTTTTCGTTAAAATTTTACTTGATCATGAGCACCTAAGAAAAAGTGATTTGTGAAGATTAGATGGTTTGTTAAGTTTCTGTATCCATTTGAGAAACAATGAAAATAACAAGTAATTTGCTAAAGAAATAAATGATCTAAAGTACAATTAAATAAAATTTTTTTTACGTTTTTATATCATTTTTAAACATATGCTTTTATTTAAATCGTTTAAAAAGCAGAAAATAAACTTAAAATTATTAAATCAAGCCTATTAATTTATTACATCACATGCACAACTTATAGAATAAAAAGCTTGGCGATGAAATTAAAAATATTCTTTTACCCCAATTACATTTTATCATTTCACATCGATTGTAAATAAAAACCATTTTCCTTGTTTTCACAGAAGAAATAGATAATCTTTGGGACTACCGATGTTTTCTAAAAATAGTGCCGTAAGGTATAAAATTAAAACATTCTACGTTTAGAGCACACTTCTAAGTATGTCTATTTAAATTTTCTCAAATATTCTAAGACAATTGATTTTCTTGAGAACGTTCTTAATAAATATAGAAACCAGGTTTGTATGATCAGAACTTTCGTTAAAACAAAACGTTTTTTAAAGCAGGGTAGGAATTTCGTGTGTAAAACTCTAAGGATATCTACTGTTAATTTTTTAACAGGTTGTACCTTACTCATATTAACAATAATATAAAATCACTATATATATACCACAATGTAAAGAAAAAGTTTTCAATACTGGAATTTTTGCATCATTATTTTGTTTGATATAATAATATTTATGTGCATTTATTAGAGTCACTTAAGCTATAATATATATATTTTTATTAACCTTATTTTCTGAAATGCTATTTTAGTTAAATTATAATGCTGCCATAAATATATTATTTGATAGAATTTATTCTGAACGTGATTAATCAATTGGATGAATCAATTATATTTTGTCGTGATAAAATGAAATTCTTTGGGAATAAAGTATAACTTGACTGTTAAGATAGGTTACATGTCAATTATTAAACCATTAACACAATTTATCCATCTTATAAGAGCATTTAGATCATATTTGCTGAGAATATAGACTACACACACACAATTATTTAGAAAGGTATGGATGGTTGTGTAAATAAGGTATGGTTTTTGTTGCTTGGAATTGCAGCTTGATTATTGATACAGAAGCCACAACTGGTGATATTTTTTACCAGTAACATCACACTTCCTTGACAAAGTTAAAAAACTAAACGACGCGAGAAAAAGATGAACTGGAAACAAAAAAATAATTTAAAATAAAACTTATTTAAAAAAGTGGTCTAGATACAGCGCGACGCTCTAGGTCTTCCACGACGAACTTCCCAAATACGAGAATTAAAAAAAATAATAACTTTATTTTTGTCATTTCCTCTTTAGTTTATAACCCTCTACATAATGTGATTGATTTTGCTGAAAAGTCATTCAGTTGTAGGTTATGTTATTACCCGTCATACGAAGTGGTTCCACGTGAATATTGTAATTTGTTCTGGAAATAATCGAGACGCAAAACTCCTAACGCACATATATACATACGTACTTACACACAGACAGGCATCTCTCCAAAAACGTTGAATTTGGGTTTTAGTGATCAGGATGATTGGCCGTAAAGATATGTTTCAATTCGGGATACATAAATTCGGGACTATTTCCTACAAGACTTTTCCTCTTGGAAATTCCAAATTGATTCGAAGACTTCATACTTGATCACAAGAAAATTATATATGGAAGTTTTTATGTCTAGGTATCGAGAAGTATAAAGTTTTAAAACATCAATGTTTTAAAACGTTGCATTTAATAAATGAACAAGGTATGATAAATTTACTTCAAATAGTTTTATTAATAAATAATAACCTATAAAAATTATAAGTATAATAATGCATATTAAAAATAAACATATCAGCTCTCTTATTATTAGAAATAGTAAAAATCTTTACCAAGACCAATATAGTGATATATGGTAATTAAAACATAGAGAGGTTGTAAAATAACCTGCACATATATGACCTCTGAAGTCGGCGCACGGGCGAGGCTCGGGTCAGATCTGAGGTCATTTGGACCCACCAACAACTCACACACACTTAATATACATAGATACATTATATGTACCATCATCATTTTGTTTTGTATACCAAATGCATTAGTAAGTTTGTTTTTAACTATTATTTAAAATAAATATCATCATTTTCGAGCGAATATTGGATTCTCTGTTATAAAATCACATAATTATGTAATTTAAAACAACTTTGATTACCAAAGTCAAACCTTTGGTTTAGTTTTCTTTGATTACCAAAGTAAAAACCTTCGTAAATTTAATAAAAGTCCAGAAATGTTCTATTAAATTAATTATTTTATTTTATGTGCAAATTACGGAACCAAATTAGAAAACATATAGTAAATCATATTTCTGCTTTGAATTTAACTGAGCAGAGCCATATTTGTTTGAAGAAATTCTAATTATTGGCAAGTGTCAAAAATAAAATATTCCCCGATACTACTGAAAAGGTACTCTCAGAATTTCACTGTAACTCTATAATTTCTATTCATAAATATATTTTTGATAAGCGGACTTCAATATAATTTTGTGAATTTCACTTTTTTCTTTCAATTTTAAGAAGTCAAATAGTTAAAAAATAAAAAGCTATAAATAAATTTAAAAAAAAAAAGACGATAAATAGATCTTCTAGTTGTGGTAACATTCCACAATCAATATAAATAAAATCAGATTCTTTTAGTTTAGAAATATACAAATAAATTTTCGAAAGATTCGCTAGCTTTGTACTATATTGTCACCACATTAGGAATTCCAAACATTACCGAAAAAAACAATATTCTCTATGATCATCCTCGTAAATCACGTGAACATTTTATCTAAATATTTAGCGTTGTGTTTTATTAGACATATTTTTGTTTTAATTTATGCATAGTCTTATTATTTTTTATTGTCCATTGTAAAAATTTATTGTGAACATTTATGAAATATATTACGTTAGAAATTTTTGAAATATCTTTATTCAGTTCTTCTTCATGTTGGTTGATTTATAATCAACCTGATTGTACAAATTGTAGCAAACATTGTTCAAAGAATTTATTTATTGAAGACTAGATTGAAGTAATGCTAACGCGGATTCGGTCCCGTGTTCTATCTTTGTGAGGGGAAAAAGAGGAGGATGAGTTAAGGTTTGTAGAAATCTCTCAGAACCGATTCATCATCTTTAGAAGGTGGTGTATTCGAAAAATTGTCTGCCTAAGATACACAAAAATATATTGACTCCTAAAATAATAACTTCTTTAAACCTTTTGACTTTGGTGTAGTGTATATATCTTGATAATTGTGTTTAAATAAGTATATTTTATTCATTCTAACAATAAAAATAAAAATTTTCATGGTTATTTTCGTCTGTGCAGACCACATTATTTTCTCTAATAAACAGGCTTGCCACAATCTTTGTTTGAAAATCAAGGAATACAGAAATCGACAATAAAGCCTTTAAACCGTAACAGATGCAAAAGGAGTCTTAATTTTCGAAGGTGAACTAAATTTATAAGCAAAATCATGTGATATCAGAATTTCCAGATTATATTTTGATATAAAGTAATACATGGTATTATTTTTTTTTTTCTAAGAGATATAAATTTGCATTTAAAATATAAAACAAAATATTTTTTTAAAAATATTTTCAAGAATAATTAACATATAAATGTACTTATTGCTTAATTTCTTTATCATAAATATCATTCATTTGAGATGAATAAGACTATTTTTGGTCAACATGAATATCAATATAACTAAATTACATACAGTATATTTTGGTATGTTGCATTAAGAAATGTTACATATTAACCTCAAATCACTTCTATATATCACAAACATTGCATCTTTGTTTAGCAAATTACTTTATTAGTTCCAATATGAAACAACTTGATATAGATATTTTACAAATGTAGACAAGCTTAGAGCTTGAAAGCTATAGAAAAAAAAATTCTCGATCTCAATTCGAAATTATCGGTATTAGTTCGAAAAGATGTGACAATTGCTCTTGAAACATTTGTATTATTGTATGTAACGAATGAACTTTAAAACTACTGGTCTGATTCTTTTAGCTTTGGGAAGCTACACTATTCCCGGATTACGTGGGCTAATTTTTATCAAATATTTATCTCTGTATTCCCACGGAAACAGAAACTACACGAATGAAACCGCGTGATCATTTAGTTTTTTATAATGACAATGAGATGGCCTAAGAAATTTGCAGCTTTATAGTTTACGTACAATTTTGTTAAAATAAATCAATAATTTTATTTTGCATTGAAATGGAAATAATCATTCCATTATCATATATTTTCTATTAAAAATTAAATAAAAATAATTTGTTATCATTACTCATTGCCTCCCTAACTACAACATGTGTGGTGTATATGGTAGTGTTATTTTAGTAAAAGATAATATTCTATTTTAAATATTAAAAATTTAGATTTTTGTATCATCAAAATTTATAGTTTTCAAAAGATAAATACAGAGAGAATTAATTTTATTTTTATATTTTTAAATATAATATAAATAAAAAAATAATTGACTTGATAAAATATCTATTTTAATTAGAAGTATATATATATATATATATATATATATATATATATATATATATATATATATATATATATATATATATATATATATATATATATATATATATATATATTTTTATTATTATTCAGATTTAATATATATTTTTATTAAATTTATAGAATATATTTGAATTAATTGAATAAAATTAACACTTATATATATATTTTGATAAAAATTCATTTATATTCATAAGATGAACCACACAAAAATTTTTACAACTATAATGACCATCATTTGATTTGTATTAATTATTTTTGCTAATCAATAATAGACGAAGACTCTCAGGTGTTCTCTCAAAAGAATTCTCTCAGTTTGTGAAACTTTTTGTTTGTTAATTGATCAAAATCAAAATTTTTCATTAAGTTAAAAATGTAGGTTATTATACGGATTTGACCACACAAATACAGGTGTTTCATATGAAAATTGATTTGAAAATAATTTGAATACTTTAGAAACGAAACTCGAAATCCGTTTAAAACTGTTTTTTTATGGTTAAGTCTCGAGATTAAGAAAATTAAGCGAATTTTTTATTATCTGTGCATTCATTTTGAGTATTTTTTAAGTGTAAAATGAAGATAAAATGTGTTCACATCACATTTTTAGTTATTTGAATAATTTTGCAAAAATTCCATACACCTGTCAAGTATTTAAATAATTGAATTATGGTATCTCCTCTAGCGAGGATAAATTGGATTTATTTATATAATATCGTTAATAAAGATAATATATCATTGGAGAGAGACTTGATATGATCGTGGAATATATTATCGTTTTGTTTATAAATTAAACAGATAAATTATTATCTTTAAATGTATAATGATATTGAAATTAATATACAGATAATGAATTGATATAATTCATCTATCATAGTAAATTTGGTACACGCACATTTTTCTATTCATTTGTGTCATTTAAGTATTTCATCATTAATATATAAACGGTTTAACATATTTGTCGAATTAAGAAATATCTTGAGAATTTTGCAAAATTTATAATTAGCTTTTATTTAAAAAATTCCATACTACTAATATTATAATGATTTCAAGAAATGGCAGTAATTCCATTATATTGTAATACCAGAATTCCAATATTCTGTTCTTAAATCATTCACCAAATCAGCACCTTAATCAATCGAATAAGCACCTTACTTTTTTTTTATTTAATTTCAATATCAGTTTGCAAGTGCTGCTAGTGGTCTACATTGAAGAAGCATAAAGTATAACAATCTACGCATTGACTCCGAAAATAATTAGACTGACCATCTGTCCCGTCCGGCCTTGTCCCCTGAACTTACCTTATGCTTAAGGCATGCATATTTTGTCTAGATAAATTCTTCTGTAAATAATAATAAAATTTTAATAGCGAATCTAATCACTCCGTCATCTTTTAATACTCCATAAAAAAATCGATTTGACTTTTGTAGTATTGCTAAAAAGTGTTTTCATTAATATTTTAAAAAAATATTTTAATGTAACAACATATTGTCATTGGATAAAAATTATGATTCTAATAACATATCATTCATCCAATTTTATTAGAAAATTATGCATTCAAACCAATAAAAACAGCTGCCTATTTTATTTTTTTGTTAAAAAAATCTTCTTCACTAAATTAAATACCAATACATAAATGTTGATTTGATACCTATGTTATAAAAGGTCATAAAATTTATTCTAACCTCGATATACAGATTTTAATAGAGTAAGTAATCTAGAGGTTATGAAATCTATACCAACAGGATATTCCAACTAACCACTAAAGGCAGTATCAATTAATATATAAAACAAAATATTTTTTTAATCAAAAATTAAGAAAAAAGAAAATAAATGACTCATTAAATAATATTTTTTGGATTTGGTTCATAATCCAATTTCTTTATTAATTTATTAATTTCAGTTTGTTGTCAAATCATGTAAAATTTGACCCCCACTTCTTAATGTTTAGATCGAGCTAAAATTAAGCATCTATTTGTAAATTGGATTACAAAATAATTTTGATAGTGTGGTAAAACTTAAATCTTTGATTTCCATACGCTTCCATTATATTTTGGTGAATAGCACTAGCGCTTGAAAAAGTTAATCAAAAGCTACAGCTTGAAAAATTAAGTAGGTACAAAGGTCAATCTGAAATTATAATGAAATCAAAATGTGAAATTAGATTCAATATCATTGAAAAAAATCGATATATATGTGGATTTTGTTCGGGAAGTTAAGACGCTTCAATTAAAATAATAAAAACAAAATTAGTAATACTGAAAACTGGACTCAAAAGTATATTTTCCTCTTTTACGTTAAAGTAATTGGTAAACTTTATACTCTTGTTCTTGTTACTCTTGTTTATACATATTTTGTAATTAGTATTGGAACATCTCCGTATGACTTTTTCATAGACGTTATGTGACGAGATAACAAGTTTTATTGATTTAAACTTTGATTGTTTAAATTCTAATCTAGTTTCAGATAATATTGTTATTTTTCAAATTATGTAGTTTTTACGAGTTTTTTATATTCTTCAAATAGGAATGAGATCGTGGATTATTATCTTGATCATTGTTGTTTGATACTGAATCAATGTTGTAAATCGTAAAACTTTTGTAAGCAATAATATCGTAAATGCAAAGTTATTTTCACGTGGGATTGTAAATGAAAAGATACATGAAAAATACAATTTTATTATTGAATAGTTTATATGTTCTCACCTTTTTGCTGCAATTTTGTGTTTTGTATCGATTGAAATCAAATTGCGTACCTGATATACATTTAATAGCTTAAATTAAGAATACAAGCAATAATATTTTATCGCATATCCAATAGCAAATTTTTTTAAGAGTATGCCAGGTTAATAATTCGATTCAAACGGGACACTGGTAATATGCTACATGTACAAATAATGGTTTGTCATATTTAAAATAGGTTTATTAGAACTTAAGACGAATGTGTGATTTAAAAGTTTTTTTAAATACAATCTCTCAATATTTTATTAAAGACATAATTATTTATTATTTCACAGTATAAGGTGTAGTTATGGGATAACTTTGTTCTTAAAAAAAAAATCATAAATTAACCTAAATACCAAAATGAAAAACTTAAAATAAATCCCAGAAAAAATATTACATAATTCAACCAAAAAATTAATATCATTTAGAAAAAAAATGCTAAAATTTTTAATTTTTAAATTTGTTATCGTAGTTTAACCTTAAAAATTTTCTATAAATTAATAAATAATTTATAGAAAATTTAAATGCATACCTTCAATAATTTTAGTTTTTTATCATACTGTAGTTTCAACAATTTATATGCCTTAATGGTATTCTCTCCCGAACCTGTAATATTGATTTATTTTAAATTTTTATTTAATATCTCTATTTAAATAAAATTTGATGTAACTAAATTATATGTTGTCGATAGCAAAGACTTTTTTGAAAAATTTGATGTGTACTTAAAAAGTGATGCTACCTGCTATCGATCGACCAGATTCGGTGGTTACCTTCACCCATTTGACCACTTAAACAAGTGATTATGGGTTCAAATCCAGGTACCGGCAACTGTATCAATTATAAAAAAAAATTACATAAAAAATAAAAAACGGCAGTTGGTTGATCTCAATGTCGTCAGTTACTTACATTAGTTTAAGAACTTAGTTATAGGGTTACAAAGAAAAGGCGTAATATTTTTCACATTTAAGTTTTTTCAATGGTTTAATTTTTTTGTTAAAAAGTTTTTATTTTTATAATTTTTTATAATAATCACTATATATACGTAATTTTTGATTAACACAACTCAGAAGAAAAATCGGTAAGTGAGCAATAAATTACCACTATTTTCCCACCCTTAGCGTAGGAATTTTTTTCCAAATTTAGAAGAAATCAACTTGGAAGTCCGATAAAAAAGAATTCTCTGTAAAAATTTATCCGTGATCATACATAAAAAAATATATGCGCTTCGAAAAGAGAAACTTATTTTTCGTCAGTTATGAATTTGCACATTGTAAACTAATCTTCTGTGACAAATTTTTAGGTAATTTGATCTGAATTTATTTACACAAATCAAGATGAGAACGAAGAGTGAGTACTATGTGATGTAAATACCCTAGAGCGTTATGAACCCATAAGCCAATATACCTACTCCAAACGTATATACACGTACTTAAATACAGTTAGAAATTAAAAACTAAGGTGTGGTTGTGTGAAGAGAAGAGAAAAAAGTGTGAATTATTATAAATTAATATTTTTTTTTTTATCATATTGGTAATACTGGTTTATTTATGTGTTTTGTTACTAAGATCCAGTTACAAACAAAAAATTGAAGACGATCTTAAAATGTTAGTCTGACCTTAAATGTCGCCTTTACAAACTAAACTATTGCTTTAATAATAAATACGAAACGGTATTCATACACAAACAAAATACATATATACAAAAATTTTTGAATATTAATTTAAATTTGATAACATTTTAAAATAAATAAATAAATATTGTTCATAATTAACATGCAAAAATATTAGTAAATTGTATTTTATTAAAATTCATTAAAAATATGTGTATTCAATATATTTTATTTGGTTCTTTTGGGTTCTTGTAGCATCAGAGGTCAAGACCTTTTTTTTATTATGAAGAAATTTATGTATACAAATCAAAACTAATAATTTATTTCACAAAAGAATATTTCTATTTATTTAAATAAACCAGATTTTTACCATTGTGTATATTTAATTATGTGCACAAATTATTATTATTAATATTTCATTAATAATATCTGTTTTGTTTTTGATCATATTCACATATTTTTCGATTTTTGGAAGGTCATTTCCAAAGATTATGATCGAAAAAATCTACATTATTGAATAATAAAAACCAATGACATTTTTAATATTTAGAGCAAAGGTTAACAAGACTGACATTACAGCTGGAGCCTTCCGAGTAATGTTAGAAGACAATCCAAGGTGGTTTTCAAATAGCTTCAGAGCAAAATCGTTTGCAACCTTTGATTGCTTGGAAACAATCATTTGAAGGTACTCACTGTAAACTCAATAAATGTATGCACAAAATGTATTGGAATTAGACACATTTTTACGGTTTTGACATCATCTTTTAACTTTGCATTCAATCCAATGTGTTACATCCCAGATTATTCGTCCCCAGTTATTCTTAAATAACTAATAACCTCAGTCAACTAAATTCATTTTTCAAGAAGAAACAAAACAAGAAACATAAATAAGAAATAAAGAGACTAATTGTTTTTATTTTGACAACGCTTCCACCATATTCGTTACAAACGCATATAATATGAATTACATAAAATGTATTGTAGCGGTCCAGCCGCAGCCTTAGCTGATTCTTGTATAAAAAAATTTAAAGTATTTTTGATGGTAACAAAAATAAATACTTAAAAATCTTCCAAAAAGTAATTTTTTGTATAAAATATTTAAAAAAGAAATTTTGTTTTAGAAATCTACTTAAATAAATTAATAATGTTTTATAGTCTATAAGCAACAATTTAATACTCTAAACATTTAATAATGTATACACTACACTAATATAATTTTACACATCGAATGTATATGTGAAGCGAGTGAGCAGCAAGCGGGTAAATCAAGCTAGTAAACTCGTGTGTATAGTAGTTTCACTTGTGATATGGATGTGGAGTTTAGTGTATCTATCTATGTATACACGTTAAGGCACATGTATATATACTATAGATAGATATACTTACTAGCTTGGTGAACTGCAGCCAAGCCACACAACTATCATATTATACCTGTGTACTATACCAAACGTGTGGTGTATTTACTCGGTTGAATTGTTCGATATAGCACCGGTCGGTCACCAGATTGTCGTGCCGCGCGTCGCGATCACAAACCAATACACACATATAATGTATGTACACATACTATGCTCCAATATGATATTAAATATCACACAACATATACACAGCTCATCTTCAATATGATCGTTTTTAATTTATATTGAAATTGTACCAGTTCTTATATTTATACAATTAATAGCGCTTTCATTGAATTTAATTTGACACAACAGACAAATATTGAAAAATTGTTGTACGAATTATATTTTTCCCTAATAATAGCTTACAAATGTTTCCATATATATTATTACCATAAAAAAAAAATACCTTTGTATCTAGGTCAAAAAACTGTTTCGTTTAAATATAAAAATCAATGTATGATAACACTCCAGAAAATTTGTAGTCTTGACAAATATCCTATTATGGCAGGTAGCTTTGTATTTCATGAAATGCCGACAAATGCTTTTAACAATCTATAGTATAATTCGTAAAATCAATACGATTAACTAGCTCTTATAATACATTCATTATCAATATAAATTGTCTACGCAGGATTGCATCTTAATTTTTCAGTAAGAATTTCATGCGAAATTACGATAAGTATCAAATCTCAACGTAGAACACATAATATCTTTGATACAGACACTGAGTCAGTTTGATATTTTAAATTAACAGAAATCGGTGCAGAGGCAGCAATTTTATATTTGTTTTTAATCGAGTCATTTGCGGCTTTCAATTGTAGATTAATTGAAAGTTCATTTATGTATTATTTAAGGTTATAGTTTGTTTTGGCAATACAACATTTTTATAGTATCCTGGTTAAAACCTTTATTATATAATAATACTTCCATTACAGATTTGCATTCTTTTCATCACAAAAACCTACAATTGACATACCGATTAAGTACCGTAGTACCGATTTGAAACTAAAATTTCTTAGTATTCAGAAAGGTATAAAAATGTTATAGTAATAGTAAGATTTAAATTGTCATTTTATTGAATAAAATTTTCTAATTTATTTCTACGCATATTAAAATATTTTATATAACAAATTTTAAAGAGTGAGATTGCACTGTGTTTAAATTAACTGCCATTGGCACACAGTTTTCACTCCTCAAAATTTGTGAATGGATTTTAAAATAAAACAATCTTATATCAATAAATATTTAAAAAAATAAATTATTTAGGGAAAAACCGAAAATTTACTTGAAATGATTCTGGTACAATATCAATTTAAATATGAAACAATCACATATTGTGACATGATCAACTTATACCTATATATTTATTCATATAATGTTTATTTGTAAGGTTATAAAGGTACCATATTATTTTTTTTTATGAAATCGAGGCTTCTCTCTCAATAAATAACTGTCAGAGACATGGCTGTCGAAACCACTACTTCTTTATATAATTATGTTATTTATGAGTCTTATAAACTTATATACCTATTCTATATAAATAAATGTATACCACTACTCTGAAGAGGATATAATATAATATTCATCCAATATCTAGATCTTTATAAAAAAATAAATAAAAATATAAAAAGAAGTAAGAAAAATGTTGACAAAAATTATATAAAAACATAATTCAAACCTAAATAAATTAATTTTTTTTTTATATATGTGATTGCTTTTTATTTCAAAAAAAAAAATTCAAATGTTTTTTGTAAGCTGTTTTTTATTTTGTAAAACAATTAATTATGATTAGATTTTTACTTAAGTCATGTATTATTGATTTAAATTTTTTGATTTGGATATTTAGATAAAATTGAATAAAAAAAAGACATTTTTAACGGTAAACAGATACTTTTTTTTTTTTAATTATGTAATAAAGGTAAGTATTTTGTAATAAAAAATATTTGTTTAATAGAATCTTCTTTTTATACAAAAATAACAAATTTTTGAAATATGCATAAAATAGTTTCTTTATTTAGAGTAGAATTTCAAGCATTAAAAGTTTTTGTGTGTTTATTAATTAAAATTGAATTCGCTTCATGAAAACTTATCTCATTTTGGGTTTAATGTTGTCATATATAAAGCCCAGAAAAAATAATGAAGAAAGGTTATTGTAAAAAAATCTGTAGCAATAATGGTTTAACTAAATACAAAGCCTTGTCACTGCTATAGTCTGCTATATACTGCTCTATAGTCTTGTAGCAGTTTACGAAATTTCATCATTAAGACTAAACAAATAATGTAATTTGTTTTCTTACAAGACGAAATTCGTTAAAAATTTTAAAATAGAATATGGAATTGGACTAATAAAAAGAATTTAAATTTTTCAATTATATAAAAATATTTAAGCATAAAAATAATGAGCTGATTAAAATCCTATAAAAATATTATTGAAAATCAATAAAATAGGAAATAAAAAACACAGTTACAAAAATTTCATTGCATAAAACAGATTATTAAATACAAATCGCATGCGATGATCACGTAATATCTGTAACACATGTTATCATAACCAATAAATGTAACTGCAAATTATGAATATTATTATTGTAATTTAATCGGCCAATAGAATTGCAATTTAACAGTTTTCTTGCAAAGCATGTGGCCGTCATATTAAAAATACATTTTTCTTGCACATCCGATGATGATATTCGAAATATTTTGCAAATAATAAAATCCGAATAAATATAATTTTACTGAAATTTTAATCTTCACAAAAATGTTCGAAGGTATATCAGGGAATTTTTCGATTTCTATTTTCTTTTGTTTGTTTTTAGCTTTAAAATTTTGGTGATATATTTTGTAAAGTCGGTTTTTAAATTAATAATTTTTAAATAAAAGATAGTGGTCTGAAAAAAAAAACAAGACTACATTTTCTAGTTAAATATCATTATTTAACTGCATATATTTTTCAGCCATTTCTGAAAATTTTTTTAGTTATCGAGTAAAACGGGTAAGTAGATATGGTATGATTCTAAGCATTGTTAGTAGAAAATCCAATCATTTGTATTAATGGTGTTTTCAATCCCTTAAGTTTCACATAATTCAGCTTTTTTTCTATTGCCAGAAAATATAATTTGATAATAAACATGGTATAATTTGTGTCACTAATTATAATGAATAAAATCAAGTCAATTTGATGTCCTTATATTTAAAATTTAACCTTTTACGATAACTAGGAATCAATCATTTTATTTCAACAGGTTTTTCAACAATCAAATAGAATAACAATTTTCTGGCAAGGCATGCGGCCATTATATAAACTAAATATTATCTGAGCAATACGACATTGATTACACTATTTTTAATACTTTTAATATTTTAAATTGTAACATAAAATGTACCACGCAAAAATTGTAAAAAAAAAAATTATGTATAAAATTGAAACCAATAATCATAATGGACGATGATTACGAGTATCACTTTTATACACATTTTAAAAGAGGGATTAAATTTTATTAAAACGTTTCGCAGATCGTCGTGTATGACGCATACAATCACATTTTGTTTTGTAAGCATATCAAAAATAGGTTATAAAATATACGTGTTTCATTAAATTTGCAAATTTAATAACCATAAAATATTCATATCAATTGATTTTTTATTGACTTTAATTCAAAATTTATTTATTTATTTTTGTTAATTCGTAAAAATATTAATCCTGTGTACCTTAATTAACATAAATTATATATATTTAAATAAAAAAATTTGTCTGCTAGACCATAACACTTCTATTTACAGGTATAGTCTGTAATAATGAATTGATAATCCGGGTATGTTAATCAGTAAGTTCGAGAAGTTAATAAATTTAAATATGTTATAAAATTTCAATTACATTTTTTAGTGGTATATAATAAATTTAATTTCCAATGTTAAATTTTTATCAATTTTAAGTCTATTTTTTCCTATCCTAAATCCTATATACACTATTAAAAACATGAAAGTTTGTATGTTTGAATGTTTGTTACTCAAGCACGCAAAAACTATTGAATTTATTTTATAGAAATTTTACAATTATGAAGCTTATACATCACAATAACACACAGGTGACAATAAAATCTGTTCTTGGCATGATAACAGATATGGAGCACGGGTGCTCCACATCAAATTCCGGGTTCCCACGTCGAGTTGCCACAATAAAAACATGGTGTCCTGCACTTAATAAAAATTTAAAAACCTAGTGTTCCAAATCACGAGTACCGGATTTTCTAACATTGTCACAGCAACGTGGGTCAGGTAGTCTTTATTTATATAAAAAATGGAAGAACAACATGGATTTACATTCCTTATTTGACATACCAGTCTCGGCCGAGGAAATTAATATTTTGCAATCTTCAATTAGAAGTCTGGGAATTCGTAGCTGGTGACTCTGTAGACGACTTCTGTGATGATTCATGGCCACACTCAATTGAATCTATTATTCTAACCTTGCCCAATCCAAGAACCTAAACGCTAATATATGTTGGTTTTGTAACTATGCTTGACCTTTTATAAACAAATAGATAAAGCCTGTCAGATTTACGATATAGCATAATGGCTCAGATTTTCTATAAGATCACAAGAGCGTAGAGAACCATGTTAACAGGTTAAAAATTTACAGGTCTGATACCTTAGGAAAGGAAGGGGTACAAAAAAGTTAAATAAAGACTTCCTTATAAAGATTATCCAAAGAGATAAGGATGGTAAGACTATTTGGCTTACGTGCTAAAAATAGACTATAAAAATGCTTCAAAAAATTCCAAAATAAGTCTTTTACGGAATAAATACATTCGTAAAAGTAACCAACTTCAATTTTTTCAACAAATATTTTGATTTTTTTTTTCTGTAATACGATAATTAACTGAAATATCAATGCTTGAAATTGATGCACACCAAGCCCTGTATGAATAATTTGATAGGAGAACAAGAAAAAAGTAATAAAATTAAAAATAATTCTTATACCTTTTTATTTGACTTCTCTCCTTAAGATTGAACAAATTATCAAACAACATTACCGAAATAACTATAAAATTTTATATTTAATATTCAATAATAAAATCACTTGTTTCAAATAGATATTTAATATTCAATATTAAAACTACTAAATAAGGATTAAACTAATTTAAAAATGAAATTTTTTTATAACCATAAAAATTAGAATAATTACATATCTATTTGTTTGAATATCTACAGTTATTTCCTAGCTATACTAAATATAAAAATAAATTTAAAAAAATAGAATGACCAAAGCATTAACTTCTTTAAAATGTATTATTATTATTATTGTTTTAAATTATTTCAAAAAATCTATATACATATTGGGAAATAAGTTTAAAAAAGAATTTTAATATTTTAATAGATAAAGGTGTAGAGATACAAGGTGGCATACATACTAGTATAACAATCACTAAATTTTAACAAATTAGATATATTATAATAAAGCTTTTAAGTTAAACTTCCTAATAAAAGATTGTATAAGAATTAGCAATGTGCTTTTGTAGTATCGAACGTTTATAGATATAATTTTACCCGCAGGTACTGAACACAAAAATATAGTACAAGACGTTTAGTGAAAAAGGTTTTAAGAGAAAATTAAATGACTTTTTATTTTATTTTTTCCAAAATTATAATGTTTAAGGAAGTACGAGCACCAAGGCAACTTTTGATAAAAGGCTTGATTTTTTTTTAATACAAAGTTTAAATATGTCTAAACAAATTCCAAAAATTTGAAGGAGATTGCCCGATCATTTAAATAAATAATTAACTTTAAAGTTGAGCAATTTAACATTGGTCTTATGGGGTAACCTTCAAACATTGATACATTTCTGTATTTTTCTCGTAAAACTGTCGGTAAATATTAGTAAATATATTAGTGATAAATTTAATTCAAAAATATTTACACTTGCCCGACTAATTAAAGTGTATTAATTAAAAGAAAAATAAATGCCGCCACTAGCCAATGTTAAATGTATATCTATATATTGAAAAAAATCATATGGTTACTGCGTTCCCCTTACCGCGCTAGAGTCGAGACCTATCCCCACACCGCCTGGCGCTCGTACTTCCTTAATCCAAAATTATAATTTTAGCACAAAAAAATGTTCAATACTAGAAAATTTCCAAGTACTTAAATTATGACCGACCATTAAGAGTGGAATATATTATACATAAATGTATGTTTGTACCTGATAATATAATAAACTTAACATTAAGGTGTTGGGGGCCATCCAGTATAACATTTTTTCATAAATTGTAGTTAAGTAACTATTTAAGTACTATTTTATGTTTATTCAGAATAAAAATTTACTTTGTTTTTATTAGAAATTTATTTTAATACATATCGTCTTGTTTGTGGCACTTAGATTTGCTTTAAATTTCTTTTTAATCTACAATATCTTTGAGACATGTTACTTTATTTTTTAAATATTTATTTATGTAATAAGATTCAATAAATATTTGTATAAAAGTGAAAAAAATCGAACATGAAATACATATAAAGATTTGTTTTATTAGTGTTTTATTTTATTTATATTGGTTTAAGAGCCTGTCAGATGAAAACTAGAATAATCAAAAATAAAAATTTTAAAATACACATAAAACATTAAATATTCGATACGAAGAGTAATATTAATATATAAGAAAGTGATAGTAAAATGTAAAACTACGTATTAATTGTTTAGATACTCGATATAAGGATGAGTATTCTAATTGGAACTGTATTTAATCATGACCATACAGTTAAAAGCAATAATACGTAATATACGTAAATTTTCAGCAACGTAATATATATTAGATAAAAACAATGTAGTGATGTTTTTTCCGAATTCAACTTCGTTTAGTTGACATTTTCTTGCTTATTTGAATTTTAAAAGTGAAATATTTCAAACGAAAGTCGTAAGACTTATGGTGCTCTATTAACATACTTATTTTTACGAAATTCGTCATACACCCGGTATTTCAATCAAAAGCCTCGACGCACAACTCGAGGTAATATGACCATAGCATGTCAAGTTTGTTCAATTTTTGATAGACACACTGTCACACATACAATGACACTCACACATAGACCAATTTCACCACATTTTTGGAATCAGGGGACCTCAAAGTTTGTATGCTCAACGGAAGAAAGAGGGCGATCCTTTTACCTATTTCCATTTGTCTTCCTATTTAACACGTTAAATAATCGATTGTTATTTTGCATTGAGTTGTTTATCTGAATTATTTATGTTTATTTATGTAAACCATTAATTTTAAACAGAAAAAATTACTATATTTTTCTTTTGAAGTAAACGTGGAAGGTTCATGTTGTCCGTCGTTTTGACAGGATTACAATACATTTTTTTATTATGGTATTAAAAGAAAGTAAAAAGACTATGCAAGGATGATGACATTTATATAGAGTTACTTTTTGACATAAAATTGAATTTTGCTATATATTTGAATTATACAGTTTGATAACGGTATACTTAAAAAATTTAGAACACTTGTCACATACTTTTTATGACAAATGACATACAGTGATTTTATCGTCGCATCTAAATGCTTTATTTAAAAAATATACTAATAAAAATGGATATTACAGTCACGTGCCATTTGGTGATCGATCATTACTGATGGATATCTATTGATGCGACATTTTTAATCTTTTTATAAATACTTTTAAATTAATATTATTAAATATTAATCTATTCATAATAAATTTACTTTATCAATTGATAATCAATTAATACAAGATTTTGATTCAAAGCATTTGTTGTGAATCGGACCTATAATAATAAAATAAATAAAAGGCTAACGTAATTTTTTAATAGCTTTGACTATATGAATTTACAATTTTTGAAAATTTATGCAAATTTTTCAATAAAAAAAATCACAAAATCGAAGAAAAATGGTTTCTCTTGCGAACCATTTTCGTCTTACATTTGCTTTACTTCAACCATAATTGTTAACCGATAAAATCAGCGGAATTCATCTAGTTCTTAATATAGGCCATAATCTATAACTTTTTTATAGACTAATAAGATGACGCTTGATAAAGTAGAGCGTTAAAAACAATTATTAGTCATTTTTTCATGTCAAATAATAAACAGGTTAATCAACACTATAAAAGTAATATTTATTCTTTTTTCTTCTTATATTAATTGAATATATAGATTGTAATTCTTTAAATCATTAATTGATCTGTTTAGTAAGTAAAAAAATTGGATTAATGATAATAACTTCAAATAATTTTAACTGTTGAACTAATCTAGAAAACTGTTATGTAATAGGTTTTAATATCAACTTTTGTCGGCTTTTCTTTTTAACAGTGGTAATAGAAGACTTTGTTGTAATTTACTATCTATAAAACAGTTTTAGTTCGTATAAGGGATAATGGGGGAATTATATATCGTTTTAAGTGCATTATAACTAAACAAAAACTGTCACCTCTGTTTACAGTAATTAGAGTTGGTATGCGTTATTAGCACTGATTTAGGGATCCGTACTCTACAATGCATGACCACAAATTTATTAAGTATAATATATAAAATCATCATAAGTTGACCAAGTTTTCAGCAGTTTGTTGAAGTTTATGATTATCCGTACCGTTATCAATAACCTCCCCCCTTAAATATTTTATTCTTTTGTTTTTGTGAATTTGTTATTATATTGGCAACAGAAATCATCTATGGAAATTTAAACTACCTAACTATCACAGTACATGAGCAGACAGGCTGCGGAGTCTTAATAATAGGGTCTCGTTATATCCTTTGGGTACAGATTCCTAAATATCATTTATTCGATACGTTAAAAAATGACAATAATTTCGACAGTTAAGGTCCTTTATCCAACTTTCTCATATTGATCCATCTTCTAAATTTTAGTAATTAACGAATAAGCGTTAATTTTAAGCTTGTACGAGATCCGTAAGAGAATGTTCGTAGAGGTAAAACCTATTACACTCACCATAATTATACCGCATTCAAATTCTTAGATTGTTGTTTTTAAATGGCATGATTAGCCTCTGTATACCCAGACTATTAATTTCAACTTTAATACAAGTGTTATATGATGCATTTTCAATTTAATTTGCATTGTATCCACCTTCAGTAATAAACAAATACTCGTTATTATGTGCAATATGTTTTTACAATAAAAAATAAAATAAGTATTAGTAGTTAAAACTTGATCTGAAAATGCTAATTTATTGATTTGTATCTATCCATTAACTCGTCGAACAACAAGCAAGTAGTTAGTAAGTTAATGTAAACAAATGCATAAACAAGATATAATACATATACTTAACCATCATTTTACTTATACATCTTAAGTTTATTTTTTAGAGAGAGAAATACGAACAAATATGCTATTAAGGTAGTTTGGTAGTAGTAATATACGAACCATGCTATAATAATTCATAAAAATTCACATAAGAATTTAATTGATATAATTTAGCATGGATTATAATTAAATAATTAAAATAATGTAATAAATAAAATATTATTTGACTAGTACTCAACTGTCAGTAGATAATACCAACTTTAAATGATTTTCAAAACATAACCCTGAACTGTCAACTATATTGAGGAATTTATTATTATTTTTTTTTTTAATTTTAATATAAATAAATAAATTATTTCGTTAGAAAATAAATTTTATATTATAAAAAATATTTTTTATATTTATTTGAACATTAATATGCTTTTGTTGTTATATACCATTAAAAACGCTAGTTACTTTTTGAAATTTGTGCGCTTAATGAAGCTGCCATTATTCCCCTAGATAATATGGAGGAGAGAGTGTCTCCGCTAAACAACAGAGATAGAAGCCACATGTAAAAATTTATTCAGTGTATATTTGGGATATAGTTCTATCAATTAAACAATTTTTTTTAGGGGTCAACTTTGCCAATTTTCTACAAACGTTCCATTTCCGGTATTATTGAACAAGGACACTCATAAGAGCTCGAGTTTTTTTGCTAAACTTGAATTATATCTCATAAACGGTGTGGTAAAAAAGTCTGTTTTTTCTATAATATTTTTTCTATAATTGCCTTTAATTATAATCTTTCGAATAAACACAAAAAAAATATTGGGTTAAGTTTAAGTCATTTGGATACCAAACTACCTTAAATGATGATACCTCTGTGCCATACATTTTATCAATATTTACATCTTAAAATTGATGACTTCTCTAATTTCAATATATTATGGTCTATGATAGCATTATTATTATTATGATTATAGCTATATTTGATATGTGATTTATTGATTTTTGAGAAATTATATTTATATAAAATAGATTGATTTATATATGTTTATATGAGCAGGCTAAATACATCTCTTATCAGGTAATATAAATCATTAGTACTCAATAAATGAAAGTCCAAGAAAATTTAACAGATTTATATATTTTTTAAATTACAATTAAAGTACATCTATTCTGTTTAAGTAAATATCTAAAATTGCCTTTGTTAAAATTTTAATAGAAATTTAGCTTTTAAATCATCACCTTGAAAACATTAGTATTTCATTAAACGTTTCTTCTATCATTTATAGTTGGATTTAAAAGTTGGATCAGAGATCCATTGAACCCAATGAGCCGATTTTGTTAATTCACGAACTTAAACTCATTTGATATGGACTAATTACGTGATTCAATGAACATTTATTCCAAAATTTTGTTTGTGCGGTCAATATTAGGAAGTGTTACAAACATTAGACTAAAATAAATATACTTTGACATAATTATGTATGTCGAGTATAAAAATTCAGAGACAGTTACTGAGCAAGTTTCATACGTGATGGAATCATAACATGATAGCAGTAAGTACGAATCCAATGATATGAAATTTTAGTATCAATTTTCAAAGTGCTTATTTGGAGAATTAAAAAATATATGTATGTTTATAATACATTCAAGAGCATTGGAATGTTGTACAACACAATAATATTAAAAAAAAAAAAAATTCAACATAAAGAATTGCAAATAATTTGTTTCCTGTACCAAAATGACAATAAAAATAATGCGCACATTGGTTTATGCGGTTTTACAAAAAAAAAATGTTTATGAAAAAAGATACACTCATAAGTAATGTATGGAATATACATGGAGTTATATATGTGTGTAAAAAAATGGAATCAGGAACAAGAAAGTGTATTAAAATTCGTCAAACATGTGGTGTATCATACCACATGGGGTCCTCATTGACATATGAAATATTTATATATAATTCAAACATTGTATACGTTTTATTAAAATACCATTACGAGTTTTTCAAGTAGCTACAGTACATTTCTATGCAATTTTAATTAAATTATTTATCGACTATTAGACTTAGATGTTATAACAGATTTCAATCGACGATTTTCATGCTCACTTTCATCCAGATAAGACTGAGGGACATGTTAAATATTGTGCTATTGCTGAAAATATAGTTATTTGTAAAGTAGTTAAATACAGGATCTACAAAAATATCTCTTTATTATATTAAATATTAAGCAATAATATTTAATTAAACAATTAAATACTAAGGGATAAAACAATTCAAAGAAAAAAAAATCTTTGTTTAATTAAACAACTTCTGTTGAAAATTTTTTTGGTTTTACGCCCTTTTTCTTTATGCAAGCAATTAAATATTAAAGATCTATTCACATTGCATGACTTACATCAAGAAATTTGGGTATTTAGGTACGTTTGGTGAACGGTAAAACTGAAATCAAGTGCATCAACAAGTTCTTATGTCAAGTTGAAGAGTGAAATTCTATTTTTAGTGTGCAAATGGTACCCCCAGTATCATAAATATGTTTAAAAAAAATTAATAATCAATGCAGGAATTTGATATTAAGCTGTTGTTTCGATATGCACTAATTTTAAATAGTATATAGATACAGTCATATTATATGATCGCGACTATTACAAAGCAGTGTATATCAGAAAATATACTGAATAAATTAATAATTATCAAAGGAAAAGGAAATGTGACCGATTTCGGATAAAGCATGTAGTATTTAGTTACAAAACTAGAGGCTACTTGACTAAATTATTTTGGCAATGTAAACAAGCCTTTAGAATGCCGTATAGTTCAATTTTAAAACAAAAGATTCCTAATATAAAATAAATTGTCCGTTCATTTAAAAAACCGTTGATTAACACAACTTCCATGGACGAATATGTTTCATTCGCATCAAAATTGATTCACCCTAAACAGTGATTGAAACAATCCATTCTACAAGTAGTTATTTTAATTGCAATTGACATGGTTACAATAGTTTGTTTTTTAACTTAAGACCCCGGTTAAAAATTAATATCTATGAACCTACTTTGGACAGGTGATAGTGCATTTACAAGTATATAAAAGCCTGTGTTTATGTTTGTGAGTGGAGTCAGTATGTGCACGAGTGACTTCTCAACTCATCTTTCAAGGTGCTTCTTTTCTCATAATAAAACCAGCCGAATGCATATATCCATGTACCTATGCATGTATATATATGTACGCCCGCGCACTGTCAGATCGAAGGCCTACACGACTCCACCCGCTTATAAAGTGTAATACACATTAGATTCGAATACCTGTTGCAATTTGTGTTTATTCGAGCAATGCATTTACAGTTACATGGCAATACAATGAGTGTTTAACATCTAATATTAAATTTATTTAATATTATATTTATTTAATTCTTAAATCATTTATGAGCATGAATCTGATTTTTCACTTTTCGATTTAAATAATTTCACACCTATTTTTAAAAACGATTAAATTACATAGTACAAGTGAAATTTCATGAATATTTGAATTATTAAAACTAACATTGTTAAAGTGTACAAAATACCGCATATAAAGCAACTACTATATTTACTTAATGTATTATATTAGAGTAATGGCAAATATTTTTTATTGATGTACTTCATGAACAGAAAAATTAAAGTGTTTTTTATGTAGTTTCTATAAACCATCAAAATATGAACCTTCAAAATTCCTAACTAAACAATGACAGATTCCATATAGAGATTCTTGAATGTTTCATTTTATTGCTACTCGAAATAATCTATCATTTTAAACGTAGAATTTTATTTTTACTTTGTAAAAATGACCCATACATATTATAGACGAACTTTTCATTCATAAAGGATTCATAAATCTGTTGTGATCATCTTATACGATACACTAAAAATTTATAATTATTGGTTTCAAATAAAAAAACAAAATTATTTTCGTTTTTGTTTGTGGGTTAAGCCTATATATATTTTCTTTAGCATTAATGGATATTATTAATATAAAATTAATTTTCAAATCATTTACAGATTTATTTCAATTTGTTTCCCATATCGTTACGATCACGTTATATTTAATTCTATTAACAAAAACCGATGTAAAATATTCACATTACCTCTATGTACAAGACAAGTATCAGTAAAACATTTCCTAAACGTTAGTCTTCTATACAAAAAAACTTCATGATATTTAAATATGTTTAATTATTTATTGGGTTTGTAAAAATAACATGTTCACATCCTTTGGTTTTTTTTTCATTTTGGTATTTGAAAAATGATACCAACTGAATGAATTCAAATTTTGACACTTTACTCTAATGTACATGGGTAGAAAACCTTTATCCCGTTCATCAAAATTATTTTTCAAATCACCTAAAGCTCGGAAATCGTTTATGAAAATATAATATGTAAACAAAATCCACAGGAATCCTTATTGGAAATAATTTATGTTATCAAAATTAAGGGCAGTGTATAGGCGGATTAATTCCTAGAGCTCTTGAAGTGGCATCTACAAGTCTTCATGATCCAATTGAATAATCAGTTTCATGTCATAAATTTGTATTTTATAAATTATTTTCAATAATCCTACCACATTGTTCTAGAGATTTTAAAGTATTATCAAAATGGAAATTTTTTCCATGTTTACCTATGTCTTTTATTTAAGTTCACTAAGTGAGTCAGGTGGTTTAAAGTGTATGATATACCTCTCACTATATCACCATAGAATAATCACCACCCACAATATCCTCGAGGTAAATATGTAACTATAATAAGAATGAGTACTTATAATAAAAATAAAATAGATACAACTATATCTTCTAGCCAACCTTAATCGAACATAACTAATTCCCAACGCTTCACAATAGTTTGTGCAGATTCAGGTGAATATAAAGTTGCAATATGATTCTAATATGGTACATTTATAATTAGAATGGATGGACCGCTAGATATTATACCATCTCAAATATTTCATTTAACATTGATAATATTCAATATTGATGATAACATACCTAGTAGTCAATCCATAACATAATCGAAACAGACACTATGGCAATTTAGTAAAAAAAAAAGATAAATTTTAATACCAGACGTCTTTTACCAATGGGTAAAATTTATTTCATGTATTCAATTGCCATAGTGTCTGTTTCGAAAGATTTTGTTATTGATAGGCTGCTAGGTATGATGTCATCAATATTGTTTATTTATCTAGCTGCCCATCTATAGGGCTTTTCATTTTAATTTTCGATTAGTTTTTGTTTCGGACAGAATGTCAAAAAACTAATGTAATAAAATGAAAAGCAAATATTTTCTATCTTTGTCAAACTTATTGTCAACAGTACGAAACAAATTTTAAAATGAAAAGGTCTATTCAAAAAGCCACACATAGTTACGTAGTTAGTTCTGAGTTTATATTATGTCAAATGCTTATGCCAAATATAAGGCGTACCACTACCCAATGACAGAATCATCAAAATCTTATTTCTTAAAAGTATTCCACACACAAACATTCATATTGGGAAACCTGCAAACTTTTACTTCGAAAAATTGGACGAAGAAAAAAGACATTAATTTATAAAAGGGAATCTTGTTCACATTTAAAATATCATAATATAATATAAT
Source organism: Chrysopa pallens (assembly GCA_020423425.1). Classification (NCBI taxonomy): domain Eukaryota; kingdom Metazoa; phylum Arthropoda; class Insecta; order Neuroptera; family Chrysopidae; genus Chrysopa; species Chrysopa pallens. Next base: position 64,137,340 of record CM035594.1, read on the forward strand.
TGTTAAAGTTGCTCTCAGTTGATACAAAACTTTATAGTTTTCTCAAACTATATTCTTCTAGAATTTACAGTCTCAATTACAATCTATGTTTAAAATCGGCATGTATGTCCGATGTCCGATATGTAGAAGACGATGATGCGGCAGATAATGAAATAAATTTTGCCACAAATTAATCATAAATTTTATAGACAGCATTTTGTTTAGATTTTTTTAATGTGTTTAACCACTGTTAGATTTTTATAATGTAAAAAATATGGTTTCAGTAATTCAAACAGTTAATAGAAGTAATTGCGGCATAAATTGTTTCATATATTTGGACAAAATATGCTCACGTACATATATTTAATACATAATTTTTATAGCTAGGTGTATTTTGAAAATTTTTACTTGACTCCATTATGTCTATTGGAATAATAAATAATACATCTTTAATTATTTAAATTTTTGATAATGGTTTGTTATTTATTAGGGGACCAGTAAAATGAATAATTTCAATATAACTCAAGCATTGAATATTATTATTAAATCATAAAGAAAATAATTGAATTATAGATTTGATCCAGCGGCATAATAAATGAAGTGTCCGTTGCCGAATGTTTGGTTTTCCGATCAATGGATGTATTGTAAAATATCAGACTCATTCGATTTTCATTCCGTTCCAAATAACTCAAATATTTACAAATCAAAATTGTCAATATTAATTATCAATAAAAATAATAAACCTATAACATTTTTTTATTAATAAATTTTAATTTTATTTATAATCATATATATCAATCATAATTTTCAATGAGTTTCATTAAATAACAAATATCATTCTAATATATAACATTAATTTTAATAAATATTACATTCGATATTTCTTAGTTCATATTTTTAAAATTCTATTTTATTTTGAAAACAATTGAATTTATTAGGAATTATAATATTAATAAAATTTATTTTAATAATAAAAAAAAAAAGTAAATTGTATCTGTTCCGTAATCTGTTAAACGTGTATCTTATATTTATAAGTGTATTCGATATTGTTTTTTAATTTGATATCTTTCTTTATGAATAAAATAGAATTATTTTATACAATACAAATCGGTGTTTATTTATTTCAATATTAAAATTGATGTAAATGATGCCACAAAATCTCTATATTGTATATTGTTTATTTTCATCGCCAGAAAATTATTCACAGACATATATTTTTTATAATCACACAGAGCCCACCGCCATCATTTGCATATTTAGTTGTGATAAATATCACCCGAAATGTCAAATAAAATGGGGGCTTGGAGTTGGAACTTTAGTACTCATTAATCAACATTTTGATAGGCATTATGTATACAAGAATACCCTAAGAAATAAATCGACTCAATTCTCATTAACAAGCTACCAATATAAAGATTTCTCGCACTTGATATCGGTCCTAGTTTTTTTTTTGGGGGGGGGGAGGTAGGGGGTTGATTATTACCAAAAGTTTAAAATTTATTAAGTTTAAAATGTAGGAAATTTAATGTTGGTAATTTGCCTGATTTCATATGATGCCAGAATTTTTCTTCGTCACTAATTTAATATCCAACTATTATGTTATTTTAAACATTTTTCGAATGATTTATTTAATTTTAAATTTATAAAATGGGTTTTAAATATGACCAGAAGTATCAATTATGGTTATCGATGAAACTAAAAATTTCGAGCTTTGTACATCCAAATTTTACATACTTTTGTATAGATTGAGGACTTAAAATATATTCGACTTGACCATTTTTTCGGTTTTATCACTAAAAATATTAGAAAATTTGTAAAAAAATTCAATAATTGTTAAAAACATCTAAAGAAATTTGTATTTATTTGGTTTAACAAACATAGGAATCGGAAAAACATAAATGCTGAATGAAACCAAATGTAAGAGGTGAAGTAATTAAGTACATATTAATTAAAAAATTATATTTTTTAAGATTCTCATTATCAAATTTTTCTAGAAATTGTTAGTGAATATTTTAATTACAATAGTTTATTTAAATCTGATTTTTATTACAAAATTATAATAACAAACTAAAATAATATTCGCATAAATGAGTGTTATTGTTTTTTTAAAAATAATATTATTATTTAGAAATGATCTATTTTTTATGATTATATATGGTAACCACACCTGCACTGAAAAAAAAAACCTAAAGAAAAAAAAAAGAATTGGTAGGTTTATTCGAGTATTTTAGAGAGGATGATTTTTTGTATTTCTATATGCAGAAATCATTCATTTAAAATAATTCAGGATCCCCACATCTGGATAATTTTATTTTGCCGTCACATATTTCTGAACTTTTAACCAATCACTAAACTGAATACAAGAAACATGAGCTTTAATTTTATGAAGCTTGAATTCAATTGTATTTAAATTTCAAGCTTCATAAAAACAGAAATTTAAAGATTTATGGCCTGTGTTTCAAAAGATAAAACCTAAATTTATACTTTTTGAGGTTGTTAAAATTAATGAAGATGGAAAAGTAATTCTAATTCTAATTATTAAGGAATATGATATTTTTTTAAAGGTGAATGCGTATACAGAAAAATGAAGAAGCCTCATTCATGTAGTAATTAGCAAACCGAGTTTTGAGCAATAAATATAAGTTTAAAAAGAAAAATGGTAATAGCTATTGGGAGTATCTGGATTAGAAGATTGGTTGAACAGCACCGAATAAATGATGTCACACATGTTAACAACAAATAACAAACGGTTTGAAACCAATTGCTCTTCACATATCATTCAGTATGGTAATATTTAATAATTTAATTGATTCGGAAATACCTAATTAATCGCAAACTTATATAAAATTTATATTTCCTGATCAAATAAATAAAACGAAACATGTTTTTGGCATTCGACACCTAAAAACTACACTATTTTTAACAGGTAAAGTCATAAAATAAGAGATATATGATTATTATCTCAAATTATTACTTGACTATAAAGATAGTTACAATACACATAGATAGATAGCTATGGGCTAAATTGATTTGGTCATGGTAATCATTAAAACTAAATTGTGCTTATAGATTCAAAAATATGAATACAATTGGATTTATATTCACACATATCATCAAAAAAATATAATAATAATATTATATTATTTTTTTAGTTCATTATTCTTCTCGAACGATTTACTTTTGAACTATAAGTTACAAATAATAACAATATATTAAAAACCCATATATATATATAGATAGATATTCACAAAGTTCAATTGACCCTGCAAGTGAAGTGCGCACACACAATCGCTCAATAAAAAAACACCTACTCAATAATATAATCGGCGGGTGAGATTCCGTACATATTATACGTATATATATATTTAAATTATCTATACATATATAATACATATCTAATTTTTATTATATTTGATTTTATAGTGGAGTCTAAATTTTGATGATGATATAATGGTGGGATATGTATTTAGATGGATGTTTTTAAAGTTTTTCATGTAAACTGGCATCGTTAAGAAAATGTCGATGAACACAAATGATACAATACACATTGTGTTGTAATATTAAGTATCTTTATAATATACATCTTACGTCGCGTCCTATTGGGAGATGTTCACATCTAAACTGTATTTGCTTGGTAAGTTATTATTTTTTATTCTTAATTTTTATAATCAAATTATGCTTATAAAATGATATGAAAATAAAAATCGGTTGCCAAGACATGATTCTTATTCAAATCAATGTTTTATTAAGGTAATTTTGATTTAAATATAACCAAATCCAGTTTAATTGGCCCTAATTCGCCTAACATTTTCCACCATATTCTAGTAATTTGCAGATTTTACGTTTGTCTAAAAAATGGCTAAAACAATTTTGTTCAAACACAGTATATTCACAAAACAGTTTCAATTCCATTTGAAATAATGATTTAGAAAAATTTAAATATGAGGGAAGAACTCAACTAATCATATTTAGCTACATATATAAAACTGTACATACTTTAATTATTTGTTTTTTATCTTTAAGATATTTGAAAGACTTTTTTATATAAGACTAAATCTAGGGAATACGCTTTAATCTTTCTTTTAATCTAAATCAATTTTGATAGCCATCAGAAAGTTATCAAAAGAATACTGCAGATAAATATTGATATGAATTAATAATCGCAAAACATATGGATAAATTTAGAAAGATATGCATGGAAAATGACTGCTATTAATATATATTCATACAAATAATACATATTATTTGATATAAAACATATTAAATTGAATTCAACTATATTTAAAGTATTTGTTGTATATTATTTATAATAATTTATAATAATGTTATAAAAGATCTTCTTAATATTATTATTATTATTATTATTGTTATTATTATTATTGCCTATCATGATTTCATATATAGTGTATAAATATAATGCCACAAAGGTACCAATTTGCCTTTCTCTTAACACGTTATAATAACATGATATTAGAGTTTGTAACATCATATCATTGTTATATTATTTTCTTGTACGAATAATAATATTTTAGTTTTATTATAAAATACTTATACACTTTTTTTTTGTTAATGTAAAGAAAGCAAAACGAAAGAAATTTATATTTTTGTTTTATTTAATATAATATTGTTATGGAAATAAAAAATTAATATTAATATGTGTACCAAATAAAATTTACGTAGGTGCGCTTACACACATACTATCACACGTACAACGTTTCGATCCTGTAAAAACACTGTATAATACCATCTATCTTATTCTATCGCACCTTAATTCTAGAAAATATTTCGATACCATTTTCTCGCACTTAATATCTTGTGTTTGTATCTTTTAACTATTTCGTTCATCGATTTTCAAATCACAACAATGCAAAAGAAGTTTTAAGTTGAAAATACAAAATCAACATCTAAATATTAACTAGGAATCAAATAAACTCACCGCGAGTAACAAAAGGTCTATGTATGCTCTAAATCGAAATGAAAAACTTTAATTCACCCCTAAAAAATATTTTCTTCTATAAAATACAATAATGTTTGTTAATATTCTGATTTTCCTACCTCTACAGCTTATAAACAGCATCACATTCATAAAAAAATTTTATCGGGAACAGACATGAATCTTAATAATAGAGTAAATTCAATAAAATATGCAGAAAACCATACCTAGTTTAATATGAACTATTTGCAAGCAACCAATAATAATAATAATCATTTTAGTAATGTATATAAAAACAAAATAAAATAAAACAAATTATTGGACACCAATAATTTCAATAATACCATCGAAGCTTATAATATTTATTATATACCATTGGAACATTTACTCTGATTTTACTATTTGCTTTTTTTCAATGATTTTTCTGTTTGTTTAAAATACTTCATGACTAAACATTTTCAAATTTTTATACCCGAAATATGCCAGAATTTTGTAGTTTTAGTATAAAGTTTGTATCACCAGAAAATATAGACCGAACAAACAATATTTTAGTATAGTTGTTTGTTCCGCCAATCTGCCCAACATGAAAAAAACCTGCAAAATTAAAAGAGATAGAAATCCAAAAATTTTCTGAAAAATTTTAGACCTAAAAAGTGAGATTAATTTTTTGAATGAACAAAGTCTTGGGTTATGGGTCCAATGAACATTTAAACCATAAAGGAATGTAATTTTTGATTAAAACCTTTTTTCGAAATCTGTTTAGATTTATAATAAATTTTATAATCATATGATAATTATTTGTAATGTCGAATAAATTTCTGAGTATCAAATACTTAAATTAGAGAAAAATATAGTATTTATTATTATTACAAAGTTGAATTTAATTTAGTTTATAAATATAGTTTTAGAAAAGTGTAATCAGGAAGTCGCTTTGGTAAACATAAAAAGAATTCAACACAGTTAGATTCTTTGTAAAGTGTTTACGTACGAATAAATATAAAGCAAATAGTTTTTCAATAATTTATAAACACATAATAATTTATCAAAACAGGATTTCAAAATACAGATGCAATTGAGTTTGATTCAAAAAGAAACAAAAACAATTTCCATTTATTGCAACATGGCGCCACAACAGTGTACTGTTCTTCTGACTATTGAGCAGCATCCATTCTTTTTCTCATATCATATATATGTTAAAATAATTTTTCAAAATGTTAATAATTTAGACAAATATACCATATTTATAACAATAATCTTAACAAATCTCCGATTTCAATAGAGCGGATTTTATTTAGAACATATTAACAATTGTATAAATATAAATAGTTTCAATTGAATAAATATGTCTTTAATTCTTACTTCCCATTGTATAGGAAAATATTTCTAGGTATTACAGCATGTAACAACAAGTTTTATTCAATGTAAGCAAAGATTTTACAGATTTGAAATTGTAATAATTTTTATGTCAAATATAATAAGCAATATATAAGGAGTATATTAAATTTAGTTAAAAACTAAAAAAATATGAAGGAAACTTTGGCATGGATGTTCAAAGAATCCCAGAGCAAATCTATTTTTGTTTGCCAGCCCACCTTGCATCCAGATTCAAAAAAAGAAAGGAAATATCGAGCAGAAATATTCGATCAATTGGGTCCAAAGTACCACATAAAAAAACATCTTTTTTAAAACAAACTTTTTTTTTTTTAATATATAATTATTAATGCGAGGATTTTTTAAATAAATTTCGAGTTTTTGACCCAATTTCCTAGATAGAATTATTTTGTATTTTTATAATATAATATATTATAATAACAATGTTGTCGTATTTCGACTACAAAGTAGTCATCATCAGTATGAATTAGCTAGTTGTAATGATTCTTTGAGGAGATGTTACTCGTTGCTTATTTGGTGATGTTATTTTGCTATTCATGCTATTTTGCATGTGGAAATCGTCACCAAGCTAACTCATACTGATGATGACTACTTTGTAGTCGAAATACGTATTTATAAAAATACAAAATAATTTAATCTAGGAAATTGGGGCCAAAAATCGAAATTTATTGAAGATGTAGTATATTTACTCTTAATAAGACCTTGAATGGTGACTTTTGTCGTAAATTTTGTTTCTGGTGATGTATAAGAAACCTCAAAAACCGTCGAAAAGTTCACAATTTTTTTTCGCTATTTATGGATTTTCTAGGATAATTACGATCTGAAAAATTCAAAAATAGCATTTATTTTTCGATCGGTCGACTAATTTTTGAGATATTGGATGAAAAACATCCGCTAAATCGACCTTTAGATCGGATTTATGCAGATATCTCAAAAACTAAGCATTCGATCGTTAAATAGATGTTATTTTTGAAATCTACGGGTCAAAATATTCCTAAAAACATGCTTTTACTCAAAATTGGATTTAAAAGATTTTTTTCAAATTTTCGCAATTTTTTTAAGGGGTACCCCTTTGAAAAAATCGTAAAAATTGGGAAAAATTTGTTGCCTCCGATTTGGATGAAATACATAATCTAGGGTAATTTCAACCCGCAGATTTCAAAAATAATATCTATTTAACGATTGGACTAGTAATTTCTGCGATATTGCTAAAAATCCGATCCAGAGGCCGATTTATCGCTTGTATTTCATGCAATATCTCAAAAATTAGTCCACCGATCATTAAATAAATGTTATTTTTGAATTTTTTATACCTCAATTATACAAGAAACCCCATAAACAGCGAACAAAAAATTTTGAACTTTTCGTCGGTTTTTTAAGGTTGAATAAACTTAATTCCACAAGGTGGTGTACATTTGAGGCTGAATAAAATCGCTAACTTCATTATTTGGAGTAACTTAATTATTCTTGTTTTATCAAAAAACATCTAAACTATCGAGAAGGAAGGTTTCGAAACCATTGATATTGAACGTGCAAACCGTCACCAAATTAGCAACGAGTAACATCTTCACAGAGAATCATTACAACTAGCTAATACATACTGATGATGACTACTTTGTAGTCGAAATGCATATTTTTAAAAATACAAAATAATTTGATCTAGGAAATTGGGGCAAAAAATAGAAATTTCTTTTTTTTTCGTATAAAAATTAAAAAAATGTAAAATAATTTGTGTAATGTGCATAAATACATACAATCTAAAAATTAGTTTTCAGTTACAAACCTAATAATTGTGCAGTTGTTATACAATTGCGCGTAGTATATTAATATATAATAGGTAAATATTACCTGACACACATTATACAATATGACGTGGGTAAATATTGTGATTTAGTATGACAAATCTTATGGCGGTATTATTTTAGAAACAAAAACCAGTGGCGTTGTGTATGTCAAAGTGTTTTATAATGGACATGATAAATCAATGCCCATTTTATATAATATGCAAAATGTACCTACGATTTAAACCTTGTTGTACACTTGATGTATTGTATAATCGTCTTGTCAATCAATTTACATTAACTTTATATTATACTATTTACAACATTACATATACAAAATATGGTTGTCGAACGTCATACAACCTCCATCTACTGGTTAAAAGATAATAAGATAAGGTTATTCCTAACAAGACTATAACAGTACAATTTATTGACTAAAGCGATAACTGGAAAAATATAAGGTACTAGACGTACAATGTCAGATCAAACGTTGTTGAAAAACTTCCTTCGTAAATAAAAATACAATTATGGTCCCATTTTAAAATATCCCTAATATATGTCATAATAATATAGATAGTTTACTTACCCGGATCTTATCGATTGGCAAAAAAGTCAACTTTGTACCATTAGTCGTGTTTCAGAAACAAAACCTTCACATTTATCACTTTTTTTTTGGGAAATTCAATAATCCGTTTTTACCGGTTTGTTATTTACATTTTATATCAAAAAATATTTAAAAATTTTATGTGAATAGAAGTGGTTTTATAAAACTAAAGTTTCGTTATGGAAACGGATATCTTCCAAATTTTCATTGGTTCCTATATTCTTTGTACATAGATGTGAAAACGATAGTACCAACTATAAGTTCAATACGGTAATATGTGCAGTTTAGATCAGATTTTTACGTCTATCATGTTGGTAATACTTACCGAAGTAAGTACAGTCATTCATTTGTTTGTTTGTTTATATATTTTTTTGTAAATTAAATCTATTTATCTTGATAGGCCTTGTCTATTTAAGGTTGGTATTTTATTGGATATTCCGATATTTTGTGACGGTATTTAATCTTGTTTGTTTGAGAATTTTTTATTTATTTTAAGTTTGCGCTTCTTCTTGTTAGCGTATTTGAGAGAAAATGTAATGATATTGATCAAACGTCAAGAAAATATCAATGATTTATCACTATTGGTGTCATTTTGTTATAAAAACTTCGTGCATTTTAGAAGTTCATTGAAAAGGCAACAATATTCTTTTAAAATTCAACATAATGTCAAGATCGTATAATGAACGTATGAACGTAGATACTGTTTATATACCTAATATCATATTCGTACGAAATATGATATTTTGAATAAGTATACCATATTCGTATATACGAAAGCAAGTTATTTTTTTTGTCATTAATGAAATTTTGTCAACAAACAGTTTTTAATGAATTGCCTAGATTTAGTATAATTTTTGTTCAAAGATTTTGATTCGCATAATTTCAAAAATTATTAAATAATACAGAGGATCCGTGAAAGACTCTTCGTTGTTGGATCAGATAGACATAAATGTATGAGACAGTAATGTCCTTGCCGATTCATGATCTGACTAATTACCGTAGGTAATCCGTAATTAATTGCAATAATAAACCAATGATGAGCGCGTTATAAGAGAAAGAAGAAGAGTAGGGGGACGGCGTTGACCGGGAGAGACAGTAGCGTTAGGTACTACTGCTTAAAATTACAACTAATTATTATAATAAAATCTCGAATTATTCCACTCCACCTTGGTCATCACTGATTAATTATTGTAATTAATTACTAATTGCCAGTGGGTCAGATCAAGAATCGACAAGAACAGTATTTCACAAACCCTCTGTATATAATTTATGCATACAACCAGTATCAAAATAATTGACTCTTTTAATCGTTACTTGCACTTGTTCGCATTAAAAACACATTCTCAATGTCTAATAACTACAATTGAATTTTATGTACATCGTTCGTTGTAGCCATAAATAATAAAAGACTTTTTTTTTTTAATTTATGTTTCAAAATAACTTGATACATTTTAGAGTAAAAAATGATGCATTTAACATTTAATATTTTGAAAGTACCTGTACAATGCTGCTTTATTTATTTATTTTTTTTATGTCTTTATGCCGTAAAATGTATGAAGCCAGGTTTTACAATTACATATGTTATAAATAACTATTATGTACCTCTAATTATACATATTATTTAACAATAAAATTTAACTCTTCTATATAACTCATACAATCAAGTGTAATACTCAGACATCTTATTTGCTTCTCGGCAAATAGACATGTTTCCAAAATTTATTAGTTTTCTAGAATTAACATATTATTATTGCAATTCATTAATATGTAATTTCACTGTCCAATTTTATTAGTGATACAAACCATTTTCGTAGCAAATGTTTACTATGAGCACTGAAGAAAAATTAAAAAAAAAGTAATATTTAAAATTTAGAGTATTTAGCAATCAAGAATTTTTAGTAAGGAAAATTTTTGTGTCTAGTTTTACATTTTGATGTGAAATATAGCCAACTAATTTCAGTTGTCTACGCTTTTATGCACTAGCAATCGTTATCAAATTAAGACGTCTGAATTATTTTATCCAATTTCGATTGATTTACTAATACCTATAGTATAATATATTTGAAATAAATGAACTGAATATGAAATTAAACATTCATATACATACTACATTCCTAATTATATTCACCATTCCTGATAATATAATTTAATTAGCAAACGAAAAATAATAAATAATATACGTACAACTTTGAAATATTAAAATTCATTTAAATTTAAGTTGATTGGTGATAAACCTCTCTTTCAAAGTTATTTCTGCTGACTGCTTGCTACATAATAATGAAACAAGAAGTTAAGCTAACTTTGTTAAAAGTTTAGTATTTTTTGTTAAGTAGTTAAAAGTTAGTTGTAGTAAATGTGTAGTTAAGCTGATTTTAAATTGTTATTATAAATAATTAAAGTCATTTGTTTGTTTATTGTTTGTTAAGGCTTCTTCATCATATAAATAATAATAATAATAATCCATAAAATAATCTAAAAATAATTAAACAAAACTAAAAATAAATAAAACTGGTAATTGTAGTTTTATTTTAGTATAACTGTAAATACCTTGATGTTTAATTATAGTTTTAAAATATTTTGTTTAGAGAAATGTAATTGCATTTCAGTAACATTTATTAAAAGTTTTTAATTTGATACTTATGATTATAAATCAGGTGACAATAAACTTTTTTAATACAATTGTTACCGACGGCGGCATAGCCAAATAGGGAGAGTACTCCTATTCATTTCTGGTTTTATGTCTATATGTTTCCTCGTGACTATAAATAACTAAGCTACTGAAATGTTTTTCAGGAATGGTATGTCCTCAGTTTTGTTTTTATTAATAAACATGACAGATTTTTGATACAAAATAAATTATATCAAAAATTCATTCTCTTTTAAGTTATGGAATAGTGAAAATAAATATATTCAACTGATATGCTAAAGTTAGTATGGAAAATTATGAAAATGACTCATAAAGCGAATATTCGAAATACTTAAATGCAAAGTGTAGGTGTTCTTATTTTAACAAAAAACATTTTTTTACCAATTTTGATAGTATTCCGAAATATGAAGAAGTGGCATAAAAAAATTTGTCCCTTCTCATAATCCTTGTCAATGAATATTTTGGTAAATCCCTTCTTATCTACCTTAGGAAGAAATGTTTTCATTTTTGATTTTCTTTTAACAAACATAACACTGTTAATGATGGTTGACAATGGATTCAATAAAAATATTTCAATGACATCTCTTGCACTATTTATTTATTTCAAATATTAAAATTTCTAATATCAAATAATATGTAATAATAATGCACGATCAATCTTGTAACTGCAACGTCTTTCGTGAACAAAAACAGATTCCTGATGATGTTTTTTTAACTCTTAATTTTTTGTTCTTATTGTAATTTACAAAACATTTTACCTACTCTTATATTTATATATATAATATGATTACAACAATTTCGTAGAATTCCACTTACTTCATACATAATATACTAAACTATGAACAATAATTTATTTTACAACAAAATAATTACTATAGCAAGAAATATATATTCTGTATTCCATGTTCGTTATTGTATAGCGTTAGCTAAGCGCTAACTTATATATATATATAGTCTTCTATAGTCATTTAAATGTAGTAAAAATAACCAATAAATCAGTGTGTGTGTGGCCGTTAAAATAGTTAATAACACCCAATAGTAAAATATTTATTATACAAAACCATGTACTTACTGGGCGAATTTCTTTTTGAAGAAAAGTCAGTTATTGATGTTTTATTTGATGACAGAGATTTATATACAAGGACAAGTTGTAATCCCAATACAATATTTTACTATTAAATGTTCCGTTAAATATCTGTTGTTCATAGAATCAACCGTCTGCCCGTCATCAAAATCTTAATTACAAAAAGAGACAGAAACTGCAAATTTTGCTAACGTATTCTGGACATAACTAAGGATTTTTTGCTATTTATGGATTGTCTAGGATAATTACGATCTGCAAAATTCAAAAATAACATTTATTTTATGATCGGTCGTCTAGTTTTTGAGATATTATATTAAATACATCTGCTAAATCGATATTTAGATTAGATTTATACAGATATCTCAAAAACTAAGCATCCGATCGTTAAATATATGTTATTTTTGAATTCTTCGGGTCAAAATATACTTAAAAACATGTTTATTCTCAAAATTTGATTTAAAAATTTTTTTCAAGTTTTCGCAATTTTTTTACCCCTTTGAAAAAATCGAAAACATTGGGAAAAATCTTTTGCCCCGGATTTGGATGAAATACATAATCTAGAGTAATTTCGACCCGTAGATTTCAAAAATAATATCTATTTAACGATTGGACTAATAATTTCTGAGATATTGCTAAAAATCCGATCCCGAGGCCGATTCATCGGTTGTATTTCATGCAAAATCTCAATAATTAGTCGACCGATCGTAAAATAAATATTATTTTTAAATTTTTTAAACCTCAATTATACAAGAAACCCCATAAACAGCGAACAAAAAATTTTGAAATTTTCGCCGGTTTTTTAAGGTTGAATAAACTTAAGTCTACAAGGTGTATATTTGAGGCTGAATGAAATCGCTAACTTAATTATTCGGAGTACCTTAATTACTCTTGTTTTATCAAAAAACATCAAAACTATCGAGAGGTAAGGTTACGAAAACTTAATATTGAACGTGCAAACCGTCACCAAATAAGCAACGAGAAACATCTCCTCAGAGAATCATTACAACAAGCTAATTCATACTGATGATGACTACTTTGTACTCGAAATACGTATTTATAAAATACAAAATAATTTGATCTAGGAAATTGGGGCAAAAAATCAAAATTTATTCGAAAAAATCCTGTTCTCATGAATAATTATAAAAGAAAAAAAAATTAAGTGCATTTTATTAATTCCAATGATTAAAAATAGTTCAAAAATGTATACCTAACCACGTGTCGAGTATCTAAACTAATAACTCTGTTAATTGTTATCCTCATTATATATGTATATTATTTAATTAATCACTAATACATAAACTGTTAATGAATGGGTAAATTTGATAATTATAGAATTTCAAAACTGCAGAATTGGTCAGCGAACCGAAAAGTATCAGGGCTTGCATATATGTAATACAATTATCTAATCATTTTAATGATTGTTCCTATTGTTTATCAGAATCGATAAAAATTTTAAGAATAAGTCCATGATTGCTCGGCTTTGATTATATATAATGTTGATTTGCAATTTACAACTTATAGCTAATCGTATTATACGATTATTTTTAATTATGTTTTATTGATCATTATTTATTACGTAGAAGTGTCTGAGACATACATAAATTTAATAATCAAATCCGACATTATATGTTAGAAAAATGTCTTAGTAAATAGAATGGGCTCAAGTTTTCTGCCCGTCTGAATACATAATATTTATTTCGTCTCCAATATTCTACTCATGGGTTATACCAACAGAGATAAATATTTGCATGCCACTAATTTGGTGACATTTTTAATAGCCAGGAGAGTAATGACTTGATCGGAAATTTTGCCCCTACTTTTGGGGGAAAATATCAAAAAATAGTAATTTTTTTCTATACATACAACAAAGATGTGACTACTTGAAATTGCTTGAAATGTTACAAGCAAATTATACAAGTAGGGGAAATAAGAACGCTTTCATTGGCGTATTGCTCTTTTGGAGAAAATTACTCTTTTTTTTATGCTAGTTAAGAAGATTCAGCTTTTGCATACAATGTGAATTAATCAGAAGGAAATATGAAAACTCTTTATTCTACCTGTATTTAAAAATACCGACTTTCTTTAATGCAAGGCTATTATTGTGAGGTTTTTCATATTCGATGTGAAATGTTTTGATTAAAAAAAATTGAAAACTTTTAAATTCCCCTGACCTCCCCTCCATTTTTGTACAACAGTACGTGAGACTGTTTTTGGATAAATTTTGAGTAAGATCTGCAAAGCTCACTGCTGGTATATCCTCATATATTCCATGTATATCTGATAAACTATGTTTTAAGCTTTAAGCTTTATGTCTTAAAAGTAATTTAAAATTATATCTAAAACAAAAACAAAAAAACTAAAATCCTACATTTTACATGTTGATACAACAGATGTCATGATCAAAATAATAAAATTTAACATGCTCATCATACTATTTATAACATTATAATGAAAACGAAGTAAATACATAACGATTATGACGTACATATATACGTATACTAGAATAAAGAAATAAAATCAAAAATACATCATCATGAATTTTAATCCCCCCTGCTGTGGGAAACATAACATGAAGTCTGTCAACTCGACCAAACAAACTGTATCAAGTCAAAATGTTATATCAAAACATATCATCACTATAATTTTAAAATGAAAAGAGCAAAACAAAACAAAAAATAGAATATGTCCGTTTGTTTTGTAAAATATGTAAGTATATTTTTTTTTTATATAACTTTGTGTCTTCTTGAAATGCATGATATCAGATATTTTATAAATTAAAAGGGCAATGTATATATTTATTTATTTATTTTTTATTTTTTTGCATTTATTTAATATTTATTATTAATTAAATGTAAATCAGACCTTTTGTAAATTATATTATATAATATATTATTTTTTATGAGTGTACCAAATAAAACTAACGATATAACCTAATAGGGTATTTTAAAATTAAGAGATTTTTTATTTTTATATCTTTTAAAATATGCATATTATGGATCAAAACTCTGGATTAAACAAAGAAGGAGATATGATATAAATGATGTCAGTTGCTTGTTTCACATTTAGAAATCTAGTTGCATATTTTGAGGGGAAATATCGAAAATTTAGTATCAATTAAGCATCTTATTTCTATTCATACAAATTTACTTATAGAGAGAAAATTATTTTATTATTTGTAAATTAAGTTGATAGTCTTTTCATTCAGTCGAAAAACATATTTATGATTCTTTTATGGTAATAATTTTGACAGCCATTGATAAGCTACTTAATATCACATGAAAAGATTGTAAAAAAGCTGCCATGTTTGTACACATGAAATCGTATTTAGGTAAAATTGTTCGTTAGAATTTTTAACAAATTAAATAAATGAATTGTTGGCTTTGTATCAGACACAAAATGCCAAATAAGACTTCAGTTAAAATCGATTAAAATTTATCATTTTATCACGGTTTATTACGTGCTCAAAGTGTCCACAAATAGAGTTGGTTCTAGAACAATTAAATACCATACCAATAACCAATAATTACATTTTATATAAACGAACTCACATATTGGGCGGAACAATAAATTCATTACCTACCATAAGTTTTATATGAGAGCAATTTTTGTTAAAATAACTTCCGAACAAAAAATATCAATCTTCATTCACGTATGATATAATTTTAATAATTTGATGGAAAAAAAAAATTAAAATGAAGAACTTGCTCATAAGTTGAAGATGAAACAATAGAAAAATAAATATATGAAACAATTGCAAGAAATAATAATCAGTAACCAGTTTTTGTGGAAAAAATGTGGATTTAAAACGAAGAAGAATTAAAAAATTTATTTATTTTAACAAATAACTGATATAATATTATCTGTTGCTGCTCTATTGTTCTTCAAATTTTCTTATACAATATGTGACAGTCTGACATTTAATGTCACGTCTTTTGAGTAGTCAAGAATTACATTTAAGAAGACAGTATGTGATGTTGTAGGTTTCCTTTGATATGCATATCTAGTAAAAATAATATGTAAGTTATATATAGGGTTTATACGATTATTGATTATGGAAATTATATTAATAACATAGAAAATTAAAGACATTCAACAATTAGACATTTCCAATTTTTTCTGTAATAGATTCAAATTTATAAATTTTTGTTTGTATGATGACTGAGTAAATGATTATCATTATTAAGAATACTTGTAAAATATGATATTTTTCATGGATTATTAAAATAAAAAAATTAAATGCATAAGGTGATCATAAAACGAAGACCATGTATTTCCCACATTGATGAACTATATATTCATTCGGTTGTTCAGAGTTAAACCATCTTACGGCTATTATAATAATATCGTTTAAAATTAGCGTTACAAAATATTTGATTATTTTTAAATATACTTTTTATATGCAATAATTCGTTGAGATATGTTAAGAAAGCCCACCTGTGATGAACGCTGTGTTATTTTATTTTTTGCATAATTCATTTATTCCTTATATTTTTATTCATATTTTATAATATACAAATATGTAAAAAGCAATGATATAAGGATATATCACTTATATAACCAGGTACGTACAACGTAAGGTACAGACATTTAATACAATTTAGTGTGCTTTAAATAAATCGACAGATTTTACAAATGGTCCCTCCCCTCCACCATCAGAATCAAATCTACCCAACGAAGTTCTAGAACTTCCTTGCAGTGAAGTTACAAAGACTTCACAGAAGACGGGACTTGACGAGAAACCTGGAATCGATCTCGAACAGTATTATAATACTCCTCGGTCACGATTTCATTCGTCTCTTATCGTCTCGTATAATATCGAAGGAAAGTAGTATTTTATCACTATTCTTCTTATATAGACACTGATAAACGGCAGATAAATGATTTAACTATAGTTATTGTTTTGAAATATTTTTTTACACTTTTAAGTCTTTAAGTATCAGATAAAGATTTTTGAGAAAGGAACAATTTTATTACATACAGATATTTGAATATTGCAAGAAGACCCCAAAAAATACGTTTCCCCTGCAATTTTAATGATAAATTTTCAACTAGTTTTAAAAATTTCAGTGACAAAATAATCGTAATGATAAATCATGCTTGCCGATATATTCGTTATTTTGGTCTTTTTAATTTTCTAAAATTAAGTGATTAATCAATGCAGTCAGTGTTATAATTAATAGATTAACATGAAAGAAGCAAGCCGATATTTATTCACCAAATATTAAAAAAATTAAAAGTTTTCCCACAAAATTATTAACTAATAAATTTAAATTCACGCCTGTATAAAATTATTTTATTTTAATAAGGAAGACATCATTTTTTTATACAAAATATATTCTTGAATATCTTTGTTCAAGAACAAAAACATTGTCCAAATTTATGTATAAAAATTGACAGTTCCGTAAAGTATACGTTTTCAAAGAATATATATTCCAAAAAAAAAAAAAAAAATCCAAACCTAACGGAACAGTAATATAATACGTTTAATAATAATTTGAACGTTATAAAGGAATAAAATTGAAAAAATAAATGTCTGTATTTCATGTATTTAAATCATTAATAATTCCTCATATTTATTACCAATCGATGCTATAATATATGAAACCCAATGTGTTTTTGGAAATATTCTTTAAACAAATTCCATGGTGAATATATTGTTTAAGTGTTCTGAACAGTTAAAATTTCGTATTGAACTGGAAAAACTGGATTGATGTCACATTTGTTAGTTTAACAAATATCAAAACAGTCGCAATATAGGATACATTTTTGGATTAGTTTTATTAGGGCAATTGATGTAATGAGTTATTTTTAGGCACTTATTCATTTTACACGCTTGAAACAAAACATAATACTTAATGATTTTACGAGATTTTTAGCTTGGAACTGGCTGTTTATTATTTGTATGTATATTGGGCAACTGCCAATCAAATTGAAGGGCATAAATAAGGCGACGGAAAAGACTACAATTGTTATATTATCTACTGCAGCATTATATGACCGATTTCATAGTTTCAAATCCGTAAATAATTTCCATTCGTCAATAACTTTTTTCATTCATATGAATATCAAGAAGATATGATAGTTTCATAATCTTTCCTAGGACAATAAAGGCTAAAAATTTGAATGGAAAAGAGTGCATGGATAAACTAAATGCAATTTTATGCTGTTATAATTTAAGCAGGAATCAAAATTTGTAAAACGAAACACTTTACCATCAAGTTGCATCACAAAGCTATTGGCTCTTACGTTACCTCTTCCACTATGGGTCGGTATTACACTCAGTTACCATATAAAAATAAAACATAAACATTTGAAAAACAAATGTCAATTTTGAATTGAACTACACTGAATTTTGATTCAGATAACTTAGCTATGCATTATCTAAGGTTATTGAACAAAAATTAACATTATTAATTAAAATATAAATCAGTTAATGTCCACATTCATTAATGAAATAAATAAAAATTTAAATTTTATTTTCGATAATATTAAAACAAATTTCAAAAGACATATGATCATCCAATCAGCATAAATATTGAACTAAAGTTAATACGATACTATAATACACACATTAAGCGATATATTTTGACTTTCCACTTTGTTAAAATGCACAAATTTTTACATCTTATTTTGAATAAAATAAATGCCGTTATAAAATACATTAAAACCGAAATCTTTTCTCATTTCCTGATAGGACATTATTGTATTCATTCCGAAATATTACTATAGCCTTATGTTTTAAGGTGTGAATATTTAATCTTTAGATTAGATTTTGATTAGGAATTTTGGAAGAACTATTGTACTATGACCAATTTGACCTCTTGTACCTCCTTAAAGTGACTATGGTTTTACATTCTTTTCAAAGCCAAAGACAAATTGCGTAGAAATGAAAGGTTTATTTAATGGAGAAAAATTAAATTCGAAATATCTCTGCAAATATAAATTATCAAATGCAAAATACATTGAACAAGCACAGTTGTGTGTCATAGCTTTTATGGAATAGTACTATTATTTTATTTTCTATAAACTGACATTAATATTTATCTTCTAATTTGTATGAACGTGCTAAATGCACGTCAACTTGCAAAAAGGAAAACATTACTAGAGAAGGTAAATAATATGTTCAATTGCTAGAGGAAACTGCATTCTTGAATCTCTTGGGTATATTCATAAGAAACCAGTACACAAAAAACAAATTTTCATGGAAATATCAAACTTGGAGGCGAATTTGCAAAAAGTTTAGAAATTTGTACTTCATTTTTACGATTTCTTCTATTTTATCATTGAGTAGAAACCCATTACAAAAAACACAATATCTGCATTCCTTTTTAACTCGGTTCTCTATGGTGAATATATTCTCTATCATTTTAAAATTTAAGGGAAGCAGAAAAAACATACATAGTTAGTTATAAGCAAAGTTGTGTCTGTACCGTTAAAAAGTTATAACTTTTTTTGTTTGAAAAATTGTCAAAGTTCAACAAAACCTTGTAAAACTATTACTAAATAACTCCACCTCAACGGAAAGAAAATTTTATTATGTGGAATAACTGAAAATCTTTTTTTACTTGGTTTTATCATTGAGTGAAATAATCTACATAATTTGTTTGCTATTGGTCTGATATCTACGGGTCATACAATTTCATGACTTTTTTCTTTTATTTATTAAATTCAATTTATATAAAATATATTCAAAAAAAAAAAATGCACGAAACAGGAAATAAAGCTGCCTCTATTATATAGACTATTGGCTATAAATCAAATGAATGAATCGAATTGCGATTTTCGGTCTGTATAATCGTGTAAGAAAAAATAGCACACACTTTGTGAATAATATAAATACACACACACATATACACGAAATACAAAAGTGTTACATTTTTTTCCAGTATATTTTATTTTTTTTTTTTTTGGACGACAATGCCCTATTATTGATTTATGTATTAAAACACTTAGTGAATCAATAGCAGTATCAAATAAAATCATAGACTTTCAAACGTACTGGAAATGTATTCATATTTAATAAAAAACTAATTTTTGTGAATATATTTAAATTACTTTAACGTCAATGACAAGCGTGACTAAATAGGGAAGATGAACAAAGATTTTTTATCACTTCAATTGAAGCGTCTTTACTTCACGAACCAGAATTTGAAGTGTAAAATAAGAACAAATTACATCTTGTCATTCTTATCCACAAACTATTCAATATTTATTATCTAATGAGTAGACAACTGCCGTTTGCCATTTTCAACTGAGGATCCAGATAAAATACGAATACGGATATCCTCTAAACATCAAGCGCTTATGTTATGTTTACATAAAAATCTAAGTTTTGTATAAATTAAATTGATATACTTAAGTAAAGAAAGTAAGGCCAACTAGTAAAATTTCAAATCCTGCTAACTGCACCCAACAAAATGGTATAGTAATCGCCTTTTGAAATACTTTTCAACAAAGTTTACATTTGAGAAAACTGTAATATATGTGAAAAAGGGTATATTTGACCGAAATTTTAAATCTTTACCTCACTACCTCTATTTTAAAAATTTAATTTCTAAATATTCAAGTCTAAATGATTTTATATGATTTTGAATGAAAGCAGTTAATTAATAAACGAGACATAACGAAAAAAATCATTTAGTCTTTCAAATGTTTTAATAAGATGATACGAAGTTGTAACTGCACGATATATAACCATAAAAATCCTTATCAATCCACCATCTCTTAGCCAATATTGTCTAAAATAACTTGTACATCTATGATCACTAAATATACACACAATTGTTCATATATATTTAAATTATCTTTGAAAACAAAATATTTATTTAAAAAAAAATATAAAATAAAATGAAATAAATTTTTTGTATTTATATACTCACAATTCTTTCTTTTATACATTTTAAAAACCCATACAACAGCATACATTGATTAAATAATTGCGGTATCGCTTTGATATGTCATTTTGTATGTTATGGCCTTATTTGCATGTTTTGGTGACAATAACATCAGGTTAGACAAAACGACAAAACAAATATATATATAAGAGTAAATACTAAAGTCGTACAATCGTTTGTTCAATGGTATTCTTCCTTCTTCCATACTGAACCAACATTTTATAGGATGTCCCAATTCTATTCAAGTGAAGTAGTTGCATATTTTATAAAATCTAATGACACTCTCTGGATAAATTGCTAAAATTTCGTAAGAAATCATAGAAAAGGTAAATTTTTTCGATAATTTATAGTGAAAATAACAAATAACAGTGAGACAAACTAACTATAAAAGGCAATTTAACCAGGGTGTCGATAGTATACAGGTAAATATTTAGCGAAGGAAACTTTCAGTACTACATGACTTATAGTAGTTTAAACATAATGATAAAATTACGTAACTTCAATTCAACTACTTCGAGGCAAAAAACAAGATAAATTAGGTAATTAGACTTTTCTAAGCGACTAAGAGTAACCAATAAAATTAGAAGTGATTATAAAGAACTAAAGGTAAAAGAGAAACGATTCGCTTTAATGTAAAATCGATAATATTGTTATGGTATTCTTCGGAATGGCTAATCCATATTAGTTGATAATCAATTGTCGAAAATGGCTCATAAAATTAAAAGGGGCACTCTGTATATTAAATACAAAAAAGTATCTGGTATATTTTGTTTGCAAAAAAATGTACGGCAAGACATATTGAAACAGACAGTTTGTGTACATTTTTTTTTTTCAAAAAATTGTTTTGTATTTGTCTTTGCGAAGGTTATTTTTGTGTGTGATACAACTAATTTGCCTACAATCAGATCAATTATAAAATTCCAAATTTATTTGTTGTACAGTGCAATTTAATTAAGAACAAAACCTTGATTGCTTTAAAGAATTTCAGCTACTGTATTTAACTTGTCACAAAGTCTCTGAAAACAAATTTGTAAAATTTAAAAAAGAAAAAGGTTTTAAAAAATAAATTATTTACGGTTCTTATAATCCCCGTTGCCCCTCTTCATAACAAGTCGTGGAAGAAAAAGTTCTTGCACTAAACTAAACTGAAACTAAGCTTAACGAAGCTACTCTCTAAATTTTTGATTGATATTAAAACACGTGATGGACTGTAGGAGCATGTAAAATCATAAAATAAATATTTTCTCAATAGATTTAGCCAGGAACGCTTCAAATTCATTCAAAATGTTTAGGGGTGGTAAGTATCAAATATTGTATCAACTAAAAATCAATCAATTTCAATGTCAAAGTATGACAAATAGCTTCATGTTGTCTGTCTGATATTTGATTTGTATGCATATGCGAACATTAGAGGTAAGTTTTATCAACATCGAATGAATACAAAACTAAAAACAACTAAGTTAACGAATTTTTTTTATACCAATTCCTTTTATAATTTTATTTTTAATCTATATATTTTGCCGACAAACACTGTAAAAGTTATAAACTTGATGTTTGATGGTTCGTTGATATGTTTTTTACGCTTTACAATCATCAATGTACTTTTGTTTTGTGATAAAAACTTATATATACAGATCAAATACGAATCAATACATAAAAGATGTGATCTGATTATGAAATGTATGCTATCGATCATAAAAATCGACTACGTATTGACTGTGATTTTTAAGCTGTAGAGTCTTGTACTGTCCCAATAATTTGTTTACTTCTGCAAAATTATAATTATTTATTGCCTCCAGAAATAAATTTAAAATTTGTCACATACCAGTCTGCATCAGAAAATTAAAATGGCAGTGGTCTTATTTGTGTTGAGACTAAGAACCTACTATGGATACAAAAAAGTACGATATGCACAGCCTGGACTAGTTTATACGCTAGCAGAACGAAATGTTTTTGCCAAAAAATAATGGATGCAGGTAGTATAATGCCTTAAAAGAATTCCAAATCGAGTTTGACAAGGAAATCCTTTGGATAAAATCTGAATTTAACCTGAAAAGAGTCCAACGGGGTTTTCGAAAAATATTTGTTTTCTTCTCGAAATTCAGTGATGGTATCGTCTTGGATATCAAATATACACAACATTCGAGTGCATAAATTTCGATTTTTGCCCCAGTTTCCTAGATCAAATTCTTTAGTATTTTTATAGATACGTATTTCGACTACAAAGTAGTCATCATCAGTATGAATTAGCTAGTTATAATGATTCACTGAAGAAATACAAACCGTCACCAAATTAGCAACGAGTAAAATCACTACAGAGAATCATTACAATTAGCTAATTCATACTGATGATGACTAATTTGTAGTCGAAATATGTATTTATAAAAATACAAAATAATTTGATCTAGGAAATTGGGACAAAAATCGAAATTTATTCGAAAAATCCTAGAGTTCTCATTAATAATTATAAAATGCGAGTGTATTTCAAATAGCTAAGCGATATTTTCTTTAGATTAAGATAATTAAGCAAATTATAATACCTACAAGAATTTTCAAATACCTTTGGATTGATTTTTATAAAATAATTTTGTAATATTAAAGGCGATTTATTTTTTATTTATTTGCAGTGTACTGTTATTGTATTAAACAAAAAAACGGTTTTTTTTCAAACGCAATTAAAGCGTAAAATATAAATTTGTAGATAAAAAATGATAGTAAAAAGTAGTAATAGCCAGTGAGCGTTAGGTACAAATTTCCGATAGACAACAGCAAGTAATAATACTATGGATATAGTTAGTAAAAATGTTTTTTTTTATATTAATAAAAATGGAAAAATAATCAACTTGATTTCTTTACACATAAGTCGCATTGATTGAATGTCGGTATAGATCAAGCGTGCCCTGTCTACTGGTCATGTTATTAATTAGTTCTTGTATCTACCGCCAGGCGGTCATCGGTGCTAACTGATCCACGGTAGGTAGTCCTCTCCATAAATAAATGTAGTGGAATGGGTAAATTATGGTAGCAAAAATACATTATATTTTTTTTTTATTAACTATAATACGCGTATTGCAAGTATTTAGCAAAGCTTCGTTAATTAGTGGTTTATTTTAAATTGTTTATTAGTTTTGTTTTGACATTTTTGTTTCACATAAACTTGTTTGTTCGCTTTAATCTTACGAACCTTAACTGTTTATTTTTTTTAAATGTAAATTGATATCATAACTCCTCCACCTGACTTCAAAATTAAAAATCATTTTTATCTTTAATATCCATTTCACTAGAAAATTAAAATTGACTGAAATATAAATTACGCTGAAATAAATTATGTAACGGATTACACTTAAGTTAATAATTTCACCTAACAATATTTAAAAAATTTAAACCCAAGCGTGGAAAAATTTTATATAATGTTATTTTTGTCAAATATTGTTTAGAAAATGAGATTTAGAAAACCGTATACAATTTTGTTCTTAGCTAAGAAATATTTTTTCAGAGAAAACACATTTTCTGTAATTCAATGGCATATAAATTTCGATTTTTCCCCAATTACCTAGCTCAAATTATTTTGTATTTTATAAATACGTATTTCGACTACAAAGTGGTCATCATCAGTATGAATTAGCTAGTTGTAATGATTCTCTGAAGAGATGTTACTCGTTGCTAATTTGGTGACAGTTTGCACGTAGATGAAGTACCAAAATTTGTATATGCCCACTTTCAAGGTTTCTTATTATTATGATATAAATATTAAACTGCATGAATTATATATTACATATCTTTGTATATATAAATGTAAATAAATTTCTAGTAAATATAAAAATATTAAATTACACTTTAAAAAAAAATTTTTTTTTTTAATATTAATATCATTAATTACTAAAAAAATGTTTATTGTAGAGAAGAATTGACTTAAATAGGTATCATTTATTTTATTTTAATGAACGTAATTTTTCAATTTTATTTTATAAATTAATGATTTACTGTCTATAGTCAGTATATATTTTTATTTTGATTATGAAATGCGTATACGTTCAATATTTACTACACTTACTATAAAAATTATAGGAAATATAGAAAAAAGATTTTAATTTACTAATTTGTTTATGATTGTTTTAATGAAACAGCTTGTTGATACAGCTTGTCTCAAATTTTCAAACGAATTTATATTTAGCAATAACAAAATGTATTTGTTATTTTGATTTTATTTATCGGAAACACTTTAATAAACTCCATGCATGTTTTAATGTTTTCCGGTCAAGGCGATGATAAATTAAGATTATTTAGTATCGTATTCAAAACCATAATGCTAATTTTGGTGACCTATTCCTGAATTCAGTTCACCTGATTTTATTTTTAAATATCAAAACAGAATATGACTCGAAATATGTATTATTTTGTGAAGCGGTCTGATAAATATATTATTTGTAAATCGAAATTAAAAAAAGCGTGTGGCTCTTAAATTTATTTCGTGAGTCCCCGTTGTTCTTAGAATGTTCTTACATCTTAAATAAAAAAATTACATGTGTTTAACTTTTGTGAATGTGTGTAAAAATAGCTGTAATTTTACATAATACGGTAGCTGATTAATAGTTTGAAATTAGATCATAAAAATGTGCGGTTGAATCCAATTTAAACTTTCAAATATCTTTGGAGTCTTTGTTATTCTAATTTTATATTTTTTTTTATAACTGATGAGAATAAATTAAATTTATTATAAAATATAAAATGATATTTTTATTCATATATACAAATTGCTTCATATATTTCTTTTATTTAAAATTAATTAATTATTTCATTTTTTTGATATTCAATAATTTTATAAGTTGTAAATTTTGAACAAAAAATTTAGGCTTCAAAATATTGATTTTGAAAGAAATAAATGTAATGTTTTTATTTTAAAATATCAGTAATATCATTTTGGAAAACTAAATATCAGTATTAAGATCATCGATTATTTTTGATACATATTGAGAGAGTCTCTTTTTAAGACTAATTTGTGTAGGCATATTTTTGTAAAAGGGTTTAACAAATATAAGATAGACATTATGTTATAACGAAAAATTCCTAAGCCATAGGAATTCGATAAATAATTTTTACTGAATTTTTATGCGAAGCAAGTTTTTCTTACTTACACAAGATAACTAGATTAAGAGACATCGCCCCATCATATATAGAGTATCTAAACAATTAACACTCCTAGTTGTTATCTTCACATATCTGGTTTATTTTGAAGTCAGTTATGGAACTTGAAATGGGAGTTAATTTTTGTACTTATTTTCATTTTAGTTTTCCCATTCTGTGTGCAATAATAATAAAACTATTGCAATAATAATAAAACTCTTATTATTATTGCAATAATTAAATAATTCAATTTTGTCATAGCATTTTTGCCATACTTGGTCTAATGAATCTCAAGAATTTATTTTGTATTCCAATGTTTATTGTAAGTGTCAATAAGGCTATCAGTTGTTTTTTTTTTTTGTCAAATCAAAAAATTCCACGAAAATTATACACGTACTTGTAAGAGAGAAGTATTCACTATCTGATGAAAAATCTAGCGAATAAAATGTGGTTTAATATTATGTTGACAACATTTTGTCATATTTTAACAATAGCGTGTTTCACAATTATGTAGCATTCCGTATCAATTTTATAATATCAGTATTCTGTAATAAATTCATCATGAAAAAATATGATTTTATTGTTTTTAATGTACATTGGAGATAATAATTAACCGATAAAACAAATACACCCTTCAAAGAGATAACAAATACAAAAACTTGTGTCTATAAATCCTTTTTACAATATTTGCAGAACTATTACATATCGTCTCATCGGTCTACCCATCTGGTTTTTCTCTTATAACAATCTTTTGTTCGTTTGTTTGTAATAGAAAAACTTGAGAATCAGTGGAACGATTTGGCTAATTATTTCCAAACACTTATAATTATTCTTAACAAATTATATAGAAAAGATAATTGAAAATCTTTTCCAGAAAATTTGAAACACTAAAATTGTTTTTTCTATTCCATTTTTTAATTAACTCCAAATCAAACACACAATTGAACGATGAAAATGCGCCTTTTTCTTTTTGTTTTGGTGGAGAAAGAAAAGTTGAAAAAATGATGAGATATTTTTTAATTTATTCATTTTTCTTTTCTTAAGTTCTTTTCCAATTAGTTTCTAAATATCGGAAATATATTACGAGCGAAGCGAGCTTTATGAATCTTGTTCAAACAGGTGGACCAAGTTATTACCGAATCAAGGAAATTAAGTACACCAAGAGAGAATTTAAAAAAAAGTTGTTCATAGATTGCCATTGACAGATTGAAAAATACATACCTGCGAAGCGGACTGGAATAGCTTGTCATTATATATTTAAACGATTAACGTTGTATGGTTTGGAGATTTACTTTGTGAAAAATTATTTATAAAAATATATATAAACTAGTTTAAAATTAAAAAAAGATTTTCCAAAATGGATGAACATTTTTCTACGATGTGGCGTATACATCTTAAAAACACCAAAAAATCAGTATCTTTAAATAATTTTACGAAACCTTAGCTATATTGTCTCACTCATGTCTGTTGTCTATTTCTTTTCAATAAAATAATATTTAATAATTACGATTATTTAAAAAAAAAAAAGCATTCGTACAAACAGATATAATAAAAATAATAGTAACATCCTTGTATTAAAAATCTCCCATCACAAATCAATCAAAATATATCACATAAATAAAATTACAAATATAAAAAAAAACTATGATGGTATGTTTGTATGTATATTTAATCAAGTCAATTATTAAATATATTATTAAAACAATAATAAATATATTAATAAATAAATATAATACTAGTTTTGTTATTACATACGTAATATACACACGCATACAAGCTTATACTGAAACTGAAAATGGACTGTAGTGAATTCATAATTAATTTGTAATTCAATAAATAAATTGTAACAAGGTTTGTTTGTTTTTGTTGAAATTTTATCTTATAATGTTGATCTTCTGAAATTACCACCAGTGTCAACTGGAAAAAAGTGTCACCAAAATTAAACAGTATGAACAAATTCGAATTTCAAGACAATAATGTGTCTTACTTGATGATGATTCAATAGGGTACTTGACTAACACTGAATTTCACATCAAAGAAGTTATAAGGTATTAACGATTATATATCCATCTCATTCTTGAAAACGATGTTTAACATGTAATTTATATGGAAACAGCATTGCTATTACTTCGAACAGGTTGCACGATATAGATGCAATTTGGTAGATATGTTTATCGCCTTCAGGAAATTTAATGGATATTGTAAAAGAAACTTTCAGGTAAACTGTTTTATTGAATAAAAGAAAATGTATATAATGTGCTAAGCTGAAGAAATATTTCCGTAGGACTTAAGTATCAATCTACACACCACTCTCATCAATCTAGCGCATAGACCATTGAAAAAAATAATATATAAACGAATACAGTAGGATTCGAACGGAGGTCCGATGAATATAAAATCAATGATTATTGTGGGGAATAAATACAATAGGATTCAAACCGAGGTCTGTTAAATTCAAAGGCAATCTATGGATAATACATCTATGGATATTACGTATTCAATGTAAACTCTTACATGTCGTAACGAGGTCTCCAGTTCAATGGTATTTCCCATTTCAGTAATTGCCCAAAGTGCCTAATAAAGTTTTCATTTTAAAAATAGTGGAGCGTGTGAAACAGTCAAACGCTCCCCTCAATTATAAATGCAATTTACATATTAACTTAATGTTAAGATACGCTCACGATTTCATTATTTTGTTTGAATTTGTCTGATAAGGAGAGTAGCGTGTTGAATCGGACTAAAACCTTCCGCAATATTTTTTAACGTTTAGTACATAATCCACACTATTTTCTTTTATTCAATAAATGAGTTAAACATGAAAAAAATTTGTTTCCCTATTTTATTGTATATTGACTTAGGCGTAGAGATTGCAATATTTATTAACATTTACTATATTTCTTAACAGATAAACAATAAACATTTTATTAAGGTAGTCTTTACACTCATATATTTCACCATAGGCAATGAGACTCGTATAGTACTTTTTATCCTGTATTATAGGTATTAATATGAGACAAATGAATTATTGTATGAAAGCATATAAAATGTTAGACAGAGTTAAGACCACCCATGATGTATACTGTTGTGATAAAGATAAACAATGTGTAAAGGATATTAACTCACCTAAGTACGTACAAAGATGAGAAAACCTTTTTATTATTAAATCATAATAAAATATTTTAAAGAAGTTTAGAGCAACAGAGTAACCAGTATGTTATAATTTTTACCAAGTGTTTCAAAAGAAATAATGTCGTCATTCGCTAGTTGAGTAAACTTTCCAACAGTGAATCAACTGAATTTGTATAAATAAACTTTAAAAAACATACTTATTGAAAAAGCATGTAGTTTTGACTTGCAATATGTGTTTTTAATTGGGCACTAATTATCTTATAAGATATAGTATTTTTATAAAAGCGAATGGTTCACTCTGTATTAGAAGGCGGATACAGTGAACCACCACCTACAAACTGTACTGGGTGGTCGATACAGTGAACCACCACCCAGTATACAGTGAACCACGGTATAAATAAAACTAAAACATAAATTTCCTTATCTCAAATAACATAAAGAAAGTCATGGTGAAATATTACTTAGAAAATAAAATATAAAAATACAATGTTAAATAGAAACTCTAGTAAAACAATCGCCCCCCAGGTGTACGTACTTTTGTTATGAACAAATTTTGACAAAACATTTACTCTATTTTTTTGTCTTATTTGTTACGAAAGCGTCTTTGAATGAAGAGGTAGTACAAAGTAATTATTTCATACTTAAACTAATTTTTATACATTTGGTACAATTATTATTACTCTACTTAATACATGCGGTAAATTTAATAATAAAGTTTCAAGCTGATTTTGTATATAATAGATTACGATTATAACCATAAGTAATAATGTTGGTACAATCTAATAAGTAAAATCTATTACGTTCATTAAATAAAAGAAGCACTTTAAGAGAAAAATAAGTTTACAAAATTAATAATACATTTAATTATGTTGAACATTGAAATCAGTCAAATTGGTCAATCATTAATAATGAAATCAATTGAAAAGAGTGCTGCATATTTACCTTTAATGATCAATACTGAAAATTAATTAAAAACAATTCAAATTCAATATTCCAGTTTCAGATTTTGTGGAAAAATTGAAATAATGAAATATATTTCGTTTCACGCTTAGGTTACTAATATATTGCTTGAAAACCCACTCTAGATATGTCTAAATTCAAAATTTGGATCTACTACCTCGTATTACCTCATATCATTGGTTCATAAATTACGTTTTGAGGGAATATAAGATTCGATTTTCAGAATTTTGTACCAAAAATTTTAAAAATTATGTCTGTTTCAATATTGGCTGTTTGGTTATTCGATAGAGTTTAAATTCTAAGATTCTTGTTCAACGGAAGATGTCTAGAAATCGCCTTAAAGGAATACTTTTGAAACTTTGTAATGGTAAAATATTATATTGGATTATTTTGTAATATCGCAAAGTGTACAAAATAAATTTATTCGTAAAAATTTATAAAGTACATTTCTCAAATGCCATCATAGTTATTTTTTTGAGCTTTACAGTTAAATTTGGAAATATTTATTAAGCATACGAATCTTGAATCCATTTTGACTAATTTAAAAGCTTTTTACAAGCGAATGATTGTTTTTTTTTTTTTTTGAAATGTTTCTAGATACCTACTAAACATTTGTAAATAAAAAATGTTATTCAGTTTATATTGACTTGTTTCTTAATATCGATAACAAGTTGATGTCGGTGAAAAAATACGGTATCTCAAAATAAGACCGTTCTTAGTCTTGAGTATGCATTCATAAACATTTCATTAATCTTGGAACGAATAAAGTGTTACTTTTATAAGTGTTACACGAATAAGTAAGAATTCCATGATAGATTTCAGTTAGTTAATCCTTGGTAAAGTGTAATGAGTTTGTTTTTTATATAGCATAATAAAATTACAGTAAAATATTTCAATTGTTCCATAATAAAATATAATGTAATTATATAACGGTAAGTAATCTACCTATGATCTACCTTATACCATTGGTAGGTACACCTAGTCTTTCGTTCATCTTCTTTAAACACAAAATGTTGAAGAAGATCATTGCAAAAGATAAGAACGACCAAGTGTATATACAAACTATATTTTTAATTTTATTAAATAAATACTCAGTATATGGGAAGGTTGTCAAGATTAGCCATGGTTTTGGACTTTCATAAGAAGCTTTCCTAAAAATTGTTGCAAATATTTAAATAACTAACAGAGTCAACTGTTTATATACTGGACGTATGATTGATTATTAACATTTGGCCTATATTAAATCATTCTAGAAGTTCGTAAAATTCTCTACATATCCAATCCATACAGTAATAAATACATCCATATTAATAATAACATGTTTTATAATTATATATGTGTTTATATAATTTTTTCGAATTGACGAGTGTTTCAGCATCACATTAAATGTTAGTGGAACCTCAGTTTTTAATAATTCTCTGTCATTTTGCAAAAATAAATGTTGAATATTAGTACAAAAAGCAATACGACTATGAAAACTGCTTTTAAATAGTCAAGGTTGACTCTTGCTACCTTACTGATAAAAAGCTAAATTTTTTTAATTTTTCTATTATTTTTGAATAAATCGATGAAAATTATCAAAATACAGTAAACCGGTGGAAGCGGCAGCTTTGTTCCACAATTATTTAAAGGGCAATTAAAATAATTAATGAAAATTAGTAATAAGACACTCATTAGCATTACCTACATACCGGTACCTACTAGCAGCGGGTTCACCTACACAGGTTTCTCCTATATTATTCGACTACTGATACAACTTCTGTATGATTATTTACACTGTCCTCTAATAGTTAAGTATTTAAAGCTCTTTTTACCTTGTTATATGTCCGTTTGTCCGCCATAGAGATGCTATTTTATTTGTAGTTTTTTAATACCATACAACACCAGCAATAAATCTCTTTTTTTTCTATTTTAACTTAAGCAATTGTTACTACTGCAGCTATATTTTGTGGGAAAATATCCTATATTTTATTTAATATTAAAATTGTTTTGACATTCTATTGAAATCATATTTTTTTTTTTGAATAATAAAATATTTGGTCTACAAAGTTCTACGCTTCTATAGGAGAATCCTAATTATTTCTGGAAAACATTCAATTTTCTTGAGATTTCTATCTTCAACCGAAAGCTGATAAAATTTCAATTGTATTAGTTGTGTTTCATTTTTAGTGAAAATTTTTGTGCGACTTAACAAGGGCTTAAATTAATTAAGTGAATATTATTGTAAAGAAAATTCAGATTTTTCTGAACCTCAAATTTGTGTTTCAGTTTCAATCGAAATATAAATTTAGTAGTCGCAAAATTTTACACTTTAACTGTTCTCATTTACAACCATTTCGAGTTAATTTGAATGATAATCAGAATAGTAAAATAAAACTGAAAGAACACTTTTATTGAGATGAACTCATCTTAAAATTAATTTATGCAAAAATCATAAAATTTTATACATCTATACATACAGTGTGTTCTAGTTAAAGTGTATCGATTTTCTATTTGTATTTTTAAGTAGAAATCAGGATTTATAAATTATTTTATCACAAAAATCATCATCTCACAGCCTTTTTAAATTGACATAAAATTAAAAATCTGGAGAAGCATATTCCTTAGCTGATAGTTATACAGTTACTAGATTGCTTACTTGATTTGAGTATCTAATGGCACAAAGAAATAAATAAATTATAGTTCTCAATTATTGAGATAAAAACTTGGTCCTTAATTATTAACTAAAATGATTACTCGATTAACTGAACTCCAACAACATGTAACGAGTTCATAGGTGGATACTGGATTTGGATTTCACCTGTCCCGATGATGCTTTAATTTCAGAAAATACTTTTTTTACTTAATAACCTACTTTCTTGAGTGATAATGAAACCTTACCAAAATTTCCAACCCATGAACGAACTGATAGATGTGTTCGAGTAGTACATTTGGGAATGAAATGTTTTAAAATGCGTTTTCTTCTCCAAAATATAAAAAGCGTACACATAACGCGTACCACACTGTATGTCAGTCGTAACCTGAATATTTTTCAAATAGAGAGAAAATTACTTTGTAAAATATTAGCGCGTGTTTGATTAGTTTATGATGTGTTAAAATTTACGTCATTATAAAAAAAGAATATACTGTAAAAAAAACATAACTTAATAAATGGGTTACTTATATAAAATTTAATTAAATTGAGTCATTTGTTGTAAATTTTTATTGGTTTATAGCACTACTAAACAACAAAACCACAAAAGTTCGCATACGAACAATAGTGTGTTAACATTAACGTATATGGGTAGTATTATATGACAAATTGTACAATTTTATTTATACAATTGCAAATGAACACACCTGTGTGCAGTCAAGCTATTTCGTATGAAAATAAAATTTTAATCTTCTTAGAATTAACCAAATTATGTTAAATCATATACATTAAGTGTTTGGGCATTTGGGTTGGTACCTACGTTAATGAGAGCAAATTAGATCATCATACTATAATAACGAACAATAAAAAAGTAACAGAATATAACGTTGTATTTAAAATCCTACGAATGCTAAGTGAATTGTTCCACGTAAACCTTTTGTCTTAAAAATATTCTTGGCCATGCAAAATTCATACTTTTATAGACCTTAAGGAAAAAATTTATAGTTTCTTAATTTATTAGGCGAATATAAATTATTTGGATTTTTCAGTTCATTTAAATAAAAATACGATAAATGAAAAATTGTATCTGTATTTTAATAATTTTTATTTAAAATTGCAAATATGTTTATCCAAGTGACACTTAAAATGCAAATAATAATGTTTTCCAATACTACGGTACCATACTTCTAAACGGTTCCCGTACGGTGAACCGTATAATTCATAGCCAAATTCCTTCTTGGTTTTTTTAGTCACTTTTCAACTTATTAAGTGTATTATTTTTAACTATTAAAGTTATATAGTGACTACAGTGAGTATATATTCAATCTATACAACAACAGTACACAGCAATCCTAGACGTTCACCCATCCATGTTCTGATTGTTGTTGCTTTGGTGATCGGTTGAAATCGGTAATTACGTTACGTCATTCGTTGTTTGGGATGTGAGGTAGCTTTTATAAGTTTAATATTTAAGGTACATTTATTGTTTTGATCTTAGTTGTAAATGAATAGGGAATAAAAATATGAAATAACAATAAGACATTACACAAATATTGATTCTAATATTATATTTAACAATATAGTCGCTTATTTACATAAATATAACGCACAACAAACGTTATTTCTATTAAAAAGTATAATCAATTAACAAGTTTATTGGTGACATATGTAATAATATGAAAATAAATATTATATTAATTTATTAATTAAATTGGTTATTTCGTATATATTGTTCAACGATTAAGATAAATGGATACTTAGACATTATAGACTGTTCTTGTATTATTTGTTAACTTGTTATGTTTGTATTTGATTATTAATTGTTTGATACATCTTTTATATTTATTTTTAAAATTGTCTAGTATGTACGATGATATTCTAGGATAAAAATATTTTTTTAAACTATAGGGATTAATACACTACGGACCTATTCAATTGTATTTCATTCTTCACACATCGTAGAAAATCTTAAAAGAATTAATTAATTTATAAATCAGCAATTTTATATTATTTTTTCTGTTATTTCAAGATGTAACTGCTTGACACTCTTTTTAACAATGATTTTTGTTAGCAAATCATTGCAATAATTTTTGTCTATTTGTTTAAATTGATTTTTTTAATGCACACCATTAAAGCACACAAAAAGCACCTAATTCTGCAACTATATTAATTTTTTTCATTGCACTGCCAGCGTGATTTCAACTGCATCATAATGACTAAATTTTCTTAATTAAAATAAGAGCACCTAATTTAATTTTGAAGTACCCAAAAAGCACCTAATTAAGAGCATAATTGAATTCAATACTTTTTGAATATAATTTGAAAACTTTGCCTTACTAGCTAGTATTAAAGTTCAACTGCTCGTAAAAATGTTTTAAGTAAACAGTATGAACGATAATTTGTACCATTACTATTTCAATATGCTTCATCTAATATAATATAATAAAATATTTGAACTTACTTTTGCATATAAGAAGATGAGCACAATATTATTGAATGCAGATTGTGTATTAAATAAGGATAAACATACGGAAGATAGGATGGATAGTAAAGATACGCCTCACCCATCGTTGGTATGAAAGGTGACGTCTTTCATAATAAACTAACATTACCAGTTTTAATATCTTTTTACATATTCGAATTGTGTATAACCATATTTTATATTGCTATTACAAATTCATAATAATTTTACGATTACTTCGCCTAAAAGATGATTTACTTTGGAATTTTTTAAAGCACCAACTATCAAAGGTTTGGTCTAACGATTTAGATGAAAGTATTTTAGTCCTTAGTTCATCTAGATCGGTATCACATTTGAGAAAACATTGGTTTCAGACCGTACTCTCAAATTTTTTATAAATCTATGTAGGGGCTTTAGTGTTTCCCTTAAACAGTCTTGATCCATACAGTAATTAAAAAAAATTTTTTTTTATAAATGTTTTGAAAATTTATTATTTAGTTAATTTTTAAGCAAGATTCGACTAGATGAAATAATCAAATAATATTTATCCAACCAAATATAACTATAAGAAATAGGTGCCTCCACTATAAGTACTCATTCTATTACTACATTGGGAATATATCGGCTAAAAGTGGCATGTTTAAAAAAATGAGCTTTAAGGGTAGATAATAGCCAAAAGACATACCACTGAATGTAAAACTAACACGTTTAAGATAAACATGATCCCATTTATTTTAAGATAAATAAATTTATCTCTGAATAAAGTTCTTCACATATTCCAAGAATATGTGTAGAAAGTTTCAAAATTGAAATATCACGTATTGCATATCAATTTAATTAAAAGTGTAAATAAAAACACGAAGTGAAATTTTTCAGTATGATCATTTGTCTTTCTACCGAATTTTTTTTTTACAAATTGTTTTCATATTATTTATGGCGCTTACTAAGTATGGTAAAATGTTATAAAATATATTTAATTTTAATACAAACACAAACCGAAAAAAATTATTATCTAAGTTGGTTATCAGAGATGAGATGTTTAGTCATCTTATATATATCCAATTATAGAATGAATTTTAGACGGTTCTTTCACCTATTTTACATAAAACAATAAACCTGTGAGCATTACAATAAAATATACTTTTTAATAAAACAAATATAAACCAACTTACAAGCAATATAATAAATACATTGCCAATAATGGACACAAAACTTTCTCGGGATTTTGAAATTTATTTAGTTAAGTAGTTTTATATACGGAACACCGAGTTTAAATTGACATATAATATGACAAAATTTTCTATATTTTAGTCAAATTCAATTTTCAATAACGATTTTCTAGAAGTATCGATTTTATCATAATATCAACGACTTATGTTAACCAATACCACGCATATACAATCTAAATTTCTTCAAATCATATCAAACAGCTTACGGTAGATCGGCATTGAAGGGAAAATAAAGATTTATTTTGACCGCAGTATCAAAATTGAAATAATCTCGAACACCTCTACTATTGTTTACCTCAAATTTATAAATACTCGTTCAGTAGTTTTGTGCATTCGTCTGAACGAGTTCAACAGTTCAGCAGACATTCCAAGCGGCAAGATTTTCAGCCACCGGGAAACTGGCAAACAGAAAGATACGAAATGATCGCTGTTGAGGATGTTCGAAGACGTCGTTTTATATAAACAGTTTTTACAAACAGGAACACAATACTTCGAATGTAAATGGATATCTCAAGTTTTTTCACAAACACTCAAATCCACAGTTTTTGAAAAATTTAAATCAATAGAAATTTTATAAAAGGCGTTGTTCAATCAACCATTAGAACTTTAAGATGAAAATTTAATTTAAATTCTCAAAGATCAAGAATTTCATTTATTCTAAATTTAATAATGTTTAGAATGTTTCAAATAACAAGACAGTCAACCATGACTTGAAAAATAAAATTGCAAAACTGACAAATATGTTACCAACAAATGATCTGTTTTCACTAATTACCAACGATGAAAATATCTCTATTGGGGCAACTGATGATGATAAAAACATTGATTTACGATTTATATTGAATATCAGTGAATTAATAACTTTTCTCCTTTTTTTGTAGTCGATGAAAAAATACGCTAATATACAAATAAATAAATTAAAAAGAAAAGAAAAAAACACCGTACTGCCAACTTCGTATAAGTAAGTCTGTTCTTTAAAAGGTGTGTTTGTTTGTTTGTTTGTTTGTGTATTATGCCCTGTTATTTTATTATTATTCATAATGTCATCAAAACATCTATATTTTATCTTTTATGATTTTAATGGTTGAATGATGAATTATAAATTTTTTTTTTTTTAATTCTCTTCTGTTTTTTTAGATATAAAGAAAGTTAGGTTAGGTCGCCCTATTCAGATTTTATAGTCTTGTATACCACAGATCATGAACATATGTAGTTTAGATCGAATATATAATTAATTTTTTTTAACAGCAAATATTACAACCAGTAGTTTTACTCATTTCCATAACCTTAGCATGGTGGTTTAACTGAGAGATGAAACAGTTGAATTGGCTATCGTAGTAAAAGTTGATACAAAAATAATAATAGACCAGACAAAAAGCAAAAACGAAACTTATATTTTTGACAGTAAATAATGTCATAGCTATAATGAAATTAGGTTGAAATGAAATCTGCGATTATTTCGAGAAACATAATTGTGATTGTTTTCAAATCTTAGCACAACTTTTCCTACTTGGTTTTGAAAAGACGGTAGAGATGACCTTCGAAGATTTAAGGCAGGTTTAATGGTAAGCTCTTCAACAAAGAACCACAAAGATAGAGATATTTTCCTTTTGTTTTCTAAACTATATTCCCGTTTTATTATTTTGTTTATGCCAAATATTTTTAAATAAAAAAAAAACTTAAATTCTTCAATTCATAAGACAAAGGATTATTTTACTAGGCAATTTAAATTTTCATACATGAACTAGTGAGCAAAATTTTTTAAAACTACCGTTGAGCTTTATATTTGTTGACCAAATTCTATTCATAGTAATTCATTGAAATATTAAAATCAAATATTTTAATGTTTTAAAATCTATAAACGATAAAGTGGTTTTGTAAAAAATAATATAGAAGGAAAAGTAATAATATTTAAACAATGATGACACTAATAAAACACTAGTGATTCGTACTGTGGGAAAACTCATCAGTAGCACAAAAGTTTGAAGATGAGTCGGTTGTCGAGGCTTGTACCGCAAGTAGCGAATATTCCTATAATTTATATATTACATGTAAGTATAATGCCTGATCCAAATGCTTATCTGATTGAACAACAGTAAATGCTTTTTGTAAAAATACTATAGTAGAAAACTTGGTTGGAAAACTTTTTCCTGAGCTAATTTAAAAACGATAAAAGTTTCTTACAATTCATCGAAACTATACAAGTTAAGATTTCAAAATTTATTCAACGATATTTAATCAAATTCTTTAAAAATTTCATTATCATTTTAATTTTCTTTTAGTCATTTTTCCATCGATTAAAACGGAATTTATTGGCCACAATTTACAAAAAACGATTAACCTTTTTTGATTTTCGTTATTGACTAAGTTATTTTATTTTAGCTGTAACAATCCATAAACCAAATTTTATTAAAAAAAATTATTGTTTTGTTCCAACTCATTTATTATTGAAATTTCTCTTCTATTATTTCTTTTATTTATTCACACGCCATAGCTATTGTTTGTAAAAACAATTACTCATTTAAGGTGGTTTTTTATTGAAGATTAACAAAATGATAAATCAATTAAAAAGTGAGACTATGATTGGCGCCGACTTCGTAGTCACAGTTTTTTGAAGTTGGCTCATATTTTTGATAATAACTTTTGAGTTCTGTATGCCTACAATCAGAAGAAATTTATTTCTAGTGATTGAATAACACTCAACTAGTATTTTGTACGTCACCCGTTCACATGAAGGCTGGCATTTTTTTTTTTCAAATTTTAAAGTATACACTATCCAATAAAAACTGGATCATTTAAAATCGGACTATTCAGGAAAAAGTTATGCGAGATTAAACATTTTAAAAAAATGGACGGGTCGACTTGCATTTTGTCTCTTTCCAGTCAACGGCATTTTGATGTTGTATACTGTGGCTTGAAAATTAGATACAGTGGAACATAGATAGAAAAATTTGTAAGTCAATATATTGAAATAAATTCCAGTTTATTGCAGGCACATTATTTATTACCATATGACAATAATGTAGGACTTGACGTTAAAAAAAAAAACCACTTGTTTCTGTGGTTCGTCAAGTCAATAACAAAATGAGATAAAGTTGGCAAAGATGGTACATTACTGATGTGTTGTTACATCGCGGTATCTATGTAATCTATTATTGTTGTAAAATTTAACCGACAATGTTTGTCATCTTCAGAAACAGTATCTATAGTTGAACACTGTATGTATAGTTTTGTGTACAATACGAAATAAAAAAATTGATACTATCTTGTTCTTTTTTTTTTTAATGCTTTTTTACGGATCCCCAATTAATCCGTTTCCACCATCTCTTCCACCTTGTTTAAGTTTATTTCTTTCAGCTCTTTCAAATTCAGTCAGATTTAGTTAAGTTAATAGAAGTTCAATAGAAATTAAATAAACGATATATGGCTGAGTACATATATCGTTTATTCAATTTTCATTGTAAGTATGCATTTTTATGAGATCTCATTGTACAAAAATTATTTCAGTTCGTCTCAATTTTTTTCAATTATATACTTTTGTAAAAAAAAAAATTAACAAATTTTTAAATGCAATGCATAATTTTTTTGCATAATAAAAAATGTTTTATCTTCTTTAATTTATTATCTTATCATTTATTTTAGATTTCTTTTGACCATATTTGTTTTGACATTTAAAATTATACACGATTCTCAATTTTTTAGGGCAAAATTTCAGTCAGTTTTATTCTTTTGTATTTTTACAATATACGTGATACAATTTTAATGATTTATTTGTAAACTATTTTGGTAACAGGAAATAGTTAAGATTTTTTTACTACTTTATATGATATTTCAAAAGACACTTTTTAAACAATGTAGATCTCCACTTATTAATAAAAGACTGTATCTAGAATATAGCTACCAATTCTACTTAATATTATTCAGAATTAAATGAACTCCATGTTGAAATAATTTAGAATTTTTGCATTTTTTTTTTTTTCACATTTCCGACTTTTGCAACTTGCAACTGTGAAATCTTGCGTCTGAATTTTAAAGCAGATATTTGTAATCGATTGAGGGGTAATTTTGTAGACACTTAAGTTTGGATGGAAATGCATAGTTAACTATGTCACGTCATTCTAAATTTTAAAAAGCGGCAAACCCAAGATGACAAGTAATATGGGAATCAAAAAAAAAGTGTTGGCGAAAAATAACTCGAAAAATATAGTGTTGTCACTTTGAAATGATTTCAAGGAGTATTGGTGGAAATTTTGAATGCAATAGAATGTAGGCAATAAAACAATGTAACTATAAGGCTTTACAGAAATTGTTCGTATATATAAATTAAATAAATGGCTTAAAATAACTCTCTCAATAAATGTCAAAATAATCCTGATCACATATATTCTATATTGTACACAGAAATATATTTGATTCGATTTATAAAAAAAATGCCATTTATATGTTATTTGTTCAAGTTAAACCCGTTGTAACAAAAAAATCGAATGCGTTTAATTTATGCAGTCAGTCATTGTAATCATAGTTCCATGTTAAGAAAATTTTGTTAAAATTAAATGGTCCATTTCTTCAATTCACAGGTGAGAACGGTATGTAAGCTACAAAGAGAATATATAGTCTCTTTAGTGTAAATTATTATTTTTTCCACTAAATTTTGTTTTTACCAATATACTCATTATAAATTTTCTAATCTTTAAGTTTTACTTCTCGCACAGGAACTTTTATCACCAGCATAGAGAATACCGGAAGCAAAAATATAATACTAAGCGATAATACGTATTATCATGATTGTCTTTTTGACTGTGTCTTTATTTGCACTAATCAAGTTTCGACGAATTTTCTCTGTAGATTCAAATTTTGTGGATTTGTTTTAGTCAAACATATTAAGTTTTGATTCACAAAATTTTTTTTATACAATTGGAATTTTGTTTGATTTTTGGATTGGTAATAGTTTTAATTCAAAACTATGCAACAAGTTCTGTATAATTTTCATTGATTATCTGATTGGCTTGAAACATTGAAACAATTTTTTATCTTTGGTAAGAGTACTTGTCCCTTAGTGATAAAGAAAGACAAACACCTTATAAATCGGAGTTTTTTGGTCTTGTTTACCAATTTCTAAATTAGTCGTTCGCTATTTATATCATTTTATGGAGAGACTAAGTATGCATCTAAAAAAGACTTTGGTACTTTGGTACAAAGCTGTCAAAAATATTTAAACTAATTTGTTTTTCCGACGGTACGTATCGAAGTAGAATTAATATATTTACTAACTAAGCTATGCCAATTAAAATTTTGTGTCATGGTTGTGCATCACACAGTGAACGTCCAATGATAAATTCTTAACGAAATAACATACATAAAATATATTTCATATATTGTAAACAATTGAAAATAATTCATATGATTGTCAAAATCATATACTTCTAAAAATGTGATCTAAAACAATAAATCAAATTATTAAAGTCATAACTAAAATATCTCATAAATAATATATAAAATAATATTTAAAAAAAAAAAATTACAATGGTCGTGCATCAACCAGATGTTTTTATTCACTTGTTACATGTCTGTTATAGGTAGGTATATTGTATTATATCATTTAATGTTTTAATAATAATCATGTTTAGAGGTATACTGTTGTTATTCTCATATCAAAAAAATTTAGTTAAAACCCCACATAACGTCTATATTCTAGCGTAAAATCTAACATTTAACAGCGTATATGAAACAGATAGATGAGCAATGAATCATTCATATAATTGTTAGTAAAATTATTCTTTATTTGTTTGCAAATCATTTGAATGTAAATATTTTTACTTAACAATAAAGAACTAGCAAGCTTTGTAAATTATTTTATAAAAAAAACCAGTGACATCAAAAAGTTATTAAAAAAGTTAA
Source organism: Chrysopa pallens (assembly GCA_020423425.1). Taxonomy (NCBI): domain Eukaryota; kingdom Metazoa; phylum Arthropoda; class Insecta; order Neuroptera; family Chrysopidae; genus Chrysopa; species Chrysopa pallens. Next base: position 64,180,087 of record CM035594.1, read on the forward strand.
GTTATTCAGATGTGGAAAATCATATAGATTGGATGCCTGTGAAACTACAATGGTTCTGGAATTTGCAAAATTTTCATATTAATCGAAACGAGATAGTCCTAGAAACAAAGAAAATGGTCGATATTCTTGCTTTAAAAAAATTTTTAGTACACCATTCTATTGTAAATTGTATGTTTTTCTTTTAGACAATTTTGGTAAACAACTTGTATCATAAAAAAAAAAACAGAATATGATTACATCTATTTAAAAATGATAAAAGAAATGTTTCTTCTTTTAATTTTTTAATTTTTCCATCTACTGTCAAAATAGATTGGTATGAGATCATGCAAAAATTATGACAAAAATATCTTTCAATATTAAGGCCTCCTGGTATACCTTATAAGGATTCTGTTTAATCGTCCTTTCTGATCGAAAATTTATACTTTTTTATAATTTATGCATAGGAGAATGAAATGGTGAATTAAAAAATTACCAGCATATACCACAAACAAATTAATCTTTAGTTTATACCTAGGTATATAAACTTGTAGTCAAATTTAATACAATTTTTCTGTTTCATGTAGTTTTGTTTGAAAAATATTTGAAACAGCTATTAGATAGTTATTATAACTATTATTTCTATTGATTATTTGGAGAAGAAATAGACGATATTAAGATAGAATAATGTACTATTATTAGGTGCGCCTAAATGAGAAACTAAAAGACAATCGTCAAGAAAAATTTGTTTTCAGGATAATGCATACGTGCGAAATTTCAATAGCTAAAAAGGAGCAATTAAAACTTAAATTTATAGATCATCTGATGTATTCACGAGATCTTGCATCGATTGACTTATTATTTTCATCATAACACACAAAAATGTTTATTTTGAGAAATTACCAAAATCATACGTTTCTGAAGGCATAAAAAAGTTGTAGGGGCTTCGGTCAAAATGTATTGAATTACAATCATGTACTTTCGTGCACAAAAAGACCAAAAACTGCCATATAATGCATAGAGGTTATAAAACGAAAATTTAAAATAAATTCTGAACAAAATGATATTATTATTATGAACAACAACAACAATCACATGTCACTAGTAACAAAATAGATTTAAATGTAACAGACTTGAACGGTTTTCTTATACTCATTAAAAAATCATATTAACAACTAACTTTTTGTTTAAACATTCATTTATGTAAAAATGTATTTAGTACTTCGTTTATAGGCGTTTCTGGACTTTGCAAATATTGAATTTTGAAAATCACATTTTTGTTTGTTATTTAATATACATGGGAATAAAATGAACATTTTTGTAACTACATAAAACACACATTCTTTACTTTCTAGTAGTGCCACATATTTGTGTCGCCATTTAATGAATTGCCTTAATTTAAAAAAAATAATCAGTTTTGAAAAGCTTCACACAGGATCGATACTTGTCTCCATATCATGTCGATCGGAAAAGTATTTTAAAAGAACATAAACACTTAGTTTTTCCAATTTAAGAATAGAAACTGAATGTTTTTAAGCTACTAAATAATGAAATATAAAAACAAAACTTGGCATTATCTTTGGCATTTTTTGAACTAAGTAAACTGTTGTTTCATTATCGTAAGTCAATCACGATGAAAAATGACAATGAAAAAAGACGAGGCTGAGACGATATTAAAAATTATAGGGTTTTTCGAAATCGATACAAATATTCTCTAATTTTCGACCACTCTTGTTTGGGTTTTTTCCAAAAATTTTATTTTTTAATATCTTTTAAATCAAACGAAATTCAATAATACTGACAATGTACAGAATAAATGAGTTTATTGGATTTGAATACATGGTTTCCAACACGAAATCGGATTTTCTTCAGAACTTTCAAATCTTTGTGTCATTAAGTAATTGCTAATCATTCTTTAAATACTTCAATAATTATTAAATTCTGACAGAATTGATTTAGGAAATTAAAATATAGATGGAATATAATTGACGATACCTTCTTCCTAAGCTTTCACAAGAATATTTATTCATAAATACCGAAGCACGAATGTGATACGGAAATGTATGCTAAAACCGTTTCTAAGCAAAACATATACAAACATTGTAAAACATTAATAAATCATTGATTCAACAAAATACTTGTATGTCATACATAAATAATATAAATCATATTTATAAATTCGAATAAATAAATAAAATCAAACGAATATAAAAATGATTATTAAAATCAAAAGATTTAATAATCAATTTGAAACTATTTAAACATGTATTTAGATTAATTTTATTTTACTTCCGAGTTCAAAAGTATTCTTTTCTCCGTTAAAAAATAAATAAATTTGTTTGCTCCGATTTCAATATTTTTTATAGATATATGCCAACGTTAAGGATCATTCTGAGCAGTTTTTGTTTCGTATCCATCGATCTGTGAAAATCAAGCAGGCGAACACACATACAATAAGTAATTAACAAATATTTATAAATTTTATTATGGTCCCATTACTTGTTCATGATGGTCCCATTATAGAAATATTACATGTATCAATTACCGTTCTAGTAAACTGCTCGAACCTATCTTTTTTTTTCCTTTTAAATACCGATATCCTGTGAAATGTTTATCCGATTTTTATGAAATTTTATATTGTTTCGTAAGTCTTTGAAATTGTGTCAAAATCGGTTATATTTATATATACAAATGTTGTTAAAGAAAAATCGATAAGATTTAACTTATATATGCATTCTTATAAATCACAAGTTGAATTTTTTTATCCTATGCAAATTTACTTTAATATAGCTAATGAAGGGTATTTTCATAGAAGCCATTTAATATCTGAAATTTATTAATTTGGCTGCTGAAGGAGAAAATTTTAACAGAAAATTGGTATGTTGGAAATGTATTATTTCATCTCATATTCAACTTGAAACCAATTCATTGATTATGTACCATTTATATAGCGTTTTAATTGAGCATATTCGTACATCACGAGGAAGTTTTGTGTCCATTATTGCCAGTATATTTTTTTATTTTGCTTTTTATTATTGGCAGTATATTTTTTTATTTTGATTTTTAAAATAAAAAAACTATATTGAATTGTTATATACAGTTGGATAATGTTTAATAATAATGTTCTTTAACGAATATGGTAGCAGAATAATATTATCTATGATGTTAAATCTGATATTTGATTCAATATAATCAATTATTATAACTTAAGTGGGTATTGGCAAGTAAGCATGGAAATTGGCTACCTTATAAAATGTCTTTTGGAGATATAGAAGACAAAAAGTTGCATATATAAAAAAACAAAAAGTATTGTAGAGCAAAAAATTCATATGAATTTTAACAGAAAAAAATTTTTTGTGATTTTCTAATGAGTTCTGGACGATGCAAATGGGTAAACTGAATGGGCAAATCTGAAGTAATCCAAAAACTACAGTTGAGATTTAATCAAAACACATTATTGTCATTAGGATCAACTGACTGGATTTATTTAAAAGAAACTAAAATTTAGTATCGATCTTCGAGTCTTCTCCTATTTCTTGCACAGGGATATAGAAAGGCCAATTATACACTGACTGATTTAATTTGGTCTGTGATACATATTTTAAGTCAATTGAGTCGAGTATTTTGTCCATAGTATTTTGTACACTTCATGTAGTACTTACTACGGTTTTGTCATCGGATAGTTTTATAGTAAAAGGTAATCGTTGTTTAATGTAATAACATTATTAAACTGATACGACTTTTACAATGTCTTTATTTCATAAATATGTATTTTGAAAAGATTATTTTTAAATTAGTCTAAATCTAAATTCATTTAACTTAGCACACCCATCGAACAAAATCTTTCAATTTAGTTAAGCGTGTTTGAAAATTAATTATTTACTTTGTGATGTCAAACGAGCTATGGAATACATATGATTACTTGAATGACGTCACTTATGGGTAACTACACATGCATTGTCATCCAAACTGAACGTGTATGCAAAATTTGAGCTCAAGCGGTTGCAAATATCTGCATCGAAATTACATCTGCTTCAAAACAAATATACATTAATGCGACAGTTTTAAATAAAAGTCGGCAAATATAGATAGTCGCTGGCTTGTTCATTCTATTTTTCGGGTCGAATTAATTTATTTGACGCCTTCAAATTATTATTTTTTTTTTTGAAGGCAAGGATTGCCAGCGAAAAGAGATGTTCAAGAGCATAAAGCCTTAATTAAAGTATTTCTAAGAGTTAAGGAGAGATAGTCTTATAATGTAAACAGATGACAAAGTTTATTTAAGACACAATTTTTTTTTATCCATGTTCAATATTTTAATTAATGTTTCTCGAAAAAAACTTTCCTGTGAAGAGAGCATGTTAACAGCTAGTATGTTAAAAATTTTTATAGACGTGAGTAGCTGATACCATGAAATAATTCTTATGAATTCAGTTTCATTGGATTATCTGTTACACAAAAGCAATAATGAAACACGAGCATCTTTGAACAAAATCCTTATCTTTACTAATAATGATAATGCTTAATGACTTGTTTCAAGATTTATAGGACAACTGTTGCATTTTTTAATGTTACAAAAAAATTATATGTTTGTAACGAAGGTGTAAAGTTATCAGATTGAATTTTAAGTATGCTAAACCAATATATTCACGTCACGTTATTATTATATTATTATCGATCAATATCGATCTAGTATTTATCTTCCTATATATAAAAATAATAAGTAAATATAATCCGATAAGTACATAAATGTTGTATATCGATAAACGATTTTTGTGATTATCAATTTATTTTTAAATTTAATCTAATATTGTCTTTACAGTCTATTGTTTGACTACATTGATTTTATCTACATGTTTGATTTGATTTTTTACAAATCAATTAATTTTAAATTATAATAATATTGTACATATTATGATTTTATGAATGAGAGTGTTGAGTCAAAAATTGTTTAACTTCAATACACAATTTTGTTAGAATTTTATAAAATTTAGAAGAAAATCTATTTACAAATATTAATTATATCTTACCTGTTTTTCGTTTATTTTAATATTTAACTTATAAAAATTGTTCAAGGAGCATTTTACTTTTCATCTCTGATATGATTTTTACCCACAATTTTCTCTTTAGCAGTATATTCTATTATTCTATTATTATACATTTATATAAACTAGATATTTATAGTATTTAACAAATTCTCAATTAAAAATAGTCCAAACAATGAAATTGAATCATCTGTCGAGTATCTAAAGAATTATCTCTTTTATTTGGTATATTCACTTGTTTAATTTATTGAAAGTTATCATCAGAAGTTTAAAATTGTAAATTATCATCTGTACAGATACACAGGAATATTGTATTTGAAATAATGATTCATATAATTTGGAATTGAATCATTAAAAACCGTAAGTTACATAACAAAATCATAAATAAAATGTAAAACATATTTGTCATTTTAAAATCAGATAAAAATAACAAAAGTTCATATTAAGAGCAACCAACAACATATACTCTGAACGTTTTTATAATATTATGATGTTTTGAGATAGATTGTTTTATATGATTTGACAATCTAGTTCTATATATTTTCTCTTCTACGGTTTTTTTTTACTGCATTTGTAGTTTTTTTTTTTACATGCAGTCTGTACAAACAGTTGATGATTTTATCCATTTGTTTTTCATTGAAGTCAGTTTTTTTTATACTTAATGATGATATATTATACAATTGCTTACAGTATGTCAAAGGAGATGCATCAATTTGGTGAAAATATTTTTACAATTCCAAATTCATGTGGGTTGTCAATATGACCAACTCTACTTAGATTAATTTACATTGTGATAAAGCCAGAATGTCTATTTTCATACTAATTATCCAATTCTGGCTACCGATCAAATTAAGTGAAAAAAACGACAACCCCCATTTAAAATGTTTAGAAATGAAATCTGTACTGATGTTTCGAAAACGAAAAGGTAGGGGAGCTCAAGCATGGTTTTTTTGATATTCTTAAGTGTGCCCTATTAATGTATGGAAGATATCTTACGAACACGTCATATAAAAATAAGGCAGGTTGATTACGCGCTGAAAAGATACCTTGATCGAGCAAGTCAGATAACGATATGATTACGTGAAAAGTGTACGTTTTACAAATCTGATGATTTGAGCGAGACGCAGGTGGCGTATCTTTTTTGTAAGTTCGAGCCCTTCCATTCTTTTGCATCACGCCCAAATTGTCAGATTTGTTATGTGTACACTTTTCCGCACTTAATCAACTTACCATACCTTAACCTGAAGCGCCTTAAGGAGCTATGTATCTCCGATATTTGAATCTGACGCGTTCGTGTAAATCCAAAAATCCTCGCTTGGATTCTCCTACCATAATCCCTCTTTCATGAAAAGTTTTATGAAATAATTTTAAAATTTTCACTTTCTTCTTAATAACCCAAAATTTTTTGACGATTGTCTTTTATTACCAAATAAAATTAGAAACAAACATATTGAATTGCTTGAAACACGTTACACTTTGGTATAATTTGTTCATAAAAAAACCTTTTTGGTATGAAACATATTTAGTATAGTTTACTACATATAAAAAACATTATGCTATTAATTTCTGTCACTGCAATGTGTCCTAATTCACGAAATCACGACACTTGTCATAAGTTCCCACGCATCATTATTCATTCAAATAAAAACATCATTGATGTTATTATTATATTTAAACAGAGAGTACTTTCCACTACTTACAAAATTGTTTCTTTTGTTATTCTTTTACTTTTGTGCAAGACATTGACGGAGACTGTTGATAAATTCTTAAAACCTATATTAGAAGTGGATGAATATTTGATTTTTAATGTTGATTATGTGAAGAGTCCTTTAAAAGACATGTATAAATCTATTATAGACATGTTTAAAAAAAAAAATCTAGTTGATTATTCAATTCTTTTATATGGATATAATTATTTAAAACGTATTATTGGAATATTTTTATTTGAGGCTGATGCACGAAATAGGAGCAAAAAACTCCGATATTCAATTTTTGTATTCTGAACAAATTAAGATATTACCATTTGCATGATGGCTAAGAGCCTGCCGGAACATTTGAAATTAAATGGTTTCAGAAATTCAATTCCACAAAAATATATTTTGTACCATTAGAATTTAATATAATTGTCATCCATATTTCAAATTTTTTTTTGTGTTTGAATTTGAACTCAAGCTTTTTATACAATCACTGGCTGACACTCGACTTTTGGGTTTTGTGTAAGTACTAAAACATATCAAATTAATAATATTTTGTTTACTTGGCAATTTCGTTCTGTTGATTTTAATAAAATACAAAACACGCCTTTCATCAATTCTGTTTAAGAATATTTATTCAAAATTTGAAGTACCAAGGATTCATGTTGTCCTAACTTTGCCTCCGTTTTTGTCCCCCTGGTATTATCTTATAACTTTTTTTATTTTTTAATCAATTTTAATTATATTTTCAACTTAAATTATGATGTGAATATAACAAATTTAAAATTAGTACGGTATCCAATTTCAGCTAGTGGAATTATTTTTTACAAACATATGACCAGACACCAAAAATAAATCAAATTGAAATCACAATAAATTTTCGACAACTTAATGATAAATTCTCATTCCTACAACACCAAATGTGTGCTGTTAAAATTGATATTTGTACCGGAAAAACTTTTAATCTATTTGTAATCTAATATAAAATAGAGTTTTTTTGTGTGTACGTTTGATAATTTCCGTTCTTTAATGTGTTTTTTTCATTAATTGTATTCTGTTCTATATATTACTTACGTGTTGTTTGTAATGTAAATTAAATCACTTCATGACGAGATATGATTATTATACCTTTCGATATAATTCGTTCAATTTTTATTTTTTGTAATGTAATTATTCTTGAAGTTAGCTCTTCCTGTACGAAAGACCGCCCACATTATTAACTCTAATTCAAATTTTATTTTTGGTTTATTTTGTTTGTAGTTTCATTCAATTAATAGCAATATTTTGATATTTTTAATGAATGTTTTAAATCTAAAACTTGCTCTGACAAAAAAGTAATATAAAGTTATAACTAGTAGACCCGTGTGCTGCTGCTGAGTAGCATGGTTTGTTGATGATAATTTAATAGTTTAAATTTTAATCTTAAATTCTAAACAACTGTGACATTTTCCAAACAAACCTGATTCTATTCAGATCACACAAAAAAGGTGATGACCGTGTGTTGTGCTCTCAACAATCTCACACTCATCCAATTTGAGTGTTTCATAGCTCAACCGATAGGTGTTGAGCCACTGATAAATCTTACCCCAAAATTTTCTATCTTTTTTGCATAATAACTTATGTATAAGTATGATAAGGAAAATGAAATAGCATGTTTGTCAATGTTTGGTGCAACCAGGCATGGCATTCTCATTATCGTCAAAAAATATGTTTTCTAATTTCTATAAAACTTTGTTTTGACAAATCTTGAGTCTTGAGTGTAAAGTCCTGATAAGGATGTAGGTTCTTATTCATATATTCTAATTCCATTTCTTTGCGAATAATTACAATTAGTTAAGAGCGTATGGTTGATTTATTAATCACGATTTAATTTTTTTTTAAATCGATAGTTGACTATCAAAATTTACAAAACTCTTATGAAAGATGTTTTAAAATTTATTTGTGCACCGCACAATTTGATTTGTATGCCTATAATTGGGTTTTTATTATTTATTTAATGCGGATAAATTATATGGCCAATACTTATAGTTTAAAAAAAGATTAAATAAATACTTAATGTTTCATACACACAAAAAAAAAGTAAAATTACATTTAATGTAATTTTGTCACACGAAGCACATATGATGAAGGTTCATTTTTTTTAAATTATACTGCTACAATTTAATTTCAAATATCGTTCGTTTTGTAAAAATTTCTAATTATATTTTTAAGAGAAATCATTATTTCTGCAAATATATCACGCTATAGTTCAAAAAAAATCTGTTTAAAGTAATTATTATTAATTGAATGGAATTATTAGTTTTGTTGAAAACACATAAATATCACTTCATCTGTTCTCACAATCATTCAGATAACTTTAGTTTTGTATGTCCATCGTTGATTGTATTGGGTATTGTAAAATGTATTATTCATGATTTACGTAAAGTTGTATAAAATTTGATTTAAGTAACGCAATACAATTTCTATTTTCAAATATAAACGTATTTAAATATAAAAATCTAAATTCTAATAATCCACGCCTAAAGAATATAATACATATTTTCAAAAGGGGACCGGACTAAATTTTTTATTTATTTATTCAATTGAAGTATCTTTACTTAACGAACATCGATCCGAAGTCATTTTGTTAAAAATATTTGAAAATATGCATGGGACATTCAAATTCCTACTTCAAAGTTATACACAACAGAGCCGTTAAAATTTATACAAAGTGGTGTATGCCTAAAAAATGCCTTTAAGCTTTATCGTTGAATTGAAACAAAGAAACAAAGAAATTGTTTTCATTTTCAATTTACTCAAATCATTAAGCTTCAATAATTTTTACGCGGTATCTAAAATTATTCATGTTCTTTCGATGATAATCAGATTTTTTAATGAATTCAATGTTTATTATTCCAGAAATATTACAGATACTTAAAGGTACATAACAGAACCAATAAATGATACTGAACATAAGTAATAAAGTGTATTAAAATTATAAATGTTAGTAATTTATAAAATTGATTCATATTGGTTTTTAAAAGTCTAGATATATATTTAATAGGAGGTAGATTTTAATGTATGTTTTCAACAACATAATTTTATATAGATATCTTTAAATATATTTATAAAATAAATTAGTTCACAAGTACTATTATCAAGAATTAATATACGTGCTCTATCTTATCGATTATATTCGTATTTTTTTTAATGGAAAATTTTATGATAAACATGAATAGAGCCATTGCATTTAAGGTTCTTAATTCTAATTACTATTGCCGATTTTGAAAAATAGCAGAGAAAAAGTTCCACACAACTAAACTCATTCGTTAAAACACTTCACAAAAAGTTTAAACCGCCTCCTTTCAGTGCTTTTAGTACTTGAACTAGTTTTGTTTTACTCTCTAAAATCTCCGTTTCTCTACAAAGTTTAATTGAAATCAGTTCAGTCGATTCCAATCCCATTTAAACGAAATTCAAAAATTCATTTGCTTAAGAGAATTTCCACTTTTTTCAAATTTTTCAAAACTGATTTCTTTCATACATACCTTACCCTGACAATCTACTAGCACAGCATAGAAAACAAATATGCCAAATAAGGCAAGCCCTCCTTAAATGATTAATTTTTCTGTTTAAGGAGAATAATGGAAATTAAAGGCTTGAAAGTTCAATATTCAACAGCCTTATTAACAAATTTGAAGTCTTTTTATTCTTTGATAATCAATAGAAAAAATACTTTGAATTTTCTGGGGTATTAAGTGTATGTACATAATAGCTATTATTATATAAAAAAATTTTGTAATGAATAATATAAGCAATGGTCTCAATTCAATTCGAGTCAAGTAAAAAATTTCGATAATCATGAGGAGAGTTGAAATACTAAAATTATCATAGAGATGAGTATATTATCAGTTCGAATAAAAAGGCACTTGATTTTTGTTGCCGGAACAATAATAAAATATAAGAAATAGTTTTGTTCACTCACCTACCATTTAATATAAATGGCGTGAATTTGAAAATATATGTTATAGCAGAACTTTATAAATTAAATACCATGTCTAATGTCAATAATGAATAATTGTTTATAATAATATTACAAAAATATTAATACAGATACTCTGGATGTTTTCTCAAATTTTAATACCGTGTGATTATTTACTTCAGTCGAATCAGAATTTGTAAATTTTCATTCTATTGTTTTTACTACGATTTCCGTGGAATATAAATATTTTCGTTTCCTTTTGTGATGAAAATATTATTTCTGAATCTTAGAAATATCCAGTGGAAAGTAATAGGGTCATTGATTTTTAAATTCTATATTTTTGAATAAGAAACAAAAGAAGTCATCCAGAGTTACCAGTACCTGTTTGTTTGTCTGGTGTTCTTTCAAACTAAACGAGCATAAGGAATTAACAATTTAGTGATGAGCAAAGCAAAACCAAGGACAACACTCATTAGCGGATTTAGGTTTTTAGATGTCCTAGGCCCGAGACGATATGGCGTCCTTTTTCTTTGACATGAGAGTGGCCTCTTGTCACAATAGAGAAGAAATTCTACCCTCAAAATGTTTCGATAGTAACAGCGCAATAAAATACACTTTAAAATTAGGTCTTACAGTTTACAGAAACCCCAATCGATTTTTAATTTTAGTCATCTTGAAAATTTTGTCGATCCTCAAAATTTGCCGCCCAAGGCCCGGGACTCACGGGCCTAAGCCTAAATGCGGTACTGTCAACATTGGGATAGTCTTAGTCTTGGTCTTGTGCGGGAAAATTGAAAGCAACACAATTACATTATAGATCGTACTTACTTATCACAGTGCTGTTAATTCCCTAAAAGCTTTTAAACGTTTCCAATGTTCAGAAATGGGCTGAGAGACGTCATATAAAATTGACACTGTGTATACGTTTAGTTTTTTTTTTTTAAAGCCAATCGAATAATATATTTCGATAGATTCTTCTATTATTTATAGATACAATGTTTGTGTTGATCAGAAAAATGTTTTGATTTTTTTTTTCTTAATGTTTAAATATTTCTAACATATTTTTTAAATACCAAAAAATATATAACATTTTTGTTGAAAGCTATCTAATGTTGTACATAATTGTTATATTGTTTACTATTAATTGTGTAATATATTTTACTCAGTTACTACTTCTATCATAACATATTTCTTATTCAGAATTTCGAATATTACTTATTTAGTGTTTGAAAACCAATTTTATTCAATTCAGAAAGTTTCATACAAAAGAAAAATATTTCATTTTTCCGAAGAAAATAGTTTTTAAATAGTCTTAAGATAAACATTATATTCTGATACTGTTTAAAGTATGGTAATGATTATATATAAAATTTTTAGGAAAGTATTATATGGTCCAAAAATTAAGGCAAAATATAAATCAAAAGTAACACCAATGACAATGTATGACAATACAATGTATGGCAAGTTATTGTCCTACATAGAAAAATTCTTGAATAAATTCTCAAAATAAATGATATAATTCTTCGACGAAATTTTATTTAATCATTAAATTTCACGATAAACTCAATAATATAGAGACTATATATACATTACCTTATACATTCCAAAATTTCATTTTCTTTTCTTGTTTCATTTTAATAATAAATATACATATAAAACAAAGATAGCATTAATTTAAATTTCAAAAAAAAACATTGGATAAATCACATAGTTAAAAATATAATAGTAGATTGGTATTTTGACATGGTAATAAATGACATCGATCTTTAAATGTTGTTCTTGTTGTTGGTGTAGATGCTACGGATGGACCACATAATTCTATGACCCTGAAATAAAAAAAAACATATATGATGATACACATCCATTTATGTTTTTTTTTTTATACAAAAAAAAAACATATAGTTAAGTGTGTGCGTTATCGTCTTTTTTTGTTTCGTTTCAAATCGAACTTGTAATATAGCGAGATGAGTTAGCATGCTCTGGTTATTTCAATTTATAGTTTTTAAATTAATTGAGTTCGGATTATTAATTTGATATTAACTCTTAAATTTAAACATATTTCTATTCAACGAAATATGTTGTTTTTAAAAGTCCGGTGTGGACATTAACATGATTTTCTTAACTAAGCAGTATTAATTGTTGAAATATCCTGCATATTTTCATGACATAACGTAGTTCAAAAAGTTATAAAGAATTTATTGTAAATAGGCTATTATTATTTATGTATTCATTTTCTGACTTAATTATGGCCATGCCATTTATACCCAACTTATATGATATATCTATGTTAAATTTCGCCTAAAGTTTGAAACACTAGAAAATATTGAAGACACAAATTTACAATAATTATTCATTAAATTACCTTATTAGTCCATTTCCGTTTGTCCATTCACGAATAGATAGTGAACTGAAATTTTGTTGGTATATTCTTGACCTTATAAAAGTGAAAATAATCATTTGTTAAAACCAAAAACCGTTTCTTGAAACATTTTATAGCTAAGTGTTTAAATTCGCCACCTTTTCAGCACAAAATTCTAATAAACACAATAAAAATTACATATGGTTTTATTTACATATCTGAACAACTTATTAAACAAATGGCTTAACTTAACAGTGGGTCATCAGTGGAAACCTATTAGAACGATCTATTAGCTTTATTCATCCATGAATGCGTGAAAAGACTTTGTATTTCCTTCAAGGACAGCGTGTAATATTTACTATACTGCCTGATCAATTCAATTATAGATAGAACAACATTTGTTTTGATAAATAGCATTAGATTGAATTAAAGTTAGCGTCAAATCTAAATATGTGACATTATAAAGAATCCTAGTTCACATATAATTAGAATAGCATTTAGTATATGTAAACTATACTTTATATCGTGTTCACATATTTACAATAGTGTACAATGGTATATATCAATGTATATGTAAAATCACCAGAACACTATATAGATAGATAATATGAATAAGAGTTTAAAATGATGTACTCATTTTTTAATCAGATATCAGATCTGCGTCCTGAATCAATCATTGAATGTTACAAACTAATACAGGCAGTTCAAAAATATTCAGTTTGGAATATTCATAAAACACGTGCTCTGTTCTAACAAGGCATCATTATTACGAACGTTACTAATTGTTAACTAAGTGTAATTGTGGGTAAATGTTTTCGTTTCTTATTGGTCGTAAAATTATGATTTGCATGAACTGAAAATTAATTTATACTCATCTTCACGACAAGAATACAAATGTTCATAACAAGAATTGATTTAAATCATCAAGGGGATTATTTTCTTATTATTATAACAACAAAAAATTTCTTGCTTAATTTTTTATTCCATAATGTAATTTTTTTTTTTTAATTTTCGAATTTCCATTTCGGTTTTTGGAATCGAAAATAACCGATACTATAAGATGAGTAGATTTTATATGCAAAGCAGTGAATATAGTTTTAATTCGATGCATTAATCGAGCCTTTAGTTATAGCTATGGAAAAACATTCAAAAAATTAATTATGAAAAAAGGGCTTATTTTCATTCTGTAACGAAACAACTCAGAAGCTTTCAAATATCTTCAGAACAAAGCTTTTTAAGAAAACCTACAAATACTATTTACAGCATTTCAATAACTTTGATGCAAAAATAATGATGCAACCCAGTAATAACGTAACGAAAAATAGAAAAATGAAAATCGCAACGCAAGCTAAGTAAGAAGTTGACATTATTAAATGTAATGAAAACTGTGTTATAAATTCACAATTCAATAATACAACTTTCTCTTAGTCTGTTCATCATTTAATTCAAAATCATTATTCAGATTATGATCCTGACATTATTCTACACTCAGTGTTGTCTGAACACTCGTTACATATGGCTTTGTTGTTGTTACAATTGTAACATAATATAAACGAACATATTTTTATATAAAATAAAAACATTTGAAAATTTGTACAATTTGAACGTACGAACGACAAGTTCAGTCGACTCATCTTTTTACTCAGTACACCACACCATACCATAGGTACAATTAATGAATTAGTTTTTTCAACCCACATTCGACAAACAAATTTATGAGAGAAATTGAAAAATGACTATGATGTTCGGTTTGAGTATATCTTGTGAAGTAATCTTTTATGTTTCTAGTTTGTTTTTTTTATTTTATTTTATTTTTATTTGGTTGGTACTATATATATGTTTTCTGCGTTTTTTATTTTGTGAACGATAAATGACATTTTATTTTTGTTTGTGTGTAGTTTTACTATTTACAAATTCAAATTAAAGTAATGAAGCTTTAATAAAGTTTTAGCTGAATGTTTTATTTACATAATATGATTCTTATCACAATTATAAAGTAAATATGGGATATATTATCATAAAATTTAAAAACCTTACCTTATTAGGAATCAATTCGAATCTTGATAGACATTCAAGAGGCTTAATTTGTTTATTCAGTAATCTGTAGAAATATGCGAAAGATATTACGATTCTTAGAAAACTAACTTTTAAGCCTACTTCGACAAAATCAAATATTTTCTGGGTATACAAAAAATCATAAAAAATTTTTTCATAGTATTTTTCAAATTTATAAAAAATTTAGTTCAATGACTAACAACAAGTAAAAGAATCCGCTTTATCTGTGAACTTTCAATAATTGGAGAAAGAAAATTGTTCGAAGAATATTAAGAAACTCCTTTCGAGAAGTCAAACTTATGAAGGGATATACTTATGAAGGGATATTTGAATCTTTTCTTGGATCGTTTATTCCATAAAAATATGTTTATGTTTATTACTCAGCAAATATTGATACGTTTCAAATATCTATGCAACAAAATGTTCAAGACAATTTGGCAATATTACAATATATCGGCCTTACAACTAAACTAAAAATTTGGCTGTCATAATAAGGATGAGAACTCAATTTCAAGCATCCAAGATTAGATATCTAAGACAATTTGAAATTGACAAAAATAAATAGGGTCAATAATTATACATTAATGATGTCAACAGCAATCGGTTCCTATCCCTTTTTTCTCAACTTTCTATCTTCCTATCCCTTCGTTTATCCCAGAATTACTCTAAATTTTATTTTATGTTATTATTATTGTAATAAAGTAAAAACAAGAGATGTTCACTTTTATTAGTATTCATTTGTTTTCGATAATGATTTGTCAGTGTTAAAAGTTTATGACTTCACATATCTTTGAAGGAAATGCTTTTTTTTTACTGAACACGGTACATGACACAGTGTTGTTTCTCATAAGTAATGGTTTTAAAATCCCCCCACACTTATTTTACATAATCGAGTGGAACAGGTAACTAATAAATTGAATAAAAATTACAGTTCTTCATAACATCAAATCTCAATAAATACATAATTTTACTACACATGTTGTACTTTCAGGTGTTATGATAATTGTACTTTAAAAGCTATCCGTCTTTAAATAATTTTTTATTTTAAAGTAATTTATTAACAAAAAATTTTACGATTATCCAAAAATCTTAAGTAATTTTTACATAATTATTAAAATAGGGGTTTAATGGTTATTCGTTTGTTTCAAATATTTCAGGCAAAATATAACGATGTTCACAAAATGCTTTGGCGTCTCAAGAACAAATTTAAATCAAAAGAAAGTTTTGTCGAGTTGCAAAATGTATCTACCGTCGATCAGTACTACACACACACCAGAAATTGATTATGTATCTACTCCATAAGCACGGTCGGCTCTCGGGCCAATACAGAGTCTAACATCAGAGTCAGGTTTTTTTAAATATGATCTGAATTATAACTGTTTGTTTCTTATATTTTCTGTTAGTTTCGATATTTTCAATTCCATTCTTAAAAATCATTCAAATGTGATTATTCTGCATTTCCTGACTACAAAATTTTTTTACTCGGCATACATAATATGTCAAAGTATATTCATTTTAGTCTAAAGTATGTAACACTAAGAAATATTGACCGCACAAACCAAATTTAGGTGAAAGTTTCCGCCCGTCCGTCGGCCAGTACGATAACTCAAAACCAAAATGAGATTACGTGTATGGTGACGTACTCTAAACATAGAAAGTGAGTTTAAGTTCGTGAATAGTCAAAATCGGTCCATTAGGTTCAATGGATCCTTGATCCAACTTTTAAACTATAAAATTTAAATACAAAAATTCTTATTTGTTTGAAACAAACAACTTGTGTTGGAATTTTTGCGTAAATTTAAGGATTCATCAGAATTTAAATTCTAATTTAGTTTATTATCACATATTGGTAATTACTACACATATTATTATTATTTCGGTCATATGCCTAGTATTTAAACAATTAACTCTGTTAGTTATCTTCACTTGCTTTTAATTCTGCATTCATTTATTTGATTTATCAGAAATAATTTTACAAAAAACAAAACATTTCTTCCAAGGATATATCCAAGAGGATGTTCAGAAATGATTAATTGGCTTAAAAAACACACGATTACATGCTTCTGCAGTTTGATAAATAAAAGCCCGCGTTACACTTAACTTTCCTTTTTGTTTCATGGTGATCATATTAGGAAGTAACCTTGTTTTATATAAGTAAATGTACCTTCAATTAATAACTTTTAATATTTATTTTTTCTTTATTTTATTTTATTTTTTTTTTTTTGTATTATCAATCATGATGATAAATCAATCTTATTCACTTCATAAATTACATCTATATTCAAAACATACATATATATTCGATTGGTAATTATTTATCTAATCTAATCTAATTATATTTATTACGCAATTTTATTCTACTTAAATTAATGTTTATAAATAAAATTATATCGATTTTATATTGTAATTATGATTATAAATATTTTTTTTGTTTTCATAATATTATAATGTTAAATAAACATAAATACCGGATGTTTGAATTAAAATCATATTATTTATTTTATAAAACAATGATTGAAAGTAAACTAAAGATAAGTGCGGATAAAAACTAGCAGATTTATGTGTTTAGATAATCGAAATATGGCTACCAATGTTTGAACTATTTTTAATTATTTGCATTTATAAAATACTTTATATATCCAGTTATAAATAAATATATGTATGTTTTGTAATTATATATGTATTTATTCGCAATATTTGAGCTTAAATTCAAACATTTAACGAAAAAGCAAATATATTTCGATGTAAGTTCATAGAATCCTTGGACCCAATAATCGATTTTGGTCATTCACAAACTTAAACTCAGTTTTTTTCAATATTCAACACTAATATTTTATTTCCCTAACTCTTTTCGTTTTAGAGTTATCTTGATGACAGATGGACGAACGTACGGAATAATCGATTAATAAGATGCTATTCTATGAACAATATTTGCTATGGTTACAAGCTTTACACTATGCTAATATACTCTGGCATATTCTATATGTCTAAAACTGAGCTCCGCGATCTTAGCACCTCATGTGCGGAATTTCGATTGACCAATTATACCATCTGAAAGGTCAGAAATTGGTCATAAAAGGTCAGTTGGTCTCATTAATTGGTCAGCATCAGAAAATTTTTTATTAAAGATTAAAGTTTTCCAAGGTCAATTAATAATTTTAGCACCTCATTCGCGGAAAAAATAAAAAACTCCATCTATGCGCGATCGGGAAACATTCGCTGATAATTGGTCAGCTAATATAAATAATTGGTCAGTTTGGAGTTTTTTATTTTTTCCGCGAATGAGGTGCTAAAATTATTAATTGACCTTGAAAAACTTTAATCCTTAATAAAAAATTTTCTGATGCTGACCAATTAATGAGACCAACTGACCTTTTATGACCAATTTCTGACCTTTCAGATGGTATAATTGGTCAATCGAAATTCCGCACATGAGGTGCTAAGATCGCGGAGCTCTAAAACTGTTTATTAATAAATTTATATTAAATTAAAACATTGCAAATAGTCTGAGATACGAATTAAGTGGATGAAAATTATTTTATATCACAAGCTGCAACTACATAAATGAATTGTCTTGATTATTGAATTAATGTTTTAACTGACATTATTTTCAGTTTATTCATAAATCAGAATTTTCAATGGAAAAACGCTCCGCCGAGGAATTTCGAATTAAACAGGTTCATAAAATTAAAAATGCTAAGCACACGGTATTTTTAATAATATAAAATATTAATAAAACTACACCTAAAAAAAACTCAAATATAATTTTGTTATATTTAAATTTAATTTAATTTAAATACGTACAGTAATAATAATATAATTTCATATATATATATAATATAATTGCATTGTTCTCATTGTCATATAAATTCAAAATACTACAAATTTCCTACGAAAAATACATGTACAATATTACATGTATACTCCGTTTCAAAACAAAGGAGACATAAGAAAATCGATTTTAATTTTTATTTATGGAAGGTTTGAAATTTATGAACGAATGTTGAAAGTGTATATGGACTCAATAGGTATAGCAAACAATTGGTGGCTGAATTTAAACGTGGTCATACAAAGACTTGAAAACGGTCAAAAACAGCAACAACACTAGAAGTCGAAAAAAAAATACATGATATCGTATTGGAAAATCCACGAGTGAATAAAAGAGATAAAGCATTCCAGGCATCTCATTGTGCAGTAAAAGCAATATTTTGACTGAAGTATTGGGTTTCAGTTGTAGAAGCGTATTTTAGATACCCTTCCAGATTATAACTTCCGGGATGGAATTCATAAATTGTAATCTCGTTGGAACAAGTATATTGATATCCACGGGGACTATACTGAATAAAAAACTGTATTTCAAACCATCAAATTGTGTTTTTCTTATCGAACCGCAAAACTGATTGAACAACCTATGTATAAATTAGATGAATTTAATATTATTTCAGTGTATGATTCATTGAAACATATTTTGCTTTAAACTTATATAGATAGCTCAAGGTTTTCATGGATCTATGGAACCCGATCCAGTGACTTTGCTCATTCACGAACGTAATCAAAATTCACAACAGCTCGTTATTTGTTTTTTTGCCTTGTATTGAGAACGGATTATGACAAATACTTGACAGACAGGCTGTCAAGCACTGACTAAGCGATTTTATGTACATCCATCTCAAAATATTGATAGTACATTTAGTATTTTCTAGTTTAACTATTAAATGCAAACTGCGTATATAACGACACTCGAACATTAGCATTTTGTAAATTGGTGCGTTTGTTATGAAACAGAGTGTATTACAAGACCTACACACATGTATGAACCTACAAATAATTATTTATTTAATATATAATATATAATAGATATTTATATGTTATTAACAAACGTTGCGCTCTAGTTCATCTTTGAAAAAATATCGTGGGAGGATACGCACTACCAATCAATTTAACTAAAATCTCTTGTCACTCATTTCGATGGATGTGTGTACAAATAAATAATTTGAAAAAACGCATATCACTTCCATACTATAAGGCAACAAGTTGTTCACAAGTTTAGAATAAAAATATAATTGTCTTTCAAATTACGTTTACCTTTACTATACCCAATAAATAACAAATAATGAAAAAATTCAGTGTAATGAAAGCTTTGTCTTACTTTATAATGGAATATACAGTTTTAAGGATGTCGTGTAAAATCCTAAACAGAAAATGATATCTCGAAACCATTTTAACCTAAATGTCAGAAATAAATTATGCAATCATAAAATAAGTTCTAATTTTGTATGGCGTAATTATAGAAGGAAAAATTTCATAAAAACAAAAAATCAGTTTACCAGAAGTTTTTGAATTTGAAAATGAATTGAAAAGAAGTTCGTGTGATCCCTTCACTAAGTAATTACTAATCTCAACCGATCAATAATGTTAAGCAACATTATACACAGTTAGTACCAATAAGTCCCCATGGAAAAGTGCGCCAGAATCGGCCTTATTTACCTACAAATATTCTTTTGGACTAAGTGAAGCGTGTCCTATGATTCCAGCAAAATATATTCAACCTTTTGTAGATAATGAATAATTTAAAAAAATTTTTAATTTTGTATTTTTAAAATATCAATTGCTTTTTTATGCATACGAAGGTAAGTAACTATGTAATTTTATCAATTATGAATAGTGTCTATGTGTGTGTGTGTGTTATGTGATGAAACACAAAGTCAGTCAATTTTTGATCTAATTTTATTCAATTTTTGATTGACTTTTACCATTGTATAACACATAGGTACATAAACATAAAAAGGGAAATTGCTTAATGATCTGTGATCAAATATAATAATTAGTTATTACATTCAAAATAATTCCATTGTTATTCTTAATAATTTTATTTCCGAATTTATTTTGTGTTTTATGAAATAATTTATGTGACAATTTGAATGAGCTATCCCAAAAATTTTAAGTCCGAAAACTTGGTGATTGCTTCAAAAGTTTGTAAAGTTTGTTTTTAGTTTGTCTACATCTGAAAATTCAGTCACTTTTGAATAAAAACAACTTTGAAATAAAAAACATTTCGAAACTGAACTAAATGCTTTAAAAGAATATTTTAAAAAGATTCGCTTGAACTATAACGATTTTAACGACGATATCGCTCCTAATTTTGTCAAGAAACTTCATAAAGTACAGCATCAGAAGATAATTCCGTTATTATAAATTATCATTTGCGTAATTTGATCGCTTTTACAATCATAGTATTAAAAAATCCTCCAAATAGTTTTTCTCGACGTATCGATGAAATATTGTACTTGACTTGACTTATTTGCTAATATAATACGTACGCCCTAAACACAATGTGACGAAGTCATTTACTTCGTCTAGTGAATGGTATTAGAAAACAAAGATTCCTTTTTTTGGAAACAATACCATGATCATCATTGCGTTTAACTTCCTTGCTTCTGGAGGCTAAAAGTATTTGAGTGTTGTTGAATTTACCGTTTTTATCTTATAGCCTATAGCTTCAATAATTTCTTCAGTTTATAAAGATAAAATTAATGAGTAAAATAATTCCAAAGGTGGCTTTTTCAAATTCACCTAATGAAACACAAAATAGAGTGCAAAAACTGCGAATCTTTGTTCATAAACTTTGTATAGGACAGGTAATTACATAAACATTGATACATATTCATTAACAATTAATAAAAATGCACGAATTAATCTTTTCATAAAACATTAGCACATGCTAAGGCAAAACACAATTTCCTTGACATTCTCCATGCATAAAAAATTTTTTAAATACCTATCGGAAATTTACATAATCATCAATTTAAATCAAAATAAAAAGAGTAGTTTTTATTTCTTTTTATTTTATTTTTTTTTTTATAATCATCACGAAATCAAATAATATTATTGATGAATGCGTATTATAATAATTAATGACCATTAATTAATACTATCATTTTAGAACTAAATCATTTGAAGTATTTTACATAAGTATTATGACCAGTCACATGTTAGCGAGGTGTTAAATATTCGTCAATGTTAACTTCCAAACCCGACATCCAGGAACTGTTACTCACTGCTTCTTACGTTTTAAATCTATAATTTAAGTTTAAAATGAACGTAGAATGAAATTCAATAGAAATATTTAAGTAGTTCATAATTTTTTTTAAGAAAACTCAAATAACTCTTAAAAAATAAAGCGATTCTTAAAAATTATATCCTCCGAAATATGTCTAGTATAAAAAATATCAGTGTGTACAAAATGTCTAACAGACCAAAAAAACTTACCTAAAATAATATTTTTAGATGAAGAACCTATCCTAATGCACTTAAGATTTAACGATTTAAATTACTTATTGATAAAGCTGAGAAGACATTTTCTTTATGTATTTGAAAATATTCTTTGTTTCAATATTTTGGATGTTAGCTTTTTTGACTCTGGAAGATCGCATACTGCAAATTTTTAACCTCGACTCTAACTTAAGCTTGAAAATACTTAAAAACGTTATTTTGCTACAGGTACACATATATAGAACCAGCTTAGGTTGTCTGTTTTATTTATCCGATTATCAGATCATGGTCAAGATAACAACAACAAAATAATAATCGCAAACTGTAACAGCATTCTCTTGAAACGTTATGATGAATTCTAAATTCGTGTATGTCATAATATATGTAATGTTTTTTTATTGAATTAATGTATTTTTTAAGCATAATTAAAAAAAAAAAAAATATTAGCATTCTCCAGCACTTCTCTATATATACTATAAGTGTGCCAAATTTCAAACTTCCCCTTCCTCCCTATTTTCGTAAAAAGAAGAACAAAGTTTTTGCTTCACTGTACTAATATATAGATAATATCCAGATTAAAAGTCCTAAATATGAACCAATTTGGATCGTATTTAAAAGGCTTCCAGAGCGACATAAATATATAAATTTTTATGCTCAAAATTTAGTTTAAAAATATAACAAATGAAAAAGTAAATACAATATTCGTTTTACTACCACGCACGTCTTGAATTATTTACACATTTCGAATAAAATAAATAGTATCAGGCCATCGTGAGGTTAGTCACTTTTTTTTTAAATAAAATTCATTAAAGACCTTCTGATGATAATTAATTTATCCCTCAATAATCTCACCTATTCAAGTATCTTATAACCTTCAAAAAAAAATAAAAAATTAAAAATTATTTTTAATTAATATTATTTGCGTAGAAAAAATTATAAAGATTTTTTTGTATATGAAAAAAAAAAAAAAAAAAAAAACATTGATGAAAAACGTTAAGCCGTTAGCAATTGCATATTTCTATAATATCATCTTAATATACAAACTTTTTTTCTTTCAATAATAATTATAATTGGAACAATTTAAAAAAAATGTTATATTTATCAGTATTTAAATAATAATAATAATTCTTTAGGCAATTACTAATAATTTGAGTAATTATTGACTTTGAAGTTAGTAAGATATTAAAAATTGATGTTGTTTTAGATGAAGGTTATTCAGTCCAAGAAACTAATTAAAAATTTGTAATTGTTACATTTTTTTTCAAGATCAATTGTATTAATGCGTGGTATATGATTAGACAACTTCCATTCATCTATTTCCAGGTATCCAAAATACAAACAAAAATTGTTATATTTAGATAGGTACATGGAATTAGGGTCTTTGGACTGCCTGGTTATTTAGACAGAATTATTCAATATTCAACAGTCATATTGATTGACGAATAATTTAAATATATATTTAACAGAAATGCGTTAACAGATACAACCAAGGTCATAAGCGACAAGGAAAGATCACCCAAGTCTGTTTTAATCATCTAGTGAATCCATATTGCCATTAACAGAGATTTGGAAATACATATTGAGACCTAAAAACTTTAGAGAACGAAAAGACAGAAGCAAGAAACTATTTGCAGTTTAAGACTCGGATTGGCCATTAAATCTATCAGCCTTAAAATATACTATCAATAAAATTACAAAAAAAAAAACGGAAACCAAACAAATTTGAATCTAGAGTCTGGAAGATATTCAATAATGAATTACGATAAATAGTGATCTTTTCTCACAGCTTTTAATACTTTAAAGTGAAGGTTTGAGCTAAAAGTATTGTAATTTTAAAAAAACATCACTTATTATAGCCTTTAGCAATAAAATTTTAATATTCAGCTATGACTACACATCCAATTTATTTTCAATAAAGAGGAAATGCTTAATTCATGACCATGTAACTGCTCTACAAAATGTATTCCCAAATTAATTCACTAATGCATTAAAAATTAATCCATTTTGAGAATCAGAGTAGGAAATGAGAAGAAATGAGTCAATTGAAATCACATGTTGACAGTTTAACTCGCCTAAGTTCGGATATGAATAATAAATATCCGTATATATTCAGAAGGTTACTCATGACGATATTAAAATAAAAACAACTTTACATTTCATTACTATATCCATCATTTATAATGTTTTTCAAAAAGATGACGCCTGTTTTAATTATGACGTTAGTTAGCGATCAGACGCACTCACTTGTATGTATGTACTGCACATAAACTTAAAATAAAGTGATTTACATTTCCGGTTCGATGAGCATTTAAAGTTTTATTCCAATTCTGTGAATGAATTTTATACATCATATATTATTAAAATGCACTCATGTATGTATAAATTATATTGAAACATATTCAGTTAAAAATGATGAAAAATTCATATTTAATAAATATTTATGACTCAATTTGAAAATATGTTTTCAAACAGGAAAACATTAAAATAAAAATTAATATAAATAATTAATCTTTCTCTATCTACTTAACTAATAAATAGTAATAAATATATGATTTTTTTTTATGTGATATCATTAAAGATGTATTTGTTAAATAAATATGATTCATTTATTTTTCGAAACCGGATTAAGGAATTCGATTTTTTGGTCTCCATGTAAAATTTGATTTGGTACATTACAGTTTTAAATTACTATTAATTTCAGTTAAAGGTCAGTTTTAAAGATATTAAATTTACATAACTTATTAGATTCTATGACAATTTAAGGCGGTAAATTTAGCTCAATGTGAATGTCATTATCAGAGACAGGCAAATCAATATTAAGATAGCGGTGCATAAAATCTTCGTGTTTATTAAGTAATTTCATAAATACGAGTAATTCGTTAAACAAATAATATTTCGAATAACAAATTATTTAATTGAACATGACAATACTGTACCATCGCTCATCAATAAATAACAAATCGTAAATAATAATATTAAAACAATGAAATTGATTTAATCAATATATATATCAGCTTACAAAATACCCATGTATATTAAGATTATATTTCGAAAAGAATTATAATCAATACTTATAATACGATTAGAATTAAATAAATCAGTTGTTAAATCAACTGTGAAATTGTAAATACATTGATTTTACAAATCATTAATTGACTTATACCTGTATAAATGAATGAACGAACGAATATACTTTGAATCAATGATTGTAAGTTATCGGCTTTTATGTAGTTTAATGTGTTTGGTATCGAAGCAGATAAACCACAATTCAGTAGTCATCATTATCACATCTTTTATTAATGCCGCCAAATTGATTAAATAGAACAAGTTTAGATATATTGAAAATAACTATTTGTGAAATAATACCAGATCAATTGAACAAATTTAAATTATTAAATGCAGATTGATAAGAATGCAAAGAGGAGTGCTTAAAAATTTCATATAACATACATTTCCTTCTATTTTCGATCCCAAAAAAATACTTATCCAAACGTTTTGAAATTTAGCATGTATAATATTGACATGAAAACGAAAGGCTCGCCGAAGAGTTTTTCTAGAAATAAAATCAAATTTCGATTTTATATTTAATAATCTCTTTGTTTTCATGTGCATACAAAATTTCAAAACATTTCGATAAGTATTTTTTTAGTTATTTGGGTGTGGAAATTGAAAGATTTTTGCAGTAGAAAACAATGTGCCACAATTAAATTCCGAAGTTTAGCTAGAAAATAAATGTTTGAAAATGCAGATTTATTGTAACTATAACCAATACTTTCTTGGGATTATTATAACTCTAAAGTCCAATTCTCTATGTTGCTGTACAAAGCTAAGATAGCAATGCTTTTACATTGAACAGGATCCTCCAGTAACAATTCCAATAAGCATATGATTGATAATAATAATAGTAAAACACAATAAAATCATTAAAAATTTAAATTGTAAATTGTGACATTCTTTATAATAGAATCACGGATTTGATGTTATTTTTATATACAATTATTTATAGCAATAATAATAATAATGTAAGTACATTGATACAGGTAATAGGTAAGGTACAGGTAATAGGTAATACACTTTATTTACTTACCTGTATATAGAAAGGAAATTATATTATTTATTTATAAATAAAATCAACCATGGTGGGTATTGCACTGATAATTATTGTCCACAACTTTCTGATTATATAAATATAATTTATTGATAAGGGAACAAATAGAAGTTTTTAGTTAATTTTTCTACTCAATAGAAAGGATTTACTTTTGTTTCAGTCTGTATGGGCAGTAGTTCTCGAATTAACAATATTGAGACCATGCACAAGGTTCTTGTAT
The DNA here is from genome assembly GCA_020423425.1 of Chrysopa pallens. Lineage (NCBI taxonomy): Eukaryota > Metazoa > Arthropoda > Insecta > Neuroptera > Chrysopidae > Chrysopa > Chrysopa pallens. The sequence continues at coordinate 64,206,777 of CM035594.1, forward strand.
TTATCGTTATGAAATTTTCGGTGTCGATACCGAACCTTAGAAAGTTAATAACAGTCTTAAAAATTAATGAATTTCAAACTTACAAAATGTAACAATATTCTTTCAATCGTAATGTCAATAACGAAATTTTTTATTAATTTACTGAACAATTAGAAATATTTTATATCAGAAATAATTTTTGTTTGTGTTTCTATCTCTTCAAATACTATATGACCCAAGGCCCAATGTGTTCATATGGTACAATTTCACTGCAGGCCAAATGACGAGTAGATCAAAATATATTTATAAGTTCAGTTGAATTACATTGCCAAAATTTTTTAACTAAAACCATATTCAATATTTGAATTTTTGAAAGTTAAATAGCTATTAATTTCGATTTTCGGGAAATAAAGTTATTTCTTATCAGAACATTAATAATAAAGTTGTATTCATTTAATAAATTTCTGTGTGTTGCAAACACTTGTATCAAAACTCAAAAGAAGAAGATTTATTTTAAATTTTATTCAATGCCAAATAGGTAAGAAAATTATGTACACATAAAACATTTCTACGATCTCTTTCAATAATTGATTCACAATAAGATCTAAATATGAAAGACGTGCCGGAAACGAAACAGGGAGTGTTAGAAATGGGAGCACCTTGCTAACGGGAAGTCGGTAATTTGCAAATTCAGTAAGAAAACAAAATAAATGTTAACTTTCATGCACTCAGTTATAAGAGCACCTCGCGCTAATATGCTATTTTAAAATTCGAGGTATATTAACAAACAATATCATTTAATAAATCCCGATTATAAATAACAAATTAACGGATCCTCGTTTATGGGGAAATTTCTTGGTTTCTTGTATACTCGTATTTCCAAAAGTAATGACATTTGTATGATTGTTTATAACAAGAGGTAGACCCCGATCTGTGAACGCGTTCATGTACCTATACAGGGAAACATTTAAAGCTCATGTTATCATTGAATGATTAAATTGGATAATTAATTTTTTTTCAGTAATAAAATTTGCGTTTCGAAAATTGATTAAATTTTTTAGAAGAGGAGAAATTGACTATTTCCGATAGATATTTGAAATCATGAAATTTCCTACAACGGGATTACGTGGTATAAAACCGAATTAATTCATTTCATAGGAATTTTATACCGTTAAGAATGTATGAGTGCGGGAGAAATACCACTTTATCCTAGGGTTTTGCAATCGCTAAATTTACTACAGCATTGGGCAAACATTTACAAAATGCTTCTTTGATCTGGAATAGGAGAAACAAAGATTATCTACTTCGAACGAAGGAAATATCGACACAGATTCTATGTGTCATTAGAGAAAATGGCCATGTATCGGATGACTAGAAAAACCTAACGGATTTCCAGGCCGAACTTAAAAAATACACAGACAAAGAAGATTATATCCTTTACTCGAAGGAACAAGGTTGTCAATAAAACTCAATAAAAAAGAGTTTTTTGAAAAAATATTTGCTAAAGATAAATAATTGAAACCAACAAATAAGAATTACCTATTTCATCGTCTTCTAATTATCTTTTTAAAAAAAATGCAATCACATTCCAATGTCACTCGATTGTGTAGGTGTGTTGAGAGTAAATATAATTACTTTAAATACATAAATTATAAAATAAGAACAAATTTAAAAAAATATTTACATTAAATTTAAACTATATTATTATAATATTGTATTTAAAGTGTTACCGATATATATATCTACCTTAGAGCCCATAGGTCATCCAGTTATTATATAGCAAATCAGAAATAGATCAATATGACCTTGGTATTTGAATAATAATATCATCATGAAAATTTATTTAAAATAATTCTCACACTTGAAGTTTTTTTTTATTCAAACATATTAAATGAAATGAAGTTAATGTTTAGTCAGTTTGTTTGTCAATCAGTCTGTTCGTCTGTCTGTGCCAGTCAGGTACTTAGCAAACCAATCTATTTCAAAGATTTATTATGTAGATTTTTTTTTTAGATATATTGTATAATAATTTTTTTTTTTTAAATATAATTTAATGTTCATTAAAATTATAAATAGTAGACAAAATAGGGCCAATATTGATTTGCAACTATTGAGTTCATAATTTTGCCTAGAGAACCTATTTGGATAAACTGTATATATAAAGGTATAAAGGTATAAATATACACTTCAGTCGAAGTGAAGATTACTACTAACAATGTTAAGCGTTTAAATAATCGAAATATAGTTGAGTATCATTGTTTGAACTATTTTTATATACTTTTTATATAAAGTATTACCAATATATAGTCCATACAGTTATAAAGATAATAATATTGATTATATTTCTTTATATTACTGAATAAAGATTCATTATTACTAGACTCACATTACAGCAGTCGAAATTCGACCAAAATTACTCAATAGTGAATGAATCTCACTGTCTACAAAACAATATATATGTGCGCCTTTAAACAAAACAGTATATTAAACAAAAAAAGTACACACATGTATAAGAGGTGTGGGTTATATTACACACAATACCATATACACACATATATACTCTTTTGTTTATCATACTGTTTTGTTTAAAGAGGGTGCGATTCACTTTTGAGGGATTATGGTCGAATTTCGACAGCTGTAACGGGACTCAAGTCTTTTTAAATGTCCTAATAAAAATAAAACCTCAAATCACATATAAACTCAATGCCAATACAACAACAACATCATGGTTAGAGTAACAGGTATTTTAAAGTATTAAACTAAATCGATGTAAATACTACGCGCCCCCGCATAGTAATAATTATTATCATCATTATAATATGCGTCACCCACACCTGTAACAATGTTATACATATATATATACTATTCGTAAGTATACATGTGTACTGTATAGTAAATATACTTTCATAATACAAACGTTTTACATTCAAAAACAATGTATATTACATGAACAGAAGAATATTATTATTATAAAATACATAATATTATTATAGGATCAACCAACGTTAGTTGTGAGTATAAATTACTAACTAGATCATTCATTTATTCACTCACTCACTCACTCACTCACTTACTAAGTAAAATACTCATTTACATGATTTACTAGATCAATGAATAGCACGACATCTTATCGTTTTCAATCGATTCAGTATATAACTAAGTATGTTCTTTTGTATCTATATTGTGAATAATATATGGAAGCGGTAATAGGGAAGATGCAAAAATAGCAATTTCATTCAGCCTCAAATGTACACCTTTGTGGAATTAAGTTTATTCAACCTTAAAAAACCGACGAAAAGTTCAAAATTTTTTGTTCCCTGTTTATGGGGTTTCTTGTATAATTGAGGTCTAAAAAATTCAAAAATAACATTTATTTAATGATCGGTCGACTAATTTTTAAGATATTGCATAAAATACAACCGAAAAATCGGCCTCTGGATCGAATTTTTAGCAATATCTCAGAAACTACTAGTCCAATCGTTAAATAGAAATTATTTTTGAAATCTGCGGGTTGAAATTACCCTAGAATAGGTATTTCATCCAAATCTGGGGCAAAAAATTTTTCCCAATTTTTACGATTTTTTCAAAGGGGTACCCCTTAAAAAAATGCGAAAATTTGAAAAAAAAATTTTTAAACCAATTTCGAGAAAAACCATGTTCATAAGTACGTTTTGACCCGTAGATTTTAAAAATAACATCTATTAAACGATCGAATGCTTAGTTTTTGAGATATCTGAATAAATCCGATCTAAAGGTCGATTTAGCGGATGTGTTTAATATAATAACTCAAAAACTAGTCGACCGATCGTAAAATAAATGCTATTTTTGAATTTTTCAGATCGTAATTATCCTAAAAAATCCATAAATAGCGAAAAAAATTTGAGATTTTCGACGCTTTTTTGAGGTTTCTTATACAATCACCAAAACCAAAAACCCCAAGCTTAAACAATCATTTAAAAAAAAGTCACCATTCAACGTTTAATTAAGATAAGATATACTTAATCTTTAATAATTCCCTAGATCAAATTATTTTGTATTTTTATAAATACGTATTTCCATTAAAAAGTAGGCATCAACAGTATGAATTACCTTGGTGACGGTTTGCATGTACAAATTAGCGACGAGTAACATCTCCTCAGAGAATCATTACAACTAGCGAATTCATACTGATGATGACTACTTTGTGTTCGAAATACGCATTTATAAAAATACAAAATAATTTCTTCTATAAAATAAAAATATTTTAATTTAATTGTCGAATTTTGTTTGATATTGAGCCTAATTTCACATGTTTGGTCAAATAGCAATTATTTTTTATTGCATTGGCCTTATTTTAATAAATATTTTGACGAGAGTTTAAACTATCTTGTGAAACAAGCTGGTAGCAGTTAGTGTGTTTTAAAATTGTAAAAGAACAAACTTTAATTATTTATGTATTCATCCGCGTCATTATCATAGTTACTTGATTCGAATAGCATGCTGTACTTATTGAAAACGTGGTTTATCTTATAAAGGTCATTAAATATTAATAATATTCAATAAATAATAATAACTTTTTATTTAATACTTTTTAAATATTGTTTTCTATATTTACCTCTACATACAATCATTAAAAATTATTAAAGTGTTTTTTATGCGGAAAAACATAATTGATTATTGCGGAGGTTGCTCTAACATTTATATTTTACAATGGAGTAAAGACGATGTGTAATTAGAACTGTAATTAGAAAAAATATATACCAGAATCTATTTCCTTTCTTTTGCGTACCTATTAGTTTAGAGGTATGTCGATCTTTGAATCTGTCGAAATTTCCGAGTTGAAATATTAGATATGGTCCCATTATACTATCAACTCACCTATCAATTACTGTTCCGGAAAACCTCTATGTTTTCATTTCCATGTCTCTATACTAATGAAATTTTTTATATACACACGTAATACATTTTTACTTAATCATTTAAATTTTGTTTATATTGACTATTCCGAAAAATCGATATTCGGTGAAAGCAAAAATAGTAAGATAAAATCATAATAAAACAATATCAGATGGCTGCCATAGATTTAAATGAAATTTTGTATTTATTTACGTAATTTTCGCTTTTATTTCGATTGATTCGTTATTGCACCTGTACATTGAATAAAATTTATGGAGTATTTTACACCAGATTATTTTTAAATTAGAAACGTGAAGAATATCGTGTTCCTTTTTTGTTGTTTATTAATTCATTTCATTTCATGTAATTGTTTTACATATATATATATTTTTTTTTATCTGGTGCACAATCCTCTTTTACACTTCTATACGTTTATATTTACCGATTCTAATAAAATGCATACTTTTAAATAACTCCTCAATAAAACACTACAAATATTTCAATCAAACACTTTATAATAAATAATGGTTTTTATTGACTGTAGTGATCAGCAAAATTGATCTTGTTCTTGCAGTACATACTAATGCATTTTAATATCAGACATAATATCGACATAAAGTGTCTTTGTGGACAGATTCGAAAAAAAATTTAAATTTGGGTTTAATTTAATATATATTTAGAATTAAAGTCTAACAAAACACACTAAAAGTTTTATATTTAGTATTAAATTTAGCAAAGGAAACACAGAAAACGTTTTATTTCCCGAAATGAACATATCTAGTTGCTGCATTTATTTTGACGCAAGTATTTATCGGAAGTTGTAATTTTTATAATTCCTGAGAATGGGTGGCACCCATTCCCACCGCTAGAGCGCCAACTTTTTAAAAGTAAAAGTTGAAGTATATTCAGTTATCTAGATTTGCAAAAAACATCCAACTCGCGTAGTTTCTCTCTTCTGTTTGTTTCTCTTAAAAAGATACTCCCAAAACTATGACGTAATTTGTGAAGATAGACAAATGATCTTCCATGTTAATTCGTAATGGCACTCCTAAAAACCTCTAAGTCCATGTACAAACAGAATTAAGCGCAGAAACTGTAGCTTAACATGTTCTCCAAACTGTAGCAATTCCTCTATACAATATTCTACATTGTAATTTTATATATAGAGGTGAAAAAGTGCTTTACAAATGTGATGAACGACCTTGAAGTCATTTAAATTATAAAATTATATTTAAAATGTTACCTAAACACAATTTAGATTAATTGTTTTTACTATCTATGAAAAAGTGAGTTGATTATGCGGTTTAACAATTTGAAATAATTGTTATATTAAATTTAAAAAAATAGATTGTTCAAATTTGACATTTTAATTTTGGTATATTATTACTTACCTTAAAAAAAAAATCTTTGTTGATATCTGCATAGAATAAGTTCTTATCTCCCCCTACGCAAATAATGGATTATTAAAATTAAGTGGCTGTTAGAATATGCATAGATCCATGATCAAGTTAAAATGGAAACTGAAAAATAAATTACGACTTAGTTCTTTAACGTAAAATTTAACTTATAAACTGCACCAAGATAAATGATTAGAAACTTCTCTTGGAAAAATGCTACAAAACTCACTGGCTGTTTACTGGTCTACTCACTGGCCACTGTAAACTCAAACAAATATATGCATAAGACCAATCTCAAAGAGAATTTTTCTTGTAGAAAATTTAATTTTCAACTGTCTCTTTTCATTTTAATAAAAAAGAGGAAACCCGAATGTGTGAATGCCAAAAAATATCTTCTATTGGGATGGAGTACCAGTAAAATTTATCTTTATCAAGGCATTTTTTATGGGACACATCCTTAAAAGGGGTGCTATATATCAAATTGATCGCGCTCTTCAAAAAGTTCGTAAAATTTACTCCCAACAAAAATCTGATTTTATCTAATCGAAAACAAATTGAAGTTTTACGTTAAGTCTTAAAAAGTTTATATTCTTTGTTCTGAAAAAATAAATAAATAAATAAAAATTATATTGAAATTATAAAGAAATTGATGCTGATTTTTACTAATGATAAATGATACACAATTGTTTCAAAATTAAAAAAGCACTTGAAGTCCTGATACCCAAATCTGTGCAAAATTTCAAATTTTAAGTAAGGTGCGCTAATAAGATATTATTTGCCATTTATCAACAAGCATTTCCAATTTTTGGTATCGATATAAATGTTAAATGAGTTTAAGAAAATAAATCGTATTTAAACGTATTCGAAAATAACTTAAAAATGTTAAAATAGTTTCATCAATATCGTAATTACTACGTTAAGATCAAAATTTTAACACATTTTTTGGGCTATAAGATGATATTAAGTTCAGAAATAGACAGTTTTTAGTCGAAGTAGTCATCTATCAAGGTATACTACATTCAACTTTTTCACTTTCATTTTAATAAATTTTTTCTTTAACAATTTTACCGAAAAATAAAAATCAAAAACATAAAATACACTTTTATAACTTAAAAAAAGTTTAAAATTAATAATAATGTTTATAAATTATCATAATTAATGAACATCATGTTTCCGTTTTAGACTAAAAAAAAAAATTTTAATTATATAACAATATTATTTTAAAAAAATTTATGGATAAATATTAGCAATAATAATATTTTATTAGCAATTTGACATTGTACTACATTGTATTAGTTCATTTAACAAGAAAATAAAATATATTTGTACACAAAAAGTGTGAGAAATTTATTGTAAAAAAAAACATTATAATGAACCGACCTTTTAAAAAATGTTGTTCATTTAATTTTATATACAAGATCATTTATAAAACTGTTCTATGACTATCAAAAATATCATTCAAAATATCAATCTTGAAAATCTTAACGTAAAAAAAATTAATTTGTCTTTTAACAAATAAGATAATAAGTTACTGTGTTAATTGTTTAAATATACAATATTTGATTAATCATTTTTTAATCATTTGCATTTTTAAAATAAACTTAATATGTAATCCATGCAGTTCACTATTGAAAAACATTTTTTGTAATTTTATCTATATGCGATAATAATCAAAACATGTTTGATTTGATTAGCTCAATTTCTTTCAGTTTATTAACTAAACAATTTCTTATAATTTTTACTGGCAACTAAGTTTTGTGAGACATGCATCACCAAGACCACTTGTTCACATTGATAGTTGAAGTCAATGAAATATTTATTTTATTTCAAAATTTACCGTTCGTCCAATATTTTTTGAAAAAAATATTATTCCATGAGTAGAGGCAATGTATACAGTTTTTATAATACTATTTAATTTTCTTTGTATTAAGAACAAAAAATAAATAAAATTTTAATGACTTTAGTGAAAAGGTTATAAATAAAGGATATATCCCGGATGTTGTACTAATTATGCTAATAAATAAAAACTAGACCGTGCTTTAATTTTTTAATGCTTTAGACAAAAATAGAATTATAATTTAATTTGCTATTTCATTTTAAACCAGTTTTTTTTTTATATAAATTACGAAAATTGTGAATAATAAAGGAGAACTAGGAGAAAACGGTAAAGGAGATTAAAATTCATTTTGTGGATAGTATAATATTATTTTTAATAAAATCTTATGTTGTAGGGATATTTAACCGCAAACTATTTGGTTATCAACCGACAAAGACGGTTTCATAAATATACTTGGATTGAATTGATCACTTTCATTTGATACCCTACAATTTAAGGAACCATCCGGTACCCACAAAAAATTTCACTTATAATCGCGTTTTATGAAATTATGAAACGAGATTGTCAAAGATTATTGTGTCCAAATGCGATGAAACCCCTTTCCTAAGAAATTTGCGATCCGTTTATCATTTCGATCCCAAATTTGGTACAAAATAATAAAATTGCGGAAACAATTTATGATTATTTCCGTTATAAAGACTATGCAGTCAAAAAAGTTTGAGATACCTAATTTTGATGATGTTAAGGAATAATTTACATGAATTTTGGATCCATCATCCGATCGATCCTATCCTAAACAAGGTTGCTATGAAACACTTAGCATTATCACATAATGATATGAATTATATTACCTTAAAAAAAATGATATAAATATTCATATCACGGTTAATTTACATATGGATTCAATTAATATATGGATTATTGCAATTGATTTGTCGAAATATTTATGTCTAGACATCATATTGAAAAATAAAATTTATCTATTTTATATGAAAATTCATTCTCCTTCTTCCTGCATACAAAATTAATGATATCTTCGTTGAAAAAATGATATTCATCTTTTACCATAAGAGCAGTTTAAATTTACCACTCTATTAATTATAATCAAGCCTTGACAAAAAAGAGTCACTGATACTTCGAATTTTCAGCTATACCGAAATTTTGGTAATGGTTGTAATATTTTCTAGCCTAATAAACATGACACTAAAGTTTAGATATACTGTGATATATTATAAGGATTATGCCGAGAATAAAAAATCAAACTTCTTATTCAAGGGTTAGTCTCAATAATCTATTATATGCATCAAATCTTTTAAATTCTATATACAGAAATTCTATGTCGACAGGAAACTTTTTTGTATATGATGTGGAAATAAAAATGTTATTATCCATCCGATCAAGGTCCTTTTGTAAAAATTGAAAAAATATTATAATATTAAGAATGCAATATCCAGGAAATGATGCATTAATCTTTTTAAATTGCATTTTTTCTGTAGTCATTGATCAACCTTGATCTTCGTTATAAATTTTAATTTAATTAATTTAACTTTTGTTCTTATTACAGCTATTTATGATGATTAATTTGTAAAGAATCATCTTTCGCAATGTAAATCGATAATATACAACCCAAGGGCAATTCGTTAGAAACCCACAAAAAGCTTTAGCAGCTTAACAAACAGCTCCTCCACATGAACGACAACAATCTATTATTGTAAACACAAAGAGTTTAAAAAATGAATCAATGTACAAAAATACGCATCTTCATAATTCAGACCGCCTAAACTTTTGTTTTTGTTCATTAGTTGATTCATTAAATTGCAATACGGATGAAATGAGGCCGCTGAAAATGAGCGCTTTATATTTTTTTTTCGAATTTACCATACTCGTTAAACTAATAAATTTCTATTTTATAATAATGAAAAATATTTATATTATAATGAATATATATATATATATATATAAAATAAGAATGCATTGACTATCTATCTATATGAAAACAGAGGAATTCTGCTTATATGGATTTTAAAATATATTTATAGATGATTCAATTAATATGATAACAACATGCGAATAAAATGTTTCGTATATAACACCTATAAATGTTAAGCGGTCACCAAACAACAAACTGGAATATGTGTGCAATATACACCACAATGACTACTAATCTGATAACAGACAATGGGTACACACATACTATTATGGCCTGTTTGTTATTATTATTATTAGTTGTTTATTGAAATCGCACGCAAAAATATATATTATATTGCTCTGCCTGTTTGCACCTTCACTTTTTTTCTAATAATATATCTAATCGAAATAATATTTATTTACTTTAATAGAAAATTTCAAATATTCTTCATTGGAATGTGTGTGCTGAGAAGAATATATATACACAAAAATCCATTGATAAGTATTATTGTAAATATTGTGTGCATTTCAATAAATCGTTTTATCAGCAGTTCCTAGCTTAACATGTTTGTACTTTTACGATCAAAAACAATCAACAAATTAAAACTCAAAATGGTCAATAAATATCCCGTAACAACGGTCGAAATTCGACCATAATCACTCTAACTGACAAAATTCGACGATAATTTCTCAAAAGTCAAACTCACTGCCTTTAAACAAAATAGTATATATGGGTGTCTTTATACAAAACAATATATTACGCGCATAAATACCCGTTTGTTTAATATACTGTTTTGTAAAAAGGCACGCATATATACGGTTTTGTTTAAAGCAAGTTTCATTTTTGAGTCGTGTGTGTAATATAAACCACACGTCTTATTTATATGTGTGTCATAGTGTGTGTAATATTTTTTTTAAAATTGATTTAATGTATTTTTTATGCACAATTCAAAAAAAATATTAGCATTATCCAGTCATTCTCTATATAAAGTACGTTTGCCTAATTTCATACTCTTCCATCCGCCCAATTTTCGTAAAAGAAGTACACAGTTTTTGCTTCACGTATAGATAATAATTATTAATCTACAATTTTGCTGTTAAATTGTGTTCCATGGGACTAGTATTTTTGCCGGAAATCAGAAGGTAAATTACTTTTTCTTATATTTTTGTTAAATTCGTTTTTTTTTCCATTGGGTTCCATCCTACAATAATATTTATTCACTTTTTACCGTGTTTAAAGGCTTATACCCTGGTCTAAACCTTTAACCTAACATTCAATTCCTTGACTACTAGCTAAAAATACGAGGAACTTTACTCAATAATTATGACAGCAGTAGTCGTATAACCTTAAACTATTTATTTAAAATTCGTTTCATATTCTTACTTTTGTAGTTTTTCGTATAGGCTACCTTTATTAAGACATCTATTTATGAACAAAATAAAAAATTGAAAATTTGAATAACAAAATTATTTTCCCATATACAGAGAAAGTGTACAACCAACACGTTCGCCTTAAATAAGCTAAAAAGAAGCAAAAAAAATTCCACATTTTACGATACTAGTTTTACTTAAGTAGTATCCGTGTATATCTTTACTATGTATGTATATGATGTTAGCTTAAGTAATCTGAAGTAACAACTTAAGTAACAATATTATAATGTACAATATATAACTTAAAGTGTATCTAAGGTGTAAATTGCCTGTTTGTAAATTTCTATATAAAGGTGTAATAAACAGAACAAATTTATGTTTGTTGGCACTAACTTTGACACAACAAAGTTTTTTTTTTTTTTTTGTTGGTTTGTTTGTTTGTTGCTTTTTAATTCTCACACACAAATATATATTTATCTCTGTTTTACAATCTTTATATAATTTGATGATAAATAAAGAGAGCTATACATAAAAGTTGACTTAGTTAACTAATCTGCATATCTTTTTAATATACACAATGAATATAAAATCCTGTGAATGCCAATTTGTGTGTGTGTGTGTGTGTATAGACTTTAGTGAGTGGATGCACTGATAGTCAGACGGACAGATTATTAACACTGTTACAGCGGCAGTAATTATTATCTAGAACAAACAAAATAGCTACTGGATTTTATTTTAAAAACATCGATATCTTTCTATCTACTGTTCTATGGTTGAATTTTTTTTCGTTTGTTTGTTAACCTGACTTATTATTGGCTTTTTATATATGCATAACAAGGATATGGTCAGACAAGAATGAAATGATAAGTTATTTGTTCCACAAATAACATTTGTGGAACATAGTAGTGCTAGTATGCATCCTTTCAATCTTGTGCAGACGGTCAATTGACAGCTACTAGTGGCTTTGGAGAGGTATAAGCATAATTCATTTTTCACTCATAACTCAGCCCTAGAGGAGATTTTTATGCATGAGCCCAAAAATATTAAAAATTAATAATCTATTATGACAAACACTTCCCATCGGCAGCAGCGTTTGCCAAACGCTTTATAGCTTGATTTTTATAAATGATACTCAGGGATCTATTTCAATACCGTCCACGATCAGACAGAACTATCGTAGGCGCTGAGACTATAGGCAAAGGGACTTGAATTGTTACCTACCTTTGACACTCTGAACCTGTAAATTGTTGGCATAAAATTGTAAGTGTGCATACAGTATATACTAACAGTACCCTGCTCCACACAAAAAATAGATAAGGCCTGATGGCCCTGTTACTAATAAATGAATTTCACAAAAAATACTTAGATGCAATTGATGTATATTTTGGGTTACCCTTAATATTTTTTGATATTCCGATTTTGTAAAATATCTCAAAATTCTATATTCAATAATACTTAAAATTTAAATAAAATATGATTCATTAATGGCTATAACATTCCCATCTTGCTCGCCAATACCATATATACCTACCTACCTTTGCAGTTCATATTTACCTATTGATTTTGTGTAATAATTTAATTATAACAAATGAATAAGCGTTATTCAGTGGTTATTATATAACGACTACTGTTATTCATAAATATGGACATGAAATGATTAATTTATGAGAATATATTGAATAATGAGATTAATTGTTTAACCATTCTAAGGCCACATGTATTTAATGATAATAACACTCATAACCATCTAGAAATATAGATGAGTTATACTTCAGTAGAAAAAAATAACATCAAATTGATTTTTATTTGAAATCAAGTATGGGAAAAATACCTTTGTAAACCCGATATATATATTTATAGCGTATACAGAGTAGTCACAATTGAGGGAGCCAATATTTTCACTGATATCCAAACTATTTTGATCGCACATCTCTTATACCGAAAATAATCATAAATTATACTACCCGATGAACAAGGTTATTTGAAACATGAGTCTTTGCAACATAAGAAATGAAACCTTAAAATTTAACATGATTTACGTTGCCTTGTAGTCCCATCGACGTTTCTCGTCTAACGAGTTTTATTTCATATTTTTTAAAGTCACATTAAAAAATTTTTCAAAACCAGAAACTTTTACATTTGAATTTTTCAAATTTATGGGTTAATTAAGAAATAAATAAAAACCTAAAATAACACTTATTTAACGATTGAATTTGTGCAGTTCGAAAATTCATTTTGATAAATGGTAGCTTGTGCATAATCAATTAAAAGCAATAACAGATAAAAATAATATCACAATATTGATCTAATATCTAATGGTTATACTCTTCATGGCCAATTTGTTTTTAATTCTATTATAAAAAACAATTAATAACATTGTAAATAGTTTGCGATGCTCTATAAAAACAAAGCTATAAACCCATTATTTAATGAACAATTAAAAAAAATTTAATAAATAATTATACTATCAAAAATACAAAAAAAAAAAAAATGAAAACAAAAAAAATTATTATGATGTTTTTACCTTGAGACAATAATATAAATATTAAAATTAATTATTATTTGGTAATTTTGAGTTATATTTTAAAAGAATAAAAATTATCTATGCTATAAATAAAATAGATAATTACCAACATAAAAGGAAAATTAAAAAAATTCATGTAACCACCACATGACTTTCTTGTACGTTGATAAACTAAAGTCTAAATAAATTAAAAGACATTTGATATTATTATCATTTTATCTGATAATCGAAACTTGTCTTATTGCTAGCATTCAAGGGCGTAATAAAGAGATATCCATAACCTAAATTTAAGCCTTTAATATTTGACGACAAAATCAACAAGCGGTTCCTTTACATGATATTGAAATTACATTGAATATTGAATGACACTAAATGTAAAAGAATCGATCTATCGATCAGTTGATCTCTGAGAGAGATTTAAGTGATAACTACAAAATTACTAATCGAATATTCATTAATATGTGTTTTGGGTCATAAAGGTTTTAGTTATTTTAACATATTTTTCATAAATATTTAAAAATGTACCCGACGATTGTGTCGCGATTATAAAACTTCTTTTACATTGTGCAAGGAAGTAAAACCAAATACACGAATTGATTATTGAATTTCAAATGATATAATCAGCATAGTTTTTTAAGTCTTAATAAATTATTATGAATTAACTGAACAAGAATTTATTGAACTGTTTTATTGAAAATCATTTAGTATGCAGTTCATGATAATGTGAAAATTCCCACTGAAAAATGGTAAATGATTTTTTCCATGTTCTATAATAATGTTCAATTATGTAGAATTATATGTTATTACACTTCGTTCAGGAAGAAAAATTAGGAATTTTCTTAATTCGCCAACTTAGCCACATAATGGCTAGTTGTAAACATATTCTCTGTAACAGTCCGAGTTATTTGCCACTTAAAAAGTTAAATTTTATAAAGCGTGAGAAATTTTAATAACATGAATTGAAGCATATTGAATTCATCAATCATATTTTTGCCGTGTTATAATCACCAATAATAAAATATTTAAATAGTGATACAAAATATAAATAATTAAATCATAAGTTTGTATAATTCTTATGAATTCTTTGAATATGAATCAATAATTATTACACAATACAAATATAGTGATTTCTTAATATTGATTTAATATGAAATAAATATTGTACATATATTTTCTTGTTATATAGTCATTAATTATTATTATTTTTAATCCATTAAAATATTGACCTTCGTACCTAAAAAATCAATTTATTAATATCATCTTTATATTTATAAATAATAAAATTATTTTATAATATTTATATTTACAATGTCAATCATTAAAAAGTACCATTACCAACATTTTTCAACGAATAATTCATTTAGTAAGTGCGAATAAATAATATAATACGATGTGCATCATAACAGAAATTCAAGATCTATTGTTATCTAGCTATCTAGCCTTCTAAGGCTTTCGCGTTTTTACCGAATTTGAATAATTTCAAATAAGATTTCAAAATTTTATTATATCTATGGGTACACATTTCCTTTATTTATAAAATTTTTTTTTTCAATCCAGAAACATTGATTTTTAAATTGTTTCACAAAACAATTTTAATTTTTTTTAATCAATAATAAATAATTGATGTTGACGTTTAGGGGAAGGGAATTTTTTTCACACTGGAATAGAAGTAGTCGATTATTTAGAAATTTACGAATACCGGTCAACAATTGCCACCGTTCTAGATTTTTCAGAAAGGTAAAATTTTAACACCTTTTAATTTTTTTAAATAATAATATTATTTAATAAAATACAAAAAAATATTTTTACAGTTATTCCGCCAATCAGATTATCAATCTGCGCAAGCATGGACATAAAAGTGTAAATCACATTTTACTATTTTTCATTTTTATTTTGTTAAATTATTAAGCGACAAATGAAATAAGATAATTTCGTTCGCTAACTTCAGAGAGCCAGATTAACATTAAAGTATTAGAATTAAATAATTTAAGTATTAGTGTATATACATAATGCAACACAACGCATTATGAAAATGCACGTTACAATTACTGATGTGCGCTACAACTAATGTGATCTAAGCCTTAAACAATCATAAACACTAGGTATAATTGATGGAATTAATTATAGTTGGATAGTTTGCATAAAACCACATAATACCAAACTCTCTCGTGGAATATAAATATTTATTTATTTTGTCAGAAGGACACCAAATATAAATATGATTTATTTACCAATTTTTGTTGTTAGTTTTTTAATAAAATTTATTATGCTTATATTGATAAAAAAGAACATTAAGAATATGAATTATTTTTAATTTGTATAAATTTTTATAAAAATATCTTATTAAAATGTGTGTTTTTTTTTTAATTTTTTAAATATACTTAAGTGATAATTTATTTACAAAACCGCTTCATTTGGTAATTCACTATCACAGAAGGATCACTTCTATATGTATTTAAATAATCATAAATCTTGAGATTTTTATAATCTTCTTGTTCATAAATTAAAAAAAGGAAAAAATTAGTTACCCAGAAACTGTGTAAACTAAACGAATTTCCTCTTAGGTTTAATCTAAATATTGTATTTGATGATCCTTTTGGTACGTCGTCAGATTGATTGAAACAATGTAGTAAAATTTTAAACCTTGTACTTTCAATCTTATAAAAACGAGGACTTAAGACCAATTAAACAGCTTAGAGCTGAAAATTTTCCTTTCTAGCTCTCTTTTGTAGGCTCCCTGATTGTGGACAGGGATATACATCGATTTTGACAGACTCCTTTTGACATTTCTTATATTAAAATCAGCTATGATTGTATAAAATCATGCAAAATATTATTCAAATTGTATCTTCAATTATATTCATATACTGAACGGTATCAGAATTATTGGTACAAACAAATAGCTAATTTTCTTGTATAGAAAGTTTCTTGATACTTGCCTTTTATGATTTATATGGTCAAAACTTAGTTTAAAATAAATTAAATTTGATAAGAAATGTGATCCTTCTTATTGTAATTGCGGTCCTTCTCATACTCATTTAAAAAAAAAAAAAACATCATGATTATAATACATAAATTTAATGTGTGGTCATACCGGCGTTTTATTTGTGAATGTACGTTCAAACTAACGTTCGGTAGAAGTCCGTTTTAGAATTGTATTGTTCAGTTTTTGTAACTCACTTACAAAACAAATGCTATCAAAGAACTACCTAATTAATCTATTTCCGTGTGTCTGTACATCCGCCTTCTCGTCATCTTGATAATACAAATTTCTTTACATTATTATATAACAAGGTTAGGTTTTTTCTTCTATCTTTAATAGTTCAAAAATAAGATCGTAGATCGTCATGGATCCATTGAATCAAACTGACCCATTTTGCTTATGCATGAACTTGATCTTACTATTTATGTTTAAAGTCGCTATCTCTTTTCGTTTTTGAGCTATCTTGTTGACGGACGGACGGACCGAAATCGACTCATTAGATGATTTACACCTACACTAAAATTAACTAGCCAAATGTAATGTGAAATTTGGAATGCATAATCTTTACATAAAAACGGTAAGCTGGCCAATAATTTCATTCCGCAAAATCTTGCACGATTATATATATATATATATATATATATATATATATATATATATATATATATATATATATATATATATATATATATAATCGAGAAAGATTTTTCGGAATGAAGTTATTGGCCAGCTTACCGTTTTTATGTAATGATTATGCATTCCAAATTTCATTACATTTGGATAGTTAATTTTTGAGTTATTCGTGGCATATTTATTTTAAGTAAATTAACTTAATTATTTGATAAATGTGAATACAAATAAAAAGAATTAATGCAAATCAAATTTGGTTAAGATTATTACTATAGCAAGCAAACATAATACATGAAGGTATATACAATGTGACTATTATAACTGAATATTATGATGATCATTAACCAGGATTTATTATAATGTTAATTTCAATATATATGTCATTAGTATTAGACACGATTAGATTTCAAATAATATCTAACTTTTAAAAAAAACTAATACAGATCCGTATTTTTAATTAATACTTCTAGCAATGCCAATGTGTACGAATACATACAATTTGTACATTTGTAAAAAGAATTACTAATACGTACCAAAATTACTATAGTCGCGAACTTCTAATAAAATGATGCCGGGTTGGTAAGGTTCCGTAAAATCTAAATTTTGCGTATTTTATAAACGGAAATTATCACTTTGTTCTTCACTTCATTCAAGGATTGAGACCTATATTATAGTGTGTGACGCATTTTCGAAAGTTTATTGAAACTGATGGCCGCCCTACGCCCATTCATTTCAACAAACGTTAATATTAATCGACCTCGATTTAATTCAATGTAAAGTTGTAATGGTCGACAATTTGTATATCCGATTTTGCATTAAAATAGATACTTGGGTGACCAACCACTTGCCTGCTATAAAATTTACAAAAACAATGTATCATTTATTCAGACCTTCAAGTTCTCATCTAGCAATATTGTCTTTGCTCAGCATTACTTTTCCTCAAAACAGAACGAAGAGAAAAAGACAATTTTATGATAAATTCGTTTTAAAAGAAATATTCCTGACATAATTCGTCAAATGAATACATAGCTGTATTACATAAAACGTAGACTTGCTGAACACTTTATTCTTCTGTATTATAATATTTTGATTAATATACTTTATGTATAATATAGTGGTAATAATATTATGGTAATTAACAAAACAAGAACTTATTAAACTCAATAATAGTTTAAGTTAATATACAAGAAGAGACTGCACATTATAATGATGTACCCAATAGTAATAATCAAACGACCTTGATCATTGTAATTATATACTTATAGATCTCTATATTATAATTAGACTAACAACTACTTACTATCTTTATACATTTTACCTTACCTTTATTATGCGGCGAACTACACGAATTGATTCACTATCTGTCATTTTATCCAGTTTTATTAAAATGCAATGATTCGTCATTCATAAAAGATCAGTATTTTTTGTCAAATGTGAGCATAAAATATAAGCCCTTGTTTCAAAAATTTAGCAAAAATCGGTATAGAAAATCCACTTAGATTACTACTACAAACAATTCTTATATCCATGAAAATTCAACTTAACTGGTGAAACCGTTTCGCAGTTTAAATAAACACATTAATTCCTCACGTACACGTGATTTGTCTTTGATTTAAATATCAAACAAGATAATTCAATTATTTACGAAATGTGATCTTTTTTACGGGGGGCCAAAACTCAACAAAATAACGTGAATTTTGCAAGGCATTTTGTTTTACCGGTCTCCTTTCAACATTATTTTTGTATTTGTTCATCAATTTTTAAGAGAGTGTTTGTTTAATTGTCCGGGCTTCTTCATTTAAGATGAATTTTTCGAGGTTCTGATTTAAGATAATTTCATTTCATTTCGTCAGTTATTCCAAGATTCCCCGTTGAACATATCAAGAAATACTCTAAATTTTAGTTGAACAAACAACCTCACCTCCTCACATAAGTCATAATGCAACGACTTTGATTGGGCTTGGTGGGAGGATTATTAACTGATCTCAAATATATTTTAAGGATAAAAGTTTTCCTTTTCTTTTCAAATGCCAAACAAATCATTTGTACTCAACGTTTATTTTCTACAGCTAAATGTAATAAATATTTTAAAGAATTGAAAAATTTAAATGCTCAAGTTTTCAGTTTATAAAATTATTATACAACATTTAACCACTTATTTAGAAACAATATATTTTGAGAGACAATCTAGACAAACCACTGTTACATCAAATTGATATATTCAATTAGGATATGATATTACAATAATACGACAAAACTATTGTTTGAAAAATTATTTATTATGTGTATTGGATGAATAAATTTAAGCAATGATAGAATTCTGCAGTTGCATATAATATATATGATTATTATAAAAAGCAATCTAATATGCTAAAATTAACTAACTGTGTGCTCATCTTCACAATTCACTTTACTCGGTCGGTGGGTGCATCATCATACTACATTCTGTAATCTGTATAAATTATTTATATACATTATTTAATTTAAATAAATTATATAATTAGAATTAAATAATCATATTTATAATATTATTTACATAGCTCTGTTTTACTGTAAAACATTTGCATGTATTTTACATTCTCGTAATATGAAAATTATAACATAAAACAATTGATAAGAAGGCTAATTAAAATGTATTTTGTTAGGGCCTTTTTTGGGTTGATTTTAAAGTAATTATATTTTATTAAAGTTGAGCTGGAAAATAGTAAATAAAATCTATGTTATTTAATCTGTGTATCTTTATGTTTTGATTACAAAAACGAAGAAAACCCAGAAACCATTGGAAAATATATGGAACCTATCCATACTTAAACGAAATTGTAAATAGAAAGGTCTTGTAACGAATAGCATTTCACACAAGGTACCATTACTAATCAAAAAAATAATGTTTTTTGAAATATACTAACAGTTGTTTTAATACCCGACATATTGTTGAGTATTATTTTGCTCCAACACTTTTGCTCCAATTTTGTCCATGTCTTCAATATTAGTTAGCATGATAAACTTTTAAAAACTCTAACATATTCTATGCATGTATATATCGAGTAACTATTCAAAAAGTGGGTATGAAACACAACAAGATTAGAAAAAATCCATTAAGTTTAACTCCTTCGTCTGAAAATGAACATTTCTATGAATTATATCATTTTTTTACGTTTTTTTATTTAATAGTTGTATATAGAGGGTTAAAATTTATTATTTATTATTATAAATTTTTATTTTAAATTTATTAATTTTCAGATGCAATTCTTAAATTTTGAAAAAAAAAACCATATTGTGATTATATCAAGAAACCAAAGGTATGAATAAAATATATGTAATAATCTTTGAATATAATCTTTATTATTATTTAGAAAGGTAGATTTTGTTTGTTGGATAATATGCAAAAATATATAGCAAAACAAATTGTTTTAGAAAAAGACGATATTTTATGTGATACATTCATTTTTACTCCCATTGAAAATCATAATTTTCTATAGGCATATATTTTCTATTTTCTATATTATTTTTATTTTTTATAATAAACAAGAGACAAAACACAGTTTAATTTATGCACAATAAAAAAGTACAATACATGTTTTTAAAAAAAACTAATATTAACTGTCATGTAAAAATTCCTTTAATCCACAACGTAAAATTAATTCTTTTCGTTCAAATATATTTCAAGGCCGAACTCTTACAATCCAAAAATCCCACTTTTAAAAAACTTGCTAAAACTTGTTAATGACCGAATTTATAATATATCCCGCACAGTTGATGAACAACGAAAAACGGCATGACCATCACAGAAAAGTTCTAAAGGCACAACCAATGTTTCTTCGAAAATCATAAACTCCCGAAGAGCAAGCTTTAAACCAGAAAGACAAAGCTAAATATTTCTTTTGGTCTGTTTTAATCTATAGGAGGAACAACTTAGCAATCACACAAACAGGTTCAAGTGAAGTTGAAGATCGAAAGGTAATAAGAATAATATATGAAGCAAGATGGCTTATATGAAAGAACAGAGAAATATTAGACCGACTGGGGAACCAATATTGAGAACCTTTTGCTTGGAGATGAATGGTGGAAAGCCAACGCTGGGATGTATTATCGCTCAATGATGTTGAGGTATATTTTAAGGTAAATAAGTAACAGAAGTTATTTGATGTAAATATTACATCAACTTGATTATTTATTTATTTATTTAAAGTTAATTTATATTTGCATGGTTTGTTTATTGTATTTTATGAATATCTGTATAGAAGATACAGTCAACCAATCGACAGACCGACTGACTGAACGACGTAGGTAAGTTCTAATTTATTATTAATTCATTATAATTATATTTTTAATATGAAAAAAAAACTGTAGAAAATGATTATTATTTACATTTAATGATGAACTCAATTAGTTTCGATTTCAAAATCATTATTTATTTATTAGACTCGAAGAGGTACCTAAGCAATAGCATCTAATACTAGGATAACTCTATGTATTTATACTGCCTAATTAGTCAACGCATTGACTCCCCAAGTACAGATAATATTCTCTCTTAAGTGAACATTTCTTTAAAAATCTTGAAATAACTAAAAGTCCAAAAATTAAATTAACATTAAAATTTAATCAAAACTAAATACACAGAACTAGCTCTTTTCGAAATAATCAAGTTATAAATAGGAACAAGCACTCTTTGAATCATTAATTTTAAATTTAATGTGTTCAATCAAAAAGTCGCACTTTAGATAATTTAATTTTTTACCTTCATTTTATTACTTCTGATCATTAATCTTATTCCTTTTTAAAAGTTGCTATGTCAGTTAATCCTTTAAGGTTACAAAAATATTTTAATTAGTTATAATTATGCTTGGAATTAAAAAAGTGATAATTCTTTTATCATTTAAAACAAAATACCGTATAGCTAATTTGCATACATAAATTAATAATAAAACAAATTTTAATGAGTTAAAAAAATATTAAATTTAAGTTATGAATTTTAAATCAAAGTCGTAATAAATTTAGGTTTATGAAAATATTAAAATGAATGTTTATATATAAAAATAAAACTACCCGCCACGTTGCTACCGTATTTGTCAAAGGCAGAGACTACTAAAAGAGTGAATGTTTGGCGTCCGGACAAAAATGTATTACAATCCAATTAAAGCTATTTTTTCGAGGAAAACTCTCGGATTTGCATAGAATCTGAATTCCGATTTCCTCTCCTTCGGAGCAATATCTTTTGATGGAGATATTGCCCTGACAGGGATCATTCTCTATGTTCATACCCTGACTGACCACTTGAAGTGGTCAGTCAAGGTCTACTCCTTCAGCTAATTTTCTCATAATTGTAAACGTTTTAAGATCTTAAATGTTCAAAAAGTCATAAATGTTTGCCCAACAATAGTTTAATCATAGAATGGTTTCACCAAAGGGTTTAATGGATTTTGCAAAATGTTCACCTCCTTTTGATGAAAGGCACAATCCCCGAAGCAAGAATGGCCTTTGGTCTAAAAAGCTAATTTCATTCGCAAGAATATAAAGGTCTCTAGCCTTGTTTTAAGCCTACGACATAGTGTTTTACGAACAATATTCATTATATATTACTGCTAAAAATGTCCTAAATTACAAATATCTTGAATTTAGATAATTATTTATTTTCATATAAATTACTAATATTCCACACATAAAATACGATTTTACCTTGAAACAGAATATAAGAATAAGAAATTGGCAATTTTTTTAAGTATTTAATTAAAATAATATAATAAAATCATTAATATATAATAATAATTAACCAACCTGTCAGAGATGGATCTAAATCGAAAACTATATTTTATCTACACAGTCATTTCTTATACATTTAATTTGAGTTATTTATTAAGTATTTTAAAATTGATTTATTATCAGTGATGATTTATTTTCATATTGTACATGATAATACAAGAAACAATGTAATATATGGATAACATCTGCGTCAAACCTCGGCATTAAGTTTTATCGAAGCTTTTAAAGAACGTTTTTATACTCAAAATACACCTAGTATTATGTCAGAATGTATTAATTTAGTCTAAAGTAACCAAAGAAAATATTGAGAGATATTGAGCTGAAATTAACCCATAAAAGTTAAAGGAAATAAAAAATATCAATACATTAAATATGTGTTTCTTAAAACGAACAACTTGTGTTTGAAACATTTTTCATTAAGCTGTTTTGATTCAACACAATTTCAGGTCAATTCTGGCGAATAAGCACGTAAAACTACAATTCCACACAGCATATTTAGTGTAGTTTATCAATACTAATCTTTCAAACCCTGAACCATTTGTCAAATATCTAAACAATGTTATTTTCATTTGTTAATTTTTGTTTCAAAATTTTATAGCACTAGAGAAGATCACAACTTCCAGTGAATTATTAAAATACCTACATATTATGTTCAAGTCTAAAACGTGCACAATATATAAAACCAGTCTCAAGTTTATTCTTAATATAAACTTTGCTTCAAATTAGACTTTTCACTATCAGCTTTTTCTCTAAACATTTAATAAATTTCGATTTTTACCCCAATATCCTAGATCAAACTTTTTTTATAATACATACAAATACGTATTTGATTGCAAAATAGTTATTCTTTAAAAAATTGTCGAGATTATTTTCTTATTAAAAATGTACACCATCGTTTAAAATAGTATATTAATTTAAATACTATTTTTCAATATAAAGTATTTGAAAATCGCCGCTGGATAAAATTTTTATATTATAGTTACAAAGATTCATAATGCAAAAGTCCATGCGCATATATAACAATTTAATATAACAAATGAAGACAATATGAATATGAGAAATAAATATTTTTCAACGCTATCATATCTAAATATGATAAACATTACTCTTAAGTTGAGATTGGGATATTCATTTTAAAATTTCGATTCAAAAAAATTAGTATTTATTTTATTTTATAAAGGTTTGTTTACTTACAAATAAGTCTAATGGTAAATGGTAAAAAACCGTACATTAATGCAAATGTCTCAGTTCGTTATTTCAAATTGAATGTTGTAACATTTGTCTTATTCGCCACATAATGTTTACTTCATCGCATGTAAGCTTTTCTTTCCCCAAATCCAAGGTGCTTCCGTAAACCACTTGGATTTCATAAACCATTTCCCATAAACTTTTCCATAAAAATATTTGGTTTGAATTTCAATTTTTATAAAATATGAGTTGCATATATTTAAATAAATCCCTCCCTATTCCAACTTCACAACTTATCTGGTTTGACTATCGAGTCAAGACCGAAATAAGATGACCTCGAGATAGAAGAATTTTCTGCAAAACGGCATGACAAGTTTTACTGACATATCCAAATGTTGATATCTTTCCCTTACCATACACCCCGAATTAATTACCGAAGTAAGCGGATAATATTAACGGCCGTACCAGTCAAAATTTTAAGAAATTGAATTTTTATTTGCACTCATAAATAGAGAGGGAGTTATGCACTTACAAGTTCCTCTTATTCTTTTAAACATAAATGAATCCACGTAAATTTTCATGGATTCAGCCAACCAGAATTTGTATATACAAATATATTAGCCAATAGCTCTTAGACTTAACAGAATATTGTTTAGCTTACACACTGATTGAACATTGAACATGAAATAAATTGAATTATTTCACACGTCTCATTTTAATTAAAATGATAAATTAGAATATATAATTTATTTATTTACAATATCTGTCTATAAATAATTTAAACTAATTGATCTATATTAATCATTTATATAAATAAAATATTATTATTATTATATTGCGTTTTATATAACATATATATAAATAATAAATACGAATAGATAAACAAAAATAAATATACATGAGTTATAATAAATGATTTTATTCTGAACACTAAAATTTATCTATCGTCTTTAGAAGATAGAATCGTTTTGCAAGTAGCTAATCAATATTATTTTCAAAGTAATCTATCTGTATTATTCGATTTAATTGATTTGTCATTCTGCAATATGTTATAATGTGAAGATTTCTTGATTTATGTGGATTTTTTTGTCTAAAAATAAATCAAACAATGTTTTAAGCACAGAAAGTTAGCGCACAAGGTAAAAATTTGGTCATTTTTAGATTAAATTAAGTTTCTAAAAATAACCAATAAAATATTATAAAAAAATTTTATTTGTTTAATATATAAATTTTGGCCGTAATTAGTTCATTTGTGTTTGACCGTAAGTCTAACTGTCCAGCTAAGCCGATACAATTATGGTGGCATATTCTGGACCTAAACTGTGATCTTAACGTCCTAATTGAACACAATGATAAATATTTGCTTTTTAAACGAACTTTTGTTGGAAGTTATTTAACAAATAATTCGGTTACTTTCACCTTCACTTATTCACATAGAAATTACTTGAGATACTTGTGTAATTATGATTACACAAGAAATACAAAAAAGGGGGAAAATTGAGTATTTTTCATTTTAAATTCTATACTAATCATTATTACTGTTATCCTAGAGAACATATCAGAAAACACGAACTACCCGACCGTTCGTAACGTTAATCTCGCTATTTATTGGATTGACTAAATATTAGTTAATTGCTTAGATCCGCGACATATGGTTGACCATCAATATTTGATCTAATCATTCATAAGCATTCATAAAATACTTTAAATATCCAGCCTGTACAGTTATAAATAGACATGTAATGTATATGTTTAGAATAAGTCTCCCAAATTTCAGCCTGCTATCTTGTTTCGTTATTAAGATATTTTGATGGCTGACGGGTGTATGGTAAATGGACTATTTAGGTGATTCTATGAGCACCAATACTAAAATATTGTCTGTGGCGTCAATATTTTCAGTTTGCAAATTGCTAGACTTTGGACAAAAATTAATTTGATCTGACACATTATGTCGAGTATAAACATGCAACAGTTATAAATTATGTTTAAGAGAAAAAAACAGCAATTATACGTTTGACACGTTGCTATTTGAAAATCAATCTGTAATATTAATCAATTTTTTAGTTCGAATACCTTGACATTTGAACAGAGAGTAAATAAATAAGATCATCAATGTAAATTGCATTATATAAAATCAACTGAAACAGTGTTTTTTTACTGAGCTTATAATATTAATTTCGATTAGAATTTATTCATCACATTAAAACTCTCCACATGAATTGAATTGTCGAATCAATAATATAAAGTATAAGCAATCATTAGTCATTAAAATTTAAATAACGATTATCAATTATAATATGACGATTATAACTGTATGTTTAAAATAATCAAACTATGCGAAAAATTTTTAACAAGGTGCTATTAAAATAAGCAATTGCAAGCATATCGTATCATTGTAAATATACATCTGAAATTTTTCTATAACCTACTTATGTTTAGTGATAAAACTTATTCCTCTACGGAAGTTCTCAAAAATTTTCAAAACTCAAAAAAATTTCAACTTGACATTGACGGAATATGTATTTAAAAACTTTGCAATTTTGACATTATTATTTATGCTTTGGAATTGCTTATTTATATGAATAAAATAATTATTTTCCCCAACGCCAGAAAAACCATATGAGACTATGATAAAACATTATACGAACTTTTATGAAAAGTGAACAGCTTCTACTGAGTAGAAAATAAATGAAAAATTGCCAAAAAAAAGTATTAAAGGTAACGTGATTAAAACTGTATTATCAAGAAAGATAATTTGTATTATTGAAACATAGTAAAAATTGAAAACATTACACATCTGACGGGGGTCGAGCTCGGGACCATCCAATTTCTGGTCACCATATACTACGATACCAACTTCACCTTGTGTTATATGTAAAATGGTTACAAATCTCGCTATTTTTCATGTAAAAATTCTTAAAGATTATCTTTTGAGGTAGATAGGACATTTCTATTTCTCTAAAAATTGACATAGTGTGTTAATACAACAATAATTTCCTAAAATATCGTTGTAGAATCTGACTGTCTTCTATTAAATGATAAACAGGTCGCTTATATTCATGGTTATATGAGTATTATTATTATGATTATTATTTATGTAACTATTATTGGACATATTTTATGATAACAAAAAAAAAAAACAAAAAAAAAACTGTAAATCATTTTCTTTCCTTTTATCAGTATGAGAATATCATGGATCACTTTATCACATCAGTAAGAACTACAATTTTTTCAAGGTTAATTTTCTATGTAAATGAAAAAAACTTGTGTAACCTTAAAATAAAACTAGTCAAGTTTATCATAAATATAAATTGCATCAAAGGTTCCGTATTTTTATAATTGATACATATTTATTAAAAAATTAACATATGACGTTCCTTTCTTTAAATGGAAAAACAACATTTTCGTCAACGTGTAAAGTAGATAGAACCTTTTTATTTAACTTCATATATTACTTTTAAAAAATTTATTGAAATTAATGTAAATGACTTTGCTATGACTTGTTTATAATTCCATTATGTCAAATTTTTTTCGTAATAAATTCTTCTTCAATGATAGTACTTAAAAGAATTCTTCTAAGTTTTAGATTTTTCATAGAACGTCTTCAAAGTTTTAGATTTTTTATAGAACGATTAGCTTGCTCTTAAAATATGCTTAGCTACACTACCACTTCTTGATTTGAGCTTAAATTCTTGATTTGAAATCATATGGTTTAGATAAAGTCATCCAGAGTTATGTATTCTCGAAAAATTTCAAGCGATATTCCAAAATCTGAATACTTATAGTAAATTTAATGATGTTTTTAGTTCACAAAGACCTTAATTACAGCAGACAGGATTTTTAGCGACTTTTTAAGTTTTTCACAGAAAGTACATCAAGTTTCAAAAAAATAACAAATTAATCTTTCTTTTGACAAAATTTTGTCCAAACAACGGCTTGGCACCAGAACCCAAAAATGTCTTTAAAAAATGTATTATGTCTATATATTATTTTAATAAAAAGCTCCAAGTTTTGAATTAAATACAATAGAATTTAAATAATCCAGATTTTAGACTAGTATCAATTAATGAATTAAAAGTTTATTTTCTGTATACTGAACCACTAAGAACTAAATAATATTAATTATAAGTAATTATAATGGCGACAAATAAGCTAAAACAAATTAAATCCATAATATTCCAGTGATAATATCAGTTGATTTAAATATTATACAGAAAAGGATTAATATTAAATTAATTAAATAAAGTCTACTTTCAGTGTTATAATTCCAAGGATTCCAATAACTTATTACAATATATCATCTTCATTTTTAATTAATTACTTTATAACATTTTTTTATAATTGTATGCATATAATTAATATATATTGTGAAGTGAAGTGAAGTGAGTGTTGAATAAATAGATATATATTTATTCAAATATCAAGGAAATCTATATAAAAAAATTATTATGTTTATAATTACTATAAGTGTATACTGACTGCTCAATAATAAAAGATGCTGTTTGACTAAGAAATGCAAACATAAATTACATGATAACTAAGTTTTCGAAAAAAAAATAAGTAAAAATTAAGTAAAATTATAGTCAATGATAAAATGTTGATTTCAAAGTACCCAAAAATTAGTTTTATCATAGTTTTATCGTGCTCAAGTGATTGAGAGACTATTTACAAAATAATGATATTCACTGCTCTCCTACATTACTTATCAAAGCGCAAAATACAAAAGTAATATCATTGAGCCCATTTTCAGATTCGTCATCTTTTTCGTGATAGGTCATAAGAAAATGATTGAAAGCCACCAAAAGTAGCTGACTTTATTCATTTTTATAATTAAACAACAGCCACTTGTCACAATTTTTTATAGATATATATAATTGTTATACCGTCAATAAATTATTATCAGTTTTTTACGACCGTAAGAAAATTACTTTTGTTATCTAATAAAACGTTCGCTTCAAAATCGTCCAAAGAAGCAGCAATCACGTGTTAAATATGCAATCTTCAAAAGACATATTTTAAAAATTAATGCAGCAAGATATGAAAAAAAATTTTCAACAATGACACTTCTAAGAATGTGTATTAAAATTTTCTAAAACATTTTAAGAATGTCATTCGTAGAAAATTTTAATTATCAGTCCAAGCATATAACATAAATTCAATTTGGATCCTTCATATGCCAATATAAAAATTAAATTGCTTGATCGAATTTTGAACATCTTGGGTCTAATATATTGACATATTTGATGTTGCATCAATTCAAAGTTCTTGCAGACATTTTTCAAAATAATCGGTTTTCTGAATGAAAAGCTAAAATATCTACTAAACTGGCTAAT
This sequence comes from Chrysopa pallens, assembly GCA_020423425.1. Classification (NCBI taxonomy): domain Eukaryota; kingdom Metazoa; phylum Arthropoda; class Insecta; order Neuroptera; family Chrysopidae; genus Chrysopa; species Chrysopa pallens. Next base: position 64,236,562 of record CM035594.1, read on the forward strand.
TACTAGTTAAATCAATTTCAAATGAGAATCATTTTTGCATGTTTTTGGTCTAATGAGGTAGGGAATTTTTAGCGTTTCCAGGATAATAAATAAATAATAATAATTTTGCATCCAAAGTATTACAAATATGATAATAAAAATTGCAATTTTTTACGGAATCCTGAAACTTCTTCATTTTTATTATCACATAATTAATCCGTATTTTTTTAAATCAACAATCTGCGCTGTTGTTGTTGTTGTTGTTGATATCGATTTGTTTGTCTGCCACCAAAGTTAAAAATAAGGAAAAAAACTTGTTATCTCTCACTTTTTAGTTCATATATGTTAATATAAATCATTGCATTTAAATAACGTTTATTAATTACAATCTACCATAGACTTCAATAAAACTGATATAGATAACTCACTGTACACGGATATATTTTAGGATTACAAATAAAATGAATTTTTAATACCAGACATAACCGTACAAAATATATGAGGGTATATTAAATTAAGTCTAAAATTGGTTGGGGTAGACGATCAAACTATTAAAACGAAATCGATAGTTGGATTAAATCCAGCGCGTGGATTAAGATATGTTAAGTTGGTTACGTGGTGAATGTATAGATTTTACTAATCTGCTGATTTGAACGAGACACGTAAGAGAATGAAAGGTTCACAAACTTGCAAAAAAGATACGCCTAATGCGTCACGTTCAAATCGTCAGATTAGTAAAATGTACACTTTTCAGCACGTAATCAACCCGGAAACATATAGGCGACTAAGATTTAATGGACGTACTCAACAAGGGTTAAGATATCTCCCATATCTTCATCTGACACACTCGAGTAAATCAAAAAACTCTCGCTTGGGCTCCCCTACAATACTATTATCTTAGATTTGCATTTCTGGCTACAGTAAGCAACTGAAAGTTGAAAAAATGTTGCACTGGTCAGATCAAAAACCTTGAAATTTATTCTCACCATTTAGTATTCTATTTCAAAAAAAAATAAATAAACTTAAAGAAATTATCTTGGATATCTTTAAGTTGTATACCTTGATAATGAAAACACAATTTTCAAGTCCAAAGTCATATAATGCAACAACACCTTAATTATTTATCATAAAAATGCAATTATAATCTATGGGAGAAGAAAAATTAGAATAAAGCATTTTCATCTGATTATAATATGTAATAATATTATCTACTTATTAAATGCTATACCTCTATATCTAGAAAATATTAAAAAATGTATTGAATTTTCCAAAACTTGTACTGGCAAAAAGAAATTCGTTTTGAATGTTTCAGATTTTAATTATAAACTAATTATATAAAAAGCTTACTTCTGATGGCTCAGCCCAATGACGCACTATTACTATTTTGATTGCAGAAGAGGACCACTTCATCCCTGCCTAGATCACATTCAGCTTAAATAAAACACAAGATGCGTTGAGCTTCCGGTTAACTTTTTTTTTAAATATTATTCTACATGTACGTTTGGCTCCAAATGGTAGTAAAATTACCACGTTATGTAAATAAAAAGTTTTATATGGAGGTAATCTGGCATTCATGGAAAATGTTTAATAAAAGGAAATAGCAAGATAAAAAACACATAATAAATTACAAAGTACAGTTCTTAATTATGGATTTTATTGTTCTAATTTATGAACTAATAAAAACCAAAGCAATCATCAATTAATTATTCATTTATTATTGATTATGTTTTTTTTTTTCACTTTAGTTTTTTTTTTATCAAGGCTATGTAGTTCTCTTTTTTTTTATTAAATTTATTTTTAATTAGCTTGAAATTCTATCTGAAATACGTATATTCCAAAAAAAAAAAAAAATGTTTATTACGGAACATTTAACCAAAAAAATTAATTTACATAATAGAATCTGTTAAATATAGTTTAAAAAACACTTGAAATAACCTTGAATTTATTTACATTTTGTATGAAAGAAGACCCAGTTTTTTTATCAATAGAGTTTTTAGCGAATTTCTTCTATAATGAAAATTTGTTCTTGGTTTTGTACCGACAATTCAATTTTAAACTAGAGTTGAAGCCTTAAAAAATGATAGAAAGAAGAAGAAAATTATAGTAGGATAAAACCTATTGGAAACGGAAAATAATATGATAAACATAAAAGGAAAAATAAATTACGGGTGATCGTGAAGTGTGCAAGGGGTGAGTTTTTAAGGATAAAACACGGTTTATTTCGATTTCCGGCAAAAATACAAGTCCTTTGGAAAAAAAGTTAAATAGCAAAGTTGTAGGTACTAAAAAGATCTACAACTTTTGTATTTACACTTTTTTCACATAATCTCAAAATTTTTCGATAGAAAATTAGGGTGCTTTTTCGAAAAAAAAAAAAAAAAAAAAAACAGTGTATTTGGAATATAAAAAGATAGTTATGGTTTCACCAAATTTCGGAGAAAAAAAATAAAAAACCAAAAACTTGGTTATTTCAATTTTTACATAAATTTTGACATTATGCGAAAAAAGTGTATAATATAAGTATATATTTATTCGCATTCACCTGAATGAATCCCACAGACCACAAAACCGACGGATCCGAAACAAACATTGGTCAGGAAAACCATGACATAAAAATTTTTAAGAATTGTGGAAGAAATAATTTTTTTTAAATAGTAAAACATATTTAAAAATTCATACTAAGATGATCTCAAAAGGCTTGAGATTTTCTCAATAGTTTTTAAGACTCTTTTCCATGTAAAAGCATTTCAATCTCGACATATTGAAACATGAAGTTACAAGTGTATGGTAATAAATTAAAATGTCACAAATAAAATCTATGAACTAAATTGCACATTATTTTGTAATATCCCATTGTTTTAATGATGAATTTGTTTATAAAATCAAATTAACTTAAATACAAATAATAATAACAAAGTCACAAAAAATATATTTGAAATCGTAAGTAATCAAAACAAAGACTGTATTTTATAAATATAAAATAATTCTTATTTGATGATTATTAAACATTTCCGTTCCATTTTATACAAAAGATTTGCGTGCTAATTTCAATTTCATTATAGTTTTTTTTTTGTCGCTTTGTACTTTTGATTCTTAAATATAGTGTAAGAGAGACAAGTCTGATTCTTGTTCAATATTCAAAACGAAATTATGAATTATAAGTCTTGATTTTTTGCAATATATTTATAAATTTCTTGTTTGATGGAATTTATCATAGTTGAAGGAAATTAGGTAAAAACATCTAATCTTGAAGAAGCAAAACATGATCTGGATCTTGATCAAACAGGGTGATCAACAATTGTTTCGTAATTACATTTAGAAAATCTCAAATAATTTCGTACAATTTTTTTAAGCTGTCTAACATTTACTTTACAATTAAGATCCCAAAAATCCATGGTAATCCCAATAATCCTAATAATCCCAATAATCCAAATTAAATTAAAAATAAGAACCGATAAATAAAAACATAATGCAATTAAATATCCAAAATGATAATTGGACAATTTCTTGAATTTTTGCGGCAATAATTACTTTTATTACAAGAAATTACATTCTAGTCATTTAAAATAATACTTTCAACTTTGGTGATGGCCGAGAATTTGGTGATTCTTTGGAGGAGATTACTTTTTCACTTAGTTTGCAAATAAACTGAATCTGCCGCCCGGTAGTAAAATTTATCGTCTCAATAATCGAGACTACTTGTAGGGAAAACACTGATCATAGTTGGCACAATTGCTTAGTTATAACTCTTTAAAGCCTAGTATAGTGAAGTTGAGAACATATTTATTTCTATACTCCAAAACTAGCGCATCAAAAAGGAAAAATGATGAATCACATTTTAGCTATGCATAAATATTTTTAAATATTTATGAGCCTACTTTCTATTAATATTATAATAAAAACACAGGTGTCAAACGATGATTACACAATTTTAGATCATCTTATTTTTTTCAGTCACAAAAATCATAATTTATAGTTTATTTCTAATTTTTAGATGGTTTTTTTTTTGTAAAACGATCGCATTATATACATCGTTACGAAAGTGTTATAATAAATGACAATCTTTTTATTTTTTTTTTTATTTGAGAAAATAAAATTTATTAAATTAGTTATAAAAAAAATTTTTTTTAATGCCTAAATAAATTATAGTTTATTAATAAGGATTAAATAATATAATACAAGATTTTAGATATTATATTTTTAGTATAACGAATAGAATAGTTGTGAATCTTACAGTTTGATTTTTAATCTTAATTTACGAGATTACAAAATTTCATTGCTTTTATAAATAAACCGGACCAACATAAGTTTCAACCGACTTGAAAAATGTGATTTGTTTCACCTGTGTGAAATGAATTTTGACTCATCAGTAATTTTCTTTAAAACATTTATGTGAGAAGAATAATACGTATATTTACACTACTCGAACTCCGAGTAGTATTTATACTACTCGAGTTACCCTATTTGCAAAACACATTATTATTATTATTATTATTATTATTATTATTATTATTATTAATATATATGTATTTATAATTGTACGGACTTGCATATTTAGGATATTTTATGAATGCTAATCATTAAAACTTGTTCATACTCAATACTGTACCATAATATCGAATATCATAACAATTCACTCTGTTTGTTATTATTTTCTCTTGGTTTTTATTTATCCTTTATACAATACTTCATTCTCTTCTAATTTTCTTTCAAATCTGTTGCAAGTTTTTTGTGATATCATAGAAAATTGTTCGGAGGACACTAAATTTTATATGCTATGACTTTTGAATCCGCAAAATTTTTGCTTAATTATCTTTGCCAAACATTTTGTATCAAAAAGATAAGGTTTTGTCGTGAAAAAACAGGCAAAATTTGTCAAAAAGTAGTTACACGATAGAATGAACAACCTTAAAAACCAAATAAATAAATTCAAATATGATTATTAAATTAAGTTACTGTTATTTTATTATTTACTATTTTATTATATTATAATTTAATTATTACACAACCTGTTGTAGTTTGTTACTACAAAACAATTCACAAACATTCATTCTATTTATCCACTTGTTTTTTGTCATGTTTTCAAATTATATACATTTTAAAATTTTCTCATAAATAATAAACAATAATTGTATTATTTATTCATTTATTTATTTGTATGAATACATATAAATAAATCTATGTTTTTATTAAATATATTATTATTATATGTATAGTTCGAAGATAGAAAAACGAAAACACTAAAAAAAAAATGGTGCGGAATACTCACATTACTTCTATATTGATATTAATAGAAATCAATTTGTATTATATATACATTTATGTATTTATTAATTGGTTCTTGTTTCACGTAGACCAGTCTGGACTACTTCAATTAAATATCTTATATTTTAAGGGTAATTGGTTTTGTAAAAGTACTTAAGCATCATCATACTGCAATGTCATATTTGTTATTTGACTGAAATTAATTTTGCCATAGTTTAGATCAAAATATCAAACTAAATAAACTAACATAGCTCGCAAATTCAATTAAAGTTGACTCAAAAACAAAGAAGTTATAAGCTATAAAGGATTATTTTTCATGTCTTTCATGAAATCTCTTTCAAATTTCGTTTCAATTCGATTAATTCAATCTTAATATGAAAATCTTTATTAAATGTGAATTTGGAATAGAAACCTGTTGATTGGTTGATTGATTGGCGGTGCAGAGCATCACGAAATTAACAACGACATCTCGGAGAATTCATACTTCTGATGATTACTTTGTAGTCAAAATACGTATTTGTAAAATACAAAAATATAAAAAGTGGATGTGGGAAATTGGGGCAAAACATGTTCTGTTGGAATGCTGTATATGACATTTGTAACTATTATTACAGGTTTCATGCAGAAATTTATTAAGCAATTTGACGAGTGAGTCAAAAACTAGCAAATAAAATAATGCTAGACCTATGGACCGAAGCGGTGAAGCGTTACAAGATTGTGGCAAATATAGAGGAAGAATGTTCGACACTTGACCGGTCAGCTGATTTTCGGGAATTAAAAATGGGTTTATATGTATATGGTGGTAACAACTGTATTACATCAATAAATAAAAACAACTCCAATATATTATGGCCTAAATTCAGCAATGACAAATAAGTAAATATACACTTCAAATATTATGATGAGGTAAAAGTGACAGGTGGATTAAAGACAACCAAAGTCAAATATGCAATCTAAACTGTTACATGCCATGAAAATGAGAAAATGTTAACGAAGAGGGAGATTTAATCCTTTTCATATAATTATTCTGTTCAATTTGTTTTACTATATCATTGCAGTCTATACTAACTGAACAAAAGAGGTGTTTCAATGAGGAATGCATATTGCCTTTAAGTAGATAATGCCATTTTTTAAGAAGGACATTCGTATACGCATTTAATAGCAGACTACCAGAAGTATTTTAATCAACGACATTATATTTGACCTGTTACATACGATAACATATCTATTGTATATTGTAAAATATTTCAGTTCGCGTTTATGAATAAATTAGAATATTTAATCGCTAAAAATTATTCAAAAATTTACAATACAATTTTTTACTTATCATTGAAATTGATCACACTACTATAAAACTATTGATATTATTAATAAGTATTTCAATTAAATAATATGTATGACTAGCAGACCTAGTCACGATTTGCTATGACACATCCACATGCATTACAAAAAATCGGATCCTCATAGCTTGTAAACAAAATAATTAGTATTTTGCCCTATAAGAAAAAGGGTTAGGGTTATTATCTAGCTGTTAACAGCTTTTAAATAATGAATATTATACACTTTTATATTATCAAAAATTTAATTGTAGTTAAAATTAATGTTGCATATTTTCAAATCGATAATTTTATCATGATATTGTGAATATTCACAAGAAAATTAATTATTGTATCTTTAGTCCAATTAGTAACGAAAATCGTTAATTTAGCAATAAAAAAAATTAATTAATTTTATATGCCTTTGCTTTAATCAAGAACAAATCACACATTTAAAAAATTCCTTAGGATGGAATAAATAGTTTTGGAGGCCATCGAGACCATAATCGTGACGCATGAATTTCATATATATGATTGAGGTATGGTGGTCCTTCAAGCCGGATTCACTTGTAAAATATTTGTATAATCAAACAATATTCAAATTAATGTTAAAATAAATCATTACCTCGTTTACATAACATAATATTTATTTCTTTATTATAATAAAATATGATACAAATATAAATATAAGATTTGTTTTGTCTTTTTGTGTGTATTTCAAAAAAAAAAAAAAATAGAAATACATAAATAAATAAATAAGAAAAAAAAGTATGACATTCAATGGATGTCACGAGCGTAAATTTTATGGTTTTGCATGGTTTTCGTGACAAAATACATAATAATCAATAGATTAATGAAAAAATTATATTCAAGTAGAACAATTGATATTGTATGTACCAAATAAAACTTATACATTACATTTTTCAAGGACGATTAATAGACCAGAGTAGAAGCATTAAAAAATGATAAAAAGTAGAAAAAAATTACAGTAGAATGAAACCAATTGGAACCGGAAGATAAAATGATAAAAATGAAAGAAAAAACAAATTACGGGCGATTTGAATTCGGAAAGTAGGAGGGAGTAAGTTTTTAAGGGTAATACACGGTTTATTACATACTGATGATGACTACTTTGTAGTCGAATACGTATTTATAAAAATACAAAATAATTTTAATATTGAACAAAGTTGATTATTGAATAAATTTTACATGGTACACTTTAATACATAAAATCAAATCAACCGTATAATAAAGTATCATTTTCAACCAGGTAAAAAAAATTCTATGACATAAAAATTATTTCAATAGTTTATTACAAAATCATACATTGTTATTCGATTTTTATTATTGTTGTTACAACGATTATAACAGCAAACATCCATCACACAAATAAGTACTAGGAAAGGAGTTCACGTTATAAAAGTTGACGTTTAATACAAAATCGAAATCACCTTGATTCGAATTATAAACCATTCTGTTCTATAACATTTTGTATGAAGTGTTTATAATTAACAGGTCTTCAAATTTGTATATTTTATTTATATAAGTTTTTGACGATTAACTAGAAAAATTTGCAAAAAAGAGATACGATTTAAACCACAGGAAAATGTTGGTACATATTTTACTTTTATATCAAAATAATTTTTTTATTTTAATCAAAAAAGGTCTTTTTTTGGAATTTTTTTTCCTAATTTTTGAAGAAAAATTTTTAAAATTATGTTCATAGCAATGATATGATGTTTACGGGCACCCAACCAACCTATAGCTTTGATATTTCCATTAAAAAACCTCCAGCCTTCAGCTCCTTAACTATAATACAAACTATTAGACAGTAAAATACAAGAACACAGGTTGGGTTAATGTTACAATCATAAAAATCATTAACCTCATATTGTTTTTAGTTTGTGTCTTTAACAATTGATTATTACAACAAATATTGATTTTATAATTTAATTATTTGTTAACCTATGCTTTTCGATAATCTATCCCGAAGCAAAACTAAGTTATGAATACGCATATATAAAAATTATATTTCAATCAAAGTACATTACAAGTTTACGAAATATAAATTGATTTTGTCTTTAATCGTATGAGATCAAGGCCGTATAAATGATATCATCTAAATTTTACTTTAGACGCCAACATATATCACAAAACAGAAATTTTCCAAAAGATTATTTTCAAAAACAATTCACATATAAATATAATGTTAACAAGTGTTGAGAGTAATTGGATGTAGGAACTTTCTCTTTTCTTCCACACACGCCACATCACATACGAAGAAAAAGTAATCTAAATAAAAATAATAAAATGACATTTCGTGAGAAATTATATTTTGCATATCATACATATGTGGGCGTTGTTAGTTTATTGATTTTAAAAAATGATAAACAAAAAAATAAATAGATAATCCTATTAGAACCGGTTCGCATCAATTTTTATAGACAAATTACTATCAATATTCTTCCGAATAAAAGCACTTAGTTTTTAAAGTACAATATTGAAAATTGTTTAATTAAAAAATTAAAAAAAAAAATTAAATACTAATTCTTTAATAGCTTTTGTAGATCAATGAACTATTAATATAAAAATCCAAAAATACTATAAAATTCGGTTTTTAACAAATTTTTTTCGAGATAGGTAGTATATCCTACTATCAAAAATTCAAATTTGTTTTTAAAATTCATTTTTATTCAAATCAAATATTACTGCTAAGTGATATCACAAAAAAACAATGAGATTTCATTCAATAAACATTTTAAGAAAATTCAAAACATTATACTGATTGAGTTGAAAAGTGAAGATCCGTATACGTTTTCGCTGGTCTGAATTTTGATTATCAATTAATCACAAAAAATATATAATAATAGCTTTATACCTACAATAAGTATGAAGCAATTATGAGCAAAATCAAAGAATGTGTTTTATTATTTTATTAATAAAATTATATTAAATATTATTTAATAAAATATGCTGAATACTTTGAACCCCATCTATTTATACATATATATGAAGTAAACCTATATTCACTATATATTGGTATAGGTAATGTTTTATATTTTTAATTTTTTTTATTTAACTTTTTATAATATTCTAAATATGATTTAACTATAATTTTATAATTAAAGGTTATGCCGACCTTAATGTATGTAATCTAGATCTTTTTCTTTTTGATCTTTAATATATCTAATCATTATCACACTAAAAATCATGAGTATTAGTTAGTAAAATTGTATCTTCTATTATCGTTTATTATTATTATATACATCATGATTTTAAAGTTTCTGTATATATTTAAAAATATTCCCTTTAAAATATCAATTTGATCAAAATTTTTAATTGGACACAAAACATTTCTTGATATATTAACAATTATTTTTATACTTGTACCCCCTTATTACACAAATGCATTAAAAGCGTTTACTCTTAAATATGTTGTACGATTTATAACTAAAAAATTCATTGCCCGACTCGGTTCCTCTTTAGAAACTTTGAAAATCAGGTCAAGAAAGTAAGGTATTTTTGAATTGTAATAACTTTTAGAAAACGCAAGAAAATAATAAAAATTAAAAATTGACACCATGCTCTTTTTTGAGTAGTTAATTTTTATTATCCTATCTAAGCTCATGTAAGAAAAGCTTCAAAAAAATGTTACAGAACCGTAGCTTTGAAGAATTTGATAAATTTTTTAAATCAACTTTTATTATAATTTTCTTTTTGTGAGAACAGTCGTCAAATTATATACGTTATATTTCAATCCGTTAATAAAATGACCTAGAACTATGGACAATTTTACTAACAGATCGATCCTCTTCTAATTACGAAAAAAATTAATAAATGGCTTTTTAGAATAAATGAATATATAAATGGAATTTTTATTATAATTTTGATAATTTAGTCACCCCATTTGGAAAACAAAAGCCACAAAATGGAAAAAGACCTATGTACTAAAAACACGTCTTTCTCTGCCATGCTGCCAATAGAATGTTTTTTGTTCACATCTTTAGGATACAACGTGGATAAGTGTAATATGCTTGTAATATACATGTGAATAAAATGCAAAATAATTTGGTTGCAATATCATCAGAAATAAACCCTACAATTATCCTGAAATTCTGTATTTGTCTCCTTATCTTGTGAAGCTTGAACGTTCACTTCAATCCCTTGTGAACTGCACAAATGATAATTTTTTTAATTTTTACCTACTCAATTGTAAAATATTAACGATGGAAATGAATGAAAACTTTTAAATCGTTCTATATTAAAAAAATTTAATATAATAATGTTTAAGAGATGTAATAATAATACGGTTATAAAATATATTAAATGCAATATGAAAAGCCGCGTCACGATTAGCCATTTATTGAAGCTGATATTTTAATTTTGTGTTACATCGCTTAGTTGGTTGTAAGCACACAAACTGTTTTATAACAAAAGAGTGAAATAAATTGCTTGAATTACTTACTCTATTCTATATATATTAAACTTTAAGTATTAGATAGGTATATATTTATATGAACTAATTGAAGTTTATTTTTATTATTTTTATTTGAATTTTATATTTAATACATTAAAAAAAAACTTTGTAATATTACAAATCGTTCTGTTATAATTATTTTTATTAAATATACCACATTTTGAAATAATGTCAAAATGTTACCGAATGCAAAAAAACATTTAAGTCGTAAGTATTGCGACCCTGTCATTGGTGTCATTGCACTTGACATATACCAAATATATAATTAATTTTTCCTAAATAAAACGTTTTTGTAATTCATTTCAGTCTCATGCCTATTATCCTATTACAAGATATTATATTTTGTTTGCTCCCCCTACTTCCTTGACAAGAAAATTCCTGAAAATAATAGTCCAAGCGAGACCCGTAAGGTCTACAGGACAAATTTTCCCAGAAAGAAATAAAAACAATCATTTGTTTATTATTAATTTATGGGTATTTTTTTGTTTTTTATTTTTATTATTATTATTATTATTTTTATTCTAAACAAATGAGCTTGTGCAATTTTCTTGAAAATTTTGTTTTAAGTAACGTAATTACGCGTCGAATGAAAAAGAAGAACAATTTTCTTTTTTCCAAATAATATTTTCATATTTTAGTATAAAAATGAAAAAAAAAAACATTGAAATATATAAAATTTAGTACACAAGTTTTCAATATTAATAGCCAATATATTGGGTAACTAACTTAATTTTTTTAAATTTCTATAGTTGATTTTTCAACATGTTTCATAATTTGTGTATATGATAATCGTTGTTTAATTTTATATTATAAATGAAAAAATCACTATAGAATTATATAATCATAATACAAATTTATCATCATATTTCTTTTATTTTAATTAAATTATAACTTAAATTACTGTAATTTTCCTTTTTATGATTAATTATATATAATGAACACATATATCTGTATAAATACTTTTAGTATTTATTCATAATTTGTAAATCGAAAAACTGATATTTAAAACATCAACCACTATTTTATAAAGTTTTATTCAAATCTTATACATAAATTACCATATCAAAGAAATAAAGACCAATCATGTTAAGAGAGGAGGGTGCTGCAGTACTAGAGTGTATAAAAATAGAGCATCGCGTTCCGTCAGTGGCCTTCTGTTAAGAATAGTTAATTGAGGATCCGGAAGTTCTCGGATCAATTTTTGGTCCAATTTTTTAGGACTTCTCCTCTTCATTCGATAGATTATTAGGTTTGAAGCTATTTTAATGTTTGATTTACTTCTAATTAGAAATGGTACCGAAGTTTATAAAACAATATTTTTGACCCCCTACTGACATAACGTAATTACCGATCTCAAGTGATCACCAAAGTTAAGCAACAACAGACACAGTCTGAACGTGCAGAGATGAACATCTAGAATTGCTGTGTCCTGTTGTTGTATACATTGAATATATACTCAATGTAGTCACTATATAACTTTAGTAGTTGAAAAGTGACTTAAAATGAAAAAATAATATTTTGATATTGCCGAAAAATGTATTGACTGATAATACGTTTTGAGTTAGATACATTTTTGTTACTTATTACTACAATATTTCTAAATTTAATTTAGTTTCATATTTTGTATATAAATATTGCCTACAAGTATATAAAATATAAAAATTAAATAAGTTAAACATTATTTATGGTTTATAATTTTAAAAGTTATTAATATTATTAATAAAATAACAATTTTTATTCCATTAAAACACTTTTTAATTGTTTTAACAGTCGTAAATTTATTTTATTCAATTTATGTTATACTTAAATATTACTTTATTGATTTTAATGAAAGAAACACACCTCAAATAATTGTTTTAAATTGTGATGAACTGATCATTGTTTGTGTTACAATACAATGACGTACCTCCTAATTTTGATTTTTAATTATGTGTGCAACAAGTTTTCCGCTTACTCCGAAGGTTATAAAATCTATTTGTAGTACGCTAACTTTTTATTCCCACACAAATATTATTTAAGATGTCTTTATAAGTACAAAGTTTTTAACAGATTCTCACGAATCCAACGCACCAATTCGTTATGAAATCAGTTTTATTGCGCAAAAAATCCATAATAAGCTATTTTCATTTCATTGACTATAATATATACATACTAGGACCAATATGTTTAACCAACCAGTAATTAATCTAAAAATTCATATGTAATATGGTACCATGGTACTATCCAATATATATATATATAAAAATATAATTACAAATATATTAAAATAAAATGAAGTAAAATGGTAGATTATATCTTAAATTAAAAATAAATATAAAAATTATATTTATATGAAAAATGTATACACAAATCAAATAAGAAACCGCGAAATCTCATCAAGTTGTCATGTGTATTGAAATCAAATATAAATTAGTGAAGTTAATTTGGTATTTAAGATCAATTGTGTACATCATTATTAGACCCACAGGCGGATCTAGTTTTATTCTGTTCTTATATATAAAAAAAAAAAAAGAAAAAAAAATTATTAGATTTAATTTGTTTTATAATATTATGTTGTTTGGTACCTACAACAGTTTTCTGTGTTTTATTTTATTACTTTTATTTTAGTTGTTTAATTTATTTATTAAATTAAGTTGGGATTTTTATGCGTTTCTATTAAATATTCTACCACATATCATTAAGCACCGTGAAAACAATAGAAGATGTATTTCGTTGATCGAAGCGGTGTTGTACTAAACGTGGAAGTTGAAATGAATATTTAAACATTCTTACTAATAAAAAATATATTTATATTTTTAATTTGTTTGCTCGAATTTAATTTTTTTAATTTGAAATAAAAACTATTAAAAACCAATTGAATATAATAGAGTTAATTAATACTAACAAAGTTAATTGTGTAGATAGTCGACGGATCGTTAACTATCAATTTTTGAACTGTTTTTAATCTTAAGTATACGTAAAATACTCCAAATATGCAGTTTATACTTCTTAAAATATGTATATATATGCAATAATAAATTGTATTGTATTTATGTCAGTGCTGATACGCTATATTTGACCGAAAATAGTGGCGAATCTAAACATTTGTCGAAAAAATGTTTCAATCAAAAATTGTTTGTTTATTTTTGTCTTCAAATATTCTTGTATGTTTCAAAATTTTGAGTAGGGATCCTTTGGACCCAGTAGACCGATTTTGCTTATTCCTTAAACTCAGTCAGTCTTTATGCGCCAAATTAAAACTCGCTATTTCTGTTCGTTTTTGTTCGAAATGGACTTATTAGGTGATTCTAAAAACAACAAAGAAATTCATACATAATCGTTAATTTTTGAAAATATAATACTTACAAGTTAAATTGAATCCTGGATCAAGTGCAGCAAAACTCTAAAATTATCAATAGATAACTTTTTGAAAATTTACGAGATAATGCCGCATGTAATGTTTTCTTCATTAGTTTTTGAAGTAACTTTATATTTAATAAAATCAAATAATAAAAAATAATACAATTTAAGCAACAACAAAAATTATTTCAGTGTATTTTTTGTATATTTTGGACTAAAACAGCACATTACTTATGTATTTCGCCTAAAACATTTTATATTTTTAGATAAATGAAATTAACCATAAATAATACAAGAAAACAATTTACTATACTGAAAGCAGAACAAATCGAGCTGAAAAAACATAAATATTTGAGTTTTAGTTGGAACTGAAAAATCTAAATACTGTGTTGAAAAAAACTTATCTAATATTAAATATATGGTCGACAGTAATCAGTTTAAACTGAATAATAACGTTAGGTTATTATTTGATTTGATGTTAATTATTCACTTAAAAAAATATGAAATTCATCAAAATGAATTTGTTTGTTGTTGCTGTATAGTAATATATAAAGTAAGTGCCTTACATATTTATTTTTTGACAAACGTGGGAATTCTCGTAAAATATAAATCTATCTCTCTATTAAAAAAATAGAAATAAATTATATTTTAGATATCAACCAATCTATAATGCATTCAATCAGTACATATGGGTTTTTTTATATTCGTACATATAATTTAATTATATTTATATAAAATAATATTTATTTGATTTGAATTTGATTTATCGATTCTAACTACTTATCTAATGATCGGTGTTTGATGTGAGTGAGGGTGTTGAAATACTTGAATGAATAAATAATTTTATAGTATTAAATTTATGGACATTGATTCATAGTACAGGATGATTTTATACTTCTGTACTAGAATTTAAATTATGCAATATGATTCAAATTGTGCAAAATAAACTTTTAAATTCTCACAAACAAGGAAATTTTGATAATTGCCCGTAAATCTTCAAATTGGAAATTTCCTAGATCAAATTATTTTGTATTGTATAAATACATATTTCGACTACAAAGTAGTCATCACCAGTATGAATTAACTAGTTGTAATGATTCTATGAGGCGATGTTACTCGTTGCTAATTTAGTGACGGTTTGCAACTCTTAAAAACAGAAAATAATTATAAATTAAAAATAATTTTTTCAGTATCCTGTTATTATAACGGACTAAAAAGTATAAAATGATTTCTCTCATTTCAAAAGAAAAACATGGGATAAATGCATCAGCATTAGTTACGCTATTAATGTATCAATTATCTGAAGAGGGCGATCCTCGTTTTTCATTTGAAAATAGAAAAATTATTTTTATTTAATTATTATTTTCTTTATGTTACAAATTGATGAATTTACACAATGTGTTTTCTGAGCACAACCCACGATAAAAAAAATTGAAACTAATAAAAAATTAAGTACTAAGATTTTAAGATTTTAATTACTAATGGTGTTTTTATACATTTAAACTTTTTGAATTTGATATATTAATTGGTACCTACACATACAGTTTTATACGAATGTGGTTCGTTCATCTATCAAAAGATCTGGTAAATTAAAAACATTTACACTATACAAACATTAAGTAATAATTTATGCTACTGAATTAAAAAAAATAAAAAATAAATGAAAATAATTATATACTCTAAAAAATACATTGAACTCTCTGTCATTCGCATCTCAGATCGATATTAGTTTAAACGAACAAGAGTGAATAAACGTTAAGTAATAAAAAACTATGTTTATATTGTAACGGACATACAAAGTCATATATTACGTTTGATATTAATTATTATTAATGTAATGTCTAATCCACATGTTCAATTAATACTTCGAAGTTACTTATAGTAGCTAGTCTGCAACATGTAATACAAACAAAATTCTCGAATTTAAAGTGATTGAAAATAACATGATTTTGCATTATTGGACATATGATGGTTACATGTCACTTGGATTGCAAAAAACTGTTAAATGAAGTTAAATGAAGCTTAATAATAATCCAAAAAAATATATATATATATGCAACTCTTAAGACAAATATTTTTATGCAAAATAAGAATATGTTATTCTAAAGTATTTGTTCGAACTATGCAGCAAGACGGATAAGTAACCGCTAAAGTTCCATAAATACATTCGTCTATACTTAATATAGATACGGCATTATTATAAAAAAACTGCTGTAGAATATATAGATTAATAATCATTAATTATAAAAATTATTAATTGATTTTCGTACCTTTTTAATTACAATATTTTTTTTACATTCATTAATAATAATATTAAAAAAAAAAAAAATTAAACAAAAAATATTTGACAATAATAATTAAAAAATTGTATAAATTGTAATTACTGAATAATAAATTAAGTCAATTATAAAATTGAATAAAAATATAATCGTTTATATGCAAAAAAATATATATACATTTTTTTTTGGACAATCATTCTCACCTCCATATAAACCTTTTTTTGAAATTAAAATCATGATGTTTATTTTCTATGAAATAATGTGCTAATTACCTGATAAAATTCTCACA
Source organism: Chrysopa pallens (assembly GCA_020423425.1). Taxonomy (NCBI): domain Eukaryota; kingdom Metazoa; phylum Arthropoda; class Insecta; order Neuroptera; family Chrysopidae; genus Chrysopa; species Chrysopa pallens. Next base: position 64,253,506 of record CM035594.1, read on the forward strand.
CATTGATGTTTCGACAAGAAGCACAAATCAGAATAGCAAATAGTATTATTTATTTTTCAAAATAAAAACATCGTTTAGAAAAGATTAATCCCACTAAAGCGGCAATCAATCTTATATTTACGAATATAAGTAAACTAATTTCTATATATATACTACGCGTTCTCGAATGGTGTCATTTCTCGTTGTAATATCTACACTAAATTACATTACACACGTATTACAATGTGTATACAAGAATATATAGAGGTAAAAAAACAGAAAGAATATATATATATTCATTATAGATATTATATATGTATGTTTTAAATTGATTTTAATTCACCTTAAAGCAATGATTTCAAACCAATTAAAATTTATTTAAAATTAATAGTCATAACACAATTTAATTTAATTACAAAATCAAGTCTTAATAAAATCGTTGATTACAAGTCTAAACGATCTACACTTTTCAATTTATCTTGTTTATGGATCATACATTATATCATATTTCATATGTCGTTAATCATTTTATTCGACTCTACCTGAAACAGATTCAGGATTTTTATTTTATTTAATGCGAAAATCATTTGTTTGAGAAATTTCTGTTTTCAAACACAAGCGCACTTAATCAATAAATTCTCAAAGTGCAAACATTATATCTCAATAAAATATTTTTGGCATTGTATTTTTAGCAGTTTTTCTATAGAAGTGCATTATTTCTGTTGATAGTTTAAACAAAATTGAATATTGATCTATTTCGATTTCAAACGTCTGTTTTCGGAGTATTGAGGATCTAACTCTTTTTCATCGATTCTGATGGAAGATGCAAGATCGAGGGAATATAGTTAGAATAAAATATGAATATTAAATCTACTACCAAAAGCTTGGAAAATTTGAGGATTCGAAATAAATGGTATAAACCCGTAGTCTTCTAGCCTATTAAAGGACAGAATTATACTCTGTATGACCACACTCCATCATCTAGCATTTCCCGTTCATATGGCAGACTGACACGAGAACGTGTGTGTGTGTTCGGGTGGTTGGGTGAGTATGAGTCGGTAAATGGTCTGTATGTGTAAGAGCTAATAAAAATGTCTAGATTTGTACGTTGCTTGTCCTAATTTTTTATTACAATAAATCTTCATCAGATTGGTACGACGCCAAATCAACTCTAATAGATTCGATATATTGCAGTTACATGTTATTGATACGTAAGTTTTTAAGATTAAACCATTTAAAAGCTTGCTATAAATTTCCACGAAGATGGTATTTAAATAAAACAAAGTACACAATTTTTTTTATATTGATTGCAAAGGCTGTACTTTGCAACAAACTATGATTCATTATTTATTAATGACCCTTTGATAAACTTCAAATTTAAATCAACTTCAAATAGCTCTTCAAAATGAAAACGAAGGGTATCCTTAAAGTGTTTCAAAATTCATTGGAAGGAACACATTTACTTCTAATGAAACTTCATAATATTTATATAAAAAAAAAAAAAAAACATGAACAACATATAGTAAGTATCTGATGACAAAAGGAACAATGATTAATTTTAACTTTTCTATTTTTTTGGACTTGTGTCTATGTTTGTGTTTTTATTTTGAATGAGAAGAGAAAGAAGATGAATTGTTTATGGAAAAAAATGTTATGTTTTAAAATGTTTCAAATAATTGACAACACAACAAACAACAATAAAAAAACTAAAAAACTAAAAAACTAAACAATTCATCCACATAACATTCATTTGTTTGTTTCAAGTATTGTTTTTTAAAAACTTAAATATTTTTGTAATGTGTTATCATTTTTTGTGTGACATACCTGTGTTACTTATATACAATTCAAATATTGTGTAATGGACAATAAGCTTCATCTTTTGAATGAACTTGAAAGGGAAGGGTCAAGTTTACACTCTGTATCAACTCCGAAACGTTTTTCAATGTTATATGATTATAAATTTGTGCTGTATAGCAAATTTATCATTTTATCCAACACTAAATAAAACAGGATATACGCTGTACGACAACATGAAAATTTATATTTTCTATAATTTTTGAGTACCGAACAATCAATTACTTTTCGTACCAACTTGATGTGAAAGTAAAAAAGTGTAAAATTTTCCACTGCGTTCGTTAATCTCCCATGGTCAAAATTTACCACAAATCTTATCAATTGTTTAACCATGGTTGATGTAGAGTTAGAAATTACTTACGCTTGTGAATAGTGAGCAAAAATGCATTTTTTAGAGCATGCTCATGTACGTAATGCAGATCTTTTCAAAACGGCTTGTATACTGATATAAGCTTGCTTATGCATATATCAGTGCTGTTTATTTGTGAAAAGTCATCCGGAATTTTTTCTGGAAAATATTCAATCAATGTACCTCTTCTACCTTTTATACAATTTACCTGATATCAAATTTATTTTTATAATATTATTTTATATTGTTTATCAATTGTGGGTTTGTTCGGTATGACCCTTTCTATATACTGTAATTAATTGTCTTTTGAACAATGATGACAAAGAGCAAGTATTATTATTGGTTAATTAAACTAATCCAAAATGAAATTGTTTGAATAGTACACATTATTTATAAAATGAATTTTACTTTGTTATAATAATACTTGATTAATATTTTTCATAGTAAAAAAAAACTGGTACATATCAAGATCACACTATATGGTTGCAGTAAAAAGGCGACAGATTTATCACTAAATGGGTGTTCAAAGGGTATTTTTATTAAACGAGGCTTTGTGTAACAGTCTAACGCATTATTCACATACTTGAGCGTTTATTTGTTGTTGTTGTTGTCGTTTTTTTATATAATATCAAATGCGAAAATGACACTTTTTAAAAACCAATACGGTATGTTGTATAAAATGTTTAAAGTTATACCATTTTATACCAAATACCAAATTATTATTGTAAAAAAAATTATGTTTTCGAAAATACAGAATTGTATTGTAATATATTTTTCTATTTACGGTAAATGCCGACTCATATAAAATACGTCCTTATTTCATATTATATTCATGTGTTTTAACATAATATTAATCCTAGCCAGATGCATTCAAAATGCTTTTCATAAAAAGTTGGATAAAATCAAACTTCGATTGGCAAGCTAAAAAATATTTCTAAAAACAAATATAAATTTTAATTTTTTTATTATGAGGATGGACACTCGAGATTGATCAAGACGAACTACAAGCGACCAAATAATAAGCAGCCTAGCTTTTATCTATGATATAGTCCATGCAAACTTAAGAATTAGGTCCAGAGAGGCAAGACTATTAAGTATGTACTATAAAGATACGTAGATAAATATCACGCAAAAAGACTGAACGAATTTGTTTGAAATGTGGATCGCAGATATAGGCTGGGTGCCCCTACGCATATCCTATCATATATAATTACCCATTTAAAAATTTGTTAATGGTTTAATGATGCTTCTTTTTTAGTAAAAGTGGACCGTTTTCCGGAATTTTTTCTGGAAATTATTTCTAGCCAACCTCAGGAAACGAGTTACACAAATTAATCACTTGATTGCAAACCTATCAATGTACAACAAGCTACAAGATTAATTGAAAGAGCTGCCTGTAAATAAATTTAAGGTAAAATAATTAAAACAAATATTTATTAAAAAACCTTTTATACAATTGACGAACTTGCCGACTGTTTTTAATATATTATTTTATATTGTTTATCAATTGATGAAGTGTTTTGAAGGAACCAAACGTCTAGGTACAAGGGATGCGGCTGCAGTTCCGCTGTTCATATAGTCTAACAAACAAACCCTAAAACCACGAGTTATTAAGAAAAATTAATGGAATACAAGTTTCCGGTAATTTTGGTAATTAATACTTTAATGATCATGATTATTATACGCAAAAATTATTATGCCTCCGCAACTAAAAAAATTTTTATGTAAAAGGTTATTTCTGTACTTGTACAGCTCTGTATTCCAAAAACTTGATCAAAAATTACATAATGTATTTGTTCATCTTTCCTCGTTTCACTTACAAAACTATTCGATAGTATATCTTTATTCTGATGAAAAGCGATTATTTCCAATTCAATTGAATATCAATTTATTGTATTAAATTATTAAGTTTGTATAATATTTTAAAACTATTTCATAACAAGTTTACAAATTATTTGCAACATTCCATCCAAAAAAAAAAAAAGTATTTCAAGTTGAATACAGGATTTGTTAACTTATTCTTTGAAAATTTACCAATATATTTACACTTAATAATTATTACAAGTCGAAAATAATCATAATTTCATAAAAAAACACTTTAAAAACTTGTCAATTTACATTCGACATTTTAATGATATTTATTCTTAAAATAATCGTGTTCAAAAAAGAGCATCATTATGAAATAAATCATTAATAAATTTGAATTTTAAAACCAAAGAAATAAATTACTTTACGAAAAATATTCAATTCATAATTAGTCAGTGAAATAAGAAAATTTTAAACTAAGAAAAGGCAATTTGTTTAACATTTTAAACCTATTTCATAACAAGTTATTTGCAACATCCATCCAGAAAAGTATTCCAACCTGGATAAAGGATATGTTATACTTATTCTTGAATAATTTATCAATATATTTATACTTAATAATTACAAATCAAAATGATCAAATTAATTTCATAAAAAACACTTTTAAAATTGTTTATGATATTAAACTGAAAATTATTAAATCTCGGTAAAGTTATATATACATTAAAATTGCTTATCACAACAGCTTACGAAAAAATGTTTAAAAGAAAAGTGACAAAAATAAAAAATTTTTGTTTTTATTTATCTTTTATGGCTTCAAAGTTCGTATATTGATTCATTAAACCCAGTGGGCCGATTTTACTCATTCACCAACTTAAACACGCTTTTTAGGTCAAGCTCCAGAATCTGCCATCAAAATTATCTCTTTTATTTTTCGAGTTATATCGATGACGTTCAGATGGACAGATGAACAGATGGAAATGGATTAATTAGGTGATTCTATGCACACCTATATTAAAATTTTGTAAACGTCTTAAATTCTAAGACGAGTCCAACAAGATTGAGACTAAAAACACACTTTAGAAATCATCTCTAAATTTTACAAGATGATGCGAAGTACATATGTAAACTTTTTCTAAAATATTCTATATTAAAAAACAAAATGTTTTTTAAAAGCAATCATTCCGTAATGTTTTTGCAGTAAAATTCACATACAAGGCATCATGATTGTATTATTTTATTATTATGAATTTACAAAACATTTATATATACCACACAATGTGATGTGTATAGAGTTTCATTCATTGGCAGGCAGGCAGCCAGGCAATGAATACAGTGCAGCAGTGTTAGAGTGCGGCATGTTTTCACAAAAGATTAAGATTTGTAGAGTTGTAAATATTTAAAAGATACCACAACTCTTCAGTTACTTCTATTCTCGAAACTATGTGATTGTATATGTGTATAAGAAGTAACTTTGTCTTTATATATTTATTTTTTTTTTTTTAGAGAGAACTCCATTTTTTTTCTTCAGAAAACACATATAGACGCATGCATGGTTAGTGTAATAATAATAGTTTTTTTTTTTACCGACTTCAAAATAGCAGAAGATGAAAGATCCAATTGCCGCGAATTGCGACAATAACTTTCTCGACACATCTAAAACTGAATATTATCTTTTATCTATATATAAGGGATAATCTTTGCAACTACTGAACCGATTATAATTTCACCAATGGGAAACCACGCTATCACTGTCTAACATATGCTAATTTTCATTTGCACACTCATATACGCGAGGCCCTCATTTTAAGCTGTGTCAACTTTTGTTTACAGTTTTTCGTAAGAAAAGCTTTTGAAATGAATGTTTTTAAATGTTATTATGATTTTCAACTCGATAGAACAAAAAAGCTACAATAAAATGAGGCCACATCTATAGGATATAACGGGGAAGAAGAGTGAGATAGAAAGAATTATACAGTGTTTATTATTGGGTTAGTTTATTTGTATGCGCGCGAGAGGGAAGGTTGCTTATAAAAATATTTCATTATTTTAATAAAAATATTTTCAAGTATTTCGAAAGCGAATGACGGATATTGTCGTTGTTATTAGAAAAAATGAAAAGAAAACATTTATTGCAAATTCAAACCTAGAGACCGGATAAGTATAATGTGTATATAATCTAGTCCAGAAATTCTATGTTTGTCTTATTATCTCGGAAGAGTCCACACTGTTTCACTTCTATCGTGCGTGTGTGCTACACACATGATTTCCTTTAAGTCGGTCGGATATAATTTGTTTTCAAAAGAAAGCACTTTACTAAAATCAATGTATATGTTGTACAGTGTAATAATAATAATTTGCCTTTTTTTTTTTTTTAACTATTTATACGATTCTATTTTGTTCACATATATTATTGAGTATTGTATAAAAAGTACTCTCTATAAATGCGTTACAAATCAGTTCTCGGTCTTCTCTTGCACACATTGCTGTAGTGTTAAATGCAACAAAACACATTGCTTAGCAAAATAATGAAAATCTATTCGTTTGTTATTTTTTTGTTTAGTTTTTTGTAATATTCATTTGTTTCTAAATAAATAAAACAATATTATTGTTATTTATTTTCTATGTATTCTTTTGTTTTCTTTGTTTTTTATGATCCTGTGTTATATATGTTTGACAAGAATTATAGAAATCAATCATAAAGTATACAAGTTATACTAACAACTTTGTCCTCTACGAAATTTCCAAAAGTGATGGGTATCTATTTTAACATGTTTTCTTGTTTCGCTGCCCGGGAGAAATTTAAAAAATCGTTTTAAACTAATTTCCCGATGAGTTTGGTACTTGAAATTGGGACTATAGCTCCAGAAGTGGATGACAATGCATGACAATCTAAATAAAAGAAGTAAAACGAATAGCAGGATACAAAGATGAACTCGCTTTCTTGTATGTCCAGGTGGAATTTTTTAATTGATTTTAAAATAACTTCGCGATTAACAAGGTCTTTGAAATTTGGACCATAGAAGTTGATAACAGCAAAAGGAGAAGAGAAATATTGACTATTATATTATATTAAATATTAAAGTTAATTATTGACTCCCTACACATCTAGGGGGGTCTTGGATTTTGAGGATAGTATTCTTCATATGATTCTATCTTTCGAATCTTTTGACATGTGTGCAATATCACTTAAAAAATCCCTGATTTTCCACCAAATAAATGCTTATAAGGGATACAACTGAAGAACTTTAAACAAAAAAATTAATCATCGTTAAGCATTAAGCACTTATAATCCACAGAGTTTTGAAAATCAAAAATTTATGAAATTTTAGTGTAAAATATCCATTAATTAAAAAATGTTTGTATTAACTTCAATTTTTAAAATCAACAAGATATATAAATTTAAGTTTATTATGGTAATTACAGAAATTTGCAATAATCAAATTATTATATTATATATATTTATTGAATATGGATACAAAATTAATCATTTCTAAATATGAATTTGCGGTTACTTTTCATTTCCATTCACATGTGCTTACGATATTAGATATTACTTAACTTGTATTGAAATTAATTTTATATTAGTATTTAAATGTCACATGAACGTATCCAAAAAATATAAAAACATTATATACAGCGACATTTTTACGTTTTTTATTAAATCGGTATGATTGAATCCATTCTTGTGTGAAATTTCGCTTGATAATGAAATTATGGATAATGACTTTTTTATTTGTATCTTAGTATTTTCTAGTATTACAAACTTGAGACATAAATTTATATACGCTGATACCTCATATATCGAATAAAGCAAAGGTTCAAGAGCGATATAAGATACAGTTCAAATATTCAAAAGTTTTATCCACTTTACCCACTGTGTGTGTGGGCATAACAGTAATATTAGAATACTCATAATACATTTTAAATAATTACCAAAAAGTTCTTAAAACGCCAAGGATAATTAGTTTTTAATATGTTAATTATACAATCTCAGATTTTACGACGCATTAACTCCAGATAATTGTGGGTTTTCCATATTTAAATATCTACTTAATAAAATAAATTAATCAATTATAGTTTTATTTTGATTAACCGATAAATATAATATCACAATTTAGATGTAAATTTCCAATAATAATCACTAAACGAATTGAAGAATAATACTATTTTAGAGAAATCAAGTTAAGAGATTAGATGAATACTATATGTTTAAATATATATATATTATTAATTTGTTTAAAAATTAATATTTTCAACCTAAAAATAGAAAATACAAATTATTTGCATTTACCATAACATAAAAATACAATGTTTGTTTGGACGATATCATTTTAAATGGAAATCCTAATAGTCTATAATGTGAGTCTACGAAGAATAAATTATATTAAGTTGAGAAAGACAAGCATTAAAATTTTAATTTTTTGATTTATATTGGAAAAATGAAAATAATTGTCAATAGATATAGATATTCTGTGAATTCAGAGTATTTTTATATTTTATTTCTATGGTTAATACTAGTTAAAATAGTTTTTTAATAAACTTTTTAAATTTGCCAATAAAAACTTTAAAATATTAATTCTTACAAAATTATTTTCAAGTTATTAAGCAAGAATTATTTTGTGAGTTTTCTATACTAATATTATGAAGAGGGAACTTTTGTTTGTATTTTAACATGTTACGAATAAACATAAAAACTACTGGACCGATTTAGAAAATTATATTTACCGTTGGGAAGCTACACTATCACCGGGTTACATAGATTACTTTTAATCCCTGTATATCCCACGGGAATGGAATATAATAAGTATATAATAATAAAGTTTCTCTTGTTTGTTCTCAATTTTACCTAGAAATGGATTTAATGTGAAAGACATTAAAATATAACAATAATTTAATCATACATTATTTATATGTATTCCAGTTATATAAAGATGAAGGCTTTTTTTTGTAAGATAACGATGAAGAGTCTTAGTCTCTGGAGCTACTAGCTTGATTTGGAAATCTTGTTTCAAATTTTACTTACTTTTTGGGGATCATAAATTTACACCTTTATTAATAAGCTATACAAAAACTTATATTTATCAAGATGCTATCATTATGCATTTTGATACATTACACCGTAAAATTTTGCAAATCTGTATAAGTGGAACATTTATCATCATAAGCAAACTCAGAACTATCTGGATCTGGTCTATAAAAGTCGTTTCCACCACAATTTGTTATTTATATGTATTTTGAGTGTAAAAACAATGACATTAGCATAATATATTAAGTGAAGATCAAAATAAAATATAGATAGTTTAGAAGCCGGTTTTTCAAAATGGTATTTATTAAACCTTAACAAAATGCGGCTCAATAATACCTAAAACTTGTTAAGAGATCACAGAAACATAGGCGGTATACGTATAGCAAAAATATAAAATAAAAAAAAAAAAACTAAAACATACTTAAGTTAATAGATAGGTTCGAATCTATAACGTATATTTACATATTTTAACTATTACAATAATAGGTATATAAGTAAGTACTTATTACAATCAATATGCAATTATTGTCCATTTAAATGAACAAATTCTATAATACAATTATACATATTACTAAGATATTTTTAAGAACAAGAAACGTAGAATACCCGTTTCAATAACTTTACTTACCCATCGAATGCCTAAAATAATAACTTTGTTAATTTTTTTTTTTTATCAACCTATTCTGTCTTCCACTCTAAATTTTCTATTAATATATATTCCCAATTTTTCTCCTGCATTACCGGACAAGAAGTATGATATGAATTTTTCGTAAAAACCTCTTATTATTTAAGACATCACTTGCATTTTACAGCCTTTTGATGTCGAGACTTAGAAATTTACTACACAATTGAATGGTAATTTGATATTAAATTTTTATACACTATTCTTTGATATGGGATACCTATAAATAGTTTTCTAAAACTTTTCCTTCTAATAAACGAATTTTGGTGGCACAGAAAAAACATTTATCTATACATAGACATTTACTTAGATCCGATTCACAATTACAGATACTCAAAATAATCACGTCTAATATTTTTTGTATCAGAATGATGTACAGCAATTTTTTACCCAGATGAGTTCAGTTTTGAAGCAACTTCCAGGTTTTAAGTATAAGGAAAAACTCGGATATCGAGCATTACTCATCACACATTGCATATTAAACACAACTCACATAATTGATTATAAATACCTAAATATTTTTAGAATTATAAATCGGTATGTTGTAAGTGGATATTTTTTCCTAAAACATAGTTACTTATATTGTAACTTAAGTGTATACAGAATTTTTCTGTAATTAACGATAAAGTTACGTTGACAATCTCAAGTTGGAAGTTCTTGTTTCTAGTACCTTTATAAATTGTATTAAGGTTGAAAAATATATATATTTAAGGCTTATATTATCAACCTCCGTATACTTAGTAACAAGCGTTATGGTTTTCATTCAAAAATACGATGTTTTAGTTATGGGTTTTTATGTATGGATAATTTACAGGTTCGTGTGTTCTGTTCTGCTTCCAAAGGAAACTAAATAAACCATTACAATCTTTGCACCTTTCGAAAAATATCATTCAAGAAAACTTCGTTCGATACATGCCGTATACTGATTTATACCCAGGATCGATTAGATATGTCAAGATACTAATCAGATTGACAACGAAAACCACATTTTATATACGATTAATAAACGGATAAAACACACATTTCTCTATAATCGCATCTAAATTATTTTAATCAAACTTTTGTATTCAGGTTTATGTTGAATCTATAAAAACCTTTATTATCTTGTCCTAGGTTTATGATAAAATTCTTTTGTATTTTAAGTAGAAATAAATTATTTATTAAACCGGCTTGATTTTATGCCATTATTCTTCTCAGTATAATTGATTTTACATCATTTATTTTCAATTATTTGCGATTAAAGAAAATTTGCATCTAAATCATTTTTATACAATAGATGTCTCAAATTTAATTATATAAACCAACAATTTAACAGTGAAATTGATTAAAGGGACTAACTTCTGTTTATCTAAGAGATTTATTTCAAATCTTAAAAAAAACTGTGCAAGAGTTTGATTAACTTTAGTATATGATACCATTTTTTATGAACTATTTATATATATATAAATAATTATCGCCTGTGGTTAAAATATTCCCTTCTCTCATACATCGTTAAAGTCCTCATTCGTTTTCTGAATTAAAATTTGCTTGTGTGGTAACGCCAAATTTTGTTTCATATCATTAAATGTTATGAAATTTAAAAAACAAACTGAATATGTTTTATCCCTCTTTTAAATGGAAGAGGCAGAGAAAGAAAGATGTAAAACAACGCATTTCTTAGTACTGCCAGAATAAATTCTTCTATTTACAAATTTTCAAAGAATCAAGAATTCAAAATGTGCAAATTTTTCTGCTAACTAAATTCTGGAATTTTTTCAGGTAAAAGAAACAAAAACATTTTAATAAAAAAAATTTTTTTTTAATTATTTAAAAAAAGCAATCAATAATAATATTAATATAATAATCAATTTGTATTTACAATATATATTTTTTTCTTTTTTTTTTTTTTTTTTAATAATATATTTTTACAAAATCAAATGGCAAACTCAAAAATTATTTGAGCATCAATATATTTATACAAAAAAATATATATAGAATAAAAAAATTGGACGGATGATTTAAAAGGGAGCATTATAAAACATAATGCCGAATCTAATATCAAAAAAAGTATATAAAAAAAAAAATACAATTATTATAAATTTTCGTTAAGTACACGAATCGTACAAATATTTTGCATTACAACAAAACATTTAAAATCACAGAGTTTGTATAATAAACACCAAATTAAAATTATTTAAATAATTTAACTCTGATTTACATAATATAGGATATGTGGTTTCTTGGATTTATCATATTGATGGTAATCAAGGCACATCGTTTGTTTTTATACTGGCATAATAATTCATTAAGATTTTAAAACAATTACTGGCCTCCTTGATTGTTAGAAACTTTAACAATAGAACTAGAGACAAAACTTTTATAATGTCTACAGAAAAAATTAATCTTAAAATTTTGTCTAAACTTAATTAATCTAAAATATTTCTAATAAATAAAATTATTTAAATGTCTTTTTTTGATTTTAATAAACTGACCATTTTAGTCCACTTTACCACACATTATATGGGCTTACACTTTTTTTTTTGTACTTTAACAGATTTTGAAAACAATATCAAAAAAAATTTTTTTTTTTAATTTCAATTTTTAATTTAAAACTCTACCTACCAGTAATAATTAGTAATTGAACAATGGAATTTCATTAAATTACATGTCATCATTTTCATTTAGGTTATAATCAAATTCTACGGCGCAATTATATCTTTTTCCAGAAAAGACATTTCAAAAATCAGAGTCAAAGTATTTCTGTTGATAAAACAGTATTGTACCTTCTACTGCCAAATCCATCAACTCGATTAGGCTTAATTAATCAACAAACTAAACATCAGGTACCAAAAATTAGATTTTTTTCAATAAGTTTACTTTTCCAAAGTTTCTTCGATCAAGTCGTGACAATTTCATTACGTTTTGTATTTTCTAAAGTTAAATCTAATGGAATGACTTTCACATTTTCCTTGGAACTATGTTCATCAAAATTTTCATTGTCGTCTTCATCATCAGATTTAACATTAACGTCTACATTTAAGGCACATAATGTCTCATCATCTTCAATATTTCGTATTGATTTTTGCTTACATTTTTCTGGTTTTACAGATAAATCAATTGGTTGATCTTGGTTTAAATCGTTATTATTATTATTGTTATTATTATTATTATTTGATGGTATATCCAATAGTTTTAGGTCTGTAGGAATTGCTGGTAACGATCGTAACCATAAATCTTTCCATGCATTTGGATCCATAATATTAGCATTTTGTAAAGGAAACGTATTAGGCCATGATAGTGATGAGACTGATACACGATTCGGCGAAAATTGTTTTTTGTCGCCGAAAAAACATCCCGGATCGCTTGATGGTGATATACTCGGATGTTGTCGTATTAATGGTGGTGTGGAAACCGAATTTGGTTTTTTGGTGTCTAAACGATTATGGTCAATATTACTACTATTATTATTGTTATTGTAAGGTTGAAATCGATTTTTCGCAAAAAAATTATGATCAGTGATTTTTAAACGACTTGAAGACTGTTCAATTTCATCTTCAGCTGAAGATGTTCCACTATCAGATGCAGCTGAGCTTTTTGGAAGTAAAGTTGCATCATCTCCACGTAATTGTTGTACAGTCAATCCCGGCGGAAACCGATATAAATTATTCAAAAATGGACTACCTACAACTGAATTCTGGTGTAACGATTGAGCAAATGTTTGAGCAAAAAATCCCGCTAAATCTGGATGTGATTGTTGAGCTAGTGTCTTTTGTAAGTCTAAGCCTGGCGGTAATATTGGTTTTGGTGCATTGTTGCTGCCCACAGTTGATGAATTCCCACCACCCGAATGTCCAGACGCTGCGGCCGCTGCTTGAGCTGCTGCTTGTTGTTGTTCTTGTAGTAGACAATGTATTTTGAACCAATTTGAGCGACGGCCATAGCGGGAGCCACTTTTTGACATTCCGACTAGTAAACATTTTCGTAATCGGCATGCTTTGCACGCAGTACGATTCTTTTTGTTTATCACACATTCTCCGTTGTTTTTGCATTCGGATATTGAGCCCAAATTGTTGTATGTACGGCCGAAAAATGACTGTAACAAAGAAAGAACATATGTTATTTGTATGTTTCAACAATCAATTTTGTTGTAATAAATTGCCGTCGGACACTCCAAAACTAATAGTAATGTAAATAATTTCAACAAAAATGTATATCAAAATTTATTATTCAATTTAATTTAAGGAAGCAGATCGATATTATTTAATATCGGAAAAATGTATATTTTAAAATACAATAAACCACGTGATATAACAAAATTACGAACAAAGTCCTTCTATAAACTATTAATATAAGTTCAAAAAAATTATCAGAACTTGAAAATTCCACACCGTTTATGAAACAGCAAATTTATGTTTTATTAAATTGCATTATGTTTTTTCGAAAATCAAGTTCGAAATTCGTATGAAAAAAAGTTTCGGAAATTGTTCAGGAAAAAAGAAAAATTTCAAGTCTTTCATTTTACCCAACACAACATATTTCAATTTTTAAATTTATTCTTATAAAGTAAGATACTTGATTTTATTCTTATAAAGTAAATCTTATATGTCTTGGACGCCCAATTCATCCAAATCGACTCAATAGTTTAATCGTTAGACTGGAACATACGTACATACAAACATATATGCATGCATAGACTGCTAAAACTATTCCTTTAGGCATTACCGTAGTCGGGTAAAAAGTTATAGTACTTGACTGAAATTTATTTATATATTTTTTTTTTTATAGATTTTTTTTTTTTAAGTGAAATCTTCATATAATTATTGAACAATAATACCAAATATAGCAGTTGTTTGATTGATTTTGTGACAAATGTCAAGTCATTATTTAATTATTTATTATAAATATAAATATCTTTGTGCCTTTACAAATTGTATTTATGATTTTATTTTTATTTTCAAACTTATAATGTCAAATAAATTTGTATTATATCTAATTACTGTTGTTGCTGTTGTTGATTTTATTTTATTATACTTCATTGAATCAATGCATCGTCGTCATATATGACCTTTAGCATTCTTTTTTATAGTTAATTTTACCACAAAATTTGCTATTGGAGATTTATAATTTTAATGGGATGCCCCAAATTTAGGTGATTCTCTACAAGGCACCAGATTCAATATTTTCATTCCATGAGAAAATTCCATTAAGTCTATGTCTGTCTGTTGGTCTTCAACCGTCATGTAGAAGAAAAGTTTAAATACTGAAAATGTTTATTTCTTTAAAAAAAAACTTAGGTTTGAATAACTGTTTTATAAGCAGAAGTTATCTGATCACATACATAAAAAATTTATAATACATATTATGCAAGAAATTCTTCATAGCTCTATATATGCATTTTATGAAGGATTTTTAAACAATTATTTCTGTTAGTTATTTTAATCACTTTTTTTAAACTACACAAACAGAAAATATTTTAGTCTAAAATTTGTAAGCTATCAAACATTGAATGTACTTTTTTCGAACGTGCAAAATCGGTGCATTGGATCTTATGGATCCACAAGCCAACGCTTAAACCATAAAATTCAAAAGATTCTTAGGATTCGCCACAATTTTAACTAAAATTAAGCTCATATAAACGCATATTTACAATAATTATATTACGTATTATTATATATGAATTTATTACTATATGGACTGCATATTTAGAGTATTTTATGAATGTTAATGATTAAAAATTACTCAAATAAAATATGATTTAATTAACCAATAAATGCAAATATATACATAATAATTCAAATAGGCAAAATATGATCATATACATGTCTAAAAAATTATAATTTATAACCCAATACGTATGGGTAAATTACTATGGTAATTAATATCTTATAAGTATGACCAATTTTTAAATATACACTATTCTCATGTATATATAGATATGTATTCTTAAAATACTAATTATAATATACATATATGCATTTATATACAAATGCATGATGCTGATCACAAAAAGCGATCGCATCTGCATGTTTTTTTTTTATATAATTTGTTTGTGAACGCGTAATAACAGCAAAAATATGAGACAATAAATTTTTTAGTCGAAAGTAAATTACTAAAATTTTGACTCTAGTACTTCATTGGACAATGTCCTCAATTTTTTATAGTTTAAAATTTCATACTACCAATATTAATATTTACTCGGATTTTAAAAATCAAAAATATACATTTTGCTTAATTTACAACTGATAGAATATCTATTTTGAAACATTTTTTTGGTCTTTATACTATTATACTATAGGCATCTTCGCCATAAATGCAAATCAGCTAGTGTAATTTGAATATGATTTAAGTAGCCAACTTGGCACTTGGCACGCGTCATATTGATACAGAAGATAATACAAAAATATGATATCAAAATATAACCATATTTGATAATATTAAAAACACCAATATTCCCATTCAAACTGTAATGTCATACCCCCGCTTTAAAGTGTGGTAATCCTAAAACCTAATTTTTGGCTAAGTACCTGTAGTTCAAATTTTAATGTCATAGAATAACGACGTTCATTAAGGAATAATGGATATTTAATATTTCAAAAATTTGATGTTTTGACTATGAGATGATAATCGAACAAATAGATTTATAATAGATTAATTAAATCTTGTTACTACAATCTCGTAAAGAATGATGATTCAATTTTATTTAATTGTTTGGTACAAAATATTTACGCCAATGAAAGAAAATATCCATATTAATTGAACAATTTAATAAAATATTTATTTATAAAAAATTGAATATTGTGTATGCCATACTCAAAATAAATAACAAAATAATTATTCAGAATTTTTTTAAAGTATTAATATGATGTTATTTGCTGTATAGTCAAATTAATATGTAATTTTATGTTTAATTATTATTATTATTATTTATAAATGAATATATTAATTTGTACAGAGATATTCATTATTTACATTAAATATAACAATAAGTTATTTTGCATATTTTTTTATTTATGTTGTTTATTATGGAGAGAAGAGTATGCTGGGGCGATTTCTAACATTTTTTCTTTACGATATATGATCCAAACAGCTGGTCATGGCTTTTTAATATTTGTGCTGTCTCTTGCTCTGCTATTATTTTCATCACTTGTCATACTCGACATGCTTTATGTGTCAGAATATATTAATTTTAGTCGAAATGTTGTAACGCTAGTAAATATTGAGCGTAACCAAAATTTTGGTAAAGGTATTCATAGAATCATCTAATTAGTCAATATCCGCATGTCCATCTGTGAACCAGATAACTCAAAAACGAAAAGAGATAGCGAAATTTTGATGACGTAGGTGGTACTTGGTAATAAAAAGTAAGATACATTTCGTGAACATCCGAAAATATTGAAAGTATTAATAAAACTTTTATACATAAATGCTGTCGGAATATTTGAGAAAGTAAAACGTTTGAATGAATATGATCGTTAAAAATACGTAAAACTTACGTATTAATTAGTGTAAGTTAGTACACAACTGAACAGTTTAATAATTTGAATGCATATCGAAAAAATTTCATTAAAATTATAATAAAATGCCACTGTTTAATTTTATAATATAAAATGAAAAATTTGAATAAATGACAAAAATTATATTAAAAATTATTTGTTTATTATTCATTAATTATAGGTATACAGTAATTTTTTTTCTTTGAATAAATAAAAAAAAAAACTACAAAAATATGACAACTGGTTTTATTTTGGTAGATATTTCATAAAATGCATATTTATAATTTTTTTATTTAATTTTAAATCGGTTTTTTTTGGTTTCATAAAATTTATTTTTCATTTAATGTGACACTATTTATACATTGTAATTAAAAAAAAATATATATATATATATATGTATGTTCTTTATTTAAATAAATTAAATTTATTTAAAAAATAATTTACTTTTCAATTGATATATGTATGTTAATTGTACCTATATAATATTAATTTTTAATTAAAAATCTGTCAATTACTAATTAAAATGTAGTTTATAAGTTTTTATTCTTTCGAAAGATAGGCCAAAGAGTTGAATAAAAATGTATAAAATCAGTTCGAAATTTAACTCTTTCATTATCTGCTGCAATCTATTTTGAGTCACCGAAAAATATGTAAAATGAAAATGAGTACCTAATAGGTAAAATTTAATTAATAAACACCTAAAGATAACAATTAACAGAGATAATTGTTGAAATATCCGATTTTCAGTTGGGTATCAATGTTTGAACTAAAAATGTAAGTCTAAGTACTATGGTCGAGAAAATTGTCGGTGGTGGCTAAATCTCTCTACAGCTAAATAAATCACCTACTACCCATGTTAAAACTAGCTAATAGACTCTAGCTTCTTCTTTACTAATACTACTACTATCCTGAAGTTGTTCAAGTCTTCAAAAATTACTTTGGAAATAGCTGAAACTCGTTGGAAAATAAATTATCCATGTAAGCCCTTGGATGTATTTTACGATATGTATATGATATGATATTAATTTTTGAATATTCTACACCAAGTAAAAACGAATCAGAATTTAAAATTAAAAGTCTATGGTAGCCTCGTAATATTGTATTTAAAAAAAAAAAAAATAGATTTTTCTCTAACGTTTCAACAGTAAATTTCCACAGATTATGACAGATTATGTTCTCATTTGTTAATTATTAATATTAAAAGTGTGTGGGTGATTAAATGCAATAAACACTCACTGAAATACTAATTAAATTTTTTAATTTTCGTAATAAATTTTGTTGAGTATTGTCAACACATTTTTATTATTTTATATAGATAATAATTTTTGAATTAAAAATAATGTAAACGTGGATTTTTTTATTTCATTTAATATTTAAAACTTTAATATATTTTTTTTTAATTAGATTACTACCCGTTTTTCATCTAAATAAAAATACTCAGTTGATTTTTCAAGATGGCGTTTATCTTTATAAAATTAATATTGCTTATGTAGTCCATAGAGTAATTAAGCTCTAGCAAAACCAAAAACAACATTCATTTGGGGATTGGATGACTAGTTTTGGAGCTGTTACTTCCGGGATATCAACCTCAGGATTTTAATCAATATTTCATACTCTGTCTTATCGTTAAATAAATGTTATTTTTGATATTTTTCAAAATACTATCATTTTTCGCCATTAATTAATTTTTTGAACTTGGGGATTAATTATGAAATCAAAATATAAGAATTTTGATTTTTCCTATCCAAGATACCATTTAATTGCTTGATCTAACATTAAGTAAGTAATAAAGACTAATTCGTATTCTTAACATGAATAATAATTTCGTTTTAGAATTAAGACATGGTGATCACACATCTGTTGTCAAAATGGCTTTAAGGCATATTGGCTGTAACATCACAACTCATTAAGCGCTATGATAAACCGTGTGTTCTATGAACGATGAGCATAATGTTTTTTTTTTTTTTTTCATACTCATTAACCGAACAAAAATGACTATTTAAAATGATTAATTTAATCAATATATTAAATTAATTTTATTATTTTTTTAAGCCATTACTCCCAATTTAAAATAGTTTTTTTAATATAATACTAATTTCTATACCCTCAATAGAAAAAATCTTCTTAAAAAAAGTCATTATCAAGTAATGAATAATAATTGTTTTATTTTGGAAATATTTAGGGAAAGTAGATAATATTATTTTGAATGAAGAAATTGTGGGTGGTTTTGATTAATATTTTTACGATGTTTATAAATTTTAATAAAGGGTCAAGTAAAATTGTTGTAAAATTTGGGTTTTTTTTTAAATTTATTAATCACAAAGGCTTCTAGCAAATTTTTGGCTATAGTCGCAAATATGTAACACCTTCGGCTTATGTTCAATAACAAGTTAATGGCGTGTATTAATAAGAAGAATATAGAAGTTAGAAAAAGTTTTATGGATGTGAATGTCTTGTATTCGATTTTGTTAGGTAAATCATGGCTCCAACTAATAATGAAATATTTATAAAATGCCATGATGTTTCTAGTATATATATATATATATTATATCTGAAGTACTAATAAGAATACCTTATGACACAAATATAAATGTTTTAATTTAATTTTATTATTATTATTTTTTTAATTTATGATAATTTTCTCTTTTTTTAATATTATTACCGATTAGTTGTTTTTGTTTCTAACCTTTGTAACTGTTAAGAGGTTATACTTGAAGAGATATTACCGTACCCTATAAAGAAGGAAAACCAGTCATAAATAAAATGTGTATGTATTCATGTACAGAGTGTAGCAAAATTATGTTCCCAAACTTGTAATAAAACGATTCAATACGAAAAATATACACTAATGCTTCTGATAGGTATTTTTTTTCAAACCTTTTAAACTGGGGACCAGAAACTTGGTTTTGAATTTCAAGAGAAGAATAGTAACAAAAATGTATCATAGAAAAACTAAGTATTTTTTCAAGTTTCAGTCACAAACTCTTCAAGCTCAGCTTGAAATAAATATAAAATTCGAAAGATAAGTGGAATAGAGAAAATTCCTTAGAACAAAAATTTATACACTTGATAAATCCAAATAAACTAAAAGACTTACTTTTAACAGGATTAGTTCTGTAGTCAATTTCATTTTTTTTAATGGATACCTATTTTTTTAAATGTAGATTCTTGATCTATTTGTTTTTCGAAAGAAAAGTAATCTTTTGTGTAACTTTTTTTAATAATTGATAGTTTTTAAGCTCTAAAAAAACATTAATGGATATTTTTTGAATGTAAATTAAAGCTTTTCAAAAAAATTTCGTAAGAGGCAAAAATAGCCCAAGGAATTTATGATACAGTTACTAATTAGAATTTTCATTAATTTTTTTTTTACGAGTAATCCAAAATAAAAACATGTAATTAAAAAAATTTTCCAAAAATCGTTACAATTTAAGCGATTTTTACCTTTTTTAAAATTAATTTTCTTAAACCATAATTACTTTTGCTTAAAGCTATCTAAGAAAATCTTCTGGCTTATTAATTTTTTTAATAAAATCTTAAGTTTACTGAAAATAAATCATTCTCATATGTTTGCGGTGTAGCATTGTATATATGTCTACAAAAAATCAAAAACTCCAGCACGAACGATCTGAACTCCAGCAAAGAGAAAAGCTATAATCTCCAGACAAAATTTAATATAATGATTTAAATTATAGTAATGTGCAACGCTTCAATGAAAAATTTTCCGACCATTCAATTTTCGACAAAGCTATCAATACACATACGAAAGAAGTATATTAACAAAGAAACGCACTTTCTAAAAATAAAACGTATAATTATAATGAACTGAACTTGATATAATCTAATTTTGAATCACGCTGTACATTACATATCTTAGTTATTTTTATTAGTACAACTAAATAACAATATATCTGAAGATTTGAAGACCCCCTCAGAGATTTAAATGACAAATTATGAATATTTGAAAAATAAATTAGATTCATAGTTCGATATATTTATTTGTTTCATTTTTTTAATTTGTTTTTTCGTTTTTTTTTTAATACGTGTTACATGGTTTATTGATAATTTGTTAGGAATTACTCGTGCTATGGCAATACTTATGTAGGACCGTAACTAATAGATTATTTTGAAACTCACAGCTGTTCCCCGTGGCTCTGTGCTTGTGTAAGATATGAACATGTTCCCCGGAAATAATTACTTTGAGAATGATGTTGACCAAAAAAAAAAAAATAACATTACTATTTAAATCAACTTCATATAGTCATCGTATATTGTAGTAAATAATTATAAAACATCGAACTCGAAAAGTGAAAGGTTATGAGACAGCAAACCAACGTTGATTCATTCATATATCAAAAATTAGGACCAAGTAACATAGCCTCGGCGTATAATTACGATTTGGTAATTCAAAGTGATGATGGCTAGTTTGTAATTGAAATACGTATTTATATGATACAAAAAAATTGTGATCTAGGCAATTGGGACAAAGTTTATTCGAAAAATCCAAGAGTTGTCAAATGAACAACGTTAAATTCAATGTAAAAATTGAATATATATTGGATTCTAATAAAAATTCAACTGAATAATATTGAAAGATATAAAAAATTATTTTCGATTTAACAACATTAAAGATTATTATATATTTTTTACGTTTACATTGTAATTACAGCACACTGTAGGTGTTACAAACATAGTACCTATATATCCTCTTATACATGTTATTTGTATGTAAAACTGTTTTCAAATAAATAATAAATTTGTAATATATATTTTTGAATATTCATTATTATTTTAATGGTTTTGTTTTTACATTCTTTTTGTTTTTATTACTTCCATTAAAGTTAATTATAAAATAGAATTATAAAATAAATCTTAAAAAAAAATACTTATTTTAAAATTAATTAATTTATCTACACATAAGTATAAAACTTACATTCTTTATTGTTTTCAAAAACAATTGATTTTGTTGAAGGATTATGGTTTATATGCCTCGCTTTTTGATTTGAAGGCTCATTTTTTTATACAAATTCGGGGGAAATCTCATAATTGAAAATAAAGGCACAATGTCCGATAAGAAAAAAACTTACAAAGCTGAAAACAAAATTAATATTTTTCTTCAAATGATTTTTGCCTTTTCTTGTAGAACAATAATAGAAATACTGGGACCTTTCGAGGTTTTATTTGTGTGGTCCATATTCATGGAGCATCCATAAACCACGCGGTACTATCTCAGTCTTTTAAACCATCCCCTATTACATTTACGTAGCCTACTATATGACTACCCCTTCGAATGGAAAGTAGTTTTTTTATTATCAAGCCCAAAAGATATTTTGTGTTTTAGCTTAAAAAATTATTTGATTAAAAATGGACAAGACTGATATTTATTATATGAATATTTTTCGTATTTATAAACATTCCAACTCTAATGATGGCTACAGTAATTCCTGAAAGTTATGCATTATTTAGAAACTATGTCACTTAGAGCTAAAAGATTATTTTTCTCCTTGTTCCGATTCATTCTTCTTGAAATAATATTTTTTCGATATGCCAAAAAAATATCAGATATTACAGAAAAATCACCTCTGTCTTGATTTCATCATACTCCCTTGCCTGACATTGCTCAACGTAGATTAATAATGAAATATAAATCGGATGTAGTTTAAATAAAGATAAAAATAATGATATTGGTGGCCTCTGTTATAGACGTATGTATATGAAGAACGGAGATTAATCAAAATTATTATTATTTATTTATTATTAATTGAAAAATCGTATATAAATTTTCTCTTCCTAAAAATAATAATATTGTCGATAATTTTTTGAATTTATTCACTAAATGGACGTAATATTATTTTGAAAGACAGCTTTTATAAATACATCAAATAATATTAAATTAAAGGAAAAAAAAACATTCTGCCTTATTTTCCACTCATTTTCTGCATCAAGCTTTAAGAGATTCTGAGATACCTATAATAGATGCCAGTAATGTAGGCATCTCGCACACATTATTAATAACAGTATGGAATTAAAATTGAACAAAAAAAAAACAATCTATAAATAATATTAACACAATCTAAAGTTGTGATGAATGTACATATGGATGGATAGTAAATACACTTAATAATACTATACCTATATAGTGAAGTGAATTCTCTATTTTGGTGATAGAATAAAAAATAGAAAAAAAAAAAACAAAAAGAAGTCCATATGCGATTCTTTCTTTTACTTTATAGCTAGTTTCCCACGACCTAATGCGTTTTACTATCTAACAACCACTACTAATACATACTTATTACTAATATTATTAGGTGTAGTACCTTGTGTAGTACACTACATTGATGATGTACCTACAATATATATATATATATATATGTACGTATGCATATGAGTGAAATGAATATATACATAATTATGTGGGAGTAAATGAATATACACTATAGTTCTATAGTATTATTATTATTATATATTATTATTATGACACATGACTGTTTTATATGAAAGATAAATCATAGATTTGCAAGTTAATAGATGATTGATTATTCTATTACGATTTTATAATTAGATTAATTGTGTTGAAATACTTATATATATATATATTTTATTGACGAGATTTGAAAAATCCTTCAAAATTTTTAATTATTTTAGTTTTACATTACAGACTAGAGTTTAAAAACATTACAATTAGGTATTGAATTAATTTTAAATTTGATATATAATTATTATAAAAAAATTACACTGTACATTTAAGAAATAATTTTTGATTAATTTGATGAAACGACGAGTATTGACTAACTACAAACCTAGTAAGAATACTCTAATAAATTTCGATTTTTTGTCCCAATTTCCTAGATCAAATTATTTTGTATTTTTATAAACATGTATTTCGACTACAAAGTAGTCATTATCAGTATGAATTAGCTAGTTGTAATGATTCTCTGGGAAGATGTTACTCGTTGCTAATTTGGTGACGATTTGCACACGTGTGTAAATCAAATACAATGAATATTATTTTCAAGTAAAAATTTATTCATATTTTGAGTATTGAATCAGTGAGTTAGAGTATATTCAAAAGTGTAAAAGTGTAATTAAAGAGACAATTAATTTTATCGCATTAAACTTTTTTGTCTATTCAACACAGCAGTTAACCAGATATGTTGCCTATAACAAAAAAGATACTGTTTTTGAATTAACCCTCACTTTTTCAATTACTTTAAGAATACTACCAAAAATATACAATCTGCCAATGGATTTTTGAAATATAAGACTACCAAAATTGTATTATTCTGCCATGAAAAATTCATTCTTCCTTAAAGAAGTCTTGAAATAAAGTACTTGACTGGTAATTAATTTGATATATTACATATCAAAATACAAACTTAACCACAAATTAATAACAAAACTCGAAAATTACATTAAAGAAATTAAAAAACAAACAAGTTTTTCATATTTTTCTAGAGTAATCTTTATGAAGACGTACATATCACAAGGCTCTCTTTGCTTAATCAAAAGATTTAATCATCCATAACTGGCTTATTTTTTAAATATAATTTCAGATTTGTGTTTGAAAACTCAAGATGTTTCAATTAAAGTAATAACAAATAGTATTACATACAGAAATTTATAAAAAAATCATAATTTCCCTTGGATTTTTTTGCTAGTACCACGGGGAAATGAATGGATTTTTGTTTAATTTTCATTCTGTAACAACATATTTACAAAAAAAAAAATTAACATCTACCCTTTAATAAGAAGTTTGGTCTTTTGCCTATAAAATAGTTTATCATCATCATTGATCTATATTATCTTATATATCTATGAAATTAAAATGTTTTAA
Source organism: Chrysopa pallens (assembly GCA_020423425.1). Classification (NCBI taxonomy): domain Eukaryota; kingdom Metazoa; phylum Arthropoda; class Insecta; order Neuroptera; family Chrysopidae; genus Chrysopa; species Chrysopa pallens. The sequence goes on from CM035594.1 coordinate 64,278,511, forward strand.
GTGAATGTAATATAATTTTACTACATATAAAATACATAAGAAAAGACCTATATGACGTAAGAATGTATTTAACAACACAAAAACACATAGCACGACTTTCATTTCAAATGGCTACTATTATACTATACAACAACTGTACAATACTTAGAAATAAATTGGTGGTTGTGGTTGGTCATTGGAATAATAATTAAATACTATGCGAGAGTATATGATGGTGTACTAAAATTTTTAATATTAAAGATATTATAATATTATTTATTAAGTAAATGTTATCTAATTGTATGTGAAATGTCACTTTTTATTTAAAACATAGCTATCCTATTTAATAAAAATTACAATCACTTATTTATAAAATTTACGATAATCACTAACTGAGTTAAATGTTTGTATATTCTACATAAGTTATCGATTTTCTCGATGTTTATATAATGTTTTTTTTTTCATTTCTATTACAGATCGATTTTCATTCCTCTTTGCACACGGATGTTAAAATAAATCAATATAGAATATTACAATTAGTATAATCCATTTGTATGTATTGGTGTAATGTGTTTATATGCATGTATACTAATTGTAATATACTATTGTAATATGCCAAGTCAAATGAAAATCGATATGTATATTGAGATGTGCAAAAATCATTTTTATTCCTTTACTTGACACAATGTTGTTAATACAACAAAAGTTGTTAAAACAATAAACACAATGTTTCACAGAACACAAAAATTAAAAATTTGTTTTCATACTAAAGAATACATGATTTAACAACAAATCGGGATAATTTTTTATTATTTAAAAAAATATACAGTCAATTTATGTCTAAACATTTGAAGAGGACAGCTTACACGAAATCTTTCTTTTCTGCCTATTGCGGTTAGAAATATGGGTCATGGATTCATTGAATCGTTAACCAAACAATTTTACTAATTCACAAACTTAAATTTTCAATTTAGGCTTAGATCTGGTTATCATCATGACGGACGAATACACAAATAACAGACGAAAATTGACTTACTTATAAGTTTAATGAATATATATTCCAAAATTTTGTTACTACCTTCAACATTTTTAAGCGTTACAAACTTTAATCTAAGTTTTATATACTCTCGTATATTTAATATGCACGCAGAGTACAAAGATTAGGTATTGTATAATAGATATTTATTTTATTACCTTGCATCCTTCGCATGTAAAAGCGCCAAAATGAAAACCTGCAGCCGGCTCTCCGCAAACTTTGCATTGTTGATTCATCTGAAAAAGGAAAAATAAAAACTTTAAAATTATATGTTGTTGGTATCAATATCTCAACTGTCTATAATTTATATATATTAATACGTAAAACCAAAAACGTTATACCCATTTTTAAGAAAATTTGGCGGAGACAGGAGTATGAAATTTGCTAACTTATACTTTTTATAGAAAAACACTGGAAGATTCTAATATTTTTTTTTATTATGCATACAAAGTGCATCAAAAAACACATCACACACATATATAACAGACGTGGCTTATATTACACACACTACCATATACACACATATATACTACTTTTTAGGTTAAAGGTTTCGAAATATAAAATTATTTTTTATTGAACTTTTAAAAAAAAAATCTCAAACCAGAACGCTGATTACATAAAAATAAACCTGTCAGAATGCATCCGGATTCTGTCTGATTGCTCATTATTAAACTGATCATAGTGACCGTATCAGTTGCCACACCTATAATTTGACCCCTGACTATCTAAACGGTCCGGTATAAGCCTCGTCGTAACAAAAGTCAAAAGGTTTTATTTAATTGTGATTAATAATAAAATAATAAATTACAAACATATTTTTTGAATTGTATTTTCAACTAATTATCTGAAAATACTTTCCCATAAAATATACACCAGATGATGTTTGTTGTTTGAATTAATTATACAAACATTTTAAAAAATACCGAACAAACAATAAATCGCCACTAATTGATTAGAATTTGGTCTATAAAAATAGTCACGTCTATTAACTTCAAAAAATAATTAATCTTTAAACATCTGAAAATTTCAAAAATTTGAAGAAAACATTGTCAATTTACAACAGCGTGTCTAATTTCGGAATAACGATACAATATATTATAAATAATTATAAACATTTATTCATGTTTGGATTTGCTTCGATGTAACGCATACAGGACAAAATATAGTAACAAAAACCAGAGATTTTTAAATTTTTATTAAAATCATTGTAACTTATTTTATGTTTTGAAACAAAGGCAATTAATGAATAGAACTGAAGATCAAATTTAAAATTTAAACTTTTTATATAAATCAGATTATATATTTTTTTCTTATACTTAATATAACCATGTGCATCGATTAATAGAAGCTAAATGTTGCAGGAATTTGAGCAGGTTTCAGCAGATTTTTCGGCCTTAAATATAAATAAAGACTCTGAACAAAGGATTGGAAGTTCCTTTATGTACAAAGTCTTTATTTTTTATACTTTCCTATCTCACAATTAATAAAAACATTAGTGCATTTTTTTGTTAACTTTCAACTTAACTTTTCATCAGGAATTTTCATTAGAACCAAAACTATCTCTAGAAAAATAATACTATCGCCATGGTACCAGTTTGTTTTTTTTTAATGGAATGACACTGTTCAAATGTTTTCCAAAAAAAATTCTTCCATTATTACCATACACTATACATTTATCAGCGCTTCCACCATAATTATTAAATTTAATTATTTGTTAGAATATATATTGAGAAAGAGTTTATAAATATCTATCATACGTCAAACACACGGATCATTAAAAGTTAATCAAAATATAAAGGCGAAAATAGTGTTCAATAATATATTCTCAACCGGCTATGTTAATTTACGTATATGTAAAACAACAGTTGTGACAGAACAGAAAAATGTAAAATAAAACAAGTAAATGCCAAATAAAGGTTAAAATTAATTAAATTGAATCAGCTATATCATATGCTAAGACAGAGAGAATTAACAAGACCACAATTAACGACTTTAATTTTTTTTTCCCATGGTAATCAGTCAAATGATTTGTCACATAATTTTTACGATACCTCTAAAATATGCGGACAATCTAACTGAATAAACGTATCCTTGTATTAATTTATATCCTTAAGTATAAATTAAAGTCATATGAAATTAATTTCGTAATAATAAATATAAAAACAATAAACTATATCAACTATTATTAATTAATTGATTTGAGAAAAAAAAATAAAAAATAAATACGTTTAAAATAAATAAATAAATATTAATAAAAGCCATAAGTTATTTAAAAAATTTCAAATAAAGTTGTAATGTTATTTGTGTAAATCTGTCTCGTATGACGACAGATTTGAATTTATTCACGTATTCAATGTGACAATTTTACGGAAATAATTATCTACTTATGTACACTTTCTTATGCGTGTGTAAATTCAACATTAAATAATAACCAGAAGAAATATCAAGTATATCTCATTTTTAATTGATTTTTATATTATTTTATTTATTTTTTTTTTTTTTAAATTAATTAATTTGATGGTTCTTTTACAAAAAGACGATTATTGGATGGTCAGAGTATATTCATTTTAGTTTAAAATTTATAATGCTGGAAAATATTGATCGCAAATATAAAATTGTCATATAGATGATATAAAATCATTTTCGTTTGTCCCTTCATCTGTTCGTTTATCCGTTTATATAACTCAAAAACGAAAAGCATATAGTATGATCGAAATTTTGGTGGTGTATTGAAGACCCTCTAAGTTCATTAGGTTGACCCAACTTTTGACTCATAAAAAAACCTCAACAGACTTTTTGTTAGAAGCATTTTTTTCGTAGATTTGCTACAATTTTAGATCAAATGTAGCTAATAAACATGAATATTTAGAGTGTATTATAAATACTTATGAATAAAAATAATTTTGATACTGAATGATATGTCGAATATCTAACCACACTATTAGATGTTATCTTCAATTGATTAAGTGTCTAATTCATCAAATAATTTAAACAATATTGTTCTACCGTCGGCCAATGTTCCATATCTATTAAGAATTAAGTTTTAGATGAAAAAAAGTTTATTTTAAAAATTGTTTTTTACATTTATAAAAAAATTTTTATTAGAAAATGTATTGAAAACTAATGATTAACTGTTAATTTTGGCAGTTTATGGAATATCTAGTGATAATTGTTAACGATTGTTCATTTTCAAATCTTTATGGTTCAAATCAAAATATAAATCACTGGCATAACATAATTGCTTATCTCAACCGATCATGAAACTTAAGTAACATCAGGCACAGTTTTTACATAGATGGGTGACCACCTAGGATTGCTATGTGCTATTGTTGTATAGAATATACCCACTGTAATCACTGTATAACATTAGTTGTTGAAAAGTGAATTTAAAAAAAAAATCTGCATCAAATGCTAAACAGGACGTTGAGCTGAAGTAGAAGGAGATAAATCTCCTATTTGCAGTAGGCGATTATTAATCTACATGTGAACTACTCAGACTTGTAAAAATTATTTCGCCTTTGCACCACTTCAATTAATAGTTCTCAATTTTTAATGCATTCAAATGGAAAAACTTTTCTTGATTTATTTAATTTTTGTTGTTTTACTTTTAAGCCAAGCTATTGTTTCACTCTTCCAAGCGGACGAAATTTCTGTATCAAATATAACTGGTCCATTTTCATTACAGTAGCTGCAGATGAAATATTACCATCGGTTAATTCGTATACTTAAAAAAAAACTTACCACATCGGAAACAAAAAATTTGAATAAAAATTATTGATAAAACTTGGAATTAAATTAAACACATATTCAACAACCATTAGATAAAGTATTCTTTTAGAGGCCATTATTTTATTAGATATGATTTTGAATCCTTTTTTAAAACTTGCAAATTACTATAATTCACGCATAATAATTTTTTTTCAATAAATTTAATCACAATTTTTTTGGACATATTTTATGAGAACAACTTTCTTATGTTTTTAGAAGTGTTGTGTATTTCAATAAACCTGTCATATTCAGGGAAAAATTCATAAATTATACTTAAAAAAAATTATTAATATTCATTACATATGGAAATTAAATGGAAATTTACATATAAATTGTTCAAAAAATGTCACTTAAACTCTGTCTACCATATTTAAAAAAAAAAATAATAATTCTAATTAATATTCCTTAAGTATACATTTATATTTAAATATTGATATAGATGGGTACCCTATGTGTGACATTTAAACCAAAAACTTTAATCTCTAAAATTAATTATTTATAATAAAAATATAAATTAATTCAAAAGTGAATCTCCGTTTTTTTTTTCATTTACTGATAAACAAATTCTGAAATTCACTTCCATTATTATAGGAGTCAAGTATTAACATTTATTTTGTAAACCTAAGAAAAAATACACAGCCAATAATCGACACTAAGTGTCTCGTTATGTACGAATATATTCATTTAAAGAGCTACAATTGAGTTACAATTTTGATATAAGATGAAAGAATGCATTTTCTATATTTCAATTAACAACAATTTTCTGTACCATTACCTGTTCCGAAGCTAATTTTTTGCTAATAGTAATTCTAAAAAATTCAAGTTGAGCTACTAGCTTAAACTTGATGAATATAATATTTTTTTGTTATGATAATAAAGCAATAAAATATTTATTATTAAATCACTATCGTTGGGCTCCAATGAATTACGTCTCTACAAATTTGTGAATTCGAAACGAAAACGAAAATAAACGCTGGCTTCAAAGATGATAACAAGCTTTAACTTTAGTTCACTTGCCCAAGTTTTTGCTCAAGCCATTGTCCTGACTGAATTAATTTATCCCACACGTGATCGAATCGAATAATAATTCACGGTAATGACATAATATAATACAAATATTATAGTAGAGCTTAATATTTATTTTTGGTTTTTTTCAATATAAAAGCTATTTAAAAAAGGTATCTTTTTCCAATTAATCAAAAATATTATAATAGAAGTATGTGTGATGTACTACAAAAAAAAAACTTATTATGGCACAGCTACTTAATAAAAATTAATTAATAAATCAATAGATTTAAATCGCTGTGGTATTTGTTTCTTTTTTTAATTCTCTGATTCATTAAAAACATTTTTTTTTTTAAATCAATTTATTAAATATCAGATCTTCATCATTAATAGACACCCATATTTAAAATATTAAATAAATAAAAAATCTTTTTAAAATAATAAAATAAATATAACTATTAATTTGTAATTAAGGAATATAATTATGAAAATTATAACTGTGTTCAATTTTAATTCATATTAATTATTTTATATTAAATATATTTAAGTAATATGTATATATTTTAGTTGTTGTTATAAAGATGTTATTTATATTATAATCTATGGCTGCAGTAATATCATAAAACCATATGGTAAATGCAAATATTATTTATATTTTATTTTATATAATGCAAAAGATTGTAGAAAATATTAAATTTGATCTATTCTTTATTTATTATCAATTTGAATCGTTGCTTCGACCGCATAGAACTTCAATGACACTGAAATTCTTCGTTGGAAAGTTTGGGAGGAACGGTTTGTTTCACCTCCCGATTCCCAACTTAACGAACGGCATGGGGAGAGAGATAAGTAGGCTAGGTTACTCTAACTAACCGCCATGTATGCAGGGGTTCGTCATGTCTGTAGAGGTACGATGAAATCGATAATGCCATTCATTTCAAATTTAGGCCCCCCTTCCATTTTGCGAGTAGGAGCCAGAAACAGTAATCTATTTATCTGTCACTGAATTTAAAAATCTTTCATACAAATAATGTTGACCACATTACTCGGACCAAAATAACGAATAGATTGAAACCTGACTCATAAAATCTAGTGAATAGATTCGACGTTACCATGGAACAAGCCTAATTAATTAATTTCACAATACAAACAAGCATGAAGTTCTGAACGCATAGTCGTTTCTTTTGGTTTCCAGTACTCGGGTACAAAGTAATGACATGCAAAGGAAATGTAATAAGCTGAGTAATAAACTCTGCTTGTATGTTTTTTTTCTTTTATGAAAAACGAGGATTTATTCATAAATTTCATATTTAAATTGAGTATAAAAATCTGTAACCGATGAAATAAGATTCCCCTAAAATGCCGAGTATAAACGTTTTTGAAACGGTCAAATCTCTTACGTTTTTCAATATACACTTACACCAAAAGTTTGATAATTTACTTAAATTCGTGAAAATTTTTATATGAAGCCAAGAGATTTGTAAACATCGAATTAAATTACAATCATGGTTTTAATCAATGTTTACAATATCACTCAATAATACTATGTGAACGATTTAAAAAAATTTTCACAAAAATTGAACTTTTGGGTTCGGCATAAGCTCTCCGAAACAACTGAAAAATATGGGATGTAGAGATGTATCTCAACAAAAAAATAAGTACCTATACTTTCAGATTAAAATATAAACTAAATTTTCGGGGGCCGAAGTCACGTGTATTACACTACTACACGTCGTGGCGACCACCAACATCTTTGTTACAAAAGCATAGCTTTATAGAAACACTAGACGTAAACTTTACTAATAATGAAAATGTATGTAAAAATTTAAACAATTCATTTCCGCTTCGTTTAAAGTGTAAAATTATTTTTTCTCACAATAAAATTCTTCCATACATTATAAATCAAAAAGTTACACGCTTTCATGTACATAATATATTTGGATATACCATCCAAATATGATTAAAACTGCTTCGATATCATTTATCATTTCGATAAAATATAAATCGTAATCTATGCCATCGCAGTATACGTATGGTAATTAAGAAATATTGAATAATTACATTTGAATGTACGTTAAGTAGGTGGCTTCTTGCATGACCAGATAAAACATTAATAATGTCAAAAAAAAGCAGATGATATTTTTGCAATTATTTATAACTGTCTGAAAATTGTATTTATATGTGTGTGTTAAGACAGCAACTTTATTGCATATAATATAAGCGGAGTATTTTTATGATACACTGATTATTGCACACTGAACAGCGGGGATTTTAAAAATCACTTACCCCAACTAACTATATAAATAATTTTTAATTTATCATTTGCAAATTTATAAAAAGAGAGACGGATGCCGGAATACTTGAACAAAATGACATCGAAAATTAATTGTTTTATTTTTATTTATTGACCTTTAGCGTTTTTATGTTTTTGTGAAGATAATTAATTTCGATCAAATGCACGTTATTTGTATTCAAAATATAACCCAATTTTAAGTTTAAATTCCAGTCTGAATGTAATGAAGTGATGAACTGCAATATAAGAAACGAAATTAATTAAGTTTTGAGGTTGTCTGAAAAGGTTTCATTGCAATGATATTTTTACTTCTTCCGAGAAATTTTTTTATATTAGGAGTTTTATAATACTAGTTATGCCACTCTAAATTTTATAAACATTGCTTGCTAGTCGTCATTATATATAATATTAGTTTAATACGTGCTTCGAATAATATCCGTCAAACGTTAAAAATCTCGTAATCATTTAATGAAACAACTCATAATACTTCGAAGAATAAAAATCTTCTTTCCCACAAAGTTGATTATAGTCAGTTTGAAACTAGATTAAACAAACCACATCACGTTATAGTCAACATTTAGGTGCATCCAATAAATCAATTTGCATTATATCACCGTAGCAGTGCTTCACAATAACTGAATATTCTTAATTAGATAATTTTGAGCACCTAATTTTGAGCATATTTAAATTGAATTTTGAATACATTGCTCTGCTATCTTAACTAGTATGAATCGAGCCATTTTTTGTACTAAAATTGCGTAGCATATACTCAAATGTTCATATGGCTAATAGTTTCTTCTTGTGTTATATTCATTTAAGTCGTATGTAAACAATCATCATTTTCGAGAGCTTAATTGCATATTCTTAATCTGTTTATGGTGTATGAACATAAATAAAAGCCCCTTGTAGTGTGTGTTTTTTGGATCTTCAACTATTAAAATATATTTTAATGACATATTAAATAAAATATGATAGGTATCATCATAAAAACAAAATAAAAAGGTATGTTTGGAATTCATTTTATTTATCATTACGTTCAATTATTTTTTGTTGATGTGTAAGCTATTAATTAAAACATAAAATTAAATAATTAAGTAAACTTACAACTAACATAATGGGTTGTAAGTTATACAAAATATGAAATCATCTTATCACGTATTTGATTTTAGTAAATGAATTAAATTTCCAAGAATATTAAATTAAAAAATAAAACAAGAAAATTAAAAAAAAAATTTTCCCATTTTTTATTAGATTTTGATTTATGATACGATTTCCAATGAATCATTTTTAATTTTTTACTATAGCATAGATGTGTATTTCAATTCTTCGATTTATGATATAATCGCTGTTAAATAAGCTTTTTTTTGAAAATAACATATTGATACATAGTTGCTTTGGCTTAGTTTATACTTCCTTAAAATTCGTATAAGCAATACTAAATAATAAAAAATCTGTGATGGAAGTGCTGTAAAGTTACCAAATAAGTAACTGAATAAAAAAAATTTAGGTTTTTTGATGCTGTTAATCAAATTAAAATACTTTTAAGTTAGACGGAGCAAAAATCGTTTGAAAGAAAATATCCTGTGAACTAAACTCATCAAATATTTAATCACAAGATACAAAGGTTTGGTTTGAAAATAAAAACCTCAATTTTATTATATTTTTGATAAACAAATCCAATTTTTAATTCATAAAAATGCTACAGATACAAATTTCAAAAATTTTTAAATTCTTACTTTAAGATTTACGAAAAATTACTTTTACTGGGTTAATTACAATAGATGGTCTTGTAGGCTTTCAGATTTATTAAATTTCTAATTTTAAAAAATTTAATATTTTATAATTTAGAAAATCACAAATTAGATTTCATCAAGACACATCATTTTTTATTTTAGAGATTTTCGACAATATAATTTTTAACGATTAAATTACATCTAATATTACACCGATTGAGAATTACATGGTTTTTTCAAAAATTTTAAATCAGGACAGTTTTTTTTATTTCGAGAATAGCTTAAAAAATTCACAAATTTATAAATATCATTTTTTTGACAGCATACTTCCGTTTAATAGTATTATTATGTTTACAAGTAAACTGCGCCTGACATGTTTATTTTTAAAACAGAAAATTTACTTTATAATTTATAACAGAACATGTTCCCAGGTACTGCAACAGGTAATGCGTAATTTATATAAAAATTTTTAAATTTAGATACGAAGAATTTTAATAAATTAAAATATGAACTTTATTCAAAAAAATGAAAAAATGATTTATCCAGGAAGTTTTAAATATAAAATTTATTGTTTATTAAACGACACAAAATTTAATATTTAGATAAATTAAAGTATTTTTGTAACATAATTCAATCCAAAATTCTAACAATATACAAAGAAATATATTTTAAATATAAATCAGAAATATAAATTTTATATTACTAATTCATGCGACGCAAATAAGAAAAACAATATTTTTTAAGAATTTTTATATAAAATTTTCACAAATCATTTATAGAATTATTTTATAAATTAATTAAAAATAAATTTTACTTACCTATTTTCATTTATTTTCCTCACTTGTAAACTAACTAAACACTAAATATTAGTTTTTTTATTATTAGCTTCCAAAAAAAATTTCGCCACTATTTTGAAAACATTATTTCCATCGAGTTCCAAAAATTAAGATTAAGATTTAATTCAAAAATTATCTTATTAATAAGCGTGTTGCCGATGACATCTTCACAGATAATATTTCACTCGTGCGTCGCACCAAAAATCAATAACAATTCACTATATAGGTAATAAAAAATTGTCAACAATCAAAATCAAAATCATAGATTATATCAATAATAATTGTTTAATATAAAAATTAACATATAAAGGCGCGTATTTTAAAAAAAATAAAATAAAATCGCGGACTAGAGATAGTTTGTGTATTGTTAAAAAATAAATACATAAATGTATTAGCTTATGTTGGTTGTGTAGATAGCTAAGCGTATACTGATGAAGCGCGTTTCCACCTGAACGGGCAGCTGAACAGTTTACTCTCAACCGATGTTGTACAGGTCCATTGGTGCTTTACTATCTTTTTACTTCAGTTGATACCAACATTAAGAGGTCCAGTCAAGCAACATCCGAGCAGCACATCTTCTGCCCTCAGGTCATTTTAACTCTTGTATGTCTATCTTTTTTTATATAATTTATTCCTTTTTTAATCTTTCTTTATTTATATATACTTTTTTTTTTAGATGTTTTTGCATCTTAAAATTTATATGTGTTCGCGGATATTATAAGGTGTCGTATATATATTTTCTTCCTTATTTCTTTTGCTTCTGGACTTATTTTTTTCTAGCGAAATTTTATTATTTATCAATAAAAAAATATTTTTTATTGTTGTTTTTCAAAGTTAAGTGTCAGTTTTAATGTACAATTTTTTTTTTTGTTATTTACTATTTTATGTTAATTATAGACAATTATTATAGCCATGGAATGGATTGTCTTCCTTATCTGATGTTTAAATTTTAATAACCGAAGCAAATTTATGAAAGATTTATTGTATTTTTGAATTTATTTTGTGTCTATGCATGTTTTTGAATGCATCTTATATGGTTTTTTTATAGCTTTCTATGTTAATTAAACATTTTTCTTAAGCACTATTTTACAAAATCAATTTGTAACGTTTTCATCATTTTCAAAAATTTTTTACTAGTCGATAATTTTAACAGAAAAAAGTTCAATATTCTTTAACAAATGTTTTTTTATTAATAGTGGGTTTGTTGTCTTATGGAGAATTGATGTCTCTTCATTATACTGTTATCTCTTATGTCTCTTCATTATACCTACACTAAACCAAATATCATTTGTTCTGAGCTTTAATTTTAAATATGAACTTTTTATAAAAATAAATTATTAATTTTTATAAATTATTTTTAATTAAGTGGAGTTGCCAATTAAAATTTTAATAAATAAAAATTTTGAAATAATTAATTTTTATAATTTTTATATTTTTTTTTTTTAAACAAACACAATAATTTCCTATTAGATTCATAAGGTAAAAAAGTAAAAATTATTAATATACCCCCCATCCGAACCTTCCAGACTTAAGCTACATAAATATTCCGATTTATAATTACACAAATAATTAAATGGTATTTTATTTTCTATTAGAAAACACACTGTTGTCGAAAAAAACATTCTGTTTTCTGAATTCATTGAAATCCCAATAAAAATTTATTAAACAATGTGTGTGCTATGTTTGTAAAATAAATTCTTATGTTCTTTTTGACCTACAGTTTCTAATAGAAAATAAATTATATAATTTTTGAGATAATAACTAGACTTAATTAGAAAACTATTAGAACTTAGAAATGTTTATTTTTCCAAAATTCTATTCTGATTTTCAAACGATATAAAACTATAAAAATAAATACTTATATAATAATTATTTCATTGGTTTACTGCCACAATTTCTTTCCCTTGATAGAATTTTTAAGCGTTTAGATTCATCGATCAGAGAGGCTTAAATAAAGCATTGTAAATTTTATTTTTGTTTTTTAAATTTTTTTTTTGAGTTAAATTTATTTATACGGAATAAAGAGTAAATGGAAAAATAAAAATTTTTTTAGGTAATTTAATCGTTTAAGTTTTCTAATTAAACAAAAATAAATATTTTTAATTTTTACGAAAAATAATTTGGTAGATATTTTTTTTTTTATTTATAGGATTTTTCACAAAAAAAAAAAATTATAATCAAAACCTTAATTGGAAATTCCTTATAAAAACTAAATTTTTGCATAAAATCCACAAACACCATTTTTGGTTAATTATGTATTTATTTAAAAAAAAAAATTATAATTTAAATTTCAAAAAATAAAAACGTATTAAGTTGAATATTGAATAAAAATAATTCTAATGCATTTTTGTATCTTAAATATTTTGATATAACGATTAATGAATTATTAACGAACAAAACAATTTAAGGAGCTGTATAAAATTCTCGTTTAAGATAGACAAAAAAATTTATTTGTTCATAATAGGTAATTTAAACGAGTATATATTTTATAGTTCAGTTTTTGTGGCGCATTCTACAAGGTAATACAAACGACCCACCTATAAAGGCGTGTTCAAATCAAGTCAATTACTCCATGAGCTACCTACCTGAAAATAAGACCAGCCTTTTATATACAGTATAACTACTAAACTATAAATTTTTTAATTTTATTAACGTTTATAATATATTCATCTAGTAAATGTGTTTTTAGTCTCTGTTTTTCAGCATCTTCTGCAAATTTCTAATTTAAATCCTGGAGTTCCTGTATGTAAAATTTTCAAAAAATTCTTTTATATACCTTCTTAAGTCCATTATTTTCAAATAATTTTGATATAATTTATTTATAGGACAGAATATGTGATGGTTTTTTGATAATAATAAAATTTGTGGAATTCATCTGCACACGAACAGGGTTTTAATATAAAAAAAATTAAAATTGTAAAAATAAATTAAATATTTTTTTTTTTTTAATATAAATAAAATAATTAATAATTAGAAAATAATAATTTTATCCATAGCTTTCATTCCAATAATGCGATTAACGCTCCAAAAAAATTTATGAGAAATATTAAATAAAAGTATTATTTTTGCCACAAATAATGCCACCCACCTCTTCGTGCCTTGTTATTTTATCATTTCCGCATGTTACAATTTCGAATAAAAAAAAACTTTGCACATATATGAAATCTTTGATCTTATGAAACGTCATAAGTAACATTTAATAAATACTTGGCTGATTTATTGATGGGATATCACTTAAAATTTCCATATATAAGTAGCAAATAGTTCAAATCTTATTCACCCCCTGTGCTTGGCCAAAATAATCAACCGGCTGCAAATTAAAATGTTCAACATATTTAAAATTCATGCTGTATATGGAATATAAGTTGATTTCATTGGATTCTGTTACTCCGCCTAATACAAACCCATGAACATAATAGATAGATATAACTTGATGTTATATACATGCATAGGTCACCACCAATGTTGTACAATTAATATTTATTTTATTTATCATACGTATAAATAAATATGTAATATTATGTTAAATGATAAAAAAATTTTTATACAATTTTATTCTTTTTTGAGCAATGAATTCTTTATTTTAACCTCTATGCAGATTATAAAGTAGTATGGGAGAGATTATTTATTATACCTATATATAACCCAAACAAATTTAACCCAATCTTCAGTGTCTTGGATGTTTTTATGCCTACGAAACATTAGCAGATGAGCGAGCAATCCTAACTACTTAATTATTAGCTGAATTTGAGCTGAAATTGTAGCGATTCTATATATAGTTTATAAAAAAATCTCTAACAGAAAAAAACAACCATTTTTATATTTTATTTTCTCATAGTTTAAAAATTGGTTTATGGATTCCATTGGACACAATTGGCTGATTTTTCTCATAAACGAACATAAACTCAAGTTTTAGTTCTGAAATACATCTTCAAAATTTCTGATTTCAGAGCGCTACCTGTTTTTGTTTTAGAGTTATCCTTAGGATGGACTAAGTGAGCATATCAAACTTCAAACTAAATATAATATATTTCATATAAGTCGATTACAAAATTTATCAATAATAAGTTAAGATGAGTGGTTGGCTGCAAGCGATTGTCTTTTTTCTCATTAACTATACATAATGTAGCCCATATATGAAACAAATCAACATACCGATTGTACACACAGAATCATTTTCTATAAGATATAAAATTCCTAATTAAGATGTTTAAATTTTTGCGTGTTTATGTGTATAAATGTATTTTGCTATTAGCTTCTCCTTTTTGTCGTATGGAAAATGATTCTTCGATCGAGAGTGTGGTCGAATATTCCGTAATCGACAAAATAACAATTCGAGACATCGAGGGAACGATATTTCAAAACTACGTAGTCATAGACAAAAGTTGTCGCAAACACATGGTAAGGGGAAAAAATTCTAAATTTTCGATTTTAGATCTGCGTTACCGTTTTATACACAAACACAGAATGTGTGTCTAGAGGTTCAGTACTTTTTTTATACCAGATTTTGTATTACATAGTGGTTTTTATTTACAATATGATATCCTTGAATAATTATTTGCTATAAAAACATGTATAACCTCTTAATTAGCAATTTTATATATTAAATAAGAGATATCTATTTTATTTACTTTAAATTTATTGTTTATGAATAAATGTTGTAAATAAATGCAGTAAATAATTTTAAATTAATAAGTAGTTTCTTAAATTTACACGTGTCGCCGAAATGTCTTTGATCCTCGAATCAAAATATGAAATAATAGCAATCAAAATAATAGTATACAAGAAAAAAATTCTACCACGGAAATGTGCTCGAGAAAAAACTTTTTAATATAAAAAATATACTAAAATATCATCACATTGGCTATCAGTAGCAAAACGGTAAAAACATGTCGCCTAAGCTAGAGTTTAGTAGTCAAAATGGCGATAAATAGCCAAATCTAGCAACCCTGTTCGTTTATATCCTCTAAACTATCTCATCGAGATATTATAGGCAATATTCATAAATATGAGAAACAAGTTGCCTGAGTACTATAATGTACATTATACTATAATAGAAAAGAACTATTCTTTTAATTTTATTATTGCTTATTAAAATATTTCTCAAGCATTTTATTTTAATAATGCTCGTCTCAATATTGGGCAACATTTGATCTAAAATTTGACATTTTTTAAATAGAAAAATATTTGTTTGTTTTTTGATTTTAGAGATTGTAAGCTTTTTGAGCAATGGAAATCTCGTTCCGGTAGGAATCATTCTTGTACGTCATCAATTTTTATAAATCTGAAAGGTGTGAGAGTTAAATTGTGTAAAAATGGTAAAAGTTAGGAAGAAATTAATTTTTTTTTTTGTAAATTGTAGAGCATAAAAATTTTTTGCCTATGTGTAACAAAAATTTAATTGAAGAAAAATTCATCTCGAGCAAATATTTTAGGAATTATCTCAGATAGAAATTTTTTATGAAAGTATTTGCATAATAAGTACAAAACTTATTCTGCCATATACATGTCCTAGATTTTCTTGCACATCAATCCTTTTTTATTCAATCGGAAATCAATATTGTTTTTACATAAAACCTTTAAGTGTCATTATTATCAATTATTATATTTCAATTCTTATTCATATTTTGTATGACTGCTTATGAATGTGTAAAATAAAATTTTTATTTTACTTATTTATATTTAATAAATATAGTTAAGCTGAAAATGGCAAAAATCTAAAGAGGTGCTGAAAGAGCAGATCCTATTAATGTTGAAGAAGTAGAACTATGCTATCTATTGCATATTTGTAGTTTCTACATTTCATATTACATAGTTTAGATTGTTAATGCTAGATGACGATGATGTAGTATAATTGACAGTCTGTTTTTTACGTTTATTATTCTTCTAAAAGATGGCCACAAAATTCAAATTGAGAATGCTAGTAGCTCTGTGATCTACAAATCTCACTCAAAAAACATTAAATCGATTCTTATATACTGCAGAGGTGATTTTACAATTCTTATATACTGCGGAGGTGATTATATTTAGTCCACAACAATGATAACTCTATAGAAATGAGTTTATACAAAAAACAACAATAAGAACGGGATTTAATTGGGGTTGGGTAGATTTTCAATAGGAAAAACATCATGAACCAAATCCAAATGGTAGATAAAATATCTACCTGCTCAGCAACTCCACTGCCACATTCACTTACCGTTGAATAATTTTGTTTGCGTTGAGTTCCATTATTTATACCGTGTTAATAACCTTTGCAGAACCTATGCAGTAAGTACTTGCAGAAATAAGTCCCTTCACCCAAGACAAGTAAATTTCTTACTTAGTAACACCACTCAATTAGTGACCCATGGGGGCTAATATCTAAAAGAATAATGAGCAAATACGACATACTTCTAAAATATAAATTTTCTCACTTCTCTACCATTAGTAGTCCCTGAAAATAATATACAGTTTAGATTGATATATCGTTTGGTCTCAGCCTTCTATCATAAAATAAATAATTGATCATATGTAATATTATTTTTATTCATTACTACATTAGTATATACATGTTCTATGTATATATATATAATAAGTTTTATTACACATTAACAATTAAAAATGTACATAAATATTATTTATATAATAATATTAATAATTAATAATAATATATAATATACATTACACATTGTTTTTATTATATAACTATATTATATTATATATTTTATTCATATATTTTGTATTTATTAAAAAGTTACAATATTATTGTTTTGTTTCCATTTTATTTATTTATTTCTTCACTTAAAATTAATAACATAAAAAAGAAAACCGTTTTTTCCCTCTTTGCATCTGACTTTTGAGTGTTATAATAAGATTTACTAAACAAGAAAGTTAAGTAGTATCTAATTATATTACATATTTAATAAATACTATTTGGCAGTTTGTTGTTTGCATTTATGTATAGCCTCTAAAGTCACTTGATTGGTTCATGTATCTATCTGGGTTTGGGTTTGGGTTTTTTTATTGGTCCATCGAAATCTTTTTCACTGTATTTATGAAGAATAAAATTAACAACCCTGAGTAAGTCTTGCTCAATTTTATACATGATTTGTTTTTACACAAACTAAAAAATTTGAAATGAATACTTGTTGATCAACATTATATAAATCCAAGAAAAATTGCGATTTAAATATAAAGTTGGAAAGAATTTGTAAAAGATTTTCGATTTTAAGATTATAGTTACTAATCGATCCAGGTGCCAGGAATCTTCGAATTTCCCAGAAGAAAAATTATTTCTTAGCCACAAGTTGCTAGATTTTATTAAAAAATTAATTTACAGTCAGTAATGTTTAGTCTATCTGGTCTTATAGAGGAGTCTTATGTATCTAAAATAAAGGGCTAGGCTATATTAGTAATCCGAAAAATTACAGTGGGGAATATATCTACATTTCTCAAGATTCTATAATATTCTAATCGAGAGCTTAACGATTTGAGAAAATAAGGCTTCTAGTCCTATCTTACTATAGAACGATAACGATAAAAAGCGATTCGCTGCCGCCAGATGAGTAATCCTTTTCACTTTTCTTACTCTATACTCTTTAATTCTAGTAACAAAGTGGTTTCTAATGCCATAAATTAAGAAGTATTTATGACAAAATTATCTTAATCATTGAAATGTTTTATCATACATTTTTTACATTACCGATCAACACAATCATATTTATAAAGATCCGTTCATTTTAAGTAGATTTTTAAGCAGATAAAACCTTTGGTTTCGATATTGCTATGAAACATGTCATGTGCTTATAGCAAAGCCTTCCACAGGCTACATCTAACTTCTCCAAAATCAAGAGAGTTGGTTTATGGATTAGAAATTACCAGAAACGCTTCTGGTATGATGCTCTCAAGATAAAATGAAAAATCGAATTAAGCACACTCGATATATTATCCGATTATAGTTTCTCTTATACATTTTTTTGTATCTAAAATAAAATTACGGATATTGTGTGAATATCGAATAGATAAACTATAAAATAATGGGTTCACAAAATTTTTTTTTTTTTTGTTACAAATTCCTTCCAAGTCCATATCCAATTTTCTCGACTGTTTAATGATCGTGATAAAAATGTTTTTCTACTATAAAGCACCTTAATACAATGTTTCAGATGAATCAGTCCTATATTTACCGGAATTATATATAAAAATATCTTACCACAACAATCTCAAAAAGTCTTTAAAGAAAATTTGTTTTCATATTTTTTTTTTTGTAAGTACAATAAGAATAAGCGTTTGTTGTCTCTATATTTGTGTTTTTTTTTTCATCAAATTATTGTATTATCTATGTAAATGCTTCAGTCTTTTATATATTTTATAATAATTATTTACATAATGCCAATTTGAATATATATTTGTATTTTCTTTATTGCAAGAAATATATAATTTTACTAAGTTTGTTTGGCCAATTTGCAGTCAATTTATTTAAACTACACTAAAAACATCATTCATTCTAAAAAGATTTTTTTTGTGTTAAGTTTCGCTTCGAGCAAAATTCTATGATTTTCCAATAATATTTTTTTGAGCACAAAAGAATCAAATATCAATTTTAGTTTATCTTAAAGAAACTTGTATTTTTATACATTTTTTAAAATGAAGTCTTTAAAATTGATAAAAAGTTTTTTTTTTTTTAAATTGTATAATTTGTTTAATGAATTTTATAAAATCTTTGATTTACTGAAATATTTTCTTGTAAAACGGCACATCACTCATATAAAGCGATTGGCCAACATGTCAAATTTTAAAGACTTTATATTTACTTTAATTAAAAATAAAATAACAATTTAATATTGGACCAAATGTTATATCCATCATGCAAAAGACAAAAGTCAATTCACTATGAACACTATGTCCGGCATGCCAATTGTAATGACATATCAGCCATTTAGTCTAATGAAGTCTAATTATTAATTTCTTCTATAAATTGGAAAAATAATGTGGAACAGAATAAAGGTGCAAGAAATTCCAACTATCAATATTAACGATGATATTCAGTATGTAACATCATCTACCTATTGCATTTCCGTGTCTAAAATTAGCGACCTTCAAAATAATGTAAAATGAATATGTAAACAGGTTTTCTTTGCTTTAATTATGAACTGAAAAGACCGAAATAATCAGACGCAAATTAATAGTTAGTCCAAGAACCGAGCCAGATGGCAAATCTTTGTTGAAGCCCTATGCTGCACCGTGGGGTTCCTGGACATATTTTAAATATAGTCTTTAATTTTAAAATGCCATATTTGAATATAAATTTTGGTCCAACTTAAAAATAATATTTTACAATGACAACAAAATTTTGTTTTCTATCATTCGTTTTCTCTATTAATGAGTTTTTTTATTTCACATACGCGCTAAAAAACAATCTCAAATTACCTTTTTCAATGTTTAAAATGAACATTATTGTAATGTTGTGGCGCGTATGGTTCGTTTTCTCAGCTTATGCTACCATGTGGAACAAATTGTTGCTGATTTTGTTGTTGTGGATGTTGGTGTTGTGGTGGTGACTGATGTTGTGGCTGCGGGGAATGTGGATGTTGTTGTTGACTTTGTTGCTGATGCTGTTGTTGATGATTTTCTGATACCATTGAATGTTGATTTGCATTCATTTGTTGTGAAACAGTAGCATATTGTTGCATTAATTGATGTTGATGATCAGCTGCATGCATTGAATTTGTATTATCATGGCTATTTGAATCTAATAATGATTGTGGCATGCCACTGTTCATTTGTGGACTATCATTATCATATTTGCCACGTTTAAAACGACCATATAATGATGAGTAAGGAAGATTGTAATGTATGGCCGCTTGATTTATCGACATTTGACCAACTCTGGAAATAATAGAAAAAATTTAATTAGTTTAATAATAACAAAATTAAAAATTTTTTTCAAATCCTTTCGCATTCAGATATAAAACTTTGAATTGGTTTCAATAATAATGTATCGAAATTGAATTTTCAATTTATTTTAATTGATTTGTGAAGTGTTAGTCAAATTACTTGTAAACTATATATAGGAACAAATTTTAAGGGTTTTCAAAAGAAACTATGGTCTTTCCCCTACCATTACAATAAATAGAATTAGTTGGTAATTGTGAAGAAAATTTGAAACATTCCTAGCAAAAACTTAGCCATTGTGTAATGTGGGTTGCTTATATTTAAATAGCTTTGAATAAAATAATAATAACCGTTTTGATCAATTTGAAATTTTATAATTCTGAAAGTTTCTTTTGACTCGTAATATTAACTCGGTTTAATATTTTTTTAAATATTAAGAACACTTCAGAGTTATGTAGTAGTAACGAAAGTATAGCTTGAAACAAAAATGATAGCAGTAGACATTGGTGGCAATGAGATGCGATTATACTTTATATTTGAAATTTACCTGACTGCTTCTAAGGCCTCGCCCATTGCATCTTCTGACCAAGGTGTGGGATTTGATCGTGATAATTCTATACCTTCTCTTTTACAACGTCCATACAATGTACCGGTTGGTATACCAAATTCAGTAGAAGCCCTTTGTACAGATGTTTGTCCAGAACGTATTGATTCTAATGCACGTTCTAAGTCATCTGGTGACCACGTTGTTGGGGCTGCATTAAATGGAGCAGCTAAACGTATACCTTCGCGTCTCGCAATTTTATATAATGTACTACTTGGAATACCATAAGCTTTACTAGCTTTATTTGCTGATATTGTACCAGTTCGCAACGCTTCTAATGCGGAATTTAAACTATCTTCTGTCCATGATTTGGTCGGACCTTCTTTTTTTGGTGTATCAATGCCTAAACGATGCGCTCGTTGCCATAACGTAGTTGATGGAATGCCGTAAGTAGCTGATGCCTAAATAATGTGAATACCAATAATGTATTAATTCTTTAAGATAATTGATAAAGTAACTATTTCAAGTTTAATTAACCCACAATTTGAATACAGAATGTTTTCCAACGGTTTCTATTAGAATAAACTGAACATCTAAAGAGAGCAATGGAATTAAGAAAATAATCGTTTTCGGAGTTTTGATAATAACGACAAGATCTTTTACTTTCACAAAAATATTGCTACAGTAAATTGAAGTCTATAAAATTTCATAATAGATAATGAAATTTTTAAATTTCCATTAAAAAAAATGTATGAAACCTTTTTTGACATAATTTATAAAAGAAAAATTTAAAATTGAAAAAGTATAACTTCGAATATGCAAATCGAACCCGATAACAATTTTTTTGGTAGGAAATTAAAAGGTACAATTATTATTACCTTTGTTAAACTCATATTATGATTTCGTAAGGCATCTAATGCAAGTTCCATATCCTCTTGACTCCATGTTTTTGGCCCACCACCAACACCACCAGGATGATTACCGCCAGACCCTACCACCGAGGAAGAAGTAGAACCCGAACTTGTATTCAAACCATTATTTATACCATGCGATTGAGAATGATTTTGTAAAGGCAATATATTAAACGCAGGGGAGTTATTGTGACCATTAGTTTTAATTCGTGAAGATGATTCAGACATGCTTAAATCTACAATTGTATTGTTAACTATTTTAATTGTATCTAATTCGTATTTTTATACGATCCGTAGGTAAATATTTGGTCAAAAAAAATGAATTTGTCTCCTACATATAAATTTGTCAAAGTTTTTACAATTTATCTAAAAATGTAAAAACAAAAAATTGAAATCCCGAGACATCGATTATTATTGTAGGGTTCTCCGCTATCATATTATAATTAAAATAACTTTTGAAAATTTGGCATGCGCAATTTGGATATAAAAAGGGAGGACAAATCAAAAGTTTTCTGAGAAAAATATTGTCTTTATTCTTTTTCTGATAATTTTTATTCCCACAATTATCCCCTATTAAAAAAGTGCAATTGAAGATGAATCAGAATAAATCGAAAATGAATAGTATTGAATAGAAAATTCAGTTTCTTCTGCATTCCGATTAAACTCTAAACCGTATTAAATTTTATCCATTTCTATTAAAAATTTTGAATATTATTATATCCTTGTAAATAGGATTTTTGTGGAGAATTTTCCTGCATTCCAATTATTTTATTTTATCGATAAAAAAAATTTTTAAACCAAAAATCTTAACTTGATGTAAAGCTTATTAAATTTCATGCAATATTCTTACCTACGGACCCAAAAAAATCGATTTAGCTCATGCTTGACAGTTGTTAAAAAAGAACATGCGATGAAATAGATAAAATGATTTAGTAAAGGTGTTATATTATTATAACATTCGCAATTAATTTAAGTTCCAACATACCTGACGATCCAGGTAATAGACCTAATAACTGGGGAGTAATCATCATGCTTGATTGGTGTTGTCGCATTGATTCATTGCTTTCTTGTGACATACGACTACATGCATCAATATCACCAGCTGAATCTACTGAACGTAATGTTTCAAATTTCACTTTAACATCTTCGCCGTAGCCGGACATGCTTCCACAATGCATACCACCAACATCTTGAACCGACATATTTGTGTCTGCAAAGAAGAGAATTAATCAGTAAATTTAGAATAAAATATATTTTCAAATGGTTCTCGAACTAATAGGAATAGAAGTCACAACAACAAACAATTACCAAGCATATTACCAAAAATCACTTACCACTTAGATCGTGATGAGTTGTTGGTGAACAATGTGTTAAATTAACTGTATGAGAATTGTGTATCAATTCCTGAGGTGGACATGGTACTGGTGTCGCTGATGGTGCCGGAGGTTCTGGAGGCAATTCAACGTGACCAGGGAATAAGGTTTGTGAAGTTAATAGTCCATGACCGGTCATATTTAATGGTTGATTACTACCGCCACTATCACTGCTAGCAGCCGGAGACCACAAATTATCGCGATCACAAGGATGATCGCCGTTATTGTCTGTTATACGATCCAGTGTTTCACGTTTTATCGGAAGATCTTCCTCGTCCAAATTACCTGTAAAAAAAGTTTTAACACCTATTTAATGTTTAAAAGATTTATTTGAAATTCAAAAAAAGGTTTATTAATATTTAATTTTTCATTCAATATATTGTATGAAAATGTTCATATTATCCAAGACTCAATCTAAGGACATGTTGTAATTTGAGATTACAATCTTTCAGTTATTTTTCTTACCTCCAAAACCTTCCCCGTTCGTAGCTTTTTCGTCATTGACCATCAGCACTGCTGGCATTTTATAGTCTTTATCATCCTCATCAACAGATTGATCACAAAAACGTTCACAGTTTGTTTCACCTTGTGTGGTACTTGATTCTGTTTTACAATTTTCTGGCGAATCTCCTAAAATATAAATTAAAATATATATAAAAATTATTGTATATTTTTCTACAAAATACAAAGATATCCTCTTTAAAAATAGAAATCTGAAACTACAACAACTTATTATTCAATAGTCATTGTTCCTAGTTGAGACAGTAATTGACATACATTAAAGTTTGATCGAGAGACGGGATCCCAAATAATGAGCAAAATATGAAAATCAATAAAAAATCTTTATCAATCCGACAATACTTCTTTTTCAAGAAAATAGCTTTGCCACTGATAAATCGATTGAAATTATATAAAAACTGAGGTTTTAGAGGCGGATGTGTATCACTCACTTATTTTGGAAACTATCGTATGGATTGTATCGATAAGGAAATAAACAGGCTTCAGGCCTATTCGACAGAGACGTAAATAGAACGTCTTACATGTACATCGTATCATATGTACGTACTCATGTGAGTTTAGTTACATAAGCCATATTTTAAAATACATCCGGTACGCTGGCCAAGACGAAAAATATTGTGTATTAGAATGTTAAATAAAAAAATTTTGATGACATTATATCGCGTTGGCCGGTATGCCGGTAGATGTTTTGAAGCATAACTATTATACAGCTATCGTTATTTTCAGATATCGAAAATTACGCCTACCTGTAATATGATTAATATCTTTTAAATAACGTTTCGGTGATAGTAAACGATATTTTGTATGCAAACGTTTATTATTTGCCGATGTTGTTATCCGTCGTAGTTTTGAATATGCACGTCGTGATACAATTGGAACTGGTGATAATTCTATTCGATGATTCTGTTGTGTCGGATTTAATAATGTTGTATCTTGATTATATTTATCATTTATTATTGTATTATTATTGATCGAGGTGGGAATAATTGTATGCTCTGTTGTTCCTGGTATTTCACATAATCCTTTTATTTTTAATTGATCGGCAGTTTTCAGTAATGACTAAAAAATGTTAAAAACAAATTTAAAAATAATAATAATTTTTACTTTAGGTTAATAAAACAATGGTAAATTAGCTATTTTGAATAGCTATTAGCCTATTGATTGACTCAATGATTTTTTATAATGAATATACTTGTAGGGATTTGTCAATACAAGGTTGTCTAGTAAACAAACAAATAAAAACACAACAAAACTTTCGAAAAAATTAGAACCGACTTAAAAAATAAAAATAATAAAATAATTTCACCCTTTCGCGCGGAATCCGTAGAAATTGCTACTCTTAATACGTAATTAATTCGGCACTTTTATGAGATAGCAAGCATCATAGAAATTAAGAACGTCTTCCTTTTTCAAAATGGTTTAAAAATAAATCCAGTGCTTTTAATAAATTACAAACTTTTGCTTTTATTATATAAACATTTTTGAAAAATTTTTACAAAAATTTTATCGAAGAAAAATAATCGAAGATGATTGGATGTCGACTCGATTTTAGTAATTTATAAGTCAAAATTATATTAAAAAAACTAAGTTTCAGAAAATTTTGTGTTTGATTTTTATGAGCTTTTCTAAGAACTGTATGCACCTTTTTAAAAATTGTGAAATATGTTGTGAAACAGCAATTTTTTGAGGACGTTTAAAACTATATTTCGAAAATTGCATATTATATATCTAATTTTTTGCAAATAACAAATCTTTGAACCATTTCAGAAATATCTTATCAGGGCATAAAGAAAAGGAGGGGGCAATCAAAATTTTATAATATTTTTAAACAGGATTCCAGTCAATTCATTTCAGTTCAAAGCAACGTATTAATATTTGCAGCGATGCAGTTTTTCAAAGAATTCCGTACATTTTAGAGCAAATTTACTCTGACTATTTACTAAAAGCATTAAATTTATGAAATACTATCTTATCATTTGTAGTATATTTATTATATGGACGTCAATGAATCAATGTTTATTGATAACTATCATTCTCTCAACTAAATACCTATAGAAAGGCGGTAGCTTTATACGGAACATAGAAGTAATACAAGGAATATTTTATATAACTTTTTGTATAACGAACTTATGTATGAATGTACCAGTGTCGCAGCTACTGTTTATCAGAGGGTAACTTTAATTTAATTCAATACATTATCATAAATACAAGCATATGAGAATGAACGATGAATTGGGACTGGCAAACAATAACTAGAGAATACGTATTTTCCAATATATACTTAAAATATACAAAATACGTACAAAACCAAAAATTTGCTTTATTATTGGGTATGTGACAAAAATTTAATTTGTTTACAATTAAAGCGTCTTTGCACTGTACGGATAGGAAAGTGAAATTATGTTTTGAAAATGAGTAAATTATGAAATATCAAAAATTCTAATTAGATACATATAATTATTCCATGGGGTGATGCCATTTTGTAATATCCCGATTAAGATGTAAAATATCGTTTTCCAAAATGAAGCTGAATCATTCAAATACCGAAATTATTTGATATCGAAATTGATTAGTATTAGAAAACTAAATTTCTTCAACATTCCAAATGAGAATGTATGAAAAGAGAAAGATATGAAAATAAAGCAGAAACTGTGGTGATAAATATTATTAGCGTCATTTTTCAATAATCCCTACAAATATGCTTCAATTCGAATTGATGCAACCTAATCCTTTCTAAGTAAAATCAATTTTTGAAAAACAGATAATAACAGTGATATCAGATTACACAGAGAAAAGGAAAAATAAGAAAATTATGAATGAGAAAATAAAAAACAAATTCATTTTTTATGAAAGTATAACCGAATAACCTAAATATACGTATTACAATCTTTGGATCATAAAAATAAACTTTTATTATATAATAAATACAAATAAATACGAAAAAGGGAATAGAATAAAAACTATCATTAAACAGGTGTTGTGCTTGAAAGTCGAACGCTATAAAATAAAATGACCATACATTTTTAAAACTGGTTTTGTTTTCAACAAGAATAGCATGCCTATAAAATACTAAATTTTTTCTTTCCTTAAGGAACACACATTTTTAATTAGAGGAAAAAATGTTTTTAATGAAATTTTTTTTGTGAAGAATGAAATGAAATGAAAAAAAAAGTTAATAAGAAGAAATTTAAAACAATGTTCAATAATATATTACTGAACTCGAATATGAGAAGGGGTTCTAAATGTGGGTGCTATACCAACTTCCACCCACACAAATATAATCCTACAGAAGAAGCTGAACGTACACACATAGCGTATTGAAATAAATTTAAATTGAAAGGGTATATTGTATATGTGTATATGTTCTGTATATATCCCCTTTTTCATATCCATACACAAAAGCCGCGCATACTACTATGAACAAAAAAAAAGAGAATAGAATAATGATAAAAAATAATCCGTTTTGTACTCCTAGCAGTTGTAATGCATTTGGCCTTGAAGTACACAATCCGCTGATGAGAATACAACACGATATAAGCGCGTATAGTATTGATCATCATAGAAGCTGTGGTATACATACATATATATATATATATATATACTTCTGTATTCGTACTATAGAATCCCTTTACATTCCTCCCCTTATAATCAAGCACAACGCTCATTCTAACAGTCGTCATCATCCCCTAGCATCAAGCCAGAGGCAGAGTAGTACAGGCAGAATAACGGAGCCGATAACCAGGAGGCAAAGCAGGCAGGCAGGCAGGCTGACTGTTAGTATATATATATAGCCAAACCACCTTACACCCACACTCAATATCTAACACCATCATCAGAGAGCCGAGAGTATTACGCACGGAGAGAAATGAGAGCATTGCATACATATACTTTATATATATATATAATACAATCATCGCTTGCTTGATCTATATACAGCTTTGTCGTTCCTCATACACTTCACGAGAGTTGAAAACACCCTTATTGTCTTCCAGAACAAAACTACCAAAAGTACACCATCAACCAACCTGCCTGCCTGCCTGCCTACCATCGAACACCACCCCCTATTTCCCGTTCCAATCACGTATACATTGTGTGTGTAGTTAATGAAGTTATAATAACATGAGAGAGAATGGTTTTTTTTTTCTCGCTTACAGCTCTCCCACTGGTTCAAACTAAATTCCAATATGCAAATGTAGAATTCAGATGAATATAATTATTTTATTTTTTTTTATATCAATTTGGTTTAAATAAATTTTCATAAAGTTTTATATCAATCTTATTTTTATCGTTCAATAAAAAAAAAACAGTGAGAAGTAAAATTTATAAACTTTGATGATGGTGTCAACGACAATTTTTACTTGACAAATTCTAATTATAAAAGATTTACCACTAGGCATTAAAAAAGAAAATAAAAAAGAATAGTATATGTATACAAAAGAGAGACAGATAGAATTTATGAGAAATTCAATTTTCTCTTTATAATAAGGAAAAGAAAAAATTCAATTATATTTATATATATATATTTTATTTTATAAAGTCTCAAAATTTAATTAAAATTTATTGTATATATGAAACTCGTAGATTAGTCTTTTAAACATTGGAGAAATGGAAAGTGATGTATTCGTATTTTAGGTTGAATAAAGATAGCTATATAATAATAACGTGTTCTTATTTCTTCCTTTCACCAATTTCTAAATATTTCTATACATGTATATATATGTTTCATTTTACATATACACACATATGAAACCTATGTCAAAAACATTCACACACACATATATATATACACATATCACAGTCATCTTGATATAAACACACACGTTTGTCGAAAAACTATTTCATATACAGGTGGTCTATAAAAATTTACTTTCCGAATTCGATACAACCGAAACGTTCAAATCTAACAGTTCTAAAAGTTTAACAACAATATTCATCGGTTAAATCCAAAACATTATTATTTCTAATTTATTAATAAATATACTTTTCAGTAATTAAAAATACTTACAGAAAATCGTTTAATCCAAAGATTGTTTTTTTTATTTCTATTTCTTATAATCAAATATTAATTAACACCAAAATATTTAATACAACACATAAAAATAATCAAAAACTTGTTAAAAAAAAGATTCCGCAATCGAAAAGAATTATTGTACACGTTTTTCGACGTTTTAAAAAAAAATAAATTTTTAAAATCACAATAACATTGTTTTTTTACCAATTTGACTTTAACGAAAAAAAACTAGTCATATGTTTTTCTTTATTTTCTTTTATGTAGTAAAAATACACTGTATACTATTTTTGTTATATGTTTTTTTTTTACGATTTTCTTTTTACTTTCTTTTTACTAGTTCATTTTTCTCGTTTGGCATACGAACAAGAAGAAGAAAGTGGTAATAGTGGCATGACCTTCATCCACCGCCTCTTAAATAATGCGCCGACTCGAAAATATCTCTCAAACACGAAAAACATCATCTTTCTAAAACGAGAGTGAATCGCATTTCTCTATATACAAAAGTATGTATGTATGTATTCGAGATGAAGTTTATAGATATATATATATATATATATATATACAGTTAGATATATTTATATATAGAAATATATATATATATATATACTTGCGCATGCATTCGCGATAATATTTTATTATATAAAAAAAACATTTAAATGCCATTGTAGTAGTTATATAACTCGTATCCTAATTTATATATAAAGCTAAAATTAACATTCGATAAACGGATGAGCGAGGTAAACGAATTCTTAAGTATAACTTCGGAGAACATCGGACAATAATCGAAAGGGGTTAATTACATCGTATTTTTATTCTAATTACTATCCATCTTAAAAGACATTCAATATCTTAAATGTCATTCAATATTTCTTATTCGAAACTTTTCCTTATAAAAAATTGTCTTAATTACATTTTTTTTCTTATACATAAGTGAAAAATGTATAGAAAAAACCGAATCTTAGTTTATTGATTATATATTTCTATCTCTTTTTTATGTATATGCAAAAAAAAATGTATCTTCAAGACAGAAAAAAAAACTGTACATAATATATGGTATATATTAATTCATTCAATCAATACCGTATTAATTACAAATACTACCATTGTTGATAATAAAGTTATTTAAATTAGAAAATACAGTTGAGACATGCGTAAACGTTCAAATGAACACAATCCAAGTTCTAAACCAAAATATGCCATCTGCTTTTGATGTGATTGAACTATACACTGTTAAACGAATTTTTCGATTTTAAAATACAGATGACACTGGATTACAACTGTCTATAATATTATTTTAAATTTAAAACGATAGATGGTCATACATGTTCTAATTTGAAATAAATATTTAAGCAACAAATCATCGCCCACCTTGACGATCTGTGACCGGGTATGAGACTAGTAGGTCATAAGGACAATCATAACTTATTATAAAGGAAGTCTGTGCTGTAAATAACTTTTATTTTAAAACGGTTTGTAGCTAGATTTTCTTGAAATACTTTTTTACTACCTTATTTAATATCGTACTTCTAACTCAATTAACTAATGTTCCATATATAATTTGTCATTTTACTTTTCTTTTGAAAATAAAAATCAGCTTACCTGTAATTCTTCTTGTGAAACATCAATTTCACCTCTATATACAAATTCTATAATGAATTTTAAATCTGCGTAGCATACATCTTGTGGCATTATGATTGTGGGATGTTTACAAGGATTTTCTAATAATAATTTTTGAAAATACGTGGAACATGCGGACAAAACCACCTGCAACAATAGTAATTTAAATTGAAACGCATGATTTGTTATGATTTTTTTATTGTAATTATGGACTTCCAGTTTTTTTGACCTGTTTGTTGTTTCATTATTATATAACGCATAACCTCTTCAAGTTCAAAGATAAAAATCAAAAGTCTTTTTTAAAAGATATTTCTTTTATTTTTTACTTTTCATTCTTTTAATAATATATCCAAGTTAGCACTTTATCAGACTAAAAACAGGAAACAATAAAATTAACTGGAGACTTGACCTTATGGAAAAATAATGTCTGTTTCGAAAAATATGGTTTGTGTCATTAAAATAACAGTTTGTTTCAAAGGGAATTCTTGAGTCAAATCATGTTTTTCAAATATAATTTAAAGAGTTTTATTTTTCATCAATAATTTGAACTCCTTGGTTAATTTACTATTTCCAAAATTGCTATTTGCATTTTTTTCATGTTTTTAGTGATTTTTACCTTTGTATTTTATTGAATCAAAATAATAAGAATGCCCGGTTCTTATTTTGAAATCAACAAGAAGTCCTTTTATTACTTAATTGTTTATACTTCAAATACTGTACCCTTCTATAATAACAAGAATTAAATTTGTTTGTATTATCAGACATTTAATAAATGACGTATCTACTCCCTTTATTCTTTATAAATTCAAAGTGTACTAATGATCTTGCTACCCTTTAATATATAGCTTTAATATTGAATGACATTTCCTTATTTAAAAATTTAGTCTATTTTAACAAAAATAAACAAAATTCAATGATGAATTTGGAATTTGATATTGATTTTATGAATAAAATTTAATCAGATCAATTTTATTCATATTCTATTTTTGGCCTGTCATTATACGTTTTAGTGTTTAATTTGTTATTTTTGGAAGAAATATTATTTGATAGCAAAATTTGATTTATGAAGGTATCAAAACAGAAACGAGATTTTTTTGTAATGCAGTAATCTAACCAAATAAGAACCATTTTATGACTGTTGTAGCCACTATTATCACATCATTTTTAACTGACTGTGTACATTTTAAATTATTTCCCAATTATGGGATGGTAAGTGATTTTATATATTAATTAAAATTATATAAACCTTATGTGCTTTTAATGAGAGATCATTACATGCTAATGTAACATCAACAAATGCCTCATTTTGTAACAGTTGATGAAATACAGATGTCATATTAGTTTGATAATTATTCCATCTTAAACAATAATGTTGATTGTTGTAAGTATTCTCAACACGTTGTTCATAATTCTGTTGTTCATTTAACGTATGTATCGCCATATTGTCCTGTTTTTCAAAATCAAGGTCACCGCATATATTTGTTGAAGATGTTGGTATTTGATATCCTTCATTCAAATATTTACCAGATATAATTTCGCGAGGTTTTGATCTACAACAAAAACAGATCGTGTATAAAAAAAATTGTCTATTAGAGCATGAAAATCTTTTTATTAAAAAAAAAAAAAACTTTATTTACATTTTTCTTCGAACCATTTCACTTATAAATATAAATTATCCACTAATTTTTATAATAATAATTGCACAAGATTCTTGCATTAATTCCTCGATTTTTGACACACTACTATCACTCGCCAAAAATGATTTCTAATGATTTGATTTTATAATTATTTTGTTTACAAAGCCTAATTTTATTTTGTTTTCCGTATCTAGTATTATTTAATAAACTTGCACAAAACAAGGCCTGATAATATTTATGATAACAATTGAGATGTTATCCAAGGAGACCGATGTATAAATAAATTAAAGAAAATTCATGATTTTTTTTTATCGTGTGTGATTCGTAAGTACGAATTTGATTTTCTTTTTTCAATGATACATTTTCTATATAAGGTAAATTTTTTCCGCCGCGTTATTTTCTAATCTATTTCACTTTAATAATTATTTTTTTTGTGTGTGTATGTGTGTTATCATGACACTTTCAAAATTACGACTTTTTCTATGTACCTATATACTTAAACACCTTTTTGCTTTTTACCTCATATGTAATAATACTTTATCTCAAATTATTTAAAAAAAAAAAAATCATACGGTTTACATATATACACATATGTGTGTACATAAATGCTTGATTCAATACCACATAACACCTATAAAACGTATATACGATTGATAACAATTTTAAGTAGTGTATACAATCGGTTGTACAGTACGTTTGAAAAATTCTAAAATACCTCCTAAAAATCATATCTCAGTTATAATTTTACTGATTAAAGTCCTAATTCTAACACTTATTAAATATTATTTATATGATGCCATTTCAATATTATATGTATCCGTATTTAATCAACTTGTGTATTAAGTCGAAGACCTATGTGCATGTATGTGTTTATTTTTGTATGTATGTATGTTATAATTTCGGGATTACAAATATTATGTACTTTTCATAATGTATATTATATTTTTATTCCTTATGTTGTATTGCATACATACAGTATTTATAAGTATTATTTTATGTTTTTGTTACTTTACTGTGTTTCATTTTTGCTTATCTTTTCAATTCTCTTCTCTTATCACAATTTTTGATAAACATTTTTGTAATATATTTGTACAGTTAGTTTATAAAATAATGTATTTATGTTACCTAATAATTATACTGTTTGTGAATTTCTATGAACAATTATTAAAGAGTGTTTGTTAATTGAATTTGTATATTTTTCTATTTCCTAGAATCTCTAATATATATATAATAAAATTTGAATCAATTTTGAATAATCTGGAGGTTTTATAACCGACTTCAAATAAGAGAGAGGTTCTCGGTTCTGTGTTTTTTTTTTTTTAATGATTGTTACCTCAGAACAAATCGATATGGAAAAAAGCCACATTTTTAGTTGTAAAACAACACTAAAAAGTAAAAATAAATTTTTTTTAAAAAATAGAACCTACTTCAAAAATATTAACTAAAATTGTTTTAAGTGAAACATTTCTATAAATAATACTCTTATGTCAATTACATTTAATTTAAAATTATTTTTTACTTTAAATCATTTATTTTGAAGTCGGTTCTATTTTTTCGAAAATTTTTTAATTATTACTTTTAATTATTTTCTTAGAATATTATAGATTTACTTGCTCAATGAAATTCTAAATAGGCTCATAATAAGCCGTTAACTAATCGTTAATTATTTGTGGAAAAAAATTAATCGCTCTAATCACCATAATCGAGAAAACTTGGTTGGAGCAAACAAATTTTTTTTTCCACATGTAATTAACGATTAAATAACGGCTAATTATTAATTAGCGAAACATCCATTTTCTCCCAAATGGTAAAAGCGAAAATTTCTTTTTCACAATTTACGATTAACAATTAATTTGGGGCGTTAATTTTGAGCAATATTTTCAAAAAAAAAAAATGGACTACAAATAAAAAAGGTGTTTCGATAAGTTGACGCATTCAAGGAAAATATCAAAATAAAGTTGTTAATTAAACATTAATTGTAGAAATATTTCATTTTCCAAAATAAAATTTCCCGTTATTTACAGAATTTAAGACTTCCTTGATACTTTACAGTATTTGAAATACCTTACAATTCTGAAATTTACATATTAACAAACACATAATTCGCCCATGCACTCACTATACATCTTAATACAGTAACTTCTTCAACGTAAATATATTTTGTTATACAAGCAAAAAATACCTAGTTTAAAGTCAAATTCATTAAAATTTTTGTGGACGGATGTTTTTAAAAAAAAACTTTTTTCCACTTCCTCGAGTATTAACCAGTGCAGGAAATACAAGTGAACGTAAAATATTAATTTTACCATTAAAGCTAAAATATATAAATTTATTTTTTTGTATTATTATTAATGAGAGGATTTTTCGAATAAATTTCGATTTTTGCCCCAATTTCTTAGATCAAATTTTTTTTGTATTTTTATAAATACATATTTCGACTACAAAGTAGTCATCATCAGTATACTCAACCATATATCGATTATTTAAATAGTTATCTCCGTTAGTTGTTATCTTCACTTGTTTACATTACTTTATCTTTTGTGTGCCACTAAATTGTAGTGAGGCTTCTTAAGAAGCCACTAAAAATAACGCCTAGCCTATGGTTTATATTAAGGTACTTTAAAAAATGTTTTTTCCTTTATTATTGCTTATTTCCTATAAGCTATAAATTTTCCTATAAGCGACTGTGTTTTCATAAGTTTTTTGTTTATAACCAAAAGGTAAATTTCAAACTTATAATCTTTACGAAAATAATATGGTTGATTCTAAATACATTAGATTTTTAACAACAAAATACAATTGCTATAATGTAATAATGCCATTTTCGTCAAAAAGACTGTAGCAAGTATGTATATACCTATATTTATTCATGAAATATTTTTATATTTTATTTGACAAAAATGGCATAAAATTTACTCCTACATGTAAATCTTATTTATTATTTTCGTCAATTGAATAAAATTTTCAAAAATTATATTTTCAAAATTATAATTTCATTGAAGACATATGATTAGAAGATCAGAATATTTAATTATAATAATAATTAAAAAAAAAAAAACGATAAAACAGAGTAATTCAAAAAGTTGTATTTTTATAAACTTGGATTTTCTCCCCAATTTCCTAGATCAAATTATTTTGTATTTTATAAATACGCATTTCGACTATAAAGTAGTCATCATCAGTATGAATTAGCTAGTTGTAATGATTCTCTGAGGAGATGTTACTCATTGCTAATTTGGTGACGGTTTGCACGTTCAATATCAATGGTTTCGGAACGTTACTTCTCGATAATTTTGATGTTTTTTGATAAAACAAGAATAATTAAGTTACTCCAAATAATTAAGTTAGCGATTTCATTCAGCCTCAAATGTACACCTTGTGGACTTAACTTTATTACCTTAAAAAACCGCCGAAAAGTTCAAAATTTTTTGTTCGCTGTTTATGGGGTTTCTTGTATAATTGAGGTCTAAAAAATTCAAAAATAATATTTATTTAACGATCGGTCGACTAATTTTTGAGATATTGCATGAAATACAACCGATAAATCGGCCTCTGGATCGGATTTTTAGCAATATCTCAGAAACTACTAGTCCAATCGTTAAATAGATATTATTTTTGAAATCTGCAGGTTGAAATTACCCTAGAATATGTATTTAATCCAAATCGGGGCCAAAAAATTTTTCCCAATTTTTTCGATTTTTTCAAAAGGGCCCTTAAAAAATTGCAAAAATTTGAAAAAAAATTTATTTATCCAATTTGGAGGAAAACAAAGTTTATAAGTATATTTTGACCTGTAGATTTCAAAAATATCTATTTAACGTTCAGATGCTTAGTTTTTGTGATATCTGCATAAAACCGATCTAAAGGTCGATTTAGCGGATGTATTTAATGTAATATCTCAAAAACTAGTCGATCGATCGTAAAATAAATGCTATTTTTCGACGCTTTTTGAGGTTTCTTATACAATTACCAAAAACAAAAACCCCAAGCTTAAACAATCATCCTCGGAGAATCATTACAACTAGCTAATTCATACTGATGATGACAATTTTGTAGTCGAAATACGTATTTATAAAAATACAAAATAATTTGATCTAGGAAATTGGGGCAAAAAATCGAAATTTACAGTCAGAAACGTTTTTTTAACTTTTTCTTTACTAAATGACAAGAAAATCTGTACTAAATGACAAAAATCAAAATAAAAAATTTTTTTATTGACTACCTTTTTTAAAAAATATTTCTAGATTATAATTTTTATCGAAATAAATTTTTTTATTTTATTATGGATAATAACTCGAATAGAGAATTTCTTAAATTAAAATCGTTTTATAAATACATATAAATGCCAACATGTTTATAAAAAACCCATTACATTTACTGTATACCCATATAGTTTTTAGTTAAAAGTGATGTGTTCGTTAAAAAGAGAAATAACATTTCCTTTGAAGCTAAAACGAATTGACGAGAAGAATATTTTATATTTTCAAAACAGATTATTTTTTACTCAAGGTCTAATGATTTTATCAATATTATGTGTGTATAGTTACTAGTATAAGAGCATTAGGGTCGCCCAACCTTACCCGTATGACATGGATATTAAGTGTCTGTATTTATAACCGCTTCCAAAAGTTTCCCTCCTTTTTAAAATGAACATGAGAATGTTTTTTTTAGTATTCATTGTACAGTCAAGTTAAAAGAATAGTCAACAAGATAGAATTTTCAGAAAAACAATGAAGTACTTGCATGCATGCACATGGTATTGTGTGTGTCTTATAAAAATAATTTCTAAATTATTCCATTCTAACTTCCATGAGTGAAATACTTGTGACAGAAAATAAATTGAGTGCCACTATATAACCAATAGAAATATAACCCTTGAAAAAGATAAAATAGACTCACACTCGCTTGCTCTTTAATCTAAGCTTTTTAACTTCCCGCTAAGAAAATTGAAGATTTTCAAAAATCGGGAAGTTATTGGTTTAACCCCGTTAAAAAAAATCGAGTTTTCATCAGATCTCGACGTTTATAGGTCACAGGAAGTTTCCCTTCCAGGTTGTCACTATGTCTGTTTGTATGTATGTGTGTGTGTGTGTGTGTGTGAAAGTATGTGATTGTCAATTTAGATTGTTTCGAATTAGTAAATTTTGAGAAATCTAAAAAAAACTAAGAAAAATTTTTTCATAATGTGGCTTTTTTGGAATAACTTTTAAACGGCTCTAACAATCAACTCCAAAAATCAGCTCTTAACCTGGATAAACAACATTGATTCGTTCGAGAGGTATCTGTGTTTTGTTCATAACTTCGATATTTCATTTCGGACCGTTTTTTGATAAAAGAAAAGAAAAACTCAAAAAACCACGTCGATCACCGCCAAGAACGTGAAAATCGGTTGATTGGTTCGCGAGATTTCGTTAACAAAATATTCGGGAACAAGTGTTTTTTTTTAAATCAAAGCTCAAAAACTAAATTTTAAGCTCAAAAACATTGTAATATGTTAACTTTTAAGTTCTTAAGTATGGAATTAGCGGGAAGTTACAGGAATGGTCCTTGGTGTCAACCATTTTCCATTTTTGTTTACTTAATGTCTATAAGTTTGGCTTTAAACACAATAAACTTCAATGGAAAATGAAATATTTGCAATTTTGTTGATCTTTGTATATTGCAAGACTAGTATGCCTTTTGTGGAATTGTAAGCCAGTACTCAAAATGACTAAAGAAACACGTATTCAATTTCTTACATCTCATCCAGAGGTTAATTCCTTATTTGATTGCATTAAAACTTGGTACTTTCTTCTAAATTAATAAAAAAAAATAAAAAAAAATACCTAAATGCTGAACACTACAGATAAAAATTACTTCCAGTTAAATTATCTATACCACCGTGAAATTCAATACAAAATTGGTTTATGTTTTCTTTGATGTGAATCGAATATGGCAATAACAGAAGTCAGTCAAGTCAGTATATTTTAAAATTTAGTTTTATATTATGTTTATTTACAGTAAAGTAATGATTAACTTTTAAAAACAAAATATGTTTTGGAGGTATTATTAAGTTTAGAAAAAGTTTATTACGTTTTATTAAGATAATAACATATGAAAATGTCCTTCATATTAAGTAGAAAATGTTAAAACAGATGTCTGAACATTACACATAAAATTATGTTTGAGTGTTTACGATACTCTCTCGGTTCTATGTTTGGCTCAGTGTTGCGTTTACCAACTAGATTCGTTTAGCCTTTATTTTCTTTTGTACACAGAATTTCATCATACAAAATCTAAATTTAAATGCAAGCATAAATTTGAAAATATTGAAATATATTTTTTCGAAAATATTGTTAAACTTATATAAAATATTTGTTAACTTTCTATCCTTGAATTGAAAACAAAGTTTTTTTTAAATAATATTATTTTTAATAATAAAGCAAACAGTTTTTATTGCGAGAAAAACTTTCAAGATATCCTGTTAAGAAAAGTCAAATTAACTATAATGAAAATCAGTTTCTAAAGCGAGCCCCAGATGCCTAATATTAACAGCAAGTCATATTTTATTGTACAATAAATTAAATTGAGTCAATCAAAAAGAATTACTATTACGAACATTTAAAGAAAAGTCAGATCGATCCTGCTGTTATGTACTTTTGTGATTACAAATAAACGATCATTGGATTTTTTTGTACATAGTTAAATTTTTGTTGTAAAAATCACAAAAATTACTTTGAGGCTTCTGGTTGACGTCGTCAGTGAGGGGGGCCATACTATAGACATAGATTTTGGCTGCGTAATTCAGTACAGATTGTTTCGTCTTAAGAAAATATTGCACAATACAAGTTCAGTTCTGTCTTAACATTGTTATGGTAACATAAAACAATTCGAGGGCTTATTATTCCATATGTTACCTGCAGAAGAATATTGGCTAATGTTGGTTGGACTACTAATATTATTGTATAATATATTGACCGTCAAGGACCGCTTAAGGCAATTTAGACTCAATAGGTGTAAAGATCCGGATCAGTTGAACGCCTGATATTAGGATTAGATATTAGGCCCTACATTTGTGAGATGTTTTCTTCAAAATCTTCAAAATTATAAATGAAATAGAATGTTAACTAGCGATATTATTTTACCATGTTCCAATAATTTTGAACTCATATATTTATAAAAAGAATTTGTTTCTTATTTTGGCGAGAAAATTTCAGCAGTTCCTAAGAAAATTTTCATAGAAAAATTAGAAATATCATATTATCAAAAATTTCGAATTTTTTAAATCTAAGATACTAAGCCTTATAACATGGTGAATTCGAATTTTGGAAATTTGAAGCAATTTTCGAAATGTAGTTGGATTCTGAACAAAATAATGTAGAATATAGGTAAATATAAATAGGGAGAAATAATGAAAATAATCTGACAACCTTTATAAATAATTTGAAGGCATAAAAATTTCGCTAGGTGACCATTTTGATTTTGTTTTGTATCAAACATAAACATTTCTGAGGATTTATTTTGTAATATATTAAAGACTTGAAACTATTGACAGTTCGATAAAATTAGCAAACCGAGAAATTGCTGCTTTATTTCGAATCATCAATACATATATGAATTAATATTTATCGTGTATCATCGATTAATTATTTCAAAAACAATAATAAAATTGAAGATATATTTTAAATTTAACAGGAATAAGTATCATTTTCTTTTAGTTTTAAATTTATATTAAAACAAAATATTCTAGCCAATTATTGTTTCGTAGAAATTTAAATTTGGAGCAAATGCTTGCTTATACAGAGGTCGTGTGAAGATTCCAAACAAATTTTAAGAATTCTGTACTTTTCATTAAAAAAATTGTTATCTTTGAAATGAAACTAAAATCAATACACACAAATTTTTATCAACTATAATTTTCAGATATACTGCACCTAATTGTACAACGTACAAAATAAAAATTTATATAAAATAAAATGTTGAAAACAATAAAGATAGAAACAAGTTTTATGATTTTATAATAGAGAAAATGAATTGAAAACACGACCAAAATTTAAAAAAATATATATATATTATTATTTTAGAATATGTGAAGTATGTTGGTACAAAACTTCATCAAATCAGCTATTGCTGTATTTCACATGACGAGTTTCAAGGCTACTTTGTTGATGTGAGTCAACATTCGGTTTTTAGGTATAAAATACACACACAATATAGGAATATTCCACTTGAACGAGCATAGAGGCAGAGAGAACAAGAGCTAGCGCGTTCGTTGTAGTTATGTTGATTCATTTTTGTTCACAAAACATTGTGTATTTATAACAGAAGAGCTAAGCGGACTGTGCAAGTCCCTGTATAGGGCCCCACAGGCATATACAGCAGATGTTTCTTTTACCGGATATGTCATGAGCGGGGGGTTACTTATGTAGGGTTTCAAATCCCCATTGTATATGTTGTAACATAACTATTATACATATAGATAGATACCATTATATTAACCAACCATTCGGCCATTTGATGAAAGTGAGGGACATAATATTATACTTTTCTGTTAAACTACGTAATGTGTCTGTCATCCAACTGGGTTGGGCGCAACTTACTACACTATGCAACATCACAGAAATATGTATATTTTAAGTCGTATGGTCGGTCGGTCGGGAGATTATTTTTACTCATAGGGATCAGGGGACATAGAGGCATGCTAACAACTGCACATACACAACACTGTCTCATAGCAGCATAGAGACGCCAAATAATCAATAAACCGTTGAAACGAATTATGGGCTTAAAAATACAGTCTGAAAACTAATTTATTCTTTTCTCGTCTTTATTTAATATATTTTTCATAATAATTATCACAATTGAAATCATATAATATTTTTGTATAAAAACATTTGTTAGGAATATTTTTTGTTTAAAGCTAAATGTGCACTGATACTAATATTTATAAAAATTTTGATAAATCAAAAACAGCAAAGGATAAAGTAGTATACAATTCGATTTTACTATTTAAATCTCAGTAATTCTTTTAGATAATTTCGATCTAAAACACTGATATTTTTTATAGAATATTTAAGAGTATATTAATTTGTCTCAATTTTTGAAATAAATATTCAAAGAATCACCTAAATAGTCCTTTTTCAAAACAAATAACTTTTGGTTGAAACATTTTTTCGTAAAGTTTTTGGATTCGCCAAATTTAGCTAATAAAACATCCATAATTACTATACATATTATATAATAATAACAGTATGGACTGCATATTTATAGTCTGAAACTGGACTGCATATTTTAGTCTGAAACAAGTATTTGCAAATTTTGGACAAAAATATTTTAGTTTATATAGTTACGATTTATTTTTGATGTAAACAATTTTTTGTTGCCGAAGAAGTTTTATTTCTAAGTGAATACGAAAATTTAATTTTAAACGTATAATTTTCGAAATGTCACAAAAATGTTACTCCATTTATTCTTCAAAGACAGAAGAAATTTTACGATTCAATAGTTTCCTGATCACCTGAAGATATAAAATCCATAGTTGGAAATATCTAAATAATTTTTCTTAAATTTATCTTTATTTTGTAATATATTGAGGAAATTTGGAAAAATTCAGAAAATTATCTTTTTCATATTTTCGCATCCAAATTTTGTTAATGTGCACCTAGCTCTAGCATAATAGGTAGACCTTATTTACATGATCTTATAGGCAAAAATGAATTTTCATACTTAATAGCTATTGTTCAGATTTTAAAAAAAATTTTAATCGCAGGATTTTAATGAATCATTTGTCAGTGGGTTTAATTTAAATAATCAAAATTATACTCAATTATGATCCGTTGTTAGAGAATCTCCACTCTTCAATAAAAAACATTTCATCATTTAAAATTTAACACTTCAAGAATTTTGTAGTACTAATAACAGTACAAACTTGAAATGTTCTTAGAAATCATCTGTCATTTACTTATCGTTTTTAACACTACTCTCCAGTTACATATAGATTATACTTCCCTTTCAAATGGACTTAAACATAGGTATAATGAGAAAAACAAGGAAAAGAATATTTAATATGACCTCAGAGAGAACGGCAAACCCCCATCAAAAAAAATTGCATCCGCTGTTGACTAGTGTGAAATCATTCTTGGCAAAAACGACAGTTGTGATATAGTTTTAACAATTTTTTTTACTAGTCACTTATTATACAAAAAAAAAGTGCATTCATTTGTAAAATTGAACACATCATGCAGCAAAAAGGAATGTAATTAAATATCATAATATTGTAAATATTTACATAATTATGTATTATCATTGATTAATTATTAATTCATTAGGAGTACACAATATATTCAAATTTTGTTAAGACCAGCCTTTTCTATTACTGCAATCAAATCAACAAACCATTTTGTGTCAATTAATAATAGTGTACGCAGCAGCACATGCGTATAAAGAATGATTTTGCGTATAATGACAAACGGCGCCAAAACACTTATAAATTTTAAAACACTAATTTGATTTTGTATTACAGTATTACACAATACGCAACCTTTAAGATGATAACACATTATTGAATTCCCAACATTTTATTACTTAGGTAATGATGATTCATTTATGTTTATTGAGTGTAATTTTCTACTTAAGAACAACTAAAGTATGGATAATTATCAAAAATTCTTACCTTTCCTAGGTAAAATGTTTATATTTTATGAATTGGTAAAATGAATTACACAGTGTTTTAACACTTGGAATTACAAAATGTTAAAATCTACAATTTGATATAGGGATTTGAATATTTGAATCATTATTGAATTTTTATATCATATAAAATAAAAATTATATTTTTATATACTGGTATCACATAATTAACAAAACTGCAATGGGCAGTTGAGGGTCACAAACAAATTGGACTTAGAAAACACCGATGTCCGGAGTACCGGACTGATAGACTCTTTCATGATTTTAGTTCTTGGTATTTTGTTTTGTCCCAAGCTTCATTGTCTGTCCGTCTGGTTCCAGTTCAATTCGTTCTTCATCACATCGTTTTTATTTCATTTCTCTTTGTCCAATCGCATACTTCCCGCCGTCTTTTATGCCGATTACCGCACATTACTCCAACGGTCCCTTGTTTCATAGCCTATACAATCTACATGAATTAAATATTGTATTTTGTGTAACAGAGAGAGAGTGGTGAAAATTATGTACTATTGCTATTTTCTATTTCAGGTTTTCGTATTTGGGTCCCTTATAAAAGCGTAACGCTACCGTTAGCTCCTCTCTAAAGTTCCAATAAGCTGGTATGTTTGAAAGAGGCGAAACGACAACAGCACGAAAATTTCATCAAAGCACACCTTTGGTGTGGTACAGTCCCAAACGTACATGATCAGCTCATTTTAATATAGTATTATGTATATAGTTTCCTAGTTATTTATCACTAAGGCTGTACTAAACAAGTAAAACATTTGCGCAGTATTTAAAAGTAACCTATCTGCGCCGCGTCGTGTGACGTATTGACAATTCCGTGCAGCTATAGCAATCACTTTGGTACGCTTTCAGTAGGTCCGTTTGATC
Organism: Chrysopa pallens; assembly: GCA_020423425.1. Lineage (NCBI taxonomy): Eukaryota > Metazoa > Arthropoda > Insecta > Neuroptera > Chrysopidae > Chrysopa > Chrysopa pallens. The sequence continues at coordinate 64,322,190 of CM035594.1, forward strand.
AAGTCTGCATTTGAAGGTGTACCACTCTCCACTCAATGTCGCGTCCGCATCGCGTTGTTAAAAATTGCTAATTTATATTTTAGTTTTATTTATTTTGTGATATTAAAAAGACTGTGCCAACATTAAGGTGAGTTTGACAATTAATAAATATTATATTAATTAATAATTATTAATATTTTATAGTGAAATCGTAAAATTAATAAAAAATGTTTGTAGATGCTCATTTATCTTATGCATTGTAATATTGTTTGACCTATTTTATATCACATGTATAATATTATTAATATTTAAATATCTATATTTCATAATAATTTGTCGTAAATTGATTGTGTCCTAAAAATAGATCAAAATTTTAATTTTACGATATCAAAAATATTTTTGTTTATTTTTCAAATAATTTTCGTTATTAATCTAATCGGCCATATTGGCTAAAAAGAAAAGCAGCCATTACTGCTGTTGTGTGTGACTTCGTCGTTGGTAACTTGGTTGCAGTTGCCTTCCCTCTTTCCCCCCAGAGCCCAAGTGTAACCACTTGTCCGCCATTTTCCAGCCGCATAACCCAGCGAAGCCTGTGAGCTACGCGGCCCTTGTTAGATCGCTTTCTACCGCCATTAGTCACTAGTCAGCCTTAGGCTCCTAACTTATTTTTTAATTTTTGTCCGGAATTTCGTTATTTATTCAAGTTTATTATTAAATGTTATTTAAATAAAAGGTGAATATTCAATTTTTTAATAAAATTTTTATTTAAAATTTTTTTATTTTCGCAATTTTCTCTTGTATTAGATTTTACTGTTAGGGCCGCACCCCATTTTCATTATACGCAATTACGGCTAAGAAAAATTTATTTTTTTTATTTGATTCCTTTTAAAAATATTTATATTTTTTAATTTTTCAAAATTTATTACATTTTTTTTAAATTTTTAATTCTAAAATAATAATTTTTATTTTATTTTTTTATTGTTACAGAATGGATGATGAACAACAATTCTGTTTAAAATGGAACAATCATCAATCAACATTAGTTTCTGTTTTCGATTCATTACTAAGAAGAAATCAATTATTAGACTGTACACTAGCTGCTGAAGGGCGTTCACTTAAAGCACACAAAGTCATATTATCAGCATGTAGTCCATATTTTGAAGTAAGTATAAACATTTTAATAAGTTATGCAAAAAAGAAGTTTGTAAATTTTTTGTTTTCAATTAAAATAGAAACATTTGGTTGTAATCATATCAATTTTCAAATCTATTATTAATTAAAATTTCATATTTCTAATTTGTGCTTTCATTTTGTTACAGAGTTTATTAGCAGATTATTACGATAAACACCCAGTGTTTATATTAAAAGATGTCAAATTTAAAGAATTAGAAGCTATGATGGACTATATGTACAGAGGTGAAGTAAATGTTTCACAAGATCAATTGGGCCCACTCTTAAAAGCAGCAGAATCTCTTCAAATAAAAGGATTATCAGATAACAGGCGAGAATCTAGGTCAAATAATGAAGATAGAAAAAGAGAACCACCTATTTTACCGCCTAGAGAAAGGACACCACCACCTGCCCCATCGTTACCACAAGTAAAAGGCTTAGTAATAGAACAGAAAAAAGTAGATATAATGAATAATAGGGAAGGTTCTCAATCACCCGGTAGAAGAAAAAAACGTCGTAGGCAAAGTATAGATGCGGATGCCGGTAATGATAGTTCAATTGAAAATCATGATGGAGCATCCAACGGGTCATCTAGTGTTAGTGTTAGTCAACCAATTGTACCTCCGAATGTGCCTCTAAATGATTCTAGATCAGAATTATCAGCAGCGTCCTCAGTAAAAACGAAAACAGAAGAAAATATGCCTCAAGTTCCTTTAAAACAAAAATTAGAACCCCATTCTGAATTAATGCTTGAACCAAAGTCTGAATATATTGAAGAAGATATGAATGATGACAGTATTGAGGACTTAACACTAGATGACGACGAATTGGACATGGATCATAATAGACCTGGGCCATCTCACGGTGGTCAAGGTGACGGCTCTAATCAAGGTGTGTATAACTTTCACAAGAAAAATTATTTTTAAATATCGTTATCACGAAACTAAGTTGTTTTATTTTATTGTTTACAGGATTTGGATGGCAAATGGACCCTTCACAAGACGAAACATTTATGGCAGCACAGGAAGCAGTAGGACAACATCGAGACGCACAAGGTAAGAATCAATCACATTTCTTAATGATCACGTACAAAAATTTCGGTATTATGCGTTAATTTTTAAAGGTCCTTTCAAAATTTTCTTACTTAAGGTTGTATTAAAATTAAATATTCAATCAGTCGATTTATAAAGATAACGCAAAATATTGAAATTTGCGTGAAATTTCTAACACTGCTTCGCTTTGGCAAAATAATTTTTCTACCAGTCTCTGATTTTTTTTTTCATATACCTACTTTACTTCCTTGTTTTCTTGTGTTTATTCGCGACCGAAAAAACACTAGTGCCGGAGGTGTTGTTGGACGTGTTTTACAAATTTTTTTCGGGCGTTATATAATTTATATTTATTTGTATTTTATGTTACACACCCTCTCTTCCCACTAAAACATCATACACGACTACAGACATCGTAAATGGAAAACTGCCCCCATCTTATAGAAATTGCTTATAAGTTTTTAATTTCATTTCATATATTTCAAAATTTTTGATTATATTAGTAGGAATAACAGAGAAACTGGTAGATAAAGAAAAATTATTATGTATAAAATTTGTATATAATATTTTTAAAACCTTTTCTTACCGATTTCTTTGTTATTTTTTTAACCAATTTGTAAATATTTAAATTAATTTTTTTAAAATTAACCTTACATAATTTTCTGGGCCAAATTTATTTTTTAAAGTCCGTCGTAACAAGTCAGTCTCTGAGCATTTTTCAAAAAATTTGAGCTAGTTGTGCATTTTGATATTGCAGAATTTAAAGATTTTCATTTTTACTAATCCTTATAAAATTATAAAGTAAATTGCTAGTCAAAGTAGTTAAGTTTTACTTAGGAATGGAGAAATCATCGTGGGAGAAACACTGGTGCAAGGTAGGAAGGGAAGGGAGGAAGTAGTTTGAACATGGAAAATAGCGAATGGGAAGCTCTGAGAAAATTCTTTATACGTTATTTGTTTCATGTTCGATCTAATTTTTTTTCTTAGTCAGAGACTGGCACCAAGTTGTTTTTTCTCTTCTGGATTTCTCTTACGACTAAAGAATTGCATATTTAAATATCTTACCTTACAATTTATAAAATTTTTTTGTTTTAATTTTTTCTTTTCTTAAACTGTAAATTTTTGTAATATTTTCTGTAGAAAGTATTATGAAATTCACAGTGTTTTCAAAAGCGTATCCAGATAAATAAATTTTGCCATTACGATCAGTGTTCTCTAACTTAAGTAAAATGCAAATACTTAAAAATCGGAAATTTAATAGAATATTACGACGGAACATCAGCGCATTAACTTTTTCTATAAAAATGACAATTTCAAATATCTATGCAATTTGTTTCAATATTCTATGAAATTTTCTGTGTAGAAAGTAGTTGATTTTCTAAAAGGGATATCGGTTTGTTGGCCTACCTTAATTTGTTTGTACTGTGTATTTGTTGTGCATGCCATTTTCTTGTCCTATCTGTTCTTTTTAGCTCTAGGTAAAAAAATGTATAAAAATATAACATCAACTTTGGAAAAAAGCTGTGATATATTAAAAATCAAAATAATGCTTTATAATACTTCACGTCGAATACATAATTCAATGTTCTGATAAAGAGCTTTGAAATGTATTTCACCATCATCAATTTAGTTCATTTTTAAAAGCTAATGCTTCATTTGAAGCTTTGGCGAATTTTTTTTGTGTAATCAATAATTTCATTAATTAGAAGAAAGAAGACAGAGTCAAATTTATTCTTAAAGTAAATTTGATTCAAACTTTTTTGCATTTAATTTTCGATGTGAGTATAGTTTCTCTGTAGTCACGTTAGTGGTTTCACTACGTGATGAGGTAACTTCCAGTTTACACATATCTATATTTTATTAGAATTAGTTTTTCTATTATCCGAAAACAGTTTTTTTTTCTATATACAGCTATTTTCAATTATTATCAGATACCATTTTTCTCTGGTTACAATTGAAGTTTTCCACTTTTTCAATTATTTAATTAAGCCGATTTCTCGATCTGCTAAAATTTTATTAAGTAACAAAACTATCCAAAGTTTTGGTTCTTAAAATTTTTTTTGTGAAAGTATATTTTTATAAGCGAACTCTTGTAACTAGTCAATATTTTATAGTATTGGCTAGTGAGGTAATTTTTCTAACTTGCGTAAGAAATATGTAGTTAACCAAATTTTTTGGTTAATGAGGTAATAATAATCTGAATTGAATATTTAAATTTTGTAAGTATTATTTTGTTGAAATTTCTTAAGTAGCTGATCGACATTTTTGTGTCGAATCAGTGAGGTAATTTTTTTAAACTACTTATTATTTAATTTGAGAGGTTGTAATTGAAAATATTAGATTTTCAATGAGGTAATTGATGAGTGATTTTTTTGTAGCTGAAAATGGTTCATTTTCAGTGAGGTACATTGTAGCTGAAAATTGGTTTCAATTTTCAGTGAGGTTTTTATGTAAAGTTTTACTGCAAGTTTGTGTTTACAAACTTGCGTTAGATATCTTAATTTTCTCAAAATGTAGCTGAAAAGAAGTTTTCTTTTCAGTGAGGTAGTTAGGTTTTCATTATAATCAATATTTCTACGTATTGAATGAGGAAAATAATTTTCCTAATTGAATTCTGACGTATTGGTTATAATATAAGAGCAATTGTTTTTTTTTTGTAAGAGCTGAGACTGAAAATCACATTTTCAGTGAAATTACTTTGTATTTTTCATGTTGTAATCTCAAGCTAATTTTTTTAACTTGAGGTGAGGTTATAAAAAGATTTTACATTTTTTAAGTGTAATATAATTTGTAGTCGAAAAATTTTTTTTTTCGATGAGGTAACTCAATTTATATACGTTGTAGTTGAAAACATTTTGTTTTCAATGAGGTAAATTTTTAAGAGATATTTTATTTGTAGTTGGAAACTTTGTTTTCAATGAGGTTTAATTGAAGTTAAAATTGAAGCATAATTTTTATTAATATCAACGAATATTAAAAATTAAACTTTTTTAATATTACTGTTATAATATTAATAAAAATGTTGACTTCTGTATTTAATAGAGTCAGAGAAGAGAGATAAATGTATACATCATCCCAAGTTAGATTGAATGATTGAAATGCGCAGTTGATGTGTGCTTGAATACAATGAATCAATATTCAGTATGTTCGATAAAATGGCTTGTTGCGCAAATGAGCTAACATGGGTGATGGAGTCCATATTGTTTTACTGGATGCACATATATACACTTAACTTAATGTATTGAATTTAATTGAAATTATATTTCTATTTGGAATTCTTTTGTTATATGTTTTTTTAATAGAGAAATGAAAGTTTGCTTACATTCCTTTGTTATTAAGCTATGACTTATCGAATTTTAAATGGAATTCAAAATCATAACATGCAAAAATGTTTTCGTTTGAAAATGTTGTCGGTATTTCGAACATTTTATTTATATGCAAGAGGGGGGGGGGAGTTGACAATTTATGGATAAGTATTTCATTTTTAATGAAATCCATGGAAATATTTCCTCTATGTTTATAATATTTTTCAAGATCAAAATCATTGTATAGCAACTTGAAATTATTTTGCACATTTTCAAGAAAATTTTAAATTTTTTTGAAATTCCGTGATTTTTTTTATGCCTTGTGGTGAGTATTTTACATAGGTTTAAGATAAAAATATTTTTCCTGATTTAATGACCATAAACATTACATTGTACATAAAATATTTGAAATTCATGCAACAAAGAGGGTAGCAAAGATCATATTTATTTAAGAAAAAAATCATTATTTTATTTTTAAATATCTGCGGTCAGATTAACATGCTCTTTTTGTTGAAAATTTCTTTTATTTTTTGAACAATGTTATTAATATTTTTTATATGTTTATACATAGATGTAAGATACAATTATTTTCTAATTTTGATTTTCAATGAGCATTATACACAAAATATTTGAAAATTTAACAAAGAGGTTATTATAAATATGTGCTCATATTTATTTAAATAGAAAATTTTTTTATTTTATTTTTAAATATCTGTGGTCAGATATTACAAACCTCTTTGTTATGAATTTTCTGGTATTTATTGAATGATGTTTTAAACAGTGTTTTTGGTGAAACGCTAAAAAACAGTGATAAAAATTTGTTTGGTCGTGTAAGAAAGTGTTTTTTTTTTTTTATCGCGTACGCTCGTCGATTGTGAATTTTTATTTCAGGTTCTTATGAAAAAAAGGCACAAATTTGTGTTGAAAGTACATAAAGTATTGATAATTAAATCTAGTTACAATTTTGAACATTATTTATTTGGTGAGTAGCGTTCTTGCATCAGTATCGGTGCATTGAACTCAAATTTATTTAGATATATAAAATTTGTTTATATATTAAGTTTCTTTCAAACATTATATTATTGACCTCTTTTATTAGGGAATATATTCATACTATTCCATTATATATTAAGCGTTTCAAGGTGAAATTTTTTTTTTGTAATATTTCAATTTAGAAAAAAATTTCGCCTTCATAATTTTTTTTATATTTTGTTCCAAAATATCTCCTACCAATTCTAATCCATAAAAATCCTCTCAATTCAATTTTTTGGGGTATTATTTGGGAAAGTTTATTTTCAGGTATTCATCTTCTTTGGTCATTATGTCTCATCTTAATGGTTGATGAAATTATCAATGATTATAAATCAAAATATAGTTTCTTAATTAGCGCTTACAAGTTCCTATATTTTTATTTATGATTTTGATGGTCAAATCAATGTATCTTTTCCAATGATAAAGAATATTTTCATATTTCGGTATGAAATATTTTGAAAATAGTAATTTATAGCAAATGTTTGTTTATTTACACATTGTACTTAAAGAAATTTTTTTTATTGAACCATCAGGATGCATGACAACAGTTCTGTAATTTGGTAGTTCTTTAAATTTTTTTTCAATATTTACGTGTTGGAATAATCAAATCATTTGTTTTAAGTTATTAATTCTAAATCCACCCTAAAGAAGAAAAAAAAGTAACTTAATCTTGCTTGAGTGACTGCAGTACTCGAGCTATCTTAAAATCATACGAAGTTTCGACTTTTCAAAATTTGAGTTGACACTTTTTGGCTTAATTAAATTCACACATATACACACACACACTTTACACAAAACACCTCGAAAATGGATCAAGAAAGAAGCATACATCGTCATTTGGGACCAAGAAATTCGAAAATAAATCATTTATATGGACTTCTTGATATGGGCATTCATTTTCTTGGCGGATGGTCGCTTCAATATTGGATTTTTCAAGGTAAATTAATTTTTTTTATTCTTTCATAAAGTTCTGTCTGTCTAAAAGTTTAAAAGTACTAAACATCCAGAAGGTTAATTTAATAATAGAATACATTTGACGATTGAAATTAAACTAGTTAAATTTCAAGTAAAATACGAAAATACTCGTTTTGAAAAAACTCGTTTTTCAAATTATATAAAAAAAAAAAAAATTCCTTAAATGAACGAACTCAAAACTAAGTTGAATCTTTCTTTGTTACAGATAAATTAAAAGCAAGTCAATTCCCCGCCTATCGTCTAGTCAATTTAAAAAATAATGTAAATACTTCAGAGAAATAAAATAAGACAAAAAAATTTTTTATTGTTTTAATGTTTCTTGATTAGAAATTAGAATTTTCCAGTTTTTTAGTTTTCCAGTTTTTTTAAAATCATTTAGCGTCTTAAATTATTTTTAGAGTTATTTAAAGCAATTGGAAAATTCTAGTTACTAAAATTGCAATGTTACCCTATGATCCTTTGTTTTTCAGAAATAATTTTTTGAAGCCCAAATTAGGTAAGTTAACTACAATTACAAATTTATTCGCGCCTACTTACAAACTTTTTACCTATAACGATAATAAATAGTTTTTGAACTCTCATTAAATTTTCTCAGGTCGTTTTATTTTTATTCAGTGTTGTTGTTTTTACAATAATTTCAAGAAAAATAAAAATTTAACGATGCAATTGTTAATTTACTGAAAAATTTTCACTTGCAAAACTGTGTTTTACATTGGTTTTTTTTGGTAACAAGTGTGTACGTAGACGGGATTGAAAATACAATTTTATTGTTTGGAAATAATTTAGTAACACTATCCAAGTGGGAATAATGATCTTAACTACTTCACTGAATTGATTCATTAAGTTTGAAAACCGTAAATAGCTTCAACTTTCTAATTACACGCCTAGTAGATGCAAGAGGTTTTGTTTAATAAAGTATATGTTTTTGTTGAAAACCACTTGAGAGTCTTGCTTAATTCTTTCTTGCTGCCTCGTTCTACTTTGTTATTCAACTGAAAAGTTTGTTGAACTTCTAAAGTATAACTAACTCAGTTCAGTTTAATCATCATCTTCTGTTTGTAAAATTCTTTCGCGTGCATGTTAAAAAAGAATAGTGGGAATTCAGAATATCTTTTTCATGAACTAGTTAAAATTATTATCGCAGATTATAAGAGTAGTCGTCATCTTTAAATAAATTTATTCAAGATATTTACATTTAAAATTATTACTTGCATGTCAAGTTTTGCTTTAAAAATTCGAAATTGCTTTAGCACCCTTCATGATTTAGTTTTAAAAAAGTGATTAATGATTTCTCTAAAAATAAACAATATATGTATGTATCGTCTAGTAAAAGGGGTGATGCACATTTTATGGGGAAGGGCACTAAGATAATTCATTCAGGTTGCTGATTATTCAAGGAATCGTAAGTTAACGTACATATTATTTGGGGATTGTCACTTATATATATTCAAATTTTATTTCAGATGTAATCTATATTAATTGCTGCGTCTAAATTAATTGGAGTATGTAGGAATTTTTTAAAACTGCCTAATTATTTTTAATTTAAAACGAGAAGATAACAATAAAAGTCTCATTGAAGAAAAAAAAAAAAGAAAATGGAATTATTTTATTTTGTAATTGTTTCAATAAATTACAATTTTGTTTTGTTTATTTTTTGCTTTGGTATTTAGTTTTTTTTAATCAAATTCTGTACATTAAAATCAGGTCAAATTTTCACTTTTTATTTTTCCTTGTAAATATTTACTTGTGGTAAAGAAAACTAACATAAGGTTTTTTTTTGTTACTAATTATTTCAAAACTTTAATAGTAAAATTTAACTACAATGAAATCACTTCATATTTTTTCCAATTTTGATGAGTTTGCATGTTCTCTGGTTAATCCCATGTAAAGTATTGTACAAAAAAAAATTGTTGCGAAGATTTTGATACTAATGCATTTTTGATTTTCAAAATTAATTTTTTGGTATGGAATTGAAAATTAATAAAAGATACGCAACTATTAACAAAATTTACGTGTCGTTCGAATCTCGTTTACCCTTCAGGATAATAATATTGAAGATTTTCGAGGTGAATTATTATTAAATCGTATTCTTCTATTAGAATTATTCGAATAACTTAAATAGCCCGAATCATTTAATGTTGTTAACGCTACTATTACTTTCGATTCTTAATATAAAAAAGGCCGTGCTTGTTTTTCAAGAATCAGGGTTCTTTCAAATAATAAAGTCCTGTCAGATGAGAACTGTGATGATACATTCAACAATTTATTTTCAAATAAATATCGTTTTTTTTTTTGACACCCTTTAATTTTTTTTTGAAATTGGTCATACATATAAGTAATCAAAATTAAATTTTGTAATAAGTAAAACTAGAGAGAACTTAGTTTCTGAAAAAAATTTAAATGGGTAGTTTGAGGTCAAATGAGTCGAACTTCTTTGGAATTGACACTGATTATGTTATTAGAGGCCGGTATAAAATATCTTGTTAAATATTTCATTAATAGTAAATGGGGAGAAGTTACATCGGTGTTAAATTAAACAATCAATCCATGTTGTAAAAATGTATAATAACCCCTTCATTATGTTTTGAAATATTCATATTTAAGGTAAATAAAATATGAACATTTTTTTAAACAAATATCGGAAATGGGAACAATGTAGAAACTCTTTTATGTAAACTCATTACTGCCATAACAAAATTGCACATCTGTTTCAGTTAATTACCGCTTACCTTCATGGCTAAAAATTAAAAGACAATCGACTCCGACTGCTCGGTTAAATGACGACGAGCAAAATAATCAGGGATATTCATGCCCACAATGTGGTAAAGTCTATTCTACTAAGGGTAATATGAGCCGACATCTTAGACAAGAATGTGGACAGAAAAAGAAGTATTCATGCCATCTTTGTCCAAAGAATTTTTCACGAAGTGATACATTATTAACGCATTTACGTGGTGTTCATCAACTGCAACCAATCAAATCCCATAATTTGAATTATGGTTTCCATGAGATTAATTATGAATAGAAATTTGTAATTTTTGAAAATACTTATTTCGTAATAAATCAATCTTAGCTTATTCACGAGATTATTGAGCTTCGGGCTGGAATTTTACGAATAGAAATATAAACGAAAGGCCATTAGTCTCGTGAACTGCAAAAAAATATGGTATACCTAAAAATATCCAAATTTGTTTTTAGTTTGATAAGAAAAATTTATTTAATGTTTTCTACTCCTCCCTCCTGGATTTGGCTGTGATATGTATGGCTTTAATGTTGTGATTTTGAAACAAATAAAAATTTCACATTTGGAAAATTATTTATAAAATCAAATTTATTTCCAGCTGAAAACTCATTGGAGGAGGTATTGAAAAGAATTAATCGAAAATTATCATGTAATTCATGCGGTAAATTATATCGTAATCGTACATCATACTTAAAACATGTTTCTGCTTGTGGTAAATGCCCGCATTGTGATTTGTATTTTGCAGATAAAACAAATTTATATTCTCATATTAAATTTATACATAAAATAAATCCATGCAGCAGTAATTTTTTTTAGTACAGAGTATGCACGAACAATTTTTCTTCAAGTTTTTGACTAGTTTTTATTGTTTCGTAAAATATTGATCTATTGTTATTCAGAAAATTGATCGATTCACCGAAATGAACTAGGTATTTGATCCATTTTCTGCTTATGATTTTAAGATTATTATTGTGAATATAAGCGCAAAATGAATCAAGTATGTCGTTAAGATCTTTCTTGGGTGCAATTAAACCAATCATGTATGAATTATATTATGACTGGTTCATAATAGCAATTTAATTTTTTATTATCATACGACCTTGTCTTTAAAATTATCAGATTGATTAAATAGTATACTGCGCAATTGTTTCTAGCACATAGATATCAACTACACTTACGTGTTGAATGTAATGAATTTGGACTCGATTGTTAAAAATTATAATTCTTTAAATACGCAATTTTAATACTTAATACATGAATGACAAATGTTCCTCAGGAATAATTTTCTTTGATAATTATTATGAGTATTAAAATATAATTGTTTCTAAATGTTTCGAAGTTGGTTTATCAGACGGAATACGAATGTCATCAAGACTCTCAACTTCAATTTTAATGCATTACGACTCAAGTAATCGGGGTGGTGTCATCTACTCGCAATTCAGCTTTAAATTGCACTTAGTTAATTCGAGTGAAAGCAATTAACAGAACTACGCATATTATAATCTTATATCTCGTAAAATTTTTTGCATGAGTAGAAAATTCATTCCAGTTTGTAACTTAAATCAATATTATCTTCCGTAAAATTTTAGGGATGATTTTTTTTTTTAATTTGTACGCAACGCAGTACGCTTTTAAGTAAATTTTTTTCGATTGATTTCTAAAAACAAACAAACTTTTTAGGTTTCGTGAAGCAATCGAAACCTCTGTTACCTAATTTTGAAGACAAATTTTATAAATTAAGTTTTAAAACGAATACTTTTGTAATGGCTCAAATATTTTGGGTCTTATTATATGGAGTGTAACGAGATTTTATTTTTTACATAACAATTATTTACAAAGTACACTTTGTACTTTATGTACAAATTATATTAAAAATAAGTTCTTTTCACATGATTTGTGTTCAACTCTCTCATTCTTTGTGGTCTGATAAGAATTTATAGAACACATTTTTTTTTAAATGAGAGTTTTTGAAAGAATGTTCAATTGTTTTTATTAAATTTAGCTTTAATAATATATATAGTTATTTATTTATTTAATATTTATTGTCAGATGAAAATTTGTAAAAAAATACTGTACATTAATCGAATTTTATATAAATATTTTTATTAAAAGAAAAATAAAATTTTGTACGTTTTACTTGTTTTTTTAAAGAGAGAAGGGATGTCAATTATTAAGGAAGTAAAATTTAAAATACGAAAGAATATTTATAAATTTGTTCGTAATAAACCGTTATCATATCCGTATTGTAGATAAAAGTGGTAGACGTATGGGTAAAATTATTGCTAAGTGTGTTCTTATAAAATTAATTTCATAAAGCGAGTTTTTTTTTTTTACAAAATTGACTTTTGTGGTGAAAAATGGCACAATATGTTTGAAAAGTCGTAAAAATATTCTGATCAAATGAAAATTTATTCAGTTTCTATTTAATTTTGGCAATTGATCTAAAAATATTTAATAAACGGGTCATAAGTTTGCATGCATTTAGTGGGTAAATATTTTTGGATTAGATTGAATACTATTAAAAGTCTATAAAGAATACTATTTGAACTCTAACTGATAGTAAGGGATGTCCCTCGGAAAGTATTTATGTAAAATAACAATTTATTCGTTTAAACGTTACAACCACGAAAAATTATTTGTTTGGATGAAATTTAATCATTAAAATTATTTTTGACCCTTCTCTCCCCTTCGAAACATTAGATCCTGATTTCCTTATGGTACAAAATCGGTTCATAAACGACGAATGTATTCGTGAACACACAATGTATGTATACATTATAAATATATTCAGTAGAATTGAGAAACCTTTTTTTAAATCGGTTTAAAATCGGATTCGAAAGCTTTTCACTACGAGTGTGATAATTTAGTATTTGTAATTTTATATGATGTGATGTTTTTAGTACTTGTAATAGTAAAATAGAATCAGATGTTTTATAGATTAAAATGCACTTAAATGTGAACGGACAATAAATGGGTAATGAATTATTCTATAAAAGGTTCTGCTTAGCCTCTTTACGCCAATGCGTTGCTCATCGAAATTTGATTGATAGGCCGGGTTTTTTTCATAATAATGCTACATACTGATTTAAAATTATAAAACAAGATTTTCATTGACCACAAGTCTAATACTCTTTTCATGAAATAGCAGGATTATTATCCGATTGTAACACGATCTCGTAAAGTATTATTAACTACAAAATTTTTCAAAACCGTAATCATCGAACATTAATTTATGTAACACCTTGTGTGTTTCATTTTTGATTTGAAACTGGAAGTCGTGTACGAGGCACTGAGTCTAATTCATTTATATTCAGGATAGTTAAATGTACCCCAATAAAATTAAAACTGAATTTATAACATTACGTCGGACGGTATTATATAAATTGTGGTATCGATATTTGGGCTTATTCCATCTTTGAAAAGTAACATTTTTTCTCCTTTCATCCTTGTGTGTTTTGTTAAATCGTTAACGCATGTGTCAATATTGACCTAAAAAAAAAATTGTTATGTAGGGATAATTTTTCAGCAGGTCTTTTTCTTTATATGTGTGAAAAAAATTCTTATATATTGTAAAACCGACATTTTTTTTTTTTTAATCAAAAACAAACATACTATTGTTACAGTATCAGAGAACAATAATTTAAATATGAAAATACCTTCGCCATCATCCATATTGATGAATCTTCAGCAAGTTCCACCAATAGTATGTCCAAATTGTAATCGAATGTATAAAAGGAAAATATCATTGCATCGACATTTACGTTATGAATGTGGAAAAGAACCAAGCATTATTTGTTTTGTTTGTAGTCAAAAGTTTCGCTATAAATTTTCACTTGATCAACATATGCTTTATAGACATAAAAATATTAAATAAAATATTTTTGTTTTTGTTTTTTTTTTTTTTTTGATTTTGTTAATGATTAATATTTCGAAATTGTTTTGTTAGTTTTGTTAACAATTGTTACAGTATATAAAATAATTTATTTTTAAATTTATTGTTGTTTATTTTTTATTGTTTGTTAGTTATTTATTATACGGAACTACGTACCCCCAGAAACACTTTTTGATTATCAAATGAAAAATTATTCAAAATCATGTCGATTAAAAAAATAAACTCCGTATAAAACCATAGTGCATAAAATCTTACCAAAATTATGAGGCGTAAAGCTTATTCCGTCGCACGTATGAATCAGATGTTTTTCCATTCTAACTCCTAAACCCAATTCTTCTAAAATCCCCTGCCATCTTATTGGTCTTTCTCTTCCTAGAAATAAAATACGAAAAGTAATCTAGACCACGAGCTATAATGCCCATTTCAGAATAAGGAGGACTGCTTTATATTCTGGATTGGATACAAGTAGTATAAAATCGAAATTATAAAGTTATAAGACATAATAAAATCAGTGTTAATGTCTATTTGCTATTTATTTGAATTCTTTCGATTTACGAATAATTGTTTGACCAAAATCAAGCTTCAATGTTGAGATGCTTGGAGAAGTACATACAACATAAATATCTTGTTTTAATGATGGTTTTTCCACCAAATCCATTTAATTTTCTAGATTTAATCGTACTTTTAACTAAGGCTTTCAATTTTTAATGGTTCAATTAGTACACTGGATACGTTGCGAATTTAGCACACCCGAATTTTTTTCTGTATTTTGACTCTCTGGTTATGAATTTCGAAAGATGTTTTGTCTAAATGTGGTAGTATTAATAGTTTTTAACTTCTTTCTTGAAAGATAGATTGCATGTTTAATATATTATGTAAAACCACACACAAATTGTTAGAAAATGTTGAAAAATGGACAAAGTTTGCCAAATAAGAAAAAAAATACAGATCTTACCATTCCAAGGTACAACAATGTTTTCGTAAAAATGGTAAGAAAAACTTGGAAGGATTATCAGAGTGTGAAAAATTCGGAACGAATCCCACTACCTTTTAAGTTGTTTCTTTTTGGTTTGCGATTTAAGTTTAATTTGGAATAAGGTGAGCTTAAACTAATACATGGAGCGAGCAGTACAAACTATTATTATTTTTTTGTTAAGTTTTAAGTTAATTTTTACTTTTATTTTAACGTAAGATTTATTATTTTTATTTGAATTTAATTATTTTCGTTTTATTTGTTTCATTTAATTGCAGCAACATTAATTGCTCCCAGATTAACAGTAAAAACAAATCTGGGATATAATATAATACGTTCCACAGCTTCGAATACAACAAATTATATCGGACCGCCAGTATTTGTTCTTCGTCCAAGAATTGTGGAACAACAACCAAATAGACGAAAAACTGTTCATAATCCGGATTCATATTTTAATACAGAATCCTCTAAATATGAGTGTCCGAATTGTGACAAAGAGTATAAGGCATATGATACGTTACGGAAGCATCTACGAAATGTCTGCCAGAAAAAACCACGCTATCATTGCTCAATATGCCCTTATGTTTCGTATACAAAAAGTGGTTTAAATTATCATTTACGAAATTCTGGCCATGGAAATGAGTTACTTTATTCAAAATTTTAAATATTTATTGTTTTTGTTAAATCGAATGTTTTATAAAGTTTGGCAACATTTGAAAGTTTATGAATGTTTTGAAAACTTGCAAATGATATACAAAAATTAAATTTCATATTAAATTTTATTATTGTAAATACAGGATGTTAGTAAAACTTTTTTACGCTAAATAGAAAATAAGTTTAATCATAAGCAATTGGATGGATTTAAGCTACAGGTTATGATGCATGTGATTTGATTTTTGTAAATGTTTTTGTAAGAGTATGTTGTTTTCAATAATCGTGATACTAATTTGTATTTGTGTAGTATTATAATTTTATCCAGAAGAAATTGCAATAAAGCAAAAAAAAAACTGTTATCATTCAGCTTATGTTTCGAAATTCTGATGGCGATACAAGGCAGTAAATATGATATCACCAAATATGATATTTCACAAACATATACTATATTGATGAAATTATACCTTACTGCCCAGTAACATAGTCATATTTCGAAGCATACATTCAGTATCGCTTCAATTCCCATTAAAGCCACTCCCTACTAAAAAAGTTCAATTGATTTTCTATCGAAATGAATGTGGCTATATAGGATTTAAGAGAAAATTCAGATTTTCTACTCATATTCACGAAAAATTCGAGTTCAAATCGAAATTGAATTTTTTTGTAAATTCGATTGAAACACATTTCAAGAGAAAATCAACTAAAAAGATATAAATTTTCCCAAAAAAAAAAAAAAATGTTTTAGATTCATCAATGAAATGGAGAATTTAATTTGTCTTTAGTTTTCGGATAGTTTATAACTCGACTTATATAATTGAAAGAGAAATTCAAACAAAAATTGAGAAACCTGTATGGTGCTATATCTGTGATTGATCAGTTATAAACAAGAGTTGGGAGCCGAGGTCATGTTAGACATCAGTGATTGGCCATTTTGATTCCTATTGCTTTTGTATAAAATTTTTTTTTTTGGTCATTTGAAAGCTAAACTGAAATATTTAAAAATACTATTGAGTCAGTTTTTTTCTTTTTGGTGGACGTAGTTCATTCTTATATGCACCGTGTTTGTGTGCTAACATGACTTGCACTTTGTTGACTCGAGTAACGTCGAGCTAATCCGAATCAACTGCGATGTATTAATTCATAGCCGGCTATTATCATAATCACCGTTCACAATAAAAATATTTAATGATACTGAGTTGATCCGCACCACTATGTTACTCGAATCTACCGAGTGTAAGTTATTTTAATACGCCAATATAGTAAAAAAAGAGCGTTGTATTTTTTTAATGACACTCTGTATATTTGATAAAATGTGTATTATTTTACAATGTTGTAAACAAGCGACGTTTTTTGAGTAAATGTTTTTTTAAAGTAAAATATTATTCTTTGTATTTTTATTCTTATTTTGTATTTCGTTATTGTTCTACTTCGATTAGTTTTTTATTCATGCTTAGTGACTGTAATCTAAATTTCACGGAAATTAATCGTTTTAATAGTTTATAGTAATCATTTTTATTGTATGCATTCCACTACTCTTTTTTACTGTTTTTTTCAGAAAGTGTAAATTAAATTTCTTGTTTTCTTTTATATAGAAAATTGCCATTTAAACAAATACTATTTTACGTACAATTTTACACGAGATATCAAGCCAAATTTTTGAGTTAATTAAGATGGTTTTGATATATTTAGGGAGAAATTATGATGATAAATCAAAAAAAATAAAATAATAATAAAATAAACCAATGTTTTGTAACAGTACCAAGTGTGGAATGTTTGGTTAAAAATTGACTGATATGTGATTCAACGATATTATTGACCTTTTTTCAGAAAAAATCTTTAATAGGAATGTTGATTGATACTGAATTTCATGTAAAACTAGATTCAATACCATATCATAACTTAAAATTTAAATTAAAAAACGAAAAATTTAAAACTATCAAAGATTATATCTCTTTTTCTTATCCTTGAAAATCATTTTTAACATGTAATTTATATCTAGATAGGAACAGTTGACGTCAGATGGTTGTTTAATTAGGAATTTTGAATGTCCATAACTTACTTATTTTTAAATATTTATTAAAATAAATTCAGATTTTTTTCACGTTCGTCCTATTCCATCGTGAAAAATTAAGCTTTTATATACTAACACTAACACAGTACATATTAAGAGGTGTTGAATTCGCAATATTAATAGTTTAGAGTTTCGAATAAATTTATGGCATTTTGAATATACAAAATCTAGATGAAATTAGAAGTTCCTATCAAAATTTTAAATAAAAAACAAGTTTATTATAAAAGTAATGTCATATTGTGTTAGATGCATACATTGTACACGTACAACAAAAGTACAATTTCGAGAACCCTTGGTGCACAACTCGTGCACGAAACCGCTTTTTTTTTCGGAAAAAGAGATTTTTCCTGAAGAGTAAAATGAAAAATTTATAAAAACCTAGTGAATAATGAATTCTCTGAGTATGATCAATGTACCTACCAAATTTCTTCCAAATCGAACAAGATGTTCAAAAGTTACAGCGGAACAAACATAGATACAGACAAACGAAATGCAAAATCGCCTAGTTATATCATAGAAATACATATTTTTAATACAATAATCGATCTTGGCATGGGAAAAGTGAGCCATTGAAATTTTCTTTAATATACCCGCGTATAAATTTGAAGGTAAAGAAAGTTATTTTATACAAGCGAATTTTTGGTTTTGAATTTCTGATGGTAATGTAGTTTTTTGTTGTGAAGGAATCAGTTAATAGATTGTGCTCTTTTATGTAATTTTGACAGTGCTCACAGAAACATCAGAACTAAATTATGGAAATGGGTTAATTTTTCTAATAATTATAAACTAGACCAAACTGATAACATCTTTACATATAACACAAGATGATAAATAATTATTGCTTTCCTTAATATAGTTAGTATACATTAATTAAAATACTCTTTGAAAATATGTTTTTTACAGGTGAAACATACAAGTCAAATAAAAAACTTGGAGATAATCGAACACAATGGCAATTTACAGGTCATCATCAATCATACAAATCAAATTTAAAAGTTGTTTGTACCAATGACGGACGAACAAAATGGCAATGTCAACGTTGTGAAAAGTTTTACGAACGTAAAGAAAATCTATATCGACATTTACGTGTTGAATGTGGTAAAATACCAAATGAAATCTGTACAATATGTGGTTTTCGTACATATTATAAATTTGATATACAACGTCATATAAAAAATTGTCAAAAGAAAATGCAAGATTTATTAATAAATTATCCCAATTTTTCACAATAAAAATAAATCTTTTTTTTTTGTAGCTTTTATTTTTATAAGTGATGCTAGCAACTTTGTTCAGTGGCATATTAATAAACCAACAGTATGTCTCCCCTCCCCACCTCTCCCATTTAAATAAAATTACTAAATTAAATAAATAAAGCTTAAAATAGATGAAAAACCGACATGTCGATATCTTTGGCACTTTTTATTTCATAATTTCAACATTTTATATTAATTTTGGCCGAAAACGGTTTACTTTGTAGATTCAGTTTTCGTTGATGGGAAATATTTTTGTATTCTAAGTTTTCTTTCTAACAGTTTTCGAACAATGTACAGCATCTACCAATTTACTGTATGTGCATAATACTGTTTTAGTAACAACTTTAAGGCAAATAATAAAGATGCTCATAGTCTCAAAGAGCCGTTTAAGAGTTCGCGTTTTTATATTTCCTGCAACCTGTATTTCGTTTTTAATTTTCATGTATTGAAAAATCAATTTCCCACGTAATAATTACAACAAAATTTGTTAACACATTGTTAACAAATTTTTTTTGGTTAAATTCATTTGATGTTTGCGCACATAAAATGTGTTTTGTAGAATAAAAATTTTAAAAAGAAAATTCAATTTTTTTGACAGTTTTAGGCCTGAGGGTAATTTATATAGAAGATGGTACTAAAAAATGGGAATGTTCTAAATGTGGGAAATTGTATGGATTAAAACATAATGGATTGCGACATGCGCGTGTTGAATGTGGTAAAACACCAGAACATGGATGCAATTATTGTCATTTTAAAACATTTTATAAATCGGATATTATACGTCATATGATCACTTGTAGACACAAACAACAGTATTACTAGTTGAATAAAATATTTACAGCAAATTATTTGTTTAATTCCATTTTAGTTTGTTTTGCATCAATTGTTTAATAAATAAATATATTGGTTTCTCCAAAAACTCCTTATAAACTCTTTTCAAAAGATTATTTACTTTTGGTTGCAAAAATATAAATATTAAGCCTGCGTTTATCGGAGGATATTTCGATCGTAATATATAGGGTCCTAGTTTTTTTTTTTTTTAAATTTTATCACATATTTGTAAAATAGTTGGAAATAGCAAACTCTTTGCTTATGATTATAATTTTAATTAAAAAATTGCGTTGAGGTTTTCTGAAAAACTCCCATCTTAATAGGAAATGGCTTAGTTAGTTCGACTGTCGAACTGTTCCAAATCAACAAAACTATCACAATTTTAGATCAATATTTTTAAGCCACTTTTTTTTAGTGCTAAAAAAATCTATTGTCTAGTTTGCAGACAACTTTTTAACATTTTATTTTATTATCATAGGTATAAGTATATTTCTGCGGATTTGATTCTACGGTTTCTGGATATAGCCTATTCATAATTTAAACTAAAATAATAAAAATAGTAATATTTTGACTGAAAATAAAGTAAACACTAATTGATAGAAATATTCATTTCGAAATCACCCAGTGAGGTAAAGTATGTTCGTATGTAAGAATATTGTTAAAATTTTTATTTGATTTCAGATTTGGGTTTATAAGTAAAGTAAACATTTGAAAGTAAATTTATCGATTCAGGAAGTCATATTTTTAATATCATAATAATCTATCTTTTTACAACTGGAATATTATCACACCGTACACAAAACTATTGAACAGTATTTGTAAAATAAACATCAGAGGTGAATAACCTCTCCAAATATCCGTACAGTTTAAAAATACGCCCGATTTTAATAATATTTTTAACTCAATATGTTCGATTCAATTACATTTTGTACAGGATTATGTAAGCATTTTATAAATTTTGTGATAAGAATGTATTTTTCAAAAAGTGTTACAAGTGTTCTGTTTAAATGCAGGTACACAGAGTTACATTGAAAATATATTCATAGTCTTCATGTAGAAAACATTTGTTTAAACTCATTTAGCAGAGCGCATAATTTAATGTATATTGTAATCTACATTACACACAATTTTTATAGTAAAATAAAAAAAGAGTATGCCCCAGCAATAATGATTGATGATAATAAGGAAGAAGTCACCGACTCTTGACCGTATTCCACAAAATGTTTACTTCACTGTTGTGGAAAGTTGCTTGCTTATTGTACATTAGTTGTTTGGATATAGCGAGGTATTATATATATATATACTACAATTCATTGAACTTAAAATACCGTTATTAAACTCTTTATTTATTAACTTGTGTGAGTAAATATGTAATGCACTGAAGACTATTTTGTTGTTCAAGTAACTAACTCACTGCTGTTTATTTATTTGCTGTTGTTAGCCTCAGTTATGAGAACTACGAGCAGCATAAGTTAGCTGATGATGCGGCCGATCGCGATGGTAGCATCAAGTAATAAACCAAGTCACACAACAACATAACCTCTTCTATTGCTATGTGTAGAGTATTATTAAACCACGTCGTCATGTGTGTGCATCATATCCGTCGTTTGAATTATAAATGCGAACTAGAATTTATACAAACGTGTTTTTTCTTTTCTTTTTTTTTTTAATCATTCAACAACTTCTTGCCAATAAATATTTAAAATAGGTCGTTTTTACTATGAAATGATTTACCATTTTTATCTACTTTGAAACTACTTTAATTGTAAAATTTGAGTAAAATGCAATTATTCATATTGTGTCTCATTCCTATCGCATTGGAAATGCCAAAATAATGTTATCATTACTATTTTACCGTATTTTTGACTCATTACATGTTAGTAGAATCAATGTACTTAAAAAATTTCTCTTTTTCATAAGTTTAAAATTCTTAGGAAGTAATTAATATTTGATTAATATTTTGGAGACCATCTTCATAGTGCACTACATCTCAACTGATTGGAAAGATTTGTATACATTAGTCTTAAAACACCACGGCAAATTGCAATGCAAAATATAACTAGCCTATGTTCCTTGTTAATACATTTCAACTTTTCCATTTTAATAGCGAATAAGATTTAATTGGGCTGTTCTCTATGCACAAAAATTGACGATTTGACTACAATTTTATTTTATTATAGAAGAAAAAAAAATAATACTCAAAAGTATTATTACTCGAAATTCGATATATCGGGTTGTGTGTTTTCTGTCAATTGTTATTTTATTATTAAAAAATGATACAATTTGCTCGAAATACGATGTATCGGGTTGTTTGTTATCTGTCAATTTTACTTCCCTTACAGTTTTGCATAAGCAAAAATAACTTAAATAATTTTTCGGAAATTTAAATAGAAAAATAATAGTGTTTCCACGTTACACCGATGAATATGTCGAACGACAGTTAGTTTCATTTCAATTGGTAAATTTGGAAACATCGAATGAATGGTTGAATTAATCATTTTACGCCAGGCCCATAAAAAAATTTTTAAATTTAGATTTCAAATGTATTTTCTAGTTTGCATGTCAATTATATTTAACAATTTCTATGTTAGTGATTTCGATTGATTATTTTGTAATTAAAACGTAAGTACTAATAAGTCGTAATTTTGTTCTAGGAAATTATAATTTAGATTTTATTACTAATAAAATTATTGATAATGCTGCATATTATGATTACAATGCAGAAGATTTAATCAATAATAAAAATCGAACGTTTTGTTTGAGATGTGGAAATCGTTATGCAAATTATTCAAATGTTCGTCGACATGAAAAAGAATGTGGCCAAGAACCTCAGCGACAATGTCCGTATTGTCCATATAGAACATTTCGAAAATGTAATTTGGCGCGTCATATTAAAACACATGAGAAAACTTATTATACGCCATTTTAAAAAAATTAAAAAATATATATATTTTCTTCAAAAAACGAATATTACATTTTGTTTGTTTCTTGTGTTCCTTTATTTGTTTATGCTAACCGATTTTTTTCTCCTGATTGTTTTTAAAGACCTACGCTAACGTAAATTAATTTGTGTTTATAAATTATGACCAGATATCAAATCAACAATTTAAACGTATTTCCGCTTTTGTTTTGTCGTAGCAAATATTGAACATACCTTTTTATTTTACGAATATCAATGTACATGGTTGTATGTAGTGCTGCGAAAATATTATAGTACCAAAATTTTGGAACACCTAATAAGTACAGCTTTGCCGTTTTCGACAATCTTTTATGGACATTATTAAGAAATTTGATATGCGTTTGATAGGGGAAAATGATACATTATTTTTTGATATGCACTTTAACGTAATTTTTTAAATTCTTTTTTTAGGTCGTTGATTATCAATTAAGAATTAAAATTAACAAAATATCTTGATTGTAGTATAATATGCATTCTATCTTATTTAAGTTAATTTATTATCTAAAATTCCATGTCTTCATACTACATTACGGGGTAATTCCGTTGATCCCCTGGTCGTATTTCAGACGATATTTCATAAACTGCATTTTTGGTCGATTTTTGATTACTTTTTCCCCAATTTCCTAGATCAAATTATTTTGTATTTTGGTAAATACGTATTTCGAATACAAAGTAGCCATCGTCAGTATGAATTAGCTAGTTGTCATGATTCTCTGAGGAGATGTTACTCGTTGCTAATTTGGTGACGGTTTGCACGTTCAATATCAATGGTTTCGAAACCTTACTTCTGTATAATTTTGATATTTTTTGATAAAACAAGAGTAATTAAGTTACTCCAAATAATTAAATTAGCAATTTTATTCAGTCTCAAATATACACCTTGTGGAATTAACTTTATTCAACCTTAAAAAACCGATGAAAAGTTCAAAATTTTTTGTTCTCTGTTTATGCGGTTTCTTGTATAATTGAGGTCTAAAAAATTCAAACATAATATTTATTTAACGATCGGTCGACTAATTTTTGAGATATTGCATGAAATACAACCGATAAATCGGCCTTTGGATCGGATTTTTAGCAATATCTCGGAAACTACTAGTCCAATCGTTAAATAGATATTTTTTTTGAAATCTGCGGGTTGAAATTACCCTAGAATATGTATTTCATCCAAATCGGGGGCAAAAATTTTTTCCCAATTTTTACGATTTTTTCAAAGGGTACCCCTTTAAAAAATTGCGAAAATTTGGAAAAAAATTTTTTAATCCAATTTCAAGAAAAACTATGTTTATAAGTAAGTTTTGACCTGTAGATTTCAAAAATAATATCTATTTAACAATCGAATGCTTAGTTTTTGAGATATCTGCATAAATCTGACCTAAAGGTCGATTTAGCGGATGTATTTAATATAATATCTCAAAAACTAGGCGACCGATCGTAAACTAAATGCTATTTTTGAATTTTTCAGATCATAATTATCCTAGATAATCCATAAATAGCGAAAAAAAATTTTGAACTTTTCGACGCTTTTTGAGGTTTCTTATACAATCACCAAAAGCAAAAACCCCAAACTGAAACAATCATTGTGAACACCGTCACCAAATTAGCAACGAGTAACATCTCCTCAGAGAATCATTACAACTAGCTAATTCATACTGATGATGACTGCTTTGTAGTCGAAATACGTATTTAAAAAAATACAAAATAATTTGATCTAGGAAATTGGGGAAAAAATCGAAATTTATTCGAAAAATCCTAGAGTTCTCATTAATAATTATAAAATTACTTTCTTATAGGTTATCATGAAGATAATCAAGAAACGATATCTCGAAAACTAGCTAACTACTATTTTTGAAAATTTAATACTTTTTCAGTTTGTAGGTGGTAAAAACGTAGAGAAATGCGGTTAGCAGTATAGTTTTCAAAATGCTAATGTTGTTAAAAAAAAATATTTTAACAATTTTGTTACATTCTACAAAAGAATCCAATAAATTTCATTTAAAACAAACAATAATTACATATTTTGATTTGCTGTTAGTTGTATGCAAATTGTGTTCATATTTCACTGTTTATATCATTTTGTGATTCGTATTTTTGGGTTATCAATCAATCAATCAATCATTCTTCAAAATTTATTTAAATATTTCACTTTTGAATTTTATATTCTTTGTCAGCATATTTTTATCATCAATTAAAATCGGTTTGGTTGTTGGTAAAGGATTATTTAAATGTTGGGCAGCACTTTGGTAATTTATTGAAGCTTAATATAAAAAACGCTCTTAAAAATATAGGAATTTCTCTCCAATCAATTTGTATATATTTAATTATTTGAATTCGTTAATTCTTCAGGGCATGGTTATTATTCTTCTGGTACTGATAACAGTTTAACGGTAACATCAAAACAAAGTCCAATACAAGAATGGAGTTTCGAAGATACATTTGGTGTGGATGAAGCTACTTTTAATGGTGGTTAGTGTAACCTTATTTTATATGACCCCTTTTGCTCGTTTTTAAGAATTTGATTTCTGGATTTTATTTCGATGATTATTTTTGTGATTCTTTGATATCAGTTTCCTCATTAGAAACTGGGAATATCTTTTCTTCACCTCCTTCTTAAATCTCCTTTAGTTTTCAAAATGGTGAAAAAACTGACTTATCGATATTTGATCATAGTGTCATTTCCCGCAATTACGACAAAAAATTTGCCAATGACCTAAAAATTTTTCTAACTGGAAAACACTTGCACATGCATCTCGTAAAATTAAAAAAACTTGTTTTTGTGGTTTACCATAAATTTTTCGAACTATCGGAAATCCGGCTTTGAAAATTATCTTAAAATCAATTTATCGAAATTTTAATCTGTCAAGCAAATTAGATTTCTATATAATAAAAAGTTATGGGATTATAAAAAAGTGTAGAAGTAGTTTGCCTTAATGAATTTTCTATTTAAAATGTTCTTTTAGAATCAAGTCGCGTCTAACAATATTCAGATTAATCTCAAAAATTGTAGAGAAGACAGATCACATGACCTTTAGCCTTTTGTAGGATAATTTTTTAATGTTTCCTTTCTTATGTTAGAAATGTATTACAATCAACATTTATCAACAGCCAAAAGTGATGAGAGAAAGTTTCAGTGTCCAAATTGCCCACGCAAATATATTCATAAACGACATTTAAATCGGCATATGAAACAAGAGTGTGGAAAACCACCAAGGACGCAATGTCCATACTGTGATTTTGCAACATACTACAAGCGGGATATTCAACATCATATTCGATGGCATCATCCAGATGAAGCTCAAAAAGCTTCTACTTAATTTTAAGTTGTTTTTTTTTTTCGTTTTTTTAATGTTTTCTTTTTAATATTTTTTAATTATTATTTGCATTATATTTCATAATTTTTTTTATGTTTTACATAGAGAATAAAAATTAATCATAAAGTATGGTTTCAATTGTAATTTTATTATTTTTATTATAACTGTTGTTATTATTATTATTTTTTTTTTATGGGAAATAAAATTAATATTCATTATTCTTGTATTGTTTTCACATTTGTAGAAATATAAGTAAGAAAAATGTCTTACATTTTGTTTGTTCTGAAACAAATTTATAACTTAAAAATTATTTTCTTCATGCTGTTGTAATTGCAACATTTTTTTTTTTTAAATTTTAAATTTGTTTATTGTTTTGAAAAATATCTAGAAAATCTTAATTTATAATCCGGATAGTAGATGCTCTTATCGACTTTTGGATTAATTTTTCGTAAAGGGATTTTTATATTTGTCGTCAATACTCACTCAATCAATTTTATCGGATGAGGTTCCTTTAAAATTAGATCAATAAGCTCTAAGCGCCTCGAAGCTAAATGTAGATTTGAAATATCCTTGAATTTACTTTTTTGTTGTTGTTGAAATCTATGAAGAAATTTTAAATACTAAAAATAATATTTCCTTATGTAGTTTTTCGAAAACTATAAGACCCATGTGTATGAACGAACATTTGTACACTATTTCGGGATATTTGTGAGATGATCAGATCTTTTTCTGTAGTTGAAGTATCTTTTTGTAAAAGTCTTATAAATTAAAACTTTATTATCCATATTAAATCTAAGAATTATTCCTTGCGATTCATCAAACCCTAATTTAAAAAAAATTATATTTTTAACCCAATAAATTTGGCCGTTTGAAAAAAAATTATATTGTCTAAAATTGCGAATTTTTTTTTCGAAACCCCTTAATAAGACTGTACCAGGACCGGAATCGATATACTTATGATGAAAATTCATAACATGGATTTTCTAATTGGTCGGTTTATAGACCTAAATCTATGGAGTATAAAATGCAAACGATAATTTTGCAGCAAAATTTTTTTTATAAATGCAGAACGTCATATTGCAATTCAACAAATTCTATTTAAAATATTATATTTTGATCGCCAAATTTTGGACATATTGCTGACAAAAATTTAATTGTTGCCGAAAATTGAATTCCTTTTTTGAAACTTCTTTTGAAATTTGATTTTTAGACTAACGTTGAGCTTATTAGTTGGTAAAATGAGATTATGACATATAAATCATTGTTCAGACCATACATGTTTGTAATTAACATAGTATTAAGAAAATAATCCAAGCATTATTATATTTAGGGACAAAATAAATAAAAATTTCCGAATACAATTTCTAATAAATCTGTGTGGGGGGTTTGGTCTAACAGCTCGTGGGTGATATAAGTAACGGTTTTTCTCTATGGCTGTAATTTTCTTCAGTGATGAATCTTTAGTATGCGAAGTACGGAAACCGTGTGTTGGCAGGATTCAGCCCGGTAAAGAATTAGCTATTTGAAAAGAGTGAGACTTGAGGTAAGAGCTAGGAAAATGGTTTCAAATAAAAATTATAGAGCATAAAATTTTACACATTAAAAAGGTTCTTTGTGTTTTTTGGTTATAATTAAAAAAAAAAAAAAAAAAACAAACAAATCCTGGAAGTTTTTACTCATACACGCATAGAATTTTTGTCTGTGTAAAAATTTCTACACACTATGGCTCCGTTATTTTTAATCATAGCCAAAAATAGCAAATAATATTATTTATGTAGAACTTAAAATTCTTTAATTTTAATTTGAAACTTTTAACCTTTATCATATTGACGCAACTCAACTGTCATCCCATGCAAACGTATAAAACCTGATGACGTGCAAGTTCTGCTATAATGTGGTTTCCATTTCGCATACCATGATAAATCACAAATTAGAGTTGTACAGAAAGGCTGTTACTCAAAATGTTCTGAATCTAGGTAGAGGTATGTAGAATAAAATTAACTTTGTTTGGAATACATTTTATGCTTTATTTTAAGAAGAACAATTCTTGGTATTTATTGATTCCTTTTATGTTGAATTTCTTTTTGTTTTTGTATGAATATTTGAATGTATGAGGTATTAATTAAAAATGTATAAATTACTTCATCTAAAAATGACTAATATTTTGATTTTGTACACAAAAAGGTCAGATTGGATCAAAAGCGGAATTGCAGCATGATGTTAGGTCGAATATTACCTTGACTACTAGTAGTCCTGATGTAGATAAGTTAAAAGTTAAAGATGAAAAGAAATCGATAAATAAGAAAAAATCTATTGATAGAAAATCATTAGAAGGAAATAGGAAAAGAAAGATAATTGAACCCAGTGAAACTAGTACTAAAAAAAAACCAACGAAAAAAGTTACAAAAAAAAGTATGAAAAGTGTTAAGACTGCTGTAGACGAAGAAGAATATTTTTGCATATTCTGTAATGAAAAATATTTTTCGCCTCCAACCGAAGATTGGATACTGTGTATTATGTGTCAAAAATGGGCACACGAAAATTGTACAAGCGGATCTCCAGAAAGTGGATATATATGCGATTTTTGTACTGAGAGATAGATTACGAAGAACAATTGACAGTTGATATCCGTGGCCATGCAGAAATTTAAACAATTTCGGGATAGAGAGAGACTTCATATTGTCTAAACTTCAAATGTATTATTATGTTGATTTTCTATAATAATTAAGAAAGGTTAATAAAACATTAAAATTAAATTGCGTAAATTTGTTGAAACATTTTCTTTTACATCCATTATTTCCACACTTTTCCCGTATTTGTAAAAAATATAAATATAATGATTTAATTTTGGGACAAATTTTGAAGAATGACCAACATTGCTGTTAAGAAATAGTCATTTCGGTGCTGGGAATTTTTTTTTTAATTTCTCGAAGCTGTAACCAACTAATTATATATTAACGAAGTTTTAATAGAAAGTGAATATAAATATTTGCCATTTGTTTATTTTTGTTTAACATTAAAATGATCGCTAATTATTTTCTTTATAGATGATCAGAATATCACATCATCGTCAAGACATCAGTATTACGAAGAACAATTTATGTTCATAAAACCAGAAGGTTATCAAGAAGATGAAAATAGTGAGAAATTAGTTATTATTGATGATCGATTTGTGTGTACACGTTGTGGTCGTACCTATAAAAATATTCGACATATACGTCGGCATTGGAAAGAATGTGGACAAATACCAAAATTACAGTGTCCATATTGTCCACATCGATGTCATAGAAAATTCGGTTTAGATTCACACATACGTAATAATCATAAAAACGTTATATTTTAAATTCGTTTTTTGTGTCATTACGTACCAAAATGAAAACATTGTTATATTCGTACTCCTTCGTAATTTTCATTTTTGTTTTTCAAAGATGTAGTCAAATTTGTGTATTCAACATCAAATAATTGCCATGTACAAAATTGTCACGCAACGAACATAGCGAAATAGTTCATATTAATATCTTCACAGTTTCGACTGTCTATTACGTTTGAATATCGCTAGAGGCGATATTTAAAATACGTCCGGAACTGTGGTAAAACAACTTGTTACTTTTGATAATGCACCTGATCATTCATCGTTGTTTATGCGCAATTTTTTTTTGTCAAAGCCAACACCATCGTAATGCCTCAGCCTCCATATTCCCCGAATATTAAATTGATCTTCACAACTGCTAATAAATCTCGTTCTACGTGTGGATACGATTTTAGAACATTGAGTACTCGGCGCTAATTTTATGATAGTATCAGGCAACTTAAAAAATCGGATCTAAGAATGGCACTGCATGATTATGCTACCGCTAGACCTGTAGTAAATGTGAACAGCGAGGTCCTTGAATAATCACGTAGCATTTCTATCTGCTATGTGGCTCATTCGGCAATGGAATAGTGATGAATTTGATATCTTTTAAAAAACCCAATTGGAATCTTTTAGAAATACCCATGTCTAATAACTACCATGAAGAGAAGTGGACACCATTATAATGTATGAAATAGGAATCAGAATAAACATTCTTCCTTAACGAACAAACATCCTGAAAAGAATGGGCTTTGGGCTTGTGAGTCTTATGACTAAAAAAAACATTATCATGTCTCTGTGTGTCGTACAGTTTTTTATAATTATCGTATAAAGCTGATGAAGGGAATCATTTATTCAACACCCAACTATGACTTTGAATTGGTTATACTTTAAATTTGTCATGCACTATAACGTCAAAATGATCGTTGACTTAAAACATTATAATTTGATTTTTTATCAGTCTCCTTGGAAAAGTTATTCAGGAGAAAACGGAACATGTCTTGTTAATTTATAAAATAAATTATCAATTCTAATAAAATTTAAGTGAAGACAAAGAAAAAACTGCATTCAATTTATTTATCTATTAAACTGGTATAAAATATTACGTGGATATATTTATAATATCGGTTAAATTTTTTGGGTTTTTGATTAGTTAACTGGTAAACTGTTCGAAATTTTAGGATCACCTATTTGAACTATGTACGTAGGCGTGTTGCGTTAGACAAGCTATTGAGCTTGAGATTTTATAATTCAAACAAAGCTATTTTTATTTATTTAATTAATTAATTTTTTTTTTATAAAAATTACTTTATTTACTACAATTATGAAATATTTTATAATGTAATCACACTTCTTGCATTATTCATTAATGTAAACAATTTTGTTTTATTTATTATTTATGGAATTTCATATAGCAAATTTTTGAACAAAAATGTCAATAAATTGTTGTTTTTACTCATCACATATAATGTTTTGTCTAAAAAGTATCAAATTGTTTTGGAAAAATCTTACATAAAATTATACGAGTTTTAGGCACACTGGCACACAAATAGCTCGAAAAATTGGTTCCTAAATTTGTATTGTGATTGTTTTCGTATTATTTGTTTGTGAAAATTAAGTAATTTGGATAAGCATAAATTTTCTATAAGAATTATAAATCGGTGATTAAATGCCTATTAAAATTTGTTATTCATAAAGCCCGCAGTCTCATTCACGGTAAACATGACACAAAGGTGAGTGAAATTGGAATATTAAATCTGGTCCAAGAATTGTCTGCAAAATTTATAGCCGATTTATTTATAGCATAAAGTAATTTTTGAATGAAAATAGTCACAATAACCATAAGAAATATCATTGGGTGTAAGGGCAAAATTTTTGTCTTCGGCATGGAGGGGGGTGGGTGATCGCACACCATTTATCCCTTTTGGTGTTGTGACTTTAAAACTTATTTTATGCTGTTACTCAATTAAATAGAATTTTTTCTGATGGCTCTTGGATTAACAAAATGATTGAAATTTTTGTGAAAAATAATTTCCATTTTATTTGCCTATATGTTTAGTAATGTTTTGCCGTATATGTATACGGGACTTATTTATGTGTGATTGATTCTTTTAAAATAATTTAAATGTTAATATGATTATTTATGAAATAATTTAAATGTTTATATAATCTATTTATAAATAAAATATTTTTTAAATAGTTTTTATTTTTATTTTTAATTTTAGAGTGGTAAAAAAAATTTAGGTCATTTCCATCCAAGTTCTGAAATTTTGTAATTTATTTAATTTTTTACAGTAAATAGGTGCGTATAAAAAATTTGCACTATTCTTAGGGATAAATCTAAATTTCAAAATTATTTGTATTATTAGTGTAGTAAAAAATGAACAAAATTTGAGTAAACCAATTGGCTGATTTTCTAGAAATTTTTTATTTTTCTTTTGTTAGCTTGTAGAAAGCTGTTATGCAATAATCATTCAATAATTTTTATTTAGTAGAATTTCATTTTGCAAATTGTTTTTTAGTAGTTTTCCATAATAGTGCTGTTTTTTATTTGAAGTTGTTTTGATAAAATTTGGGTGTTTGTTTTTCTTCCTGGCCTCATAATTGTATTGATTGTTTCAGAATATCCCACCTGGATGATGTCACCCTTAAAAACAACAAAACGTTTCTCATATGAGAGACGTTTAGATGGCCGATATTATTGTCTGAAATGTGGCCGTAGCTATAATGCATTAAAAAATTTACGTTATCATGCACGTAACGTTTGTGGCCAACCACCAAAATATTTATGTCAACTATGCCATCATAGTAGCCATCATAAATGCAGTTTTAAAAAACATATGAAAATTCTTCACGGCGTAGATACTTTTGAACTTTAAAAAACACACTAACAAATAATAATTTTTTTTTTTTTTTGTATAAATCAACAATTAAAAACAGAAACACACGCTCTCTTTGCGCTAACTCAGTTTCCTCTTTAAAAACTAATCAACAAATAAATTATTTATAAGACTTAGTGTTTTTAACCATAACCATAACGTAACAATGGTAACAACTAACGGCTGATAATTTATTTAATTTTTATTTTAATTTATTTTAATTTATTTATTTAATTTTTTTTTTGTGTTATATTTTTTTGAATTTACCTCTTTCAGCGTACCCATTACAATTGTTATTGCCGCATGGACTTGAAATAAATGAGCTACGACAAACAGACTGGCATCCAAGGCGTACCATATTACATCCAGAACGTATACATCAATGTCCACAATGTGGTCGAAGTTATAATGCACTTAGAAATTTAAAGTATCACATGAAGCATATTTGTGGGCAACCACCAAAACATGTATGCGATTATTGTGATCATCGATTTTATCAAAAGAGTAAATTATTGTTACATGTTGCGAATTGTCATCGTAATAATTTGAAAGATATTGAAAATGTTGCTAAGGATGAGTTGGACATAAAACAGTTGCAGAATAAAAACTTTAATTTTCAATAAAAAATTTTTAATTATTAACTAGTATGCCAACATGCGACCTGAGTTCTGAATATTTGATACGATTCCTCACCGTCCTGTTTAAAAATTTGAATAATATTACTCAATATCTCCACAAACTTCCTAAATTTTTGAAAACTTTTACCTGTATTTTTTTTGGTAAATCGGACCATTTTTTTTTTTAAATATTCGTAAAAATTTACTTAGGTGAATCTCAGCTGTATAAATACCATATTTTTTCGAAAAATTTTTAAACACTTGACACCGCGAACAACATAGTGAATATATTATCAAATTCTTTTTAGAACTCGAGCTAATTGTGGTAATAATTCATAAAAGTTTTATTGAAAAATTTTTCCCCTTATTTTTCAACCTACCATTCATCTTTAATTGATAGAAATTTTGATTTTTTGAAAATAATATTTGTTAATTTTTTTCGTCATTGATTAAATTTTCATTTATAGTGGCCAATATAATGTTTATTTAATGTGTATATGCAAGAGTAAATTTCCGAAGAAAATGGATAATAAATCACATAGGTTTTTCTAAAATTTCTAAATGTCATATGTTTTCATTTAAAAGCATATTATATTTAATTATTATTAGAGAGGTATACCATTTTGCCAAGTTGTGTATCAAAATGTGGGCTCATAAAATTTTTTTTTTTAATCGTTAACATACAATCATCGATTGCAGCTATTAGCTTACTTCGTCGAAAAAAACTATATTTTATTTCTTCGTAATTAATTTCTCAAGGTACTTAATTAAAATATAAATTTAACTATTTACAAGTAATTTACTATTTACCATTGATTTTTATATATATAAAGATATTAAATTAATATCTGATAATTGTAAAAGGTTCAAATTTAATTAAATAATGATATCTCTTAAATTTCTTAAAAGAGACAATCATATGATTGATTATAATATATTAATATACTACCATTTTCTCGGAAATTTGCCTTTTAATTAAATTTTCTTATTGTTTTCAAAATTATGTTAAAATAAATACATTTATATTATTGTAAATTTTTAGTATTATATGTCATAACAAATTTATTAATTTAGAAAAAAAAAATATCTAAGTGCAATTGAACATAATTATTTTTATAGTTTGTACTTAATTTTATTGAATTGTTTGATAATTTCAATTTTGGTCTCATTAATGATTATTTGGCCCAAATTTTTCAATAATTTTTTAAAATTTGTTGGGCTTGTTATTCAAACTGTTAAGACTGTTAATTATAAAAGTATTTGATTATTGGACAAGAAAGTAATTTAAAAATAAATGATTGGATGTCAGTTGATTCGTCGATTATTTTAGATATTGAATTAAGATAAAATTATTAGAAAATTAGTTTTTGATTTTATTTAGATAAAAAAAACATTTTTTTTTTTCATTTAAATTACTTTCCAAAGTTGTTTATTTCGATAATTTTCGTATGTTTTGTAATTGTGTTTTTTTTTTATTTAATTTTTTATATGTAATATTTATGTAAAATCAACAGCCATTTTTATATAAATTAAGAAGTATTAAAAAAATTTATCTATTAAAAAAAAATGTTGCAGTTTTCAATTGTTTAAAAATATACATTCTAGGTACAATAATTTTTGTTTATTCACGAATTCCAATTAATTAATTTGAATCCCTTAATTAATTTGAATTAATACTTTAAAAAATTATTTTCAGGTACACGATATTATTGTAACAGTTGCCCCCGAAGTTATAAACATCGTTATAGTCTAAATTTACATCAACGTTTTGAATGCGGAAAAACGCCAACACAAATATGTGAATTTTGTAATAGAAAATTCTATCAAAAAGGGAATTTAAGACGCCATGTTGTTGTAAAACATAAATATATTTTATAAAAAAAAATAACAATTTTTTTTTCTTTTAACGTTCATATCCAGATTTATGAATAATGGAACATATTGATAATTTTTTTCAGGATACCGAGGGAGAATATTGGAAATTTAAAATAAAATTGATTCAAACACACAAATGTTCTAACCTATCAAATGTTATTTTCCATCTCACTCTTGAAAATGATTGAAAACAATGCTATACAAAATGACGACATAATGCATATATTTCTCTCTTTGTCTAATTAGGAATTTTAAATGTGCATATCTTAAAGATTAAAAAAAAAAAAATTTCAGATGAAGTAAAAAAAATAGCAAATCCAGTATTATGCAAATCCCTAATTGATTTATAAATCAAAATATAAAAATATGATATCTTAGCTGCTTCTTCTATGATGGACTGAATATAGACCCGGTCCCTGTTAGCATATTATCATACAATTTATAATAATAATAAATCATATGGGAACTGCAGCTGAATCTCTTGCACCTTGACATATTGTGATTTTCTTCTAAGCACTATAGAGCTATGAAAGAACTATCTGAAGTAAATGATGGTCATGGTTTTATGGAGACCAATAGTCACACAAAACCCCAAAGCTTCTCCGCTGTTATTGTTTCTATCTGATAGATACAAATTTTGAAACCAAAACATTCCTAAATCTTGAATAGAATTAATAAGAAGAAGTATTTTATAGAAGGCACAAAAGTAGGTTTTTAGGAGAATGTTTATTCGCTGATACCCATAATTTCGATCCAGATTCGTAATTGGTGTGTGATATAATTAAATTATAGGTGCATCATATTTAATAACATTTTTCCTTTCAACAACAACCAATTTATGCCGCTTCAAATTTTAAAAAACATTCAAAGAAATTTCAACACAAGAATTGGTATAATATGAAATATATACAAGAGAATCCAGCGGCTTTTTTCGGGATGATGATCATTCAGCTTAAGATTGAATATGGTTTAATTATGAATAGTGTCCCTTTTCAAAAATTCTGACAAGGGAATCTTTTGCTTTTTTGGAGCGCATAAAATTTTCCAATACAAAAATTGACGGATATTCATTTTTTTGTTATTTTAATTGGAATACAATTCAAAAACAAATATTAAAACTAATTCATGATATCTATCACTTTTCATGATTTGCTACGTGTTGGGAAAACTAGTTCTTCTCTCTGAAAAAACACTTAACACAATTTAGTTACATTAAAATGTTTAGGTGGTACTCATCATTCAGAAAAATCACGCTGGGCCCAAGGACCATAATTTATAGAAACCATGTAGATTTTAAAATTTATACTTAAAGAATTCTAGGCGTTATGTATGTATTTTACATATTGAGATTATCAAAGACAGTAAATAAAAACTTCCAGATAAATTTTTGTATTATAAATAAGTAGTACAACGTTAGACATAAAAAAAAGACTAAAAGTAATAACTTGACCATCAAAAATAATTTATTGTGATATTGGCTATAGAAATAAATACATGTCGCAAATTTTCTGAAAACGTCATCAAACTGAATATTTCTGTTGTTTTTATATGATTAAACTTCAAATATGTCATACGTCAATCGGTTTTGTCTTTACCTCATATTGATTATATCTTTCCGTAGATTCAGTCTATCATTATTTTGCCTCTTCGTGTATAACCATTAATTTGAATAAAAAAAAAAATTTTAATTTTCATTGAAATACTTGTGTTTTCAGGAAACCGATTTTATTGTAACAAATGCCCTCGAAGCTATAAACAATCTCGAAGTCTAAATTTACATCAGCGTTTTGAATGCGGAAAGACACCATCACAAATTTGTAATTTTTGTAATCGAAAATTCTATCAAAAAGGAAATTTAAGACGTCATCTTATTTTGAAGCATAAATATATTTCATAAATGCAAATCAAAATATTTCTTGTAATTTTCATCATACCAAATTTTTTAATTATTTATTATTTTTTTTGTTTTATTTCCTAAGCTTTTTTTCCGGTGGTGTTTTCATTTCGGGGAAATATTGTTGACATTTTTTTTTTCAAATTGTGATATTTATTAAGTACAATAAAATTATACGTTTTTTTTTGTGATTATTTTTTTTAGGTGATAAAAAATCAGAACCATTTTATTGTGAACAATGCAATCGAAAGTACAAACATCGGTACACATATCAGAGACATAAACGTATCGAATGTGGTAAACCACCAACACAAATATGTCCACACTGCGATCGAAAATTTCATCATAGAGGCAATTTAATGCAACATATGATTATTGTACATAAAATTAGGAAATAATTTTTATTAAATATTTTTTTATATAAAAGATTTTTATAATAATAATTTATATATATATATTTTACATTAAACGAATTTTTTGTTTTATATAATGATATTAAAAAGAATTTTATATTTTGTATTTTTGTTTTATTTTTTTTTCTTATTGTGTTGTGTTTTGGGCCCATGTCGTATTTTTAGTTTCTCAATACGTATACGAAAGCTGTTATTATAAATTGACTTATAATGAAAATTTTAATTGAAAAATATTTAAAAGTGGTCCAGTTTATCAACTCTCATGCCAGTCTAGAAATGACTTAGGCTCCTGAACTAACTAATGTGAGTGTGTGAACATTTACTCGTTGTGTAATTGGCCAGATTGATTTGTTGATAAAACTAGTCTGGTCAGATTGTTTTGATTGACGTTTGTGTTCAGGAGTTATGTACCTATTTGAGGATGGTTTTTTTTCCAAGGTATTAATATTTTATTGTTTATAGAACATGTCAAATATAGCACTGTATAAATTTACCTAGTTGAATTTTAAATGCTCATAATACAATATGGTTTTTTATTTCATTAAATACTAAATTTAAGTGGCATTATGGTTTTGAAAATCAATCAATCTGTAATATAATATGTTTGTTATCATTTTTCACGTATAAATAATTCAAAAAATAATTATACAAAGGTTGTGAAAATTGGTATGTACAATTTTGACATGAGAACAGGCATGAAAACTGTAGGAGTTTTTCGAGAAAAAGGATTTTTAAATTATAAATCAAAGTTATATGTTAAATTTACATTTTTTTTTTCGCGGAAAATTCTTCGACGTGTCAAAACTGTGTATAACAAATTTCATAATATTTAGATACTCGTTTTAATTTTTTTTGCGATCCATCAAAAGTATTTACTCGTTTGTACTTACATCATGCAAAATGGATAATAAGTCTACTAATATTTATAAGACTCTATTAACTCTCAACGATTGCTTACTAAGCCCGCGAAACTATTAGTCAATTGTCTCAATTATCTAAGACTAGTAGATTTATACTACTAAGACTGATAATATCATAACAGTTAATTGTTGAACAATAATATTTCAAAACAGATAGTAAAATAGTGAATTCTTGTGAATTATTTGTTGCCGCAGGCTTTTAGTGATCAACACACTGAAAAAAATTGGTTAGTAATTAAATTCGGTATGATTATAGGACCTTGTAAGAACATAGAAGTTAATGGTGTGGATCTAAGGTAAACGGTTGCTTTGGGTTGTGGATTTAAATTAAATATTTCATTTGAGTATAAATCAATCGTTTTTATTCGAAGAAACATTAAATAAAAATATATTAAATAGGCATGTGGTGGTATATGATTTATCTTTGTAGAGTATTTTCACGTCAGCCGTAATATTCTAAAATTAAAACCTATATATTTTTTATATGTGTTAAGCAAATATTGTTATTTCTTTTATAGGTGTAATACAAAGTAATAGATTTTATTGTAATAATTGCAATCGAAGCTATAAACATCGATATAGTTTAAATTTACATCAACGTGTTGAATGTGGAAAACCGCCATCATTGGAATGTCCGTATTGTGAACGAAAATTTTACCATAAAGGCAATTTAACATTACATGTGACAGCTGTACATAGCACAAAGTTGTTTCGTATATGAATTGGAGCATTTCCAAGAAAATTACAATAATTTTTCATACTTATTAAAAAGAAGAAGTTAAACTCCCATTTTGAATAATCATATTTTGGATTTTCTTCAAGAAAAATTTAAATAGTTAGAACTTAATGTAATATTAAATATTAATATATAAATTATTTTGATATTAAAATTAACTAAATACTCTTTTATTTCTCAATAGAGATTCAATTTCTGTTAATTATTTCAGCTGTTGGATGCCTTTCATTATTTATTATCCGATAAAAATCATAGAGTAAAATCTTTTGTCATAAAGTAAAATCATTTTTGAGAATATATGCATATTTCTCGAAAAATATTTTTGCAATTGCCTTAAAATGTACGTTTTCTATAAATGTTGATACAAGTAATTCTATAAAAAAATTGGTAAATTGAAAAAAAGGGGATGAATTATCGAACTGCATCAAATATATAAATATCCACATACATCAATATCAATATTTTATGGACGAACAAATTTTTAATTCATTCGATTCATTGGATTGTGTTTTTACCATATTTCATTTGTTTAAATATGCCATTTTTTGTATTTCTATTTGTTAAGAAAAGTTTATTATTTCTTTTATAGGTTTAAAACAATTTAATAGATTTCACTGTAATAATTGCAATCGAAGTTATAAACATCGCTATAGTTTAAATTTACATCAACGTGTTGAATGTGGAAAACCGCCATCACAGCAATGTGCATTATGTGAACGAAAATTTTATCATAGAGGCAATTTAACTCGTCACATGTTTTTCATACATAAAATTCAGAAATAATCTGACTACATTTTTTTTTAAATATCATACACTCAAAAACAACGCACCTATCTGAACCTTTCATGTTTATTTAAAATTATAATTATGGTGTATTTTATAATTTATTCAGTTTAAAACAAACATGGAAGGTTTAGGTTGATGCGTTTTTTTTAGATTTGAGTATACATTATTATATTATTAACATAATGTAAAATATGTTAATTTGCTCAATTAGAATTATTTAATTTTATAGAAAAAGTTCAGTACTTATTAAAATAAGAAATAGATGAAATGTTTTAACAAGGAAATTGTGAATAAATCGATTTATCTATCAATGTATAATTTCTAGATGAATAAATCTTCATAGTTTATTAAGAATCTGGGAATCAGTTCCAAAAATTATTCCACTCAATTTGTTTTACATCCTTTGAGATCCTATGATTTTTTTACGATAAAAATAATATTTTTGGAGACAAGGATATTTAAAGAATTTGAAAAATCCCGAATTGTATTATTTTTTATAGGTTGACCCATTAAAAATATATAATATAAAGAAAATAAATAAAATATATGTTTTTTATATTTTTATCTTTATTAATATTCTAAGGTGAAACAAAAAAAAAAAATGTAATTTTTATCCCTGCTTTTTCTTTTCAATTATTTGTTACGTGTATGCAATGCGTGAGTCAGAGACAGATGGCAATAATTAAAGGTAAGTGATGAAAACTGTGTATTAAATAATTAAAAAACAGGTATAAAAGATGAAAACGATATTATTAAGTATTGTATAAAGAATATGAAAAATCGTTTATAATATTTATTTTTTTATTTATATATTTTTAATGGGTCATTCATATCCAAAAATATTAACTTTATGGTAAAAAGTCGAAGGGCCTTCTTTATTACTATTTCATCAAAGAATATTTAAAAAAATGTTATCGTTTGGAAATAACAATTCGTAATAAATGTTTAAATCGAATCGATTTAAACAGTATAACTTCGAGTTTCCCCCTGACAAAATGCATTTTTTATATTATCATTATAACCAATTTAAAGCGAATTGCATTGAGGTGGAAGATTTCTGGGACTCATACGTCTATTGCTATTAGGCTAACATTGTTATCTTGTGCCAATTTAATATTATTTTGTTTTTAAAATAATTGTCTTTATTTTTATTTGTAAAGCAAACTTGTCAAAACGCAAAAAATTATAAAAAACGAAAACAAGAAACAAATTAAAAAAAATTTCTCAGATAGTTTTTAAATTGAGACCGATAAATTAAGAGATCGCCGAAAGTTACCTACAAATTTAAATCCTTTATCCTTTATAGTCTTGCAAAACAAAAATTTTGAGAAAAAGTGGAAATTTATTTCTCTAACTGGATTACATTATCATTTTTTGTTTTTGGAAAAATGAGAATGTAAAGCTTAACGATATTATTTTTTTTGTAGGTGTAGAACAATGCAATAGATTTTATTGTAATAAATGCCATCGAAGCTATAAACATCGATATAGTCTAAATTTACATCAACGTGTTGAATGTGGACAGCCGCCGTTGCAAGAATGTCCACAATGTGATCGAAAATTTTATCGAAAGGGCAGTTTAACTCGACATATGCTTTTTATACATCAAATTCAAAAATAATTTTTATATAAATATTTTTTTAATAATAAATAATTCAAAATAGTTTGTTTTTTTCGATTTGCGTTTTCTTTTCTGCACAAATCACTTTTTTGATTTGGAAATAATTTTTACGATTATTATTATTATTGAAATCTTTTAAAAAATATAGTTAACTTAAATGTTTCAAAGTCATGCATCCATCATCAGGTATTTTATTTAATGTGATCTATTAAATCGTAAAAAAATATATATATGTACCACCATAATACTTCAACACATTTATTTTTCAATCATGCTTTCAAATGACTGAAATTTTGTTAATAAATTTGGGGCTCTCATAAATAATCTTTGCTTCAGATAGATTTTTCAAAAAGATTGGTCGAAATCAATGTCCCAAAAAAGCAAGGTTGAGGTTATTAATAAAAAGCTATTATAATATGGTCAAAATAAATTCTAAATGATTTTACCTAAATTGAAAATTCAGAAAATCAAGTTCGTAGTTATCCGAATTTTTTTCCATCAATGAATTTCTCCTTCAGCCTTTTTCTATGAACGCTAAGCTGAAGTTAGCCTTTTAAAAAATTATGTCAGGTTTATTTTCAAAGCACATCTTATTATGAGCATAAAGTTTGGAGATTATAGCAAAATAAATCGCAAATTACTTTAGAATTTGAAGACATTGTACATATGTATAACGTATGACATCTATATCATTGTCCTGTGCGGAGTCGCTTATCATAGCCTTAAGTTTAGTGATAAATTTAATCAAATTTGGAGTTTTGAATTTACTTTTTGGATATTAATTTCTTTATCTGTTATAGGTGGTAAACAATCAAATAAATTTAGTTGTTACAATTGCAATCGAAGCTATAAATTTCTACATAATCTAAAATACCATCAAGAAATTGAATGTGGAAAAGAACCGGGCATAGATTGTCCACACTGTGATCGGAAATTTTTTCTTACCAGTGCTTTAAATCGTCATTTGTTCTGTATTCATAAGATAAGAAAATAAATTTTTCAAATAGTAATTTTATTTTATTTTTTATTTTAATGTCAGTATTTTATTTTTTAATTTTGATTACACTTTTGTGTACCAATTATGAATATACTTAATAATAGTTATTCTACTTGTAATAAAAAAATTATTTATTATGAAACCCAATGTTTGTTTTTGTATCCTTAAAATAAAAAGAAAAAACTGAATAAAAGTGATATTTTTTAGTAGGTATATCGAAGTAGTCGATTTATTGCTAAACCTTATGATAAACAAGTTTTTCAAAGGTTTATAGTGATGCAAGTACAATTTATAAGAAGCTTAGATAATACATTAAAAAATTTTGATATTCGATTAAAAATAATTCAATTAGACATTTATTTAATTCAAATTATATTTTAATAAATTTCGATTTTTTCCCCAATTACCTAGATCAAATTATTTTGTATTTTTATAAAAACGTATTTCGACTACAAAGTAGTCATCATCAGTATGAATTAGCTAGTTGTAATGATTCTTTGAGGAGATGTTACTCATTGCTAATTTGGTGACGGTTTGCACTTTCAATATCAATCGTTTCGAAACCTTACTCTCGATAATTTTGATGTTTTTTGATAAAACAAGAGTAATTAAGTTACTTCAAATAATTAAGTTAGCGATTTCATTCAGCCTGAAATGTACACGTTGTGGAATTAACTTTATTCAACCTTCAAAAACCGCCGAAAAAGTTCAAAATTTTTTGTTCGCTGTTTATGGGGTTTCTTATATAATTGATGTCTTAAAAATTCAAAAATAATATTTATTTTACGATCGTCCGACTAATTTTTGAGATATTGCATGAAATATAACCAATAAATTGGCCTCTGGATCGGCAATTTTAGCAATATCTCAGAAACTACTAGTCCAATCGTTAAATAAATATTATTTTTGAAATCTGCGGGTTGAATTTACCCTAGAATATGTATTTCATCCAAATCAGGGACAAAAAATTATTCCCAATTTTTTCGATTTTTTCAAAGGGGTACCCCTTAAAAAAATTACGAAAATTTGGAAAAAAATTTTTTAATCCAATTTCAAGAAAAACTGTTTATAAGTATGTTTTGACCTGTAGATTTCAAAAATAATATCTATTTAACAATCGGATGCTTAGTTTTTGAAATATTTGCATAAAACCGATCTAAAGGTCGATTTAGCAGATGTATTTAATATAATATCTCAAAAACTAGTCGACCGATCGTAAAATAAATGCTATTTTTGAATTTTTCAGATCGTAATTACTCTAGAAAATCCAAAAATTGCAAAAAAAAATTTTGAACTTTTCGACGCTTTTTGAGGTTTTTTATACAATTACCAAAAACAAAAACCCCAAGCTTAAACAATCATTGTGCAAACCGTCACCAAATTAACAACGATTAACATCTCTTCAGAGAATCATTACAACTAAGCTAATTCATACTGATGATGACTACTTTATAACAATACAAAATAATTTGATCTAGGAAATTGGGAAAAAAATCGAAATTTATCCGAAAAATCCTAGAGTTCTCATTAATAATTATAAAATTATATTTTACTCAAAGATTACCTTTAGAATCATTTCAAATT
Source organism: Chrysopa pallens (assembly GCA_020423425.1). Classification (NCBI taxonomy): domain Eukaryota; kingdom Metazoa; phylum Arthropoda; class Insecta; order Neuroptera; family Chrysopidae; genus Chrysopa; species Chrysopa pallens. The sequence continues at coordinate 64,366,058 of CM035594.1, forward strand.
CATATGAGATAACTGTTCAGATTGTGTATAACCTGGATAAATTTGTTTGGAGCTGTTAAGTATATTGAAGTTATTATAAAATTTTTCTCTAACTGAATACAGTGAGTGCTTTATTATGTTGAGTTAATCCAAATAAAAAATTATTAAAATTTAACTCTTTATTTCTTGTTCATATTTAAGTACGGATACGAATAGTTTAAATGTATTTTGTATTTCTATATAATGGATTTCTATTTGTGTATTTTGGATACTTCCGTTTGTTTAAAATAAAATGTTATCTGTTATAGGTGGATTATCAGTTAAATTTTATTGTAATAGTTGCAATCGAAGCTATAAATATCGTCACAATCTAAAAGTACATCAACGTATTGAATGTGGAAAAGAACCATCTCAACATTGTCTACATTGTGATCGAAAATTTCATCATAAGGGCACTTTAACTCGACATTTAATCCGTGTTCATAAAATTATTATAAATTAATTGAAAACTTCTTTTTTTTTTTTTTTTTGTAAAAAATTTCAAAATAATACAATATTTATTATTTTTACTTTAGATTTGTTTGCACTGTTCAAAAATATTTTTTATGCTTTTAATTCCCTTGATTATAGATTTTTGGGCGGATCCACATAATGACGTTGTTCTATATGTGGAACAGAATATTTCGTATGATGTATTAAAATTTTGTATATAATTTATGTGTGTACGATTTATAGAATCTACACATAACTTGAAACGACTCTTAACAAAAAACAAATTTTAGCTCAAAAAAGTGAGTACGTAAAGTTAAAATATAGTATGGTTTATCGGGTGGGTAAACTGATGATTAGCTGGATAATCTTTACGTATGCTTTAAGAAGATATTCATCTGTCACCGCCGAATATTCATATTGACTGTATATTGTATTCTCAAAAATATCATACCAGGACATATTTCTAACCTTTAAAAAATTACAAAAGACATTTTTTTTATGGCGTCTTTAGTTTTTTTGAATCTAAATAAATTATATAATACATGATTACAATTGTATATTTTGAAATTTGTAATAACCATGTCATAAACTGGACGACGCATTTTTTATTATGTGGCTCTACAATTTCTATTCCAACTTACTCAAAATTATCGAAAATGTTTTCTTCATATTATATAATTTATTGTTTATAACCATTCTATTTTGTCGATAACCAATTTATGATGCAGGTTTACTAACAGTTAATTTTTTCCCATTTTTTTTTTGTAGATTTCTTTTTTCCATTTGTTTAAATAAAAATTATTATCTGTTATAGGTGATAAACAATCAGATAAATTTTATTGTAATAGTTGTAATCGAGGTTATAAACATCGATATAGTTTATATTTACATCAACGTGTTGAATGTGGAAAAGAGCCATCACAAGAATGTCCACAATGTGATCGAAAATTTCATCATAGAAGCTCTTTACATCGACACTTATTTCTTGTGCACAAACAAATTAGAACATAAACAAACAAATAACATAATGTATCATAATTTTCTTAAATAATACAGTGGAGTGTGATTATTTTAATTATTTTTTTTTTTTTTAATATAAGATGTATTTCCCCCACTATTCTTTAGAGCTTTTTGGGTCTATAACAATTTACTAAAGCATTTGAACCACATCTTGGACTAGAAGTTTCGATTTAAAAGTAGTTATATTTGTCTTAAGTGGGATTGAAACATAATACTGAAGTTTCCTTTATTATGTAAAAAATCTTTCAATTTTTCACAGAATATTATACAAGTAATTTAAGTCAACAGCTTGTTAGAAGCCCCTCATTTATATCAATAATATTTGTGAATAATCGCTCTTAGTATTTACCAACCAAGTGTTTTTGAATTGTTTTTAATTCAAGTCTAGATATCAAAATGGGTGTATTTTCTTTATTATTGTTTCTTGTGTTTTTCCATAAAGATTATTTGTTAAGGAAGCTATTATTTTTATAGGTGAAAGATCTTATTGTAATAAATGCAATCGAAGCTATAAACATCGATATAGTTTATATTTACACCAACGTGTTGAATGTGGAAAAGAACCAACGCAAGCGTGTCCATATTGTGAACGAAAATTTCATCATAGAGGCACATTAAGGCATCATGTATTTCGTAAACATAAAATAATGATGAATTAAAAAATATTTTTTTTTTTGTAAAAAATTGATTATTATAATAATATAGAATTTTATATTTTTGATTATTATATTTTATTAAAAAATTTTTGTATTAAAACATCATTTTTGTATTTTTATTGGTTCTACGTTTTATTTGTTAAGAGCAATTATTGGTTTTTTCTTTTTATAGATCGTAAACAATCTGCTAGATATTATTGTCATAATTGCAGTCGAAATTATAAACATCGTTACAGTTTATATTTACATCAACGTGTTGAATGTGGAAAAGAACCATCACAAGCGTGTCCACATTGTGATCGAAAATTTCATCATAAAGGCAATTTAAGGCAACATATGATAATCATACATAAAACACAAAAATAATTTTTCAAATATTTATAATTCATATTGTTATAATTATATAGATTTTATCGATTATTTTTGTTTTGTATTTTGTATTTATCCTTTCAAGTTCTAAAACTTCTTACAAAAACGAAGTGGTGACAAATTGAAACCGTACGGTACGGTAAATCAACATAAACACACTATCGAAATTAATTATTGAATAACAAAGAGTATGTATAAAAAATTTATCAGGTAAAGATCTAAATCCATGTATCTATTGGTATTCGAAACCTGCCAATAATGATTAATTAGGTAATATTAAAAATTATCTAGTCGCTTAAATAATTATGACAAAATGATTGCGATGTTTCAATCTCTGAGTGAGTGTTCATTTCTTTATTTTTGTAAATTATTTTTTTGTAAATCATAACGTATTAGACAAAGTTTTTTTAATGTGTGTTAGATGAAAAATGCGTTTGTTAAGATAAACTTATTATTTTTTTTGTAGGTTCTAAGCAATCTGATAGATATTATTGTGACAATTGTCCTAGAAGCTATAAACATCGATATAGTTTAAACTTACATCAACGTGTTGAATGTGGAAAACCTCGTCTACAAGCTTGTAATTACTGTGATAAAAGTTTTCATCAAAAAATCACGTTGGTGAAACATTTGGCAGCGAAGCATAAAATATTATTAAAATAATCTTTTTCGATCAACACATCATTTGTAATGCATTTTTTTTTTAAATAGATTTTTAATGACAATTGTGCAGTGCAGTGACCTGAACTAGTCTATAAGTTTTTATAAAGGATAATAGAATAACAATAAAAAATTTAAACTAAATTTGGAATATTTTACTTTTATATAAAAATGGTAAATCCTCAAAAAATTTCCAGATCGACGAAAAATATTGAAGACATTTTTATTTTTTTATATTCCTCGGAAATTTTGAGTGTAGTTTTTAAACAAACGTAGTTATTGATTGTTATTTTGGTATATGATTTGCAAATGTTATTTAATATTTTATAAATTGATTGTAGGTCAGATAATATACCAGTGCGTAACATGTGACCGAAGCTATAAACATCGTACTAGTTATCGACGTCATCAACGTTTGGAATGTGGAAAACCTCGGCTACAAATTTGTAATTACTGTGATAAACGTTTTCATCAAAAAATTGCATTAGTTAAGCATTTGGCAACCAGGCATAAAGTTTTACCAAAATAATAATTTTTGCTGTCTATGTTTTGTATTGTGTTTTATGTAAGTTTGCTTTTTAAGTGCTACAATCGTACTGTTTTTCATTGAACTTTGTTATTTGATTATCTATACAAAAAGAAAATGGTATTTTAGTAAAGGTTTTTTTTTTTAAATGAAAACATAGGTACCTAATTGTTTATGTTTTGGAGAGACAATCACATAAATAATAAATATTTTAAATAAAACTTGTTGATATTACTAGAAAAGTGGAAAATATGTGATGTAAATTTGGAAAAATAAATTTTAAAATTCGTCTACCGTGCTTACAAGAGTATTCTTAAAATTTTTAGAAGTGAAACTTCTTTAGTATCGTTGTGATTTCAAACTCGATGAAATGTGACATTAAAAAGATACAACCACCCACATCAGTAGGATATTAAGTGCGAGAGAATCCGATAGAAGTATGTATAGCATAATTACGCGAAAGAATGAAATAGAAGTATCTATCGAATTTAGCGAATGAGAGAATGAGATAAAATTTATTATACAGTAATTATTACAGGGTTTTTAGTATGTGTGTGCGTGCGCCTGCGTAATGGCATCATAACATGTTGTATGAACACGTGTATTGTTGTTCAATATTTTAATAAAAATTGAAAATTCGGACTAGAAGTGACATGTATGTTATATAGATGTGAATAAAATCTATAATGATAATGAACTTGGTATCAATATCATCAGAAATAAACCCTACAATTATTCTACTCCTGAAATTCTATATTTATCTTATCTTGAAATTTCAGTTCTAGCGCGTGTAAACCGCACTCTTGCTTTTTTTCTATTGCGATTGAAAGATTTCAATAGTGGTGACATTAGAGTGTTTTGGTTTCGTCTCTGTCACGTTATAAAGTAAGCAAAGTAATTAAATTTTCCTTGTGAGCTGATAAAATCTGTAATGAAATTATTTGTATATACTTTATATTTATATCTTTTCATTTTATTTTTATAAAATATTTTGATTTTCGTTGAAAAAATTGAAATTATTGTTTTTAATATAATAAGTTTTTGATATTGTTTTATATCTTTTGAAGTAATTTTTTTCAGAACTATAAAATGTTCTTGTCAAATTTATGGCTGTCGTATGTTACTTAATAATTTTAAAAATTGATTCTAGGTCAGAAAATGTACCAGTGCACAAAATGTGATCGAAGTTATAAACATCGCACTAGTTATCGACGACATCAACGTTTGGAGTGCGGTAAAGCTCCATCGCATAATTGTCCTTATTGTGAAAGAAAATTCTACCACAAAGCGAATTTAGTTACTCATGTGGGATTAATTCATAGTAAAGTAATGTAAAAATAATATTAAATAAAACAAGTGAAGATGACAACTAACTGAATAGTTATTATAACTTAACTAGAGTTTATTATTTAGACATGCGACAGATGGTTGAATATCAATGTTTGAAATATTTTTAATCAATAGAATTCATAAAAAAAACCCTAAATATCCAGTCTATACAGTTATAAATAAATACAAAATAATAAAATGTATTATAATTATATATGTGTTAATTAGCTAAACTTGAGCTAAAATTGTGTGCGAATCCGAACATTTTACGAAACAATGTTTCAAACAAAAGTTGTTTGTTGTTTTGAAGAAACTAAGATTTAATTTAAAATTTTTGGAATTAAATTGTTCTACCATTTAATCGTTAAAAAGTTGGGACCAATGAACCGTATTTGCCAGAAGGTTTTTAGTCTAGAATACACCACCAAAATTTCAGCTCACTATCTCTTTTCATTTTTGAGTTATCTTGATAAGACGGACGACGGACGTACAACAAAAATGGATTAATTAGGTGATTCTATGAACACCTACTGCAATATTTTGTTTTTGCAGTAAATATTTGCTTAAAATCTTTAGGCTATATATGTCGAGGATAATAATCGATTATATGATTATTCATAATTATAAAAGTTTCATTAAATTTCTTATACCACAATAGGAATGTTGACTCATTTTTTTTTGAATTTCTTTAATTGAAACAATTTTACTTGTATAATGTGAAACAGAATTTTATTTTATTTAATAATTTTTTTTAAATTTCTATAAATAAGCAAATTATGGTTCAAAATAATTGACTAAACCAATAAGGAGATTTGCATAACTGACGTCATGCATACAATTCTCCTTATGATTTCATTTCAAAATTTGTTTTCCAAAAAAGAGATTAAGATTAATCTTTAAGATCTTTTTTTACATCTTCGTTTTCGAATCGATATTTTAATTTTCGAGTTATGTTATGGTATTAAGGTATAATGTAATTAATTTTATTATAATGGATGTTTAGATTTTAAGTACTGATTAATGTTGAATATATTTGCTCATTTCAATTGCAAAATCAGATTCAAAGAGAATATGGTGATGCTATTGTATTATTGCTTAGAATAAATACTACACTAATTTATTTTTTTTTTTTAAACTTTCTTCCATTCCTTGTATATTTATTTTATTTAAATAAAATATCATTAAGGTGACGAATAGCAGTAATTTTTTTATTTGAGTTTAATACATTTATCATTAGAATTATAACATTCAAATTATTTTTAGGTAATAATTCGCAGAGATATTATTGTCCAAATTGTAATCGTAGTTATAAACAACGAAATAGTGTGTATTTACATCAGCGTGTTGAATGTGGAAAACCTAAGCTACAAGTTTGTAATTATTGTGATCAACGATTTCATCAAAAAATTACTTTAATAAGGCATTTGGCCTCGAAACATAAAGTTATACTTAAGTAATAAAAAAAGGTTACATTTAAAGGCTCTTCCATAAAACGGTAGCTAGAAAAGGGTAAAGGGTAAAAATTAAAGATTCTCCCAAAAACTGAAAGCTAGTTTGACAAAATTTGCACTGACATTTGCGTAAAACATTTTGAGCTAGTTTGACTACCTCTCTCTATGTTGTAAAATTTAAATTGTACTACCTACTTTGAGTAAGAATTCAAATTTGAAATTTTTTTATGGTTGTTTGTGATTTTTAACAGCACCACAAAAAAAAAAACCTTAGCAATTTTAACGTTTTCTAGGGCAGTTAATGCCTGCAGTTTTGTAATTTGAGTCAAAATTACATTACATTCAGTGTTTATCCAAATGAAGGAAAAAACTTTATTTTTTAAATAGATTTACCCTTTAGAAAAAATCATACAAAAATTTGCATCACAATTTGATAGTACTTTATAATGTAATTTTGACACTAAAATCCCCATTCATTGAAGTGTTTGCCTGAAAAAATGAAACTGCCTGTCAATTTATTTATAAGGATTCAATACTGAGACTGAATGATTAGTGTTAAAGGCTTCCTTAGATAAGAATTATACGGTTAAAGGAATGTATCAAAAATGAAAAAATGTTTTCAAAAAAATGTTAACAGTTATATAACTAAAGTTCAAGGAGTAAAACCTTGAAAATACAAATTTGAATTAATTGTAAAAAAAAAATTTTATTCAAATTTTCATCTTGTAAGGAAAGGTTAAATTATTTATGTATGTTATGTTAAGTCTTTTTGTATAACCTGTTTTGATTAAAAATAGAGTGAAAATTATCCCAAATATTTCGTTTTTGTTCTTGTTTTTGCTAATGTCATTGTTGATTTGGTACAAAACATTTCTAATGTTCCAATCGAATTTTAGTACCAAGGCTAATTGTTAAATGATTAAGACCTAGTGAATTTAAAAAAAAAATTATTATTGTTAATAATTTTATAAACAATTTTTAAATTAACAATTGATGTAATTTTTAAAAACATGCAAATATCATTGTCTCGCAAACTCAATATTTTGAACTGAAAATGCTATAAGTGCTTACACCAAATCTGAGATCATTTTGAACTATAAAGATAATGGTTAATAATTTATAATTTATTGTAGTTTTTGACACTATCCCTGAATTCGACGAGACTACAAAGAGAACTTTCAGTAAAAAAATGCAAAATTCTTTACTGGAATGCTAAAAGTAGATTTTTAAGAAATTTCCAAAGGTGGAAAATAAAATCACTTAGATTTCATATGAAAATTTAAATTTCTAAAATTCACTGGCTCTTGGTTCATCATAAATTTTACTACCAAACTTACTGGTTCCAATTTCATAAAAATGCTAAATATTACCCTGATAAAAAAGTCCTATAGAAATTGAATAGGAATTATAGGAAATCAACAGGATTGAATAGGAAATGTCATAGAAAAAATGATTTCCTATTCAAAATTTTCATTTCCTATTAAATCCTATTGATTTTCTTTACATTCCTATTAAATTTCTATAGGATTGATTAGTACTTTTTTTATCAGGATAGTGAATTGATTAACACCACTTAAAATTCGATTGCATCCCTTTGTTTATGACTTTTTTTTTTAATACAAGTAGTATAGATGTTTAACGACGCATGCACGATTTGTATGTGAGTCTCATTCGTGCCAGTATAACTTAGTTTGGGTACCATTTTTTTCCTCATTATAAACGAAAAGAAAATAATAAAACTTTGTTTTTATTTTTTAATTTAATTGTTAATATTTTATTATTTTAAAAATTGATTTTAGGTCGAAACCGATTTCAATGCATAAAATGTAATCGAAGCTATAAACATCTCACTAGCTATCAACGTCATCAGCGTTTGGAATGTGGAAAACCTCCGTCAAACAGTTGTCCTTATTGTGATAGGAAATTCCATCAAAAAGGAAATTTAGTGACTCATTTGGGCTTGATCCACAATCAACTGTTGAAAAATAGAAATAAATAAATACACAAAACTTATTGTGTGTTTACGAACGAACGCTTGTGGCATTAGTTTCGATTCCAAAATAGATCTTATACAGAATTCTTAAATTGTGAAGTATTTATAATTTTTTTATGAATTAATTTTAGGTCGCCTGAGGAGATTTTATTGTCAAAATTGTAATCGTAGTTATAAACTTCATAGTAGTTTAAGAGCCCATCAACGTTTGGAATGTGGTAAACCTCCATCACACTGTTGTCCTATTTGTGATAGGAAATTTCACCAAAAAGGAAATTTAGTTACCCATATGGCTCTGATTCATAGAAAAATGTAGAAAAATAAAAATTATATTTGATCAATTATAAGATGTGTTAAATAATTCTGTAACCTTATTGTCCATTTGCTTATCCAGCTAGTTGTCCAATTTTTGTAGCCATTTAGTCTAATGATTTTGTCTAATGATGTGTGTCAGATATTTATGGTTCATTTATTATATTTTAGGTATTCCGAGAAGATATTCTTGTCAAAATTGTCAGCGTAGCTATAAGCGAAAAGGTGATTTAACAAATCATCAACGGTTTTTATGCGAGAAAGTACGCTCACATCTTTGTAACATATGCGATAGAAAATTTAATCGTAAGAATTGTTTAAAGCTGCATATGGCACTTGTACATAACATGCTTGATCAATAAATTTCTCAAAAATATCCGGATGTATTCAGACTTTTTTTTTATGTGTCATTTTTTTTTCAGTTTCCCTTATGAATTTTGTAAGAGATGTGTACTGTCCATTGAATAAATTAAACCAATAGTATTTGTTTTTTATTTTTTTTAAATTTTAACAATATTATTGTGACCATGTATTTAAAAAGATGAATTCAGAGAATTGATGCCGTCTACAATTTCAAAATGTTTTCGCATTTTTATGATTAAAAAGTGGTAGAAACTTTATGTAAGTCGATGTATAGTTTGTTTCTGGAATCTAAGGCAGTTTAAGTAATATTTTTAACTATTTAACAATCACTTTGACATGCACGGATTTACTCTTTCTGTCGCCCCGGGCAAGCAAACCAGCGCCCACTAATCCTTCGACGTCTCCAATCATAACACACAAATCATAGAACTAATGTATCTGGCAAAATGACAGTCAGCCCCCGCTCCCTCCCATATCCGTCGATGGGTGCTGGAATGCGTACTAACGATCTTTTGAACCTCTTTGTTATTGGAAATTGCAATACCATTCTTTTAATAAAATAAAAACTCAAAATATATGCCCTCAAAAGAACAGAATTCTTTTTGTATTGAACTTTTTACTAATTTTACGCTCTGTGTCTCAAGCTTTTAAATATTTATGTACATTTTTAGCTAATTAAAAAATATATTTTTTTTTAATTTGTTAGTTACGTAATGTTTTTAAAGAATTATTTATAAAAATTCTCGGGAAAAATAAAACCGGTTTAAAAACAACACAACGAAAATGTAAAAAATAACTTTAAATTAAATTATTCTCTAAACAATTACCATGTGACTATTTGTTTTTGCAGTATGCACAAATAATTCAAATAATTAGCTAACAATATGATGTCAGCCGGCTTTATTTAATTTGAAATTATTTTTTATTATTTAATTCATTTTTTTAAGTCGATTTTTTGAAGAATTTTCATTTTTATTTTTTAGTACTATCTTTAAAAAATGTCTGTCTTTAAAAATAAAATTTTTTCTTCAAATTTTTATAACAATATGGAAGTTTATCCTTTATCCTCTACTTTTTTTAAAGTCTGTTAAAAATAGCTGATTTTGAAAAAGCTTAAGAATTTTCACCGCAACCAGGCAAATTCAAACACCATTTCGAAATCAAGTTTATTTTAGATTATTATAATCGTTCAATTGATTCCAAGGTCTGTTTCTGAGAATTTTGTTGTTCTTTTTTATTCTTATTGTGTGGTCTTTATTTGTATTTATTGATTTCATGTGAGATTTCTTTTGAATGAATATTGAAACATTTAATAATTTTGTGTACATTATTTTTTTTTGTAGGTCAAATTAGATATTATTGTAATAAATGCAATCGAAATTATAAGCATCGTAATACGTTAAATTTACATCAACGTGTTGAATGTGGAAAACCGCCTACACAAGTATGTATGGTGTGTCAAAAAAGATTTCATCGAAAAGGAAATCTGTTTCAACATATGGTACTTGTACATAAGTTCAGTCGAAATTAAATCACGAAAAACTACTATTATTGTTTTGAAAATTTTTGTTGTAGATAATAAAATTTTATGTTTCAATCGACTTCAATGCGTTTCATTTCCTTTGATTGTTTCTATCATTCTCTTGATTGTTTCAAAACCCTACGGTTCCATAATAATTTTATTTAGATAATACGGTAATATTTTAAAGCGGAAATGACCTGAAAAATTTCAGAAAATTATCAATACAGCATGATTTTGTGTCTTGAGATATGCACAAAACTAGATAAATAAGTTAAATAGAGAAAAATTTTTCCGGCAAAAGCTTAATTATTTGAAAGGCAAGATTAATGTCAAGCGCATACTTATAGATAGATGAATTCCAGGTTCATCATGGGTCAATTTCATTTTCAATTTCACAACTTTCATTTGAATTTTTATAATGAATAGGTTTTAAGCTTCTGAGCAAACATGCACATACAATTTTTATACAAACGTTATTTTATTTTTTTTTTTAAACTGGCGTTTTTTACAAAAATTCGTTCGAGACAAATATTGCAAGGAATCATTTTGTCATTTTTTGAAATACTTTAATTCAGAAATGGCTTCTTCGATTTTAACATGCAATCAAGGAGAATTTTTTGAAATTATTTTTACTTTTTATTATTTTCTTTAACCAAATTGCAATTTAAAAAACTGCTTAAAATTCTCAAATATTTTTTGAGTATGTACTTGAAAACATCAGTCTTCTAAAAGTATGTACTTTAGATAAATCTGGCCTTCTAAATGATTAATCTTTTGTTTGAAATAGATTTTCCGATACAACTTATTTTTCAGGTTGTATGTATCGCTGGTGTTAAAAAAATATGTCTCTTTATTCAACAGTAATTAGGACTTGTCACATAATAAGTCCTAATTACTGTTGAATAAAGAGACATATTTTTTTAACACCAGCGATACATACAACCGTCTCCGATTTCATAGACTAGTTTTAGTATCTAAAGAATGATAGATAAAAGATCTATAATGATAAAATTTATTCTATTTATAATGGCCTACCAAAATAATAATAAAGAACATTTGGAAGGAGTTATTAGTTGTATCTCTAACCAGGAATTAGTTAAAACAGATGTGTAAGTAGTGTAAAACGATATTTGGATATGATGCTATGTTTTTAAAAGTAGTGTTTTCTTTTTTTTTTTTGAAATTTCATATTTTGTTTTTTCGATATTGTATGTAATTCTTTGTAAATTATTTTTTTAGGTTTTATGTTTAGACCTATCAGATATTATTGTCCGAATTGTGATCGTCATTACAAACATCGAAAAAGTTTGAATGCACATCAACGATTTGAGTGTGGTAAACCACCATCACAAATTTGTATTTATTGTGGCCGAAAATTTCACCAAAGAAGTAATTTAGTCAAACATATATGTCTTGTACATAATCAAATTACCTATTAAATTATATCTATTTATTGAATTCATATTGGTGTTTTATTCTGGTTTTTAAATTCATTGTTTGTCAAGATAAGTTATACTCTAGGAGGAGGCACGGACGGTTGAGTTTATAGTTCGAAGTGCACGGGGTAATTTTGGATGCCATTATACAGTATGGATCGTTTATGTTCTGTTATTTACAATTTATTTAATATTGAATATTTAGCTTATAAATAGTATAATTACCGATAATTACTTTCATATTTTTAATGAATTGACATCTAGCATAACAATAAAACTGGAAAAATTTGAAAATATTGAAGTGATTTATTTAATGAAAAAACGCGATAAACACTTTATGTTTTACATACATTTTAATTTTAAACTGAAAAAATATGTACATCCATTTTTGGAGAATTTGCTAGAAAGAAATATTTAGAAATTCAGTAAAAATTATTCAGCTTTATCAATCTTAAACAGTTATGCAATAATAAAAGTACTTAAATTATTATTAACATATATACAACTAAATTACAAAGCGTAATACCTTAGATTTCATGAATAAAATGAAAATTTGGTAAAAATTAGGATTTCATCATGTACTTGTAGTATTCAATTGTTTAATATGCGTATTAGTTATGATACACAAAATATTACTGATGGTGCTTTTACTGTTGTATTTTTTTACAATTTGATACAAAACACTATGTATAACATTTTATTTGCATATTGTCAATTTTATACGAAAAGTTTATATTGTCTATTTATTTAATATGAAATATGATAAATAAATTTATAAAACAATTGAATACTAACAATCCATCACGAAATTGATTTTTTCACCAATACACAATTTTTAAATTTCAAATATGTTTATTCTTAGAACGCCAAAAAAATTTGAAAAATTGGCAGATAATTATTTCTCACAAAATCTTTTTATTAAAAATAAATCTTTAAATGGTTTTCAATTCTTACAAATATTTGTCATTTTTGTTTTGTGTTCGGAAAACATTCTTAGTTTGGTAAGGTAATTTTAGACTACTGCAGTTAAATATATGAACATTTAAATTTTAGGTGGGAAATTTGATCAAAACAGATATTATTGTAATACTTGTTCACGCAGTTATAAACATCGATTCACTTTAAATGCACATCAGCGTAACGAATGTGGTAAACCTCCTACACAGACGTGTACACTTTGTGAGAAAAAGTTTCATCAAAAGAGCAATTTAAAAAAACACATGGCACTTGTTCATTCAGAAATATTATAAACAAATTGAAAAAAAAAAACAACTAAGTGTTTTATGAATGTGAAATTAAGTTTTTAATAAAGTGTGCTTATTAATTTGATTTTATTATTTATAACCCCCGAATCAAACTGTTGTGGAATTTCAAATTTATTAGAACCTTGTTAAAAACTATATTTCAGATTTTTTAATTACGTGTTTTTTGCAAAAACAGAAACAAATTTTACTACAAACATGATTTCTTTTTTGTTATTTTGTCAGCTTTTTCTTTTGAATCGTTACTGGTTTTATAAGAGTAACACGAATTCTATGCACCCAAAAATATTAAGGAATTGATTTTATCATTTATAAATCAGATAGAACATTAATCATTGGAATTTTATTTCTAGGTGAAAAATTTTATTGCGATAGATGCAACCGAAGTTATAAATATCGTCGGAATTTGTTAGGCCATCAACGTAATGAATGTGGTAAACCACCTTCACAAATTTGTATGTACTGTAATAGGAGATTTCATCAAAAAGGCAATTTAGTTACACATTTGGCTTTAAAACATAATAAATGTCTGTAAAAATTGTATTTTGAGTTTCATTCACTTTTTTTTTTTTTAGATTTATCCTTTTCCTCTTACATGCGTTCTAAAATTATTGTAGATCCCATTTTTCGAATCTTTTGTTTTTATTACTCATAGTGTAGCCTCTTCAATGCCGCTTTTAATTTTGGATGGTGTTGCGACGAGCTTACACACTCTTGTTTGCATAAATAAAACTAAACTAATCCGAACTGTTCAGTATTTAATGCAGTTTATATTCAGTTATACCCCATTGGAGACATGTCATTGTGTATTGGCTATTTTACATATGTACTATTTTATATATGATCTTGCCACAATGAATGGTGAGGGAAGGTTCTTGTTAAGCCGACTGGCCACCATCATAATAATTATCACGTTTTTAGTCAATTGTGTTGATAATTTTTTGGGCCTGTACTTTTGACATTTAATAAACACATAAACCGGTTTGCTAGTTTATTATGGCTATGTTTTAAAACACATACCGACTAATTGGACATGATTTGATGATTTGATGTAAAATTTTTTATATACAATTTTGATGACATCATATTTAACTGGACATCCCTACGATGTACTTTCGAAACACAGATTATAATGGAAAGTAACTATGGGAAATCGTTAGCGACATAATTGAAAATTGATTCCCTTTCTAATTAACATTATGGAAGTCCATAATTGTTGTTGTCCGTATCAAAACAAAATTAATTTATATCTTTTATATATTGATTACCAATTAAATTGTTACATTTTTAGATACAAAATACTATTGCAATAAATGTGATCGAAGCTATAAATATCGAAGTAATTTATTAACACATCAACGTATCGAATGTGGGAAACCTCGAACACAAGTCTGTCCACATTGCAATAAATCGTTTCATCAAAAAGGAACATTAAAAACACATATTGGATTAAAGCATAATAAACATACAAATTTGTTGTATTCAAAAATTCAATAAATTCTTTTTTTGTACTTCAACACAATTTTCGTTATTTAAATTAAAATTTGAATCCAATTTACCTGTATATAAGTGTCTGGATTTTAATCATTAAGCTTTTGTTCAAAGGGATTTTTTCTATCATATCTACTATTATAATATTTTTGTTGCTTGCTATTATTGGGGATGGTTCAAAAATAGTCGTAAAATTTTATGGTTTTAATTGATATTTTATTTAATTTTTTTTAAATAAAAAAATATGAAAAAGTTAACGAGTCATACTATTATGTGTATTTTTTTTCGCCAAAACTAGGGGGGGCTTACCAGTTTTTAAAAGTTAGGAGGGTCTAAAGTAAATATAAATAAATATATTATAAATATTTGGTCGAATTTGAGTGAGTAAATTTGCTTTATTATTGTTATCATACGTCTTAATTTTATTTTATTTTTTTGATTTAATTTGCGTTTGTTTTATCTTAACTTATATGTATCTCCAGGTAATTCTTTGCTTAGAGCTCTTCTGAGTATGGGAAGATTTAATAGCCACGACACAGACTGTTGACTACAATCGAATCACACCAGACAATGGTTGTGAAGCTGAAAAAATTTAAAGAAGAAAATTAATAAAAATATTCCAGTAAGTTTGAGGATGTGAAAAAATTATTTCTTTTTTATTTGATACACAAGAAGATATCAGATGCAATATTAGATTATATATAAAACTTATCGATTGAGCTAATTTTGTTGATTTTATATGATTATTAAAATTTTAATTATTTATTATTTTTATACTTTAATGTTTGATTAAATTTTTTGAAAATTGAATACTGAAGTTTTTATTTTTTTGCAAAAAAGGCTATGTTTAGAAAATAGATATATTTCATCTTTTCATTTAAAATTGAAAGTAAAACGTGTTTACTAAATGAAAATTCGGAAGAATTGCATAATTTAGTCTTTAAATAAAATGAATATTGTTTTATTGTAGATGCAAGAGATGTTTTTGTTGCTAATTTTATTTTCATTCTTTTAACCAAGTAAAAAATACAGCAAAATTATTTTCAGATGGGAAACAATTTGTGTGTGATCATTGTAATCGACGTTATATGCATCTAAAAAGTTTAAAATTACATCAGCGCGTTGAATGTGGAAAACCGCGACTTCAAGTTTGCAATTATTGCTATAAAAGTTTTCATCAAAAAATTGCTTTGGTGAAGCATTTAGCAGCAAAACATCAACAATTTCTTACGTAATTTAATCGAATTGTAATTTAATATAATTATAATTTATTCTATATTTGAACAAATTTAGATTATTTGAGTAATAAACATAATTGAATCATCTTAAGCGATGTAGAAAAAGGGAAGAAGAAATATTTCTGAACAGTTGAAATTCATAGAAAACATCCTTGTAAATAAACTAAATTTTAGTCGCAATAAAACTATTTTAAAATGAATTCAAAGATTTTTCTTAATTTAAAATGACAATTGTTGTGGTATTTCTGTAGCTACTTTAAAGGGTGTTCCAATAAGAGTATACGACTACAATTGAAAAATTTTGAAGCATGCTTTTGTTAACAATATAGACATTTGGAAATTTTCTTTGTGAAACACATTTGGTTAAACGGGAAACCAAGGCTTTGTTCTCGTGATTTTATAGAATGTTTTGAAATTTTTATCAGATCCAAAGAACAAAAAAACTTGTTGCTAGGAATAATTTTTTATTAGATGTGGACTTATTTGCATATACATAAATATCAAAACATCATCCATAAATTTATCATAGAGAATGAACAGTTTAATCAAAAGGTTTAAAAATCTAACCATAAATTTTGTTTCCATTATATTTTCAACAAGTGACAACGTTTTAGATCTTTGCTCAAACATTTTGAAAAGACCCCCAATTTATTTCTTTGTGTAAATCTTTATACTCTTATTGGAATATATGTTTTGGTATTTTCAATAAAAATAATGATAGAATAATTTGATTTAAATTTTAGGTGAAAAATTATTCGTTTGTGAAAAATGCAATCGAAGGTATAAATATAGACGAAGTTTACGAACACATCAACGGCTTGAATGTGGTAAACCGCGATTACAAATTTGTAATTATTGTAATAAAAGTTTCCATCAAAAAATAGCTTTATGGAAACATGTGGCAGCAATACACAAACAAATTTTATCGTAAAATTAATTGTGATTTTTTGGAATATTATTTTTGTACCATAAAAGTTAAAATAAAATTATTTTTATTTATTTTCAAATCTGTTTTTGTTTTCTAGAATATTTTTCGATTTTCCTCATTTGTTGCCCGTGAACATAGTAATTGTGAATTAAAAAAGTTGTTACATACCAATTAACATTATTTTTTGCCTTGTTTTTTTTTACGTATTTTGTTTCGCTTGGCTTTACAACAAAAACTAATCATTCATGCGAGACCTATAAACTCTATAACCTAATATCCATTTGTACCTGTGAATATTCCATTCATCGAGAAATGTGTCTGGATTTTTTGTTTGGCATACTTTGTCTACGGGCAACAATTTGACACGTTAACATTAATGTTTTTGTTTGAACAGACGATGCTATTATAATCAATTGGAATTGGTTTTAGGTGCAAATGTATTCATTTGTGTAAACTGCAATCGAATGTATAAGTATAAAAGAAATTTGTACACGCATCAACGACTCGAATGTGGAAAACCTCGTTTGCAAGCCTGTAATTACTGTGATAAAAGTTTCCATCAACGAATTACTTTAGTGAAGCATTTGGCAGCAAAACATCAGAAATTTTTATAATTTTTGAGATTTTTATGTATTAATTGAAGTATTCGAAGGGTCACTTTTGAAATAAATTTACTTACAATTTAAAGGTGTCTCTGATTTTTAATTTAGTTTCGCAGTTCATTTTAAATTCCAATTTAATTTGGTTTTACTTCATTTAAAGAATATTAACTTTGACGTACAAAATTACATTTTTACTTTAAATAATCGAAACAATAATTAGTAAAATGAATTGGCATTATTTTTAGGTGAAAATTTATTCAATTGTCTAAAATGTAATCGCAGCTATAAATATAAAAGAAGTTTACGAACTCATCAACGGCTCGAATGTGGAAAGCCTCCTTCACAAGCATGTTTGTATTGTGATAAAAAATTTCATCAAAAAGGCAATCTATTTACGCATATGGCATTAAAACATAATAAATATTTGCCTAAATGAAATAATTTTTTTTTTATTACAAAATTACCCTTTCCGATTACATAGTGAAATATAAACAGACAAAATAAAAATGGAGCACAATTCCAGTTAACGATTTTGGATAATCCGTCTTTTTTTATAAGCTATTGAAAAGTATGTAGTTCAATGACTTGACTTTTCCTACGTCATCTAAATATGAAGGGTTGAAAAGTGCAACAAGTATCAATCTCAAAAATTTTCATGACCAAATTTAATTTTAAATACTATTTTGTTTTGTAGAAGGATTCGGCAACTTGCGAGAGAAAGTTATATTTACTAAATTGAAGTTGTATCGATTAGATAGACGAACGAAAATTGCGTTGCGAATATATGATGTTGCCAGTTCTTTTCCTAACTTTATTGAATACTCTAAATCTACATTTTCGTTAAGTAATTCGCTTTCAATGTCAAAATTGACTCACTTATTATATTTTTAACATTTCGATACCAGAAACTTACTCAAGCGTCTTGGTTGCCGTTATCCATACTCGTTCACTGGAATTTTGTTCAACGTAAAAACCTGATTGCACCCGACTGATTGTTTTTATTACGTGAAATCGATAGTAGTACGAATTTTATCATAAAATTGCTTGTAGTTACCAGCTTTATAAAAAATAAAATATCAAAAACATTATTTTCAGATAAACCGAAATTTTTTACGTGTCCGGATTGCAATCGTCATTATAAGTATCGACAAAGTTTAAAATTACATCAACGTGTCGAATGTGGAAAACCGCGTCTTCAAGCTTGTATTTATTGTGATAAAAGTTTTCATCAAAGAATTACTTTGGTGAAACATTTGGCAGCGCGACATAAACAATATTTGCATAAATAAATGTTAAGATCTTATATTATTTGTGTACGACCAACAATCCTCAACATATTTGAAATAACTTCCTACGGGCTGGGCTGATTGATGGATCACAATCGATTATTTTCTCAGTTTTGCATCCGAGAATAAGACAATTATAGTAATCTTATATAGATTATTTTATCGGTACACTCTATGAAATACATTCATTGATTTCTGAAATACATACAGGCGTTAATCTGATAGGCATAAGTCTGATAATTTTATCTAATTTGTTAGACTTATGTTTATCAGTTTCTGCTGCCTGTGCGTTTTCTAGAAACGTAATAAATTAAAGAACCGGTGAAACATTTTCTTTACTATTCTCGGATTCCTCTGCGAGAAAATTATCGAGACAAATCAGTTATCATCTCTCAGTTTATTTTATTTAGTCAAAAAGTTCAGTAACTTCAACTTTCAGTAACTTCAACAATTTTTTTGAGTATTTCTTATTTTAGGAATTGTTCTCAACTGAAAAACTGCTTTTTTGTTGAAGTGGGCTTTTTATTCATTTATTAACGGCATTTTTCATGGTGAACATTTTGTTGCAAAGTTAATTGCTTTTGTTTTAATGCATGTCTAATGACATGAGTCTAAGAGTAGTGTTTTCCACGTAATTTTGTTAGGCAGTTGTTATCGTCAAAAAAATTGTTGAAGCATTAGGGTCTGTAAGCTGCAATAAATGTTCATAGTTGTGGATATTGAACATCTAAAGATTAGTAAATAGATATTACTCAACACTTAGCAGTACAACTAATCCTTAGGGAACCATCTTTTCTCTATTTTTAAGCTATTGCGCTCCTACCCACTCCGTTAAAAATATGTTTTTCGTAATTTTTTGAGAAAATGGTTGAAAAATTTGTTTTGGTATAGTTATACCCAATTTTATATATAGTTCCCACAAGTAAAGATATTTCAGAAGGCAAAAATTAAAGGAAAATTACAATTGAACAGACAGATTTAATTTCAAAAAAGTTGACGTTACTAAGCTAAGAATGTAATTAATATATATTTAATTTATTTACAAATCTAAGCTTATTATTCAATAAATATTTGTAGAAAGAAATAGAAGAATCCTAGTTTTATTGCATTCAAAACTGGTAGTATACTACAATTACATGTAAAGAAAATTTATTGTTTTTCTTTTTTTTTTTTGTATTAAAATTATAGAAATTGTTAAAATAACTTGACATTGTTTTTAGGTGACACATTGTTCGCTTGTGTAAAATGTAATCGAACCTATAAATATAAAACAAGCTTACGAAAACATGAACGACTAGAATGTGGAAAACCACGTCTTCAAGCTTGCACTTACTGTGATAAAAGTTTTCATCAAAAAATTACGTTGGTGAAACATTTGGCAGCAATTCATAAACAAATTTTACACAAATAATTTCTGAAATCTTATGTAGCTATTTTATCTACCTATATTCTAAAATCAGTGTATATTTATAACCTGACATTAGATCGATCGAACCAATCCAGTTAGGTTAATTTTATTATTTAATACAATTTATATGTTGTTATGATGTCTAGTCTAGTACCGTTGCGATGGATAACAAAACATTTTCTCGTATGTTCCAGAAAGTGAAACCAAACATACTGTAATAAGAACTCGTGAGCTTTTTGAGTAAGGTTGTAATTTGAGTTTTCTGTGAGATCGTAATTTTTTTTAGTGATGTATCTCAGTATATATCGTAGTCCATGACATACATGAATCCATGTTCTGGCAGGACTTTTCCCTGCATGCCATCAGGTTTTATGCATTTGAAAGAGGTGAAAGTTGAGTTGCATCAAAAGGATAAGACTAGTTAAAAAGTTTCAAATAAAAGTTGGAGCTCTCAAATTTTCATTTGAAGCTTTTTATCTAACTTTTACCCTTTAGACAAAACTTAGCTCGTACTCTAAGTTTTGTCTCAATTCCTGTCAGAACGTGGTTCCAATGATTCCTCACTGATAAAAATCACAGCCTTACAGAAACACATTACTCAAATCATCCGCGAGCTCGTACAGAATTATTTACTGATTATCCGCCTTACACAATTCAGCAATGAACGAATTTTAAACGAAATTGTTTTCAATAATTTTGTCGTTTGGGCTCAATCTAACCATTCTATTTCATATTATACTTACGAGAAAATAATTTACATGTATTAAATAAAATTAACTGATAATTATTAACAGTATTATATTTTTACACCTGTTTATTTGCATTCGTTCAAATTTAATAAAAATGTAGAAAACAAAATAAAAAATTGAAGTTTTATTATTACATGCAATAATGAATAATTTGTAAGATTTTAATGTTTATTATTATTGAAAACAATGTATATTTTACGATATTGGATGAAAATTCTAAAAAAATAAAGCTATAATATAAATTGATACTGTTTTTACGTGAAAAGTTATTCGCTGGTTGAGAATGTAATCGAGCTTATAGCAGGTATAGCAAGTTTACGAAATCATGAACCACTCCAATGTGCGAAAACCGCGTCTTCAAGCTTGTCTTATTTGTGATAAAAGTTTTCATTAAACAATTACTTTAGAGAAGTATATGTTAGAAATACACAAAAAAAATTTGAGTTCTAAGAATTAACACAACCCATTATGTACGGACGTCATCATAATTCAGCAATTTCATGGAGATTGTGGTTTTCATGATACAAACGAACAAAACATATATGAATTCGACCCATGATAATTCATGTTTACAAAAACATTGCATCAGCATCATCATACGAAATATAAAATAACATTAGATGTAATAAATTAAATGTTTATCATTATTATATTTATTTTCACTATTTAAAGTTCAATAAACATGCCGAAAAAAAAAAAAAACTGAATAAAAATTTATTTTTATTGCATTGAAAATTGACTGATCGTAGTAAATGTAAAAAAAAAATAATTAGTTAGTATTTTTTAAAATGGAAATAATTGAAGGAAAACAATTGATAAAATAACTTGTTTGGAATTGTTTTTAGGTGAAATGTTATTCACTTGTTTAAGATGTAATCGCATCTATAAACATAAAAGAAGTTTACGAAAACACGAACGAATTGAATGTGGAAAACCGCGTCTTCAAATTTGCACATACTGTGATAGCCGTTTTCATCAAAAAATAACTTTAATGAAGCATATGGCTGCAAGGCATAAACAATATTTATATTAATAAATTTTCAATTTTTATGTATATCATCTACATTCCAAAATCCTAAAAATATTAAGAATAAAGTCAAATAAGTTCATAAAAGCTAAAGACGTATAATTTTTTTTTTTCTGGCTTTCTAAAACAACGTCTGATTGATATTCAGTTTTATAATTATTTTTACACCAGGATCAAGAAGGGCTTGTTTATCCTAAATAAGCTTATTCCTAACTGAATTCAATTGATATAATGTTGTGATTTATTTTTTCACACAAGTTCATCCAGGTCCTGGTCTATTTTATTGTTTGTATGAATGAAATAGGATGTTAATCATATACTCCTCCCTTTTTTTTGCTAATACTTTAATTACTTTATTAATTTGTTTGTCAACTGTTTCTCGTTAAAAATAGATATTGTAAATTTGGATATTAACTGGGTCGATCTTTTTATTTGGTTCACTTTTTAGATATTTGTTATTTTGTTTTTTTGTCTTCCATTGTAGACAAACTTCACATTTCTTATAGATGAAATTATTACAATTTAGAGTATTACAATTTACTGTCGAGTCTAAGGAAGAACGCGTTTATAACTCAGGACAATCATTCGGTAATGATATGAAACATTTTCAAACAAAAAATTTTGAAAGGAATATCAACTGTAATTAATTTGTTGGCACATCTATGTTTTTAAATTTATTTCTACTCTTAGCTTTAAAGTTTTATAAATGTGTAGAAAAAGAAAATTACGGGTAGCGTTGAAGTACAATTTTTTTAAGAATATTTTTTATTGTTTTTGGTAATTGTAAAACGTAAAATTTGTTAAAATAAATTAACATTGTTTTTAGGTGAAATGTTATTTGGTTGTTTAATATGTAATCGCATCTATAAACATAAAAGAAGTTTGCGAAAACATCAACGTCTCGAATGTGGAAAACCACCTTTACAAGCATGTTTATATTGTGATAAAAGATTTCATCAAAAAGGCAATTTAGTTATACATATGGCATCAAAACATAATAAAATTTTGCCTAAGTAATACGATCTTTTTTTGTTCATTACAAAGTGATCCTATCCGATTAGTGATTAGCGATGTATCGAAAGTAGTACGAATTTTTCTTAAATATTGTTTGTAGTGCAATAAAATTTCTTGTTTGGATTTAGGACATGTAATCAATTCTATAATTTATTCTTGTTCTATTTCTTATTCAATTCAAATAAAAAATTACCATCCCAATAAAAATATTGAAACAATTATTTTCAGATCAAACAAATTGTTATCCATGTCCTAATTGCAATCGTCGTTATAAATATCGACAAAGTTTAAGTCTACATCGTCGAGTTGAATGTGGAAAACCTCGTACACAAGCGTGCATGTTTTGTGATAAAAAATTTCACCAAAAAGGAACATTAACTAGACATATTCTATTAACACATAATCAATTTTATGGGCATTAATTTATGTTTGGTTCATAAAATAACTAATTATCCTTGTTGTACAAATTTAATAAATACGTATTGTGAAATTCAGTTGTGTCTTATTATTTTTCAAAATTTTTTTTTATTGTTCTCATTCCGTTTTAAGATGCTTTTATTTATATTTATTTTTAATCAAATATCACTTTTTTTATTTAATGCCTTGCATACAAATATAAATAATACCTTGGTTCATTTAGTTACGGCCACCATTGGTCTCTCTCTATGTAAGGTTAAAGGTCCTTAATGTCTGTAATTGTATGCATTTATAAAGTACCTTATATTAATTACAAGAGTCAACATTCTATTATAATTTTTCAAATCATCATTCTTATTTTCGAAAACATTCGAGACATATGTTAATTGCACAATTTTTAACTCAGTGGATTTGGCATTAGTAAAATTAATAAAAATATTTTTCACAAAATAATTTTTAAATACTGTTTTTGTTTCTATTTTCTTAAAGTTAAAGTTAAAAATATTATTTTTTAGGCTATAATAATGAAGAAAATAGATTTTATTGTCCCAATTGTAATCGAAATTATAAGCATCGACGCAGTTTAAATTCACATCTTCGTTTAGAATGTGGTAAATTACCAGCGTTCTCATGTAATAAATGTGATAAACAATTTCATCGAAAAGAGAATTTAAAATCGCATTTATTTTGTGTACATAAAATTATAATCTAAAAAATAAATATATATAATTTATAATAAAATTATCGATTTGTGATAAATAAATGTTGTAATTGTAAAAACCATTTATAAAAATAGTAGATTTATTTTTATTTATTTATTTATTTATTTATTTATTTTTTTGGTAGCTTAGAATTTGTCACCCAAAAAGATAAGCATTCATCAAAACATATCTGTGAGTTTTAAGACTCTTCCACAAAATTGTAAGTAATAGTTTAGTTAAAATGACACCTTTTTTAAAATATTCCACAAGACTTCAGTTTAACGCTTTCGTTTTACTTTTGTTTTTGCGCTAGTTATATCGATAAAAGACATGGGGTATAGAAAACGAAAACAGAATGCAAAAGTTTCGACTTTTTTTTATTTATATGTTTTTGTATTGTATCAAGAACTTTTTGTTTCTTCATAACATCATTTGCCACTTCAGTGGTTATACTAAAAACCATCGATAATTTGACTAGTAATCAAGTGACACCCGAAGATTAATTTTACACATAATTTTATATTTAATTAATTTGAATAGATTAGTGTGTCATCGAATCAGAAAGGCTAGATCATTTGAAAATTCACACAGAAAAATTTTTTGTGAAATATCAAGAAATGGGTGAGGTGAAAGTTGGGAAAAATTTTTTTTTTTAAATTCCATGAAACAGTTTTGAAATTCAGTTTAGTAGAATCATTTTTTCTTTAAATTGTTTTTTTCTTCTTAAATATTTTACATTCTAAGGTTGTTCAGTGTTCGCACTAAACTTGATATACTCAAAACGCAAAAAGTTCTTGCATTAATTGAACCAAAAAGATATGGGTAACGCTTAAATTCGTCTTTTGCGTTCTGTAATTTCTGTAAGTACCGATATTTCCTGATACAAAAAGTTAAATTCATAATGAAAATTTGTTTGCTGAAATTTTACACTAATTTTATTCAATTTCGAAGGTAAAAATGGTGTTTGATTGATAAAATTTTGCCTGTTTTAGCGAAACTAATAAAATATTCATGTAAATATTAGTAAAAATTGCATTATTAATTACTGTTTATTTATGTGTGCATTTATTAATTAATTAATTTATTATTATTTTTTTTTTTTTTGTAGATCATTCGTTTACTATAGGTGAAGATAATCGATATTATTGCAATAATTGCTCTCATAGTTATAAACAACGATATAGTTTAAATTTACATCAGCGTATTGAATGTGGAAAAGAACCTACCCAAATATGTGGAGTTTGTCATCATAGATTCTATTACAAAGGCAACTTACAAAAACATATGCAACGTAAACATGGAGAGGAGCCAACAATTAAAATGGATAGAAAACAGAAACTTAACGTGACTGAATTTTTAAAAATAAATTATTGTGCTTAATTTATATGAAAAGTGTTTTTATTTTTTTATTATTTATTTTATTTATATTTTTATTATTTCTCTTGTTTGTTGTAAAAAGAAGTTGTTCTGTTGAACAGATCAAAATCTGTTTTAATCTGGTGCTGGTTTCAAGAAATTTTGTTCTAAAATAATTGAACATGACTAACAGTCTTTAAAATTTTTTTGAATAGTATTAAAAACTATATTGAGTTTGTGTACCGAATTTTAAGAAAGTTTCAAATCTCCGTTTATAACAGTTTCTTTTTCTACAATCTTTTACTTCTACAATCGTTTTCTTTATTTTATTTAATCTACAATAAAATTTTATATATTTTTTTAGATTCATCAAAATTTTACTGTAATCATTGTAAACGCAGTTATAAATATCGCCAAAGTTTAAAGTTACATCAACGTGTTGAATGTGGAAAAGCACCAACATTAGTTTGTGCATTTTGCGATAAAAAATTTTATCATAAAGGCAATTTACAGTGTCACCTTGGTCTTGTACATAAAAAAGTTACAAATTTTTAATCCATATAAACATATGTATTATTTTAAGGTAGTTGTGGTATGAAAAAAAAAAGAATATTATTAACGTTATTTTCAACATTTTTTTGATAAATTATTCAAAATAATTATATGTATCTGTTTACAGTGTTAATTATTCTAATACATTTTTTAACAAACATGAAGTTCGTAGACATAAAATAATATTATGTCAATATTCTGATATGAATTACTATTCCAAACTATTCCATCTCTTTTTTTAACGCGATTCTCTTGTGGTGTCCTATTTATGATTGGTGTCCTATGCATGTATTTGGGGGAAAACTTGGTACCATATTCGTACCAAATTGTTTAAACAATTGTAAGGAATTCTTATCTTCAAACAGAAAGTTTTAGGATAATAGATAGAAAAAGTCACTCATGTACCTTTCAAACATTTAAAAATTCTTATCTCCAAAAATATTAACTTTTCGAGTAATGTCATAAAATTTTTAAAAAAATTTCCTGTTTGAATGTAACAATTTCTTGGAATATGCCACCGAGTTTCACCCTGGCAACAAGCATTTATATTATTAGTAGGGGCAAATTTAAAAAGAATCGATGAAAAAAATTAAGGCGAAATAGTTTTTGGTTTACATGCGTCGGTTTCTACTAGAAGATAGTCTAAAATAATTAATACAAATTAATATTTATTAAATGGAAATCAAATACAATTTAAAGGTTTTTAATTAAAAAATTCAATCAAATTGACGAATATTCAATAAAACAAACAAAACAAAATTATAAAATTAAATATAAATTAAATAGGCCTGGTTCCATTTTTCCTGTGTAATAATTTATATGCTATGCTACAATTACCTTGAGTTTGGATAAAACCAATTAATCCAGTTAAATAATTATTTTCATGAAAATATCGAGAAATGAGCTGCTTTTTTGAAAAAGTTACTTTAAAGTATTTTAAAAACTTTTTTGTAACATCCCCGAGAAACCATGAAAAACGGAAAATAGGTCCTTTTCATGTACTCTACAATTTTTATTTGAAACTTTTTTTCTTATTCTAGCTTTTTTTTCTGTTTATTTAAAATCTGTTTATTTTCTCGTTTTTCATACTTTCTTGAGTGTGTAGAGAAAAATGTTTTTCACACATTGTTTTTAAAAACTTTAAAGTAATAAACAAAATGCAGCTTTATTTTCTACATTTTGATTAGAGTTTATTTAACTGGTCTTAACTGAAACAATTGTGTACTTATTATGTGTTTATGTAAAGCTTCATCTCGATGTATTGTTGATCATCATATTGAAATGCACGACAAATTAATTGTATAAAGTGTAAATAAATGATACACAGCTGTTGATTTGTCGATCGACATATGCGAAAATGCATCTTTATATGTTTACATATAATTAAAGTTTTATTGTGTAGTCTAAAGTATTATAAATAAATAAAACTTATTGTTAAATAAAAATTCAATAATTTCTTTTTAATTTTTTTTTTACATTTTTATAAAAATTATTTCTGGGTTTTTTGCTTGATAAGGATGAAAAAGTACTATACGAATGAGTAAATTTCGAATATTTAATTTTAGGTGAAAATTCAACACGATATTATTGTAATCATTGTACACGCAGTTATAAATATCCACAAAATTTAAAATTACATCAACGTGTTGAATGTGGTAAATCACCACAGAATATATGTACTGTTTGCGGAAGAAAATTTCATCATAAAGGCACTTTATTTCGACACATGGTTCTTGTACATAAATTGATTCGAAAATAATTTTATTTTTAATAAATATGATAAATGGTTCAATATATTATTACGATTAAGAGTTGATTTGTCAGAAATGCTTTCACCAGGACATTTCCCATTAATTTAACATTACCTACTAGTTAGTAGAAAAATTTCGAGATTAAATTAGCTATGTGTATGAAAAATTATCGTATATATTAAACAATAAGTTACAACAATTGGAATTCGTTTTAAGTGTCCTGTTAACCTTATTAACTTCTGATATTTAATTTTGAGAATTTCTCAATTAGATATAACTTATAACTGAAAAATGACCAACAAATCGAAAAAGTTTAGCCTTTAAAAATCCGTTTAGCTGTTATCTCTATTAGCCGTGTTGTCAGCTAACAATTTTTGGATATATTTTAAAGATATGCCTTGACATTTACCGAAATTTCTGAATAAATTATTTCTATTGAAAATCTTAGTATTATTAGACTAATTTAAATCATGACTGATTTCATAATTTTTTCAACCAAATATTCAATAATTTTAATTGCTACAAAAATTATCTGTTAGTATTTATTGTATTTATTATTCGCGTAAACTTATTTATGTTTTTAGGTAAACTATATTTAGATACGAGCTATTATTTCGTAATAATCTCCAGGCAGCTTGGTAAAATCATATTTATTTGATTCCAGACTATCTATCGCCGATATTTTAAAAGACTGTTACTCAAACTGTCAGCGAGCTCTCTCTAAGTCCTTTAAGTATTATTTTTATTTATTTTTTTTTTTAAACAATAAATCTTGAATCATTTTGTTAAGCATAAAATAAGATTAATCATTTGTATATGAGGGTATTCGTTAACCGTGTTTTTATGCAATTCTTAAAACTTAAGACAAAGAGAATAACTAATATTCTTAAAAAAATTTTGTGTTCACTTTTAAGAAATATACCGATTTATTTATTGTATTAATTATTTTTATACACGCTATATTTTTACATTAAAAAATACATATATAGTATGTTGAAATTTATCATTGCTCATTATTTATTCACCATATTTTCTGAATTAAATTTCATAACCAATATATACTTACTTTAATGATGGAATCCTAAAATGTAGTACTTTTTGTAGGTTCAATAAGATTTTACTGTGATCGTTGTAATCGCAGTTATAAACATCGTCGAAGTTTATCATTACATCAGCGTGTTGAATGTGGAAAATCTCCATCATTAGCTTGTGCATATTGTGAACGAAAATTCTACCATAAAGGCAATTTACAAACGCATTTTGGTGTTATGCATAAAAAAATACTCTAAATTTTTTGTTTGATATTTTTTGGGAGGTCCATCCATTGTACTCTGAATCTCTTGTCGATATAAACTGTTGAAATTTTATTTTTGATCATTGTGCGGCTTTTATTTATTGTTACTTAAAAATTTTTCTGGTAACCTAAAAAAAGTTATTAAAATTAAATTAAACAATATCTAGAACTTATAAATGTTTCTACACATTAAAATATTTTTTTGTAATTTTTTTGGACCTAATTTTTAAATAAAATGTGATTTTTTTGTGATAATTTTTGTATATTTTATAAAATATATATGTTGAAATTAATAATTTTTTATTATTTATATAAATATTAGATTTGTGTAGTTTGAATGCAGCCGTTTTTAAATTTAATTAGTTGGATTAGAATTACACTAATATTAAATTCAAAAATAGCACATGTTTATGTATGAAATTGTGCTTTGCATAATATTCAATTGTGATCAACGTTGCGTTAGTGTAATTTTACTTCATCAGGCTTGTTTTTTTTTTGAATAATTCAAACAAATCTGTTTCAGGATCGTAAGGTAATTACAAAATTTTGAAAATATTCTATGGATAGGTACTTTAATTGCATATCCATATTATTTTTTTACTAGTACTAACTCTCAAATGATATATAAAATTGATCAGTGGTATGACCAAAATGCATCTCTCTTTAAACGTATTATTCAAATTCTCAAAAATGTAAAGTTCACTGGAGATCAAGTTTGATAAAGGCATTGTTAGTATATATTTATCACTAGAACAGAGTAAGATAATACGCAAGACCGGGCGGACTCAAACGTTTGGCGCTTTGTTCTATTATTTTTAGAGCGATGTATGGAAAAGTGTGTATAAACGATTTTACATCCTTGGTAGTAAATAAAAAAAAAGGGATATGTTATTAGAGGCATTGTGTTTTAGCTTCGAATATTTCAAACCATCAAACAAATTTTATCATATTCATTAAATTTTATTTATTTACTTTTTTTTTGTTCAAAGTATAATATTTAAAAAAAAAAAAAAAATTTATATTGAAATTGTATTTTTGTTTTGTTTTACTTTTAAGGACTAAGTCACTAATTTTCTATATAACGTTAAATACCGAGAGTCAAAAAAGTCACAAACCTTGTTAAAAATAACCATATAATTATGAATATTTTTTATTTGAAATACTAAAATTTGAAAACTTTTTCTAGATACTTCCAAATTTTATTGTAACCGTTGTAATCGCAGCTATAAATATCGCCATAATTTACTCTTACATCAACGTGTCAAGTGTGGAAAAGAACCAACTTTTTTCTGTACATATTGCGAACGAAAATTTTACCAGAAAGGAAATTTACAAACGCACCTTGGTCTGATACACAAAGTAGTGCCTAATTTACGATGAAAAAAACATGAAATTTATGCAGAAGAAATTTTATGGGAAATAAGTATTTTATTCTGCAGTTATTGCTTTTCTAGAGCACAGAAAATTAGAAATTGAAATAGGATAGTTGATTAAATTTTCACTTATCACTTCATTAAAGTTTCTTCAATTCATAAACATGGATTTCAATAAAAATCATGAAAAACAAGGAAAATATGGACATTCAATACTCTGTATTAAATAAAGAGAAAGATATGAATTGTTTATCGTCAATGCGTGGTATCGCCATGAAAATTATTAGTCAAAACTACTCTTTTATTTTTGTGAAAATAGCTTTGTTTTTTATTGCTTTAATCAATCTGTGAACTGTTTTTGAAAATATAATTAACTTATCTATAAAAAGTGTAAATATAATATTATTAAAAGTATTAAAAAAATTTTCTTATAAATTTTGCTTTAAATATTTTTTTGTAATTATGGTTTTTAAGAGTATAAGCAGGCTTCAACGTTTCAAACATAGGGTTCATGTTCAATCTTTGTTTATCATTTGTGTTTTGGTGATATGCCAAGGGAAATGTAATCCGTAGTTAAATGTTGTTGGGTTAATTAAAATGAGAATGGACGAATATCTTTACTAATAATTGTATAATTGTTCCTATTTTAGGAGAAAATTCATTATTACTGGCTTCGGCCATTGCGAACACAATCAGATAAATATCGAAATGTGTTATTGAACGAAACTCCTGTCACTATTCCTAAAATAGGAAAATTATTTTTTAATATATGTGTATATTAATTATTTCTAACTTATAGAATTCTAAAAAGTAAAGCTCAATAAAATTTCAATTTAATCAAAATATATTTATAAACTGGTGAATAACTATTAAGTGATAATAAGCTCCATATTTGTCAGTACCTACCTAATAATCCAACATTTTGTAATTGGTTTAAAGCTAAAAAAATGTGTGATATAGTAGAAAAAGCGATACGTTCAATGTTTTTTTATTTTTTTATTTAAATTACCATTTTAAACAATGTTTTTTCCGTTTTCAATTTCAATCGTAAAATTTACATATTTTTTGTAGGTATGCGCAGATATTATTGTAATCGATGTAATCGCAGTTATAAACACCGTCAAAGTTTATCATTACATCAACGTGTTGAATGCGGAAAAGATCCATCATTTGTTTGTTCATATTGTGATCGAAAATTTTTTCAGAAAGGCAATTTATTAACACATTTGGCTCTTAAACATAAAATTGTCCAATGATTTTTATTTTATTTTGTTCTAATTTAGAGACACAAAGCTTTCTGAAACCAATTCAAGAATTATGCTTTTTTTTCTACGCAAAGTGTTATCATATTATAAACATTTAAGTAAATTTCTATAAATTTTTTTAGATCCGAATAAATTTTACTGTGAAAATTGTAATCGCAGTTATAAATATCGTCAAAGTTTAAAATTGCATCAACGCATTGAATGTGGAAAGCTTCCAAACCAAATGTGCACATACTGTAATCGTAAATTTTATCATAAAAGCAGTTTACAATCGCATCTATTTCTTGTCCATAAACAATATCATAAAATGTAATCGATAATTTATAAAATATGTTCGTAAAATACTCAAACTATGTGAAACAACTTTTATAGGATGCGCTCAATGCAATCTAGTCTTGCTGTGTAACGCCTGTACAGGATGGCCTATTTTGAAATGACTCGAATTAAAACGATTATCTATTTATTATTTCAGTCTAAAATCTACTTATAAAAATTAAATAAAAATCCAATACCTAGTTTATATATTATATTAAAGTTGTTTCACGTAGTTGTTTATCTAGTTAGATTCATAACGAGAATATCGCGCGTGAGTACGCTCACACAAATTTTGTTTTGATACTTATATACAAATTATTATACTCTTTTTATGACATGATTTTTCATTCATTTGATTATTTGTACACAAAAATAAGTGTATTTTTTGAGGCTCACATGCAGTAAAATTAATTGCATTAAAATGTATATTTATGGATTTAAAAAAGGCATTATAGTTTGCTTTTTATATTATGTCGTATGTTTTTACTAACAAATTTTTTTTTTGATGCATGGTTGTCCTTTTAAAATACACTTCCTTCTTTATACACAACACTTTAAAGTTAAAGGTTATACAAAAGAATCGCGTATCAAAATAAAAATCAAATCAAAATTAGCGTATTAAGCTTTTTTATTTTTATCTCAAAAAATCAAATCCAAATATATAAAATGGATTTGTGTTTACGTACGTCAACGATTTCTTTCGGCGATTTTTCGAAAAAACATCGATAATTAATAATTCATTTTCTTTAAGAAAATTATTTTATTTACGTGCCATTTTCTCCACATTTTTTTAAAGTATTTTGTCATTATTTAAGTGTATTAAATTTGAAAATAAATTTTTTTATAAGTAATTAATTATATAGTAGATTTTACTGAGAGAGCTAGCCGTATGGGTGTGACATTTGTTCCCTCTTTCCTAAAAAGAAAATCTATATAGAAAATAGTTTTTATTTTTTTAATTTATTAATTAGTATTATAATTTTTTTTTTATTAATATTTTATGAATTTTTTTAATTAATATTTTAATTTTACATACATTTTTTTTTAGGTCCAATTAAATTTTACTGTAATAATTGTAATCGTAGTTATAAATATCAAAAAAGTTTAAGATTGCATCAACGTGTTGAGTGTGGAAAGCTTCCAAACCAAATTTGTACATACTGTCATCGTAAATTTTATCATAAAAGCAGTTTACAATCGCATCTTTTACTAGTGCATAAACAAGTTTTAAAGTTGTAATAATATACCTAGATTTAATGCTAGATTTTTTTTTATTAAACTATGTAAAATAATTTACGATACCTAAAGTGGCGTACACACGTGCAACATTCGCGTGTAACGTAACACCGTTACGATACTTTGACGCGTAACAGCAACCTTTGTGTAATATCGTCGTGTTACAAAAGTTGATACGCGACGATGTTACATCGTGTCTCACAAATTTTTGGTAAATTTGAACCGCATCAAAATATGTTGCTAGATGGGGTTACGGATAATGTTGTGGAATCAATAACGCAACATTTTATTTTAATTGTATTTAAATATTTCAATATGGACTGGAATAAACAAAATACAATACAATTTATTGAAGTTTATCAACAAATACTTGAAGTGAAGGTACTCTGTTTGGAAAACAGACGTAACATTTAACAGTAAATATTTACGATGCAGTGTTACGTAACGAACGAATGTTACACGTGTGTACGCTATTTAAGGATGATCAAAAATTATTAGTTTTTCAGAATAAGCTGTCTTATTAGGAGGAAAGTTCACTTTTCTACTTTAAATCCTCCCGATCGTGCTAAAAAGATTTCAAACTTTTATTCTACAAATATTGATTCTCTTTTGGGTGCTGTTTTGGTAACCAAACAAAGCTTTCATATATACATGCAATTCTCCACGGTATACATATAGAAAAAGAAAATTCTTTAAATAATAATTTATGCACCATTTCCTTCAAATCAATTTAAATAATTTTATTATTATTTTAAATCGTTTCAATTGAAAATAAATATTTGTGTTGCAAAGTTTGTTACAACGTTAATTTGGAAAGTGGTGGTTGGTTGCTTTGAGTGTACTTTGAATTTTATATGCTGCTTTAAATTATTATTTGAATAAATTAAATTTCCACGTTTTTTTTTTTTTTTTAAATTTTATTATTTATTTTTTTGGGAAGAATTATTATTTTATTATTTATTTATTTATATTCAATAATTATAAATCTTTATTTTATTATTTATTTTCAAGAATTATAAATCTTTATTTTTTAGATCCATATACATTTTATTGTGAAAATTGTAATCGCAGTTATAAACACCGTCGAATTTTAAAATTACACCAACGTGTTGAATGTGGAAAACAACCAAAACATATTTGTCAATATTGTAATCGTAAATATTTCCTAAAAGGAACTTTACACTCACATATTATAATTGAACATAATCACTTCCAAAAATTGTAACCAAGTGAAAATATTGTTTAAGTTTATAAAATGAAAACAAAAGGATGTTTTTCAAAACTATTTAAACCGATTTTTATAAAATTATATATTTTCGATTCAAATAAGGCGCTCTAATTAAAGACTTTGCTTAATATTTTGATAAGATTTTAACAATTAACCATAACAATTGTGGACTCCAATAGTTGCCTTCCTGATTTTTTTTAATGAATAATAAAAAAAAGTGTAATGTCACGAGTAACTTTATTTTAAGGTTTGATCAACAATTTTTTCGACTACAAAAAATCTGTGGGTCGAAAAAGTTTCGATTGTTCGTTTTATCTCGTGCGACTTTATATCATAAAATTATTAAAAAATCAAAAGGTGTGTAGTGTATTATTGGAAATAGTCAATATCCTGTTAAAATCGAATGCCTTTTTTGACTTTGGATTAGAGAGTGATTTATAATGGTATGAAAACAAAAACAAATCTGCACTCTCTAAATCTGAAACAGTGGAAATCACTGAAAAATAGTGTATATACGCTATTTCGCAGCTTTAATTTGATCACTTTATAGCTGTCAAACAGTGAATAGTCCCTATTTTAGATTAAGTGAGTGTGCAGTGACTAAATCAACCAGAGTTTATCAAACTATTTTTTCCATACTGATAATATTTTTATTCTGTTTTGTTATATTTGAAAGATTTAATGTATTATATTTTCTAAAAAGTTGAATGAATATATTTTATTATTTTATTTCAAGACATGTTTGTTTTCGTAAACTCATTCCAATTCAAGTCGGTTTTGACTTTCATTCAAAAAACTATCCTACAATCTAAACATTCAAAAAGCTAAAATTATTTAACTGGCACCGAGGGCCGAGGGATGCGTCTATAGTTATACAATCGAAAGGATATAAGTTTATTTAGTATTCGTGAAATAAAATTATGTGTTAAGGATTATTCTTTTTAAGATTTTAAAATTTCAAAATTTGTTTCAATTACAGAAAATACGTAATAAATTTCAAATAATTTTTTTTTACCTTTAAACTTGTTATAAATTATTTTCATTATCATGAAAATCAACTGGTCTATATTCAGTATAAATTGGTGAAACCAATTTTCGTTAATAGTGTACTACAACAAAAAATTATCTTCCGTCTGTACTTATTCATCCGTCTGTAATATACAGCGTAATTTATGCATTAGGCAATGATCCCATCCTAAAAAAAACATTTGATCGGTTAAAGGATAAATTTTATTTGAAAATATAGTATTTAGATACTAGAAATAAATGTTGTAACACTTTTTTCCCCAAAGCTCTTTAGTAATCTTATTAAAACATTTGATTGGTATTGCTATACCATATTTTTTTTTCATAAAAGTATTTATTTAATATCTCAATTGTTTAAGGAAGTACGAGCGCCATGCGGTGTGGGGATAGGTATCGACTCTAGCGCGGTAAGGGGA
Organism: Chrysopa pallens; assembly: GCA_020423425.1. Lineage (NCBI taxonomy): Eukaryota > Metazoa > Arthropoda > Insecta > Neuroptera > Chrysopidae > Chrysopa > Chrysopa pallens. The sequence continues at coordinate 64,402,101 of CM035594.1, forward strand.
ACGCAGTAACCATATGATTTTTTTCAATATATAGATATACATTTAACATTGGCTAGTGGCGGCATTTATTTTTCTTTTAATTAATACACTTTAATTAGTCGGGCAAGTGTAAATATTTTTGAATTAAATTTATCACTAATATATTTACTTTCATCCATAAGTTTTTTAAAAATATTCACCGACAGTTTTACGAGAAAAATACAGAAATGTATCAATGTTTGAAGGTTACCCCATAAGACCAATGTTAAATTGCTCAACTTTAAAGTTAATTATTTATTTAAATGATCGGGCAATCTCCTTCAAATTTTTGGAATTTGTTTAGACATATTTAAACTTTGTATTAAAAAAAAAATCAAGCCTTTTATCAAAAGTTGCCTTGGTGCTCGTACTTCCTTAAACGTTGATAAGATGGTTTCAAATCAATTAAATTTTTATGTATAAATGTACCAATTAAGTGTTAATACTGTCTTTTCAAATAAGGTTTATTCTTTAATGGATCAGAGATTTTTTTAAATAAGGAGTTTCAATTCAAATTTTATGTAAATTAAATTTTTATATCGGAAACTCATTGATTTTAGTATGATGGTATTTGTGTATAAAAGTTTAATAAATAATTTATGTATGTAAAATCAAACATATAAATAAATAAAATACCTAATAATATAATTAATTTGTATTTTTCAGATAATGTACAAAATAAAACATCGGCACAATTTAATTGTCAACTATGTGGTAGATCATATAAATATTATCAAAGTTTAAAATTACATCAACGTGTTGAATGTGGAAAACCTCGTACACAAAAGTGTAATTTTTGTGGAAGAGATTTTCATCATAAAGCAACATTATATCGGCATTTGTTATTTGTACATTCATTAAATAAAATTATGAAGGATGAACATAATACAACATTTCCATAAAAATGTTAAAAAAGGTTTTTTTAAATAATTATTATTATTATTTATTTATTTTTTAAATTAAAACTTTTGGTTCGAAATATTTACCAAATTCAGATAGTTCATAATAAATATAAACTCGGGTTACATTGGAATATTTTCGTTTAACCACTATTTGATTGTAAAAATTCATCTTTTTTTAAATTTTCCTCGAATTAATTAAAATTAATAAATTTAAATGGACTTCAATAAAAATTAAATACTATCCTTATGCTGATTATGATAACTAACTATTCGAAATATTACTAATGAATTATTCTATTATATCACAATTATGAATTATCGGAATTTTATAACATATTCGTTAATTTTTTTTCTGTTTCAGGAGTAATTTTTATTTAATAAAATAAACCAAATGTTTGAGAGAAGCATTTTTAAGAATTCATTTGGTAATTGTTATGTCAATAAGAAAGGTAGAATTGTTATATATTTTTTTGAATAAATTAATTTTTATATTAACAACTTGTTATTTTTTTATTTTTAACTGCTACAACATAAATTTATACAAATTTATTTAGTTATAAAATATTAAATTATAAAAATTTAGATTTTTGTTTTTTGAACTTTGAGCATAGCATAAATTACACAGGAAATTTATGTTAGAGATTCAATTTCAAAATTTGATATTTAATATGCGGATTTAATTCGAGTCACCAGTACAATTTTTAATGTTGAAAAAGTTTTGAAAAACTGTACATGAATACAATCAGTTATATCGAATTCTACAAGGTTTTTTTTTTTAAACTTTCTAAATCTGTTTAGAATATTTTGAAAAATCAGCAAAATATTTTTGTCCAAAACTGATAAAACATATTTGACCCAAAAATAACAAAATACGAGCCTTTTCAACGATTGGTTGCTTAGTTTTTGAGATATTTCCTTAAATAATTCGGACAACGATATCTTGATTCTATTTTCAGTGAGTCTAGTCCTAGTAAATAAAATATATATTACTTAAGTCATATTATTTTTAATGCTTCTTTTATAAAGTTATACTCATTAATGGGTTGATTATAACATGGTTAAGAATAAAGTGGCTTGGTTTCGCATAAATATCCATTTAATGGTTAAATAGACAAGTTATTTTTATTTTTATTTGGGGTTTGTAGTAAAAATCATTAGATTGTTATTGTAATAAGTATAGCATTGTATTAATTTCTTTAAATAAACTTTATTTTTTTAGGATATAAAAAACTATTCCCATGTCCCCAATTTAAAACGTTCATATAGTCATGCACGGAGTTTATCGGTACATCTTCGTGATCAATGTGGTCAAGAACCAAAATACATTTGTCATCTGTGTTCCTATAAAAGTTGGCATCGAAGTAATTTATATGCACATGTCCGATTGAAACACGCATATTGTCTTTAAAAACAAATACGATGCTGAAGTAATTTATATGCACATGTCCGATTGAAACACGCATATTGTCTTTAAAAACAAATACGATGCTGCTGCATGTCACCGCTGTAATTGAAAGTTAATAAAAATTATTTAAAAGTCATTATTTTAAATTTAATTCATTTTTTTTTTAAAATAAATTTTCTATTCATTTTTTTCAATAAATTTTTATTCGTATCTTGTTGCTGTTTAGAATATAATCTTGCAAAGTGTAATAGCCTGAATGTAATTGGTAGCTTATTAAGCATATTCGATACCTTCGTCAAGTCACCTGAGTAAAGTAAAGTATTTGAAATTGAATTTAAGTACATATTTTCAAAATTATGTATTTTCTAGGTGCTGAAAAATTAAATTAGGTGATCAAAATCTTTCGTTAAAATATTGAGACATTTTTATGCAGAACTGCTGTGATAGACTCACAGCAGAACCATTTTGCATTAAAAACTGAAATAATATAATGCTAGTACTAGTATGAGGTACTTTCATGCTTCAATAAGTCAATTTAATCAAAATTACAAAAAAAAAAAAAACCCGTGAAACGAATCACTGCTGAAAAAAGTGTCAACTGACATGTTGCACAATAATCAACTTGATTCTTAATAATCTTTATTAAATTGATTAGACACACTATTAAATTAGCGAGCGGGATAAAAATTTCTGCTGAGTAGCCATGCAATCTCCATCTGAGGCAATCGTATTCAACTGACAGTTATTCCACCTGTTAATATCCTGTTTCCTATTGTTTTTATTTACTACATATAAATATATTTTATTATTTCTCCACCCTGTTATTAGTCCACCTTGGGTGCGCCTGCAGAACCGTCATTCGATTATCAACTTCATATAAAATCGAAAATTGATCGGCCTGAAATCACCATGAAAAATGCAATATATCATTGCAGTTTTCATAATTGCTTTGTCAGCCTGATTTCAGGGTAGCAGTGCATCTTAATGACTCAATTTTGAGCAGCTAAAAAGCAACTAATTTTGAACATATTTAATTATTTTAATTTTGAATAATTCTCTCTGCTAGGTTGACGGGTGTATATACGATTGCGCGGGCGGATTCGTTTAAGTTTATCCGAAGCTATAGGACATTCGTGTTTGATGTAGTAAACAATACCATTGATTATCTTTATTGAAGCGGTTTCCTTTCTTGTCAATAGAATATCGTTAATACAGTCTGTGTTTCAAAACAGGATGGTGGTACTGAGCAGTAAGGTATGATGTCAACAATATTGTATAATGTAAAGAAAATATCATATTTGATGCCATTATACTTAACTGCCCAGTAAAACCATCAGGATTTCGAAACACAGATTATATCTACAGTGAAGAATATTCCTGCTTATGCAAGCTTTTAATATTATAAGCCAAATTATTTGTCATATTCTATTCACAAAAGGAATATTCAGACGGTAAATTTGAAATAAAAAATATACGGTATAGAAACGAATTGATATAAAATACGTTCCTTGTATTTCAGGTAATAGAAATCGGAGTGGACAATTTTTGTGTCCACGATGTGGTCGTGTTTATAGACATGAACGTACTTTACGCGTACATTTACGTGATCAGTGTGGACAAGAACCAAAGTACGTTTGTCATATATGTCAACAATATCGAGCAAGTCATCGAAGTAATTTGTATGCTCATATACGTAAAACGCATCCTTTTATGTTATAAAAAGTTTCTTAATAAAATATTGTAAATAAATATTAATATGTTTTAATTTCCTGTTTTTCAATATTGTAATTTTTTTCATTTATTTACATTTGCATTCACATCAGAGCAATTGTTTTTTTTATTATTATATCGAAGCTATTAATAAGATTTTAGGAGATTTTTGAACCACTTATTAGTAAATTATAATAGTCTTAGAAATTTTAGCTGTAATATAAATAAAACTTACATTCAATACAATTTTAAAAATACGTTCATCGAATTTTGTACTTTAATCATATGATCCCCTGAGAGCACAGAAATTCGAGGTAACATATGAACACATATGCTCGAGGGGGGTAAAGCGGTCAAAAATATTTGTTCCTACCTACATAATATAAATTTATGGGTGATATAATTTTATTTATTGTCAATAAATGGAATTAAACAGTTTTGAACATGAGTTATTCAAATGGTACAGGACGCATATATATATTTGTCTGGGTGACGACCGACTAAAAATCAATAAATCGTCAAATACACGTACAGTTTGTGTTAATGGTTTATTCATATGCAAGCAAATTCATTTTTATGAAGTTTGAAATTCGTTAGGTTACTCGATTTTTATGCTATTTTCGATTTAAATCATAATTAAGGGTATTAAAAATTTAATGATTCTTAAAATTTTTTTCTTTATACTACGGTTGTATCTCTTTTCGTCTTGAGGTAACTTAAAATTTGTAATTGCAATTATTTTGTTTTGCTACATTCTTAGTAAAATAAAAGTAAGACATTAAAAATTTATAAAATATATTTTACTTTAATTCATTTATACAGTTTAATTTTGGGTCTAAGCGTGTATTCTACTGATTAAATAAGACTAATTTTAAAGACTGAAAAAAGTTAAGAATGTTTTTCGCTAATATCTGAAAGGTAAAACGAAGACTTTCATTGTAAGTATTTAAAATATATAAAAAACCAGTAATGGCAAATAATAATATTTAATTTGTTTCAGGTATAATATATAAGAATTGATGCTTGATGGTAGTTGAAGGTTTACAGCTGTTTAGACCACAAAGTACATGCAAAAAATGTTTTTGCGCCATGAAAATAATTAAATCGTCGTAACAACCATTTAAAACATAAATTTTTATGCCTTTATAGTAGTTTTGTTACTTTTACACATGCAAAAATTCAAATGTAGATGTAATTTTTTGTTATTTTGTTTTTTTATATAAAAATTAATTTTTGTTTGTACACAAAAAAATAAATAAATTGTTGACTGTTAATAAAATAATTTTCAGGTGGTAGCGGGAGTAAACGGTGTGTGTGTCCACAATGTGGACGATCATATAGTCATGAACGTACATTACGTGTGCACCTGCGTGATCAATGTGGACAAGAGCCAAAATATGCATGCTATCAATGCCCATATCGTAGTAGACAACGAAGTAATTTGTATTCACATATACGTACCAAACACGATTATGAATATCAATCGCCAACATTATTTAGTCATTCAACAACATTTCGTAGCTTATGGATGAGTTCTGATGATGAAAATAGTACTCATGTTAATGATTACATTTATTAAAAAATTAAATATATTACGGGTAATTTTTGTAAATCAATATTCAAAAATTATTTACCTGTTATAAAAAAGAAAACTGTTATCGATAGTTATTTCATTAAATGTTGATCCCTTATGTAAGAAAAATTTATTTTTCAAACATTGCTTATCAGACTTGTCAAGCTTTATTGTATCAATTTTAAAGATTACAGAAATTACTCATAATTGCAATATTTTCGAATTTAAAGAAATCATTTAGAAAATAATATTATCGAATTTTAAATTATTTGCTAAAATTAGTTATAATATTTAATATTAAGTTCTTGACAAAAGAAAATTCTAGTCGCATTAATTATTTAAGACTTGTGATGACCAAAAATACAGTAATGTACAAACTATGCTTATAATTTTATTTATTTATTTATTTATTTTTAAATTAGGTTTTGTGTTAAAATATTGGCTATAATCTTAATTATAAGGAAAACTAAAAATTAAATATACACCAAAAAAATCATTTTATATATATTAATTTCAATTTCAAATCGATTATATTGTGAAATAAGAAAGTTTCAAAGTTGGTACATAAATTCAAAAATAAATAAATTATTAGGTATTTTTCTGTTTCATATCAGTGAGAATTTTTGTTCACCTTAGGGTAAATTTATTTACAATTAATAAATAAATGTTAATTAGAAAAATTACTCTCTTGAAAATTTCGCTTTTTTTTCGTTAAAAATTGCATAATTAATATTACGTTATGTGTTCAAGGTAGTATTTTTATATTCATATTTTAATATTATGCAAAATTTTTCAAAATGTAATGCATATTTGTATGTTTATTACAGTTACTTAACAGTAAAGTTTTGTTTACTTCGTTCAGTATTGGTTACCCTAAGGAGATAAAAAAAATTATTTCACCACATCCTACTGCTTGGTAGACACAAAAAGGACCCAAAATTAAACCAACCTTTATCTATATGAGCTGAAAATAGAAAAATTTATTTTAGTTCTTGGAAGTAAAACAAAATATTGCATCCATCAACTAACGTGACTTGATTAGTTAGTATAAAATTTAGTTTTAATGAATATATCAGAGTGTTCAGTAATTACAAATAATCAAATACACAACTTAGAAGTTTAATTATGTCCCATAGTTTTTAATATTAAGTATTATGCTCTGTAAGTCGTATATGATATGATATGTTTTTTTTCTACAAGCATATAACATACATATTATATACGTACTGTTTACAAAACAAAATTATTCTTAACATTGAATTCGTTTGGGACATAATTTAATTTTCATGCTGTATAATAACTAAAGCCAAATAATATTTCGATTTTTTTCCCAATTTCCTAGATCAAATTATTTTGTATTTTTATAAATACGTATTTCGACTACAAAGTAGGCATCATCAGTATGAATTAGCTAGTTGTAATGGTTCTCTGAGGAGATGTTACTCATTGCTAATTTGGTGACGGTTTGCACAATGATTGTTTAAACTTGGAGTTTTTGTTTTTGGTGATTGTATAAGAAACCTCAAAAAGCGTCGAAAAGTTCAAAATTTTTTTCTCGCTATTTATGGATTTTCTAGGATAATTACGATCTGAAAAATTCAAAAATAGCATTTATTTTACGATCGGTCGACTAGTTTTTGAGATATTATATTAAATACATCCGCTAAATCGACCTTTAGATCGGTTAAATGCAGATATCTCAAAAACTAAGCATCCGATCGTTAAATAGATATTATTTTTGAAATCTACAGGTCAAAATATACTTATGAACATGGTTTTCTTGAAATTGGGAAAAAATTTTTGCTCCCGATTTGGATGAAATACTTATTCTAGGGTAATTTCACCCCGCAGATTTCAAAAATAATATCTATTTAACGATTGGACTAGTAGTTTCTGAGATATTGCTCTAAATCCGATCCAGAGGCTGATTTATTGGTTGCATTTCATGCAACATCTCAAAAATTAGTCGACCGATCGTTAAATAAATATTATTTTTGAATTTTTTAGACCTAAATTATACAAGAAACCCCATAAACAGCGAACAAAATATTTTGAACTTTTCGTCGGTTTTTGAAGGTTGAATAAACTTAAACCCACAAGGTGTACATTTGAGGCTGAATGAAATCGCTAACTTAATTATTTGGAGTAACTTTGATCTAGGAAATTGGGGAAAAAATCGAAATTTATTCGAAAAATCCTAGAGTTCTCATTAATAATTATATATATAAAAAAAATATTTGCTTGATTTGAAGCAATTGAACATACGATATATAATTTACGATAAGTATTAAACTGAATGCTCTGCAAATACCTTAAATCATTGATCTCATTTCTTACAAAGGATTAAAAATATCCAGATAAGTTATTTAAAAAAAAAAATAAAAAAATACTGTACAGTATTCCTGTTAGAATTTTCGATGTAATAAAAAAAAAATATATATATTCGAAATAAAAATTGAATTTCTAAGTGATAAAAATTGTATTCCTATTTTATGTTTTTTTTTTCTCTTAGTTACAAAATAAAACCGGTGAGACGTTTCTAATTATTTTTGGATTAATTTGTATACAATGATTTTTGAAATAAATTTGAAAATAAGTATATGCATTTTGTTTCAGGCCAAATAGTACAAAAACGTGGACGAATACCAACAACATATTATCATTGTATAAAATGTAATCGTCATTATCGTTATCAAAAGACATTTCTTGCACATGCAAATAGTTGTGGCTTACCACCAAAAGCATGTTCGTTATGCGACTTTAAAACACATTCACGTGGACATATGATTGTTCATTTAAAGGGACATACATTAAGTGAAGACACTGTAGCACAAATTGTTAAAATATTATTTGATGATTTTTTATAATACAAACTAAAATCAAATTTATTAAAATTATTGAAAAATAATAAACTATTTTTTATTTTATTTTTTAATTATTCAAAATTTTTATCAGATCATTTTTTTTAAATAAAACCATTACATATTTACAGGTAAGTATTGATATATAGTAAGTTTTTTCGTACTGTCGGTAGAAATTTGGTTAAAATCGAAAGTTTGCCTTTATATCTATAAAATATTTTCACCATTTTCATACAAAATGAATGCTTTAAAAATATGTGATAAATGTAGATTTCGTGTATCTTTCCGTTCGACAATTTATCAATGTTTTTGCTAAAATTTGTCGCAAGATATCGCATGTAAGAGACGATTGCCTTATTAATAAGGGAGTAACAACAAACCGAAGGGCACAAAAGAATTATAAAATATAGTATTCGCTGGTTTGGTAAATTAATAAATTTTGAATCTTATCGATAAAATGTACACTGATGCCACATGAGGAAATAATTTTACTATTTTGATTTACTTGATAAAATATTTGAAAAAAAAAAACGAACATGTTTTGTGTATTTTTCTTGTCAAACTATCTTTGATAAAATATGTAAAATGTTTAATTAGAAATAAAAACTTTCACTTGATTTCTTTATGGTTGTGTGTCTATAACAAGTAGGAATTTTTGAAACTCTTTTATCAATGTTTTCTAATACTTTTTTTGTTGTTGAAAATTTTGTTGTTTTTAAAATAATGACTTTATTTTAATGATTTTCATTTTTCATTTCTAGGTGTATTAAAACTTAAACAACCAATTTCATCGTATTTGTATACTCAACCAATGCAAAAATTGAAAAAGCCACAACTACATGAACGATTTATGTGTAAATATTGTAAGAAAATTTTTAAACAACCATGGAAATTAACATCACATTATAAATATGCATGTAATCCTGAGGAAATATCGAAACGTGAACAAGAAAGGAATAATTTACAACAGATTCGTGTTAAAAAATTTTTTTAATCTAATTTTTTTTTTTTTTTTTAATTTGTTTTTCCTTATTTTTATATATCTTTTTGTTAAGAATAAAATCTGAATATTATAAGACAATCTTTTTTTGTGTTTTTATTTTTTACTGGTTTATGGAATTTCAATCGAGTGATCAAATAGTTTTTTATGAAATGTAAATATAATTTCTTTTCTTTATATTACCAAGGACTTAAATCGAAATTTTTATTGTTTATTCACATCCAAATGAACACAGCGATTACATGAATCAGTAAGTTAGCCTTAAAGGGACCTGTTGCAACATCCTTTTAGATATCAGTCAATAGCGGAGTTATTTCTATTTTGGACAAAATGTTCAGGTGATAGCAAATAGTCTTTTGAATTTTGGAACTAAAGTTATACGTGAGTCCAAGTAAGACCTTAAGGGGAATTCAAATATAATAAAAATCTTTGAATTTTTGTGTCCAAATAACTCCAAAAAATTATTATCCAAATTTTTTGTAATTTATTTATTTTTACCTTGTAATTTTTATTTCGAGAAAAACTCTTCAAAAAGCCGTCCGTTTTTATTTCAATATTTTGCAAACCAAATTTCAAAACATTTGTATGAGTATTTTTTGAGTTATTTGGGCGTGATAATTGAAAGAAATACAGTGCATATTAAATGTAATTTAAGTTAGAAGAACACTCTTTTTTGTCACCAGTGGATAATCGCCCTTAACCATATTTAATTTTCTTGGCATTGTTAACTTATATTTTTACTTTGAATGATAAATCAATTTAGTTTTATAGAAAATGAAAATTTAAATAGTTTTCAATTCATTTCTACAGTCTAAGCCACTCAATTTAAAACGAACCACCAGTTAGCGCGAACTTTTACGAGAATTGAAGAATATTTTTCCCAATATAAATCAAATGTACAAAGAAAAAAAAACCATTAACCATTCATCGGTTGGGGTGTAGTGCTGTTTATTAGTTTAGAAGTCCGACTGAACTAGTTTCTAAACACTTTTGTAAATAACGGCCTTTGATTTAAGTCCTTGCTATAAAAATAAGATTCTATTTATTTTCCTTTTTTTTTTTTTAATTTTATTTTTGGGTATACGGTTTCTTTTTATGATTTAATTGATTTTTATTTGAATTGTTTTGTTTTGTTTTTGCATTATGAATTACCACGATTGTTTCACTAAATTGTTTCAGGCGTTGTCATCGATGGTGATGACGGTGAAGAACGTTTTAATTGTAACATGTGTGGTAAAAGTTATAAACGTTTAGGCAGTTTAAAATATCATCAAAAATACGATTGTGGCAATTATTACAATGATTGTGATCAATGCGGACGTAATTATAAGTATATACGTGATTTACGTCATCATAAGAAATACGAATGTGGACAAGGACGTGAATGGCGTTGTCCTAGATGTTTAAAACAATTAATGCGTAAATCATGGAAACGGCATGTTATGAGATGTGTACAGTTACGCATTGAATCAGTACAAGAAGACAATATGGACGATATGAAAATGTTTACTTAAAATAAAAAGTTGTTTTTCTTTAATATATTTATATAAATTTTTTATTATAATGCAATCAAATAAGAGACCTTTACTTCTGAGTGTGAAATATCAAGCTCGAAAAATAAACAAAATGCTCAAATGTTGCAAATATTTATACTTTTGAGGCAAATCGTGTTCGAAAACTGACTACGAGTTCTTCATAATTTTTTTTAGTTCAATCCATTAAACGAAATACGTTTTTTAAGAGTCGTTAATATCGTTCTGGGCCCTTTAACTTTCGTATGGAAACAATTTTCTTCATTTTAAAAAATTTTTCATGTAGGTCGTACCCAGGATCAATACATGTATTTAAATTTTGGATCATTCAATCATCGCGTATTAAAGGTTTACGTCTTAAATAAAGAACTATAGGATCGATTACTTAATGTGAAAGCTTGTGTTAAAAAATAACTGAATTAATGTGAAGATTCTTATAATGTAGTTATTGAGCTAATTTAGAATGAAGAATTGGGAGGTCCGAGTGGAAATAAGCAGCTTGTTACTGATTATTCAGAGGTTCAGTTTAATTTTTATCTTATTTGATTATGCAGTTATTATCCTCCAATTGGTGATGGTAAAAATTACAATTTACACAGGAAGATGATTATGAAATATTTTATAGACTTACGGGAATATGGTTTTTTATTTTATGAATAAAACATAAATTTTATATATTTTGTTAAAAAATTTTAAGGATAAATCTAGTTTTTATAAAATATAATTATAGTTTGGTCCAACGAACCTAATAATAATTCAAAATTATGAATTTATTCCATTTGTAGTACCAAAATTGAATTATATATTCTAGTATTGTTTTTGATATACTTTTACTATATATCAGTTTAATAATGGTTATATGAATCGAAACTTGTCAGAAACTAAAAATAAATACAAGTTCAACTTCGACCACTTATTTTATTCGAAATTTTTCGAAATGGTCTAGACATTGGTATGTATGATCCGTGATAGATTTAGTCCAGCGAACTTTTTCAGGATGATAAGCAATTTTCTCACTTTTCTGAATTTTTGAGGAGCAAAAAAAAATTGTTACACTAATCATAATTATGGCACATTAATTTTTCTAGCTCTATGCTTATCATCCTGAAAAAATCCGCTGGACGATCCACGGACTAGTACCTTTTCTTACAAACAAATATTGAAAATAGCAACGGTAAAGACCTTGCTTAAGTCAGACAAGGATTATACGATATACTTTTTACAAATTTTAACACTCGTGGCCCATGTTGTATGGATCAACGTTAGGACTGATTTAAATCTATACAGTAATAATACTGCATGTTCTTGTATCTTGGGATTCCTTGTTTTAGAATTTACTTTTGAGTATTTGAGCAATTCGTTATCAATTTTGAAACATCAAATAGAATAAATTCTGTATGTTTACAGGGTAAATTTATAATTAGAAAGTGTGATTTTGAAAACATTCCATTGTTTATGTTTTTTATTTGCGTAGAATTAAATTTATAATTATGCGCATGCTTTGTTTTTTTAAATTATATTTTCGATATTTGATTTGGTTTTATAATTGATAGTTTTTTATTTTTTTTTTTTTATTTTTTGTTGCAATAAACATAAAAATGCGACCAAAAAAACTGAATTACAAAAATAAGAACACAAATTTTCTTGTTAAAATATTTGTTACAGATTTATATTATCGTGATGATGGTTTTACAGAGAATACAAATGGACGACTGGTTTGTTTACGTTGTGGTCGTACATATAAAAAGTATAAATATTTAAGTTTTCATCAACGTAATGAATGTGGTATTGAACGTAGATTTTCATGTCCAATATGTATGAAAAAATTTAAGCGTAAAGCACATGTTGATTCTCATTTACTTACACATACTAAAGTACAATATAGTAGTTTTGAACATGGTTATAATAATTTTATTTAATTTATATTACTTAATATCTACGGATGTCCATAGGGTTCGATCATGCATAATTAACCTTAAAAAAAAAAAGATACAAATAATTTGTTGTTAATTCTTGAAACCAAATCCAACTCAATCTTTACTTTTTCAAATAGTTTTCTTTTAAATATACAATACATTTTTTTGATTAATTTCAGGTACTTAGGGACTTCTGAACTTTATGACCACCCGTAGATTGTTTCATATACATTCCAAAAAATATTGTGACGTATTTTTATTTACCATTATTTTTTCAATTTAATTAATATATCCTATTAGAGGGGTGGGGTGTAAGTTGCAAGGAATATTGTATAATTTAAATCACAGATATGATTTTATTTGTCGTTAAATATTTCTTAAATATGCTGTTTTAATTTGATTAAAATATTTTTATGCAAAATATATATTTCGATTTGATATTCCTTGCTGCTTTTACCCGACATTTTTGGCAAGAAATACAAAAATTTATAATTAAAATTCTTTAGGTACATTTCATATTAAACTCCCCTTATATAAAATGAGTGTAACTTTTACTTAATATTTTACTATGATTTGAAAATTCCAAAATGCTAAAACCCGTCTTAACAAAAATTTACCGAATATACTTCACAACTTCACAACAATAAAATTGTGACGATCGAAATGTTTCATGCTCATTTACAATTATAAAGTATCTACGTTAGTTTTATCGTGTACAAGTTGTTTACTAGATTTAATTTTATTTATTAAAAAGTATTTTGAAAGATTCAGGTAATCGCGGTTTTTAGTTGTGAAGTATATATGTAATATGTTAAGAATAGTTTTTCTCAAAAAACTGTCTACTAATACAGTTCTATACTAAATCATTTTTGATATCATAGACAAATAAAAAATGTGATCATTTTGTTAAAATCTTATTATCATTTCTCTTACTTTTAAGGTTTAAACATCCATATTGAACTTATGGGATATATTATTAAAAAAGAAAAATTACCTTTAAATACGTTACTTCCAATTTAATTTATTACTGCAATTTTTTTTTTTTGACTAATTTTAAGATTTAATTTAAAATATTTTTGGAAAATTATTGAATAATATATAAAAAAATGTAATTTAAAAATTATAAATAACAAATAAAATATTTATTCAAAATATTATTTTTTTATTATTATTTTTTAATTCTTTTCTTGTAAATGAATTTTTTTCAGTGATCGAAAAGCTTTTATTTATTTTAGTCAATAGGCGAATAGAATTAAGCTTAAAAAAATTTCAAATTAAATGCACTTTTATACTTAGAGCGCATGTAAACTAAACCTGAAAATCACTAAACTCAGTGTGTTATCAAAAAGCGCCTCAAAGCTTTCAAGCGTGTTTTTTTTAACAGCATGATATTTTTTGTTTTTGTGTTTTCAAGTAAGTATAATACCAAACGAATGACTAATAAAATTATAACAAAATTATCTTTTTGTATTGGTTTAATAATAATCATTATTAAATTTCAGATTTCTATCAACCATGGAAAGATAAATTTACAAAACGTCGTCGATCTGCTTTCGATCCACCACCAAAATTATCCGATTGGATGTCTGGATTAGGTTATAGATTTGTGTGTAATCAATGTGGTCGAACGTATAAAAATAAAGGGCATTTACGACGTCATGTACGATATGAGTGTAATAAAGAGCCACAATTTGAGTGCCCATGTTGTCAACGAAAATTTCATCAAAAATCAAATATGCGTTGTCATGTGGGCTTAATACATGGTAAAAAGTTAGAAGAATTCAATTTGAATTTTTAAATTTGACTAAAGAAATGTTTGTACTGAAACCCTAAGGTGCTATTTATAGATATTAACTATAGTTTTTAGGCATTTTTTTCTAATTTTATATGAAATTCGTAAAAGCTTTGACAGTTTTAATTTCGAAAATAAATTTTATAAAACTATCAAATGATTGCCAATTTTGCAAGCGAAACTATTTTAACAATAAATTTCTTAATACTAGAGATCCACGTAAATCAGGTAGAAGAAATTTACCCCGATTAATTGTAGCTAAAGGACAGCATGGTGCCGAAGGCTTTTTCCCACCACAAGGTTTCTAAGATTGACCTGAAGTGATGTAACGTATAATAACTGCTGAATATTTTGTATTCGCGATATTTAATCTCACCAAAAATATGTATTTATCAAAGTGAAATGTACTAATTTTATAGAATAAATTTTTTAATTTTAATTGAAAATTAAATTATTATTTATTTAAATATTTATTTATAATTTTTATTTTTTTTTTGAAGAAAACATTTTCAGTTTGTCTGAATGAAGAAATTTTCTTTCACGTAAGTTAAAATTTCTAAATTATTAATTCAAGAGAGCGTGGGTATACATTCTTTATTTCTAAATACTTCCAATTTATTTTGGTGGGGGCTTTTTTTTTATTTAAATGATGCTTCTTTTTTTTCTCATTTTGTTTGAAATTTTTAATAAAAATTTGAATTATATTATTTGACTTGCGATTTTTTTGTTAACTGATCAATTAATATATTTGTTTCAGGATTAATGTTGAGCTATTTAGCAGCCCCATTGAATTTATCGAAAGTATTATGGTGGAAACGTCATAAATGTCCACAATGTCCAAGATCATATCAGCATATAAAACATTTAAATGCACATTTAAAATATGAATGCGGTAAAGAGCCAAGTTTTAAATGTCAATTTTGTAATCATATGGTCAAACAAAAAAGTAGCTTAATCAGTCATACAAAAAATCATCATAATATTGATTTACGAACATTCACGAAAAGTAAATCGCAACGAAGTATACCGAAACAGGAGAATTATTGACACAATTTTATTTAAATATCTTCAATAAATTAAAAAATCATCGTTCCTATAAAATTCCTACATAAATTTGTTGTTTACATTTTTTGAGATTTTTTTTCATTGGATTGTTAAAACAACTGTTCTGTTGAATTCATTTTAAATTCATAAAGGTTGCCTAAAGTTATACTAAAGGCCGTCAAGGGGTATATAGAAGAATATAGGGGTGGGAATTCTTAGATGAGATCTGCCTGGCTATTTATCAAAATGCTTTAATTTTCATTTTAAGTATATAAAAATTTTTGTTTAATATTAGTATTATTAAACAAATAAAGTAAGAAAAAATATTGTAGTAACGCTACAATTTTGATTATTATAAAAATTTCATTTGTACTAAAATGAATTGAAAAAATTGAAAATGTGGACGAAATTCTTTTAGTGTTTGATTGTAAAACTCTAAAAGTCACCATTACTTTTCAACTGTATACGACTTTTGGAAAACCTTGTGTTGCGGGTCTAAATTTGCGTTTGATCAAAGTAGCAAAAAATTTAATTTCAATGAACATATGGGATGTCTCAAGAACACTTCTCATTTATTATTTCTCCAAATAAATGAAGTGTTCTGGGGATGTCCCATATCTTCCTTGGATTAAAATCTGCGGTAAAGCGACCTTCATTAACTGAAAATTTTTATTTTGGTATTTAATACATACATTGATTTTTCTACTGTGATTGAAATATTAAAAATATCTTTACAATTCACAAGATGGTGCTTAATTTTGGGCGAATTATGAATATTAATACATTCACAATTTTTGAATTTTGTTCTTGAATGAATCCTTTCAAAACTAGTGCTGGAGCAAAGTGAAGGTCGATGCAGGAATATATATACTCTTGCCAGCAAAACTATACGCTCTCTAAGTTTTATTCTGATTTTCAATTTTTGGCAGAGCTTTGTGAATTGTTCATCTGATTTTGATGAAATTTTATGCGTACATGCGTGGTATAGTTTTACATGAGACATTTATCTGAAATCGGAACGGAAAATTGCTGTTAAATGAGAGTCGCCATTATATTAAACAAACATAAATTTTATATATATATATATATATATATATATATATATATATATATATATATATATATATATATATATATATATATATATATATATATATATATTCGTTTAGTTATACTAAAGTCAAATTGCTCTTAATCAATTCTGAATCGGTTCGTGGAAAATGAGAAAATCATTAGAATTTTTTTTTTTTTAATAACAGTACTAAAAATTCTTCGATTCTTTCATTTATATTCGTACTTTATTGTATTAATTTGAGCATGACTTATGAAAAAAATGTTAAGGCAACAATATCGAATTTATGTACATGTGAATGCAATGGAAGTAATATTTTATGAAAGTTTCAAGTATCATTCAAGTAGATGTGACAACACCAAACCATTTTCTTATGTTTGAATATCTAGGGAAAATTGAGAGAACAGAGTTTATTGTATCTAATCAATAATTTCAACAGTATTTAAATTATCATTCATAGAATTTCTTATTTCAACTTGAAATGGTAATCTTAAGTTTAACTCTACATAGTCGAAAAGAATATTATAAAATGTAATAGCCGGCAGTCGGTATTATAGAACAGTAAAACGTATCTCTCATCTATGCTCCTACACAGTTGTTGCTAACCAACCGAAGTTTTAATTTCTTTTTTGTGTATTAAAAGAGTGTGTAACTCAATGCAGCAACCCTCACACAACCTTTTATCCATCATCATCGTCATCAGCAGTAGCAGCATCCAACCGTTTTGGGGTGAACTACTCCCCTTGTACAAAAAAAGTTGAGCTCTCCACTGTATTATATAGCTGACTGGTACCCAGTTTTAGCTCGATCGATCCATTTTATTTCACATGATATATACATATAGGTGGTATACCCTGTTGTCATTTTCATTTGTATAATTTGCTTTTTTAAATGATTGGTTTGTTAATAAAAATTATATCATCATCGAATTGTTTATTATGTATGATGTACTTTCAACGAGTTTAGCTTTAAATTTTTGATGTTTTTTTCTTTCTAATATCAATTATTTTTTGAATGGGTAGTTTTTTTTTCTTGAAAATTTTGACCCCTAGGTTTTGTTAATAATTATTTTTTTTTTATAGAGAAGTTTTATAAATAATTGTAGATGAATTACTTTCATATTTCAGAATTTAGTATTATTTTCGTCTCAGTTACAAATTTACCTCTTTTACAAATTATTCTTATGCTTTAAATCGAAATAAAAAAGAGTCTAAAAATAAGTAAATATTACTAAATTCGTGAAATAATTAGAGATTATTTCATCGCTCAATTCTTTTTTTACTATTTCTACATTTTTTATTATTTATAAGGATACAAAAATGATAAAAGTATACGATTATAATTAATTGAAAACTGATATACGTAAAAAATTTACCTGTTATTAATTGTAATAATTTTTATATAAATTATGAAATGTATTATTAGATTTATAAGAAAAAAAAAAATTAAATAAATATATTATATGATTATACAAAATATATGGTTTTATGCATCTTAGTTTAAAATAAATTTTAACGCTTTTGATAACATTCCAAATTATTTATTAAAAAATTTTAATAATAGTTTTATATAGTTAATTCGATACCTTTTTAGATTAGAAATTTTAAAATAGTTTATTTTTTAATATTTTAGTTTAAAAAAAAGCAATAAAAAAAAGAGAGCGTCTGCAATCCACGATGCTCAGCAACAGTGGTAAAAATGGCTTGTGATATAATTTGAGTCAGTTTAAGCAATAAAAAATATAAATATAGAAAATATCAGTTTTGTTCCACCAAATAGTTTTCGTACAGAAAATTCAAAATACTTTCGTTATTTGGTAATTAGAAAACTTCGTTCCATCAGAAGGAGGGAGGGTTCGTAGAAGGTAAAGGCTACGTTAGGCAACATGAATGACGGGGTCAGTTTTGAAGAGGCTGTAATTGAACCGCGAGGGTTCAATTAAAAAGGGTGTTTTTTAAATTCAGTTTTCTGGTCATTCTAGAGTAAAATCAATTAAAATTTTTGGCTCATGATTATCCTTAGTTACAAATACAAAGAATTTTAAACTAAGATGTAATATATTTAAGGAAAAACAGATGATATATTTAATTTATGGTTTAAGTGATTCATGCACATTGATAATATTTCGAAAAACAAAAGATTTCGAGGGTTAATTATAATTATTTACAAATTTACAAAAAAAGAAAAAAGAGATTTATATACAACTAACATACAGTGTGTTTGTTAAGCTTGAGAAGAGGAATTTAACTTTACAAACAGAAATTTATTCTTCCTGAATAGTCCTGCTTTTTGATCAAATTATATATTTAAAAATATGGTTCATAGACATATTTATTTTCAATTTTATTTTATTTTTTTGTTAAAAAAAGTCATTACCACATGCAAAACGTTGATCAGAGCAGACAAAAATTTGTATACTTTGTAGTTTTTTTTTTTAGAACCACTTTTTGTGAAAAAAATACATTCCTCGTATTTACAAGGCCATCACTGAACTAACTGTATGTTAAAATATTTTATTTCTTTTTTAATTAAAAATTTGTCATTAATATCTATTTTTAAGCAACAATATATTACGTAAAATTATTATCCATTATTCTTTCTAAATAAATTGTGATCTCGTATAAAATTTTGAGGACGGCAAAAAAAAAAAATAAGTGCATATCATTCTTAATTTAATTTAATTTTATTTTTTAGATCAAAAAATATTTTTTAATGAACAAAATCAGGGTTTTGAGATATTTATATTTTATTTACATAATAAAAAGTAAAAAAAAAAAATGTTAAAAAAATCAAAGTAATTTTAAGATTTTTATGTCTGATTTATATCACCTCAGGTTTGACTAATTTTGAATATGTTAAAATTAAAGTTGAATGTGGGGTGTAGTAAATTAATTGGTCATTAATTTTACAAAAACAAAATGTATACGTAATTAATTTTTAAGTTTCAAAATGTATAATTTTATTGATTATAAATTAAATAATAAATTTGTTTATTCAATTAAATGTTTCCAGCAATTTTGTAATTGGAAATATTCAGAAATTCAGAGAATGATCTACGTAAAGAACTGTAAATTCCATTGAAATTATTTTACAAAATAAATTTTATTTATATTCTAAGAGTATTATTATTAAGATTAATTTACTTCTCAATAAATTTTTTGTTTTTGAACTGAAAATTAATTAGTCTGAGGTTATATTTGGGGAAAGCAGTACGGCTTGTGTGACAAAGGAGGTGGGGGCTTTGTGGTCTAAGAAAACATTTCTAGTTCATGCTGTTTTAACTTTTCAACTTTTTATCTTGAATTTGTATTTTACTTTTTTTGTTGGGATAGTTTTTTAAAAATATTTATTGCTTTTATTGAAATTTTTGTATTAAAATTATAAATAGTTTAAAATATCAGTTTATTGCGTGATATAATATTAATCTAGTTCCAAAGACACATAGAGTATTACCTTTTTTGATATTTTTAACCGACTTCAAAACAGTTTTCGATTGTATTTTTTAATGTTTGTTATTTTTGAAACTTCTAGACACTTTTTATAAACGTTTCGTTATATTTGTTTGCTACAGAAATTGTTTAAAAAAAAGAATACTAAACTATATAATTTTGTTCAGAGAAATTTAGATCACTTTATGTAGATCATTCAAAAGGGTGCTATTTTAGAATTTCATTTTTTTATTTTATCAGTATGAAATTGACAACAAATCCAAGTGCATGATTTGGTGGGTAATTATCTGATTTCTTTGTAATATTTTTAATAATTTATATTAATTTTTTTTAATATTTTTATTTTAGATTATACCGAAATTCACAATGAGGGGCTACCATTTTTCTCAACAATATCATGTTCATTGATAATGATGATAATTTTACAAGAAGATATATTGAAAAAAAAAAAAAAAACTCGTATATTTACGCCAAGTTCGTAAATTATGGAAAACAAATCGTGATACTGTATCTCGTTGTCCAGTATGTGAGCAATGTTATGATCACATCACATATATTTAGATTGTAATGTACCCTTCGCATATTCGTGTACAATATGTGGACGTTATTTTAAACGTAAATATCATTTAACACGACATTTGGAATTACATGAATTTTCGAAAAATGACTAAAGAATATTATTATGTGTTCATTAAGTTTTGAAAAATTTGTATTATATTTCATTAAATACAAACAATTAATAATGACAAAAAAAATGTTTAATAATTACCTAACCACTTCGAATCCTAAATCAGATAATTTTCAATAAAGTCTTTTGTTACAGAAAAATATGCAATCATTTGTTAAAAGTCAAATTTAAAAGATTAAATATAAATAAATTTCTTTAAAGAATGTGGTTATAGAACGTTTCGTAATGTTTTTATGGATCTAAATTTATTGAATATTATGCTTTATATTTTGATTCTTGTCAAATTTTTTTAATCCGCTTTTTTATTTCTTGGATAGTTAATTATTTTGGAAAAATCTTCCCCAAATTAACTATATATTTTCAAAGGTGTGGGGTGTATAAGAAATTTTTCCAATTAATAATCAAAATTATTTTCAAATTATTAACGAAAACAACAAATTTTTATGAAAATATTTTATTAAAATTTCCGAAATACATTTTGCAGATTTGAAATTCATGAGTGGCCAATACATGACTGGATTATTTGACTCGGTATTAAATAATTATGGGGCCGATGAACAACTACTTATCACACCTCATCTACATCAATGTCCAAAATGTGGCAAACAATTTAATAAAAAATCAAGTTTAAGTGCGCATGTGTCACGTAACTGTGATAAACCAAAATTTTCATGTTATTTATGTTTAAAAAAGTTTACGCGTGTATTTACATTAAAATTTCATATCAAACAAGTACATGCAATTAATATCAATTTAACTGCATCGAAATATCGTAAAATGTATGGCAATCCTAAAGACTGTTAAGTTTGTTTATCATTTAAATACGTATTACAGCATAATAATGAATATAATTCAAGAATTGAGTTATTTTGTAAAACTTGTCAGTGATTTTGAGTATAAGAAAATACTTATAGAAATATTTTTAATGAATTAATTCATGAATCGAAAGTCCTAACATATTTTAAACTATTTTTATTACTATTTTTATTATATTTATAATATTTCAGATTTTATTATATCTAGGAAAAAATATCAACGTGAGTAAAATAATTTCGATCAAAATTTTATTTTGTAATTTTTATATCTTAAAATTTGGCAATCATTTGAAATGAGTAATAACAGTGAACTATTTTGTAAATTATAATATCCGATGTCTCAAAAGTCTTTTATGATCCCAAAATTAACGAACATTTATTGAATTTAGAATAATAGTAATTAAGTCTGGTCGAAAATTTTGAGTATTGAGGCAGCATGAAAATTTGACGCAGCAAAAATACAAATGATCGAGGGGAGAATTTAAACTTTTTCACAATCATTTGGTCACAATTGATTTTTTTTATATTAAAGAGAATTAACAAAATTCGAGTTTGTGAATTTTTCTGACCAATGGGAGGACATAAAAATATATATATATAGATGAGATTTTGAAAGAATAAAATTTATAATTAAAAGAACATATTTTGATGAAGACATAAGTTATTCTAGTGGTATTAAATACTTAAGAGGTGAGCGGAGAAATTTTGAGATAAATTTTCATTTTGCCTTAAATACTAACAGATAATACAGATTTATAACAGCTCTTAGAAATAGTTTTGGGTACAGGAAGCCTTTTCACGTAAACATTGCTAATTTTTTTTTTGTTTTAATTGTTAAAATTATTTTTCTTCAAATTTTTAGATACAAATTTCTTCAAAGTTTGTGTTATGAGAACTTTGAATAGAAAATTTTGTCGAAATATTTTTATCCATTTTTCCTAGCCTTAAATAATTGATGAAATATTGTTTTGTTGACAATTAATTGTTCCAGAAATTTACTTTTTGAACATTCTAAAACATAATTGAAGTTAAATTTTTGTTTTTTTAAATTCCATGTCTTTATTGAATATTTTTTTATTTAAATTTTTTGTTGTTATTTTATTGTTTTGGGATGTACTAATTTTTTTTTTTTTAGATGTATATAATTATTATATTTTGTACATAACAAATTTTGGCTATTAGATATTTGCAATAAATTGTTGAAAAATAATAAATATTTTAAAATGAAAACTTCCTATCAAATAGAAATACATTAGAATTTTTGTGAATTAGATGTTTTATGTATTTTTGAATATTTGTTTTCTGTTGATTGTTTGAAAAAAATATTCTTTAAAATTTACAATGACTCTTCCCAATAAATTTAATAAATTTGTTAAGAACATTTAAATTGATTCAAACGTTTCATAATAGCAGTTTAAGCAAGCCTTGGCAGGTTTAAGGTAGATAACTGATACTGAATTTTCTATATTTCACCACATGTCAAACAAGACAAAATTCGAAAATTTTTTAAAATAGCAAAATATTTATAGCGTGTAATGGTAAGTTTAATTTTTACGATACGGATCAAATTCATGATTCTATCTTTTGTCGATTTTGATTTCCTGAAACTTACCAATAATATCCTGTTCATTTGCCCATTTCATAAGCCGATCTGGTAGTAATTCTGGCAAGATTTTTCAAGAAAGCAATCACTTTATTTAAATTGATAAAAGAATGAAAAAGTTATAAGAACCAAAGGATAGACAAAATTAGTTGAAAAATTCTGGGTAATTTTTCCATTCTATGTATACTCAGCAACAATAAAATGCAACACACAGTTTTAATCTTTGAATTACATTTTTTTGCGTTCGATGTTTCTGTAAATGTTATATATATATGTAGAAAAATTGGCCAGATGTTAATTTGAACGTTTAACTCCATGGATTTGTTTAATGTGAACGCCCTATTAGAACTATCAACGAATATAAGTTCGATATGAAAGTAGAAAATTCGAAAAAGAAAATCGAAATACCTTTTTCAATTTTCAAATAAACCTGAATATAAAAAATTTAATTTTAAAGAATATTTCTTTTGGACAGTTATCAGTGAATAATTATTGTTGACTATTTATTAAAATAATTTTTTTTTTCTTTAAAAAAGACAAATTTTGTAATAACTACGAAAACATTTTGACCATAGTTTGGTAGCGATTTTCCTCTAGTCAGTCAGTTAAAACACACTATAAAAACCGTATAAACCACAAATGGACGTAATCAAATGTAAAAAAAGCAACAAAGAAAAACTTAATAATTATATGTAAATGTTTTTTTATTTTTATGTACTATTTTTTATTTTCCGGAATATAATTAATGTAAAAAAAAAAAATTTTAAAACTAATTATACCTAAAATGTTTTCAAAAATTTTGATTCAAAATAAAAATAAAAAAAAAATTTGAATAGTTTATTTAAAATGTAAATCCTGATTCTAGTTGATTGCGAAATGCAGGTAAGGAATTTTTCATTTAAGTTTTGCAATTTTCTTTCTTTTAATTTAAAGTACAAATTGTAAATTTTGATATTTTTTTTGTTAATAAAATTTTTGTGTGTTTCAGGTGGTTGGTATTTTGATGATACAAATGATATACTACATGTTCGACGACAAAAACGTCGTGGTGTTAGAACAGCAGATATTGAAATGACCGAAGACAATAAATATATTTGTCCAATATGTGGACATGTTGCTGTTACACTATCATCGATACGTAGTCATATGGCCAAAGATTGTATTGATTGTCCATACTATACGTGTCAATTTTGTCAAGCGACCTTTAAGCGCAAATACAATTTGAATACACATTCGGTTCGTATTCATGGTTATGACGTTATTCGTAGACGAATGGTTTATAAAATGTAATCGATTGGAAGAAACCCGTTTTTAGAAATTTAAAAAAAAATAAAATGACAGCTTTTTTTATTGACTTTTACTTTACACATGGCTGTGGTATTTTATTTCTTATAAATTAAGATACGAAAAAATGGAGCTTACTTATTAAAAATATACAATTTTTAGTTTACAGTTATTAATTTAACGATATTCAGTGTTGATTTTATGCAATTTAAGATTATTTTGTTTTAAACTGATATTGTATTCATGTCAAATGTACTTATGTACTTCTATTAATGAACATAAAGTACCTGTTTTCACATTCTCAACCCATGAATTAGGCCCTCGAATTACTTTATTTTTAATGCAATAAGTATTTTGCAAAAGTTTTTTGACATTTTAAAGATTAACATTTAAAAAGAAATTTTCATTTTTACATCCTGCAAATTCAGTCATCCTTTCCTTCTTTCCTTGTGACCCCTCAAAATAAAATTCCAATCGTGTTGTCAGAACAATTTATGATTTTATCTTGTAAAAATCGTATTCTAGTAAAAAAAAAAATACTTCGTTCAGGAACGCTTTAATCTTATTCTCAAGAAGAATGCAGTATTTGAACAGGTACGGTTCATTACTTTTTGATAAATTATGTCACCTGTCATTTTTCAGAATTTTTTATTGGAAATGGCACACCAGTGCGTGAAAATTGTTAAGGCTCTATCCTCTAAGCTTTTAAACGAATTGACTTAAGACTTTAGGGGAGTCTTCTAGGTATATTGTACTATTTGATGAGACCCATAAAATTATCGATTTCTTGAAATTTTTAAACTTATGTAACACCTTAAACGTTATTTAAGATTCGATCAGGTTTTGGTTAAAAAAAATCATATTTTTATAAATAAGCTTCATTTTCAGTCTTTCTGCCTCTAAAGCGATTTTAATTGAATTAAAAGTTCGATTTCCTCACATCCATCTCAATATATCAAGTTCATCTCATTATATCCACTTTATGTGATAAATGAGTATATTCTTTACTAGACTCCTAATAAGAAAATGTTTGAAGTGAAAAAATCGAACATTGAAATACTAGTCATAGCACAATTGTTTTTCAGGAAAATTACTTTTATTGTATACTAAAATGTAAAAAAGCCTGTAAATTTAGTACTTAATTTTCATTATTTATTATATATATAGTTATTTATTTAATTAGGAAAATTAATTCTAAATAAAATTTAAACTAATTATTAAATGTTTCAGTTTTTTTAAACAATATTTTTTTCAGGTAATAAATATATATTTTAATTGAGCTATCGGAGAGAAGTGTTCACATCATGGTGTAAGTTTTTTTTTAAAAAACTCTTTAGTTATTAAAAATTTTATTTTAAATTAAATAAAACAATTTGTAATAACTTCCAAATTTTATTGGTTAGTATATTAATGATAAAATATCAAAAAATAATTTAGAATTATTAATCAAAAAAAGCTTTAATCGTGTGTGTTTTAACCGCATATTGTGTTTACGTTTTTTTTTTTTTTTATTTTATTTTAATTTATCATTTTTATTTATAATTTTTTTTTTGTGCTGTGATTTATTTTTCTCATTTAATTAAATCAAAATTTATTTCGGCTAATCGAACAATGTTTTTGAATTTTTACAGCACCAATTTCTACATTGGATAATGTTAATATTAAACAAGAAACACCATCTCCCAACCAAATACTACAAGTAAAACCAAATTTAACAATTCAACCATCACAACAACAACAACAACAGCCTCAGCAACAACAGACATCTGCCACAATGCGTGCAAGCTTAAGCCATTTGCTTAAGTATTGCGCACGTACTATAGAAAACAAAATGATATGTCCACAATGTGCACGTGAATTTAAGAATATGAATTCGTTACGTGCACATCTATCACAAGATTGTGGTAAAGAGGCAAAATTCCAATGTGCATTTTGCCCATCACAATTTAAACGTAAATACCATTTGCAACAGCATTACGCTGTGCATCGTAATGCTTTGTTGCATGTGTTTCCAAAAAAAGAGCCAACAATTAATTAGCAACAGTGTAGTGCCTCTGGATTAACTATAACTATTAACTGGGCAAATTATTAGCCTACTGAAATTTTGAATATCCCATTCTTGTTTCAACTCACTTTATTTAAGTACAGGTAAAGTCAATTCAAAACAAACCAGTTTTTTCACATAACTTGTTGCATCGACGATTTTAGTTTTTTGACAAATATAATTTAAAAACTGACAAAATTGAAAAAAATGTTCACAGGCGGCCAAATCTATACTAATATTATAAAGTGGAAACACTTGAATGTATGCATTTTTGTATGTAACGAATAAGCTTAAAAATTGCTGGACCGATTTGTAAAATACTTTCACCGTTGGGAAGCTACACTATCCCCTGATGATATAGGCCTTTATCCCTATATTCACACGGGAACGGAAACCACTTGGCTATAACCGTGTGTCTTTTGCTAGTGTTGATATTCATAAAAGATAAAGTTGAGAAAATTTGGTTATTCACAGCGAGCTCTGCTCAAATTTACCCGAGGTGATTCAAGAATTAGATTTTGCATAAACTGCGATTTATTTTGGAATTGACTAATAATTTGCCACAGGTCATATGCCAGGGTAACTGTACTATAGTCAATGTTTAAAATTCTTTGTTTTACCTTTTAGTTATTATTATTTTTTCATATTTTATGATGTATTTTATTACATTATATCTATTCGATAGAGGTTTCTTAAATATTGAAAGTGGAATTCACTAAGAATTTACCGGGATTGGCTTTTAAAATTATAATCATCATTTTTGAAAACTTTATTGTTTCAGTTGTTTCTTTCCTGAAAAATGGAAGTAAATACATACGAAAGTAGAAAATTTCGTTTTTTTTACATTATATTTCCGAGTACTTATTATAACGACATAATCGCGTTCTATAAGTTGGACCGATTTTGCTCATTCATGAACTTTAATTCAGTCTTTATGTCTAAAATATCTCACAAATTTCTACTCACTAGTTTGTTTCGTTTTTGAGTCATCTTGATGACAGGCAGACGAACAATTTTTAGACTAAAAATAATATACTCTGATATAATACTATGTATGCCGAGTATAATGTGTTCTAATTCATTGTACCTTCAATGACAAGATTGTACAATGGTTTGAAGAATGATGCAAACTAAGAGATCGTCATGTAAATCGTTCCACAACCAGTCGTGTGAAGATTGTGACAAATAGACATGGTTGGTTGCGAGATAAATTTTTGCATAATAGTTGCGTCAAATAAAATTAGAACTTATGAGCTTTGTCTACATTTAAATTATTATTTTATATTGCGTCTGAATCCGAGTTTTAGGAGATTTCTAGTGCAGCTACGTATTTTGTGATCAAAAATTTAACAAAAAAAAAAAAAAAAAAAAATTAGAATTTTTTTCTTAAATAAATTACAGTATTATGAAATCATAGATAGATTGTTTTTATGTGAGGTCGAATATCGTTAGTTTGAAATGTATCTACTCTTCCTGTACTTGGTTTAAAAAAAAAAACATAATGTCAGTTTTCGAAAATGGTAATAAATTTCTTATCAAAAAAAGTCCACTTCAATATTTTACAAACTTTTTATTATTTATGTTGTTTTATTATGATAAATTTTCGAAATTTTTATAAACAAATTTTGTTGAAAAACAGTTGAAAATTATTTTAGCAATAATAATTGATTTTTACACAATATTCAAAATAAAAATAAAACAGGGTTAACTACAATCGAGTGAATTTTTTTCCAAAAGTTTTTATTTTTTTGGACAATATACAACAGTAACTCGATTTGTATTTTGAGACCAATTATGACTGAATAAAAATATTTCTTCTGTGAAATCAAAGTCTGTTTGTACTACTATACTACTATTTACGTAAAAGTATTGAAACATGGAAAAATAATTAAATGTGCCACAATAATTCCTCCCCCCAAAAGAATTCATAAACCCCCGATGATTTTTGTATTATATTATAGTCATGAGAACAAAAAATATATATATTTATCTATTTTTAAATTGAAACATTTATAATTAATTAAGAATTTTTTTTTTTTTTTGAAACTTATTATATTTATAATTAAAAAAAAAAGCCAAATAATCGAAGTATAGTTGTTACTAATAACATTTTATAGTTTATTTTAACAAACTTATTAAAAAAAGAAACAAAACAATAGTTCTAGTCGTATTTACGCCATATTAACTTTTTTTTTTTTTGTGGTTATATAATTTTAAAATATATATTTAAATAGTAAGAAACAGAGTTATATGAGTGATGTCTCATAATTGAAAATTTTTTTAAACAAATTAAAATACTAAATGATCCAAAAAAATGCTGCTTATTCTGGCTTATACAAGATTTTATTGGACAATGCGGACTTCTATGAGGTAATCGATTAATGTTTTTGAAATTTTGTATTCATCCTACTTAAGACTCTTTAAAATTGAAGAATCAGGAAAATGTAATAAACATTATGCAAAAATACTTCTAAATATAAAATAAAATTATGAACATTAAAAAATAAAAAAAAAACATTATTGTGCATTCGAGATTGTCATGTTGTAGATGTCTTATGCTGCGTTTTATAGGGTCTTAGGGTCAAAAATGTTGTAAAATATAGGTAACTTATTGAAAAAAAAAATTACTAATAAAAATAATACTAAATAAAATCTGTGTATTTCTAAAAAGTGGTAATAATTTTTGGATCATTTAACAATAAAAAAATAACAGTCATTATATTTACTGACATTCAATGAGCTTTAAAATTGGTAATTTTTACCAAAAATAAATACCTACAGAACAAATTATATATTTTTAAAATTAATAATTAATATTTTTTTTTTTTTTTTTTTAATTAAGGAAATTTCACAGAAAACATAAACGAATGTGTGTAGTCAGGAAAATAAAGTAATATGGAATGATTGATCTAAGTAGAATTTACTTCTACAAAACGTATGTTTTGTATGACATGATTATTAAATAAATGACGACATATTGTAGAAGTAAATGTTATATCAGTTTTTTCCATTTATGTTCCTGATTTATTTTATATACAAAATAAGTGTTTTAAACCAAAGTTGTTAGATTAGAAACTTGAAACGAGGAATTATAACAAGATGTGTTATGATTTTTTTATTTCGTAAAATAAATTAAAAAAATACCATCGTGTGTAAATGTATTTAGGTGCCTTAAAAAATATACAAAGTTTTGATGCCATTAAAATTGAAAATATTTTTCTTTAAATATAGGTAGCTTTAAAAATAGTCTGTATACCAAAGTAGTACCAAAAATGATTTATTTTTTCTTTAATTTGTTTGTTGTTAATTGTATTTGATTTTTTTTTTTGCAGCTGAATCAATAAAATATGTTTTCTGTGATAATTTTTTCTTTTTTTTTTTTTGGTATATGAAAATTTTTATGCTAAAACATAAGTGATAACCCAATGATGTCATTAATAGCCAAATATACAATAATTAATATAAATTTCTAGAATTTAATACCAATTTATTATTAAAAAAAATAATTATTATATTAATGCTTCTTTATTTTTTAATTTTCTAATAATATGTATAATATTTTATATTTTTTTGCATAACTTTTTATTAAATAATATAATATTATACATATTGTTTAATATGTATTCAACCAATATATATATTTCATATTTATATAAATTGTTTTCAATATATTATATTATATATTTATTCAATTTTTTTTCTTTTTATTTTTCTGGAACATTGAATTTTTTTTCTAATATTCCTTATTTTAATCCAAATTGTTTTATTTTATTTTATTTTATTTTTTTTTTTATATATTTTGATAATGTAGAATTATTTTTAATATAATTTAATTTTAGTTTGAAAAAAATGGATGCTGATCGAAGAAATGAAGGTTCATAATGCAAAAATTTATGGTAACTTAGGCACAAATTTCCAAAAATTTATCGTAAATTAATTCGGTGACGGTGTAAAACAAGTTGTTAATTTTTTTTTTTTAATTCTTAGTTATAAACATTTAATTGTTTTCTTTTAAAATCATTAATTATGATTTTTAATAAATTTTTACGTTTTTCTATTCTGTTTTATACCCTTTTACTTTTTTTTTATTTCATATTGTGGTCATATCTGATGGAAAAGGGTTATCATTAGTACAATGTGGCTCAGAATTAAATTCAATTAAAATTGAAATTATATGTTTTTAAAGTGTAAACCTGAGAGTTTTGGTAGTTATTTAGTTTTTAAATCGCTTAAAAATGGAAAGTTTTTTTCCATTTTTATATAGGCATTCAAATTTTTATTCATTTTGTGGTATTTGGGCTAAATATATAAACTAATATTTGGGCTAACTTCATATATCTACTTTAAAAAATAGACCACTAGCTAAATCAGACTGATACTGACTACTTAGTAGATGAAATATTACAGTTCTATTTATTAATAACTATCACTTGTACTACAATGTGCCATAACCGATACGAACATGAACATCACGGAAAAAAAGGGATACTTTAAATCCTGGAATAATGTTCCATACAATACCTCTATATCAAATTTCAAGTGGATAAGTTCTGTCTCCTGTGTTAATTCAAATAGTAAACTGTGCTTAATTTTATTCAAAACTGTTCAGCCGTTTTTGAGTTACAATCATCTAAACATACAAACTTTTACTTTTATAATATTAGTAATTTTTTTGCGAATATCTCCGTTGTATATCTAGTAAATTCTCTTACAGTTTAGTACTTCAGAATTATCTACAGTGTTTTTGCTGTTTTGTAATTTCTTTTGTATTCTGTAGTCGCACAAATATTTTCATCTACTTTTCAAAACAGGTAGATATAAATATTCAGATTTGTAATATTGAATATTCATTTATTATTATTCGTTTGTCTAATATAACATTGTTATTATGTGTTTCAGATACTTTTTACACTTATTGGAATGAAACAAACATGATATATCCGAAACAAGATCCACAACAAAATGTTTTTTATTGTCCACGATGTGCTAGAAAATTTTTGAATAAGAATTCAATGGTCTCACATTTGTATTTAGATTGTGTTGCAACTGTTTTTAATTGTGACTTTTGTGAAGCTGTGTTTAAGCGTAAATATCATTTAAAAAGACATATAAAAGCTAAACACGAACAAGAATCTAATACCACAAATTTTAATATATAAATTTTTTAATTTTAAATTATTCAGTATTTTAGTCAGGGCAATAAAAGTGAAAATAATTGATTAAATATTTAAAAATTATTATGAATGGTCATCAACACTTGATTTTTCAATGAGTTAATGGGAAAAGATCATTTAGAGTAACGAATATAGAAACTAATGAACGATCTTTTATATGGGTTATTAAATAATCCTTCTATCAATAAAAAAAAGAAGCTAATATCCGTCAAAGTTTAAGCTTTCGAGAATCTTACGGGCTTCGAAACAGAAAATCAAAACGGTCTTTTTCAGAATTTTCATTGTAATCAGTCATCAGGAAGAAGTTATAATCAGACATTAAAGTCTTTTACAGACTAATAAGCCACTTTTATTACCCCGACTACTATTATTTATTTAAAACCAAATGTAATTTAAATATTTGTACAGAATTAATAAATAATTTTTTTGTATTAAATAAATCAAATTTCTTTAATTTTATTAAAAAATTATTATTTTTTTAATAGTATTTAAAAATTAATATTTATTTTTTTTCAGAAAATGGGTAATGATTCCAAAAATTTCATAAATCGACTTTTTGCAAAAATAAATTTAATTTTTGCCACAATATTGTTAGGTTTAAATCTATAAAATGTACTATTTTTAAAAAGTACTTTTCACATTCAAATTTATCAACCCAAGAGCACCGATATACATGTGCCATAAATGCATGCCATTAAATAATAAATTTTTCCTTACCAAATTCATTTTAGCATGCCTAAAAGAGTTCTATGTATAACTGTTTAGATGACACATACACTAAATGTTCAGAAATAAAAATCAATGACGGGAGTAGTAGGATTAGCTGAGACAGCTCTTCGATATATATCATATTCGTTGCGTTTTTTTGGCAAAATATTCGATGCGAGACTTATTTTTCTTTACTAAAAGTTTTTTTTTTATAGATAATTTTTGTCGGTATCTAATGAATTATTAAAGATTGATTCATTTAATTTCTGTGTTGTTAAATTTTCAAGAAAGCATTGAAAACCAACGTGACAAAATCATCAAGAAAAGGGCACAACAGAAAATCTAAAAAAAAAAAATCATTTAGTTTAACACAATAACCCAAACTAATAACATTTTGTGTAACAAATATTTTATTTATTTTAATAAAAATATGTTGATTTATATTTTTCAGATGACAAAACGTATCTTGATAATCAAATAAACGTATGGAATTTACAATCGGACAATAAATTGTTAATAAATTATACAAATCATTGTCCACGGTGTGCACAGTCATTTAACGATCGGTATACAATGTTGGGACACTATCGTTATAGTTGTGGTCGGGATTACCATTGCACTTATTGCAATAAGTCATTTGTACGTAAGCAACATCTTACGCGACATATAAAAAACTTACATTTAAAATTTAAAAATTTTTAATTGCTTTTATTTCAAAAAAAAAAAAATTGTTTTTTTATTGTTTTTAAATCTTTCATTATATTTTATGTAATTATTTTTTATTGGCTAAATGAAATGTATATAATGAATTAATAATAAAAATTTTGTTTTTATCATGGGTCTTTTGAATAATGAATTTTCATTTGAAATTTAGAAAATCGATCAGAGACAACAATTTGCACTTTGATCATAAATCTTTTTGTATTTTTATCATTGGTTTAAAAAATGAATACATCTTAAAACCATCATTGTTCAATCTTGTTTTACCTACAATAAGTCGTTTCATAATTTTATTATATTGAGATTTACGATAATATTACATCGTTTATAGTATTATTAAATAGAAATAAAAAATACTTACAACAAAACTAAATGGATGGAAGAATCACCCAATCACCAATCAAGAGTCACCCATATATTATCCATATGTTTTGAAATTCGATATACAAAAACTTGACATAAAAACGAAGGACATGTTGAAGAGTTTTTCTCGAAAAAAGGATTCTAAAATCAAAATTTTATTTTAGAAATGTTTTTTTTCGGGACGCCCTCCATTTCGTGTCAAAATTGTACTAAACAAATTTTATAACATTCGGGTAAATATCTTAATTTTTTGAGTTAGTTATACGCGAAAATAAAAAAAAAAATTCCAATGTATACTATTGTAGAGATTGTCTTTATTATAGAGAGCATCCTCTCTATGAAATTACATTATTTGTATTAAAATTTCGTCCCAAATGGTGTCTTATTATTAATAATTCAGTATGGTCTTACGTTTCGCATCAAATGTGAACCTAAGTTGATCTTTAAATGATTTTGTAATTCTTTTCACTAAAGCATGTTTTCTAGATAACCAAAATGTCTTCATCTCACCAACTTTTGTGTGAAACATTTTTTTTTCTTTGTATATTATCCATATAGGCTTTGAATGAAATTACTATAAAGAAGTCATTAAAATGGTCAGATCACTGCTGTGACGATGAACATAATTAGTAGAAATGTTTGTAGATACTAAAAATTTAGACGGTAAGATGATTTATAAATTTCTTACAATAGTTTCTTTACTATGGATGTGTAATTTGTAACTGATCTACATTCCCTTTAATAAAATCCAAAAAAAAATTAATGATAATTCTTTTGAAATTTGTTCTAGAATTCATGAACTTTATTGATCCATTATCAACACAGGATGATATTCCACCCGGCCAAATAATACCACATTTAGAATCAATGTATTTGAGTACAAATACTGTTGATAATTTTATTTGCCCTAAATGTAATAAATCATTTCGTTTACTCAAATCATTAAAAACACATTTATACATCGATTGTGGTGGATATCGATTTCATTGCGAATATTGTTTGAAACCATTTATACGAAAATTTGATTTACGTCGCCATATTACATCCAAGCATCACCATCCATTACCAACGTCATCTGCGTATGCGGTTTAAAAAAACCATTTTGTTTTCATGGCAAAGGTATGATTGAAGAATATTTTGGATTCTGGAAAAGTAGATAGATTTTTGTAATTTGTTATTATTGGTATTTTTACTGATTGTTTACGTTTTGTTTGTTGCAGGATTTATTAATGATACACGTCCTGGAAAATTATTTCCACAATTTAGGTCTGATTCTGTAAATTGTATGCTAGGACAAACGATGAAAAAAGATGGTGAATTGATTTGTCCGAAATGTAATAAAACATTCCGCTTATTAAAATCCTTAAAAACACATTTGTATGTGGATTGTGTTGGATGGAAATTTCGTTGTGATTATTGCATGAAACCGTTCAAACGAAAATATGATTTACGTCGGCATATAACACGACGACATCCTCCTCAACCTTATCTATAGTCTCTATAAGTGTAATCAATTAAAAAATATATATAAAATAATTTTTTTATAATTTGTGATTTTACGAATATACTGACTGTACTTAATTAACTATTTATTTATTTTTCATTCAGATAGCGTAAGTTATTTTATAAAGCTATTTGTCCATTGCACTCAATGAAGTATTCACTTATTTTTGTGACACGAGAAAGAATGCTGCAATCGAAAAAATTAAGGTTTATGCAATTAGTGTGGAATATTAGCTAACTGAAAATGAGAAGTGTAACTAGCATTGTGTGAAATTATCAACTCTGCTCTTGTTACACAATATAAATTTAAATTTATAATATTTGTAATTGAAATGAATAACTTAAAACAAAGTGAATGACGTGTTGCTTCATATTTTTCGGGAAATAAAATTAAGCTCTCTATTTTTGTATCACACTTTAATTTTATTTAAACTTTTATTTATTTATTTTTTTTAACAGAATATGACATATTTTAGATCCGTGGACATTTACGGATCAGGTTTTCAATATTATTTTGACACTACAAATTATTATTTATGACATAAATATTATTATAGGAATTATTTATGATAAAAGCAGAAAATTTTTATACCAATTCGATTTATGGGATTTTTGAGAATCAAGAATTTTATCAGCACTTCCACACGATAAAATTGGACTCTTTCGGCAGTAAAGCGATAACTATTTAACTTCTGTTAAATACATCAGATTTTCTAAATTGAATAATACATTTGTATACAAGCGATTCTTTGACCCCTTGAAATAAAATTAAATCGAAGTTTAAATCGATTTTATGTTTACAAGAAAAAACGATTTTTTATGATTAACTTATTTTTTTGTTTGAAATTGCTCTCTTATAAATGCAGTGAAAACTGTTTATGTGATGCGAAAAGGAAATTTACTAGAGCATCGTGGGGACCTTTTAGATTTTAAAAATACGATGGTAGAACAAAGGCCACATTATGCATATCTTTTTAATTGTGTAGGGGAGAGTACAGGCTTTCAAAAGTTAAACAGCTACCTGTACATATTCGTTCACGTCAGATTTGTTTAATATTATTTCTAAACATTCATTTGATGACATCACTTTGATACGAAACTATGATAATGTAGCTAATGTTGAAAAAATCCATATCATAAACCTTTGATTTGTTGAATAAAAATAATTTAGGTTCATATCATAAATTATATTGAATATCATAAATAAAGTTGTTATTATTAAAATATTTCCAGTTTACAAACGTTTTACTTAAGTGTTTATGTTCATCGTTGTTTCAATGTGTCCTGGAAAACGTTTGTATTCGATGAATATTTATTTATTTGTGTATTGATTTTAAGATATCATTTTTTTTATCGGCCTTTCAATATTATTTAAGATAAAAAAATGGAATAAAATGTAAAAATTTATAATTATTTTTTATTCAACTCTAATTATCAATATATGTAGTATTTTTTTGTAGCATATAAAAATGAATATAATTAAATCAGTGCTTTTTACGTTTTAGTAATTAAGTTACCATTTGCTATAAATCAATGCGCGAATCCTTCATGAATGCGTCTAAATATTATATTTGTATTTATGATAATTAAGAAATAAATCTTAAAATAATTAATTAATTGTCGTTTTATTAATTTTTTACATTATTTGGAATAATTTTTGCACGCAAATTTTAGGATTTTATTTATCTATTGATTTTTATGAATTTGACAATTTTTTGTGAAACGAATTTAGGTACATCATAGAACTTATATGAATTTTCCTATTGATATAAACACGTTGGACTTTCTTTAAATTAGGAGCTGTATTTCTCAAAAATAAAATATATAAGTTCTATGATTTTGAAATTTTTTTAATTATTATTGTTGCCTATCTATCTATATATAGGTGTGTTTAAGATCACTTGAAATTTGTTAAGTCATCTATATTAAAATAAGCCTAAATACACCTTTTGTTATCATACTTCTTTCTGCTGAACAAAATTATTAATATAATTCTTTTTCTGTTTTCGCAAAAAAAAAAAAAAAACCAACTGCAATAAACAACAGTTTGGGTATTTGAAAATGATGAAAATTTTGAAAGCGAATTAAATGTTGTATCTACAGATGAAATAAATTTACCAATGATCGATAATAATATACAGCAGAATAATAAAATCGATTTATCAACAATTCAACCGAATCAGGATGGTTTATATCGATGTACGAACTGTTTTAAATTATATAATTCATTTGTAACATTGCGTACACATTTGTATCAAGATTGTTTAATGGATAAATCATATAAATGTCCATTTTGTGAATATGTTTGTAAACGTAAATTTAATTTAAAAAGTCATGTGTTACGTAAACATAAATCGAAATATAATTGTTTTCAATAAAAAAAAAAACAAGTTTAATTTAATTATGCATGTCTGATTTTATATTATTTTAGAAAGATGAAATTTTGGCAGCAAATTTTTTTAGTCGACTATTATCACAAGGTAGAGAAAATGTTCATATTTGAATAAGGATAAGAGTTGGTGGTCGAACGTATAGTCCCAAGTTTTCTTTAAACATTTTGCAAATAAAATGAAAAGTTTTACAAATCAATATTAACCAAAAAAATTCCTTTCATATAATTTTTAATCAATTGAAAATAAAAATGCTTATAAAGCTTTTAGATTTTGGTGAAAGATTTTTGTCATTTTTGGTCCTATTTCAGCTTTTTCAGCAACTTACTATGTATTTTCTTCCAAAGTAAAGCGTGCAGGGCATCCAATGATGTGGTGTATTTTCATATTTTTGGTTCATAACACTCTTTCCTGTATGATTTGTGTATGATAATCTAATTTTTTCGTCAAGCATTCAATATTTTGTTATTTTGCTGTTTGATCATTATTTGGGAACATGACGTAATGATGTACTACATTGGTGGTTTTTTTGTATGTAGATTTTAATCTAGATTTTAATAAGCGGTCGTATTTGTTTTGGTTACTTTAGGTTATGGAAAATTAAGGCTAAGTAAAATAATTAAATGTATCCAAATCACGTGTTACCTGATTTTTAATTCCTTATCAACGACCTGTTTATTGCATTTGTTTTTATTATCAATATTTTTTTTAAAAAACTAAATCATTTTTAATAATTCAAATTACAATTTAAAAATTAGTTTGCATAATGGAATCAAATTTTTAGTTTATGAAAAACTGCTTTATTTTCTTATTATTAATTTGATTACTGATGAATTTTCTCATGATTCTCTAGGATCCAAGTTTTCTGTTATTTTAAGTAGAAAAAATTACAAGAATTTTTCTAAAAATATTTTTTTGTTTGTTTTAAAACACGGATATAATTTCAATTAATGTGAGAAAAGTCATTGTAGTTATATTTTCTTGCATGATAAGTTTTTTTTTCCTAAACTTTTAAATTATTAATTTACATTTTAAGTTATGTTTTATGTTTTATTTATATTATATTGAAAATTGATTTGGTAAACATTTATTATTTAATATGAAAAAAATTAATAAGTGCATAAGAATTTTTTTATCTTTATTAAAATAACATTAACATCTTTTTTTTTTAGATTACCATAATTTTATGGAAGATAAATCAAGAGGAATGTGGAAAAATTTATTATATGACACCAATGAAAATGATTTTGATAATAGTCATTTTGATGAAAACGATTCAACCGCAAAATTAATGAATTTAATTGGCGATAAAAGTTATACAAATTTTTCGTATGATAATAGTTTACGTTTACATGTTTGTCCATATTGTAAATCTGAATTTCATTCATCACGAAGTGTTAATCGTCATATTCAATACTATTGTCGTACATTATTGGCATTTAATTGTGAATTATGTACTTATAAAACTAAACGTAAATATAATTTACGTCGACATATGATACAAAGACATAATCAGATCGACAACCAAAATGATACTCATAAAATTTTAGCTCTGTAAAACGTGTTACATTTATTTTTTTAACTATTGTTACTAACCGAAATTTTGTATTAATTAATAAAAAAATTGGGCGCATATCAAATCGCAACCTGAATCCATGGAATCGATACACATATTATATTTTGTATTTTTCAGATGCAAACAAGTTTATTAATTATTAATCTTAAATTTTAGTATCCATCAGTACTATTATCTATTTACTATCGCTGCAGTAAACTTAGAAAATCTCTCAGAAATTAGTAAATTTTCAAAGCATTATTTGTTAAAAAAAAAAAAAAAAGAACAATTTACATTGTAGGGACAACTGTTGTGTATTATAGGGGAGACTGTTAGGTGGCCTTGCAGGGGACACTGCTGCTTTGTAGTGAAGATTGTTTGATAGTAGTGTACCTACCTAACCTCACTACCTCAGATAACTTAGTTTTCTGACTCATGTTATCTATGAGAGATATAAATTGTGTTAAGACACCAGACTTATAAAAGTGATAGTTCATGTGTTAAATTTTAGTTTTTGAGTAAAAAAAAGAAATAATATTTGAGTGCAAAAGTAAAAGACTTTAGTTTGACTTTTTTTTTTAACATAACTGTGTTCTGTGTTTTTAATTATTTGCCGCTTAAACTACTGCTTATTGGTGAGTAATTGTTTATGTCATATGTCTCAGTTTCAAATATTA
Organism: Chrysopa pallens; assembly: GCA_020423425.1. Lineage (NCBI taxonomy): Eukaryota > Metazoa > Arthropoda > Insecta > Neuroptera > Chrysopidae > Chrysopa > Chrysopa pallens. The sequence goes on from CM035594.1 coordinate 64,441,899, forward strand.
TAAATTTGAGATTAAGTTCCGTTTAACACTGTTTACCTTTATGATGACCACTATACGATTTTGCATTTCGTTTGTATTTTTATTTGTATCTATATCTATGTTTGTTTCACTGTAACTATCGCACGTGTTTTTCGATTTTTATGAACGTTGTTGATACGTTTATGACAATCATTCATGGGTCATCAGAGATAAATTTCCCAAAATTATCGTTTCTCTCACTAACGGTAGCCACGGAGTGTTTAGTTTAGAATCTGACAAATATTAGTTGACGATGATATGCGGTTCGATATTTTTATACAAAATTTCAGTTAGTAATAGCCGATAAGAAAGTATCTAGCTACACAAGAACGACACATGAATGTGCTGTGAAACCTAGGCCTAGCTAACACATACATACAAAATTTGTATATAGTTTTCAGAAAGAATTTTAAGTAATGAAATTAAAATTTATTCTTCTTAAAATCTGAATATTTATTTTATCCAAATCTAAAATTTTAAATGTAGTCTAGGCTTGGTTTTATAATTCCAAATTTTCCGATGTGTTGTTTGGTAGTGAATTACTTAAAACAGTCACACTAGAGATAATTAATTAAATGAAAACGATGAAATTTAAAGTTCTCTTTCTCGAAAGTTCACCAGAGTTGCCAGATTGTGCTACTTTTCTCGCTATTTTTTACGATCACCCTAACAATGTGCTACAATTTTCATATAATATTATAATACAATGTTACTATATTGGTTGAAAAAAAAGGCCCTTTTCCATGACAGATGAGGTCCATTGGTAGAAAATTTTCTGGCAACTCTACGTCTGTATACTTTGCATAGTCTTCAAATATACCATTCTAAGTGTATCACAGCCAGTAAAATCACTTCAATTAAAACCACATCACAAAATGTTTAATGTGAAATAGAACTTTGAATATAATATTTTATACGTAATATTGATGTTCCTAAATAAATTATTATTAATTTCGTTTAATAAATTTTTGTATTTTTAATTTAAAAATATGGCATTAGATATATAAGTTTTTATAAATTGTTTGCGCTTAAATATGTTCATATTTTTCAATTTTTATTTAATGATATTTTTGAACGGTATTACTTTTAAACCGGTGGGGGACTTACCAACAAAATAAACCCTCGACCCTCATAAAGTCTGCACATCTGATTCAATAATGCCCCTATCCAGTGTGTGTATGCTTTTGTGTATAACAAATGCCATATTATTCTGTTTTGTAAGAAAGGGGGACTGTCAAGTTTTTGAGACTGGTACACTTCTGTACAAAAGTAAATGGTTTGCTATTTTTTAATTGTTTGTGTTTAATTTTGCATTTTTTTTATTTGTATTTTTTTCATGAAATTTGTTAAATAAATAAATTTTAAAAAATAATTACTTACAAATGTTTTTATGTGCTTAAAATTTTCAATTGTAGCTGGAACTATTGAAAACAGAGTCGGTGAGTTATATTTTTGTTTTTGATCAAATTTTAAAAATTTTTAAATCGTAGTCAATAGAGAGAAAGTCAAATTGGCAATTATTTTTTTTTAGTACAAAGTAGTCGTATAAGGTTTTAAACAAAACCATTTTGAATATATTATATTTTTCAGATACATTTTGGACATCTTTATTTGTGCACCGTCGTGAACGTTATCGAACATCAGAAATTTTACGCAATGAAAATGAAGAATTCATATGTCCAAGATGTTCAAAAACCTTTCGTGTTATGTCCTCATTACGAACACATCTATCACAAGACTGTATTAAAATCACATTTCATTGTCATTATTGTCCATTCACATGTTATCGCAAATATAATTTGAAAAAACATATTTCACGACGCCATGAAGAGAACAATCGTAGTATGATAACGCAACGTCTTGCATTTTAAATATATCGCATTTAGAAAACTAACGTTAATACTAGTTGAAAATTTTCGAATTTAATGATTTTGCATATTCACTTTCGGTGGACGTTCAAGAAAAAAACTTGGAAAATCTAATCAAATTTTTTTATGATAAAATTATGCAGAATTTTTATGATTATCCAAAAGTTGCAATTGGTTTGTTTTTTTTTTTTTTTGTAAATGGGATCTTTTTCGACTTATATACTACTCAATATTTAGAAAAATGCAAAAGTGAATGCCTTAAATTGAAAAACAATTCTTATTGTTCAACATTCCTGAACATTTTTGAACAAAATTCTAGAAAATTGTTATTAATGAAACTGTGAAAATAATTTTCAATTAGTATATCAGAATTTTGTTCAGACTATTATATAAGAAATTTGGTTTCAACTCATAAATTGCATTCAATTTTTGCTTTTTCCCATACATTACGTAACTCGAAAACGGACCAACTGAACTAAAAAATATACTAATAATTAAGTTGGTAAATAAGGAGAAAAATTACCTCATTTTAGACTGGATTTTAGTTGCGATAAATTCGCAGTCCTCATTCCGAGACATCAACCGAACGTGACTACGCAAATAAATCGATTTCGAAAATTTTTACTTATATCTTGGTCTAGTTGCAAGTTGCAACTCTTAAAATGAAATAAATTTGACTTCAATATATTTTGTGTGATTTCCATTTCAAATTTTTTGTTTGTCAAATCTAGTTTAGGGAATGCTGTTAATTTTATAATTTAGAAGTATAGAAATTTTAGCCAAAATTTAATGTAGCCAAAAACTGTTCCAAAAATATCTTAATTTATTATGCATTTAAAAATAAAGTCTGAAAATAATTTTAGCTAATATTATCATTTTAGCATATGTAATAATTTTGTGTTCGAAAATAATTTGTGATAGAAAATTTTATATTTAAAAAAATGCTGTATATGAAGCGGTATTTTCAATCCGTTTTACTAAAATTTAGCCATTATTTATTTATTATTCACTTAATTGTAATTTTTTAAATACCAAATTTTTAGTTTTTAAGATTTTTTTTCAGTCAGTCATTTTTTACCAAACCAACCAACCAAAGTGTATTTTTTCACTATTATTTATAATTTCAGAATAAATAAATTAATCTGTTCAAAAAAATATTCTCGATTTCTTTAGAATCCTTTTTCACACCTAACTTCTTTTAATCACTGAATTTCTGACATCTTCGAACAGAACAAATTTTTCAACATTTTTTGTTTTTTACTAACAGAAACTTATTATTTCAGACGGTGATTGGCGTATTTTTGATTGGCCACGACATTATCAAATACAATTTGGTGGAAAACAAAGATATCCATTATCATCAATACAAAAAGACGAATTCAATAATTATATGTGCCCAAAATGTGGCAAAAAATTTACGAATATATCATCGTTACGTACACATATTAGCTTAGATTGTCATACACCAAAATTTCCATGTAATCTATGTGAAAAATTATTTAAAAGAAAATATCATTTAAAACAGCATCAACGGACTGTGCATAAAAATTATTTTTGGTGATTGAAAAAAAGTAGTCGATTTTAGAAAATATCATATCATGTGCAGTATTGGAGTTAGGAAAATATTTTTATTATCAGTTTATAATGTGTTCATAAATCATATAGTCCACAGTACGTGGAATAGTTTTCATTGAAAGTTTGCAGATGTCTTATTTTGATGAGTGCGAAATAAATTTTGTTGAAAGAAATTGTGAAATATTCGGAAAATTTATGCAGTAACAATATTAATATTTTTGGTTTGTCATAATGAAGGCAAATCCAAAGAATTATCAGGTTATCAGTGAAAATTGTAACGTATGTACTGTGGTCTATAAATAAATAATCTACTGTGTAAACAAAGAAATCTGTATATTTTGTTAAAAGTGATTCTACTATTGTTTTATCTAATTGAATAAAAAATTTGCTGAATATTGAACTAGAAAGATGTTTCTCTTACAAGAAAACATGTAAAAAAAAGTACATGAAGACTGGTAGTAAAACAGATTTACCAAATAAAATTTGTAAATATTTTTATAAAAATTTTGTTTCCTTAATTTCTAGTTTTACTGTATCTTTCACTATTTTCGCAATAAAAAAAGATAGAATTCACTCGTCAAACTAGGATGACTCGATTTATCACATTATAAACAATACAAAAATATATTTTTACCTACTCCATATTTAGTGTTTAAATATTTTAAAATTACTTTTTTTTTTTTCATATCCCTATCTCTGACATCATTACTTAAATCTTAATAACATGCTGTGAATTGATAAGACAAGCATTTGGGTTTCTGTTTTTTTTTTTTTATACCTGAGTCGTCGACTATTTAAATGAATTATAACCCCTCTTTAAACGTAATAATCGCATGACAATTTTTACAAGAAAATTTTTATTATTATTATTATTATTTTTTAAAAATAGTGCACCAAAAATTGTATATAAAAAATAATTTTAATTCTGTACTTAATTTTTAGTTGGTACTTAGTTATTTCAATAGATCTCAAAATAAATTTCGTTTTTTTCCCCAATTTCCTTGATCAAATTATTTTGTATTTTTTTAAGTACGTAATTCGACTACAAAGTAGTGATCATCAGTATGAATTAACTAGTTGTAATGATTTTATGAGATGTTACTCTTTGCTAATTTGGTGACGGTTTTAGCATGGGGTTTTATTTTGGGTGATTGTATAAGAAACCTCAAAAAGCGTCGAAAAGTTCAAAATTTTTTTTCGCTATTTATGGATTTTCTAGGATAATTACGATCTGAAAAATTCAAAAATAGCATTTATATAACGATGGGTCGACTAGTTTTTGAGATATTATATTAAATACATCCGCTAAATCGACCTTTAGATCGGTTTAATGCAGATATCTCAAAAACTAAGCATCCGATCGTTAAATAGATATTATTTTTGAAATCTACAGGTCAAAATATACTTTAAAACATGGTTTTTCTCAAAATTGGATAAACAATTTTTTTCCAAATTTTAGAAGAGTACCAAAAAAAGTAACTACTCTTTGAAAAAATCGAAAAAATTGGGAAAAATTTTTTACTCCCGATTTTGATGAAATACTTATTCTAGGGTAATTTCAACCCGCAGATTTCAAAAATAATATCGATTTAACGATTGGACTAGTAGTTTCTGAGATATTGCTCTAAATCCGATCCAGAGGCTGATTTATCGGTTGTATTTCATGCAATATCTCAAAAATTAGTCGACCGATCGTTAAATAAATATTATTTTTGAATTTTTTAGACCTAAATTATACAAGAAACCCCATAAACAGCGAACAAAAAATTTTGAACTTTTCGTCGGTTTTTGAAGGTTGAATAAACTTAAGCCCACAAGGTGTACATTTGAGGCTGAATGAAATCACTAACTTAATTATTCTAAATTATATGGAGTAACTTAATTACTCTTGTTTTATCAAAAAACATCAAAATTATCGAGAAGTAAGGTTTCGAAACTATTGATATTGCACGTGCAAACCGTCACCAAATTAGCAACGAGTAACATCTCCTCAGAGAATCATTACAACTAGCTAATTCATACTGATGATGACTACTTTGTAGTCGAAATACGTATTTATAAAAATACAAAATAATTTGATCTAGGAAATTGGGACAAAAAATCGAAACTTATTCATATAGTTTTATCCAAATTTGAGAGAAAATTTTTTTCAAGGTACTCCTTTGAGAAAATCATCAAATAATTTTCGTTCTAGAATCTGATAAAACGATTATTATGTAATTTTGACTAAAAAATTTCTGAAACGGATTTAACGTAATTTTAAGCGATAACGCAGAAAATACCATCTAATCTCTCGGTTGGATTACCATTGAAAACAATAATTACCTTAAAAAACCCAAAAAAGAAAACTATTATTATTTATTTTGGTTTTTTAATGATCTTACTCAACATAAAATTAAAAAACGCTGCTCATTTATCAGACACAGAAAATTTTTAAAAAACTTTTAATTTATTTTATTTTTTTTAAAATCTCCGAATCATAAAAAAAATGATCTGGAAAAAATGAAATCGGGTCTGAGAAAAACAGGAAAAGCGGAAAATTTTTTTTCTCAAGATAGAGTACCATCCGGCTACTAGAATTTATTTCGATATTCAGAAATTGAATATTTTAGCTGTATTTTATTATTAAGTTTCAAAAACTTGCTATTACAATCATTTTTTAAATCAAATTTCGAATCAAAAATACGAATAGCATTTATGAGTTAGTTAATTATTTGCTGCAATTACGATATTTCTATATTAATTTTTCTTAACTTATTTAAACAACAGGGTTTTCTTTTATATTCGTTTTATTTCTGTAGTATTTTTTTTTAATAGATTTTGTGTGATTAATTATTTATAATATATTTATCGTATTTCTTTTATAATTTATTTTAATAATTTTAGCACAACTATTTATTTAATTTATTTTTTAATATGTAATAATGAAAATTGTAAAGATAAACTCAAAAATAAGAAATACATTAATACACGTTTTAGTTTTAAAAATTATTTATTATATTAAAGCCTTATAAAAATTGCAGATCTTATAGATTTGTACAATGGAAAATATTTCTTTATTTATTTATTATCTCAATAAAGGTTTTGGATATTCAAGAAAAAAATTAGGAAAAATGTCAATTTTTTACATTCGTTAGAAATTGGAAGAAAAGTTTTAGTTAATTTAGGTAGGTTGGTTTTCACTTTTGATTTTTCGCTCGAGTTTAAATTCGTAAATTTTCTATAATTATTTTTTCGTAGGACTCAAGTAAGTGTGCTAAGGTAAGTTAGTTGCTGGCCACTGTTTATTTCAGTTCACGTTTCTATTCTTAATTTATTTCTAACGTTTTTGTAGTAGGACTGAAATAACTGTGTTGAAAAGGAACCATTTACCAAATTTTTAGTTTTAATTTTATTGTTTCAGGATAAAATTTAAAAAATGAATCAATAAAATAATAAAATAAATCCCACAATAATCAAAAAGCAAATATGGCAAAAACGTCATTTTCTTTAATAAAAACTGTCAAATCATATCTTTTCGAAATAGTTATTGGATCATATTTTGATTGAACATTTTTTTAACAAAATTCATTAAACCACGGTGTGTGTGTCTTGATAAAAAAAAGTCCTATAGAAATTGAATAGAAAATCAACAGGATTGAACCAGAAATTTCAATGAAATATGATTTTCTTCTATTCAATGTTATTCAAACTTTGAATAGAATTATATATAAAATGAAAGTTCTTATCAAATCCTATTGATTACTATTCAATTTCTATTCGATTGAATAGGAGTTCTTTTATTTTTATTTGAGCTTAGAATCAATTTTGTGCACAAATTCAAACAGAAACGAAGCTGTATTTATTAAAAAAAAAAAAAAAAATGCTATTAACCCACGATGTGTAGGCGGTTGTTCAGCTTACTTTCTTTTAATGAAATTAATAATAACACATGTTTTTTTTGTTTGTTTGCAGATTATAATAATATGTTTATGGAACAACATCCATATTATTTTTATGATGAACAACCAAGACGTATTCGCCGTGAACGATATCCAACAAATATGATCAAACGTAACGAGAACGATGAGTATCTATGTCCGAAATGTGGACGTAATTTTATACGTTTAGATAGTTTACGTAATCATTTATATAAGGATTGTCAAAATACACGCTTTATGTGTGAAATTTGTACTAAAAGTTTTAAACGTAAATATGTATTGAAACAGCATTTAAAAACTGTACATAATCATTTCTTTTACTAAACTTTAAACTTAAAAAAAAAACTCGAATTATCAAATAAATATTTAAATAAATCATTGTAAATATTCAAAAATTTTGTTTCCTCTTATTCCTCCTACCTTTATCTACCTTTCTGGTTCAAATATCAAAATTTCGAGAATATTTCTACCATTATGACCAGAAGAATATATTGGCAATTCCTTTGGTTTGACGCGTAGACAGTTTTTAGTGGGATGAAGAATGGAGCTTTACAAAAATAGGAATTTCTCGTCTTGAATAAATCGAAATTTTGATTTGTAGTTTACATAGGTATATTTGTTTTTTTTTTTTTGTATGTTAATAACTGCAACATTTTTTTGTTCTGTAACTAAATTTTCCCTATCAATTTCAAATTTTGTTCCCCTTCTTTTAAGAAACATTTTATACTTGTTATAGTAGTAGTCCCCACTCATGTGATAAGTGTCTTCACAGCATATTTCCTGCACGAATTATTGATCATAGAAGCAATCTACACTCGTGCGGACGACAATTTATATACAAATACTTCATTTGTTTCAATCTATATATTTTCTGGGATATCTTACTAATTTTGACTTGACAATGCCAAAATATTCTTATCATACTTTTCCTCCAGTTTGATGACACAAATTTCCTGAAATCTGTAAATTCTAAAAGAAATAATCGAAATAATGATAATTCAATGTGATAATCTAATAGTTCAGTAATGCTAATCCATTGAAGATACTATATTTTCTAGCCGCCCAATTAAATTATTATATTCTTGACTTTATTTTTGGATTTTCGTTCCTCAATCATCTGTTCTGTGATTGGAGTTATTTTTGATTGCGAATTAACTCTTATTTGCTCATCTTCAAAACATTTATAAAGACCGTTATTTTTTTCTGCTCACGAGAATATGAATAAAATAATACTCAAATGGGGCAACTTTTAAAAAATAGGGTAAATAAGCTATCCTCGTTTATCTCAATTTGTCATTTTGCATCATTTTCGTAGTTTTGTGAATGAGCAAATTGTTTAACGAAAAATTTCCAGTTCTTAAACTATATGACATGCTTCGACACCAAATCTAAACCAAAATTTGTGACTAACTTTTCATTTTTATATTTTTGTATGTGACCACGACCTTTCAGGTATTAAAAATAACATAATAAATATTTAATTGTTAAATTTACTTGATCATTTCTAAATAAATTTTTACTACTTTTTTTTTTTGAAAACTTTATTTTATATATAATTTTTCAGATTATCAATCATCAATACCAAATGCTTACTATTATTATGATCCAAGTGAATATTTATTACGTCGTGAAAAAGGTGAACAACGTATACCCACACGCATGATTGAAAAAAATGCTGATAATGAATATGTTTGTCCAAAATGTCATAGGACTTTTGTTAAATTGGATACATTACGGCAACATTTACATCAAGATTGTCGTAATACACGATTTCATTGTCACATATGTATGAAAAGTTTTAAACGAAAATATGTATTAAAACAACATGTCCGATTACGGCATGGTTTTCATTTTTAATTAATTCGATTCGAATTTTTAAATATAAAATTTTCTTTTAAAATTGAATGACAACGCATTCTTTACAGTTTTTTTTTAATAATTTTCATTTTACCTAAACGAAAATATTGTGCTTGATCATAAAAAGAACACAGATGAATTATACATAAATATTTGTATATCAGGATTATTGCCAAAGTATCTAGCCTAAGCTTTAAATATACGCACTTAAAGGCTGGATGGATATCATACCATCTATAAATATACTTCTAAAAGTTTGTATATGGCTTCATTGTGATAAGTGTAAAAAATTTCTTTTCTATAAAAATTATGCAAAGTGATCTTCGTTGTCTAACAATTTGAAAATTGTTAGACAAATTGTATTTGTTTTTCAATGATTTTCTTTTAACAAGAACGTAACTTGTCCAGCTTGTGGGGCCATCGAAAGTTTTACGGATTCCGAAGAGGAAATTGTTCTTTTTTTCAGAATTTTCATACATGAAAAAAGTGATTACACTAATCATAATTACGTCATATACAAATTTAAAAGTATGTTTATCAATGATATGATATGTTTATGGGTTCTGGGATTAAATATATTCTTATATATTTATGGTCAAAAAAAATTTCGTTACTGATTAGGTTGAAGCTTTTCACGAAAATCACTATATTATTACGTTTACAATGAATACAGTTGTTTTTAATATGATAATTTCTTCTATAAAATCTTGTGTATTTTCTTACCCCATCTTATTGTATACCTTGAGATGAGCCTGAAAGAAAGCCTGAATTATTATTGGGGAATCTATATAATAGTTACATTGGTAATATTATATTACAATAGTAGAATAAAACTAGTCGCTAATCCCCAAAATGGAGAATGATTCCTATGTATATTTTATATTGTTTAAATTTGTTGCTCTCTATGAGGAATTATTTGTTTTTTTTTTTTTTTAAATTGCTATCTAAAAGATTTTTTACTTTGTTTGGAAAATGTTAATTTGTGAGTACCTATATTACGTCAGGTGGAACATTTGTACAGGGAGAGGTTTTTATTTGACCTCCGGTGTTTTTATTATATGAAGCAAACTGAATTTGATCAATCTGTTACTGATTTTTCAAATAACCTATGATTAAACACTTTCAGTACTCAATTGACTCAATTTTTTCGATACCCAAATGCTAGTTCAAAACAGGTTAACTCTATACATCTATGCACAAATTTTCGCTTAAATTGTTCATTTTTGCATATTGTAATAACCATTTTTTTTTTTTTTTAATTTAACATTTTATGTGTAAATGTTTCTTCAAATGGTGTCTTAATTTCAAATAATTTATCCAAGGGGATGAATAATATGGAAGACGTATATTACGCAAATAAAATGACATTGAAAAACATTTGTGACTAGCAGATGTGACTAGAGATTCAACATACTTAAATTCCTTGATTTCGTTCATAAAACACAGAGATCAAAATAAATTCCTCTTTTCTATGCATAATAATGTATTTATTTGCACAGAATGCCTGACTGAAAAAAAGGTAGCCTGACATACAAGTATAATTTATATACCAAATAATTTGGTAAGTTTTATATACCAAAATTTTTTTGCTTTTCATTATCATTTGGAAAGTGGAATTTTTCCTTTTTTTTTATGTAAAATTTGTATCTCAATGTTGTTTATAAAAAAACAAAGTTTATTAAAATATTTGAAAATTATATTTAAGTTTTAAATAATTCCTGAGAATAATTCGTTTCCCAAATTTTCCATTTTTATTCTAAACTTCTCTATTATGATGTTTACTAATGAATTGATTTAATTAAAATTTTTATTATGTTTTAGGTTAATATATATCAAACGTTTAATTCGCAATAAAAATTGAAAGCAGTATTTATTTGAAGAAAAAAAAAAAAATAAATAAATAAAAATTGCTATGAAAAAAATCAAAGTTCAAGTAGTCAACGTTTATACAACTGGATTTTTGTATTGCCGTTTGATTCTTATATCTTAGTAGAGTTAACAAATAAAGATCTAATTGTACATTGTTTTTCAGCCTTGTATTTTTTATATAATTATTATTAATTTATCCAAGCAGATATATTACGACCTTAATGCCCTTCGTTTGTAAGCTAAATCACTTTCTTTAACAACACTGGCAATAATTCTTACTGTTACAAAATTATTATCTCTGCCTTAAAATTATTGAATATATTACATAAATTTTTATTTATTTCAAACTATTTCGATGCATAATGAGGCATCTATTTATTGACAATGATGCAAATCATAAGTTTTAGTAAATCCTGAAATATTTATGTGGTTTAATAAATTTTTATCCTACAAAAATTATTCTGGACGTGAAACTTTTTATTCGAATAAGCATTCAAGATAGCTATCTGAATAATAAAATGGGATGTTCGTTGTACACAACCTAAAAATTATTTTTAAAAAAATGTGTCTGACAAAATGAATTTTCTTACAAAAATAACGCACCGCTTACAACAATTTTCGTAGAGAAAAAAAGAAGTTACGAGCAGTACATGTCACCAGAGCTGAATTTATAAAAAATATTGTAAATCTGGCGAGCATTTGGAATATTAATCTTGTAGAATTTCAAAACAATTTTATTGAATCTTGATTGTATACAAAATTTTTATTAGAATTAAATTTCAACAAAAAGGACGACAAACATATTTCTAGAACAAAAACTTTACTTCTTCTTGGTTTTTGTTTTCTTTTCAAGTTTTTTTCTTTGTATTTCTTGTTTTTCACGTTGTTCTTCTGCAGTAATGCCAAATGCACTTCGTTCCTCCCGTGTCATTGACATCCATGCATTTATAGCGTTGTCAAATGCCAAACCATCGTTTTTTCCATTCTTCTTGGTATAAATACGGAGAAAATTTAGAAATGGATTATTTGTTTTACGCATTGGCATTAAACGATGTTTATATTTAGTGGAATTCATTCTAGCACTCGTTATTCGATTGGTTAATGAGTTGTTATAATTTTCTGCCAAAGGACTTAAAAATTTCGAATCCATCATTTACAATTTTTAATAATAATAATTTCGTAATATCAAATTGATAGTTAAAAACATTTTTCATTAGTAAATATTAAATTTCAGTTATCATGGATACGGATTTTTTGATATTATCTAAAAAGTGTTTTTATTTATTTCTTTTTCTTGACTTCTAGTCCCAGTGTCCTTAAGTATATCAAATCATGGATAAATATACTTCTAAAATTTTGAACATGGATAAAAACTAATTCCTCTACGAAAATTTTAAAAAGTGAGCCATTTTGTTTCTCTGAGTCAATTGATTGTCCCCATAAGCTGGAAATTGATAGAAACCTAGCTTCTTGTTAGTGTTTTAGGAAGGCCACTAAAAAGCAACTTTATGAATTATTTTGTGCAACATGTGACAAAACGGAATACTTTTTATCCGACAATATCGGAAGTGGTATGATGTACAGTTTTCAGGTTGTTGGACAACTGATGTCTGGTGTTGCAACTGCTACTGAATGATTTGCATTATACATAAAAATGACACTCAGAAATTTTTCAAAAATGTTTTAAAATATCTCGTGAATAAAACTTCACTAACGCATGAACCACATAGATTTAAAATTAAAAAAAATCGGTAAAATAAAAGCCTTAAATTTGTTACCCAGCTATTTTAACTTCAATTATAAGATTGTATTTCAAAATCATTGTTACCAACAACTGTCTTTTTTTTTCTGGCTTTAGTTACTTTCAGCCGTATAGCCATTCACCAAAGGCAAGAATTACCAAATTGTGCAAATAATGTTGGAGATTAAGTGAACATTTTGAAATACTCATAGACATTTTCCATTTTCACTATGGTATTTTTCATCATGGTATTCATCTCACAGATTTTTTATATCGATTAAATTTTTTTTTTTTTTTCAGATTGAAATGATAAATAATTTAATATTTTTGTTCAGTTTCTATATATTATTATTTTTTTAATTTTATTTTTACAAATTTTTTCCTCTGAATTAATTTTTGTTGTAATTATATTTAAATAATAATTTGGTTTGATTATTATTTTATATTTTGGTATTTTATTTTTATAATTTATTTATTTTGTTTATTATTTTAATTTTAATTTTGTATTATTTCTTTTGTTTGTTTACAGCCTTTTTTGCCCAATACAATATATGTCCGAAGTGTTTTAAACAATTTAAGAATGTGAATTCATTAAGTAGTCATTTATACCAAACCTGTGGTAAAACGTCCAAATACGAATGTGAATATTGTAATATGAAATTTTTACGTAGCTTTAATTTACGTCGTCATATTATGAATAAGCATACGATTAAGAGTGAATTTAATCGTTCTTGGTCCGCAACAACAACACCATCCTCAACTACAACCATTGGCAATTCGACAACCGATAATGGTGAAGTTATAAAAATTTGGAAATGAATAAGCAAATTAAAAAACGTTAAAAATTCAAATGTCTACAAACAATTTATTGTGTTATTGAAAAGTATAATTCATTCCAATTATGTGTCCTTATAATAGAAAATTTTTGGAATTTTATTTTATTATTTTTTTTTTTTTTTTTGTAAATTATTTGTAGACTTTATAGATTATGCGCACAAATTTTGACAATATATTTTTTGTACAGATTTTTGGTAAACTTAATAGTATATAAAAATTTAAAAAAAAAGTGAATAATTTGTAAATAATAATAAAGAAAAAAAAAATAGAAACTGATCACAGATGAGAGAGGGTAGATGTTAATATACATATATTAACATATTTAAATATGTATCTCCTCTTTGGGCGGTCTCATTTCGATTTCGCTATAAAAATTTATTTTTTTGGCATTAATACTGTAGAAGTGGAGTGTTTATTGTTCAATTTTTGTTCAGTTACAATTTCGTGTTATAAAATTTATGCATGAAAAAATATTCACCTGTAAGAAAATTCTATTGAAAAAATGAAAATTCTGCAATGATACAGACTTTTGGCAGCTTTTATTTGACAAATTGTTCTGGTCCTTTGTCCAAACCACGATATTTTGATCTCTAATATACCTATAGTTTATACCTTAACTTAATTTTTTTTATATACTATTGAAGAATTCCTATAAAACGCAAATTTTTTTTTTTTTTTTTGTATTACAGAAAAACCAAAAATTAATCAAAATAAATTGTTTATAAAATGTTATTAGAATTTTTACATAAGACATTTATAAAATATTTATTATTTTTTACCAAAAAAAAAAATTACATATTTGTCTAGTATTATTATAAAATAATTAAAATTATGGTGCCTTTCAAAAATTAAAAAAATGTATTTAATTTTTACATTTTCTTGTTAATCTTATATTGTTTAATATCACAATTTCGTTTAAGAATACTTTGTTGTAATTGTTGTAATCAAGTTATTATTTTGGGTTGTTGTATGGAATGAAAGCAAATCGAATTTAATGCAACATTTAATTCTTGCCTTAAATATGTAATTCTGTGCCTTTATAAATCCCTTTTAGGAATAATTTTTACCGATTACTGTGCTTTTAAAAATCTTTATGGCGCGTTTCTGACACTTTCTTATTTGGGAAAGGTCTTCAAATGTTATATTTCTTGATTAACTATCATGATTTAATAATATTTTATAAAACAAGATGTTCAATAATCTGCAATTTTTAGTCAGCCAACAAAAGTCTTATTTATTAAAAATATCAAGTTTTTCCTGAAATAAAATGTAACATTTTCGAGAATTTTCCCAAATTGAAAATTATTTTGTATTTTTCGATACGAAATTTCAGAAGCTATGGTAACCAGTAAAAATGCACTAATTGGGGTCGCTCTATTACTTTAAGAAATTATAAATCAATATTTTGAAAATTTGTATAAAATATATTTTATAAGTGGCTCTCAAATCTTAGATAAAAAAATAATGTTTATTATTAAAATTGTATATTAATTAGGGTACTTATTGCATCCATTTTCTTAAATTAAAATTTTTTTCTCTGTTTAATTTCTAGTGTATCTAATATTTTGGGACTGTTAAATTAAAAATGAAGTGTTTTCGTTTTTCTTGTTAATATAATGAATAATTTTCTTGTCAGTTTGTAGCAGTGATTATTTTGAAAATATACTTAAAATAAGAAATGTTGTTTTTTTCATTTATTTGATGTACATTATTTCAGTTTGTCCAGTCTTGTCCAGTTAACAATGGTTTGGATTTGTATTGCATTATATATAAAAATTATGTTTATTAATACTTATTAATTAATTTTTTTTTAGATTATGGAAATGAATTGCAATCAAATTTTGGAAATAAATTCTCATGTGCACGTTGTAATCGAAATTATAATCAACGATATAATTTATTACGTCATTTAAAATATGAATGTGGTGTACCAAGGTCTTTTGTGTGCCATATTTGTGATCGAGCATTTAAACGAAATACACACTTACGAACACATATTGTACGCCATAAAATGAATGGTGACTTCCAAATGAATGATGTCAGCAATACGACAATGTTACCACCGCCAAATTAGAAAATAAGACTGAATTGTTTGTTTGTTTGTTTGTTGAATAAATTAATTAATAAAAAAACTTTCTACGTGTCTGTTTATTTTTGTTTGTTAGATTCATTCTTTCAACATGGTGATACTTAATTGGGATGCTTATTAATTTTTCCTTTAACATTTTTTTGAATTCATAATGCACGTTAAATTTTCAATCAAATATTATATTTTCTTTCTTATGTCTGATTGGTTTAGCGTATTACAAATTAGTCTCGATGTCCGTCAGAAAATGATGCCATTTATACTACATAAATCTCTTGAATTTTGTATATCTACGTTTCTTCAGCTGAAACTTTCAAAAACGTTGTTCGGTTTTGATGAAATATGGTAAACACCTTTATCATATTCATTGTTTTGTTTTGGGCTTCATTGTACCATTGAGATTATCTTGTAGTACATAAATGTTGAAAATTCTTACCAAATAGAGTAAAACGGGGAGGTATTTAGATCATAAAATTACTACTAAGTGTCATTATATGCTAACGGGCACCTAGTCTAAATGAAATACGTTTGTATAAATAAAAAGTGAATTTGCTTTTGATAATTCTGGGAAAATATAATTTTTTATTTATTTTTATTTATTATTTTATTTTATTTTAATTTTAATTTTTTTTTTTTTTTTCATTATTTAATCTTTTAAATTCCATAAAATTTCAGATCATTCAGATATAGTGGATGAAAATGGAATAAGTGTATTAATGGAAACAAATTATAATGATTTATTAAAAGTATGGAATAATCGTTATACATGTAAATTATGTGGAAAAAATTATAAGCATAAGCAAACATTTTATCGACATATTAAAGGCGAATGTGATTTTATTGGTGCATATAAACGTTACCAATGTCCTATTTGCTTATATTGTTGTAAACGAAAAGATAATTTATATCGGCATATACATTCAATGCATAAACAGGAATGTAGTACAATGACTAATATAAATGAATTAAAAATTGAAAACAATTGTTATTATCAAAATGTTGATTATAATTCGGATCAAAAATAACTTGTTATACAGTCATTTTTTTTTGGGACGCGTTCGTAGCATGTTTCCGCATAAAGATTTTAAAAGTTTGTAGGACAAAAATCTATTCTTTGTATTTATCTAAACTAATTGTTTTTATATTACAACAAATGAATTTTTTTGATTATTTACACAAAAAGACTTGTTAAATTGATCTTTTTCGAGGGACATAAAATTTGGAACATTAAAATTTTGCATAAAATATTTTCAAAACTAAATGTAATTTAAAAACGGACAATTAAATAAGAAATGTTTTTTTTTTGTGTGAAATTCCTCACTAGCCATTAAAAATAAAGATAAATAAAAGAAAACAAATTTTATAGTTATAAACAAAAATTTGTTCAATAAAAAAGGTAGGACTAACTGAATTTTTCTTCAGGGAAATCTATCGAACGTGAATACTCAATAAAATACGATATCTTAATATTTGTTTGAAGAAAACTAACTTATTATCCTATCAAGAAAAATTAGTAATTGGTTTTCTGTTTAAGTTATTTGATTAGATTTCGTACACTCTGTACTTCGATGTCTAGAGTGGGACTGACGATTGGATAACAAAAAATGTTAAAATTTTCAAACATGGTTATCCAAAAAAGTTGTTTTTTTAAATGCGTTACTCACAAAAAATTAAAATGTTTATTAAATAATACTTCTGTTATCATAATCTACATCGTATGTTATTATTAATTATTTTTCGAATGAAAACGTTTATAATACATTATTTTTTTGTCATATTATTTTTTAAATAAATTTCATAATTTTTGATAACGGTGTATTGTATTTTATTTGAAACCTTATAACTAACGTATTTGTAGAATTTACTTGATGTGTAATCTGACCTTTTTAATGCTCACATTCAGACCGTTCACTACTTATAGCATCGCATAATTATTGATTTTTCGATACCCCTACATAATACGTTGGTTACGGCCCTTTATTTAACACCCTAATACGTGGTAGTATAGTGTTAGTATACTGAATGGAGTTTGCCTACATTGAGTCTTGAGAGAGCATAGAAACAGATTTGGAATTTAATCAATACTTTCTTCCATGTCTAGGTTATATGTTGTTATGAGAAACGGGTATGGCTGTGTGCTACCCCTCTGCCGTACTTGTCTCTCTGGTATCGAAAAAATATATAATCAAACTTTTTTTGTGTGCAGTAAACACACGCCATTAATCACTTTTTCATTTTTATTTTCTATCTAATTCATTATTCTTGATTGCAGAGTAATATTTTTTTTGCGTAGTATATTTTTACCCTTAAAATATTGATATTTTTTTTATAGATACCAGATGCCTGTCTCCTTTTAACTGCCTCAACTGATTATTTCTAAAATCAAATGTTTTGTAAAACATTTTCCTAATGCACCACAAGATTTTTATAGTTAAATTCTAAAAAGCGGACCGATTTTGTTTGTCAAATTGACGGATATTCGCTTTTTTGCTATTGAAATGGAAATGTTAATAACAAATATTAATAACTATTTTGTCCAATACCTGACAAAATATCAATTTTCTGGTCAACCGATTTTCTTCAAGTATCAGGCTAAGTGGTTTTTACATTTGTTATTCAAGGATCTTTGAAAATAACAACAAAAAAGGATATTCGTCAATTTGTTACTTGTGCTTCTTGCTTCTTTTTAAAAATAAACTGGAAATATAGTTATTAAATTCCAATTTTTCAATTACTTTAAAAAATTTATCGTTGTGAATTGGCGATTCTATTTATGACATTCTATTTTCTAATATGATTCTATTTGTTAATAAAATTTTTTTTATTTTTAATTATTTTTTAATTGAAAATTGGTGTTTGTTGTCAATAAAACGAAGTTTGAAATTTTTTCATATTCTAAAAGTTTTTAAAATTAGGATTTAATAAAATATTTGCGAAGTCAACGAAAAATGTGATATTTTAATCGTGAGTTTTTTTAAGTGTTCGATATCCAAAACAAAATTTTGGGATGTTTTTTATTTCATAATATATACAATTTACTTCGATAGTTTTGTAATTTTCAGTTTAAAAATATGAATTTAATTTAGATTAAATTTATTGGAGAAAAATAATTAATAAGCATTTAGAAGGTTTTTGTACAATTTTCAAAATTTATCATTGAGCTTGATTTGAAATTTTAATTGTAATGGCAAATTTAAATTGTATATAAAGTTACCATTTACCCAAATCCGAATCAAAAAAATTTAAATGATAGCTGTTAAAATAAAAATTAGGAAAATTAATGAATGTAGTTATTTGTGTTTTTTTTAAATGTATCTCTTTTCATTTATAGATTTTATCTTTGTCTAAATATGATTTCGTATTGTTTCAGAATTTTTATTAATAACCCATGATGAGTATGGTAATAATCTAAATTCAAATTATAACGATGATAACGGCTATACTAATTCAACACAGACATTACGTTATCAAAATAATGATGATAATGATGCAAAATTAATGAATAGCTTACAGAATAATCGCTTTATTAAATTCATGGAATATTTAGAAGTGAAAGATAATCGTTTTACATGCAAATTATGTGGTAAAAGTTATAAGAATAAACGGCATTTTAATCGGCATGTAAAAGAGGAATGTATCCATTGTGTACGACGTTATAAGTGTACACAATGTGATATGTATTTTAAACGTAAATATCATTTAGATCGTCATGTTTTATCGAAGCATACCTATTATAAGCCAGATTTACCGGCAATGTATCGAGAAGAACCGATCCAAATGTATCATCAAAATCAAATTGGACCACCGATTAAAGAAGAGTATCGTGAAGAGCCTGCATTAATGTATCAGCAAAATCAAATTGGTTCAGAAATTAGACAAAATTATTTGTAAAACTTATTATTTTTAAAAAGTATATAGCACCTTGTAAAAAGTCGATTTTAATCAACCAAAAATTAAACAAAAATTAAAAAAAAAATATTTTTTATTTAGTAATAGAAAATTACAAAAAACAAAATTTTAATTAAAATACGAAATTTTTTAACTGGAATCGAATTTTAAACTTTTAATAGCGGAGAAATCGACATTATATAAGTCATTTCAAATTAGCATAAAATACTAGTTTGCAGATTATTTAAACCAGTGAAAGTTTTGTTGCCATTTTTTGTTTTTTGATTTTGAGTTTTTCAGGAAATATGTGTGCTTGAATTAGTCGTATAATTTGGAAGCTAAAAACCATACCGCAAATCAATGGGAAATATTTTAGAAATAGATAAACATTAATTATTAGATATTTGAATCTATTTTTTAAAAAAAATTGTTTTTATTATTAATTTTTGTTAGATTTCCTTTATTTTATTGTTATTAACTTCTCAATGGGAAGTTCTTATAATAGGGCCGATTTTATGCATCCAAAATTTTCACATATCTTTACGTTTCAATGTCACTAGAACTTCAATCTTTAAAGAAAAATGTCGGTGAGTATTTTTTCATCACCATTTTCATACGACGTGTAATTACATGACTTTAGACTGAATAACTTCAGCAAAATCGGTTCAGTCGGTTCAAAATCAAAACAAAGAATGCTCATATTAGTTTGTCGCGTTGACCATACGTTATCTAGTCGCTCGCCCTTCGCCCCTTTTTTAATTCAATTATTATTTTTTATTATTGGTACTTTTGACACACTGTACAATTATTTCCCCTAACATTATCTTATTAGATACTTTTTAAGCTCAAAAAATATGAACATATTCGAAAAAAATATCTTTTGCTTCACTATGAAATGATTAGAGTAAAATTTTTAAATTATTTTTCTTATACAAAACGCTGGTCCTATGTAAATTTGTGCTTTTTAAAAAATTTTATTTAAAGGCTGTCTATTTCAATCTTAAACTTCATATTGAAAGCATTTAAAATAAGTTCTATGTAAAAGTCAATTTCTACATGTAGTGTTTTGTCTGAAATTTTTCTTAGATAATTAAAATATTCATTATATTAATTTTTTGAAAAAGAAAGCATAATCAAATTGATTAGTTTAAAACAATTATTTTCTTCGGTTGCTTGAAAACCAAATTTTTGGTAACATATCATCGACAGTAACACCGAAATAGTTGGGATAATGAAGTTTTTAATGTTTCAAGAGTTCGATAAATCAGAGACAGATGTATTTAGTTTAATTACTATTATAAGTATTAAATAAATATTTTAGATTTAAATTAGAAGATAATATAAATTCACAAAAGAATCTCATTAAGCACTTCTATTCTGATATATATATGTAAATGCGTATGTGTTTAGTGCGTACAGTGGCGTACTTAAAAAATTGTAATCTTTCAAATAAATTATGTACAAATATATTCTGAGTAATTTTATTCAAAAATTTTATTATTTATTTTTTTTTTCAAATTTTATTTTTAAATAAAACATTTTTATTTTTATTTAATATTATGCAACTTTTATTTTATAGCTGAGTGTTCGTGAAAATTTGCTATCATTGATGAACACATTCTTAGAATTTCTTGTGTTTATGCGCTTATATGGATAATTTTTCTTTGTACAAAATTTGTACTTAGATTTGTTCGTTATCTTCCAGGGCGTCAGGAAAATATTCTAGTTTTTATTTGTATAAATTTGAATTTTGATTAGAACATTTTTCATGCGCCTTGAAAGAAAATGATAAAGTTCATAGTTTAAGTCACATGATTTTCTAGAATTTAATTTATTTTTGACAATATAAGATAACGACGGGTCTTTTCATCTTTGAATTTTCCAAAATTTTTTAGATATCTTGGTTTATATTATGGGGTAAGAAAATTTTTGTAAATACAAACTATTTTAAATGTATATATTCTTTTTTTTTTCAATGTCATTAATTTTTATTATGTTTTCAAAAATTAATTAAAATTATGTTTTAGGTGAATTTTCAACACGAATTTTAATGGTACAAAAAGATTCACGAATGAAATTATATAAATGTGAAAAGTGTAATCGATCGTATAAACAGAAAGGTGGTTTAACACGTCACATCCAATATGAATGTAATGTTATACCAAAATTTCAGTGTGATATATGTAAACGACGTTTTACGTATCGTCATGCGTTACGACTGCATATAGGCTTAAAACATAATATTGTTAATGTGAATGTAAAATAAAGAAGAATTTTATTGGTATTATTTTGAAAAATTTTGTAAATGATAAATGTTCGTTTTAAACGATATTCTGAGAATGTACAAGCCTTGGTTGGCTTTAAATGGAACACTCCTGTGTGCAGACTAAAATACCTCTAGATTAAAATTTTAAAATGAAAAACATTTCATCTTTCAAGTGTCCAGTATTTACGAACCAGAATAATAATTCTGTTTAAATGATACATTTTAAAGTTATTTTGAAAACTTTTGTCATTTTATTATTTTTTCCGATTGTTTGAAGCAAGGTGTAATTGAAATATTATAATATTTATAAATATTATAAATATTATTATTATATTTGTAGCGATTTATTATAAACAGTGCAATTTATTATTTAAATCTTCAGTTTTTATCATCCGTAGTTAATCGATCTAGAAACGAAATATAACTAGTTTTTTTGAAACTGCGAAATGATTTATTTGTACAAATTTATTTTATTACAGCGTTTAGGGATAAGTTTGGAGATCGTATTGACGGTTCTACGATATTGTTTCTGGTCATCTCAAAAATGCAATTGCTTTACAATACATAGTTTTTAAAATTTTTATATTTAAAGCTTTTTTATAAGGTAGATCAGATTCAACCAAAGATAACAAGTTTAAATAGAAATTTTAGATAAAAATTTTTTTTTAAACTTTAAAGAGGCGATACATGTTAATTGAAAGATTGATAATAGTGTTGGTGATTAGAAAGCCTTGAAAATGTCATAACTTTAATAAAAAAAAATCCACATGATAGTATCATGAAACGATACGAGTCAAAATTTGATACCTTAACTTTTCACAGCTTTTGCTTTATCTAACGGTCGTAAAATATCTGTGTAAGCTGTATATTCAACTTTTTTGTTTCTGTTTGTGTCCTATGTATACTCGTGTAAAAAAATGCAACACCTGAAACTTTTACACATATATTAAATTGTATGCGATTTTTCTGATAACAGTTGTTTTCCAGATTTAATTTTATTTAAGTCATTGTTTTTAAATTGAATAAACTATGAAATACATCACAAAAATCGTATATTTTATGACTAATTAAATATGAAAGATTCAGGTCATTGACTTTTTTGTCGAGTATATACCACGACCGCTATACAATGTCAAAATATTCTTAGAAAAACAAAAGTAAACGCATCCATTGAATTCTATAGATGTGTATCTCACTGATTTTTATTTGTATGAATATCTGAAAAAAAAAATACAGAGGATACAAAAGCAAACACAGTTTTGCTTTCATTGCAATCTTCCGGCCTGAGGATTATCTAATTGGTAAGTCAAGTATATTTATTTTGAATCGGTACTACCC
The DNA here is from genome assembly GCA_020423425.1 of Chrysopa pallens. NCBI lineage: Eukaryota > Metazoa > Arthropoda > Insecta > Neuroptera > Chrysopidae > Chrysopa > Chrysopa pallens. The sequence goes on from CM035594.1 coordinate 64,465,162, forward strand.
CCAAAAACCGTATAATCTCGAAACTTGTCGATCCATTGTTTTATTTAGCATAAGTATCCATTTTAATATATTGTGGCAATTTAAAAAGAAATCCCATTTTTAGTACAAAAAAAGTATTGCATAAATTAATATATTTAGTGTGTATTTAAAAATTATGTAAATAAAAATTAAATATATCAACAACAAAAAATATGTATTATGGATTTTTATTATATATGTTTTTTTTTTTAATGTCATTGCCATCATCAACAGGTGAGAAAAGGTACCTAGAGAAATATGTTTCAAGAAACCAAACTACTATACTGTAGGATAGAGAAATGATGATAAAAATTTTTTTTTGAAAGTAGAATTTTTGATTTTGATTGTGTTAAATGATAAATATGTTGGTTAAAAACTACATTGCTTCTTTTTTACATTTTATTTTTCAGGTAGTTATTATTATGAATGTGGCCGTTGTTATAAAGGATATTCAACCGTAAAATCATTAAAACGTCATCAAAAATATGAATGTGGTGATAATATACAACAATTTAAATGTTTAATATGTAATCATGTTAGTAATCGTAAAGATAATTTACAAACGCATATGTTTAATAAGCATGGCGTTGCAAAAACACCCACGACACCAATACAACAAGGCTGCATGGAGGAGTATGATGTATCGCAAGATATATTTCAATATTATTATAATATTTAATTATTTCATAGTTATTTTTGTAAAAGTTCTATCATTATTGGAGAAAAATAATAAAATTTATCATATTCAAAGTGAAATTATAAATTATTATATAGTCTAGTAGAAATTGGCACATAAATACCAGAAACGATTTCCCTTCTATTTTTTATACGACTCCCTTTCATTTGTCCGTTTCATCAAGTTTCTCCCCTGGCAATATGCATTTATATTAATCGGATAATTTAAATTGAATCGCGTAAAAAATTGATGTGGAATAGATTTTTGTGCTTATGCGCCGATTTCTGCTAGACTAAAAGAGTTACCATAGGCGTCGATAATTATAGATATTACCACTACCATTAAAAAATTAATTTTTTATAACTATAATTTTGTTTAAATAAATAACTATGATTTTTATCTAATAAATTCAATGTCTTATCTTTCGTAGATGTCAAATTTTATGGTATTAGATAATATTTTTTAAAACTTGTTTAGATGATTCAATTTTTGTAACGAAATATTGAATTTTATTATCGACGCCCGAGGAATTAATACATTCAATCGAGCTTTTCTGAACAAGCAATTTCTTTGATTATGATGATTTCTGTTATAATTATTCGCATTGTCATTAATATCGCAACGAAAACACAATGAATACAAGAGTGAGTGAATGAATATGACTTCTCTTAAATTTAACTGTTAAATACGCAGCATATACCTGAGATTCAATATTGGAACTGTTTATAATTATTGAGATTTTAAAATTATATAAAATACGTCCATAAAGATGTATAATGTCTGAAGTCAAACAGACATGGGATACAAAGACTAATAGGGTGAAATAGAATATCATTTAGAGATTTATATTAGTAATTTTATTAAGTATTTTGTGAACAAAATATTAAGAGGTGATGCTGTATCATAAATATTTATAGCGTTGAAAACATTTGACTCAATTTAATATGACTCATATGTCATAGGAAGAAAATGATATTTTTATTTTTAAGGTATAATTTTGAAAAAGGATGCGTAATTTAAAAAAAAATTTAATTGAATCTTAAAACTCTGTTATAATTTTGAGAAACTGCTAAATACTGTAACTGAATATTTGGAGATAAAAAATAAGCCAATGTAGAACTTTATAAATTAGGATCTTATTCGAGATCCTAGAAAGTTAGTTATTATTAACATGAAATTAATACTCAAATGTTTGTATGGTGCCATATAATTGTCTATAAATTTTCCTTAAGCGATTAAGAAACCGTATAGGCAATTAATATTTAAATACATTTTATTAGATAATCCTAAACAAAATTCGAAATTTTTACATTTATGATAAACGTTCCCCTGAAAAAGGGGACACTTTGTGATTTTTTATTTATTTTGAACATTTAAAATTGTCTATTTTGTTTTTATAGTATCTAATAAAACGTGCATAAATATTAATTCATTATGTGGTTTTTTTAATCAAACTGTTTAATGCAACCATAAAAGACATTAATATATTTAAATTATTTATTTATTTATAGTGAATATTGTAAATAAAAGTATCGTGTTCCTCAATAGCTCATATATTTTTGTGTAAGTTAAACGATTTAAATTATTAAAAGAAATTGTAATTTTTACTTATAAATTAGATAAATAAAATAATAAATATAAAAAAAAAAATTAAAACATTGACATTCAAATGATATCCTCTTTTGTTTCATTAACTCTTTGACCTTAACCATGTTTTTTAAGACAATTTTAATTATTTGTTCGTTAATTCTTTTAGTGATATTAAACATTTTATACCACAGTACGTATTAGTGATAATGTTTATTGATTATTGTACTTTTAAAACTGACGTAGCGAATCTTTCGTCAATTCTTGATTTTATTTAATTATGTCAAGTTATCAAAATAAGGTTCTCGCATTCCGAAATTTTGCAAATTGCAACCTTTATCTTGTTTAATGGCTGTTATACTAAGTGCAAGATCAAATTACTTTTTTATTTCTTAGTAGAATTCCGAACAAATTACTTTTAATATAATTTTGATAGATTTTGTCCGGTAATCAAAAATGTTTTTGGATCGCCATAACGTTGTTTCAAAATATTCTAATCAATAAAAAATTCGTCTCTAATATTTATGTACTGTGGTTTATTTTTATTTTTTTTATTTTTATGAATATAATTCTTTTTAAAAAAAATTTATGAATCATTTTTAATTTTTAGTTCATTGTTTTTTTTATTTTAGTGGTACTTAAAGAATTTTGTTTATTTTATTTGTGAATTATATTAATTTTTATTTGGTGAATTTTTACTCTAAATAAAAAATTCGCATTTAAGTTAAAATTTGTGTCTTTTCCAATTTTTCAGATTCAGTATATTGGTCACCATTTGAATTGAATTTTGTACGATTAAAAGAAATGGCTGACTCGAATAATGTAAAAAATGATTATCGTAATTTTTCTTTTCAACAATTGTCATCATCATCCCCATTTTCAACATCAGCATCATCATCAAAACCATCAAAATGGGGTGATCTAGTACAAGATGCAAATGGTAAATTTCCATGTCCAACATGTCCGAAAAGTTATAAAAATAAAAAGCATTTAATTTACCATTTAAAATATGAATGTGAAAAGGAACCGAGTTTCTTTTGTAATTATTGTCCATTTAAGACAAAGCATAAATCATCGTTAAAAACGCATGAAGTGATTAAACACACGACTTTATTACATGAAAATACATTCAAAATTCAATAACGCCTTTAATAATTTAAAGCTCAGAAGCTCTACTACGTTTGGTAAAGCATAAAATAAATCGAGTTAGCAAAACTTGCTTTATTTATGATCGTCTTAGTATAGTTTTACAGCCTAAGCGTTGAGGGGCTTAATGGACTTGATCATTTCATTTTTAATAATTCTATACAATTTTTCTAGTAAATAATGTGAATACTTTATGCCACAATTCCCTATTATCAAAATTAATACAGCATATCTAAATTTACCCACATCGCATTCAGAATAGATAGAAATTGTGTAGTAAACTCAGTTAAGGGATAAATTCCATTTATTTTGCTCCTTATTATTTTTGGTGAAGATTTGAAACGAACTTTAAATACAAAAAAAAAGGGGACTATATATCGACCATTGTAAATTATTCGAAGAAATAATGGACTTAAATTTTGGAATTCCATTAAATTAAATATATTTTTATGTTACTGAATGATATTAACAAAATTTGATATTAAAGTTTTTCAAAGATTAACATAAACCTTATTTTTTTTTTAGTTTTAGTACGTAAGTAATACCAATTTGTGAGCATTTTTAATAATTTTTTATTCATTCCAAATACGACAAAAAAAATATTTTAACTCTTTTTAAAAATTAGTTTCGTAGCATTAATTTTAAACAAAACATTCCAAATGAAATAAATATCCTAAATATGTATATTGATAAGTATAATAATATTATGGACAGGGGAATTTTCTGATTTTACATTAATTAAGAATAAATAATTGTGATTCAAATATATACCAATTAATATATAACGAAAAACTACACCTGAAACACATTTTTTTTTTAGTAATTTTTATTTGTGTTTTTATATATTTGTAAGTTTTTGATAGTAAAAATAATATTAAACTAAAGCATTTGTGTTGTATTTTTTAATTTATCTCTGAATAAAATTATCTATTTAAAATTCGAAGTGAATTTCAGATGCTACAATTTTCGATGGTACAATACAAATAAGATCAATTGACAATCCCGATTTAAGTGTATACATTTTGTATGACAATAAAAACTGCAGTGAAAAATTTGTTTGTCTAATCTTATCCAGTGCAATTAGTCTAGGATCATAAAACGCGTACCCAAAAGTATTACAAGACCAAATTATGATATAAGAGTGTAATCTAGCTTCCTTGTTGAATGATAAATGAATACTGCATTGTTTAAGAAATGGTGTCTAAGATCCAGAAAGCCTTGACATTTGTTTAGTCTATCCCTAATTTCTTCAAATATGTACATCAGGAGTATGATAATTAATTTATGTATTACATGTGTTTGATTTGTGTTTATATCTTTGTAATTAAAACTTACTTGCTTTTTATACAAAATTTGAGAATTTCGCTCAACAAAATGTACATGAGAAAACGATTGAAATGAAATCGGAGTAGGCAAGTTTTGGTATTTCACTTCTGTAACCCGTTAATCAGCTATTTTACTTGAAAATTATACGTGTGAGTATTTTGTTGAAGAATATTGGGGATTTTTTACTGGTATGAATTCTTACAGCCGTCAAATTCTGCTTTATTTGTCTGTACAGGGTGTAATTTATGGTTTGTCAAGGGTAATTTGTGGCAGTGTCATGTAGGTAATTAAATAATGTAACGTTATTAGATTTATATACTTAAATCGAATGCCATTTTTTGATAGCATACTTTTTTTTTGTTTTTGATTTCAGATTCAATTGATCGTTTTATCATAACTGCAACAGCCACCAACAATGATTCATATCCGAAATTTTATTGTACCCAATGTGGACGATCATATAAATTTCGGCAAAATTTACAACGACATTTACGCTATGAATGCGGCAAAGAAGCATCATTCTATTGTCCGTATAAACATTGCGGTTTTAAATCGAAACAACGATCACCATGGTTGAAACATTTACGGCATAAACATAATATCGTTGACCCGTCCCGATTTTATGGAATGCAACAAAATTATTTTAAATATTAAAACGAATTTGTACTTGTTATTTGTTTGCCTTCGACATGAATACCTCACAAGAACAATGTTTTAATAAATGTGATGTTTGTGCTTCTTTACACGTAGAACATGATTTGATTTTAAAAGTTGACATTTGTAATATAATTATTTCATAAAATAAAAATTATTTTGCGTTATTAAGTTTTGTGTTTTAATATTTCTATTGGAATAACTTTTTTATTTGCATATATTATACAGAAAAAAACTAATATCATTTTATAGGAAGAAAAATATTTAAACTTTTAGGGGCATGTATTTGAATCACCGTAAAAATAATATTTCCTTTATAATGCCTGACTAATAAAATCAAAAATTTTGCTGATGGATCGTGAGACGAAAATTATTGAGGTATTTTTTAAATTTTAATATCTTCAAAATAATTATTTTATGAATTATGCCCGACAAAATATTACCAGATCTTGAAATTGAAATAGATGATTCTTCCATTGTTTCATAAATCATTCATATTAAGCCGCAATACGAATACCAAATTTTTTATTACCTACCGTTGCAATTATATTTTGTAAGCTGATTTGAATTCGTACAAATTGACCTATTCTATTCTCCAAATACTAGTATCATGGTATAAAGGATAAATAAATGCCATGGTAAGTAGTCTTGACTTATAAATTTTTGTTTCAGATTTTTGCCATTAACTTCAACATTTCCTGTATTTAAATTAGTATTAATTTTTATTTATTTATTTGATTTCAGGTTTTCTCATAAATTCACATAGCAATGAATTACCATTTAAAAGTTATGACAATGAAACTAATTGTAATACCTCTATGATGATGGCACCGCCATCAAGATCTACGGGAAATATCAAAAAGAAATTTACATGTGAACGTTGTCATCGTGGTTATAATTACAGGCATAATTTACGTCGCCATTTAAAGTTCGAATGTGGAAAAGAGGCATCGTTTTATTGCCCATATAATCAATGCAATTTTAAATCAAAACAACGATCACCATGGCTTAGACATTTGCGTCTGAAGCATGACATTGATCCATCACAATTTTATGGGATGCAGAATAGTTTTATAAAACATTAAAAATGAATTTGTTGGTAAAATATGAGATTTATTTAGGTATCTTTGATAATATTCTCCGTACCATAATTTGTTAAAATGGATTGTTTAATAATAATAAATTTAATGAAAACTGAAGTTTTTGAGTCATTGATTGTTTATAGAATTCTTATTTTTTTTTTTTTTAAACAGGTAGCCAAAAAATTTATTTGACCGTTTTAATATCTAAAATCGTTTTTGTTAAAATTTTTCAAAATATATTCTTCCAACGTTCTCTACCATGTTACATTTAAAAAAATAGTCAAAAATTTGTCTTGGCAAACATAGTGGAATCCAGTAAAGTACAATTATTCAGATGGTTGTCAAAAATCGAAGATTATAAACGCTCTTGTGCCCTCTCTGTCGTTAGACTGGCTGCCAGTTAAAATACAATTAAAATAATGTGTCTTAAGATATCATAGTTCCAAAATTCAATATCATAAAACTAGAGTGAAATCGATCATCTTGAAAAATAAATGTTAGACGTTCAAAAAATGATTTTCGTAATATTTGGATTTAAACTATTTTAAAAAAAAAGAATTCTCATTAAATTCGAAAACAACATGTTTTCCATATTATTTGCGAGTTAAAAAAATGATTCGAAGAAATTTTTTTTCCTGATTGTTTCCCTAAACTTGGTTATTTGATCTAGCCACAAAAACAATTTTCAATAATAAATTTTATATTCAACATTTGTGGGAAGCTTTATTACAAAATTTGATTCTGACACGACAAATGCTTTCTTTGTTTAACTTTTGGCTCGTTTGGAATACATCAGAGTCGTAAATTAATTTTCTATAAGCAAACACTATTAATAGTGTCTATTAGATGCACCTTCTTAAAATAGTGCAGTGCTATAAAACTTGTAAACGTATATTTAGGAAGGACTTAATGGTAAGTATTAATGGTTTTTCTCAAAATGTTTCTTCATTTCAAAACTTTTCCAGATTTAATACTTTATAAAATTTTGTAAAGTGTATACAAAGTATTAGATAAATAACAAATTTTCCACATAACAAAATTTTCTTGACAACGTTTTAAAGTACAATTATTATGATTGTACTAATTGAATTATTTTTCTTTTTGCAGGTTTTCTTGTTTTACTACAAAACAGTAGAAAAGGTTTATCCGTACAAAGATATAAAAATGATGAAAATATGCCAAATTCAATGATGATGATGACGACAGCATCTCCACCAATTTCATCTGGTGGAAATCCACGAGGAAAATTTACATGTGAACGTTGCCATCGTGAATATAATTATATGCATAATTTACGACGTCATTTGAAATATGAATGTGGAAATGAGAAAACATTTCAATGTATGTGTTGTGTGTATAAGGCAAAGCGACGTGATGTCTTGCGAGCACATATTTTGGCAGTGCATAAAGATCAAAGGTTTTTCAATACATATTAAACAAATCTATTTACTTTTCATAGAAGCGTGCAAAGCCATGATTTTAAAAAAACCGAAGGCAATAAGTTTTGAATATTTATATCTCTTTAAAATTATAATGATCACTATTCTTATGGTTGTTTCTAAGTTGTTTCCTAGATTTAAATTTATATATTTAAACCACAATATAGTTTTGAATCTTAATATGTTACAAAATACAATACAAGCGGGCAAAATTGAACTATTTCAGAGGTGTCGACATTTAAGTAATTTAAAATTTAAAATTTTTTTAACTTTGCTAGCCTTCTTGCAAAAACCCCCCCATACCCATTTAGTATACGATGATATGTTGCCATAGATACTATTGCTCAGTATTTCGTTCATATTTAAGCGTTATGTATAATCATGGCTTCATTTATTTTAAGGAGGCTTCTATGTATTTAAGTGGGTATGTCATTTTGTTAGAAACTTAATAAAGAGAATCGGTATTGTAATAAACATTTTCACGTATGAATAAGTCGAAAAATAATTATCAAATGTTATGAAATTGGTATGCATAATCGTGGCATAAAAACGGAGGTCATGTTGAAGAATTTGTTCCGAAAAAACGATTCTAAAGTAAAAATCAAAATTTTATTTATATTTAGAAATGTTTTTTAGCAAAAAACTCTTCGACATTTCATGTCAAGATTATCTGTACATTATTTCATAACATTCGGATAAATATTTTTTGAGTTATTTATGCATGAAAATTGAAAAAAAAAAATACAATGTATATTACATTACAGATTAATAGAGCCTGTAGAGATCTCTACCAAAAATACATACTCAAGGAATATATTCCTATCTATAAAAATTAGTTTAACTTAATAAAATACTACAAGACATTTATTTTTGTAATTATTTATGCAAAAAAAAAAAAATATTTCCTAAATTTTCTTTAGATATTAGTATTGAAAAACATTTTTCTCCTACCGATCAATTTTAAACAAATTAATTTAAGTTTCGAGTTTCAATGTTTGATTTTTTTCTGAATATCAACATTTTAGTCATATGTTAAATAAAGTTTTTTAGTCAAGTAGTTTGGAAAAATTCCATTTTTAGTGCAAGTAGTATTCCCACTTAAGATGATCAAATGAAGAAATAAAACTATTGTTCCGATATACACTGATTTTTGGTCAAGTGTTATGTGTTTAGTAGATGAACTGCCTACTACTTGACTAAATTACTTGATCAAGTCCTTCTTTAAGTTTTATTTCTGATTACTTATTTATTAAATTATTAACAGCAGTAAAAAAAAGTACAAAAATTAATTTTTTTTATTTTAATAAAACGCTAAAATTTTTTTTTTTTGTATATATTTTACTTGTACTTAAAATATGTAATTTATTGTAAATTAATTTCAATTAAAAAATAAAATAAAAATATTTAACTTTTTAATTTATAGTGTATATAATTTTATAGTCCATGGGAAAGGCGGGTTTTTTTCAGGATGATACGCATCAAGTTAAAATTTTTGTATATGACTTAATTATGATTTGTGTAAAAACTTTTAACCTCTTCGATAATTATGCAAAATGAATCATTTTCTTTTTTTGGAATCCATAATATTTCCAATTACACAATTTGAAAAACCTTTACCATAAATAACAATACCAAAAAAGAAGAATATCCGACAATTTGAAGGTTGTGAGTGCAATCGAAAGATTTTCACGCTCTGAAAACGAAATGGTTCAGTTTTCAGAATTTTCGAAAAGAAAATTTCTTACACAAATCATAGTTAAATCAAATACAAATAGTAAGCTTAAAGCTTATTATTCCGAAATTAAATTGATGCCCCCTATAGGACTATTATGTATTTCTTTATTGATTTTTATTTTATACAGATGTTGAGAATTTTCTAAAGGTAGATAGAAAATTCATGTAAATTCAAATGCTTTAAAAGAAAATGGCTAATTTTGTGTGTGGATATGACTTGAATTTTTAATTGTCTTTAGTAATAATCAAAAAGCCGAATGTAAGACAACCATAATTATTATCGCTAGCATGTATTTTGATTTAAACGAAAAATTATTTCAGTATGTTTTGTTAGTAAAAATTTTATCAGTATTTTTTTTATTTTAAACCACTTTCACACGCACAAAATAATATTTACGAAATCTATAAAAATGTTAGTTGTTTGTTTTTTTTTATTAACTTTATTAATGTTATTTTACAGGTTTCGTAGGGTGGATTCTACCCGATTATTTAAAATACGAGAATTATATAAAACGCAAAAGTACAATTCCACGATGTTTGGATTTTTCTCGATGCTTGCTACCAGATGGCCGATATTTTTGTCCAAGTTCACCAACACGAATTTATAAAAATAAGCGTAATTTAAAGCGACACATTAAATATGAATGCAATATTTCATTGATGTGTCATTTGTGTCAATTATTGTGTGCTGACAAAGAAGAACTGTTGACACATATGTGGGATAAACATACCGAACGTTATTGAAACCAAAATAATTTATTTTTACAATCGAAACCAAAGTTGAAAACCATTTTTATCAAAAAATAAATAAGAATATTTAATTTTTAGTATCTATCAATAAAAAATTTATTTACTTCTATTTAATAAACCTTAATTTAAAAAAAAAAGAATGATTTATGAAGTTATTAATTCTTATTTGTGGTTCTATTTAAGTTAATATTGTAGAATCATAAATATAGATGGGTGTTTTTTGGTAATTTCGTTCTACTTTCATGCAAGTATTCGAACACTCATTTCTATTGAATGTATACCATTATTTCTAAAAAGAACATTAACAAAATAGAATTTAATTAAAAAAATTAATTATATAGGTTTAGATTATATTTAAAAAAAATTAAATGTCTTGAATAAATTAAAAAGAATATATATTAATTTCAAAGGAAAGTTTTGTTTTCCTATTTTGTCGAATTTTTTTTTTTTTTTTTTTACTTAATACTAGTCAATTTTTGAGTCTTTGTTTCTTGAGTACTATTTTAAAGAATTTATTAATAATGTATTTTTTAAGTGTGGTATTTATAATTTTAATTTTTTCTTAATAGGCTAATCGAGAAGGATTAAATATAATTTTAATTGTCCTTTTATTAAATTGAATTAAATCTTCTATATTAAATATATAATTATTTAAGTATCGGAATGTGGACACGTTTATCAAATAAACTAAATAAATGAAATAAACTAAATTTTTGCATCTAGTCAGCAAAAGTTTGAGTTGCAAAGGAAATGTTACAAATATATTTTTTAGTTGAATTTAATATGTCAATTTTTCCCAAAAAGAAGCCTTTTCGATTACCTTAATTATATTTATTTTAGTATTAAAGTTTTTATTAGTATTTATGACTATTTAATATTTAAAAAAACAAAATTGACATCTGAAATGGGTGAAAGTCAAAATATATACTATTTATATTATACCAGACCAAAAAAAAAATAAATAAAATAAAATAAAATAAATAATAAAAAAAAAAAAAAAAAATTAAATAAAATAAAATTTAAAAAAATTCATATACTTAGTGATGATGTTTGAAGAAAACAAACATCATTTTAATCTAAAGGCTAATTATTGTATACCAAATAAATAAATAAAAAATAATATATTTATTATTAATTATTATTAAATGTGTAATAAATAATACTGTCATAGTTGTTAAACAAATATTTTTTTAAGTACTATAACATTGTTTATATACAAAACACGTCATTACAAATCAATTATATTCATTCTGTTTGATGGTACCAAAGATGAGTATTAGTAATTTGATTGTAGAATTTATTTTTGAATGATTTTAAACCATTTTTGAATCATATTATTTATTTATCCTTTATGTTAAATGGTTTTTTTTTTTATCAATCCATTAATATGATTTATGTTTTAAACATTTCAGTTATCAAATTAAATCACAGTTTATTTGAATAAAAAACACAATAAGACATCTAGTAATTATTTCATACAATGTGGATATGTCTCATTCTCCGCTATAAATGGTACCTTAAATATGCATTTTTTTAGAAAAGAGAATGCATTTTTTGTGAAATAATTAATATTGAATAATTTGTGATTTATTTTTCAGCTTTTATTAGCAGGAAAAACAGGGTAGTATTTTTTATTTCAGTTTAATCTTGAGGGTTAATTATTGCATTTATATCTTTTCAACTGTTGGTCAAAAAGGTAAACTAAGTATTTTTTTTCTTTTGAATAATTATTATTCTTATGATTTTATTATCATCAAGTTCTCAACATCTCAATCAAAATATGTAAGAAGCTTGGATTAATTTTTGAGATTGAGATCGTTTGATTGATACTGTGGATCTTATAAAGAACTCTCTGTTTTGGATATTTAGTTTCAAAATCAATTCATTTTAATTAAATAATTATCTAATCATTCGAAAGTAAAATCTATAATTTTAGTTATTTTATTATTTATAGTAAAATATTGTACTTAATTAAAATTTACTTGAAAAGTGAATTCATGTAAAAAAGAATTTGATTGAAATAAATTAATGTCTGATTTATGTTTTTTATGTGTTTTTCACTATTTAATATGTCTCGAAAAATCATTGAGGAAAGTTATTTCAAAAACATATAAATTGGATAAGTATGAATTTCCGTTTGCTAGAATATTTAAATGATATTAGATTATTCGTCTAAATCTATGTTTTTACGACGCATGCGCGTATCTATTTTTTATTATTTTGTAGTGAACATATTCATTTTTTTTTTAAGTGGTAGAATTTGTTTTATTTTCAAAAGCATGAAGACAATTTAATTTTTGATTTTGTTTTTATTTAAATTAAGGTATGTAGTCATTTTTATTACGTAGAAAATTAATTGTTAAATAAAAAAAATAAAAAAAACATTTTGTAGTTTGTGCTGTTCTTTTTGTGCATGTTATTAACGAAGTATGTATGATTTTTATTTTCAGACGAGCCAACTGTTATATTAATTGGTGATGAAATCAAAGCGTTTCCGGCATCATTTTTGGCAATACAAGATAATTCACCACCTGATGATGAAGACGATAGTAAAAAAAATAAAAATATAATCTATGATAAGTCTGGTTTAATTATTGAACATCGACCAATGTTGCCAACGTCTGCTGATAGTGACAATATGCAACGTTATCAAATACCAAAATTTGAGCATAATTATAAGTATGAGAGTTACAAATACGAATCTGCACAACGTAATGCTCAATATTACAATGCATCATCGGGCATGTTACATGTACCGTTAAGTAATCATGCCGGCTATGATTATCGTCCCATTTTAAATAATGGACGTAGTAATAATATATTATGGAATAAATCAAATATTAATACAGATCCAAATAATGTATTACGTAGCTTTAAATGTCCACGATGTGATCGTTCGTATAAAAATAAACGCCATTTGCAACGTCACGTTAAATATATTTGTGGTAAAGAGCCACAATTTAAATGTATTTATTGTCGAGCACGTTTCGCTCATAACTATTCGTTAAAAGTTCATATCAAATCGAAACACAGTTATATGGTACTCCATTAATTTTATAATAAATTATTGTAACTTAAAAGTTGATCGTTTAAAAGGATAATAATTTACATATATTTAATAACAAAATTTATTTTCCAGCCTAATGTGTATGGAATTAGGTAAAATTAAGTACAAACCATTTCATTTTTATTTTTCCAGTATCCTTTTCTCTTCCCCAGACAAACAAAAATTATCTTGCGATGTAAACTTCTCCAGAAACAAAGTTGCTGATTAATGTAAATTTGAATTATTTTAAACAGTCAACTTTTGAATAATTAATTTTGACTGGTTTGATTAATTTTTCCTTATATACAATTTTTTCATCAAACATTAAATCTAAATATTTATTTATATACTTTTTCATATTTATAAAAAATGATTTTAGTTCCTTATTTTTAAATATTTTAATAAATTTATTTGAGACTGAACGAGATTTTTTGGCATTCCTCACTAAATGAATTCTAAATAGATGGCTGAGCATTGAAAATAAAATAAATACGACGTTGTCAAATTCGAATATTGCATCCAAGAATGCCGGTGAGGTTTAATATGCTATTAAAAAAAAATTACATATTAAAACAAAAAAATTTTATATTCTTAAATGACTAGATTATAATTTAATTTTTTCAATAAGTATATTTATTATAATTTAATTATGAAAGTTACCAAATTCCACTTAATTTAGATTTTAAGTGCGCATATTTTATATTATTAAAAATAATAAAATACAAAAAAATTTTATTCTAGTAATTTAACAAAATTTGATGTTCTAAAAAATAAAAAAAAATATTGCATGAAAATTTAAAAATAAAAAATAAATTATAATACCTACCTCCTAAAAATTTTAATCCTTATGAATTGTGTGAAATTTTTTTTCGAAAAAATAATTGTAGCTATTGTAAAAGGAAAATTCAATAAAATATTTAAAATAAACTATATGTATTTTTTTTTTTACAATATTTGTCAAAAATTCGTTAGAATATAAAAAAATTGTTACAATTTTTCATTTAACAATATGTTTTTTTTATGAATATAATTTCAGAATCACTATTTCTTGACAAATGACTGCTTTTCCTGAAAATGGACTTGTCTATGTTTCCGAAACGTTGCAATTCAACATTTTTATTTATTTTTTTTCAATTTCTTGTACATTTTCTTTCTATTTAATTTTCATTTTTGTATAAAATAAAAAATGTGTATATATAAAGATAAAAATAATAATTTTTATTTTATTCATTTTTAACATAAATTTTATTTTTATTTATTTTGTTGTAGGATTTAGTCAACGTAATATTGATGTGGAATGTTATCGAACATTATTTGGCTATAGATGTCCAAATTGTGCTCGTACAATGAAAGCTCCACGTCGATTACGATATCATTTACGTAAGGAATGTGGAGTGTACTATACATGTCCTGGATGTTTTGGACGATTTTCATCAAAACATTATGTTGATATACATACACAAAGACATTGTGCGCATATTAAAAAATTACAACTTGTTAAATCCGAATAATATTTTTATTTTTTTCAGTTATTTTGTTGGTGATGGAACAATTTATTATACTAATTTAAATGGTTTTCTATTTTTATTCTGTACGTCAAGCCACTTCTAGTAGCTGGATCGTTTTCAAAAATTTATTTTCTTGTACAATTAAAACAACACAAAACCAAAATTGGATTTTTTTAATGTCTTTTTTTAATTTGTTTTGCTATAAAAAAGTCTTCTAAAATTGACGTCAGTACATAATACGTAAGAAAACCATGAATTTTCTGAATCAATTAGAAAACTATATGTATAGATCCGCTATGAAATGTGACTTGGCGCCAGGATAATTGGTTTGAATGATTTGTTATAATTTATTTGAGTGTTTGAGTAGTGTGTTTGGATCGGTATGACGTAATTGAGCTCTCTTTCGTTATTTTTTTTTTTTTTTGAATAGAAATTAAAACATGCGTCTGTTGGTTATTTTTTTTTAAATTTTTATAAAATACAATTTTGTGATATTCCCTACACATTCTATTTTGCATTTGAAGAATTTTTTAAAGAGACATTTATATAATATAAATAAGGAAGTTTTAAATAAACGTATATTTTTTTTTTTTTTTTTAATAAAGGACCAATATCTTGCTTTTTTAAATTTTATTTATACATCACTTTATATTAAAGACTTTTTGAAATCAAAAATTTTCGAATATAAAATAATTTGCTTTATCTAAAAACTATTGAGAACTATTAAATTCAATTCAAAACTACCGCATATTAGATAATTAAAATTGGCTGTGTGAAACAACATACGAAAATAATTATAAGGCAGTTACTTTATATTAAAATGTTGTGAAAAATTAATCGCATACTTTACCACTACCGTACGTGAATTTCACCTAAATTTTTCCGAAATATTTCTCTTCTGTCAGTAAAAGTAACACGTGTGAGGTCAATATTATAATTGCAGTAGGACGAGTATGAAATTTTAATAGGATACATCTAAACACATATTGTATTTAGGTGTATCCTATTTGTAGTCTACAGTCACCCTTAAAATAGCAATTATAAAAAAATAAAATAATGGGACCAATGTTTATGTAATCTATAAAAAGAAAACTTTTTTTCGGTTGTTTGTTTTCTATTTATTTAGAAGAAATACAGAATTTTATTTTTATGTGGAAATATAGAAAATATGTGATCTAATTTATCGATTTATTAAAATCGAAAAGCTATTTTTTTTTTTATTATTATTATTATTTACAATATGTAAATCCTGTTTTTCTTTTTTTAGTTTTATTTTATTTATTATAGAGTCATTATTAATTATTTTAAAGTATTTTATTAATTCTTATGTACCCATACTATCTAATATTTCAGAACAGAAACTTCACGAATAATTTTCAATATAAGTTATACACACTTGGTAATACGCTTGTGTACGAATATTCGACAAATAACTAGGCAACTGTGTAGAAAAGGCCTAAATCAATCTCAAAGTATCATTTTATAATATGTTTGTATAAGCCCACCGTTTTAAAACGTTCAGTAAATGAACGAAATCCGAAAGAATCTTTTTTGTATTCTATTGACTCAAAATTGGAACTTTTCTTTCAATCAAACATTATTTTTTTCTTGAGACCTTATAATTTCTATGCAAAAATAATTTGTTATATTTTGTTGTGAAGAAATTAGTTATATAAACTAAAAGAAAACACCCCCGCAGAGTACAAATAAAATTCTATTTTTCTGTTCCATCAAATATTAGTCTTTTTTTATCTGATTAGAAAAAGTATTTTAAAATATTAATATAAAATAATTTATTAATTAAATTAAAATTATTATGTAACACTATAGACTGCAAAATTTATAATTCCATTATTCATAAACATTCTGAATTTTTGTAAGAATTAAAATTAAAAATATAGTTTATAAATTATTTTAAAAAATCAAATAAATTTTTATATGAAAAAAGTGTTTATAATTTATTTTAGAAGTTTTTTATTTTATTTATTTTTTTTTTTTAATTTAATTTTTGTATATATATATTTATATTCTGGCTTCGGTTACAATTCAAAAATAATCCATGCATACTTAAAAAATTTGTGTATTTATTTCAGAATTACCTGTACCGATGGTGGAAATTTCAGATCATCTTATAAATTATCATACAAATAAACCGACATCTTCAAATTCAAAGTCGGTAGAAGATCCAAAATCATCATGTGAAATACAAACTGAAGAAAATTCAAAAACCTTAAGTGAACTTATAGTTATTGAGGACAATGACACTAGTAGTGACTCATCAGATACATTAGTTGTTAGCAATCGCAATGCTAAAAAGAAAAAAATGTATCAATGTTCGATGTGCCCAAAAATTTTTTTGACTAAACATAAATTATTATCGCATACTGGCTATGATCACACCAATATTTATAATCATAAAAAACCATCGGCACAGAACAAAAGTCTTACATATCAGCATTTGGCTAGTGATTCTTCATCAAGCACTGATGGTATAAATCGAAAAAATAGACGTTCCAATAAACGTTCAACTATAGATAACAATGAGGATACTGTAAATGGAAAAAAGAACAAAACTCTTAACCGTGATAAAAGTTATAAAAGAAAACGTGATGATGGAAAAATAACCAAACGAGAAAAAGCGAAAAGTGTCCGCGGGAAATCTAGAAAAACTCTTTAAACGTTGAAAAGTTTTTGTTCAATTTTTGTTTTAATTTATATTGTTATATCTTAAGATGATGAAATTTTACAGTGTCTTAATTCATTGCTTCTCCCTGAAAAATATTGTTAAATGTACTTTAGTGTTGAAAAAAGCTTTGAAAATTTGTTGAATAATCCGCTAGCATCATATATTCTTGAAATTGGCCTAAGAACTTACATGATCAATTATCTTTCGAATTATGTGTTTTGTTTCTCCTTTAGTCAATACTAAAATACTTTTAATTCCTTCCGTTGCAAAAGCGATCAAATTTGACTTCGTAAACTACCAATCTATATGAATAGTCGAAGTATTTTGTTCAAAATTTTTAAGGTTTTCAAAAGAAAAAGTATTTCAGACATTATAGACGAAGGGCTCGTTCGTACGATTTGAATAACGCTCTTTCTTTAAGGCAGTGATTTTTTTTCAGTATCGAATCATAGTTTTTGAAGTATGAAATCCACATTCTCACTGGAATCAACCAACATTTGAATAGTTTGATGGTTTAGTTGGGTCAAAAAGATGAAAGTTAGAAAAAGAAATTAAAAAAAAAAAAAATTATAAACCATAAAATTTGCATAAAAAAGGTTTCTTTTTTGACTAAAATAACGGATGATCTAAAGTTTTCACACATACAACTCTAATCTTTTTCCAATGAATAATAGCTGATGACTTGCGAGGTTGATTCCTGTGAACACGTGGTTTTTATAACCTCACAGCAAAACCGTTACTCAAATCGCTCACGAGGTCTTAGACTATTACTCTGTAGACTTTCTAGATAATATTCATTTCAATAATTATACCTGAATGTGCGTACTACCTTTTTTAATTGATATCATTCTTAATATTATGAGACTGAATGAAAGAAATGTTTCGTTTAGCCTGAATGATTTTAATTGATTCAGTTTTAAATTTTCTAGTGAATGGTTGAAAAGTTTTAAAACTGTATTGTTTTTTTTTTTCACTTAAATCAATTTTTTGCTAATTTAAAATTTAATGAGACTCATCAATGTCAGAGTAATTAAAAACATTAAGATAAAATGAAATTTATCAGTTAAAGAATCAATGTTTTCAATCATGTTTGTTACTTTATAATTTAAATTGTTTTAAGCTCCAGAAAATTTATTTTGGAGATGATTTTTACATAAAATTTTCATGTTTTTTTTTTTTTAAATAAAGAATTTAAATGTACTATGTATGCCTGAAGAAATAAATATTGTAATTCAAATTTTTTTTTTTTATTGTTAAAAATTTTCGTTGGAAAACCTTAGCGCACTTTGAAAAATTAAAAAAATTATTTTTCAACATAAGTATTTTATGTGCACTTATTCGCAAACTCCCAAAATTTTTTTAATGCTGATGTTTGATAATGATTGTCTTGTATTTGAAATAACAAGACAACGCTTTGTTTTTAGTTGAAATTTTTCATGCGAAAATTTATTTATTTATTCGGCATGTGAGCTTGCAAATTATAAAAATTTGAAACATTTCAGGTACAACATCGACACCTTTGCTACCCAATTTAAGTAAACATGATTTAATAAAAATACAAAATGTAACAAATGATGGTCGTATACGTCGAAGACGATGCTATGGCTGTT
Organism: Chrysopa pallens; assembly: GCA_020423425.1. Taxonomy (NCBI): domain Eukaryota; kingdom Metazoa; phylum Arthropoda; class Insecta; order Neuroptera; family Chrysopidae; genus Chrysopa; species Chrysopa pallens. The sequence continues at coordinate 64,484,424 of CM035594.1, forward strand.
ATAATGGAATTAAAAAGACATCCGGCAATTATTATACAGCTGCATTAAAAGCAAAACAAGTAGATACACAATGCAGTGCGTGTAAAAAACCATTTTGTGTGAATTGTTTTAATAAATATCATCCTTATTAAGTTTTTATTTGTTTTTTTTTCTTTGTTAATAAAAAAACGAGTGTGAATAAATATTTATTTAAAAAAAAAAAATTGCGTGGTTTTTTATTTTTAAGGAAAATATTTTCGCATTCTTCGGGAAAAATGTCCTTATTCGATATATTTTCATATTTACAAATTAAGAAGAATTCAGAGCTCTATTCATTGTAGCAAGGGATCATGGTACCTAAAGGGGAAACGTGGTTAAAACTTTTTCAGGCTTTATAGCTATTTTCCCAATTGAAAATCATGCACCTATTATTTTTGGGTTAGATGAATCTAGGGAGCATACAGTCAAAGTCTTCTCCATGGTAGGGTTTAAATGAAAATCCCACAAATTATAGAAATTATAACTATAATTTGTGTTTGTGTTGCAATAGTATATCTAAATTTTGTTTTGGCCTTTTACAAGAAAATTGTGATCGTATTTTAGTGAAGTGAATTAAGTTTCGTTTTATGTATACCAAACACTAAATAGCCCTTTCAAAGAATCTTAAATAATTTTCGATCGAAATACTGATAATTAATATGAAAAAAAAAATTGAATAGGAAAATTGTTTCGATGCATGCGAACTTATTTATCTTCTCAAATATTGACTTTAACAAAATTTTGCTTTCTTTTTATCTTGCTATATTTTAATTTTATTTTAACTTTGCCAAAAAAAATACATCATCAGCTCGCTGAAAAAAATTATTTATTAATTTATTTTTTTTTTTTTTTGAAATTTTTGTTTTGTCTTTTTATTTAAAGTTATTTTTTTTTCAAATTTTCCTTTTTTTAATTAATTTATGAAAATATATTTTCCAGACCATATTACGCGATGGGATGATACTTCAATTGTGAGCGATCGAAGTGAAAGACCTATATTTTTAACAACACAACGTGGTCGATTAAAAATTATGCTAGGCGGTTACTTTTATACAAAACACAATAGTTCTGTACGAGGTACAACAACATGGCGATGTGTCAAACGGTCAACGTGTAAAGCAAGCTTTACAATGAAAAATGTAACATATCAAATTTTAAAATCAACGGGACATACACATCTACCTTAAGATTATTGAAATTTTAATGTTTTTAATATACATTTTATTAATTACCTTTATCTGTGTTAATTGAAGCATTATTAATTAAATTCTTAAAGTATTTGTTTAACAGTGAAGTTAAGATTTAAAATTAATATTCAGACTGATTATTATATTATGATAAATAATAAAATGTTAATGTGGTGGACATTTTTTGTGATAATTATTATCAATTAATGTTACAATTACGTATTAAAATTTTCCTTTTCTTAGAAGAGTAAAACTTAACACTTACCCCCCAATCAAGGGTTTCTTATGTCCTAGAATTTAGATTTATCTATGGTTTTTTTGGAAAATTGAATTATTTGATATATATATATATATGGAGTTGGAATACTACTGACTAATGGTTTTGTTATTAATTTACGGACAAATTTTATATTATTTTCATAACGTTTTCAGGGTATTTTTATATAGATATTTGTGTGTATAATGAATAAAGTTGAAGATTGGAAATATACTTGTTAAAATTGCGGTATTCTACTTTAGCATACAACGTAATAAAATGTTGTAATTTTGTATTATATTGTTGCAATTTTGTTAGATATGTGTTTGTTTATCCAAGACATGTCTGTACTGCCTCGGAGATAGATAAGGTTAGCTTAGTAATAAAATCTGTATCTTCAATTTCTAAAAAGATGGACCTCTTGTTGGAGATTAACGAGGTGAAAATTTGAATTTGAAATGTTGGCTGAAGAGTATTGAAGTGACTTACAGTGGTTGCGATGATCACCTTGCAATAATGGCCACTGGACAGAAGAAAGGTTTAGAAGAAAGTAATATGTTAAACTCGAAGAATTCGAAATATGATAAATTTAACAAGCGATTGTTTTTTTGTTTTTTTATGAATTTAAATATAGATTTTTTAATAAAAGCCTTAATAATTTTGACGAAAAAAAATTTAGTGATTTTACACAACAATGTGCCTTAGTATGATGCTTCCAAAATTAAAGAGAATTCTTTTTTAACAAACGAATTTATAGAAGTGCATCCAAAAATGTTTAGTTACGTGTTCCTTTCATCGACAGGTGCCAAAATATATAAGTATTATAATTAATTATGTTCAGAGATTGTTTTTTATTAAATATTTTATAAGGCTGATTGATGATTATTCCAACTCTATATAAACAGAATAAATAAACATTTTAATAACACAATAAAAAAATCATTAAATAAATAATATTTTTAATATTTGTAAATTTAAAATACGAAAATATATTTTATATATGAAAAAAAAATTTTCCTTTTAGGATTTTATAATAGTTAAATGAATTATATTGTATTTTATGAAATTATTAATGAACAAGGACAAAAGTTATTGTTTACGTGAAATAAAATATTTTTTAAAACAATTGTTACCTTAATTTTATTTTATTTAAATCCTTGTTCTTTTTTTCAATGACCCAATATCTATCCTAATATTTTCTTTTATAAAAATCATAAAGGCTCTGACACATCTTATACAAAAAAAAGAAAAAAAAAAAAAAAAAACTAACACAATCAAGGGGGTTCGATATTGTCTCTACAACCTTTTTTCCGCATTAAAAAATAGTCTAGATTTCCTTTCTCATACTGTACCATTTCATTGAAATCGGTTCAGTAGTTTGGGCAAGATTGACAAACACACAGGGACGCAGAGTTACTTTTAATTTATAATATTAGCAAGGATTTATTATTATTTTATGTAGGTTTGAAATCGGTTCAGTAGTTTGGGCAACATTGACAAACACACAGGGACGCAGGGTTACTTTCAATTTATAATATTAGCAAGGATTTATTATTATTTTATGTAGGTTGAGTCCGCGAGAAATGGCCATACGAGAGAGATGCCCAATCTAATTATTTTTCATAGCTAGCTTTCGATACTGTAAGCTTAGTTTACTTCTACCGACGTACCACGTTCTTTTAGTAGCCTATGTGAATAGATTATTTGCATTCTATATATGGTTTCCGAAAATAATTTAGACTGGTCGTTCTCCCATCAGGCCGTTTCTTCCGTACAACCAATTCCCACGGACTTACTCTATTTTATATACACTGCAGAAACAAAAGCAAAGATAAAAGGTAAAAGTAAAAGGTAAAATCAAATATGTATAGACTACTTTTATATATTTGTTAGTGCCTGATTCACATGCGGGGGGAAAAATAGGTACATGTGAGTGAACAAATAAGTGCGAGTATGCAAGTGTATATGTAAAAAAAATGAAAGTGCTTCGATGCTCAATAGAATCTCTTTGAATACCACTCTTGTAAAGGCATATTTTAATTTCTACCCTGCTAAAAATATCTAAATAAGGCAATATGTCGAAATTATATTCAATTTGATCTAAACTGGTATGCCATAAAAAATGTATCAGATCCTTTATGATTTTAACTAAAACAAAAAAAAAAATATTTAAAAAAATAATATTAAATATTTTTTGAACTTTGTGTTGTGTTTTTTTTTATTTTATTTTTATTTATGTGTGTCCTTGTTTTTTTTTTTTTTGGAAATAAAAATTTGTCCTTATCCCAGCTGTTTAAAAATACAAATTTATGATTTTAATTAACGTATCAAAAAATTTTGTATTGCAGAATTTAAATCGGACATGAAATTTGGTATGAAATTTCTTTCCTCAAGACATGGTCGGCCAAAACTACTACTTGATGGCTTTTTGTACACAAAACATTCGATTACAAATCGTACGATTAATTGGCGTTGTACACAACGAAAAATTTGCTCGGCATGTGTCTCAATGTGTAAATATTCAAATAGAATATTGAAATTAACGACACATAAACATCCACCGTCCAACGAATTTTTTGGCTAAGCTATATTAACGAGAATTTATTGTTGAGAATGTTATTAAGTTTGTTCCAAAGTTTAATTTTCTAATATTTTTCTAAATAAATGAAATATATTTTTAAACCCATTTTTTTTTTTTTTTAATTATTATTTTATTTTTTACAGTATTACCCTATTTGAGTTCATTTTGCCATACACAATTTTTCATTTTTTCCATTTTGTTTCAATTTGTATGTAATCATTTATTGTGTAAGCTAATTCGAGAATTCGAGGATGGAAATGAGTGCGTGTAAGCGTACAAATATGCCATTATATGTATAAAAGTGAAAACCTATGTTTATTAAAGCCTCGAAGACCAAAGCCTTGCGATACTTTTTACAATCTAAACACTATAATAAATTCTACCTAGGCATATTTCGATTCTTGCTTCATGTAACAATTTAATCCAAGCCGGTCTTTTAATTTCTTCCACCATGATTTTAATTAAAATGAAAAAACTGCTAAATATTTTTTAAAAAAAATTGTTGGGATCCGTTTCGTGTTTTTTATTTTATTTAAAAATCAAATTTTGACTTTGTTTTGTTTTTTTTTTTTAAACTTTATTATGAACTGAATTAAATTATTTTTTATTTTCCAGAATTTAAATCGGATTTGAGAATTGGTTTAAAATTTCGTTTATCAAGTCGTGGTCGGCCGCAACTAATACTCGATGGCTTTTTGTACAATAAACATTCAGTTACTAAGACTACGATTAATTGGTGTTGTAACAAACGACAAATTTGTGCGGGACGTATTATAATGTGTATATTTTCACATAAAATATTGAAAATAACGAGACATAAACATCCTCCGTCCAATGAATTTTTCGGCTAAGCCTGGCGTGCATGTCAAAATGTTTACCATAATTTTTTATTTTTATTTTTTCAATAAAATTTAAGTTTTTTTTCAACATTTTTGTTTTAAGTTATTATGTTATTTTTTATAGGATTCTTCTCCCATTTGAGTTCTCTTAGGGTTAGGGATGGGGTTTATATTCGACCTTTTCAAATTTGTTCAAATAGCAGAATTAATAGTGTTTAATGTTATGTTATTTTTCTTTGCAAAGTCACTTTCAGCAACCAAAATCTTCTAAAAAAACTAAACAAAACAATTTTTAAGAAACAAATAACTAAGTGAAAATAGCAAGTATCTGTGTTAATTGTTTATATACTCAACAACAGGGGCAGTATTACTATTTTTTTTTTTTAATTTGTATTCATAAAACATCTAATATACTCTCCGTTCAGTTATAAATACATATATTATAATCATAATATATTGTAATAACATAACTGTTTATTAACTAAATTTGAGCTGAAATTGTGGTGAATCTAAAAATTTTTTGAAAACTGTTTCAAACAAAAGTTTTTTATTTAAATTTTCACAAATTTAAACTAAGTTTTTACGTTTAAAATACGTTACCAAAATTTCACCTCGCGATCGATCCCTTTTCATTTTTAGTGCTCTTAATATATATTTTGGAATGCGTCAACCAAAATTTTATTCGTGGCGTCAATGTTTTTAGCTTTACAAACTTTAAACCAATATTATACTCTCGACATTGTATACATGTCGAGTATAATAAATATCGGTACTTATATCCAAATTTTTCTGTATAATATGGAAAAACTATAGATGTTTTCCTATATAAATCTGATTGAAAATTTCATCAAACACATTTTGATACAATCAAAAAAATCCAAATTTATTTAAAATTTATATGGTACTCATAATTTTTATATTTATTCAAATTTTTAATAGAACAGCAGGTAATCGATTTGTTAATTAAAAACGTTTTTCATTTAATTTTTTTGTTTTTATCTTTCTCTAAAACAATTATTAACAAGAATATATAGTTTTTTTTTTTATAGATTTTTAAAGCAAAACAATTTTATTTTATAGGTTATTGGTGGTATCCAAATACAAGTGAAGCATTATTTTCACGTACAATTCGTGGTCGTGAAAAATTAATTTTAGGTGGCTACGGATATACAAAGAAAAATGAAACATTAGAAACAATACAGTGGCGTTGTGCACGTGCTAAAACTGCTAAATGTAAAAGTAGTGTTTGGCTACAAAAGCGTACACATGTTGTGAAAAAATTTATTGATCATAATCATGATCCACAATACCATATGGATAATTAATTTGTTTGCAATTTTTATGCATTTTATTTGAATCAAAATAAATACTTGTGATTTTTAATTGAGTTGTTTCTTTCATCCTTTATGAAATATTTTGGTTACAGGGACATTTTTCGAAGTCTACAGCGAAATCATTTGACATTGTTACTACTTACGGCTAGGCCGGCTTACGGCACTATCTTATGAAATAAAAACTAATTTTTTTCCTAATAACATTATGTAGTAAATTTAGGTTTTTTTGTTTGTTATCCCAATGATACCGTAGAAATTAAAAAATAAAGTATAATATCAGAAAATTTGTCTGGCGAAATATATGAAAAATTATTTTTCAACTTTATCATTATTAATGGCCCCGGTGGACAGTGGAAATTCTTGTTATTTGGAATAAAATAAAATACTAAAATGAAAATATGAATATTTTGCTGGAAACAATTACATAAAAATTGGATTAAATTTTAACTTGATAAATTTGAATATAGATTCTGTTACCATGTACTGTCATTTTTACTTCTCTCTCTCTCTTGGGCGCGGAAGTTTTGGATAGAAGAATATCCATTTCCATTAATTTATGATTTATTAATTAATTTCTACTAATATTATAGAAGTTCTAGAATTGAAAATATTACTGCAAAAATAACACCGAGTACTGTTCTAATAAAATGCCATACTAATGATAAACCTTTCCCAGAATGAGTTCGTTAATTCAGCATTCTTTAATACTAAATTTTTGTTAAAATTTTTTTTTGTAGGTTCTAATTTTAATTGGTCAATATTTAATTATACGCCATTATTTACAAGAACACGACAAGGACGTGAAAAACTAATATTGGCTGGTTATGCGTACACAAAGAAGAATACAACATTAAATTTATTTCAATGGCGATGTGTTCATGCTCGAAGATGCAAAAGTAGTGTTTGGTTGGATAAAACAACTAACAAAATTGAAAAATATATTGACCATAATCATGGTCCACAATTTTCTTTAGACTCTAATAAATTGAATATTATTCATTCTGATATTAATTATTCTTATTCTCGAGATTCTTTCAATATGTCGCAGTAGAAAAATCTTTTTTGTTTTGTTTACCTAGAATAATTGGTCGAAAATGTTACCTCCTGCAATTTTTTACTCGAATGAATGTTTGGTATTCCTTCCAATAACGTTTGTAGCCTTATTTTTTTATTTTATTTTTTTTTTTAGTTTAAATTATGGTTATTACAATTTTAGTGCTTGACAAGTGGATTAGTCACTTCCTTCACAATTAAAGAACGAATGTTGAGTTAAATTTGAGGGAGATGTCACGTAATTGTTTTCTAGGAAAATTTTTGTAATATTTTTAAATAAGCTTGAAAGAAATATTCAAATATTCTAAACTCTTCGAAATACGACAATAAGTCAAATTCTTTGAAATTTTTTTGAAGAATATTTATAATAAAAATAATTTTTTTTTTTTTTTAATAAAAATATTTAAAATTTTTAATAAATAACAAACACTTTGAATTTCATTCACACCTATTTCTTAAAAAAAAAAAAGGATATTTTACTTTTGGGTGTAGGGTCATTATCCAGGCTTGTAACAATCTATATGGGCGTAAACTATACAAAGAATAGAATGCTCTTTAATGATTTTATTTCAATATTAGTTACTTAAGATTCATATTAAAATTATGGGGAAGCTAGAATTGTTGTTGAAAGGAATCGCAACAATTGATGTTAGTGAGTGTCGATCGATTTTACATAATTAATTTTAGAATACTTTGATTATTCCGTCTCGTATATTCTTAAAGTAAAAATAAAGTACAACACGATGTAGATCGAAATATCGGAATCATTTTCAATTAAATTTCAACTTGATGGTAAAGGTGGAATTTAAACTCACTTTATATTTCAAAGTAAACTCGAATTAAAATAATAGTTGTAGATTGAAGTTGAAACATGAAAGAATTCGACAATAATTAGTTACCCTAAAATTTCTTCATTTTCATTAGCTAGAATTTTATTGTTGCTAATTTTTGAGTTTAGATTATTACTTAGCAAAACTTGTTAAATTTTAATAAAACACTAAGAAAAGTAATTGTTAAGTAATTATTATAAAATCGATTTAACATTGTAATATTTTGTAAAACCATTTTGTAATTATCCAATAAAAATTATTTTCCAAAAATCTTTTGTGTGTTCAAATAAATCTTTTGAGAATTATTTTTTTCTTTCTTATGGCAAACCAATAAAATTTTGTTTAACTTGAAATTTTAATTGTTTTGTTTTTTATTTTTGTGTCTTTTATTTAGTTTTTGGTTTTTTATTTTATTTTATTTTATTTATTTTTTTTTTTTTTTGTTACTAACATTATTTTTATTTTATTTATTTTTTAGATATGAAAACCAATATAACAATAAATTTACAAAATTATGAAATGCTTTTGAATTCTGCATGGATGATAGGAAAAATTGATACCACCACGAATAAAAAAACATTTCCATGTCCAATTTGTTCATTTGTATTTAAACGAAAATATTCGATGACTCGGCATATTCGAGAAGTTCATATGAAATGGTCTAGAAATTCGACTTCATCACCATTAGTTTAAAATATTTTAATTTAATTTAATTTCGTTAAGTTATTCTATCCGACATAATATGTGAAGAATATATTAAATTTAGTCTAAAGTTCAAATATAAAAAATGCTCATTTTTTCAAAACAAACCATTTTTTTTTTTATAAAAATTGTTTCGTAAAATGCTACAATTCACCATAATTTTAGGTCAAATTTAGCTAATAAACAGATATTATATATATAATAATATATAAGAAAAAATATATATAGTCTATTTTCTAAATGTTAACGATTAAAACTAGGTCAAACATTGATACTCAAGTATATCTAGGGTTTTAAACAATTGATCCTGTTAGTTGTTATTAGCACTTGTTAATATTATTGTTATATAATTTGTCATTTTCTATTTTTATCAAAGAAAATTTTGTTCACATTATTATGATTTTAGTTAAGTTTAAGTAGAACAAATAATGTCATTTACATATTTTGTTTTCGGTCTCTACGGTGGTTGAAACAATTTTTGAATTTTTGAATTTAATATAAGTTTTCTACCATTAATGATAAGTCTTCGTTAAATAATAAAATATAAATTATAATAGGCAATATCATAGACTACAAGTTTTTTAATAATTTATCAGGTAATCATTTTTTCGACCCCAATTTTCCATAAAGAGATTGGTTGTATTGCATTGTACCTATTCATGAATTATATTTTTTTTTAATTGTTAAAATTTGTTTAATAGTGGCAATTTTATTTTTTGCTACTTGAGGGAATTTCAATAGCTAACGTATCTTTAATGTGACAAATTTACAAAGTGAATTAATTTTTGAGACAATCAATTTTTTAGTTATAAGGTTCATTATTTTAAACGACGTAAATAGTTATTTTGACTTTCAATTTTATTTTGCCATGTAATTATCATTAAATTTTGAAGTATTTTTTTTTTATAATTAAATTTCTAAAATATTAGACATCACAATTTATTGATTTTTTTCTATTTGAAAATTTTCTTTAACAGATTTTATATCGTATTTTTATCCTAAGTAAAGAGCGATTGTTTATTCAGTGTAGCCAAGGCTTTTTGGAATAACCTTGCCAGCGATGTGTCTGAAATAATTTAATTTTTAACAGTTTAATTATTTTCTTAATGAAGGTGGTCCCTCAGCAGTAATAAAAAAAATAAATTATTAGATAATGATCCGAAGTTTTAATACCAAAAATTTGTGTACATTGCCGATCAATTAATTACTCTCTTAAATTATCGACAAGGTACCCAAATTTTTGTTTTATTTTGTATTAAAATTCGGATCATAATTTGCTTATTTTTTTTCTATTACTGGCGAGCGCCCTTCCTTAACAAAGCGTGGAATATGAATAAATAAACTGACTCTTGTTTCCAGTTTTTATGAAATTTTTTTACTTTTGTAAACTTCACGCTTTAGTGCACCCACAACGATTTGGTTGTGATAAAAAGTTCCCACAATTGCTGTAAATTGCATGAGCGTGTAAGCCCGCTTTAATAGTTATTTTACCTTGACAGCATTATTCCTATCTCGACCTTCTCCTACCTAATTTTCGTTAGTCCCTAATCAAACATCGTTTTACTAATTTTTACGAGAATTGACACAAATTTTTTTTGAATTGTATTTTATACAACGTTAAATTATTGTCTGTTCTTCGGCTGTCAGATTATAATTGCTAAAAAAAAATATAAATTAATATGTTCTTGAAAGAACAAAATGCCGAACCTACATTTTTTTTGTTTATTTATTTTATTTTTTTGTTTTTATGTACAATAATTTATTTTTGTATTTTTTGTTTTGTTTAATAAATTTTTTTTTTTTCTAAAGTTATTTCTCAAACAAATTTTGCACATTTTTTATTTCAGCTCAACTGTCAAACAATTTGTTTTGTAAATAATTATTATTTTTTCAATTAAAAATCAATAAATATCTGTTAAATAATAAAAATACAATTTTTCAGGTTTAAATGAAGAATTTATTAAACAAAATATGTATTTTATAAAATCACAACGTGGCGGTGATAAACTATTAGTTGGTAATTATATTTATTTAAAGCATTATTTAACGACACGTGGATGGGTACATTGGAAATGTGAGAAACGTTATAAATCTGGTTGTCAGGGTGGTGTTTGGCTGGATGGTGATACGAATGTTATACGAAAAATACGTCAACATAATCATTAACAAAATAATTATTTGTTTTATTAATGTGTGAGTTTTATTATAATCCAATATAATTTATGCAAAATCCTTTATTTTTATGGTTTAGGAAAAAATTTATACATTCATTATTTTTTTAATTATTATTGAGTAAATTTCTTAAATTATCACTTAAAAATGCCAATAGCTTTAATGATCCGGGCTCAACATCATAAAACAGAAAACTTCAAAATGAAAATAATGTTAATTATTTCAACAAGGATTTTCGAAGCTCCATCATCTAATAAATTTTATAGATTTTGTCCGTTGTGAATAGCTCCGCCGTCTACGGCTTCTAACTTTGATGACAGTTTTTACTGACATCTCCATTAAAAATTATGCAAAATTTGTGGCAGAATAGGGTGTATTCCATTGTATTTACTATAGTTTTTTTAATTTGATTAATTTTTGTTTTAGATAAATTGGTAATAAATAATCATTTAAGTACCATTATTGGACGTAATTAATACAGTATTAAAAATAAATATTTTTAAAATAATTAAAAAAATTAAGCTTCATCTATTTTTGAGGCTTTATTCAACTGTGGTGAAAAACACCACAGTTTAAAAATTGACCAATATTTTTATTATATAAACACAATTTTTTTTAATTTATAATTTATATTTAAATTTAATATAATGCAAAGCATTTATAGTTTATTATTTATTTTGTTTAACATTCATGTAAATTGTAAATAAACAAATTTCATTGCTTTAATACGAAATGTTGTAGTATGATTTATTTTTTTAAAACATTTCCTTTTTACGATTGTTAGGGACCGGAAGCATATTAAAATGTGTGAAGAAACTAACTGCAATTAAAAAAAAACAATTATATTTTTTTATTATGGAAATGTAGAACAGCAAGATAGGTTCTTTAAAATTACTAACAATGTAATTTACATTTTGTCTTTCTAAGGCTTTGTTATTATTGAACATTCACGTTAAGATTTCAGCGCCAAGGTAACAAAAATAATAACTACTCAAAACACATTCATGTGATTGTTTTCCTTTAACTACAAAAATGTGATAATTATAATATACTAAACACTATTCATTATTATGAAACACTCGCTTACAAGTTTTGTTAGTTCTAAATAATTCTTAATTATATCGGTAGTAAGACTATTCGTTAGCATGAATGTCCAATAGCTTAATGCTTTAACGACTAGTTTGAAAAATTAACAAAGAGTTAGGATACGAAAATTCTGAGAGAAACAGAAAATTCAAAATTTCATCATCTATTTTATTTTAAAGGAAATTGACAAATATTAAATATATTTAAAAAAAATCAAAATAGAATGAAAACACAATTAATGATTGAATTTTTCATTCGAATTATCGAAATGAAATTTATAAACTGGTTTGTAAATTAAATTAACTTCTCCATCCCTTTAAATTTTAACTAACTTATTTCTTAATAGTTATTTATAATTTTATTTGGGTTTCTCGAAGAAGCGGAGCGTCGTAAAATGATATAAATCACTTTGAACTAGTAGTGAAATTTTCACATATTTCATCGTTTCATGTATTCTCGTTCTTCGATGAGATGTAATTCGAATTTTATGCGTAGAACTTATCTAGATACTAATAATAAAAATTCAGTTTTCTATTGTACTACTATCATCAATTCTTAATTTGATAAATTTTTAATTTAATTGTTTTTTAAGTTTAATAATTTTTGTTGAATTTCATGATTTTTAAACAATTTTTTTATTTAATATTTAATAATGAAAATAATAGATAGCCAATTTGAGTTGTTCACAAAATGATTTAAACTAATATAACAAATTTTTATTTTAGTAACAAAACCATTCCGATATGTTCGTGTAAATCAAGTACGTCCAAATAATGATGATTCCGATTCCGAAACAGGTACTGATGATGATGATGATGGTGAAGAAATTGATGTACGACCAATTCGAAATAAATTTGAGTCAAAACAAAAGTCTTTACATTACATTCGAACGATTGATGGCATCTATCAATGTAAACGATGTAAAAAAGAATATAGTTTTAAATCAAATATATTGCGCCATTATACATACGAATGTTCTGAATATTCCAAATATAAATGTGAACATTGTGGCAAGAAATTTAATCAAAAGGCTGTACTGTTATGTCATACGTATAATGTTCATAATAAATAAATGTATTGTATAATAATAAATATAATGTGTTTTTTAATATCGTAGTTTATTGGTGTAAAGGTTGCAGCTAAAAATTTTGACATAGTCAATTTTTTATTAAATTAACAAAAACATGTTTATTTGTCAATTTCAAACAGGAAGTGTAATTCAAAATGTGACGAGAACCGAACTTAAAAACTGTTTGTTTAAATCTCACTCTTCGACGTAGTTAAAATTAAGTTAAAACTTCGCTGAAAATAGATTCATTTTGAGTAATTTCAAACTCAAAACTATAATTATACTTGCAAGCTTTTATACCAATTAGCACTATTTGATGAAAATTTATTTATCGAACAAAACAACACAGAACTAATTATTTTAATAAATACACAAAGGATTTCTGGAACAAATTACTGTTGATTTTTCGTATATTTTCCTTAACTAGTGCTTTAACAATGTGAAATCTTGAAACACGTTGTATATTTTTGTTTAAATTATTATTTAACAGCTATTTATATCTAGATTTAATGAGATAATGAAACTCTTCTTGTGTCCATCAAATAAAAAATTAATAATCTTTAATTCATGATACAAAAAATGTACTCTTCTTGTACCATACAAATGACGGTAAGCAGATGCTGTAAAACGTCTAAAAAGTGTGACGTGTGCATTAGCCTAAAAACAATTATTAACTTTCTTCACCTTTTGCTTTAGCTGTAGCATCTACACTTGTAAATGATTTTGGAATCTTATTCCATCAATAGTACAAGTTTCAAGCAAATTTTCAAAATTTACCTAAATGATCTATAAGAAATAATTAACACTTTTTTTCCTTATTATTAATATTGATTTTTTTTTTTTATTATTATTACCGTTAAGTAATTTTTTTTTTGGCTTTTAGTATTAATTTTTTATTTGTTAAATATGTGTTAATCAATACATGTATAAATTATTATCGTATTTTCAATAAAGGTAAAATTTGTTTAATTTTTTTTATTTTTATTATTGAATTTTAACAGCAATTTTAGATACTTACAAAATCTATGAAAAACAAATCAGAATTTTCTCAAAGCTTACCTTTTTATGAACAAATGTGATTAGATTGAGAACATTGAGAATATCGCTGTATTCGATGGCCGTTTAAAATATTCACTTTTAAGAGTATATTTTTATATTTTTATATTAAATATTTTATATTTTTGTATTAAAATATTTAATTATGTGGATCGAAAAATTCCACGCATCACTGCAGGAAACAAGATTCGTAGTGGTATCGCACTTTTATTATTGTGCCGATTATGTTGAGTTTGATTCCATATGGAGCGAAATATTCTGTCAAACTCACCTAGCTCATTTAAAAAAAGGGTACCTCATTGATTAGACAAAAAAACAGACGGACCACATATTCTGGTACAGGGTATTTGGTTGTACTCTTTGCTTGTTTTGACATTAGATTTTTTCATAATGAATGAAAAACTCCAGATTTGCAAAAAGCTACGCTTTTTGTATGGGCCAACATTTTTTTCGTATGTTTATTTATTTGAATTACAGTTAATGTTGAATTTGGAATATAATTGAATTTTTTTCATATTACTACATTGTGCTGTCGGAATTATAAAGTTTTGTCCATTTTTTCGTAATATCACATTATTGCACAAAATTAAATTGATGTCATTTATACCATACCAAATCAGTTAATAATAGAAAAATGATTTTTTTTTATTACAGATTATCAAAGGGAATATGAATATTTACGGCCATACGCGTGTCCCAATTGTCCAAAACGTTTTAGACGTATCAAATACTATCGTTATCATGCAAAACACGAATGTGGTAAATTAAATCCATGCAAGAAATGTAATCGAACATTTAAATCATTAGCTGGCTATAAAATGCATGTTGAGAATGGTTGTGAAGCTGTACATCAATGTTCAATATGTTCGAAAAAATATTTTAGTGAATATGCATTACGTCGACATACAAATATTATGCATTACACTGCAACAACGTAAACAAATAGTGAAGGGTGTGATCACGCGTGTTATTGATACCGATTACAAGTTATTGTTTTGTTATTAGTTTAAATAATGACGAATGATTTGAAGTATTTGATCATCAAAAAACGTAATTTCTACAAAACCTATTTATTTTATCTTATCTACGAAGAGAGAAATTTAATAATTTGTTTTTACTAATTCAATTTAAAAACTGTTCAGTGCAGGACAATTTAACAGACTTCTGATATAAGAAGTAATGTTTTGTTTATATTACTGCGAATTTTAATTAAGTGACGATAGCAACTAATAGAGTTAATTGTTTAGATACTCGACATATGATTGATAATCAATGCTTGAACTATTTTTAATCATTACTACTGATGATAAACAACTCTAAGTATCCCGTCTATACAGTTATTAATACGTATATATTTATAGCTAAAATTGTGGCGAATCCAATCATTATCTTGTACGAAAAAATGTTTGAAACCAAAGTTATTTATTTTACCAAAAAAAAAAAAATTTATATTTGAATTTTTCTTTTCTCTTTTATGGTTCAAAAATTGCATCATTGATCCATTTGTCGGACTTCGGACTTCGAATTTTCGATTTTGTAAAATGATGGTATAAGTCAATTTTAAAAGTAATATTAAAAATCTGGTATTTAACTGTTTCATGATTGAGGTATATTCAGAACAACGCTATATTTTCAAGAATTTTCAAAAAAAAAAAAAAAAAAAAACAGAGCGCATACTAAATTTCGTTTGTTTTGGTTTTAATCGAAAATGGAGTTAATACAAAAACAGAATTAAATTGCTTTTGTTTCTAGTATCGTCACTAACCGCATTATTGACTTCGATCGTTACGATTTTAACCAAACATTATTTTAAATTAATTTGAGCAATTAAAAAAAAAAAAAAAACAACATATTATTAAATATTTACAATGATAGGTATTGGTACTACCTATATTAATTCGCACAAAGGTGTGCCTTTATGTGCCGATCGATACGACAATCGGCGTTGTGAACACATCATTAGTATTCACTTGATGAATAATACAAATTATTGTTAATTTATTACAGGGATTAGTTTTAAACTTGTATGATTTATATTTAACTTCAGGGGTCAGGGTATTAGACAAAATATTATTTAATCACAACACAATAATTATGTGATTTGTAGATAAAATTATTTTTTAAATAAAAATGTTACATTCCTAAATATTTATTTTCAGCAATTTTTTTTTTTATATAAAACCTACAAATTTTAAGTAGAGAATATTTGTACTTAATTTTAAGAATTAATTAATTATTTTATGAAATTGCAAGTGTAGATGAATTAGAAAGTTTTTTTTTTTTGAAAGAATATATTTTTTTTAGTGTTTTGTATTTGTTTTTATTTTATTGAGACTTAAAAAAAAAATTTGAAAAACCTTATGAATTTTCCAGGTTATGATCCTTTTACAAATAAATATTCATGTGGAAAATGTGGTGCATTGTTTACAAGAAAAGATAATATGCGAGTGCATTATAATTACGAGTGTGGTGTACCACCACAATTTTCTTGTCCCATATGCCAAAAACGATTTCGGCGTAAATCTTATGTACGATATCATATAAGAATGGTTCATCATACTTTTGAAGTACGACTATAAAATTAACGTTAGGATTAACAACAAATTGTTACTATATTTATTCAAATTAATAAAGAAAAATTTAGTAATTTGTATTTCATATTTTTAATGTTTCTCGACGAACATCACCTTAATTCAATTTACTTTTTTATAATTTTACTTTTTTAATACATCGCTGTTTCACAGATACGTTAATCCTTATTTTTACACCTGAATCCTTAAATTGTTTCAAAATAATAAGGTTGTGTTTTTTTTTTGAGTACCATCCACCCAACATATCATTTTTAGTCTCTTGACTATTTCACTTCCAATACTGAAGTATAAGATTATAATTTTTTTTTAAATGCCCTTAATATAAATGGAAATGCAAACCGTCATAACATGAGTTTAATAAATTATCTAATTTAAAAAATAATAATAATTAAACGATATTAATTAATATTTTTCCTTATTTTAACTTTTATAATCTATAATTTAGATGAATTTTTCGATTCTAAATCAATATAGGTACTTAAATTTTCTACCAAAACTAAAAAAACATAAAATCAGTTGTCTTTTGAACGACTATATCACGGTCATGTAAGCATGTTTTGACATACAATGTTAAAAAAGTGTATAATTATGCCTGCACTTATATGTCACCGTGTCTTCAAGTAGAGTATACTACCACGTTCCACCATGCTTTTTATAATTCAATAGTTGTCTCTCACTCTCACGGTCTTATACATAGATCTTGACAGCTTAAATGGACGACTTTTGACTCGATGTATAAAAAACATGGCGGAATATATAAGCTTTGTGTGTATAGGAATGTGAGTGTATTTATACGTGTGCATCAGTAATGGATCGTGGTGGGGGTTGAATACTCTACTTGCAAACACGACAATTTATTAATGTGACTTGAAAAATTTAGTTTCTCATTTAAATAGGGTTATCGCCTATTAATTGAGATAACAAAAAAAAAATTTACATAAGTGTTACTAACAATAATTCAAAATTACTAATATTTATAATTAATTTCGAATTAATTATTATTCTAATTTTTGAAAACTTTTAATTTTTCAGGTGAATATCATTGCACAAAATGTGGATGTACATACAAAAAGGAAAGTGCATTTAGACAACATTTAAATTCAAATTGTGAAATTTTCTCCGGTGAATATAAATGTAATAAGTGCGGTTGTACTTATAAACAAGAGTATGCATACAAACGGCATTTAAATTACAATTGTGAAAATCGAACGGAAGGTTTTGAATGTCCAATTTGTAAAAAGAAATTTACACGAAAATCATATATACAACGTCATATTGGAATGGTGCATAAAAATTTTGATGTTCATTTATAATTTATTTCCTTTTGATTTGATTTTTGTATTTTATCATCTTTTTGGATTAATGGTTTCAATAAATTTATTACCTGAGTATTTTATTTTTTGTTTTATTTCTCTTTTAGGTGTGGGAAAATGTGATGTATCTAGGGAATCTGATGACTAATTTGTATGCCTCTGATTCATTTTGCCTGGTTTAAAATTGCTAAATTTATAACTACTATCTTTTTGCAAGTGGTACAACATTTTCCGTCTGATCTAAGTAAAATTTCTATTCAATAATTTTTTCCCTATATTTAAAAATTAAATCGCACTTTAAAGATGAAAACAAATATTTTTTTCTTATTGACTTTAGACAATGAAAACTTGAAAAAACTATTTAGGTAGATATCATAACCTTGTGGAAATTATTTTTCAAACTTTCAGATGCAATAACTGTAAAATGACAAAATTTTGATAAGAAAACCTCGGGAAGTAACAAATATTGTATGTCCACCTATTAAAAGTTACCCTCCATCTTTAAAAGATGGCAACTATGTATGTGGTTTCGTTGCCCAAATTTTGCATAGGTACTCAGTCAGTAGAAATTTTTTTCGGTATTTTCAACTGTATTAATATCTCATGTATTAGAGGCGGTATTAAAAAAAAGATGATGAATGAATGTCACATTACTACCACTAGATCTGTACCACCTTACTAAATCATGCGTTTAAAAGATAATAATTTAAATAATTATTTCAGGAAATGGTCTATTTCAATGTCCAAAATGTGGAAAAACATATTCGAAACTCCAAACAATGAAATATCATTTAAAATATGTTTGTGGTCAACCACCACGATTTCAATGTACACTTTGTATGAAACTATTTAAAAAGAAATTAAGTTTAAAATGTCATACGTTTACAGTACATAATATTGACTTAAATTAATAAATAATTAAACAATAATAAATTACTTTAATTAAAGATCAAATTGGCATTTTATTTCTCCTTTAAACCTTGTTCACATTGATCAAGTTATTTTATCGAGTAACTTGTTGTTTTATACTAAATATTTGATCAAAATCGTTCACAATTATTATTTGATAATTTAGTCCACTAACAATTAAATGTCAAACATGATTCTTTCTTTTGTTTCTTGTTATATGTTTGTGATTGAAAAGTGATGGGGATAGTACTAGCACACAAAAAATACAATTTTACTAAACAACTTGACTAAATAACTTTACTGAATACTTGACTAGAATGTTAGTGTTCACACACGTCAAGTAATTAAACTACTTGCTACCTGGCTAAATTACTTGTTCAATATGTTCAAAGCTTTAGTCACAAGAGATAATCATATGAGATATTGAAATTCAACTTATATGCAAATGTTTCAATTACAAACCATTCTGTTTCATTATTATAGGATATTTTAGCCAATTTTTTATGAACTGAACTTTACGAAGCTGAAAAAGAACGAAGAAATTTGGTTTTTATTGTGTCTCGGTTTAAGGTCGTTTATGTAATCGCTGTTAATTAACATTATTAGAATGTATTAATTACTTGTTATGTTATTGTTTTGTTTTTTATTATATTTATTCCAAGAATATATTGATTTCACGTGGCAAAGTAGTTTAAATTTCAGTGATATTAATATCTCCGAAATTTTCGACAACTTATATTATATTATATTTAAAAAGTATAATAATTTTTTTTCAGGCAATCGCCCATTTCAATGTCCAAAATGTGGAAAAGCGTACTCGCTACTAAGTACAATGAAACAACATTTCAAGTTTGATTGTGGTCAACCACCTCGTTTTCAATGTTCTATTTGCTCGAAGATTTTCAGAAAAAAAATGAGTTTAAAGTATCATACATTTACGGTACACAATGTTGGCAAAAAACAATAAATACAAAATAAATACACTTATTTGAAATAAAGACTTTTATTTTTCCTATAATTTCAGTTAAATATTTATTTGATTGTTCAATAATATCCAAGCATTTGAATTAGTAATATTTTTAGTTTAGATAAATAGACGATATTTTGCATTAAAATTTGAGCATTTCTTAAAATAGCAAACTTAATCTACTTTCATAAAATTCGTTGAAATCTACTTCGTAACATAACTTTTAGAATTTTTTTTAATCGATCTTCATTTGATCCTTTGTATACTATACAAGTAAATATATGAATGTTTGGATGTTTATTTCTCAATCACGCGAAAATAGTTTAGAAATTAGTACGAGTATGAAATCGAGTATGAGCTTGAATCATTTTTCCTTGAATTTGAAACGAATTTTCTAAATTATCGAGATATACCCGAGTCTACCATGGATGTTAATGATGATCAAATAATAATTTGTGAGTCGTTAAATTCTTCTAAAAGTAAATGTGATTTATCCAAGTATGCTAGAATTGTTGTTTAAAAGATTTTCAATTCAGATTATTAATTTTTTTTTTTTTTTTGAAAATTCGGTCTATTTTAACATTTATTTCTATTTTGATTACTCCGCAGTGTATTTTAACTAAAAATTACTATTACTTTACGATTTTGTTCTATAGAACGAAAAATTACAAAATAATTCAATGTTGAGATAATTGATTGTATGTATTTAAAAATAATAATAATAATCAGTATATTTATTTCAGGAAATGGCCCATTTAAATGTCCAAAATGTGGAAATATTTATTCAAAACTGAATACAATGAAACATCATTTAAAATATGAGTGTGATAAACCGCCACGTTTTCAATGTACGCTATGTTTAAAATTTTTCAAAAGAAAATTTAATATGCAATATCATATGCTTACAGTACATAAACATATTGATTAGAATTTAAATTAAATAAATAATAAATCATTTTTAAAAATTTGAATATTTTTGTTTTTTTTTTTTAATGATGTAAATAGTTTGTATAAATTCTCCGATGTATGTAATTTAGGCACTATTTTTTATTATATTTTCTTTTTTTTTTAATATGGGAGAAACTTTAATTTCAAATGTAGCTTATTTATAGGCTAAATAATGTGGTCTCATCAAGATTATGAGTAATTTTCTATTGGTCAATTTCAAGAAAAGGGGAAAAAAGCACCTGCTAATGTGAATACATGGGTTGATTGCTTCTACATTTTAATAAATTCAATTTTTCAAATTGATAAATATAAACAAACATTTTATGATGCATTCTTGACACAATCAGTGTCTTTTATCAATCTACAATTTACAGTCAATAAAATTTTCTGAGATTCTAATTGTTTTTCTTAAAAATATTTTAGGTTTGTTATAATTTATTACAGATGTAAGGTGATAAAAAAAATTCATCATTTAAGAATCCAATTGATTTAATGCTCCAATTATATACACTGGGAATCGTATCAAATAATATCCTTCATTTTTGCAGGCAAACTGGACAGTATACTATGCACGAAATTTGCAACATAGTTGGGTTTCTTTTAAAATATCATTCTTCACTTTACTCTGCATGAAATATAGAATTAAGCTCTTATAAAATAAATAATATTTATACTTACGAAATAAAAGATTTGTAGACGCTATTTTCTTATTAATACTATTTTTTCAGGATATGGTCATGGAGGTATTTTTGCATGTCCAAAATGTGGAAAAACATACAAAACACGGAGTATCTTGGCACGTCATATTAGCCACGAATGCGATCAACCGCCACAGTTCATTTGTCAAATTTGTTTTAAATTTTTCCGCAGGAAGTCTAATTTGACCGTTCATATGATGAAAACTCATGGTTTTGATCATAGAACAACTTACAATTCCCCATATTAATAAAAAAAAAAAAAAAAAACAATTTTTCTTGGTATTTAATATAGGTAAAATAGGTATTAATTGTACATCTAAATATACAGAAGTCGTCCAATTGGATAAACCACACATTTCTGCAGTTTGTGACATTTTAGTAAATGATTAGAGATGTTGTGGGTAATTTTTGGTTGGATTTGAATATTTCTGCATCGCAATTACTCGACCAATATCTGAGTTATATTTTTTATGTAAATAAGTAAAACTAAATCAGCTTATTGGTGATAAAAAATGTGAATTAGGTTTACAGATAGGTTTTCTTTTCAGGCAAATATTTTGCCTTATCTAAGCCAAAACCAATCAAAATTTCGATACAACTGACCAAAAAATACCAATTACATCTCAAACTATTCTTTGTATACTCAACGGTCATCAACCGTAAGAGTTACACTAAAATTGACAAGTTGTTACTGATGTTGGTTTAAAAAAAACAAAACGATTTTCTGCTTAATTCTAATGCTCTTTTTTTTACAGGTTATGATTTCACAATATGTTTTTTTTTTTTGTTATTTGGTGTAATGAATTTTAGATATAGGTACTTAAATTTTCGTATGTATACAGTTCAGTCTGCATAAATCCGAGCTAAAATATTTTATTACTAATATTGTACATGTTATCCATAATAAAACATTACCGGATGTATGTATTTGGGTTTTATTCGTCAAAAAGAGCAGGCTTTATACTCTCATCTAAATCAAAAACAGAGATAGAGGATAATCATTCAATGATTGACTTGAACATTATTTTAAAAAGACACTTTTCTAAATTTTTTTTGTTTTTATTTTATGTTGAACCAATATTTAGATTTTGAATGAATTTATGGATTTTTTTTTTTAAATACCTAATAATAAGAGGGCATTATTCTGCATTATGGGCACCAAAGTTGGGGTATTAATAACTTATTGAATAATTAAAGCCATACGACTTTTTTCATGTTTAAAAATCAAAATTGAATAACCGAGTTGCATTATGTACAGTTACATAATATTTTATTTACAGCTAGTACAAATCAAAATGAGACTCTTCAGTAAATAGAGATGTATTTATGTATAATACATATTCATATTTACCCTCTCTGTTGGATAGTCTCTTTTCAGTTTGTATTAGTTATAAAACATATTTAGATATAAACGCTAATATTTAAAATGATAATTCCTGGGTATATGAAATAAAATTTCAATCTACCCTATATTCCTAGATAAGATACATAATTTTGTAATGTATATACGTATTACGACTACAAAGTAGTCATGATCATTATAAATTAGCAAATGGTAATTGAATGTAACATGTTGCTAATTTGGTGTGTGTTTCACTTGTTTTGTTATTAATTTTAAGAAAACTAACAACCATAGTTTTATCCTATTAATGTAATTGGAAATCCGAATTAATCTGAGCTCGGATTTTTGAGATTGAACTTTTATTTTATTTTATACAAATATGTTTATAAACTTTAATTAAATAAATAAAGATTAATCATTCCATTCCAAATTATATTTTTTCTTTATTTAGAATTTATTAGCATGGTTACCATTAAGGTAAATACTTACATGTTTTATACTCCTGGGAAGTTCTAGAAAAAAATTATTAGTGAAATTTTCATGAAACAATAAACACTTTGATCTTTTTATGTTAAATTACGATTGATTTAAATTCCATATTAAATTTCCAAACACCACCCCAAGTTTCTACCATATTTTTGTCAAATATAAAAGATATTTGGGATAATTTTATTCGAAAAGTTCTTTTAGCATTTTGATCGAAACTTTTCGAATTTAAAATAAAAAGATCTGATAATTAAAATCGAGCACGGTAAATTTATACATTAGAGTTTTGCAAAAAAATTAGCTTTCTAAATGGTGTACATTTTTGAAATACAAACAAAATATACAAAATATTTTGTATAGTTTATTAATTTTAAACCAGAATTCGACTTTTTAAATACTTAAAACTAATTTCTCGACAGTACTTATTTGTGAAATAATTTACCGTGCTTGTAGTTGTTTTAAACTTTTTTTAAAACTAGTTTATTAAATGTTGGGTATTTATAATCAGAACGACGGTCGAATGCATGTAAAAAAACATGTAATTTTTAATCGATTATATAGAAAAAAATCAACTTAAAATTTATATTTTTAGGATATGAGGATGGACCGGGACCGTATAATTGTCCCAAATGTGGTAAAGCATACACAAAAATCAATTCAATGAAACAACATTTGAAATATGATTGTAATCAACCGCCAAAATTTCAATGTCGACAATGTTTAAAATTATTTAAAAGAAAATTTAATATGCATTCACATATGATTACGGTGCATGGAATAGTTGAACGAAATATTAAATCTAATGCAACTATGTGAATTGTTTTTTTCTCTAGGGTACAATCAATTCACTGGTGATGATGAAAAAATTAATAAGTATATTTTTGTTTTAAAAATGGTTTTAATCTCCTTTTCATTATCACTAGAGAATTTTATGCGCAGCGTATGAATATGAAAGTATATGTCTTTTGGAGATAAAAAAATTTGAAGCCTTGCTAAAAATATCAGCTGTTGCCATATTAATCGCAATAAACTAACAAATTCATCTTTATTTTTCTAAAACTGTTTTGAATAAAAATTGACTTTTTGTAATTTGAAAATTTTCTAGTATTTTTCTTTAAACTTTTGAGATTCTGATACCACTGGGAAAAAAATGAGAATGAAACATTGAACTTTTCGATGCCACAGATTGTTTCTCACTATTTTATAATCATTTATTTACTAGACGAAGAGACCACCGTAAAATAACGCACTTGATCAATTTATGGAATTGTTTTATTGGAAAATATAGGTCTTTATCCAATCCAGTACCCTAATTAAAACGTTGTGTGATGTTTGGATGGTTCTACAATTAAAGAAGTGATAAGAGTGATAACTTGTAACTTGTATACATAAATAAATGCATAATCATTTTAGACTTGGTATCAAATATAGCCTACAATTATTCTACTTCTGAAATTCATTGTTCTATCGCGTGTTGGTTGACTGCACAATATATTTTTTTCATATCGAACAGGTGCCAAATTAATACGGTGGCTTCTCGATCTATATACATCTTTATGATAGAAAAATTAAAATTTTATAATTTTTTTTTCTCCTGTTGTATGTTATATTTTTAAAAGAGATTGATAAAATTAGTAAAATTATTGACGTAAAAAAATAAATTTTAATGTAAAATATTTATTTATTTTTTTTAAATATACCTTTTTTGTATTAAAAAAAGTTTATTAATTCCTATCCTATTAAAAAGAAATCAAAATAATTTACATACAGTTTTTAATTTTAAATTTTTATTTTTATTGATCAATTTCAGCTTTAAAAAATATAATTTTTATAGTGAGTGGAATTTAAAATGGATTATCCACCATTTTTATCTACAATAAAGTGAATTATTTAGTTTTTATTTTTATTTTAAACTGATTAAAAATTAATAAAATTAATCTCTACGTTTTCTATTTTTTTAGCTTTTTTAAACCAAATTCTAAATTTAAAAACCATATTTGGTATTAGCCAAGTACATCTTCCCATATCCTGCATCATCATTCAACTTTCTATTATAATATTAATCTTTTTTTTTAAAAATAGTATCTATTTGTGGCCACTGTACTATTTTATTAGCATCGGATATCAACATATTTTCTAAATTCTAGATTATTCGGATATATAGAAGTCCATTCCAATATATTGATAGATACACAGATCAAAGTAATATTATAAAATGTGTTTAATTAGATTTACTGAAGGTATTTATACAGAAAACAATCATTAAAATTTTACATTATTGAAAGTGGGTGGGGGAAGAATCAGTTAAAAAATTTAATCTAAAAACTTTCCCGGTAAGAAGAAAATGTGTGGCCTAACAAAAATACCTGCAACGCCCGCTTTATTAAGTGAAACTCAGATGATGAAACTGAACAAAAATGAATCCACCAATGTAATAATAATTATTTACAAATTTGTATAAAGAACTGTAAATACACAAATGGTAATCTTTTTTTTTTTTAGTTCCACAAAGCTACATTTTGTTTCTTGCTTCTATCATTTAAAAAACAATATTTATAAATAACTGCGATTCAGCACTTTCTAAAATTAGTACATTCCTGGATTGACGAAAAAAATTTTCTGATTTAGTTTGTAGATATCTGTTTTAATTGCTATTAATAATTAGATATGTACTGTTCAAATTGTAGTGATAAATTGAAAGTAGGTATTTCAAAATTACCTTGTTCAGGTATGTAAAATAATTGCAGCCATTATTGGTTATTATAAATTGTAACATTTTAGAAATTGGTGATTATTAAAAACCAATAAACCTCAATTATTATTTTTGTTCTTACGTTATATCAAAGATATATTTAAATATTAGCTTCAACGTTTATTTTACTAATAAATAAAAATTAATTTTTTTATTTCAGGGTATTTTTTTATGGATAAATATTCATGTCCAAAATGCGGAACTTTATACACACGTGAAAATGATATGAAACGTCATTGGAAATGGGAATGCGGTTTACCACCTCGATTTCAGTGTCCACTTTGTTTTAAAAAATTTAAACGACGTTTTAATATGAAATATCATTTTTGGAACAAGCATCCAAATGCTGATTACAATTCATTTAAGTTTTGAATGCATCATTAATGCATCATGCCTTTCGTTTGTGGTCTCACCAAATTGATATTTAGTTTCTATAAAATTATTGAATGGATTTTCTGTACAAATAAAGTAAAATTAATGAGAATTTTCTAATTTATTTTAATTTAAATTTTGTTTTTGATGTAAGAGTAAGAACTTTGTTAATAAAAAATGATTTTTTAATAATTTATTCTCCTTTTATTTTAAGATTTTATTTTCCAAAATATTTTTTTTCCTCATTTTTCTGTTCATTCATCATTTTCGAATATATAAAGACTTTCGGAATTGTTCGGTATTTTGTTTTTAATTATTTATTTTTTTATTTTTCAAAAATTCATATAAATGATATAAGTAATATTTTATTTTTTTTTAGAAATTGAAAATAATCTGAAATATCTAGCGGAAGCAACAAAACATATTCCAGTAAAATTTGATAAATTTGGTGGTCGTACTTATCGTAAATACTGTCGGGTTTGTTATAATTTAAAGAAAAAACGAAAAATGTCTCATTATTCTTGTAGTGCATGTTATGGTCAACCAGGGTTATGTCTCGATGGATGCTTTCATATTTGGCATAAATACGAAAATATGAAAAAAAAATGTTACATATAAAATATGATAATTGTAAGAAATATTTTATTTATTTGTAGGTATAAATAATACGTATTAACTTTTGAGTGCTTTACAACTTTCATCTCTGTAGAAATTTCTGAATACTTCAAAACTACAGCCATGTTTTTTATTTATAAAACAAAACAATTTTAATAATTCATTTTATATTTCAGGTAATATTGTTAGAAAATATCAATGTCCTAAATGTAACAATTTATACAGTCGCTATCACGATATGAAACGTCATTTGGATAATGAATGCGGTAAATCACCACAATTCCCATGTCCAATTTGTTTAAAGAGATTTAAAAGAAAATCTTATGTACATTTCCATATAAAAATGATTCATAAAATTTTACCATAAAATTATTTTTAAATATTAAATTTTTTTAAAGGAATGTTTTTATTAATAGTTTTTTTTTTATTATTATTATACTTTTAGAAATAAATTATTTTTTAATAAAAATTTTGGTTTTATTATAAACATATAATTTAGAAAAATTCTTATGTGACGCGTTACAGAACTTTCTTTTACTATATTATACACTTAACGAAGATTGGATGAATTTATAAGTAAAGATAGCAATAAAATACTGTCAAATCCCGTTAAAATAATGGTTTTTTATAGTTGACAACCATTTCACAAGGTACTAATTAGTAAGTACACTATCTAAATTCAAATTTATTTTTGAAATTTATTAGTATACAAATCAAATAATTCCGCTAAGTGATATCAAAAATTACAAATATATCAATCAATAAACAATCACATTTTAAGCAAATTCAAAAACAAAAAAATTAAATTGATTGATTGAGTTTGAAATGTTAAGATCCGTATACGTATCCACGGACTTGGATACTGATAATTCGTATCCGTAGCAGCGGTTTTTCTTTTTTAACGATCCGGCACATCCCTGATACTTAATTCCTAAATATGTGTAGTTGAATTCGCGCTTATTTGGATTATCCTAGAGAAATGTTGCAAATACAGTTTTTAGAAATTATTATGTGAACGTACTAAGTCGGAGAAAATCATTGGAGCGATTTAAGAGAAAACGTTAAAAACCGAAAAATCACTAGAATAAAATGAGCACCCAGTGAGTGCGATTTTATTCAAAAGCTTCACAACACAACTAAACGTAATATTAAGACAGAATAGGAAGTTTGGTGAATTTTGGATAAAACATACGATACGATACACACACACAAACTGACCAATTCCTGAAACTTACTTTTTTGGATTCATGGGACTTAAAAACATATATTTCTGGTACAAGAAATACCATTTCGAAATTTTAATAGGGTTATAATACTTCCTTTTACAATTAATAGTGAAGGGTAGTTAGAAATACATAAATTTAATTTGGTTAAACAATTGCAGTTTGGTTTTTTTTAGTTAGATTAGATCCATACTTAGTAAGCATTCAACATAATATGTTTACGTCATTTGTTGTTTATCAATTATGCATATTTGAAAATAAATTTATAGAAAATATTAGTTATAATTAAAATTATCGAATCATACGGTTATTACTCATTACCAGCTAAGTAAATAAACATGACTCAATACAATTCGCAATCACGAAGTGTCTCCCATACGTTATTTTTTAATGAGATATCTTGAATTTTACTTTGAACTTCAGAGTAATGACTCATAACAGTTTGATAAAACATAAATGGATCCTAAAATAATATATACCTAAATCAAAACGGTCTTTTGTTGTCGGTTTCTTCGATGTTGGAGTTACATATACAATGACCCTTTTACCATGTTGTTGGGATGTGATGCAACAGTTTATGAAACACAGATAACAGATAATACTAAATAAATAAATAAGGTATTTACTTTCATTATATGTGAATCTAGTTAGGTTTGATATGCAGAACTCAGCAATATGGCGTCCAAAATTGCTTTTATTGAGAGAGAGTTTTTGTATATTCATGTATTTCGTATGTATTTTGATATAAATCAAAACCACAGTTTTGATTTGTTAATGTCGTAATAATAAGTATTCTGAGTAACGTTTTTCCTCGTGAAATAGCAGTGATCATGTTACTTTGCTGATAGCAACCAAAAGGCAGCCTAACTCTGAATAGTCCTTGTATAACCTAAATTCTGTAATTCATTTCCCACTACATTTCTACGATAATTTTCAAAGATATATTAATATTGAATCTATTTTTAGGTTTTTCAGCGGGAACTAAACATCCATGTGAAAAATGTGGAAAATTATTCAGTAAACGTCATAACATGTTACGTCATATGAAACATGAATGTGGAACGCCACCAAGATTTGCTTGTACTGTATGTCAAAAAAAATTTACTAGAAGAAATTATGCTACGTATCATGAACGTTTAGTTCATGGTGTCTTTCATGAATCGAACATAAAAAATAATTAATAATTAGTTTTTCAAAGCAAATGTTTCTAATTAAACATGTTCTGAATAAGTGTAAACTAACTGTTATACGTTCACAATTATTTGTATATTTGTAAATACTTATTAACCGACTTCACGCAAAGAGGACGTTATCAATTTATCTGTATATTTTGTTTAGATCTTAAGAATTTTTTCTCAATTTTAAAATTTCATTTTTATTTTGAATATTTCAAAATATATATATATATATATATATATATATATATATATATATATATATATATATATATATATATATATATATATATATATATATATATATATATATATATATATATATATATATATATATATATATATATATATATATAATTTGAACAAAAAATTGAGCTTATTTTATAAATTTTATACCAATTAATATTTATTTTATTATATATTATTAATTAAATTTATAAAAATTAAATTTTTGTTTTTTATAGTAGTCTAGTCATTAGAATAAAAATAGGGCTTGTTGTCCGAAGAAAAAATGATTTTTTTTTCAAAAAGCGTATCGAGAGTAGGTCTTCAGAGTTAATAATTAATTTATGGCGTAAGCATAAGAGGATATTAATTCTATACCAAATAATCTCTTAGCATACAGTAGGATTATATTGTCGAACCTTTGAAATTATACAATATTTTTGGATGGACTCCCAATATACCAACGTTATATTTTATACCGTAGGTATTTTTGTTTAAAAAAAGTGTTTGCTATAAAATTTGCTTTATCTGGAAAATAGAATTATATTGACTGTAAAAAATTTCCAAAAAACTGTTTAGAAAACAAAATTTTTAAAAAAGATAAATATTCATTTTTGTCTATTTTTTTGATAGGAAAATATATGAATAACAAAATAAAAAAGTGATTTGGGTCCAATATTATACAAAACAGGATACAACACCAGTCATTTTTGAAACATACATGCCCTTGAAGACCCACAAAAAGTCACCATCTACAAGAGACTCTCAAATTTATAGAATCTAATTAGTTTTTTTTTTCAATTTTCTTTTATCAAAGTCGTAAAATGGCAATAAAATATGATAAGACTCACCAAAACATGGGGTCTGATAATCCAGGTCACATGTACATCGCTTGTCTAGTATCGCCTGTCTCTGCTTAAAATTGATAATTGCATGGTAAACGTGGTATGTTAAAGTTGTTTTTATATTTTATAAATTACACGAGATTATAAAAAAGTATTCATTCGTAAAGAATGAAAATAGTGTATTAATACGCTCTTCAGGCATGAGTGTGTAATTTTTTTTAGTTTGAGAATAACGTAGTTTAATTTAAGTTTGAATATTTTACACTTAAAATGATAAATGAATTTTTCATTTTAGGCTCTACCTCATCATCAACAATAATTAGACATCCTTGTGAAATATGTGGAAAATTATTTACAAGACGACATAATATGACACGTCATATGCGTCATAATTGTGAACTGTTACCAAAATATTCTTGTCCGATCTGTAATATCAAGTTTACCAAAAAAACTTATGCTTATTTACATACAAAAAATGTTCATGGCTTTTTATTGGATAATAAAAATTTAAATATTAAAGCATAATAACAATTTTTGTTATTTATTTATTTATATTATTTATTCATATTATTTTTTTTTATTAATTTTTTATTTTTATTTATTTCCTATATAGATCCAGGTATTTTGCTTACCAAATCATTCACTAAACTTTACGTCGTATGAAATTAGTGAATGAATGATTTTGCGTCATACATTCTTTAGCCAAAAAACTGATTTTCAAAACTTACAAGATATGTTTGGCTCGAATTATTCTATAGGAACGTCAAAATTTTCATCGTATTATAAAAACAACAAAAACTTTTTGTGTATTTATAGGTAATTCAAAATATATGCTACAAAAAATTTTCAACATACTTATCGAAGTCTTGATTTTTCATTAAATCATCCCGATTGAAATGGAAGGGACATTTTTCCGTTATTAAAATATTGTTAAAGAAAGGTGTCGTCCAATACCGTCGATAAATTTTTATGCCACTACAGTCAGAAATAAAATTTTAGAATTTTAAATTTAATTATTAAGTATAGACAGTTTAAACTGGCAAGTGACGACTTATTCTTACAGAGTTCTTGCAAAACCAATAACAACCTTCGATTGTTTTACATAAAGAAAAAATCATTGCACTCACTGAATATCGACAGTAAAATAATGATTAACTCTACTTTCTCTGAAACAAATAAAGTCTGTTGGAAACTTGAAAGTTCCCAAATAAATATACACATTTCATTGGATACCATCTTTCAAATTCAAAATTGCTTTCATTTTTTTCTAAGCAGGACAAGAACTTTCAATGGTATAATACTAACGAGATCATATCAACAAATGCTCCAATGGTTTTTTAGATTCTTCCCTAATTTTATCCTATTCCAAATATTTATATATTTGCAAGAAGTTCAAAATAATTAATTATTTTATTAAATAAATATTTTGAATATATTAAACAATGACATTTTTGTTGAAATTTTTGTGCAATGGTTCTATTAAATAAAGTTAGGATTTTTGGTTCATCGAATGCAATTGTGGCTCTACATTTTTATTGTAAAAATGAATTTATTACTGCATGGAATACATTAGTAGATGTGTAAGTAATTGCTAAGGGAAATATTTTAAATGCAATGTTTCACAAACTTTGACAAAAAATTTAGCTTCTGAAATGACTAACTTTTAGGACTAACGTAATCGAAATTCTGGTATTAACAAATCTTATAGTACTAACATATGTAAATCAGTTTGAAATGCATTAATTTTCTTTGAATACTGGTAACTGGAATAAAAACGATTGGTTTTCATTTTAAAAAAATAGCTGTTCTTCCAAGTATCTTCCTCTTTTTTCCTTAAACTATAAATTTTATTTTCTATCTTCTTTTTTTTTAGATGGTTATTTTAATGGACAATTTTTTATTTGTACAAAATGTGGATCGTCGTATACAAGAAAATGTAATTTAAATAGACATATGAAATGGGAATGCGGTGTACCACCACAATTTTCATGTACCATTTGTGAAAAGAAATTTAGCCGTAAACATTATTTAGAAGTACATAAAATGAAAGCACATCATATCTTTGATGAAAAACGTTATAGAAATGAAAATTTATTTTATAATTTTAA
This sequence comes from Chrysopa pallens, assembly GCA_020423425.1. Classification (NCBI taxonomy): domain Eukaryota; kingdom Metazoa; phylum Arthropoda; class Insecta; order Neuroptera; family Chrysopidae; genus Chrysopa; species Chrysopa pallens. The sequence goes on from CM035594.1 coordinate 64,517,176, forward strand.
TTCAAAAGTTGATTTTAATTATTCATGTTAAAAAAAAAAAAAAAAAATTATATATTTTTGTGATATTTTTATCCTGCAATTTTTTTTAAATATTTTGATTTTTAATTGACGCCTTTACGGCTTAGTAGATAATAAACTGGTTCAGTCTTATTGTTTAGTAAATATAAGTTGGACAAAATGTCGATCAATTCAATGCAAGGCAAAAATAGCTGAGCAAGAAAAGCAAAAAAGTGATATTGCAGTTTATTTTTGTTTGTCAATTAGGCGTCAATTAAAACTCTACAATATGTAAATAACCTTATTAAATTTATAAACCTTGTTGAGATGATTTAAAATTGGCCAAACATTTAAACTTTCTATTAGAAATTTAATTAGAAAAAAAAAAATGAAATGTAAATTGAAATAAACATCCTAAAAAATTAATCTTCCATTTCAGATAAATCTGCGCTTTCATCCCAACAATATTTACCACATTTAATAATTATAATTTTAGTCGAAGCTTAAAACTCGTGAAAATTAATAATCTCAAGCACAAAAGCATATTCATGAATTAGAAAAATTTATTGTAATTTTTTTATGAAAGTGTAGAATTTGAAAAATTTTACTCTTCCTTGATTTTCATCTTTTATATCCCATGCCAGAAAAAGATCAATAAAAACTCAGCCTTCTAATATCGTTTGTATACTCTCATTAAATATTTCGAATAAAATAGAATATTTTTTGAATAATATTACAATTGATTTTTGCATGAATAAAATAAATTCTGCAAAACAAATTAGTTTTATAATAACTTTGCAAATCAAAATAGTTGTAAATCAAAAAATTGTTTCAAACAGAATTGTATTGTTCTTGAGATTTAAATAATTAAAAATTTTATATTACTTCGTCCATTATTAAAAAAAAATAATAATTTAATTATTTTTTTAAATTTCTAAGTTGCAAAAATAAGTGGAAAATCTATTTAATTTTTATATATTTTTTATACAAATAGATATGCAAACTTTGAAAATCGTAATTTCAAACGATTTCAAATGATATAAAACTATAAACTATTATTTACTTTAGTCTTAAAATATTACGTAAGTTCTTTATGAAATTGTATAATTTGTAGTTGTACTTAATAAACAATTAAAATTTATTAAAGATTTATGTATTTGTTGTTTACAAAGCTGTTGCTGATGCTTAAACGTTTTTGTTTTTCTTTGTGAAGCTTTTTTAAACAAAGTGTTTCGCATTGTAATAATAAATTAATTATTTTTCAATATGATATATTGAATTAATCAAATAAAATTTTCTTTTGTAGATTTAATTTTACAAATTGTTGGAAATCCTAATAATATTTATGAGAAGAATTTCCAATGTTATCGATGTGGCCATCGATATCGTACCAAATATACATTACGACGTCATTTAAAATATGAATGTGGCGTTTATCCACGATTTCAGTGTTTTGTGTGTGAACGAAAATTTAAGCAAAAAATTCATATGACGTATCATATAAAACATATCCATGGCTTATAATTGAAAATTGTTATTTTGTTTTCTTGTTTTTCTTTCAATAAAATGTTTTCCTCAATTTTCTTTTCATTATTATTCATTTTTTCTAAGGGTTATATTTTGAAAAATGTGTACATTGATAAATTCGTTTATTTTCGCACTTTTTTTAACCATTTTTTTTTTTTTTGTAAATAATCAAAAACAAAATATTCTCAGCTTTTTCTTTTTATTTTTCGAGATTGGGTTTTGTTGACTTATTTTAATTTTTCCTCTTTTTCAAATTTTATTAACGCCAAAATGCTGTTTACACATTTTACAAATGCAAATTCACAACAATGCACATAATAATTTTTATTAATCAATTATTTTTTGTAGGATTTTTCCATGAATCATTTTTGGACAACTTTGGCTATGGTAAACTGTTTGTGAAAAAAAAATTCCCTTGCCATCAATGCAATCGTTCCTATGAATTAAAAACAAGTTTAACACGTCATATCAAATTTGAATGCGGTGTTGAACGTAAATTTACCTGTGAAGTTTGTGGTAAAAAGTTTAAACGAAAATGTCATCTGAATCAACACTATGTGTCACATGTTTAAATGATTTTTGTCTTTTCTTTTTTACTGTGGACCGACCGTTCGTTGTTAATCTAATAGGCAATAATATTTTATTAAGTGCAATTATTATGAAAATTAAAATATTTTTAGCAATATTTATTAATTAATAAAATTAATTAATTTAAAATGTTATATAACTACTAAACTATATGAAATTTATATATATATATTCAATAATTTTACAGAGTGGTAAAAAAAAAATATTTTACAAAATTTATTCATACACAATCTCCTCTATTCACGTACTTTTTACACCACTCTGTTTAAAAAAAAATATTTTTTATTTATTTAGAGTTTAAATAGAGAAAATGTTTTATTTTTTAAAGAAAATATATATATTATGGAGTTTTTTTCTTATTAAATAGATTTGTTTTTAAGTTTTTATGGTTTGGAAGTAAGTTTTAATTTTTTTTTTTTTTTTAATTTTGAGTAAGACACACTTTTCAAGTTATAAAAAGCACGAGTCATTGTATTATATTTTTGTGTTTTGACGATTTTTTTTTAATTGAAAAAAAAAATGATAATATGACTTATATATATTTTAGATAAAAATTTATGTCGCACAATATTTTAAAACTATGTTTAAAAGTGAGTTTTTTGTTTGTTAATTTATGTTAGTTTTTAATTAATTTTATTATATGTAATAAAATATTTAATTTGAAATTTTTTGTTTGGTTTTTTATCCTAGTAATTAATAATTTGTAATTAATCTAATTCACGCTTTAGGGACCACAAGTTAGTTAAATTTTTGAGTGAATATTAATCATTTGAGTGATATTTAATTACTATAAATTTGTATTGGCCCTCCTTCCCTTTAGGCATACAATTTTTTTTAAAAATATTTATGGGACTATTTCAAGAATTCTATATTTTCTATCAAAAATAGATAAGAAACAAAAAATATAGTTTTTTTAATTGGTCCACAATTAATGAAAATATCGGTGAATATACATAAAAGAAAATTACTTGCAGACGAAAATAGAACTAGCTTCTTTTTTGAAGTTTAAGTCGGTTAAAATGAAGTTTATTTTAGAAAATTACAATTAGTATATATAGGTGCCATAATTTTTCTGTTTAATCTTCCAATATTTGAATTTGTTGCTAATTATCGAATGTCATAGGAAGTTTGGATTAAATATCGTAAATCTTTAATGGCCTTGTAGAATGTACTGGCTTTGAATAGCGAATTCTTAATCATCTTAGTCGTAGATATAATAATCATAATCTATTTTATAAGCGGTTATTTGAATTATTGTAGAAATATATGAAATTGAACAGTTGAATAAATAAATTTAATTTGAATTTAAAGGAAAAAAGAAAATTGTTTGAAGGTTTGTTGAAAAATAATTGTGTTAAAATCTACTCATACATTTAATTACCGAAATTTGGCATCGAAAGATAAAAATTTGTTGTAAAAATAAAATTCTTCTGGTAAGCATTTTTATTTGTTTACCAAGTAAATTTAGTTTTATTAAAACTTGTTAAAAGTTTAGGCATAAATTCAGTATTACAGATATTATTATGAAGAAATTATTAATTCGGTAATTAAAAATTAATTGTGATTAAAATCCTTTTTTTTTTGCAATAAAAATTTAATTTTTTAGTAGTTTTTATTTTTTACATATTTTATTGGCTGCATGGTATGTAAGTGTAAATTTTTTTTTTTAAAGATGTATCCTCATCAATTTGTTACACTTTGTATTCAAAATAATTTTATTTGTTATAGGTTTTCTAATCTACCACAATAGTATAACAAAAACATCTGCAAGTACAGAAAATAAATATAAATGTACAAAATGCCATCATACCTATGGACGTAAAGATAATTTACGACGTCATTTAATATATGAATGTGGTGTATTACCAAAATTTCATTGTGATTATTGTGGCCGTAGTTTTACACGTAAACATACATTAAAGGGTCATTTAAAAATGATACATAATGCATATTTAGACGATGCAACATTAAATAATCGTAATAATAGTTTAATTATTGAAGAATTTAATAATCATCCATTGTATAATACTATTATATAATTTATTGTTTATTTTTTATATTTAATCAATTCCAATTGTAGTTTATTTTTAATTGATCATCTAGAAAAAACGTCTGAAAAATTAATCCAATAATTTCTTTGTATAATTAAAAACAGATTTTAATTTAAAATTAGTTTTTGAAACTTAACAACCAAATACTCGATCATAAAAATGGTATAATTAGCAGAGAAAGGACTGAAAATATACGGATGAATAAGTAAAGCATTAAGTTTGTTTGATTATTGGAGTTTTTCTTGAGGTTAAAGAAGGCTCGTTAAATAGTAAATCTAATAGAAAATCTTTGAAAAATTTTTTCAACTTATTTTGATTCAGCAAATTTGTTTTCCAGCTAATAAATAAATCATGCCTATGAAATAATAATTTCTAAATTGATTAAATATAAAATCTGGAATACTATAAATATAAACAATTAATTATTTATGATGAAAATGCTATAGATATATATATTGTGAAGTAAATCTTTATGCACAATAAAAAATTCTTTGGAAAAATAATTTTAATTACTTTGTTATTAAGTATTGAAAAATTCACCAAAAATATAATTTTTTCGTGAGATTATTTTGAATAAAAAAAAAACAAAAAAATTTTTCTAGGGAAAATTCTTCCCCATTCTTTTGAACGTCGCATAGAAATCTAACAAATAGGTATGAAGAAATAATCACGTATCTGCGATAATTGAAAACCGGTGAGTGAAGTATATGTTTAGCATTGGACATTCATGCTAACAAAGACTCTATCTACTGGTTTAATTAAGAAATATTTAGAACTACCAAACACCATAGACATAAAACTTGTAATAGATGGAGTTATTCATAATAATGTATACTGTTTATTACATCTTAATAACCTATCACATTTTGGAAGTAAATGCTGAGTATGTTTTGAGTAGTTATTATTTTTACTACTCTAGTGCTGAGATCTTTGCGTGAATGTCCAATAAAAGAGGGTACAACCTCGAAATGTCACACATATCTCCTCCGGTAATTGTCCTCATGGAAAATATACTAAAAAATACAATTACAAAAAAAACATCATTAACATACAACTTTAATTTTTTTGTAAAAAAAAATAAAGAATACCTCTTTATTTCAGATTCAACGTATGAAAATCCAAATAATTATGAATTTGTATGCCATCAATGCAATCGGCCATATAAATACAGTTTCACATTGCAACGGCATTTACGTTACGAATGTCAAAAACCTCCTGCATTCAGTTGTCCATTTTGTCAATACAAATCAAAACGCAAAGCTGATTTACAAGTACATGTAGTGCGTAGACACAATATGAAAATTTTTTGAAAATTTTATATATATATATTTTTTTAATAAAACGATTATTTATTTAACTTTTATTTATTTATTTTAATAACTAAAAATATATTCTTTTTTTAGAATTTAATCTTTGTACGCTAGATGGGAGATGACTCCCACCCATTAACATACATATAAACATATTCAAAGCGAAAATTGGTGTTTGTAAAAGTTTAAGATACCCCAAAATCTCATAAAATTTACGCGTTGGTAACGTTATCTGTGTATTACTATTACAGGTGCAATAATATGTGAAACCCCAAATAATTATGAATTCACATACCATCAATGCAAAAAGCCATATAAACAGGGTTTAGCATTATTGCGACATGTTATAAATGTCCGAAAATTCCAATATTTAGTTGCCTTTTTTACTCGTTTGGAATCGAATAGAAAAAAACGAATTACGAATACATGCTGTGCGAAATCACAATGAATTTATTTACTTTTTTATTTTAATTGTTTTTTTTTAAGTAATTTTAAAATTATAATTTTCAAAAATTTTTGTGTACGTTAAAATTGTTTGCTTTAAGGAAATTTTTGAGGGCTTAAATTAGAATTATTTTTCATGCTTTTGGTGAATTTTTGTGTATCCCGCTCTATTTTTATTGGAAAATTGTGTGTCATTGGAATAGTTAAAGTTTTTAACTATTTAAAAGTAACAATTGGATTTTTTGGATAATACAAAATTGATTTAATTTGGCTCCATACAACATTATATTGCTATCGTGAATTTCTAAATTGCAATTTTTTAAAATAAAAATAAACGTTTGAATATTAAAGTTGCTATATTTTTTAATTTCTTCAATTCAATAAAGATCAAAACAAAACATTGGAGTAAATAAATTTCGAAAAAAACTATCGCAAGACTTCTATTATATATTTTCAGACGTGAACTCATCTAAATTAATCCAATTATAATTTTTAAAAATTTTCTGTACATAATTTTCTTGTGCTTTAATTTAGTAAAGCATTTATTTATTATTTTTAGGTTGGACGTACCATAATCCAAATAATTATGAATTTATATGCCATAAATGTAATCGCCCATACAAATATAGTTTCACATTACAGCGACATTTACGATATGAATGTCAAAAGCCACCAAGATTTAAGTGTCCTTATTGTTCCTATAAATCAAAACGAAAAGATAAATTACGAAGACACGTTGTGGGTAGACATAAAACAAACATTTTTTAAATATTTTGTATTCATTTGACTAATAAAACTATTATTATGAACTGTTTATAAATTTTTTATAAATAATTTTTAGAATATTTTATTCTCAGAATTTAATGTTTTCTTTCTATATCAAAATTTAAAATTGAATTTGTCATCTTGAGATATATTCAAAAATAAGGTTTCAAAAAAAATATTATACATATTATAGCGACTTCCAATCATATTAAAACTTCAGTTGTTAAAGTGCATGTCCACCGTTTTTTTAATTTTATATAAATGAGTGAAAAAAATCTTCATGAAATTCACTAGAGATCCATTTTTATCAAGGTCTATTTATTACGTTGGAAAGATTCATAAAATTTTTTATATTATTGATATGAGGTAAGTAGTACCCATTGCGCTAGAACATGAATTTGGCCAAATACTCTCATACAATTCACTCTCTAGAAAAATCACTCCACAGAAAAAGGCATGTGACCATGCCTTTCACGATCTCACTTCTGATCTCACGATCACTTTGTTTCTGGTCAAGTTCTATCGCATATTTCAATATTTGTCGTAGTACCATTTGATAATTATGTTTTGATAGTTAAATTACAGCGCCATTATAAGGTCTGTTTATGAGTATCGAAGGATAAAATGTCTTATGCAAAATCAATCAGATCAAAAAACTGATTAAAAGAAAAAAAAATTACTGAAAAAATAATAATTCAGAATATTTTTATTGGTTATTATTACATGAAAGCATTCTTTATTGCAGGTTCACCATTCGAAAATCCGAAAAATTATGAATTCATATGTCATCAATGTAAACGTCCTTACAAATATAGTTTTACATTACAGCGCCATTTGCGTTATGAATGTCAAAAGCTTCCTACATTTAGTTGCCAATTCTGTTCGTATAAGTCGAGACGAAATGATGAAATGCGAGTTCACGTAGTTCGTAAACATAAAATGATAAATTAATTAAATATTAATTCGCGAATAAAAGTAAGAAATCATAATATTATAGTGATATATTTCATTAAATATCTAGTCAAAATATTTTTATAAATATTTATTTTTATAAATAGACTAATAGATTCTTTTTTTGTCGGGAATGAGAAATTTGGTACCCAAAGATGGTACCATGATAAGGAACCTACGATCTGATGTCCCATAGGGGGGAGAAAGTGCAAAAACAATTTTTAATTATTAAATTTCATGAAAATGAACATGTTTTCGTGATTTACACTCAAAAGTAAAAAATAAAAAATTTAAAAAAACCAACTGCCTTCAAAAAAATGAACTAAAATATAAAAATAATTTTAAATTAAAAACTTCTAAAAAATAATTTCATTTCGAAGTCGGTGCCAATTTTATCCTTAGCCAAAAAATTGATTGGTTCCCGTCGGTTTCAAAAAATAATTGGTCACAAGGAAATATTTATGGAAGTTTTAAATTTAAAATTATTTTTTACTTTTTAGTTCATTTTTTTGAAGGTAGTATTTCAAAAAAAAAAAAAAAAAAAAATTATGTAAAATACGTTTCCTGTTTCTTCCCTTTTTTCTAAAATGTACAAAAATTGTAAATAAATGTTTCTTTTTAAATTTTCATGGACGAAATGAACAAATTTGTAAATGAAATGATTTGTTTTTTTTTTAGGTTTTCCAATTGATAATAATTCATTGTTATCAACGTGGTATGTACAAAAAAAGTACCAGTGCGATAAATGCTCCAGACAATATAAAAACCAACGAAGTTTAAATTATCATAAAAAACATGAATGTGGTTTGAAGTTTGTATGTGATCGTTGTAACAAAGAATATTCATCGTGTGGTGGCCTGAAAAAACATAAAATACTTTATTGTGAACAAAAAGATATGATGATGGCATCATAAAACAAACGAAATTCAAATAACAATTTTACGTTTTTTATTCATTTTTGTTTTTTTTTTCTGTATAAAATTATTTATTTGATTTGAAATTTAGAAAATTTTGTTCAATTAATAGACATAAAACTGAGTATAACAAAATAACGTTCGAAAGTTCTGACCTCTTAAGGACCTTAAAACACAGCCTCTGTTACCCTATTTAAAATTTTCTAGAATAATTTTTGTTATTAGTAAATAATTTTTGTAAACAGACGTTTAATAAATTTTTTTGATAATGTCTGGAACATCAATATCAGAGTCTTAATTGCTCAGAAATTTTAAATGTTCAGAATGTTCTCACCAAAAAATTCCGTCAGACTTTCGGTTTAAGAATTCCTGCGTGCATCCGAAAGCTAACGAGAATTTCTACGTAATCTAAGAATGTGCGACGTCTATTTTAAAACATTTGGACAAAAGAGTTAGAATTTCTAACTTTTTTAGAACTCATTCACTTGTCGTTATATGCATAATTCTCTGAACAATTCCTTTTTATTTCCTTATCCCCTTCCATCATTGCTGTTTGGGATCGATTTTCGATTTTCGATCGAAGCGTTCGATCTCAGAAAATTGAAACAATAATTCATTTGGTGGCTATAATAAATTTCTAAAACCGATTTTTATTCCACATCTAAACATGCTTGTAGCGTTTAAGCTATGTGGTATAGGTCAATCTTCAATGATCTTTCGTTGTCGAATGTAAAACTCTAATGTAATGCTTTTAAGCATTACATGCGTTTTTAAGCATTGCATGACAGCATTTCAGAAGTCTCAAAAATCTTAACTCAAGACTGACTCCAGAAAGTTTCCAAATCTTTTTTCTTATTTTCTTATCATTATGAATTTATTTCATATTTACTACATTTTAGTTCGATAGGAATTCGAAAAGGGCTAAGGAAACCGTGGATGCTTAAGAAAATCTGTGAAATCAACAAAAAAATATAAATTGAGGTATTACTCTAAAATGTGAAATTTTTATTTATTTGCTATTAAAAAAATATCAGATTTTGGTCTATTATTGAAGCAAAATTTTTTAAAATTTGGGTGTTGATACATTGTTACTGTTCTCTGTTCGTAAGTTGTTTTTTTTTTTCCGTTAGGTTTCGTTACGTTAAAAATCTAAACTTTAGAAGTTTTTAAAAACAAACTATTTTTGTAAAAACTAAATAGAATTAAAAAATAATGTTGTAACTTTTGACATTTTCATTTGTTTTAGGTAATAATTTAAATGTAAACCAATTGAAAAATAAATATTTCAATTCTATGGGTGAACAAGTATTCAAATGTGACAAATGTCCGCGCCGCTATAAATATTTACGTAGTTTAAATTATCATAAGCGTAACGAATGTGGTATGAAATTTAAATGCCAATGGTGCTCTAAGAAATATGAATCAAAAAGTGGTTTACATAGTCATAATTTGTTTCGATGTCGTGGTAATAATACAAACGATGTCGTGGAAATAGAACGATTTTCGAATCAATAGACGAAAAACATTTAATTGCGGCTTTTTTTATGATGTTTGTTTCGATCTCGAAAAGCAGATTCGAGCGGTATCCCTTTCTAATGTAATCGGAATAGCCGCATAAAAACTATGATTAATTCTAGTATGTTTCGAGTAAATTTCATAGAAGAATATAAATGTATTATTTATGTACATATTTTACGTGAGTGTTTCGGCTGTGTAACTTTTGCATATTTTGAGAGTTTTATTTGATAAGAGTGTGTTACAAAACTCCTTAAAGTCCTGATATTTTATATACATTTCATTCGACAAAAAAATATAGTTACAATTTTTACACACTGAAAAGTGTAGAATAATATGTTTGTTTCTTTAAAATTTCTAATTTCTTTATTGCCAAGTCAAGATATAGATTTCGTCAGAAATTGCCGAAAAAATTCTTCCTCGGTTTTTTGAGGACACTAATTAAGGATTAAAAACTATAATTAACATAATATACCCGAATTGTAAAATAAAATGAGTTTTACCGTGGGTAATTTAAAAAATATATTCGTACTACAATAGACAAACCCTAAAAAAATTGCTTCGATCTGAATCTTTCATGTTTTTTTTTTTAATATTAAAATTTACACGATTTTTATGGTGTAATTTTATAAGTTATTCTGTTTAAAACAAAACATACTTATAAACACAATTGATTACAACCTTAATACACCATAAATCCAGTAATTTTTAATTTAAAAATAGATGAAAGATTCAGGTTGGTGTATTTTTTTAGGACTATACGTGGTGTTTGTGATTCAGTGAAAAACCATAAAAATCACCCAAAACTTGTATTGATTTTTTAAGGTTTTTGTTGAGTAAAACATTTGGTATTTAACATTTAGATACGTTATTTTCAAGATATCGCCTGAAATCCAATCTAGTTGTCAATATTCTGGACAAATTTCAAGCTACATCTTAAAAACTATCCATCGAATCGTAAAATCAGGAATTACCTTAAAAATAAAAATCATTTGGATTGATTTTTTGCAGCAATGCTCGACTTTTTCAGTTTTAAATTTTGCAGTTCAAAATGATCATAGTGAAAATAATTTAAGATTATGCAAACATTACCTGAATAGTATTACATTGAAAAAATTTAAAAAAAATAAATATACTATTTAAATAAGTTTATTGAGTTATAAATATTTCTATGAAGCGGCGCTATTTTTTATTCTCTTTTATATCTATTTAAAAATATATAAACCAAAAATTTTTATTTTTTAATCATGTTTATTAAATAATAGCCACGAATGAAAAACGTTTGTAAAATAAAATTTAAATAAAAAATTGACTTGGGTGAATTTTTTACAATTTTCAACAAAATTATTGTTAAGAATTAAAAAATATTTTATGTTGAATGTTATTATTGTATTTGAAATTTTAGTCTTCTTTACATAATGTATGTTACATGGAATGTGTTTTTTGATGTATAATTACATAATTATCTTTTATACTAAATATAAATCACTATTTTTAAAAAATAAATAATATATAAAATTGAATTTACGTTTTTTTTTTCTTGTACCTCTGTTAATTTTAACCGATTTTAATCAATTGTATTAAATTTATAATCTAAATATTTATATTTTTTGTTCTTGAATAAATTAGCATATAATTAAAATACTAACAATTTTACAATCATTGACAATTTTATATTAAAATTTCAAATTAACTAAACTCTTAAATCAAGTTTTACCCGACTTATTATAATTTTAACAGTCTATGCGTGTATGTATAAATGTTCTACTGTAGTGCCTGAACTATTCAATCGATTTTGATGAATGAGGTATCAATGGTTTCATTAATAAGGTTCATTTTTGTAACAACGAAAATAGTCGACGGTATAAACAATTTTTTTATTGAAATACTTTTCAATAACATATAAATAAGTCATCTCTAAAGCGATTTTAATAAAGTTTAAAAGAAAAAACCCTACTACGGAAAAGTGCTCTTAAAATTAAGTAACAAGATAATATTGTCCAAAATAAGATTAATTGATGTTCTGATGATAACTGTGCTCGCATGCCCCACATACGTGGGTTGTACCTAATAAGCACAACTATTCCGGTAAAATAGCATGTGACCACGACTCACTTTACAGCTAATTTTTGAGAATAATATTTTTTTATTTTGTATTTTAAAGTGCACATTTCCGTAGTAGAGTTTACGTTTTTTTTTTTTTAATCTTGAGTGTGAATCATGCCAACTCTTAACGTCTCGATTTAAGTTTTTTTTTTAAATATTATTGGTTTTATTATTTTTGTATGTTTTTATTGGTGTGATGTGAATTCTTTAGCGTTAACCAATCAGATTTAATGCAGTAATGTTTTGTTTACCAATCAGTCGACTTCGATATTTGTATAAAGAAGCGAGTTTATTTGCCAAATTTTGAGTTAAATGTGTGGAGAGCTCAAACATTTTACGAAAAAAGGTTTCAACCAAAAGTTGTTTGTTACAAAAAAAGAAACATTTTTTGTCGTTGAACTTTTCTTCTATTTTGTTAGAGGTCAAATTTGGGTCAAGGATCCATTCACGAACTTAACTCACTTTTTATGTTAAGAATACGTCACCGGCTCGCTATCTCCATTTTTTTTGAATAATCGTGATGGTGGACATGGTCTAAGGAGGTTTTACTATGAAAACCTATACCAAAATTAATTTGTGCGGTCATTATTAGGTAGCGTTATAAGAGCTTCAGACTAAAATTAATATACTATCAATCATACTCTGACATATTATGTATGTCGAGTGTAAACTGACTATTTGATAAATTTATGTGTGTTATTTTCTTGTTATGTTTGTTAACAAAATAAGTATTTGATTAACAATTACATGATATTTAAATTATTTTTCAGGTGTAAAATTCGAAGACGGTGGTTGCATAAAAAATGAAATAAAGAATGATAATAATGATTCATCATCACAATCATCATTTGAGAACAATGCATTATCATTTATGCAATGTACAATGGATAATCGTATCAATTGTCCACAGTGTCCACGTCGTTTCAGTCAATTGCACATGTTAAAATATCATATAAAACATGAATGTGGTAAAAATTTAACGTGTATGAAATGCTTTCAAAATTTTAAATATAAACATTATTACGATTCACATATCAAATTTGGTTGTGATTACGTATATAAATGTACACAATGCGATGCAAAATTTAAACAGTTTGCATTCTTAAAATACCATGAGAAACATAATTGTGGTCGAATATTTATATGTGAATATTGCCAAAAACAATTTAAAACTAATTTAACATTAAAACAGCATAGTAAAGTGTGTGGATCATACACCAGACATCCTACGGAATTATTAGAAAAATTAGCTAATATGCCATTTTAAACTTAGAATTACTTTGCATTCATTGCTTTTGTAAACTAAGAACTATCGAAGAATTTTGATAATAATCTCTGAAGGTCCCATCTACGATAAATATGCGGAAGATGGCCGTATGGAAGAGATAACCAGTCTGGCTTTATTTTCGGAATATTCTAAGCATTGTTCACTTCTGTTGTCATAGGCTACTGGCAGTACGTGGTACGTCGGCAGAAGTAAACTAAGCTGAGTATTGCTATCTAGTTATAAATTAAAAAAATAATTAGACTGGCCATCTCTCCCTGACTTACCCTCATTATTACTGGTCACAATGACTCAGTTCAAATATTGAACATCACATCTCACTTTACCTTCCATTTTCTAAAAGAATATGCCATTTGTAGCCAAGATTAAATAGGTCTTGCTGTATTCATACTGGGAATGTGCCGGATATCCCTATGCGTATCCGCGTATATTGGAGGAAAAAGAGATTTGTATTCCAGTCATTCATTTTTAACGATTTAGGTACGTTTAAGGAAATATTCATGAAAAATGATCATTGTCTCTTGCATTTATTTGAAGTTTATTACAAAATAGTTTAAGACTCAAATTCTATTTAGATACTAAATTTACCACGTTGTTATATGAAAATTGTTTAAAATAATTGTGCTAATTATTAATAATAATTAAATTCATTAAAGTTGCCATTTCAATAATTAAATTTTGTGGTGCCGCTTTGTAATTTAAAAGCTCAAATAATTCTAAAACTTAAGAAATCAGAATTTACATTTTATTTTATTTTATCCAAAAAAAAAGTTCCTATTTGCATTATTATTAAACAAAGGAAAATTTGGTTTCGGGAGAAAAATTATAAATAGAAATACTAATCAATGTTTTGGATGTTAAAATTCAATGTTTTAATAGCAAAAAAAAAATAGCATTAATTTAATAATATAAATTAAAATGTAAATATTAATGAAATATTTTTCTATTGATTGTGCCATTTAAGTCCAAGAGCCCACTGTGTAAGGACTCCATATTAAGCATCCGTAGCTATTTAGGTAAGTCCGTTATTATGTACAGATTTTTCCGAAAAGTAAAGTATTTCCGAGTAGCGACATACTATGTGATTTTGAAATAAATAATTCAGAAAAAAAACTTATAGAATGGCAATTATATTTATAGTAAACAACAAATCATAATTTCTAATCCTCATGGCTTATCGAATTCATCCACATTATCACGAACGCTTTTGGAAACTTGATCACATTGTACTCTTGGACTTAATTTGTAATTATGTTATAAAACAAAAATTTTTATTTGATTAGCATAACTTGTATCTGAAAATATATAGATCATGTTAATGATTTTACGCTTTTTCGTTTTATAAACTACGTTTTAAAATATATAATATAAGTTATATGTATTTACATAAAATAAAGAATATTCACAATTATAAAATTTATGTTTTAACATTATTTTTTGGATCCCACAGTCGAAAAAAAACAAGCTGTTCGTAATTATTTATGAAAACTGATTTATTTGTGATTAAAACTCAACGATTGATTCTACGAAAAAATAAAATTTGGTATACATCAGGTACTTATCAACGCATGTATTTCATATTATAGCAATTTTTGTCAATTGTGTAGCATTTTTCTAAGTATTTAAATAAAATATTTTATTTTTATTTTTCAGGAATGATTATAGACCAAACGGAAATCAATGAAATTGATGATGACAGTGACGATTCTGATGATGTAACATATGTACCAGGAAGTGAATCAAAACAAAAAAAACCGTATAAAAAACGTGCAGCACGTTCAGAACGTCGAAAGTGTCCAAAATGTCCACGTACATTTGGTAGCGTGTATGCATTACGACATCATGTACGACATGAATGTGGTATTAATTTTCAATGTTTATCGTGTCATAAAAAATTTAAATATAAATATGATTATGATACACATATGAAATTCGGTTGCGATGTACAATTTGAATGTAAACCATGTAATATTAAGTTTCGACGTCCGCACATGTTACTCAAACATTTAAAGAATGATTGTGGTAAACCTCGTGTATGTTCATTTTGTCAAAAGCATTTTAAGACAAATGGTAGTTTACGGAAACATTTACAAACGAAATTGTGTCGTCAACGGCGTTTTGCCATTAAAAAAGAGAAAACTGAAGTTATATTACCAAATTAAATTATATTCTATTATGTATATATCACGTTTAATTATAATTATTTTTTTTATTTATACCTAAGAAAAAATGCTAATTACCAAAGTATGTAATTGACATCGAACCCCTTGTGTATTACCTACAGTATTGAAAAAAGCATATAAGATCACTTGTACATTGACAAAATGACTCCTTTCTTTGCTCAATCATTATAAATTAACACTTAAAAAAAAGGAAAAAACGATTATATTGTAAATCGCAGGAGACACCGTGAATCTCCAATTCAATTCGCCCATCATCTAATAAAGCTATGATTGGTGGTACATTTTGGGACACAAATCATTGAAATTACGGTTTCGATTCAAAATTTAATGTGTCACTACTCTCTAGACACATGGACACACTATCTATGTGAATACATAGTGATAACTTCTTATCAAATTTGATTTTAAATATTGCAGAAGTTAGTTTTTATTAAATAATTTTATTTGATAATATATAAATTGTATAATTTTATATAATAACATTTTATATAATAATTGATATAATTGAATTTTCAATTGTTTTGGCCACACATTTTTAGTCTATTCCAAATTATTAACTAGTTAAAGTTTAATATTTGCTTATCAAGAAAAGTATTATTTCAGTAAAAACGGTTTTATTAAATTTTAATGTATTTTTAAATAAAAAAATCATTTAAACTAAGAGAGATATATTTGTTACCCAAACTAGCTAGTATTTGTACCCAAACTATGGGACATCTAAAAATACTGAAATACTTTGTGCAAAATTTTGGGGTGAATATTATTTAAGACAAGTATTTGTAATCAGTGTTATTTACTGCATGTCTTTTAGAAATTTCAAGTACATGTTCACTGCAAAATTGCTTAAGGCTGCTAAAAAAGCCGTATATCTTGATAGATTACTTTAATCATATTTGTGATGTTAAATATATTAGATGTTTTATCCTATATATGAATATTTATGTATTTTAAATAAATATCCTACAGGCAGCTGATAATTGTGGGAGTTCCAGAGATATCTGTCAATAGATTTTTTCGTAAGCTTTTATTTTTCTAGCTGAAAATCACGATTGAGTTAATTGTTTGTATCTGATAAATTTCCTTAAAATTATAATGAAAATCTTCCAGAAATATTTGCCTGATATAAGCATAAACTTATTATTCATTAAAATAAAAACAGGATAATCAGTAAATGACAAACAGTTATCTAGGACATCTCCAATTATATACAACCTGAAATTCCATTAATGAAAATTAAATATGATAAATAAAAAATTTCTATTTTTAAATTTTAATTAAATGTATATAAAATAAATAAAGAGTTCTATTTAAAACAATGATAAACGTTGTTAGTTTTATTTTATCCCATGTTTACCCTACACCAAAACAACAAACATGTTTTAACAAAAAAAAATAAAAACATTAATTTTCAATTAAATTTAATTAAAATTTATTTGATTTTATTTTTTTTCAGGTGATTTAAATCTACGTAAAGGTTTTGAATGTAAAAGATGTTCACGGCGTTTTTCATGGAAAAGTACATTAAATTATCATATAAAACGTGAATGTGGTAAAACATTTTTATGTGAAAAATGTAATAAACAATTTCGTTCATTTTATGGTTCACAAATGCATTTACGTAATGGTTGTGAAGCTGTATTTCAATGTGTCAAATGCTCCAAAAAATATTTTAGTTCATATGCATTGAAACGTCATGTGGAGGATTGTACAAAATAGAATTATACATTTTTAGTCTTCAACAGAATCTACGTCATTAGACTTAATAAACAGCCAATTAGAATAGAAATCTATACAATAATATTTGATAAAAATATGTGCCTGAAATTTGAAGTTACCACTACAAATATTTACTAAATCATATAAATATAAAAACTATATTTTTATAAATCAAATTTTAATGTAAATAAAATTTATTTATTTTTTATCTTTTTACTAACAATTTTTCTGTTTATTTATGTTAAAAGGAAATTGGAGTTTATACTTTCATTTTTTATTGTTTCTGAACTTATTTTTACCCGTCTGACAAACAAATTTTGTTTATACGACATTTATACTGATTATAGAGTACTAGAGGATCAACTCTATAAATGCCTGGAATATGATAACAAATTGTCCATTTTTTTATATCATTAGGGCGAAAATTTATCTCTATGAAACAGATGAGATAGACTTTGGTTCACACTTAGCTGTTTTTCGGACAAACCCTTGATTTTAACTAGATACTTGTACAGTCAAATAACTATAGTATATTATATAAAATTATATTTTATAGTTGTAAATGTTAAGTATACTGTTAATAACTGGTGCATATCGGATTATAGCCTTAATAAATTACTCCACTTATTTATCAAGTAATTAAGTAAGTAGGAATTAGTTTCTTAACTAAACACTTAACACTTGACCAATAATCGTTCACATTTGTTATTTGATAATTTAGTCTTGCAAATAAGTAAGGTATTGCTCCGTTATACATTGGTAGTTACTAGTTGCAGTCAGCAAGTTCTTGGGGGGGGGGAACTTGTTAATCTTTATATTCTATGTAAAGAGCGACTGAACCGATTTGGTTAAAATCTTAGTTTTCAGCTATATAATTGAGCTTCGAATCAAATTGATGTGACGCCGACAAAATAATCACGAATGTGTCATGTGTACATACAAACCCAAAATTCCATATGGAAAAACATACACTCACTGATTCCCTGTAGCATTCGACTGCAGGAAAATCAAAACGAAGATATAATATTTTCACAGAGAATTTAAAAATGTATTTTTACTTTTAAAATTCATCGGTTTATCGACACACATATTTGAGACCACACTGTCCTTATAGCTCCCCTGATGCTACAAGATAAATCTTAGGCCATTTACAATCAATTCCATTATTATTAAATTACCAAATGAGTGATGTGAATATTTGGCTGGCAAATTTTTAACGTATAAGTTAAAGTTGCTGGACGAAATTTCCTCATTTGAACCAGCGGCCATGACTAATAGCCATAGGTAGATATAAATGAATATGAAGGATTCTCTTTGTTTTCCAATTTCTTTTACATAAATTAAACTTCTGGTTATGTTTACATATCATTGGTTCAAAATAACTAACAACGATTAATTCTTTTCTTTTGCCTTCTATGGCAATTTACTTAATTCAAAACAGCATTACTCATCTGAATCACTACATTTGTGTACAGTAGTTTTCACAAGAAAATTTTTATGTATAAAAAACATCAATTTCTAGAAAAATTTTTTAAATTTTTTTTTAGGTTATAATTATAGTAATCCATGTGAAATAGTTTGTCCAAAATGTCCAAGAAAATTTAGATGGCTACATGCATTACGTCATCATGAAAAATTTGAATGTGGAAAACTCTATGGATGTGATAAATGTGATAAAGTTTTTCGATCACATCGTGGTTATAAAATGCATATGGAAAATGGTTGTACAGCTGTTTTCGAATGTCCACAATGTTTTAAAAAATATTTTAGTGCATATTCATTAAAACGACATGCACAATTTTCACACGGGATGCAACTTAATAAACAATCATAATTAATTATAATTATTTGTCAATTTTTCGTTATTATATAATTTTTAAAATGATTCCATATATTTTCTAGTCATTTCAAGATCAACTTTTAACCATACACAAAAAGGTCCCCACACGTGTCAAAGTATCTAAATGATCAACTATTTAACATACATGTTATGATCCGCTAAAAATAATAACGGTAAGGAGCCATGAACATGAGCAGAATTCGAAAAATCGTATCATTTTATAAAAAATCTTAAATCTTTTTTCGCAGTTTTAGGCTTTTCTAGGATATAAATAATCTAAAACCGACAAAATAACACATATTTTACGATTGGATCACTATTTTACGAGGTATTGCTGAAATATTGGAAGGATTCCGTGCCGTTAACTAAAAAACTTCGTCTGCTATCCTTAAATAGAAGTTATTTTTGCAATGGGTCTAAATAACCTAAACATATTTCAAATAGTAATTTCGAATAAATTCGTTCATTTAACTAATGGATACGTAGTTTTTGAAATATTATTTAAAATTGTATTCTATGATCGAATATTTGCAAGATTTGCATGCGATATTTCGGAAATTAGTTTGTCATCAATAGTTTTAATATGTGTTATTTTTGTATTCTTAGACCTTAACTAATTAAATATTTTGTGTATTTTAAGGTTATAGAATCATTAGAAAACTCTCTGTTCAAAATATACTCAATCGTAATAATTTTTGACATCAAAAAATTTATACTTAAAAACATATCATTTGGGCAAAATGATTATAATACGAGTATTTTCCTAAGTTTTACGTGATATACATATTTTCTTGCTCAATTTTTATAATGAAAACAGAAAAAAATTGCATGCGGGCACTGAAATCTTAACTACGTCCTTGTACTGTTATAAAAAAATTGTAATGTTACAAAATCTTCAAAGTTATTATTTTCAAATTAAGTTTGGTTTAGTATTGAAACTTATGTTTTTTTTTTTTTTTTTTTTTTTTTTAAACGAAATTTAATGTATTTTTAATAAAAAAGACAAATTTTTGCATTCTAGCTAAGTAAATAGATTTTTTATAAATCATTCCGCTCGTGTTAAATAGCTTTAGATCAAACTTTCTTAAATTATAGATTCTAATATTCATGTTTGAATTTTTATCTCAATTATCTATCTTACTTATCATGTGCCAAACTATTTTTTAAAAAAAATGAATTATTTGAAATTTTTTACTTCCAAGACCATCATTATTAAGATGGCTTTTTATTCTAGTTTTGTGCTTAAACGTTGACCTTGAAATATTACCTATTAATCTTTAGTTTATTATTATTTTTATTATAATTCTGTGTTAGAATTCTAGATTGTTTAGAATGTTAGAAATATTTTATTTTTGTGTTAATTTGTTGAAATGTTATATTTTGTATATAGTTTTGTTCAAATTTTATGTTCCAAATTATTATTCTATCCTTACAAAAAACTATTATCTTAATATATTATTGGTATTTCCTTTATTTTTTGTTGTGTATTATATATAAAAAAAAAATGGATGGTGCAAAATTTATAATCTTTATTTTTTAAATAAATATTCTATTAATATTTTTAATGAATATAATTTTTTTAAACCACAATCCTGTGTAAATCAACTATATTTTAGTTGGTCATCAGTATTTGAATTATTCCATCACTCCAACTGTCTTTATTACAGCATTTTAAGCATCATTTGAGGTAAATTGACTTTAGTTTAGGGGGAGATCACATGAAACGTTTATGTAAGAATGTTGTTACACTAATAAAATGCATGTACTTGTTATTCCCGTCTTCTTACAACGACTTTCTTTATTCGTTTATGCTTCGTATATTTGGAACTGATTTTCATAATATTTATTCGATAAAAATAATTTTTTGTGCTATTTAATTGTGATTAGAAGCGAAATGAATGTTTCTGGTTAAAATACAATAAAATTTATGGTTCTTGAAATATTATCAGTTCGACCTAAAATTCAAAACAACGAAACTGTAAGGATTTTTGTAATAACATTTAATTATCAGGCAGTCAAATAAATTCAATTATCGTTTGGGCTCAAATTACTGTTAAAAGTGTTTTTATGTTAATTAACATCCAAAAATTTGTTACGCAATTTTTCCAAACATTGGTATCTTCAATAAACCTTAAAACTGAGTACCCTGAAAACAATTAGCCACTGGTTTTGGTAAAATTTGTGATTTTTATATCCAGGTATAACAAACAGCACCATTTAACTAATCTAATTGTTTAAACGAATTTATAAATGGGAAAATCAGTATAATGGTAAATTTCAAAATATACGTAGTTTTACTTTTACAAGCAAAAAAGTAAAAACTGTATGAATTCACCTCACCTTCCCCTAATTACAAACAGATTTCTGTATTTGTTGATTTGTATGTGATTACTTTAGTGCTGGGAGTACTTGCACAAAAAATTGAATTTTACTTGACTCCTAAAAAATTATGTTAAGGAACTATCATCTGCTACTTGATTTAATTACTTGATCATTGATAGTATTGATGACTGAATTTGGTTGGTGTTTGCCAATAAATATTATAGTTATCAGCAAATAAATATTAGACTTAACAGCATGTGATGAATTCTAAAATAAACGTAGGTAAATTTGAATTGTAGGTTATTTGTTTCATATTAGAATTCTAATTTCTTATAAAGTATTTGATAGAATGCAACAATAGACGACTGGTCTATATTACAATAATGTTTCATGATCATAATTTTTAAAAAATTTTTCAGGCTATAACAATCGATACTATGATGAACAATATTTACCACAAACAAGAATACATCCGAATGAAAATACAGATGACAAACCATTTCAGTGTGAGAGATGTCATAAATCGTATAAATATCGACCAAATTATTCACGGCATAAAAATGAATGTGGACAAGTGCCACGATTACAATGTCCATTATGTCCATATAAATGTAAACGTGCTGAGCATATGCGTATGCATTTACTAACAAAAACGCATTCAAGTGATCCACGTGCTAGATTCTTTGCACGACAACGTGGACGATTTGTTCATAATTATGCAAATAGATTAGTGTAGTAAATTTATTGTATTCATTCTACCCTTTTAATGAAATAAAGATTAAATTTTTTTTAATAATTTGTTATTTTTCATTTAATTTTTTATTATTATTATTATAATTTTTTTTTAAACTTAACAATGGCATGGATTTACTCTTCCTTTAATCTTAAAATATTTCGAAATAATTAATTTGCATTCAAGTTCGAAGAAACGAGTAGGTAGCCAATTTTGCCTAATCTCATCACGAAATTTTTACTTATCAGATTTGATTATGTGCTGAATTTCAGGGACAAATTTATTGTTTCTACCAATATTGGTTTTTATTAAAATCATGAGTAACTGTTTGTTCTATAAAATTTGCTAAGGATAATATTATTATACAAGCTTTCATCGTTTGATTTAATATGCCTTTCTGAAGCTTTAATGTCAATTATAGCGTTTACTTTTAATGTAAAGCATTTCTGGAAGTAATTATTTTAAGGAAAATGATCTTTCGTGGATGTAATATATATATATATAAAAGGATATACTCATGCTGACTCAAAAATGTTTACATGACCTTGTCATAAAAATTTAATAATAAAATATTTTTTACAACCTATTTAAAAAGGACATTTTTTTTTTATATAATTATTAATGAGAACTCTAGGATTTTTCGAATAAATTTCGATTTTTTTTTTCTTTTTTTCTCTTCTCCAATTTCCTAGATCAAATTATTTTGTATTTTATAAATACGTATTTCGACTACAAAGTAGTCATCATCAGTATGAATTAGCTAGTTGTAATGATAACCAGTCAAGTCGTCACCAAATTAGCAACGAGTAACATCTCCTCAGAGAATCATTACAACTAGCTAATTCATACTGATGATGACTACTTTGTAGTCGAAATACGTATGTATAAAATACAAAATAATTTGATCTAGGAAATTGGGGAAGAGAAAAAATCGAAATTTATTAAAAAGGGCAGTTTATTTAGAATCTTGAACAAGGCATCGTGAATAAAGCAAAAATTATCCCGTATTCCACTCTATCCACAAAAGAGTAAATAATTATCATAAAAAAAAAACACTAAAATATTGATCTTTTAAATTTTCTATCATATTTAACCGATTAATTATAAATTTTTATTTTTTGGCTTATTAATTATTTTATTAACTGTAATAATTAAATTTTTTTTTCTCAAATATGTTATGTTTTAGATGAAAATATGATGATGATGTATAATCAACAACAATCAAAGAATCCAAATGAAAATGAATTTGTTTGTCATATTTGTAATCGATCATATAAACGTAAAACAACATTATATCGACATCAAAAATATGAATGCGGTGTTGAACCAAAATTTCAATGTCCAATTTGTGGACGTAAATTTAAACGTAAAGAGTATGTGATTGGACATGTTTTGGGACTACATGGAAAGAATTATAAATTTTTAGTTAAATAAATATTATTTTTATACTATTTGTTTAATTGTTTTTTTTCTATAGGTTTTTAATTAATTTTTATTATTTTTTTATAATTTATGCTAGAGAACATTTTTGTGGTTCAAATCATATTTATCAAAATATTTTAATTTAATTTGCCTTGAAAACGGTATTTTTAAACCGGGAAATTCTCAAATATAACCCTGACTGAAATATTGGACGGAGAGGAAAAAGACTTACTTTCAATATTTAAATTTTAATTAAGTCTTTTCTTTACCACTTTGTACAAATTTTCAATCAAGAGTGTTTCAAGCTCCAAACATTACACTTTCAGAGTCGTTTGAGGAATAAATGGAGATTAAAAAAAAATATTAGTGTAGCGAAGTTTGTAATATGTTAAGCATGATGACGGATAAAATAAGTTAACGAATAACAAGATTTCACAATTTTAGAGTCGATGACTGTACTATAAATAAATTATCTAATATTACACAAACATCACAAACAAGTTTATGAGCACTGCGGGTAATCAAATCTTTTTGTATCATAAATATTTAAAGATATTTTATTTTTAGAACACTTAGTGGACCTCTAGCATAGATAATGCCATGTTGTATAGTAGATATGAAACACAATATTTATATATGTTCTCGCAATTTTATTTAAATTCTGCATCATATGACAAAACATTAGACTGATAATATCAAATCACTTTGATCATCTCTCAAATATGTTATGAATAGAGATCAAACCTTTGTCAATAAAAATATTGATTTTTATAAATTACGTATTAAAATAAACTTTAATTTAAGCATTTTTATTATTGCCTTTATATTAGTTAAATAAATCTCTAAAATTCAGTTCATAACTGAATTTTTCGTATTATCTTAATAAAATACTCACAATTAATAATCTTAAAGTGAGTACTCTGAAGAAAAATGGTTATTTTCTCAAATTTTGAAATATATTCAAACATAATTTTAACGGAACGCCAAATAGTCGCAAACCTAGTCGCAAGTATATTGTTCCGTTAAACGAATAAAAGACTCACTTTTTTGACTAGAATGATTTGAAAGACTTAAAAAAAAAAGTATTTTTGTATATTTTGAAAAATGTTCAAACGATTTTTTTTAAATATAAGATAACATGACTGAAAAGAAAATTATTAAAAA
Source organism: Chrysopa pallens (assembly GCA_020423425.1). Classification (NCBI taxonomy): domain Eukaryota; kingdom Metazoa; phylum Arthropoda; class Insecta; order Neuroptera; family Chrysopidae; genus Chrysopa; species Chrysopa pallens. The sequence goes on from CM035594.1 coordinate 64,542,009, forward strand.
TACGAAAATAAAAATAAAATTAGAGTCTAAATTAATGACAAATTATATCATTTAATGGCTGATTTAATACCACTTTTATGTTCCTCGAAAATCGAAAATTATTCAACATTTCCTGAACAATTTATCTAGGTTTCGTTCAGTATGTATGTAGTTCAAGGAAAATAGAATAAAATTTTGATTCTAATAATTCCATACATTTTTGAAATAATAGAATTTTTGTAGAATTGTAAGTATGCCTTTCTCCACAAATTCAATGACTCATTGTTAACAAAAATCGTTCGGTACATTTTTTATTAGTTTTTAGAAGCTTGTTATATTGGAAATTGTATGATTTAAATAAAGAAAACCTATTCAATCACTTTTCTATTTTTTTAAATCGTCAATAAATTTATTTTTGAATTATAAAACTATGTTGTTATTTATTTTACAAAACCAAAAAATCTCAAGAAATTATGATAATTTCATTGTGATAATTTCAAACTCTAATGCTGATAAAATATAAAATGGAGTAATCTTTTATTTACATTCTATTTATTTTATTAATATAAAGAGTTCAAAAAATAATCATTGATGGAATTCCACTGATAAAATTATAACTACTTAATTTGATTTTAAGAAATTGCCATATATTCACTTACTACTACTTTATATTTTTGGGTCAATGGATCAAAATTACTCTGTATACTAAGTCATATCGAATTTAGATGGATTTTAGCTGTTGTCTTAAAAATTAATTCTTTAATGATCAAATAACTCGAATATGTTTTCCGTTTGGAAATAAATCATTATTTGATATAATTAAAACGAATTAATGCGATTATACAAATTTTCACACTTTAATTTTGCTTAAACATTTTATTAATAATTTACGTTTTATTATGCGACATATTTTGAATCCATGAGGAATAACATCCGAAACATGTCGCATATTAAAACGTAAATTATTCATAAAATGGTTAAGCAAAATTAAAGTGTGAACATTGAATTATTCGCATTATCGATTTTATACTAAGGACTACCACAATTGAAAGCTCTCTATATATACCAGGGTAGATAATTTTTGTAAACAAAAAAAAATATAGTAGGATGAAACCAATTATAAATGCAAGATAATATACAAAAATGAAAGGAAATCGAGATAAATCGTGTTTTACCCTTACCCCTTCCTACTTCCCGAACTCAGATCGCCCGTAAGTTATTTTTCCTTTCATTTTTATCACTATTAACTTGCGTTTCCAATGGGTTTCATCCTACTGTAATTTTCTTCCACTTTTTATCATTTTTTAAGGCTTCTACTCTGGTCTATTATTAATAATCACGTTAAATAAAATATAACTTTCAAAGTTTGTTTTAATACACTCAAAGGCAACAAATTTTGCAAGGACACTCTAATTATAAAGTACAATTGAGTGAAATTGTTTACAATGAATGTTAATACTTGAAAAAGTATGTTTTAACTCAAATTTGCTAATGTAAATATATGTTCAAGTAAATAACAAAGCAAGAAATTAATTAATTTTGTATAATCTAAATATATTTATATGTTTAATTTGTTGGTATAATTAAATTATTAAATGATATTTTTTTTATTTTTTTTCTATTTTTAGGCATATTTTCATTATACAGTCAACAGTATATACCAACAATTACACCAAAATATCTACGCCATATTGAATCAACAACAGCATATGATGATAATCGTCCATATTCATGTCAGAAATGTAATCGTTTTTATAAATATAAAAACAATTTATATCGCCATTTACGTTTTGAATGTGGTATTGAACCACAATTTGAATGTCCATATTGTTTATACAAATTCAAACAAAAGGACAATTTGAATTCACACATTTTTTCAAAACATTCAAATGTATTACCAAAACAACGTGATACAAATACTCAAGATTTTAATAATAGCTAACAATTTTCAACAGAATTTGTCTTTTGGATTTTTCTTTGGAAAATGTTTATTTAAAATTATTGAAATTTTTAAATCTTTCATGAAATTTCGTTCTGGTGACATTAATGAAATATTAAATTTTAGGGAAATTTTTGAAAATACTGTATTTTAATCTTATATTTTAATTACAAGATAATCCAATGCTTACAAATGTTATGGTTGTGACGAAAAAAAAACAATTCGCAGTCTCGTGGAAGAAAACGAAGTATTTTTGAGAATTTTCTGAAATAAAAAATGTTTTAAGGTTACCATATATCGAAAGTCACTAATAGCTGAAGATTTTCATTAAATATAATTCAAAACAATTTGCTCTTTGCTTCTTACGCATTTATAATGAAAATAAATAAGAAAAGTTCCCAATCTGAATAAAAATACTAAGTTAATAATATTTTATTAATATTTTATTATTTTTCTAAAACTCCACGAACTCATATTGCACTCAAATTCCTATAAAAATTGAGAATTGTTTATCAAGATATACTAAAATGCAGTACAATAAGTGCAGCTACATTGGCAATATCAATAATTTAAACATATTTTCATTTATTGGAATTTGTCTCAATTCTTTCTCTTATTACATCCTTCTAATTACCTCGTAAGCATTATCGATTCAATCAATATAATTTTAGATTTTTTTAAATATATTTTCGTGTGATTTTGCACATTTTTGCTTAATTTCTTCATTCACTGATATACAAAGTTATTGTGTGATAATATTTTTATGTCTTAATTATGAATAATATTTTTTAATCTCACAATAAAACCATGTTGTACGTAGCTCTAAAACTTTATATGAATTGTAATATAACGACCCAATACCCAACCTAATTATATTTGTATAATCTTTTTAATAATATTTGTTTATAATTTTACTTTTTTTTAATAATAAATTGGGTATACCCAATGATATCGCAAATGTTCACTGAATGTTGATCAAACCACGGTTTTTTATAACGTCTTCAGGCTTTTTATTATGATTATTACAATCGATTTTATCGAATTTCGAATTGAGCCATACAGTTACATTACAGTTCCAATTGAGCCATACCCAAATTCATTGACGTACGTAAATGGCCCAAGGACCTATACGGGGTAGTTTTTACCGTAATGCTAAAAATTTGGATGATTGTCTACTAATTTATTTTTTTCTATTACTGTCTAGTGACTTTCCTTAAATTTTAAAAATCCCTAAAATGTTTATTACGCGTAACTGCATCCTGATAAACCAGTACAAGGTACAACATGGTTTTAGTACGAGTTATGTTTTATAGAATTTATTATGAATATTGTAAAATTTGTTATGTACTAATAAAAATTTTAAAATTTTTAAAATTCTCATTTATTTACAAAACTAGGGGACATTTTCTTATTTTACTAATTTATTTCCAGTTTTTTACTATGGGTAAGTATTTTTGAGGATTTGATTCTAAATATTACGCATTAAACCTACTTTTTTTGGTTTTATTAACAGTCTAAAAAGTTGTGCAGAAAATTCGATTTGTTTGTTCTAATTTTATTTCTAATACGAAGCCTCTATATCTTATTGACATGCATCATCACTCGTTATTTTATTGAGATTAATATTTTATTATTTTTAAATTTTCGAAATATATTATTTTTTTGATGATAGCAAGTATTGAAAGTGAAAAAAATACACTGATAGTTTAACCGTTTGGTGCTTCTCAAGAAATATCAAGTAATATCTCGCACAGTTTAACACGATAAAAATCTTTATTTATACACTTTAATTCAATTTTCCCTTCAGAATCCATAAAACAATAGAGATGTTTAATTTCAGGAGAAAATTTAAATTTCTTGTTTATTTTGTGGAAAAATGATTTTTATGATTAGATTAACGACTATTTCCTCTACAAAAATTCTTAAAGAGGGCGTCAAATTTGTGTCACATTGGAAATTACTAATCGATGAATATCCGTTTTTCTTGTAATTGTTATTAGGAGATCATTCAATGAAAAATGTAAAATTCATTTTGTTTCACGTAATAAAACCATAAGTGTCCGTAAAATGGACAAACCGTTTTGCCACGTGTGAGCAAAGTGGTTTTTGAAAGATCTTTCTATTACAATTACAAAAAAACGCTCGGAAATTTTTCGGGTCCGATAAAGAAAACGCCCTACTTTTCTAGAGTATTTGTAGAGGAAATAGTTGTCACTCTAATCATAATTAAGTTGAATTTAAATTTTTATATGGTTATTTATAAATGATATTTACTATGATTATGGGCGCCCAAACTAATGAGAATAATATTTCGAACAACTTTTTGTAAAATATTTTTGTATATTTAAAATGAGATTTTTTTTAAATACTATTTAAAATGGTTAAATCGTTTACCATTTTTCAACCGTTTTGTATTTTTACTTGCGAAACCCTAAAAAATTTAAAGCTTGTATAATTTAGGCTCTTTATAATTATTTAAATATTTAAAATATAGAAAAAGTTTAATATAAAAATTATCATAAAAATTGTTTTCAACAATTTTTATCTTAATCGTTTGTTATTTTCTACAAAAACTTGACAACTTTTCTTTATGACAGTTTACTTTCATTGTCAGTCCCAAAAAGCATAGAAAATTAATTCATAATTTCTAAATTAGAACTGAAATCGCTTTTCTTCCAAGTTTTCCGAACTTAGTTTACTTTATTTTTTTGCTTTTTTCGAAATTTCTTAGAATACTTAAATTATTTCATCTGATAACAACTAACACGAGACAATAACATTTGTTCATTTTTACATTTGTTTCAGGTAAATTAATATTTTTCCAAGAAGCATTTAATCATCAACGACGTATGCATCGTTGTGAGAATTGCGGTAAAATGTATGCGAATCGTCCAAATTTACGTAAACATAAACGGCATGAATGTGGCGGTCGTAAAGAATTTATTTGTACACATTGTAATAAATGTTTTACACAAAAACATAATTTACAAAAGCATTATGTCAAATGTGATCGTATTCCACAGCAATCATCAATTGAACAGCATCAGCCAATTGAACAAACTAATGATATTGTTAAATTTAATGCAATTAAATATAATTTTAAAACTTGATTTTTGATTATTTTTATTTATTTTGTTTTCTTAAAATTTTGATTTTTAGGTCAAAAATGAACATGAACGTCAATTATAAAAACTAACGACGATTTCAATGCACGGAAATTTTAAAAAGAAACACAGTTTTATCTGCGTTGAATTCGAGCTATGATTTTCTTTTGACGTTCATGAAGATTTTTATTACGTTATTTTAACCATTCATAAAGTACATATGAATAATTATTGCTTTTGCACATAACTAACATTTTGCAATAGTTTGCAGGATCTAGTAAAATACCAAAACGATTTTGTCCAAACATTGTTGTCATGATTCTGATTGAAAATAATAATCAGGAATGGTTAGAGATATTGACAGTTTTGTGGATATTTGTTTAATAAAGAATTCTTATATATTGTAAATGACAGGATACAGATCTTTGGTAATATTCATGGGTTAAGAAAACAATTCAGATATCAAATATTTGGAGACTTGTATGAAAGATGGTATCCTTAACTTAAGAAGTTCTTGCAGTTACCATCCAAAATGCTATTCTATTCGTATTTAACAATAACTCGGTACGTTTACACAATACTACGGATAATACTTTATACACTTTGGCTAATTCGTCTTTAAATATTTAGTAAAGCTTTTAAACATACGATATAATTATTTTATAAAATAAATTTGAATTCAAGGAGTATATAGACAGTGGAGTCCTGTCTTAAAAATGAAGATTGCTTGATTATGATGCATTTTTTAACAGGTGAGCAAAAATCTATCTAATCATTCCTATTATTTTAATTTAATTTTCTTATTTATATTTTCAGAAAATGAAGATAAGTTTTAATCATGTCAACGAAAAAAATAAAAAGTTTAATTAAAAAATTTTCGAATAATAATAAGCAAATTATGTTTTAGATGTTTTATTAGAAACAATTAACAAGAATTTTCAATCAGACAAAAAATTTAATTTTTTTTTTAATTTAAATTTAATTTCGAATTTTATTCAAAATTTTAATACAAAATATAAAACTGATAGATTTTAAAGGTAAAAAATATAGTAAATATGTGACAAAAATTTATTAGATTAGTGTGTAGCTATTGTAAGTGTTGAAATTGATATTAGGTATTTGGAAAATTTGCAAAAAATTTGCAATTCTTTAAAAAAATATTAAAATTATTTTATTTTATTTATTGTTCATGCAGATGAAATGATTTTCTCACGAAGTTTCTATTTCCGTCAACGTGTTAATTATAATAAGACCCAATTGGAAATATTACAACAGGAATATGATAATAATCCATTTCCGGATATTTCAACGCGTGAAACACTTGCAACTATGTTTGGTGTTACAAGTCAACAAATTTATAAATGGTTTCAAAATCGTCGATCGCGTCTCAAATATTATAAATTAAACAAATAGATAGGAATTATATGTAATGTGTAAAAAAAACAACGTATTCAAAAAATTAATTAAAAATAAATATTGCTCTTTTTTTATTATAATAAATTATTTTCAAAATTAGTTTGTATGCTAAATTTTAGGTACACAACGTCAAAATAATTAATATTTCAAATAAATAAAAATTTGATCGTAGAAATTTCGTTATCTTTGTATTTTAAAAAAAAAAATCAATTTGAATTAACTATTTTTTAAATTTTTTTATGAACAGGTTTTTACCAAATAAATATTAGACCCGGACGATGGTGGCGTTATGAAAAGCCACAATTAAATATTCTCGAAGAAGCTTTTCAAGAAAGTGCATTTCCTACTGTACAAACTTTGGAGATATTAGGAACAAAATTAGGTGTAACAACTCGTCAAGTACGAGTTTGGTTTCAAAACCGGCGTTCTAGAAATAAACAAAAACAGTTAACGAATTCATAATTATTAAATACCATTATGTTTTACGACAACTACACGAAGTTACCAAAAATGTTTTTTTTATAATTTTAATAAATAAACACAAATTTTGAATAATAAAATTGAATTTTTCTTCCATAACTCATTCTTTCAGCCTCACAGCCTGATCCATTTTTACAATTTCAGTTAAATTGATAGCGGGTTTGTTTATTCATTGTAGATGTAGTCATTAGAAATTATAATTTTTGTTTATTTTTAGGAAATTTTAAAATATTTAAATTGGATAAATAATACCAATCAAATATCCATAATTGTGGTGAAAGTAGAAAATGATGTTTTTCATAAATATTTTGATTACTTCTTAAAATTATTTTTAAACTATTTTTTTTATTTTTTTTAAATAAATACAAAACAATAATTTTGCTTATTTTTTCTTCTAAATAAAACAGGTATAATGCGCCAATTAAAATTACGTTCACGTATGCGTTTTCAAAGATCCCAAGTGCAAGTACTTGAAGAGGCATACCAGAAGCAAGCATTTCCCGATATAACAATGCGTACGGAGCTGTGTGCAAAATTAGGTGTAACAATGCAACAAGTAACAGTCTGGTTTCAAAATAGACGTATGAAAGCAAAACGTGAAAGCTATAATTACATGTTACCAATGACGCCAACACAATTACCGCAATGTTCACCACCATTAAAGTCACCAATAAATTTAAGTACACCAGCTATACCACCACCACTACTTCCTCCAGTTGTTACGTCATCATTACCAATCGTACCACCAACTGTAATGTCTATAAAACCAGAGAAAAATGATTCAAAATTAGAGCGTTTACCAATAAAATTAGAGAATATTGATTCAAAATTAGATCGACCATCATCGACACCTAAAATGATATTACGAAATGAATAATTTTATTCTCTTCAATATAACATTTCTTAAGCATGAATGGCCCCCCTTAGGTAAAACCTTTTAAAACCTTAAAAAAAGTAATTTTTTAAGAAATCGATTAATTTGTGATCTCATAAAATTTATACAACTTAGGGTCGTCTCATTCATCCATGAGTTAAAGTCAAAATTGTAGACTTCATTGGTACAAAAAGTTTATGCACTGTGTTATTATAAATATTTTTTCGTCGTTTTAAGTATAGATTAAGATTTTATTGATTTAATACTACATCACATTATTGATAAAGTATGATAATTTCAGCAAATTCCATGCGATAATAATTTTATTTCTTTTCTTTTTAAATTTATTTAGTTTAATCAAAATATTAAATTTTCGTATAAATTTTTGAAAACTTTTGTATCTCAATTTTTTTGACTCTTTAGTACCAAAAATTTTTTTACTAATTTTAAATCTATAATATAACTAAGCAATATTATTACCATACAAATTATTTTATGAAATTGACCAATAAAATTATAATACAAAATTATTTTTATTCTGTTAAGTATTTATTTTTTGTAAATATTGGAAAAAAAATCGATTTTATCAATACTTAACATTTTCAAAAAAAAAAAAAAATTAATTATTTTTTAACAAAAAAAAAGCCATAATTAATATAATAAATAATTCTTATATTTAGTAAAGTTAGAATATAGGTGAAAAAATGTAATACTTGATGTTTAAAATAGAAATCACTGAATTTCTTGTTCAACTCAATGTGTGCTTTTGTGTTTTATATAAATAATTGAACAAAAATTTCAAGTTTTGTCGGCTAAAATTATATAAACTCAATATAATAAATTATACATCCATTGAAAAAATACATCTATAAATAAAATTATTCCTTTATAACGAAAACAAATTTTATATAATCCTGAACCTGGCATGGCTTTTCTATGGAAAAATTTGAATCATGAAACTTCATAATGCCATCATAAAGCTATTGTTATTAACCAATAAATAAATATTGTAAAAAATACGAATAATAAAATTTTGAAGTTTAATTTCGAAGTTTAGTACATGATATTCCAATTCATACGAAATCTTTTTATAACATTTCGAATATGACTACTTTATTAAAACTTCTTGTACATACACCAATTATACAGTACATTTGCAAGGACATATATTAAAAATAATTTAAAAAAAATTATTATTAAATGAATAACACCCATAGAACAAACCACGTACGTAACAGGTTCTGGATTAATATTGAAATATATTTTTTTAGAAAAGCATTTAAATCTTTTATATTATGTTTATTAATTTTCATGTACTTATAATGTTAACAAAAATATTATTTTAACATTTTAATCATTTATACGGCATAAAAGTTCCTGAAAATTATATAATATGTAAATTATCAAAACAGAAAGTGACATTTAGTATTATTTTATGGCCAGTGAGTGTTTGTTCCAATACTAAAATAAATAAAAAACTGTATTTTAAATTGTATTTTTTAATAATAAAAAATCAAAAATTATTCAGAAAAAAATTTGAATACAAAATTGTTGATGTTGGTTTATTTTCTTTTACTTAATTTATTTTTTCTGCTCTAAAATAAATCTCAAACAATTTATTGGGAAATCTTTCTATTCAATTTTAAAACGCTTTTTAGGTCAAGCAGCAAGTATTTTTAATGCCACGCATCCTTTATTCATGAATTATGCTAAATGGATTTTTATTATTATTAGGTAAGCTTTTATTTTTTATGCTTTCAATTGGGATACAATTTTTTTTTTTGTAATTTTTTTCGGGTCTATTCGTGCTTTACATTTAAAAAAAAAAAATCAAAATAAATTAAAATTTGCTTCAATGTTTTTAATGCCTTCAAAAGATCAATAGTTTTTCAAAAAAGAAGAAAATTTTTTCGTTTCTGAAACCATTTTAAAAAAAATGGTTTCAGAATTTGTGAATTCTTCATATTGTAGATAAATTTAATAAAATGTATGTTAAATTTTCTTTTTCAGATTTATCAACGAAAAGTTGGGAATGTTCACGTTGTGGAAAACGTTATGTGCACCAAGCAAATTTAAGTAGACACAAACGACATGAGTGTGGAGGACGGCGTGAATTTGGTTGTCATTTTTGTGGTAAATTATTTACCCAGAAATATACAATGCATAAACATATAGAAAAATTTCATTTAATATCACAGTTATATGAATGGAATTTAAAAAATTTTATTCAAAAAACCGAACCAGAATTACCAAAATAAAATTGAAAGGATGCCATAAACTGTATTGTCATACTTATTATTTATACATCACAATCACATTTTCTCGAGGTGCTATTACTAATTATTCTTGGTAAACTCTGATTTATCAATATTTCCAAATATGAAGAAAACTATCTTCGAATCTATTGTTTAATACGATTCAACAATTGACGATATAACAACAAACAACAAATTATTCGTCTCGAATTGCAATAAAAATTATTATTTTTTAAATATTATATTTTATTATTATTATTTTTTTTTAAACTACTTAAAGTTATCGCCTTTATATTGAAAATAAAAAAAAATATTTTTATTAATTTTAATGTTACCTACATAATTTTTTAAGTACAATTTTCAATTTTTTTACTACATTTATTTATATAAATTTTTAATATTTTTACTATTATATATATAAATATATTTACAATTATTCAATAGATTTATTTTTATGAATTAATGAAAGATTTTGTTGAAATCTTTCTCAAAATTATTGTCCCATAAAATGATACAAAATACAAAGCTGTTTGCCAACGTTTACATATTATCCGTCCGTACTGTTCATAGGATGTGAAAAGAACTTCTAAATCGATTGATGCGTTACGAGTAACACATTTAATTGAAGTTAACTGGGTTGAAAAATGTAAGAATGATTGAAAAAGTTGCATTAGTAATTATTTTTTGAATACCAAATAAAAGTAATTATTCTTTTAAATTAGTTAAGTTTTGGGAAATTTACTATGTTAAATTCAAAGAGTTATATATCATTTTATTGATAAACTAGAATTTCGTAACCATAGAAACAAAGTTTGATGCTCGGTTCCCATAGGAACAAATATTAGCATTGTATTATTTTGCAGTGTAGTATTTGTTTTATTGATACCATATGATCCACTCTTTTTATAGAATACCCTTCAGAACTGTAATTTTTTTTAAATTTTATGCCAAATTTAATATTTTCAAAAATTTAAACACGTTTTAAGCATTAACACGTTTTTAATGTACCATATGTCTGTGACCACTTTTCTACTCTTTTTTAAGGCGGTTTATCAACAGCTTATATTTAGAAATGTTTTTTAAATAAGCTCTTTGATAAGCAAAGTACCGGTTTACCGGGTTACCGGTTTTTATGTCAATATTGTGCATACCAAATTTGGTAACATTTAGAAGTATTTTTTGAGTTTTTTTGCAGGAAAATTATGTACTTCTAACAGCTGGTGCTAAAGCCACTTAATACACTTTTAACTGGTCTTTTAATTGTCTATCCATATTTTTAATTACAGTTTGTTATCGAAAGCAATAAATAATTCAACAAAATTTTTTCCTGTTTAAAACTTCAAGTCATTTTTCGATATCTTAATATTTAAACACATTATTCGGACGTATTCGCAATTTATGAAATACCCTAATTTGTATAAAATAAACATTGGACTACAGCTTTTATTTTTATACAATAAATTGATTTAAACTAAAACTTTTTTTGGGACAATGTACTACAAATTTATTATACCAAAAATATTTTTTAATTATTTTTCATTTGTTTTATATAAAATGCACTTTTATTTAAAATAGTGGTTACTTACAATATGACAATATTTTTAAAAGTAAGCAAATTACCACTATTTTAATTAGCACCTTCATATAATAACCAAAAATTATTTTATATTTATTTATAAAAATGGTTCCTTTTATTAAAAATACAAATTACAAATTACCTATATAGTATATATTCAAATAACAGCCATAATTTCTTAAAATGAAATGTATAAAAATTAGTCTCTCTGTTAGAAATTTAGCAAATAATTCTTTTATGAAAAATCCACAGCTCGTTATATAATAATGGTATTATGATTACAGAATTTAAAAAAAAAAAAAAAAAAACAAATATTTTACTTAAAATATTATATTATCAAAACCCATGCTATTTGATTAAAATCAGTCTGTATGGGAAAAAGTCTTTCCAGTAGTTTATTTTTTACTCTGTAATCTCTCGACAATTTGATATACAACATAAATTAAAATTCCCCACACACTTAAAACAAAACATTTCATATTAAGTTTGTACCTGATTTCATTTTTAAGATTCTTATAGCTAAAAAATTGGGTGATAATTTTTTATTTTTAGTGTTAAAAAAGTGCCTATAAAATGCATGTGCCAATTTTATAATTGCAAAATACAAAAAAAGAAAAAAAAAATTAGGCTAATTTTTCCATATTATATACAAATATTTTGGGTTATAAAATTTTATTATGTAAAAAAAAAAATGTTTTTTTAAATATATTAAATTTTAAAACATATTGGTTTTTTTTTTTAATTTTTACAAGTAATTTTGATTATTATTCGTTGATATATTTAAGGTAGATTTTTTTTTTAGAAGTATTTATAAATAAATTGACAAAAATAAAACTATTGTTTCAGTGGATGTTTGGGCGTGTGACAATTGTCATCGAACATACCGCTACCAACAAAATTTATGGCGACATAAAAAACATGAATGTGGAGATCGGCGTGATTTCTCGTGTGTTGTTTGTTATAAAAAGTTTCGACAAAAATCGAAGATGGAAGTTCATCAATTTCGTGCACATGGCATTCCTATAAGACGACCATATCGCCGCTTTTAAAATGTATTAGAATAATAAAACTTTGCAAAATAAATCGTTTGTTTTCACACAAAAAATTTGTAAAAAGTTTTAACACCGCGTGATTTTTTTGTGTTAATCCAGCTTTATGTTTTTTTTTTTCTAATTTTGTTTTTTTTTTTCATTTATATTTCGAATTTTTGGCCTTTATAATTTATTTTGTTTCAGACAAAATATGGACATGTGAAAGATGTAATAAATCTTACAGATACAAACAAAATTTGTTTCGTCATATGAAACACGAATGTGGCGATCGACGTGATTATTGTTGTGCATTTTGTAACAAACGATTTCGACAAAAATATGCCATGGAAACACACCAAGCTATTGCGCATGGTTTTGGGAAAAAACGTCCTAAATATCAAAAACGGAATATTTTTGAATGGGATCATTTATAAAAAATTAATTAGTCATATTTTTTATTTTTAAAAAGATATATCTACTTATTTAGTCAAAAAAAAAACCAGTCACACATACACAGACAGCTTCGTACACTTTTATGGGAAGATTATCTTGTTCCTATATTTGGTTATTGTGTAGAAACATAGTCCAAAGTTGTTAAAACAAGTGATCGTTTAAATATTTTTTAGTCATTATTTATTTAATTTGCTTCAAATATTTATATAAGAGTATATTTATATATATTTATATTTTAAAATGGTCAAAGGCGTTTCAATGTTTTTGCTCGAGCAAGTAAATACTCTATACAACTATTTGGCAGAAATAGACTTATTTTAAATACAAAGAAATGAACTTGAAGATGATACTATTCCAATATCCTATTGACTGGCAGTATTAATGAAACGAACGAAAGTTTAAGGAGAATCGACATAAAAAATGAGACCTCTAAAATCATTCTCTTATCTAATACTTTGTATTTTTTTCAATTTTCTCGCACAAATAACTCAAAATATCCATCATCCAAATATTATCCATCCAAATATAATATAAAATTCGTTTTTCGTTTTCATGTTGACTATGTGTATACCAAATTTCTTAAAATTTTGATAATTATATTTTTGTTTTTGATAATTATATGCGCGAAAATTGAAAAAAATACATTGTATATTACATTAGAGATTATTTATATGAAAGAGGTTTCATTTTTTGTGTCAAATCCTCTTAAGTTTTTTAAATTTTTGATTTCTCTTTAATTTCCTATCCATATTAAATCCATACAAATTTTCGATCTCAAAGAATGAATGTTTTTAAAACGATATGTATTTTGTGACAATCAAATTTACACCAATGCTACGTTGAAATCATTTCACAATATGTGTGTATGTTTGCTTATTTCCAGATTGTTCCAACTTGGTATAGTATAATAAGAACATATTCACACACCATTGATACCCAGAGGCGTATATGATATATTTAGCCTATATAGTTATAAAATTCGTATTTTTTATTTTAATATCTCGAGAACAATACAAGCTAGTATTTTTTTACTTATTCTTAAAACATTTTTCCATACTCTCCTAGTTTATTTTTCAATTCTTCCAAGAGTTTCTTGTGATATAATAGAAAATAGTTGGGGGTGGGGGAAGGAAGTGTTACATGTTGTCAATTGTAAGTGACCCTCGAAATTAGTTTGGTTGAAAACATTTGTGTACTACATTCTTCAAGTTCACTACTTTTCCTTTAATAAGTTCTGGTTGCTAAAGAATCAAATATAACGGAAATAGCGAAACGATTTTCAAAAACGGGAAATATTTTTGAATAATTACATACCTTAAAGTTTATTTCTCGTATATTTTTATATAAAATAGTATTGATGTAAATTACATCAAAAATTTTTTTATTGAACAAAGTTAATCACATTGAACGCCAATGTACCCTGTTTAGTAATGTTTATAAGCCAATGTATCAATCAATTTATTCATAAGAGTTGTTTCATACCATCCTCTCTTAAATTTCATCCTTTCTTGAAAATTAATAACATGTAAGTAAGCTAATGCCATCGATATGCATCGCCTATTATTCTTTTGAAATCTGAATTTAAACTTGTAATAGATTTTCGTAAACAGCATTAACTTGTGTAGAAAATGGATATCGAACCAAATTTCTGATCGAAATTTTTAATTAGTGCAAGATTTTATAATAATTATTGAACATTTTCTTTTAATATAATATCGAAAGTTGTTCGCAGGTCAAAAAATTAGTTAACTGGTTGGTCATGTCTGGGATAGACGAATATCATCGAATGTTTATATCAAAGCATTTTAGTTCATGTATTTGACAAATACGGTTTAAGTTAGATTGCTCGATATGTGTTGCGTATTTTATTGTCAAATGAATTGTCAAAGGTGTTTGGGTGTAGAATGGGACTGAAATTTCGAAAGAGATTTTCATACGGTAATTTAAGGATCTAATAGTAAAGAAAGGATATTTGAACATTTAAATTCTGAATGAATTGATTTCAATACATTTTTTTGTATCATTATGTTTAGTCAAAACTTAAGCCTAATACTAAATTGTTACCAAATTAATTTAAATAAATTAATATTTTATTTTATGTAATTAAAAAATTGTAAATACATTTCTAAAACAAAATAAAAATAAATAAATAAATTTTAAATTTCATTATTTTGGATTTTTTTCACTTTTATTTTTATGATTTAAAATAAATTTTGTTATATTAATTTTTTTACTAATATATTTTTTTTAATTTTTCAGAGAATGATAACGAAGATCTACAAAATGATGATGATGAACTTGATGAAACAACTGCCCCGGAATATTTAATTGAAACTGATGAACATGTTGTTGGAGACTCATCAGGAAATAGTAATACAGTAATCGATCCATTTGGTGATCTCTATGTGAGTTATGTATCAAAAAAGCGTACTAATTCAAATAAAATACTAAAATGTGAAAATTGTGGAAAAGTAAGATTTATTTGTTCATTTGGTGTTTTTTAATATTTTAATTTTTTTTTTGTGAAATATTTTTTTTTTTAGGTTTATAAATGGAAAAACAATCTTGTACGACATTTACGTTATGAATGTGGTAAAGAGGCTCAATTAAAATGTCCTTTATGCTATGTTACGACTAAACATAGATCAAGTATGCGTCGTCATGTGGAAAATCGACATCCTGGTTATGAATTCTCATTTTCTGATGCAAACTAAATATTTTTTTCTTAAAATAAATTTCATTTATAATACACTTCAGTTAAGATCAATCGACTTTTTGTACCTACCTAAAAATAAATTATGTTGTATTGGGTGATGGGCCACGGTTGATTTACGCACTTCTAGATAAACAAATACAAGCTTTCCAGCTTTCAGAAAAACCTCGAATGCTTTACAACGACTCACAAAAGTAAAACGTATAAACCCATATCAAATACTTTTCCTTTGATCATTTATTTGTCCTTAGATTGAGTAAACGTCCAAATGAAACGCACCGTATATTATATTCTCAACTTATTTTATCATCAAAAATTGGCAAATAGTATATTAATTAAAAATTGCAACACAGGGTCTCTGAAATTGTACCATGTGACGTGTAAATCGTCGACCAGATATATAAAAAAAATATTAGAATCAGAGCAGGTTCGGAGATTTGAGTAACGGTCTTTCTTTATAGCTTTAATATTTTCAATGACGAAGTATGGAATCCACATTATGGCAGGAATCAACCCAGTTTGTCGTCAGCTTCTATATATTTGAAAGGGATGGTACTTTAATTTGGTCAAAAGAGTTAGAAAAAAATTTCAAATGAAAGATATAGAGCATAACATTTTTTCTAGCTCTTACCCTTTTGACTCAACGTATCTCTCATCCTAGTCAGATAAATAAAAGCGTATGACGTGCAGGATTGATTCCTGTAAGCACGTAGTTTTCGCATTTCGCATAGTCATTACTGAAAATAATGAAAGCCTTACAGATAAACCGTTACTCAAATCTGCCACGAGCTCTTAGACTATCTGTATTAAAGTGTAGTTTATTTTTTTTTCCTGGTTTACGATAATTTACGTATTTAATAATAATTACATTGTATAATTTTTTGTTTGTTAATTAATTAGTATTTTTGGTATTGTTAAATGTAAAGGGTTTAAATAAATATAAAATTGAAGAATTTTATTTTCGTTTTATTTTATTCCTTGATTCTTTGTTAAATTCATATTTTAAACTACGAGTTCCTTTATTAACTTTTCAATGAGAAGTTCTTGGAGCCGATGGAGTTGATTTTGTAAATCCGGAATTTTAACATATATCCGTTTCTAGGTTACTTATTTCTGGTAAGAGATAAGGAATATAATTAGACATTTCTTCCTTAAAATATAAAGCTATAGGCTTTCGCTTATAGCCTTTTCTGATTTAAAAATAATATACAAGGTGGGGAAAAAGTAAAGATATAATGTAAGTGTGCTGCCAAAGTAGACCTTATTGAGTACACTTAGTAGACCTTATTAAATAAAGAGTTCATTAACACTGAGTAAGAGCGATGTTGATACATTTTCGCTTATTTTGTACCGAGCTTAAAATATCCACTTTTATAGTGTTTTTATAGAAATATTAATAAAAGCAAATTTTCAAGTCTTTTGTCAGGCGTTCGAAAAATTATCAGATCTGTAATTCGACACTATGCAATTTAAAAAAAAGTAAATATTATCGGGTCTTTTTCTTAAGAACCACAGCACAATTTCAGAATTATTAACTTGATGATTAATAACTATGTTTTCACAAATTTTTTATTTGATGCAAATGAATTCATATTTTATACAGTAGCTTTATACAATACGGAAATATTTTTTTAAGCTATAAAGAAACCAATGCGGTAATTTTGGTATATATGCATTCAAAATTTGTGTGGACGTTCATCTGTAATGTACAGTTTTATAACATTGAATCTAATGCAGCATACACACGTGCATCATTCGTTTGTAACGTAACACCGTAACGAAAATCTGTATTGTTCGTGTTACGAGACCACTGTGTTGTATAGCGTTCCATCTTTCACTTTAAGTATTTATTTATGTTGATAAATTTTAATAAATTGCATTGTAATTTGTACAATTGTTGTTTGTCCATATCGAAATATTTAAATACAAGTAAACAGAAATGAATAATGCTTACGTCTTGCCTTTGCAAATTCGTAACCCCACCTAGCAATAACTTTTGATGCGATTCAAATTTATTGACAATTTGTGGGATGTGATAAAACCATTGTCGCGGATCAACTTTTGTTACACGACGGTGTTACGCGTTCACGTTCACACAATGGTTATTGTTACGCGTCAAAGTTGCGTTACAGTAGTACGTTACACGCGAATGTTGTACGTGTGTACGCGGCTTTAGTCTTATACTGTATACAATGTGTCTTATATTGGACTCAAATGTGTCTTATATTGGACTCCTGTTCTTGCTCCACAAATTATTACTAAAAAAGACTATTTTACACTTCGATGGTAAAATTTTCAATGATAATTTGACGATTATCGTGGAATTTTTTTACATATAAAGATTGAATATTCACCATGTATTAAAGTAATGTGTTAGACAAGGATAACGGAAATACTGATAAACAGAAAAGAACAAGTATGCATGTTGACGCAGTTACTTCACTAGTTACTTTCTTATAGGTTATATAATTATTTCTGTACTGTATAAAATTTCTATTAATTATAAAGAAACTGTTTTTCAATAGCGATTTGTAAACGCTGATTTGTGGTGATGGCCTACAAGCTATTTAGAAGTACTTTTATTTTAAAAACATCTTGCATAACGTACGTTTATTGAGAAAAACACGATTATTAAATCTTTAATCTTTCAAACTTACTATGATCGCTTTAACCGCAATGGCTTAATTAATTTTCCTATTATAAATTCCAATTTGGGTTTGAAGGATCAAGGACCAAACTTCTATTTTGTTCTTGTTTTATACTATTAACACCGTAAGTAAAATGTATTGTCAATAAAATTATTCTAAGCCTTTGTCAATATGTTTTAGGTTTCGAATATTTATACCATACGGCATTATGGCATACAGCAGCATCAGCATCAGCACTCCAATCACACCATAGTCGACGTCGACGTCGTTTTAATGCAAGCACAATGCAAGGCGGTGGTGATTTTGTTTGTATACAGTGTGGCTCACAATATCGCCATAAAAATCATTTACAAAATCATATGAAATATGAATGTAATACTGAACCACGATTTACCTGTGATCAATGCGAAAAGAAATTTAAACGTCGCAGTGATTTACGACGTCATTTACGTAATATACATAAATTAGATGTGCCATTAGTGAGACATCATTTTTCACGTTATTTATAAAGTTTTTCATTTGATTGTTTTAATTTGATTTTTTTTTTTTTTGTTTCATTAATAAATTATTAAGTTTAGCTATGATTTTTTTGAATCCTTTAACGATTTATCCTTATAATTGGTTTATTTATTGATTCAAACTAGACATGTAAGATATCTTTCATTTCTAAAAATTAACAAAATGATGGAGAATGATAATACCAATTTTAGCAATTTATAAACATTGAGTCATCAATTCTAAATCATTATTGCCGTTTTTACTGTATACATCAGTTTAAGTTTTACTTAGTGTTACAAATTATCCAAATGACACAATTGAATTGATGTAAATATATAAAATTTACTACTTATTTTTACGAAAACAAACAGCATATTCCACTTCCATAATATTAGAAGCTTTACTACTGAAAACAACTACCTTGTAAATAAAAGCTTCCTAACTCAACTGTTGGGACTTTCCCTTATTAGACACACCAAACTTTAAACCTGGTGAAAAGAAGTTAAATTTCAAACTTAACATGCTCGTCTACGCAAGATCCTCAGTTCAAAATTTCAAGTTCTCCAACTTAGGAGTGTGAATACTATCTTCATTGATACATCAATATTTAAACTCTTTTTCGTATCTCGTTCCATAATTTTATGGATTTGCTTGATACTTGAATAAAAATCCAATGAATCTTTATAAATCGTTAAAAGATTTATAAAAATTTGAAAAATTTTATATCTAATACAATTAATAGACTTGTAAAACATTTATGTGAATTTTGTGTAAATAAAACAGTTTTTTCTTAATAAAAAAATAAATAAATAAAAATAATATTTTTTATGTATTTTATTTCAACAAATTTGTAAAAATTAAACATATTTTGTAGTTTGGTGAAAATATATTTTTCACAGTATGGTAGGATTATACATTTTGTTTTTAAATAAAATTAAAAATTTTCTTGCAGCATTCCACTATTTTGGTAATCCTGTCAACAATTTTCCCGTTCAAATGATGAATGAATCAACTGAATTGCGATTTGGTTGTCCCGATTGTGGAAGAACATATAAATATGCAAAAAATTTACGACAACATATGCGTATTGTATGTGGTAAAATACCACGTAATCTATGTAATTATTGTAATAAAATGTTTAGTCGAAAGCATGATTTTAAACGGCATATGATGCGTGTACATAGTGTCCCAATGGAACAATTGAAATATATTTGAAAAAATGATGTCTTAAATTTGATATGAATTATAAGGCCTTGTTCATATTGATCAAGCAATTTAAGTAGCAGGTAGTTTAATAACTAAACACATAACACTTGATTCAAAATTATTCGCACGTATAATTTATTACGGCTATATACCGATATAAACTGGTTTTTACCACCCTACTATAAACAGCCACTGTCATATAATATAGATGATTGTACGGATATATTGTTAAAAATCAATTTATTTTGGTCAGCAACTAAGTCAAACAGGTTCTTTCATATGTTTATTTCTATATATGTGTGATTAAAGAGTGATAGGGGTCTTCTTTCGGACCGCAACTAACTCAAATAGACTCTTAATTTGTTTATTTTTATATGTTTGTGATTTAACAGTGGCGGGGTGTATTTTTGCATACAAAAAAATTGAATTTTATTAAACTATTTAATTAAACAACTTACTAAAATGTTGCTGTGCACACGCATCAAATAACTAAGCTAATGGCTTCTTACTTGTATCAATGTGAAAAGGACTGTATAGCAAGCCAAAATGAGACACCATCTATAATTATTAATACATATATACGTATTACGTATAGATCGATTATTTTTTGATGTAGGGGAAAGAATGTTAAAATATTCCTGTATGGAATATTACAAATTTTATGCTTACATAAAATTGTATTACACTTACACTTACAAATACATGAATTATTGTGATTTGAGTCAACATATTTTGTGTTATACATTATTATTTACAAACTCTAACACATAAATCTGTTGACTCAACAACATAATATCGCATATATTTTTATGTATTTATGCAATATTTTTTCTATATGGGAATATATATTTTAAAATTGTTTTCTCTGTATCAAAAGATACAGAAAATGATCGATACAGTCTATATATATATATATAGATCTTCTCTCTGTGCTGGTTCATTTCTGTTTGTACTTTGTAGGTATAACAATAATTGTTTTCCGCTCAATTTGATTAATAACAAAATGAAAAAATGCTTCTGAAAATTTCTATCAAAATTATATTAAAAATTTGTAAAATAACCTTTCCTTAAGAAAATAAAAAAAATTACTAACAATAGAAATAAATTCTTTCATAATTAACAATTTCCTTTTCTCCTAATTTATTTTCTATTACTTTTAATTTTTAATCAAATATTTTGTTTAATTTAAATCAAGTTTAAATGTTCTGTTAACAACTATTTATTCTTATTTCCTTTTAGCTACTAACAAAACCCAATCTAAATCTTTATTTTATTGAAAGCTAAACTGTATTGATGCTGCATTTATCATTAAAACTCTAACGTCAAGTGGCAACGACCGGCTTCATACACGCGTTAGCTTATGTATAGTATAACTTTGCCATGCACGTCATAAATACAACCTATTCATATGTTATCTGGATCTGTTTATTGACTTGCATAATTTTCTGTTGGAACATCAGATTTTCGAACTTGAAAAGTGGCTGGAAGAATTTATTCTATTTTAAATATCAAATTTTATCGAAAGAAAAAACCTAATTAAACAGTGCAATAATTTATTTTTCTAAATTTCATGGTAATTAGGTCGCAAACAAAGTCCAGAAGTGTGTGATCCAGTAACCACGAAATTTCAGATAACTTTCTTCTGCCAAAGATCGTAATGGCTTATGTGTTACGTCGATTTACGAACTCAAGATATTTTCGCTAAAAAAAAAAAATGTTACTCACCAAAAACGTATCGTTTATTATATTTTAAATGATCCTATATTCAGTGTGTGATCACCAGTTGTGTTTATCTTTGTTCCCATTGAATTAACTGCAGAATTGTTTTCATATTTGCCTTCATATTATGTACAAATAACCCGAATCAAAATGAGACAGCTCAAGCGTAACAGTTCACACCTATTAATGTATATAACAGTACAAGAAACTGCCATACTTCTTAAATGGTCTCATTTTGGTTTGTAACAATTAAGGTATCAGCTCTTAATTGTAGTCTCCTTTTTCCTTTTCTATCGTTAAACGGGATGAATAGATAAATTGCATTATACTCATTGTTATTCTTTAAAAATTGTCTAATAACTCAGCCTAGAATATATTTTATCTCCTTTATTAAGTAGCTAAGTATTGTATAAAATATTATATAAAATTTGATTCCACTTCAGTAATTTTTCATTGGTATATCTTTAAAAAAATTTTATTGAATATTTTAAAAATGATATTACTCTTCGATCACTAATAATTGCACACGTATTATTATTTTTTTTTTTTTTTCATTTTTTAAGGTCGTAAATATAAAATTTATTTGATTATTTTGAATTATTCTTCATTCTATAATTTTTATTGTATACCTAATATGCAACTCAACCAATTTTGTTTTTTGTAGGCTATGAAATATACGACAACAACATTTATTCGAGACCTTTTCAATGTCCAAATTGTAGTGCCAGCTATAAACATAAAAGAAACTTGCAACAGCATATTAAAATTGAATGTGGTAAAGTTGGTAGTAATTTATGCAATTATTGTTTTAAATTATTCAAACGTAAACATGACTTAAAACGACATTTAAAGAACGTACACAAGATTGCTGTTGATTTTCTATTTGTAAATGTGCCAACGTAATATAACCAATTAAGAGACATTTTATACTGATTGGTTTCATGGTTAACAAATCCAATTTTGAAAATAATTACACACTATTTTGTTTTACATAATGATTCTAGTATACCCTAGTCATTGTCGGATTAAGCACGTAGCAGAAGTAGCACCGGATTCAGCGTCTAAGGGGGCCCCGTGACAAGTTCGATTTTGAATGCCCTAGTTATAATGAATATGGCTACTTTATGATTTACTTTAAATTTTTATTTGATGAGTGAAAAATAGTATTTTAAAATATTCTCTTTTATTTACATCCTAAATTTTAATAGGTATTCAAGGGCTCCCATTGTCACATTTGCTGCGGCAACTTAATCCGGATACTGACCCTAGTCTAATGTTCAAAAGACTATACCTGAATTATGACTGCAAAAGAAAAATTCAGGCTGTAATTATAAATAGAACAAAAATAAATTGCACATCGATCAATTTATGTGTAAAAAAGGGATGTGTTTAAATAACCGCTATATCAATTTTTACTTCAAGAAAAAATTGGCCTTTAATTACACGATTTCTCCTACATCCTGCATGTAAAATGAAATTAATTTTATGTAAAGCAACGATTTTTACAATAAAAAAAATCCAAAAAAAATCAACTCTCAAACCAGTCGCAAATTGAGGAGAAAAGTAAAAAAAAATTTGTAATTTAGTTTTATGATCTTATTACGGAAGCCATTTTACAACATTGATTGGGCACTGACCTATTGATCTCAAATACATAACCGCTCAGTTTTATTGGGAATTATAATCTGTGATTTAATCTTGAATTTAGAATTACCTGTTTTGGATGCTCTGGTAGAGTGCTGGGCAACAGTTTTTTCTTAATTGATATTTTTTAGCGTATACGAAAAAAATAAAAATAATTAAGTGATATCGTAATTTCTATTTTAAGTTGAAGAACGCATAATGAGACAGCCACAAAAAAGACTGTACTCAAACTCCAATGTACTATTTTAAATTTTCGCATACAACCTAAAAAATAATTATTCTAATTTTATGAAATTTTGCAAATTTCATGGATAATTATTTTTTAATTATTTATGCCCGAAAATTAAAATAAATACATTATGGAATACTAATTGTTTTTTTATTCAAATGTCTCATTCAGCATTTTTAACACTATTAAAATATCTTTAAAAATGTATACCAAGGTGGTGAATTATTTCAGCGAAACAAACTTTGTTATAATATTAATACCAAAAAATTGTAAATTTTGATACTAATCGAAATCACTTTTTACCTGGGCGAATAATATCAATTTTAACAAGACTATTATCATTACACGTTACCTATTGTAATGCATTTTGTATTATCCTTCTTATAGTAATTATTTTATTTTTTTTTAAACCAAAGTATTACTAGTTATTTTTACGATAATTTATTAAATTAATTTATTTAAAAAAAAATCTTTTAATTTAAAAAAAAAAAAACTCAAACATTCCTTAATTTTTATTAAAATATTTTAGTTTTTATTGTTACTTTTTTACAAAAATAAAGTTTGAATTATCATTTTTAAATTTTTTGTAAAATGCGTAAATATTTGAATACTCAATATATTTGTGACAAAAATACCTAAGTACATATTAAATACTAAAAACTTTGTTTTTTTGTTCGATGACATAATTTTCTTGAGAAAATTCACAAAGGTGATGCCATGAGTATATTCACTTAACCGTTATTGGGAATTTCAACATTTTCTACATGTAAATTCCAAAATGAGACTCTTTCAAATTGAGAACTGATCACCATATGGATAAATTTTTAATAACTTGTTGGAATAAAAATTCAAATTTACCCAGATAACAAAAGTCTAAAATAAAAAATCGTATCTCTTAATCTTATTTCCAAGAATACACTGCCCTTATTAATAATACAGATCAGTAAATTATTAATAATACAAATTTCGTTGTACTTAAGTTTTATCATTTTGATTTAGTTTTATCATTTTGATGTATACAATTTGTATATTTTTAATAATAAATGTTATGTAATATTTTAAATGGATACTGATTGTAAATTTATTTGTGACAAACATTGTAATAATTTGTTGTTTTTATATTAATTTTTATTTGTAAACAATAAATGTGAAATTTAATTCTACAATAGACACAGAAATTTGACAAGAAATAAATATAAATTTCTTTTTATTTTATTTAATATTTTTCAAAAAAAAAAAAAAAAAAAAAAAAAAACACATTTACAAAGATATGTTAATAAAAATATAAGTTTTCATAACATTTAGATTTTTTTCCAGGTTGGTCTATACGGAATTTTCATTGTATATCATGCAACCTAGGATTTAAATATAGACATCATTTATCGTATCATCAAAGTCATGAATGTGGTCGCAGCTTTCAATGTCCCTATTGTCAAAAAATTTATAAACAAATACGAAATTTACGTTCACACATAAAAAATTACTGTAAATATAATCCTCATAAAATTGTTTAAAAGACTGTAAAATACTATAAATTGAAAAGTGCATTAAAAAAAAAAAAAACTAATAAAAAATCTTATTAAAAAAAAAAAATTTTTTTAATTATTTATTTTATTTAAATAATTGTTTTTTTCGAACCCAAAGTGTTCTGTAATTAAACAGTGATTTATTTTTTTTTTTTTGATTTTTGTTCACAGATTTAATGTACAGAAGGTCGGTATGTGATGGTATCGATAAATCTATGAAATCAAACTTTATATGTTCAAGATGTAATCGACATTTTACCGAACAACGTTTTTTAACGTACCATGTTAAGCATGAATGTGGTCGAACATTTAAATGTTCTGTATGTGATAAAATTTATATGCAAAGATGTAATTTATCCACGCATATGAAAACCCATCAACAGAAATAGTGCCTTAAAACTAACACAAATTAATTGTACTTTTATTTATAAACAATATTTAATAAATATTTTATTTTTCAAAGTTACTTAAAATTGGTGGTGGGACTTTTTATTTTTTGTAGTTTGTTATTATTTTATTTTATTTATTTTTGATTTTTTTAATAATTAATCATCCATTTCAAAAATTTGATTACTTTCCGTTAATTATTTGATTTTTTTAGGCTCACCATACACTATGCTATTTGCAACATTAGAAACGTATTACGATTTAAAGTCAATAGATGGAGCACGATACGCATGTGCCCATTGTGGTCGACACTATGCATTAAAGCGTACATTAGGACGACATTTAAAATTTGATTGTGGCAAAGATCCAACAATACCCTGTAATTTTTGTGGCGCCAAATTTAAACATCGTTATGAGTATATTACTCATTTGCGTCATAAACATCAGCAACCAATTGGAGCATTACGTAATCGAACAAAATTGACTTACGAAGAACAACAAACTTCTTAAAATGTTACTATCGAAATATGTTTTTTTTTTTTTTTAGTTTTAAAAAATATATTGGAACTAACCGTTTTTTAAATGAATTTTTTTTAAATATTTTCATTATGTTTGTGTTGTGCTGCCATCTTGCTGCATTTGTTTGATTTGATTTTGATTTTTTTTTTTTCTTAATTTTCATTCAAACCCGGCAAAGATTAAATATTTGTTTATATTTCGTTTTGTTTATACTAATTTTAGGTTATGCAATTTTTATGTTGCAGTGTTTCCATATGATGATAATTCAAAAAACCTATTGAATGTATTACGAAGTGAATATGTCTCTACGGCATTTCAATATACAATGTTTAATCATTTGGATTATATGGCGTCTACTTCAAACCATAAAATGCATCCTGCAATTTTTAATGAGGATAAAAAACCGACAACACCAACCGCTTTAAAATTACTGCAGCACCATCCGCCGGATATTAAGCAGGATGTTAAGCCAACAATACAGGGAGGTAGTGCAGGTAACACGACCGGTGAAACGTATGGTCACGTATGTCCAAATTGTAATAAAAAATATATGCATAAAGTCACATTAAGCCGTCATATTCGTTTAGAATGTCGCAAAGAGCCAAGTTATCAATGTCCAATTTGTTTGCATAAATTTAAACGAAATTATTGTTTAAAAGATCATTTACGTCATGTGCATAGACAGGATTTCTGATCTATGTATTTGCATAATTTTTTTATGCAAATGATATCAAACTAAGTAAAATCATCTGAAAAACAGTTTTTGTAAGACATTTTTTAACGTTCTTTTTATCGATATACTGAATAAGAAAGTACATTTAATTTTTCAAGTTAAAATATAGATGATGATGTAACTAATTTGGAGTAATGGAACTTAATTGGATTAAGAATAAAACTATAAGAAATACAATGTATATTCTGTATTAGGCATTGGCTTTATTATAGATGCCTCTTTTATGGTTCTTATCCCTCTTTCCCTCTTAAATAGGATCGTGTGTTAGTATAAGAGCTTGTGGGTGATTTGAGTAACAGTCTTTCTGAGAGGCTATAATTTTCTCAGTGTTGAATTATAGTATAGTATGAATTTAGCCCGTATTCTGAAATAGACTACATGGTAAAATTCGTAGCAGCTAATAAGACATTTGAGCTTTATAATAAGCGAGTCAAGGATGCTGCCTGCATTGACTGTAACAGTAAAAACAGCAATAAAATAACGTAGGCATAGTACGCGAAGTACGGAATTCATGTTCTTGATGCAATCAACCTTGAACGTCATCAGCTTTTATACATATAAAAGGGACGAGAATTAAGTTGAATCAAAAGGGTACGAGCTAGAAAAAAGTTTTTAGTAAAAATTGTAGAGAATAAATTTTTACATTAAAAAAAGTGTGTGTGTACAATTCACACGAAAATAAATTTGTGAAGTTTTGACCTATTTTTTTTAAATAAGGAATTTTGGTAACATTTAAGAGATTTTTGAGAATTATAGTTGGGGAAAAAAATTTTGAATCCATGCAACACTAAGAAGGAACGTTACTTAAATTGCCCACAAGCTTGTAACATTTGTTGTTAATTTATAATTAACAAAAAATTATTCTTAATCAACAAAACAAATATCAAAATTGAATATTAATTGAATATAAATCAACATATAAATATGTATATTGTTTTTTTGCAATACCGTTATGTATAATTGCTACATTCTACATATACTAATACAGTCTAGCATCGTGGAACAAGGCAACCCTGCATTACCATAAGACAGATTTAACTTAAGTATACATAATACTATTGCCATCTATTAAATTTAAATCAAACTATATTCAAATATTTTAAACTATCGTTCAAGTAAAGATCAGTGATTTTGGAAATGTTTTTGACCATAGATGAATCACAAAACTGTTTATTATATACAATGTTTTTGACAGTTCCTTAATAAAAACTGGAAAATTAATTGATACTTTAGATTTTATTTTATTACACTAATAATGATAATTTTGGTAAGTTCTAACTGATTTAATGGTTTCTCTTTTGTATTTAAATTCAAGAAATTTTTTATTTTGAAAAGTTGTGTACTTTTTTTATTCAATTAGCTATATCGACTACAGGTTAGGTTATTGTATACGTAACCTGAAAGTGTATGGTTTATGTTTGAATATTTCTCAATTGATATTGTAAAACATACTATTGAATAGTTTTAATGTTGATAATCATCGATTTCTAAGTAATTATTTCAAATATTATTTTTTCTTTTAAATCTACCCGATTTAACCTAACCTAGACAATGAAGTTCTAACAAATCTATTTTAGTTTAGATTGTCAACAATGTAAATTTGGCAACTTATAAATAATTAATTTCTATATTTATTTGAATACGTTTAAATGATTTTCTTCGTTAACTTTTTTTTATGCAAATTATTCTAAAAGTAGTTTTTAAAACTAAATGTATCCTAAGAGCCAGAAGAACGACTAACGCCATGAATATATAATATTGATAATATAATTTGTTCGTTTTATTTATAATATTTGTTTCGATTTAAAACTTTTCTCGTTGTTAATAATGTGTTTGGTTTTTAATTTTTATCATTTAATCCAAAGATTATTTTACTGTGTAATTATAAGTTATTTTTAAAATTAAATTTGTTAAAATTTTTGTTTAGATTTTTTTAGTGGAAAGTTTGTTATACATATTAAATAATAAAATTTTTTGTCTACATATTTACCTGACGATAAAATTGTTATACTTCAATTTTTCGTTAATTATTTTTATAGATTATAAATATAAGTAATATAAATAATTTATTTAGAGTGTAAAAAAATGTTAAATTTGTGTTTGAAAAATATTTTTCACTTTGTAAAGCTTAATTCCTTCGATAATGAAAGTACACTTACGAAAGCATTTTACGAATCTTTCTTTATAGACGAAGGTAATTTTGTATTGACATTTTGTTCTTTTAATTTCTTAAAAATTAAAGGTTATAGAAGTTGAATCTTTTAAATAAAGTTTTATTGGGTAATGGGTACCGAGATGATTATTATAATTAAAAAATTAATAAAAGTTTTTATACTTTAAGAATTGACTTTTCAATAACTATTTGAAGCATATCACCAGCTATTAACTGAATGCAAGCGGCACAAAAATACCGTCTAAAACGTACTTTGTTTTTCATTTTATTAATTGTCAAAATACATGTCATTTTTTTACTCTCTAAGATATATTCGAAAATTGTTGATAATTTTTTAAAAAGCAATATTTATATATTATGTTTAAAAATTTAATTAAAAAATGTTTTAAACAAGTGTGAACAAAAAGCGTGCTATTTTTGGTATAAATGAATAGATTTTTTTATTTATATATACATATTTATAAATGAAAATTTGTATATAAAATATAGTAGTTATATTGATAATATATTTACAAAAGGAAAACGAAATTATGTTTATCTATCGAAATAAAAAATGTTTATCTATATATATATATATATATATATATATATATATATATATATATATATATATATATATATATATATATATATATATATATATATATATATATATATATATATATATATATATATATATATATATATATATATATATATATATATATATATATATCAAACAAAAATTTCAAATTCAATCATTTTTAATCCGAATAATTTAGTAATTCGTCAATTTTATATGTAATTTGATAAATGATTGAATTTAAATTTTTAATATGTCCCATTATAAATTTCGATTTTTTCCCCAATTTCCTAGATCAAATTATTTTGTATTTTATAAATACGTATTTCTAGTACAAAATAGTCATCATCAGTATGAATTAGCTAGTTGTAATGATTCTCTGAGGAGATGTTACTCGTTGCTAATTTGGTGACGGTTTGCACGTTCAATTCAATATCAACCTTACTTCTCGATAATTTTGATGTTTTTTGATAAAACACGAGTAACTAAGTTACTCCAAATAATTAAGTTAGCGATTTCTTTCAGTCTCAAATGTACACCTTGTGGACTTAAGTTTATTCAGCCTTAAAAAACCGACGAAAAGTTCAAAATTTTTTGTTCGCTGTTTATGGGGTTTCTTGTATAACTAAGGTCTAAAAAATTCAAAAATAATATTTATTTAACGATCGGTCGACTAATTTTTGAGATATTGCATGAAATACAACCGATAAATCGGCCACTGGATCGGATTTTTAGCAATATCTCAGAAACTACTAATCCAATCGTTAAATAGATATTATTTTTGAAATCTGCGGGTTGAAATTACCCTAGAATATGCATTTCATCCAAATCGAGGGCAAAAAATTATTCCCAATTTTTTCGGTTTTTTCAAAGGGGTACCCCTTAAAAAAATTACGAAAATTTGGAAAAAAATTTTTAAATCCAATTTCAAGAAAAACTATGTTTATAAGTATGTTTTGACCTGTAGATTTCAAAAATAATATCTATTTAATAATCGGATGCTTAGTTTTTGAGATATCTGCATAAATCCGATCTAAAGTACGATTTAGCGGATGTATTTAATATAATATCTCAAAAACTAGTCGACCGATCGTAAAATAAATGCTATTTTTGAATTTTTCAGAACGTAATTACCCTAGAAAATCCATAAATAGCGAAAAAAAATTTTAACTTTTCGGCGCTTTTTGAGGTTTCTTATACAATCACCAAAAACAAAAACCCCAAGCTTAAACAATCATTGTGCAAACCGTCACAAAATTAGCAACGAGTAACATCTCCTCAGAGAATCATTACAACTAGCTAATCCATACTGATGATGACTACTTTGTAGTCGAAATATGTATTTGTAAAAATACAAAATAATTTGATCCAGAAAATTGGAGAAACAATCGAAAAAAATAAAAAAAATCGAAATTTATTCGAAAAATCCTAGAGTTTTCATTAATAATTATAAAATGTCCTATTATATGTGTTCCAAAATACTCTTTATTGAATTTAAAAAATATGGTAATTTTTGTTCGTAAAATTTTCAAAACTGCAACAATTGTGTTTCAGTTTTCGTAAATAAACATCAAGAACAATTTTTAAACTGATTAAAATTTTCATTTCAGTGAACAATACAAAATTCACATAGAAGTTTACTCGAAAAAAATATTTTATTTCATTTTCTTTTAAATGAAAAATTCTTACTGTAAATGTATCAACTTGCAATTTAGTCATAATCGTAAGAAATACTCCAAGCTTTTCTTATTTGCCTTCAGAAAAGTTATAAAACCAAAACGCGGTTTCACATCGTGTTGACATTTAATAATTATATTTAACAATATGAGTCGCTTATGTTTTTATTTTAATTTTAAAATTACAACTATACAAAACATGGGTAACTACTATCCATGCATTTCAAAGTTGAAAACACATAAGAGTCATCAATATGATTATGAATTTCAGATTAGAAATTGTTTTTGTAAATGCATTGAATGAAATAATCGCATAAAAATCATTACTCTTTATAAAAGTAAAAACAAAATTTTATAATATATAGATTTATTGAGTATAATATTTTTACCCTGTGTGGTTTGGAACACACGTTGTACAAGTTTTTAATTTTACAAAAATATAATCTATGGATTTGTTTTTAGCCATATACAAAAAAATTTATAATATTTTGTTGAATGGAATGTTATTTGAATAAAATAATTAATAAAAAAAATTACTGTTTTTATTTATTTAAGAAATAGTATGTTACATTTGATTTCATAAAATTATTAACAACTTATTTGATTATTATTTAAAATGTTTCAGATTTATTATCTTAATCCCCCTAACTAAGGAGAAATTGCGAAATTAACTCGTGTGGAACTATTGAGAAAATTTAATAAATAATTTGAAGATAAAATAATTAATCGAGGTGGTAATAACTTGAGGGAAAGTTTCTAAATTTGTAATTTTTGAATTGGTAAATATACAATGAATGATAAATAAGTAAATCAAGATCAGCCAT
Source organism: Chrysopa pallens (assembly GCA_020423425.1). NCBI lineage: Eukaryota > Metazoa > Arthropoda > Insecta > Neuroptera > Chrysopidae > Chrysopa > Chrysopa pallens. The sequence goes on from CM035594.1 coordinate 64,574,173, forward strand.
TTTTTTGTAGTATTTCAAGGTAAATTATAAGGTTTGATTTTTTTTCTTTTTTTTTGTAGTTTCATTTGATTTATTGCAAAAAAAAAAAGAGTTTAAACTACTCCTTATTACAAGAGCTTGTATGTACAAAATGCAGAAAGCAGAAAGTTCAGAAAAATTGAGGCCCGAATAATAAATTGAACAAATTGTCAAACCTAAAATTAAATGGTAGTATTTTGATTTTATTATATTAACAAAGAGATGTTTTAGGTAGATTTTGTGGATGATGTGGATTCAATGAAAAATTCATAAATTATTTCCAAACCTTAAAAATTTTTATTTTTCTCTTCATAAGAGGTTTTGAAGGTTTCATGGTACTTATTTGGTTAAATTATACTTTATTAGGTACAAACACTCGATTCTGACCAACTAAAAATAAAGTCTGTTTTCATAGAATAAACCGTTGCGTATTATTTTCTAATAAACGATAAAAACCTACAGATTGTTTCCATTAAATTTTCTAATTATTTTTTATTTTCTAATTAAGTTGTATTTATTATTATTTTGGGGAACCATTATTTTTTTATATTTTGTTTACTAAAAATTTCATTATAATAAATTATCGAATTATTTTAGGTACAAATTTTGGACGGTTTTCATTGAATGATGTTGAATCTGCTATTATTAGTACTCCACCACTTTCTGAAGAATTGTGTAATATATGCCTTGAAGTTTTAAAATCAATACGACATGTTTGTACAAAACCTGGTAAAACATATAAACGACAGAAAATCAAAATACGACAGATTAACGGTAACTTTTAAATTGACAAATTTGAAGCCCTGTTTTTTATTTTTGTTAATTAGGTATTTTTAAATTTTTTCTTTGTATCTTTTTCTGATTTATAAAATTATTTGTTCATTTTAAAAATTTTCCTTTCGGGTTATCCCAACTTTGTTCTTGACTATTTTTATTTCTTTAGCCAAATTAAAACAATTGAATTTATGTACCTCCGAACGATGATCCTGAACTTTGTAAAATTTGTCGAATATTTAATTTTTTTCTTCATGTTTGCCGAACGTATTTACTAAAGGGTACATAAGACCCTTCAAAGTAGAAACCTGAAAGGAAGATTTTAATTATTTTATTTTTATTATTTCATTTGATTATTTTTAATATAATTTGTTTAACTTCTAAAGCGAATGAAATTATTGTTTTCTGAAAAAAATTGTTATAATTTTCTATTTAAAATTTTAATTAATTACAAAGCTGTTTACAAATCACTCAGTCAGCCCTACTATTAAATCTTCTTAAACGTTGAAAAAAACTTGCGAATGCTGATCAAGCTAAGTTTTTCTTATACAACAAACGTTTTGTTTAAAAACGCTTTCAACGCACTCGTATACAGTTAAATGACTTTGTAATAAACATATGATTATAGAAAAATTTATTTTAAAAGTACAAAGCTGCTGGCCAAATTTTGATTAGAAACTGCACACAAAACATATTCCATGTTACAACACATTAATCAAATAGTTTTCACAAAACTGTTTGATGAACTATTTTGTTGGCGAACATTTTAGGTCAGTGTGCGTTTTTAAGCAAACATATTTAGCTGAACATGCTTATTGATATCAATGTACGTTGGATACGTTAATTTTTTATGAAGACTATCTATGAAAAAAATGTTGTCAGAGACAACAGTTCGTTTAATTACAGTAAAAAATGATTTGTTATTGAAATATGAAATATACGATTCTTCAGTTATGTTCGAAAAATCGCTAAGGAGCTTTATTATATGTTTAATGTTATAAGAGTTTGTTTTATTTATTTTGATTTGTGACTCGAAATATTCTTGAGTTAGTTTCGACAAATCACTAAGGAACTAACTTTCATGTTTTTTTTGTAACTGAGTTAATTTTGAGAATTTTGTTAATTTTTGTTTGTATATTTATGTTGTTTTTCTTAATTAAAACTTTAAAATATTCTTTCACTTTTTTCTTTATTTCTACCATTTTTATTTTGAAAATTGGTAAGTTATCAATGATAATTCTATATTTTATTTCTTTGCTTATCCATTTCTTGAAATAATTTTACAGCATGTCAATAAAATATACTTGTCAATAAAGTGGTGGTGATTTTAATGATCGATCCAATATTTCCTTTAAATAATTTTAACAATTTTTGCAGACATAACATACGAAGAATTAACGGACGCTGCCGGTGATTGGCAAACAATTGAAGTTGTGTATCCAGAAGGTTACTCATGTATTCAAACGATTGTACCGACAAACAATGAAAATAAAGTCAATGAAAATATAATTAGTGGAAATGATGAAAAATTATTAATGAAAAACTCCAATGCACGGTCGAAAAATATTGCAACTTACAATAAGAGATCAGGAGCATCATTGCCTTGTTCAGAATATATGACTAAGGATGGTTATCAATGTCCTAATTGTGGACGAATTTATACTGCACGAAAAAATTTAGTCCGGCATTTAAATTTAGAATGCGGGAAAGAACCGAAATTTAAATGTCCTTACTGTTTGTATAAAAATCATCGACGCAATGAGTTAAAAAAACATATGAAAAATCGTCATAATATTGAAGTAATTAGTAAAGTTATTAATATGTTTTCAAATAATCAGTGAGAATACTGAATAAGTGAAACTAAAAAAATACGTTTACAGTAAATGAAAAGTTACTTAAAAAATGTTTAAGAAATATAATACAAAGCTTACTAGATTCTACTGTTAATAATTCCAATTGTCTTTAACGGAAACTGAAAACTTTTTTTTTTATTAACGTAATGATTATTTCATTTAGAAATTAATTGGATAAAAATTTAAAGTAAAACGTAAATATCTGCATAAAAACAAATTATAAAATTTTGAAAATTATTAAAAAAACATTATTACTTTCTGGGAAAAAAAACAGTGATAAGGTTCTCGAAAAAGATGAATAATTTGGTAAAGATAATTAATCTTCGAATTGCTAAAATTAAATTACAAAATTCGAAGATTACCTATCAGCAATTCTTCAAATTTAATATTTGCGGCAATAATATCAACTAATTTTTAATTTTTTGTGATCGTTGCTATTGAAATGTCATTTGTTCTTTTTTGTCTGTTTGAGAATCACAAATTAATTGAATAAATCAATTCTTTGCTGTCAACTTGATTTATGAAAGTATAGACTGATATTAAATCTTTTTAAAACGAAACATGTGTGGCTGCAACAACTTATTCTCCAGAGATTTTCCATTCGAATAGAGTAAAATTTCGTAAGTATTATTTTGCTATTACAAAGAGCAATAATGTTGTATTTCCCATACTCTAGGCCAAAATTTATAAAAATAATAATCTCGAATCTATCTATGTTCGAAGGAATGACATCTTAAACTTTCATCGCATTTTAGATAGATTATCAAATGTGATTAGTGCTTTAATTTAAAACTTTTGAAGCAAACTAGATTTAAGTTAATCATATCATCGAACCGATTTGAACAAATGTCTATCACATAATTTACGACGTTGAGATTCAGAATTGTTAACCACGTATTTCGAGAAAAAACAAAAATTTGTTCAACGTTTTCAAAATAAACGTATTTTGAAATACGGCAATGTAATCCTCAGCTATCTGTGCCAGAGATGGCGTTGAAAATGATAGGTTGTGTTATATATTTACAGATATGGTTGTTTATCATTATTTTAAGTAGTTAACGATCGTCGATCTAACATAAAATTTTCGATAAAGCGATATATTTTTAACTGTGAGTATAATTACATACCCAAATCCTATATTTTCAATAATGGTAAATTCAAAAAATTTAGTAGAATTTTATAATTAAATGACAAATAAATACTTCTTGAACGCATTTTACACATTCTTTAAAATAGAATCAATGTACAAAATGAGAGATTTTAAATTTTTTAATCAATGCATAAATTACAACTTCTCAAATATATTGAGTTTGCCACAAAATTTAAAAATTGTTTTTCTTAAAATATATTTACTTATGATTTATCGATAACTAATTGTAATTTTTCTTTATTATTTATATTTTAGTTTTTAAAATAAGTATACAATAATTTAAATTCGTAATTTACTGTAGGCAGATTACGTTACTGTTAAGTAATAAACATTGCATAAACTTTTCTTTTTAATGAACAGTTTGTATTATGAAAATTGATTTTTGGTATTCAACATAATAATTAAATTGTGATGAATATAAATTTTCTTTTCTTTTGAACATTTGGAGTTCAATAAATTGAGTTTTTGTTTTGTATTATTAAACTAATATAATTTATCATATGATATATTTTTATAAAAAAGTATTTAAGTTAAAATAAATATATTTTTCTAATTGTAGTTACAATTTTATTTATTTTGAATGAAATGATTTAATATTTAAATTCTAATATACACATAAATATGTTAGAATGTTTCTAACATTACATTTTCTATTTTAGAATCCTACGAATATTACGGATGGGGTTCAAATATTGAAGCAGAGTATTTAGAAGAAGATGAAGAAGCGAAATTAATTTTAGGAATTCAAAAATCTACCAGCAACAAAGATGTAGATGATTTCTTTGATGATAATAATGAAGAGCCAAAAATAATAGAAGATCAGAATGATGAAAATGCTATGTATGAAATTTCTGAGTTTTTACAATACCAAAATACTCCTGATGTGAAAAATCCGCCGACCAATCATAAAAAAAAGCGAAAATGGCCCGCTCATATGAAACCAAAACCTGGTTCCCGCATTTCGAGGTATTAAACTATATTTAAATACAAAAAATGGATATTATCATTAACTGCTTTGTTTATAAATAGATCTCGTTGTCCACGTTGTGGAAAAGTTTATTCCCAAAAGAAAAATATGACACGTCATTTAAGACTTGAATGTGGTACAGCACCTAAATTCCAGTGTCCATTTTGTCCAATGAAGTGTAAAAGGAACAATCAACTAAAAGGACATATTTTGTTAAAGCATTCAGTGGATATTAAATTGATTCCTGAAACAGATTTTCAATATGAAGCAGTTTCTGACTTGAATCAAATAGATATGCAAACAGGTCGATCTTAATTAATATGTACAAATATTGTTACTTTTTGAAAACTTTGTTAAAATAATTGTAAACAATAATGAAATAAAATTTTTAATAAACATTTTTGATAATTTACTTTATTATAGATATTGAAATATAGTTTGTAAAAGAAACTTAATTTGAAATAAATAATTTTTTTAGTAAATTTTTTGTTTATTTTTATTAATTAGTATTTGATTATATGCGGTAACTTGTGAAATTATAGAATTTGAGTATTGTTATAAAAAGCGTTTTTGTTAATTCGTAAACAATTCTTAAAATTTGATAAAAAAATTGTCGAGACACTAACCATTCAATAAGAATGACAATAATATGCTTCTGAAGTTATAAGGGTGAATCTTATAAAAGAATAACACAAGGGTGTAAAATAAAACTTACTTTATCTCTTCTAAGAAGTAGTAAAGTGGCGCCACCATAGCTTAAACTATATTTAAAAAGTTTTTTTTTTGAAATTTATAACCATGTATTATTATTTTGAGAAGAAAATTTTAATGAAACAGTGAAAAGTTCTATTTAATGAAGACCCGGTGTAAAAAAAAATGAGACAAATTAATTTTATTAGAAGTACGTGACTTTTTTTTAATATTAAATTTGCTTTCAAATTTAATAAAAATTTTCATTAAATAAATAATAAAAAACTAAGTAAAATTATTTTCTTATGAAATAAAAAATTTGTTGTGAAAAAATTTACTTCACTAGTTCAAAAACATTGTTGTTAAAAAAAAGAAAAAATTGAAACAACTTTTAAAAAAGAAAGTGCGAAAAAAAAATGTATGTTAAAAAAATTTTATAAATATTGAATAGTTATTTAAAAGTAGTTTAACTGTAAAAGTTTAAATTTTGATTGTGCGATTTATTACTTTCCGTGATATTTTCAAAATGGCTACAAGTGGAAGGGAAGTGTCAGTGACCCGATCATTCATAATTCGGAAGTTTTCCATTAGAGTGAAATGAGAAAATTGACCTGTGCTTTTTAAGTGCGTGCTTTGTGCTTTTTATAGTGATAAATAAATGAATTGTGTTGTGAAATGTGTTTTTATATAAAAAATAACTTTTATAAACATATTTTGTGTGTAAAATAACAGTGAAAATATGGAAATTGTGTATTAAGTCGGCGGTCGGTGAGTCTATGCATGTATTGATTACTGTTTTTTAGGTTATATTATCGATCTACTACATAAACACACAATTTTTTGAATTAATAATACGTTTATATTACTTTTCTTATCGTAAAATTCAATAAATTTTTCGTAAAATTAAAAAATATGTTTAAAATTGTATTTTTTGGTTAGAAAAGAGAAAGCTTCGTATAGATCATTTGAAAGTAGGTTAGAAGTCGGCCATAATGACGCTTCCCAGTGCTAATCAACAAGTGGTATTCATATTTTAACATGTCAAATAAGTTTTTTACATCAAATATTTAAGTTTAATTTAAAAAATTTTATAAGAAAATTATTTTTAATGACAAACCATGATATTTAAAATAAAATTTCAGTCATTTATATATAAATTTAGTAAATTTCCATTTGAAACTTTTTGATATTTCTTTGTTTGTGTAAAAAATGCTACAGTTGTGAAATTTATAAATATTATATGCGAACAGTAAGTAGATGTTTTCTTAAATATTTTAAAATATTCAATATCCATTTTCTATTAAATGTGTTATTCTTGTCTTTTTCAGAAAATATCGAGTGGGCACAAATTAATATAGTAATGAAAATTTTTAAATTGTTTATGTAAATATATTTTATGTTTTATTTTACATATTGCAAATTTTGTAGATAGAAAAACAAATCACACCCTATTTGTCCTACGAGAGATCATCTTTACTTAAATCACTAATTGAAAATACATTTTTCAGACAATTTTTATGGTTTAGAAGATCCAAGTTTGCTGTTTCGATTAAATCCGGAGATAGTTATTGGGCGTCGAAGTTATTTGGATGACCGCAAAGATAGAGATACATTTCCATGTCCACGTTGTCGAAAAATATATTATTATAGTAAAAACTTAAAACGACATTTGAAATTTGAATGTGGAAAAGAACCAAAATTCCAGTGTCCACATTGTCCGCATAAAACTAAACATAAAAGTTCATTACAAGTACATATTGGTACTAAACATCCTGAACATACAATGGTGAATTCACGGGAATTTGTAATTGCTATGAATCGTAGATACAGTGATTATAATTTATTATCGCAGAACGAGTAAAAAATTTATATTCATGTTTGTTAGGAGGTTTTTAGGGTTTTTATTAGTACATTGAATTATCAATTTTTCTCAGTTGCATTGTGATATTATGATTTTAAAATTTATCAACATTTTAATTTGGTTTATATCTATGTTTTAATTTGGTTTGTTTCCACGTTAAAACGCATTAGTCAGAATGAAAATTGATACCATGAGAAACAATTATCAACTTGATTAATTTCAAATAATATCAATGGTTCTTAGAAAGTTGGTTTTTCTATTAGTAATTTAATATTCCTACACATGTTTTTTTTTTTGAAAACCAATAACTAATTTAGAAAATTTTTATTTAATCATTCCCAAGTTACGTAATTTTAAAAGACTGTAATTTATTGTTTTAAAATACTTAAAAATCACAACGTAATTTTTACGTAATTATTATGTTTTTTATTCAATTTTTGTTTGTTTGTTAATTAGAACGTACAATCGTGTGACAAAAATGTTAAAGTTATAAGAAACATTCATTAAATATTACTTCAATTTATCCAGAACTTTGTGTTTTCTTTAACTATGTACTATTGTTGTTAAACTTTTATACAAATGCATTTTTGACATTTTTTATCAAATTGCTGCAACTACCTCTTCAGATAGATGGAGTAAACTTAATAGTACTTAAAATTTAAAATTTCTTCGATTTAAGTCGAGTATTTCAAATAATGGTTGGCCATAATAACAATCTGAGCATACTGTGCAAAGTTCATGGTATTAGAACGTAAATTTTTTACAATGTTGGAATTTGTTGTTACAATTTGTAGAAACCGGTAACTTTAATTTTGTTAAAAGTTTTTCGCTTGAGACTTAGACATTTCGTATATACTAATTATGAAAAAAAGTGACGTGTGTGTCGACTTCCGACTGCAAATTTACTATTTGAACGTATAAAAGCATAAAAGACAGTGGTCGGCTGCCCATTAATAGCTTATGTATCGAGAATCATTTTTCGATAGCTACGTGTGTGGCGATAGAACTAATTTGCTAACCGTTGACACTAGATAAACTAGAGTGGATGTACAAGTTTATTACGGGGATTATAGACCTGTCAAACTGAATTAATTGCTTTTTATTTTGTACAATTTCATTAAATTCTTAATTTTTATGTTGCTGTATGTATTCTCTTAGTATTTTTAAAAACAAATAAATATAATACTAATTATGAAAAAATAAATAATAAAAATATTATTGGTGAAAGGTTATTATTAATTAATTAGTCATTTGCACTTAGCGCAGCAAAAAAATAAAAAAAAATAAATAAATTCAATAAATATAGATTTTAGGATGATTTTACAGTAAATATGTAAGATATTGAAAAAACAAAATAGCTCTTATTTATAAACGCTTTTTTATTTCAAAAAAATATCCTAAAATTAAACATTTCTGTAAATTGAAATGTAATGCCCTTCCATTTTTTAATTTTTTTTTTTTTGTGTATTTATAAATTAATTTTGTAAAAATAAAAATTGCTACGTATTTCACGTGTATACTTCATTTTAGAAATTTATTATTTCAGGTTAATTTATCTTCAAAAAGTTGAAAGATGCGAATTGGATCATTAATTTCGTATAAATTCGAAATCATCGCCGTTAATTATTATTGATACACGCCAATTTGTCAATTTTACAGATTTTATTGAAAAGTAATTCGAAACGAAAATTGAAGAGAGGTGAAATTGATCATATCAATTCAGATTATCACTTTTTCAATGCGGTTCCGATGAAAGAATGATGATAATCTTGATTGGGATAATTACTTTCTTCCACCCCTTTCCAATTGAATCATGGAAAAGCAAATTTTCTTTAACAAAATAGCCGAGAACAATATTTTACCAATAATTCGTTTCGCATTAGTTTTCATGTAAATCTGTAAAAATGACAAAATCTGTTTTTCAATCTAAACTTTTTATTAATATTATCCTCAATAATTGTTTTAAAATTTTAATTATACATCAAAATAATTGGAAAAACTGATAACTTTTGTAGAATAAAAATAAGTGTAAACTTTGAGTATTTTGACAAAAATAACTGTTTCGGTTGGACAAAGGATTCCATCTCATCAAACTTTTATTCAACCCTGACCTAACGAACACTGTTTTTATTACTACTTGATAAAGTGATCCAATGAATCTTATTAAAATTGATTTTGAATGTATCGGGCATTGAATTAAAATTGAATAAGAAAAAACAATTTTTAAATTCCTGTTCATTCCGATTTAAACTTTTTCAATCCAACTAAAAATTTGAATAAATTTTAAACAGAATGGAAAGGAAATTAATTTTCCAATTCATTTTAAATTGGATTTAATAGTACTTCTTTGATATTTATCTAATATCAATATCGCTCTGAAAAGTGTTTGGAATTAGGAACATCACTTATACGCAATTTTCTTTGTAGAGATTACTAATTATGAAATTATATTTTCCTGTAATTAATTTAACTATAAAGTCGATGTAAGTTTGTAAGTTTTGATTGTTATAAAAATTTTATAGATTATCCACGTTATGATGCAGATGGACACTTAGTGATACGATCAAATCGAAATCAATGTATAGATTGTGGACGAATTTACAATCATTTACAAACATTAATACGTCATCAACGTTACGAATGTATGTCAGCACCATCAAATAAATGTCCATATTGTCCAAAAGTATCGAAATTAAATTGTAATTTAATAAAGCATGTTGCACGAATGCATCCTGGTAAACCATTACCCCGACAAAAATTACGACGTAATATTAGTGAGTTATCGATTATGTAACTTGATGGAGGTTATTGGTCTTTGAATTTTGGAAAGATTCAAGGTGAATAATTATTACATAAGATATTGTGGATTGTGGAATTATGATTTTCTGAATCATTTTAAATTCTGGGTCTGGATAAAATAAAGTGTATTTTTATTTTTTCCTCAAACAAAACATTATGTTATCTGCGACTATTACCGTCTTCTTCCTTTATCCCGTTCCCAATTTTTGATCAGCAACGTATATCAGCCAGTTAATTAAATGAAAAAGATAACTGCTGGTTTAATAATATTACTCTATGGTTTTTTACAATTTTGATATTAGATAAACAATATCAATTTTTGCCACTCTTACAAAAATATTATAAAAATAGAACAAATTTATCTCACTTGTGTAATGTTCATTGCATATACTATTGGAAAAATTATCTTCTATTTAATTTGCTAAAAGTTTTACTGCTCCAGCTTTCTTGTAGCAAATATTTAATGCAAAATCAGACAACATTGTTCAAGATTGGATTAGTCCTTTGTAGGTATTAATTTGAATGATGCAATTTGGTGCTATTTTGATGGAAATTAATTCTAATAATAACCACTTGTAACTGAGCGAATATTAACGTCTTTTAACTAAGTATAAAGGCCTAGGTTTGCATGTCAATATTGTTCATACCAAATTTCATTTGGATAAGTAATTATGTGTGCGGGAAAATTGCGTACTTCTAACAGCCGTTGATAAACAAACGCCCTTAAAGCTTGGTATGTTAGTTGAAGAGAATTTTGTTTGCATTAATTACGTAATTTTTCTCTGAATTATAAATTAAATTCGAATACGCTACATATTTGTATCGAATTTTTTAATATTATCAGAGAAAATTTATATTTTCTATGAATTTTCAAAAAATTTACACCCAGTTTGATAAGGATATCTCCACGTCATGATCAAGGTTAATGTCAATGTTCAATTTCAAAGCTATACTGGGATACAGTTGCCTTTTTGAGCGACTGTATTTTGGGCGTATTAAACATTATTATTCCAAAAAAATTAAAAAACTTGAATAAAGTAACCAAGTTACTTGATCTTATTGAATTCTTCGTATATTCTTTCAAAATTTCTTGAGGATTATCATCGCCCTACATAACATCGTATATGTAATATAAATATATTTAGAAATTTAAACAATAATAAACTAATTAAAAACAGTGAAAATTTTTTACTAACATAATTAATAGCCTGGGAATAACAGTACTTATATGTGACGTCAATAATACATCAGAGTAATTATGATTCATTTAAAATACAAGAAATTCAATTAATTCAATTTCAATACTGGAAAAACTTTTTATCTTGAATGATGAAAAATTTTTTTTTGAATGATGTAATTTCCGTATTATTTGTTGTCAAAATATTTCAAATAAAACTAAAAAAAAAAATGATTTGTGCATTTATTTATTCCCTAAGTCAGTTGATAGACGATTAATCGATTGTAAAAAAAAAATACGTGCATTCAAAAAAATTTTTTAAGCAATGTTTATAAAGCCCTTCGATCCTTCTTCATCGATGAAGATAGTCAACAAAAGATTGCTTCTTTTAAACGCTAAAGGCATGATAAGATTGGTCTGATCAGAAACTCTAGTGGTCAATGCACATCATCAGACAGTCCTATAAGAAATTTATAAAAGAATCGATCATATCATATATCATACATCAGACAAAAATCTTAAGCAAGCGCATATCATCAGACACGTACAAGGTACCAATGAAATATTTTAAATTTATTATATACTTTTTTGACTAACAGGTGGCATCGTATGTATGCGCACATAATAAGATTGTGTGCTGATATCGGATGTCTTATGTAGAATTTATACCTTGTGCGGGGGCTAATATCAAATATATGCTTAGAGTTACATCAGATTTTCCGATCAGAAAATTTTATCATGTGCGACTGGTCTAGTTTTTGACTAATCCGTTTTCAAAGCACTCCAAAATTTAATGAAATTTTGAACTGGCAGACAGGCAAACGCTTTAAACTTTTAACATTCTTCCAATAAGCAGTTATAGACCATAATTTTTACTACTGTTAACCATCTACGGCATAATTTCAGAAAACATAATATTTGAGAAAATGTAGTTTACGCGATTTCTACGTGGTTTTTTCATTTTCAGATGAATTTATACAATCGCTTACTTGTTTATCAAGCTTAACCTATAATTAAGGGTCTTTAAAACGGAAAATGTGACATCTACAAAATAAAAAAAACAATGTCTAATGTAATATACATTTTTTTCGATTTTCGCGTACAAGTAATTTAAAATCCATTTTCCAATTATGAAATTTGCCGAAAATGATAATTTCATAACATTTGGATAATTTTTGAATGATTTGTGCGTGAAAATTGAAAAAATAAAGGAAGAGACATTACATATTTTGTGTTTTTTTTGTAGATGTCTGCGTTTTAAGGACCGCTAAGATGAAATATTTAAAAAAATATTGATAACAGGTAATTAACTAAAAAATTATAAGTAATAAAAATGCTTTTAAAAAAATTTAAGACACTATATTTAATGAGTGAAAAATATAATAAATATATCGAATTAATATAAAACTATTTTTGCAGATTATCGTTATAACATACAAATACCCAGAATATATCAACATCAAATCAATAATAAATATGATGAATTATTTAAATATGAGGAGCATACTGATCATTTAAGTAATGATTGTAAACGATGTGGACGTCGTTATACACATCGACGATCATTAGTACGACATTTACGTTATGAGTGTACAAATAATCCAACACAAAAATGTCCATATTGTGTATTCGTATCAAAATTACATTGTAATTTATTGAAGCATATTTATCGTATACATCCCGAAAAGGCAAAACATTTTCAACGGGCGACAACAACACGACAATTACAACAGCATGCTAGTGATAATTTAAATTCTCAAGCACCGACAATTGTTAATGCAACAACGAGTGTTAACAAGACTTTATAAATAAATTTATTTATTCATTTAATAAAAAATAGAAATGTCTTAATTATTTTATTTTTTTATTATTATTTATATTTTATTTTTTTTATTTATATAAGTTGTACAGTTCGGAAAAATGTTTCTAATGTAAAACTTTTTAAAATAGAGTAGCCGGAGTTTTAGCCGAGTAGGAGGCTTAGTTAATGAAATGTGTGCTTGGTAATAAAAACATAAAATTTGGTAAATTACATGTAATTTAGAAGAGAGATAAATCTTGAAAGACAGATATAAAAAATCGTTAATTTTTAATTTTATAAAAACAAATAGCTTTTGTTACATGAACATGATTTTACAAGAGCATGTGACGAATTACGTAAACAGTAAACTGAAAGTTGAAAAGAGATAAATCTTGAAAGGCAGGGATAAAAATCGTTAGGTTATTTTATAAAAACAAATAACTTTTGTTTAAAATATATTTTCATAAAGTCCATAATTCAGACACAATTTTAGTATGCATTTAACTAACATACATTTTAACTAAGAAACAACAACGATATTTCTTACATTTTGGTGAAGACTTCCTCCTCTTCTTTGTTTATACCTACCTAAGTTTTTTTTTCCCAGGTAAAGATGAGATTTTTTTATATTAGTAAAGTCTGATACAAAATGTAAGTAATATTGTGGTTAGAATGTATAAAATAAGGTTTGTGTACAAAATGTTTTAAAATAAAAGTTATTTGTCTAAAATAAATATTTTTTTTTATTTAAAAATTTTACGATTTTGTCAAAAAACGCAAAATTTGAAGCTTGTGCGCGTGATTTTACGGGCTACGCAAAATAAATCTACCCACTTTTAAAAATTTTTACTCTAACCATTATTTAGCCATATATAAATTTTTAGTTGGTTATTTATTTATGGACACCCAAGCTACAAGATTTTCTCTTGTGAAAACTTTGCCAAATTATTTTTAAAAGTAATTTTATTTAAGACGATTGGAAACATTTTTGTTTGAAAAGAATAATTAAGTTGATACCTAATTGAAATTAATTTCACTATATAAAAAACTATTGTAAATACATATTGTTAAGTTTTTGCACAATTTATTTGCATTTTAATAAAAAAAAAATTAGAAATTAATACGTAAAGAAATTTTTGACTGGAAATGTGAAATCGTGTGTGATAATTTTAAATTAATTTTTTTTAAGATTGTTCTTCCGTAAAATCACTTTTCTACTGATTTTTTTCGGATTCGTTATTTATACGATCCCGAAATCTCAGAATATTTGGCCGTAACTATTTTCTTATATATCACATAAAACCTTAGACAGAAAAAAATAAGGTATAAAAGTATTAATAGCACCACGTCGCTTTGTTCTCGAGATAATAATGTTTTACATACTTAATTTTTATTTCCGTCAAGTATTTTTCCTGTCATTGCCTCAGTGACTCAAGAGCAATTTTCATATCTTACCCATAACTTCGAATTGAGACCGAGAAGGTTTTTCTTTTCTATATTTTCCAAGCGTAAAACTTGTCTACAATTATAACATAAGTATATGCTAATAATATTTATAACATAGTAAATGCTCTGACTATACTATTCTAAGGGACTTCACGCTGGAACTGCCTGAATAGGTTTTCCACATTTATTTTTTTATTCAAAATAATTTTTTTAATCTAAATTTTTGGAGAGACATAAGTCAGAAATTCCGTCCGATTTTGAACGTTAAAAAAATTGAAAAAACTTACTACGCATTTTTATTTTACTATAGAATTAATATGTAAAGTACAGAGGGAATCAATATATAAATAAAAGAATCATCGACGTATACAATCTGGACTTGCTGATTAACAGTATGATAGGTGACATAACTGTAAGTCAGTACATGTGATGCTGTAACGTGTTAGACAAAGACAGTTTTCACGTTTCATTTTTTTTTTCTCAACGGACCGGACCGTACGGTTGAGTCGCATATCTTGCCTGCTCTATCTGTTTAATATCTCTATGAAATATGATACCAATCAAAATATAAATTATTAATGAATAAAATACGAAAAAAAATGCAGACAATAAATTTTGATCACATTTGTAATATTCTCAAACAATTTTCGACCATATATTAAATTTTATGTTTGGATTTTTATTTTCATATGCCTCTCTCCAGATGTTTATGTTGATGGTAAAAAAAATATATATACAAAGATATTTATTTGTTTTATTCTCAAACAAACTATTGTCCATATTAATTGATAAATCGTGACGCACGATTAAAGAATTTTGAATTGCATCTTTAAAAAACACCATTGATATGAAGTATGTTTATCTTTATTTCAATAATATATGCTTACATATTTTTATCTTTTATTAACTTATTAGAAACTGTGTTCAATAATATTTTCCAACTGTGTTAAAATATTTTTTCTCAGTTTATCCCTAATAAAATATTTTCTGTGAATTGTTTTTTTTTTTTTTTTTTTTAATTTCGGTCATCTGCGTAACAGCTGTTTCTCTACCACCTTTTGAAAATAAATATATCGATTTTTTGATTTTTTCTCTGATTATTTATATCTGCTGTTGGGAAAAAGTTAAATATTTACAATTTATCCACATTGAATAAAAAATATAAAATTCAATTAATAAGATTAATTATATACATTTTTAATTGAAATAGACTAGTAAAGGGCACACATTAAAAAACTGTGGGTGTCAATCCAAGTTTCAGCTTACTAACGAAGGATTCCAGCACACGAAAGTCAAAGTAAACGCATATTTTTGTTGTTGTTGTTGCAATAGGCTACCGGACTAATTTTTTTTTTGTTACTTCAAATGAAATGTTTTTACTCGAACATAAATCTGAGGTTATTTCTTTAAAATCTCTTCGGACATTCAAAGTTCGGAATTATTCAAGGTAATTACTAACTTATGACATCACTTGTTAGCATTTCCATATAAATTACATGTTATACATCGTTTTTAAGAAAGAAATTTTGAAATAATCTTTTAAACCATATAATGTTTTTGAATTAATTTTAATCTAATTTTCAAGTTTTTATTATGGTATTGAGTTTCACATTTGTATGTGAAATAGAGCAAATTTAGAATTAGTCCGATATCCTATTTGAACGTGCTTTGAAATTGAAGTCTGTGCGCTGGTTAATATTGTTTTGGTAAACGTGCAAAAGTTTTTACACCTGTGCGATTCCAGCTTTAATTGTAATTGTAAATTATCAAACAAATTTTTAATAAAACTCAGTGATGCTATTTTGTAATATTTATTTTTTATGCTTATTGAATATTTGAAACAAAAAATAATGTTTTTAAGGTCGGATTTAAGCTAACAAGATATTTGAAAGTGTACATTCGGCCTTTAAATAAATAAATACGTAAATTTATTTTTTTAATTATTAAGTTTGTATAGATTATTGGAAATTAAAAAAAAAAAAATTTAATGACGTATTATAGTTGAAAAAAATGCTGTGATTAAAAAAAAAAATCCATTTTTGAATAGAAAAATACGCTACTCATATTAATTAATTTAGTGATATTATTTGTAATTTATAATTATGGTATTAAAAATAATAAAAATAATTCTAGGAATATTTATTTGGTTGTTTTGAAGTGGTTTTATCTATATTTTATAAGCTTTTTGAGTCCCATTCTGAAATACAAATCGAGATATATTTTTTTTGTATCAAATGATATTTAATGTTTGTGATTGGAGAGTGGTAGGGGTATTACTTGCACACACAAAATAGATTTGTTTTTAACTACTTGACTAGACAATTTTACTAAATACTTGACTAAAATGTTGCTGTTCACACATGCCAATTAATTAAACTATTTGCTACCTGACTGAAGTACTTGATCAATGTGAACAAGGCTTAAGTTTAAACGAAATTCCACCATTTTCATAAATTCCTAGAATCCCATGTCTACCCTCTACTGTATATCCTGGTAGTAATATATTTGTGCATAAGCACATTAAAACTTCTGTGTCACTATCAAAATTGATTTCGGGACTGTAAAACTTGTTTTTAGTGTGATCATGTAATTAATTATTCACTACGTTATGTCACTTACAGAATGTGTAAGTATTGTTAGAAATAAAAAGAAATGGAAAATTGAAAGACATAAGATAGTGAATAGGTTGTGTGGTCAAATGATGTCGCCATGGAATGGCAAAGTAATAAAATGTTTTGCTTTTTTTACAGAAATTTTAATTTAAATTATTTTTCTTAGCAAGGAGAATAAGATTTGTATTTCTCAATGGACAAATCCATTTTTAAGTAAAACGTTTGTGCGAATGATTTGTACAGGAATGGATGATGGATGCATATAAACGAATACTTCCCCCAAGAGTATAACACAGCTTCTCATATATTTGAAGAAGTAATCATTTTGGCTTGGTGCGCTCTGATTTTCTAAATAATATTAACAAAACACACAAAAAAAAAAAACATAATTTAATTATTATTTTTTGTATTAATATCTGAAAAAATGGTATTCATAAAATTTCATATATTAACCATAAAATGTTTGTTTTGTTTTTTGATTTCAGTATTATTGGAGTTACTACGCTATCGTATGAATTCAATGAAAGGTGGCAACACTGATATACAATGTTGGCAATGTGGACGTAAATACAAGATAATATCATCATTACGACGTCATTTACGATTAGAATGTGGCAAAGAACCACAATTTCAATGTCCATTTTGTCCACATAAGACAAAATTAAAATCAAATTTAACACAGCATATGCGGTATAAACATCGGAATCAAGACGAAAATATCTTTAGTCTCAGTTCATTTAACTAAATAATAAATATTAGTGATGGGACGAATGTCTGATATCCTATATACTTGCGAATATTTTTTTGATAATGATACTAGAAAATATTGAAGGTACTGAAAATAAATTTTATCGAATCCTTTAATTAACCTTTTATCGCTTGCCTATTAACCAAGATAATTGAGAAAGAGATAGTTTGCTAAAATTTTGTATGTTGTTTAAGTTCGTTAATCTTCGGTTTTTCTGAAAGGCTGTAATTTTTATCAATGATGAATTATAGAATTCGAATTACGAAAACTACGTGTTAACAGGAATCAACTCTGCACGCCATAAGCTTTTATTCATTTGAAAGTGGTGAGAGTTGAATTGGATCAAACGGGTAAGAGCTAGAAAAAAAAGTTTCAAATAAAAAATTTACATATAAAGATCCTTTTTTTTTCGCTATTATTCAAAATAACGAGGCCGGAATCCTTTTTATGTAAAATTTTCTGATCTAAAACTTTTTTCTAACTCTTACCGTTTAATCACTGATACTCAACCATTTAAGTTCAATAAAAACTAAGAATTTGTATTCCAATATTATTAGAAATTTAAATCTGACGTCTTTTATCATTTCAAAATTTAAAAAAAAAATCCTAATACGAATATCTGTCCCATCACTATTGAAAATAGTATAAACATTTAATAAAAACAACACAATTTGTATATTTATATTTATTTCTGTTTTTTAAATTAGTTCAGTTTTTTTTTCTAATTAATTAATTTTAATAAACAATTTTTTAAAAATATTTTTTAAATTTATGTACAATTATATTATGAACATATTTTCGAATGGAATAAATTGATTTAAATATTTTGAATGATTTTTATGAATGTGACTGATTCTTTTGTTTTACTTACAGTATAGTTTGATTAACAGTTTGATTTCAGCCATCTTATTTTGTTTCTCATCATTACGATTGATTTAATAGCTAGTGATAATCAAATTATCAAATTAATAAATCCTAGAAAACCCATTAGAATTTTCTTTGTGTCGATTTAAAGTTACTGATTATAATTAAATAGTTATAGTATCTGGTTAAGGCGCTTCAACTCGAGTTTTGAACGTCTCGAAAGTTTATTTCATAAATCAGGTGCTCTCACGATTTATCCTATACCGCAGTTAGTTTCAACTAACTTGGGTATCCAGGTAGACCCTCCAAAAAAATTCTATATCTCTTTATCTAATATTTTCATAAATTCAAATTTCTCAGCTCTCTATAAAATATTTTTCTTACTTTTCGCAATCAATAATGACATTTTTAGTACGTAAATATTGAAAAAATTATAACAAATTGATAAAAATATACATGTGGGTTTACAAGATTTGACTGATCTTGAATAGGGTACTTGTGGTAGTGAAAAATAAACCACGAAATTAGACAAAAATTTGAATCATAAACATGATTTATTTATCTTATAATTAAAATTCGATTTTTTTATCCTAATATCACGTGACCTTAAATACTAGGCTGTCACGATGTGACGTCATTTCGGTAAAATTATTAGTTGTCTTTGTTAATAAAATGTACAGTATCTTAATTAGTAAACATAATTTGAAACTGTTATGTTTTTTTTTATCAATGTGTTTCTTATACCAGTATTCTCAACATTATATACCGATATTACGTCACTAAAATATTAGACAGCTTTACGTTTATAAAAAAGGTTAAACTTTTTATGGCAAGGAATCAATATTTTGAAGTACTTTTTTTAAATATGCTAAACTATCCTATTTGAAATTTTATTCCACTTTTTGCTAATTTAAAAAAAAACAACTTCCATGTTCGTGATATACAAGACGCAGAAAATACGATTATCGAATATCTGAAATACATGAGAAAAGAAATCTAAACTTGCATTCAGCTTATTAGCGATTAGCCGTAATTTATTTGAATAAAAGTTCGTTCTATGTGAAAAATCAAGATGTTTTCATTTAATTGAGAAACATGCTTCGTTTTTTCCTTTATTTCTTAGTTCGCCATAAATAATTTTTCATTTTGTCATTTAAATAATAATCAAATTATACTGTAAAATCTTGAATTCTAAAAAAAACGAGATACAGAGATAAAAATAAAAAATGGTTTTTATTTTGTTAATTGTTTCGTTTTTTCATTTGGTTCAAGGCTATTATTTATAATAATTTACTAATTGTAGAAAACTTGTTGATAACTTTTAGTATTAATAGACGATATATAAATAAATATACGTAAAATTTGTTAAATAATTGTTAAAAATACATTTTTTTTTTGGCTATTATTAATGAGTGATTTAAAAAGTTGTGATTTAAGATACGAGTTCTCAATATTTCAACAGGCTGGTCCTGCTGATTTTTATAATTATTTTGAGATTATATTTTGGTATTAAAAATTGATATCTGCTTATCTAATTTAAAAAAACTGACATAACAACATTAAAAAGCTTAAGTTTTGACTTTAAACAAAAAAATTATTTATTATTTTCTTAACATTCCATTAGAGTTTAAAAAAAAAATGTTGATTTTATGTTGAATAATAAACTGCACCTACTTTTTAAATTTTTGGCATACATAGTTTTGTGTAACTATTTTCAAATGTCAATGCTCTAGTTTTTACATAGACGCTCGGTGTATTCATTTTATGGGGGGCTATCATATTTATTATGTATATACATATATTTATAAAACTTTTTCTTATTTGAAATATTTTGCTTAATAATTGACATGTCCCTGATTTCGTAGCAATATTTTTGAGGTTTGTAGATAATCAAAAACTGGATTGTAGTCTTTAAGATTATGAGTATTTGAAGCAGTTACAAGAAAATTATTTGGTATTTTTGCTGTAAAATGAGAAAGTAATTCTTATACTAGGTTATTTCAATTTTACTATTTCTGATATACACTTTCAATATCAGAAAATTTTGGGAGAAATAATCCACAAATTTTTGGGTTGTCAACAGCTGAAAAATCGTACCTTAGGTTTTTGAAGTATCTGATTACGAATTTAGAATTCAAATTAGAAAAAAAAAATTCACGTTTTTACGTGGGTAGTTTAGAAGTAAATCAATAAGAAGTTGAAAACATAGCTTTGAAAAAAGCGCGTGTTAAGTTTTAGTCAAGGTGCACTGAAATCTATTTGTCGGAATTTGACTTATTTAATATTTTCAAGATATAATACTTTATAACAGAAACTTAATATGACTGCACTCCTGATCTCAACCGTGTTTGTTACTTATATACTCCGTTTTAGTGGTGTACCGGATCCTTAAAAATGGTAATCCTCGGATATGTATAGGAACATGAATCAGATCCGGGAATACGGATACGAACCATTTCTTTTCTACTTTTCTACTCTATCAATCGGCGTCAGTGCTCGTGACCTTGGAATTAGTTTACGTTTTGCGTTTGTATTGTTATTTTTTATAAATTGTTAGTAATTTGTTAGAATCGAGGTTTGTGCTGTTATATTCAACAGTATTTTACTGCTACCTTTACTTATTAATTTATTTACGTAAAAGGAAACTTAGTAATGCAAAAGATCCGTTTAAGATCCACCAAAAAGTAACGGCTACAGTCAGGAATACAGATCGTTTTTTACCTCGAATATTTGTGGATACGGATATTTAGCACTTGACTGACTACGCCGTTTACAAATTAAATTTTTTTTATTGTTTGTAGACAAGGCACTGTATTTGCCAAGTCAGTCATTTTAAAATTGTTATGAATAGACATATACTCAAATAAACAAAAAACACAACGACCTCAATCTTCCACACTTACTTAAAATGAAGGTTTTAGATAGATAATCAAAATTAATTCTGATAAACAACTGAATACAACATAACAACAATGTTACTAATATTTTTAAATAAGTTACAAAAATTCAAGTGTTTTTTTGATTTGTTCAGTATACATAGTTTGCCTTATATCTACAAACTCTTACTGTTTTACCTCAATCTCAATTATTTCAAATAATTTTGTAGAAAACCCATTCATTTCCTCAAAAAATAATGCAAATGAACAATATAATTTATTTAGATTTAAAAATAAGACACTTAAAAAAAAAATCATTATTCCTATTGGTTTTATTAACATAATATTTGTGTAGATATTGTAAAATTATTTGTACAATAATTGTATACGAATAAAAATGAAAAATAGCTTATTAAAAATCAATTCAATAAAAAATAGTAATTAATTAATAAAGCATTTTGTAATTATTTTAATATATTTGTAATTTTTATGATTGTTTTTCAATATATAAAATTAAAAAAAAAAAATAATAATAATAATAATACTAATTGGTGAAATATTTTTATTAATTTTTAAGATACATAATTTTATTTATGATTAAAATTTTTTGTATAATACAAAAAATCGATAAATTAATATTACAATACAAAAAAAAAAAAACAAGTATTTTTTATTTAATCCTTTTTTGTTTTTTTTTAAATACTTTCCAGAAAATTTTCTACTCGAAGGTAAATATATTTTTAAAAGAATTTTTCCGTATTTCATGTTTTTCTAATATTGCCTTTTTATTTATTTTTTAGATGAAAATTTGGAAAATATTAATAAATATATGGGGTGCGTATTATTGAATATATATTTTTGGAGACAAAAAACACGAAGACACGATTTTTTTTTTAATTTGTAATTTTTTTTTTGTAATAAATCTTATATCAAAGATTTTTGTTTTTGTCTATTTTTTTTTGTTTTTATATTTTTTTAGAACTTGCAGATTTATGTTCGAATTTATTATGACGTTCAGGTTTTTTTTCTTTTATTTTTATTAAATGTACACATATTTATGGCATGCGCATACATATAAAAACAACTGTTTCTTGTTTTTTTTATTTTATTTGTTTCTTTTTTCAAAAATCAAAAATTCTAACTGTTTAATTTTTGAAAGCAATTATATACAAATGACACACTAACGAATTATACAAAAATTTCCAAAATGAAAAAATTTGCACACACATTGACATCTATATTTTAAAACTTATGTTACAGAATTAGTGGCGGCATTTTTAAAACCATACACTGATTCAACAGCGAATGATACATTACGACATTTATTAACGTCACCAATACAAGCGGCTGCTGCACAAGCACGTGATGTTAAAATGGCTGATATATTATTAGCGGCAACGTCAAAGAAAAAAAAATATTTACATTATAATATTATGAATGAGCAAATTGTGCGACCTGGTTACAGTGCCGAATCACAATTTGCGTGTCGACGTTGTGGCAAACGTTATCGTTGGAAATCAACAATGCGTCGTCATGAGCAGGTTGAATGCGGTGGTAAAGAACCAATGTATCAATGTCCAGAGTGTTCGTATCGGGCCAAACAAAAAGGCAATTTAAATGTACATATGAAAAAACATCATGGTACTACTGTTAATCAAATAGCACATCTTCAAATGAAAAATGAAACTATTTAATATCTTCTTTTTTTAAATTATTATTAAATAATATTGTTAAGAAAAATACAAAACGTTATTCGTATTTCAGTTTTAATATGTTTTGTTTATTTTAATATATATTGACATGTTTCGTATCAATCCATATCATTCAAATGTATTTTAAGAATTGTGGCAATAGATTGTATTGAAACAATACTTACTTACCGTTTTCAATAAAAATAATTTTATTACAAAATTTTTCACTACAGATCTTCCTCAAATAAATTTAGCATATTTCATCAGTTTTGTAAAATAATGAGACATATTCTCTCAATATAACAAAGACTGGAGATTCATCAAACATAGTGGAGAATTTGCTCTCTAAAAAAAATCGTTGATACTGCTAAATTAATCTAAAGTAGTGTAGAAAATTTTTAGCTGTAAGTAGTTATTTTGATTTTCCGTGTTTAAAAATTATGTCGGTTGAAATTTTTTGTCTCTTGATATCCATTTGTGTAAAATGTCAGTTTTTCTCGGTGAAAATTGATGGTGATTTCTTTTATATAGAATTAGCGATGTTTTATAATTTTCCCAAATTTTCTACAAAAGATGTTATGCGCCATACTAACGGGAATTTTTTTTTTTTAAAGAAAGCAACTGTTAAATTATGCATAATTTAGCCGGCAATATAGTTAGTCCAATGATCACGCATTCACTACGTGATCACATTAAGGCTTGTTTTATCGATTCTATTTTTTGGTTAGTAAATATCATTAATATATAATACTGTGCCGTTTTGCATACTGTAAATAATAGAGAACTAATAAATGAGTTAACCTCAAACAACCAATCAAATTGTTGAATACAAATGTTCACGTGAAACTTTTGTATCTGGACAAACAATGGACTAACGAAAATGATTCAACTATAGCTTATTTTACATTAAATAAAGTCACAATTTAATTGAATACAATCTATTGTCATGATTTATGTCCGTTGAACATATCGAATAGTTTTTACAAAACAATCTGTTAAATTAATTAGTAATTATTTAATTATTTATAATCATTATCATCTTCCTCCGAATCATTATTAGTTGTAACGAAAAAAGATGGCATTAATTTTCAAATTTTTGAATAAATAAATATATATATAATTCTGTTCCTATCTCATAATTTCATTTTTTAATCTTGTATTTATCGTTTTACTCGATATTTATGTTTGTTATATTTTTTTTCTCTAACACTTGTAACATTTTGACGCGATATTCAGATCTGCTGATACCAAATAGATATTCTGAATAATTGTTTACCAAGTCACTCTGATATTCAATGTATTAACGACTCACGTGTATATATATATATGGATCAGATCATGCGCTAACATGTTGAAAACTTTTGTTTCGTTATCGACAAACTAGAAAAGAGGCTTTTAAAAAAGAGGCTTCAAATAATATTTGTATTATGTTTGCTATTTAAACAAGCTGTTTTGTTGCCCACTTTAATAAATAGAATATATTTTTGTAAAACAAACATGATCATCTTTGGATCCAGAGAGTTTGTTGCGGGTGATAGCAGCCTCAAGCTTAAATTGGTATGCGACTTAATTATGATCAATGTAACAAATTTTTTCTCTTTGATAAATTCTTCAAAGTGAGCCGTTTTCTTTTTTGGACCCGGTAATATTTTCGATTGCGCCCATAAGATTCAATTTAAATAATATTTAAATTCATTTGCCTATTTGAAGCTTTTTTGCACAATCGAAAATTTTATATACTCCGAAATTTAAAAACTGTATATGAATTTTCGAAGAGGATACTGTTATTACACTAATCATCATTCAAGTCACATACAAGTTTGATGCTTTTCATCTCGAGAAAAACCCACCGGTTCCACGGATCATGATAGAAATGTTAAATATTGTAAAGTTAATTGTTTTTACATATTTTGTTTAGAAAATTTATATGGATAGATGCGCATAAAATAAAAGTGCCTTATTTTATAAGATTTTTGATTGCTTAAGAATATCTTTTGTCCATAGTCTTTCGCCTGAAATGCCTAATCATAGTATGATTTTTATATAACAGTGACGTTCGGTTAGACATTTTGGGACGGATGTTTGTTTATCTTTTCTCATTTTAATTCATCGTTTTCCTCCTCCATACACAATCTGTAATTTATTTTCATTTGACGTTTAATAATTAGACTCGTAAGTAGATGTATATTTTAGTGGTGTAACAAGTCGACACGATTCAATTCTTTTAGTCAGATATTGCAAACCGGGCGAAAAAATTTTAGATTACTTACTCAAAGTCTCTTATAGACCTTTTATGTGACCTTAATAACAATTAAAACTTAAGAGGATAATTTTAGACTAAATTTTAAAAACACTTTCAACATTTTATAAGTATAACGTATTTACGAGGTTTTCACCGTTACCAAATTAGCAACGAGTAACAGCTCCTCAGAGAATCATTATAACTACCTAATTCATATTAATGATGACTACTTTGTAGTCGAATGTTAGTCTTCTAATAAAAATTTCCAAAAATAATTTTCCTATTTATATTTTTTCTTTCCAGGAGTGTAAATATGCGTTCCATTTTTTTGGAAGTTAGTTTCCAGTTTGATTAACTTGAAGATTAAATAATAATGATTGAGTTTAAAATTTATAAAAGTGGGGTGTAGTAGGAAAATTTCACACTCCTGTAAGGCACAATTACGCCATTTTTTAAAAAATATTACTTTTAATTTGGCATTAACACAAAAACCTTATTATTCATATCAAATAAAATCAAGTCTACTTATTACATCACTAATTGATTATGTAATATTTTTTTTTATTGTTGATGGACCACTGAAAAATTATGTCTATCAGAGCTGTATTTGACAATAAATTATCGATAATTTTAATTATGTAAAAAACAAAAACAGAGGCTAAATTTATTTTTAGTGTATAATTAATTAATAATTATTTTGAGATATTTAAAACAAAAATAATAATATTTTTTATTTTAAATTCGTAATAACTCAAACCCCATACATAATAAGAAGCAAGGTGCCTTAAATGGTTCTAAATCTAAATTTATTTTTTACCATTTGGTATTTATATAATAAATAATAAAAAGTTGTAATAATTTGATAGCCCAAATATATTTTGTTAGTATTAAAAACCTATAGTTATTTAATTTTGTTCTTTTTACTTCTAAAAAAATTTTTTTATAAATACATTTTGGTGCTTCAAAATTTTGAACAAAACAATTATGATTTACGCTTTAAACAAATACGTTTATTTTTTATTATATTATGATAATTTTTTTTAATTGAATTTCGCACAAATCATTTGTTTACGTAATTATTCAGTATTCATAGTTTTGGCTTTTTTGAGCATTTACAAATTTTTGTTGATTTATGCGTGATTATTTTTGAAAAATACGTTTTTTTTTTTTTAACCGTGTGCAATTAAACTAAATTAATGAATACTCCCTTATAAATAGTTTAAATTTTATTGCATTTAATTTTTATTGTAATATTTTTTGTTTTTTTACGCACTGTATGTATTTTTTATTTTTATTTTTTGGGAGCACTTTTTTTAAATTATTATTTTTTGGAAATAATCGAAGAATTTAAAATGAAATGATTAATTAATATTTTTAAATCATCTAAGCGCTTATTAATGAAATAATTTTTAATTTATTTTTATATTTTTTAAATGAATTTATATTTTGTCATTTATGGCTAAATATGAATAATTTTAAGTAATATTAAAAAAATTATATGCAAAAAGACGGGAAAATTTATATTAAAAATGTAATTTTGTAGATCAGATCAGATTTCGACATGGTTACTTCGCATATGTGGCTTCAAAAGTGACTGAGCCCAAAAACGCTGAGATTATTTATTCATTTTAATACATCAATTTTGAAATATTGAATTTGACGATTATTTCAACTATTTTTTATTTGTATAAAAACATTATGAATTATTTTAAATAAGTTTTTTTTAACAATTTCGTCCATTTAGTTAAAAAAAAAAAAAAAAATGTTTTTTTAGTTAAAACATTAAAAATATCTTCACTGCCCTTAGTTACAAAAACAAATTTTTTTTAGTTATTATTTTATGTTAGTTATTACAAATTAAAAAATTTATTATATGTATAGAATATATTGATTTATATATATTTTGATATTAATTAATTTGGGTGTTTGGAAAATAAAAAGTATATTGAAATTTTTTTATTGTGCATTTTCATTCATTTTATTCAAATTAATTTCTTTTTTCTCATAATTTTTGTTATATTTTCAGATTGAGTAATAAATTTTTCTCTTTATATTTTGCAGATAGAAAAGAAGTGACTAAAAAAATGAATAAAAAATATTCTGATTCCAATGATCTTCCTTTAGTTTGTGGTAAATGTTTACGTAAATATAAAACCCGAACTACCTTATTACGTCACATGGCAGTTGAATGTGGCAAATCACCATCCCAATCTTGTCATATTTGTTCGTATGTGGCTTACCATAAACACCATTTACATTCTCATTTAATTAATAAACATCAATTAACAACCTTTAATTAAAATTGATAATTTTTTATGAAAATTTACTGTGATATTGTACTCACCCATGTTTTCTAATAAAGTTTTTTTTCCAATCAAAAATTTGTGCATAGTTAATTTTTCAGATGTAACAACAGAGTGAGTATTGGTTTTCTGATTCATATTTATTTTTGAAGAAATTTTTGTGCTTCAATCACTTTTGAATTTATTCATTTATTATTATTTTTTTAACTAATAATTTATTTATTTTTTTAGGAAATTATGAATGTCAGCAATGTTTTAGGCGCTATATATTAAAAACAAGTTTAATAAGACATATGATGCGTGAATGCGGTCAACCACCGAAATATTTATGTCCATATGAAAGTTGTAATTATGTTTGTAAATATAGTTATAGTTTAAAATCACATGTTAAACGAATCCACTTTGGATAAATATTTTTTAAATTTATTATTCAATTCCAAAAATATTTGTTTTCTATTCTAGTCAAAGTTTTTTTTTTCTTGGAATTATTGTTATTTATTTATTATTATTTATGTTTAAATATAGGGACGCTCAAATTGACTGCTGATGTTTGAATTGAAAATTTTTTCGAATTGTACGCTAGTCATTTCATCTGAAACTTCGTAATTTATTCACCAGACTGACGATTGGTGAATAATTAGCATCTCATACATTTATAGATGCTATGAAAATATTTATAACTTCATGAACAATTACTTTCTTTTATGAAATCCGTTGTTCCAAATTCTATCATCATATTTCGTCAAAATCTATCGATTCCATTTAAATTTTTGGGATGTAGATTTTACAAAACTATCTGTAATAAGTTTATAAATTTTTTTACCACAAAAGCGATATAATTTTTAAAAATAATTGGCCACTTCATGATATCTCAAAATTAAAAATAAAATTTCCTCTCTTATCTCTTGTAGTCAAGGCGAAATGTTTTATTGACAGCCAAATTTAAAATACTTAGCTAATTCTAATCGTGATTAAATTATCACATTTCAATATTTTCAAATAGATCTTCTCCCGTAAAATTTTCAAAAAACTTAAATGCTATTTAAGCAATTTTCAGCTCGAATTCACATTAAACATCTCAAAATCTATATGATAATGATTGATTCCTCATTTAAGGACAAAAATGAGTGTTTGAAAACTTTACTATATAAAACCTGATGTAATACTAATTAAAGTTTATTTATGTTTTTGTGAACCAAAGTTATTTCTAAACACTTTTTTGAGTGAACATTTTGTCTTTTGTATAAATATTATATTTAGTTAGTAATTTATTTACACTGTAATTTTCAGACCAGTAAAAGTACAAATTTAATAAAAATTATTGTAATTTAGAAAAAAAAAAATTTATTTAATTGCTTAAATAAAATAGAAAAATATTTAAAAAAATACGTATCTAATTGTAAAATGTTTAATAATTTTTCTTGATTTTCTTTTAATACAGTTTATCTTTTCTTTTAAAACAAAATGTTGGTGTTGCCGTATAGTCTAAGATACGAATTAGTGAGACGTTCTTCTGAATCCATCTGCTTGTCGATTGAAAATTATTTTTTTTTTTATAAAATAAAGAAAAGCTTTGCCAATGGATTTCCTAATAAAAAACTATGTTCAAAGCAGTGTTTTTAATTCAAAATACAATAATTATTATTTTGTACACTTTTTTATTAATTAAAATTAAATACCTAAATTAAATACCAGTAAGTGTTCGACCGAGTCAAGTTTATATGGGAATAGTGTTTATTCAGCCGAGCATTTACACTTATTCGGTTAAATATGCAATCACCCTAGCTACTCAGTTGAGAACACGGTTGCAGTGAACGTACTCTTTAGGAAAAGGTTGAAACTAAAAATATTATCCGGTGTGGTAGAAGACGACTTGCTTTATTTTATTTACAATGATTTATAAAATAAATAAAAAATAATCGTAAATGAATTATACACATACAACCACAAAAATAAAACACGTGGTAATCATACATTCTACGAACAACACACAACACGACATAACACGAGCAACATACGAACACAAAGTGTGTGGTTCACACTATACACTGTTATGTATGTTGTAAATAATAATAACCTTACGTTACGGACGTTTTTTCACGGTTAGGGTACCCCTCCGCATCGTCCCATGAGGAACTTCGTTCCAAAATAATTTTTATTTGACAGGCAGATGATTAAAGAACCTTTCTAATACGAATCCTCTACTATTATGGAAAAAGTCGTAAAAATTCAAATTATTTTGTTTATTTAAATTTATTTTTGTTTCAGATATAAATGCTGATCCAAATTTATTTGCATACTCATGTAAACATTGTCAAAAACGTTATAAATATAAATCTAGTTTGGGTCGCCATATTAAAATGGAATGTGGTAAAGTTCCAAGTGCACAATGTCCAAGTGCTGGATGCTTTTATAAAACAAAACATTCACATAATTTACGAATACATTTGTTGCATTGCAAATTTAAATAACCCTGTATGATCCTGTAGAGAGACTGCCTTTTGTTTTTTTTTTTTTTGTTTAATTCATATATTTATTTTATTATTATTATTTTTTTCAAATAAAAATCATATTTAAAAAAAAAAAACGAGACTTTGTGTTTTCTTGATATTGTGTGTGCAAGAGAATTATTTTTTTCTCGAATTTTTCTATAAAATCATTTTAAACTAATATGATTATGAAATTTCAGGGTTTTTTTGGGATCAAACATCAATTGAAGGCAATGCATGTCTACATTGTTTTAAAGTATACAGACATAAAAGCAGTTTATGGCGACATGTTAAATTTGAATGTGGAAAATTAGCAACGTTATTTTGTCCAATTGTATATTGTAATTATTCGGCAAAACAAAAGAATAACTTAAAATTACATTTGATTCGAAAACATAATATTGAATATTCCCAACTAACTCAAAGTTTTCGACATTAGTTGAAAATTTAATTTTTACAGTAAGCTTCCTTTTCCCCATTTCCCTATGTATAATCCAAAAATTTTTATTTTTTTTAGTTTTATATTATCACACAAGTTATAGATGGTAAAAAAAACACTCTTTTGTTAGTTTTCAAACATTTTTTGGATAAGCTGTGATATTCATCGATATATCTACCTCGAAAATCAATTTTTTTTTATTGCGTAGCTAGTGATTGAAAATGTGTGAAAATTGCATTTTTTGTTTTAAGTTTATTTTATCCTTTCATTGAACGATTGGAAAATTTGAAAATCAATTAACTGCGTATAACAAATCCTATATTTTATAAAGTGAGAAAGAGAAACCACAGTAGATCGACATCAACCGAACATCATTTGTTGGAATGTAAAATTGATTTACTAATGGAAACATTCTACTACATAACTTTCAATTTTTGAATCCATAAGATCGCTTCTGGATTCGCTTCTCATCACTAACAATCTTGATACAAACTTTAAATACTGTTCTGAATGCTCTTTTATAATCACTATGTCCACATATAGCCTCAAAAATGAATTTTTCCAATATATGATCGACGTAATGTATTTTTCAATATCAAGATTAATGAAGCAAAAAAACTTTAATAAAGCTCAATAATGTTCAATAAAGCTGAATAATTTTTTTTTTTTTTTTTAATACAATATTTTCTGAAAACAGTACAGGCATTTATTTAATAAATAATTCAAAACGTAATTGTTTTATGAAATAGAACACTTTTTTATTTATTTATTAATTAATTTATTCGGGTTTAACTGGAATGACAGCCAATTTCTTATTATAGTAGGAGGTATAAGCACATCTAAAGTCCTTATTTACGCCCTTAAATCACCGTAATCAAAAAAGCCAGTTATACGCAGATTATTTGCTTAAATTTCTTTTATAAAGAAAATTTAGATAATATGTATAAACATAAAAAATGAGTAAATTAAAATTTGTTATTTACGACAAATTAGTTTATAAGCATGAACAAATTATTTATGCAAATCAATGTAAATTAAAATAATTTCATCATCATGAGTTTTCTTTCAGCTGATTTTAATCTATACGTGAATAAAATTCGATCACGTCGACGTTATAGCAGTGAAGATATAACAACAATAACAACATCATCAGCCAATACAAGTATGATAACAGCGGCAACATCAAATTCATGTCCAAAATGTGGTCGTACATATACAAGAAAAACAAATTTATTGCGTCATATGCGCGTTGAATGTGGTAAAGAAGCACAATTTCAATGTTCACAATGTTTTTATAAATGTAAACATAAACATAGTATGTTACGTCATTTAACACATAAACATAATTCAAATGACATTCCAATTTAGTTGGAATTAAAAAATTTGCAGACAAAAAACAATAAACAGGGCGGATTTCTAAAATTATTTTCTTTTTCTAAAATTTTAATAGTTGTAGAATTATAGTGATTATATTTAAGGTGATAAATATTATTGATCCGGTTTCGACAATGTTCCTCATTTCGACTTGTTGTATACGTGTATTACAGTACACAAAAATTGACTTCAAATACACGTAGAAAAATTATTTTTATCACGTATGATATGCAAATTTTCTAGTCAATTTTAGATTACTCTAAGAATTGTTTTTTTTCCCTCTAAATCCGCCCTTAATCAAATCAATTGAACATCTTTTTTTACGATTGTGATTTCATTTCTAGTCAATATACGAATTTAAGTACGGTTATCTTGTCATAAATGAATACCAATTCATCATCGCATGTTAACATCAACCATTATTTTACATATTTATAATTTACATATTAATATGTATGAGTTTATATGCTTTGATCCAAATTGAGGTTTTGATTGATGTTTTTATGTGTCTATTTACAAGCTAACGTGCAAATCATTTCAAAAACTATTTACACACTTTCAAGTCTATATTTCAATGAAGAAAAACTGACCAGGGCTAATGTTGGAACACTTTGTGAGTCCCTGGTTCCATAACCATATCATTGATAATTAAACATCAAAAAATTTGTATACAGCTTAATTGTCATAAGTGTACCAACTTTTTCTTCTACGAAAACTCTGAAAAGTGGGCTGTTTTTCCTTTTTCGGATCCCGTGAAATTTTCGATTGCTTCCGTAAGCTTGAAATTTACAGACATCATTAATTAATAAATGCAAAAACCATTGTATTCAATATGTGACAAAATAGAATGTCCTGTCTACTACAATAAAAAAAAGGAAGTGATGCCTGTCAATTAGAAGCTTTTTAGGGATAATCGAAAAACTTACTGACTACGTAAAATAAAACAGTCCACGTTTTAGAATATATGTAGAGGAAAAAGTTGTGACATTAATCAAAAATAAATTTTTAGAATTATATTTACCAATGATATGAAATGCTTACAAGACGCCCAGTCTATTAATATTAAAAAGTTTGTGTGACTCTTTGTACAACACTGAAGAAAAAATAGTTTTTTCCCTAACAATCAACGATTATTTATTTTCGTGAAATGTGAAATTTTCACAGACAAAGAAATGTAGTTCTTTTGGGAAAATGATTTTTAGACAGTATTATTGAATATGTGAAAAATTGATATTTCAGCGTGAATATTTTTTGAGATTGTAAATAGACATGGAAATAAAACAAAATGCACAAATCATAAAGTACGGCCTCTCCCTATTTTTACCAAAGATTAATATTAAATTTGTTACCAAAAAGTACTAGAAAAACCTATTAAATTGTAGTTTTTAAGTATTTATTTAATTCCCTTTAATATTATATTTATTTCAATAAATTTGATCTACCAGCATCTTTGAATATAAATTCTATTATAATTAAAAAAAAAAAAAAATTATATATTTTCCCCTCGTAAATATATAAACATATTATTTTGTATAAGGTCTTCAAGTGATCATTGGAAAAACTATTGAATTATTTATTTTTGATGAATTGAATCACATGTGCATTTATGTTACGGTTTTAAAAATATTCGTGAATTCATTGTGAAAGTTAGGCATGTCAAAATTTACAGTGTTATAAAAAATTCAATTAAATAATTTAACCATAACTAGTTGATATTTTGAATAGTTTCTGGTGATATATTATATTTGAAGACCTTGTATGAAAACTTATGGATTTAATGTTTTCAAGAAGAAAAAAAACTAAAACAATTTAAACGAAAAACACTGTTTGTTTATAAGACATTAGTGGTGTGATCAATTTATTTTTGTGAAACTTAATTTTGTGATAAAAAAATTGTGAAAATTTGTAAAGATCTCTTAAATTATTTGTTTTAATCAACTTTGTTAATAAAAAATAAACTAAAAATATTTTTTTTTTTTGTGTTATTTAGAAATATTTTAAGTGCAAGAGAGAAAAACAAAATTGTTAAAAAAAACTTTGTGATCGGAGTAAATTTTTGAATTTGGATGCTTTGAAATTGACACAACATACGGTAATTTTTTTGTTTTTCCTATATAGAAAATTTTTCACCTATTTTTTAATGTACTGAGAAAATAATTAGTAGAGTAAATTTTGCTTTTAAATGCCTAAAAATGAAAAATCGTTTATTTTTAAATAGGAACTTTTTTTTGCGGCCCGAATGGTGGTGATAATCGGGAAAGTGAATAGAGTTTAAGGTGATGATAGTTTTTATGTTAATTTCTGAACATTCGGAGGTCAATGACATTAATTATATTGAATCATGGAATTTGAAAAGTAAAAAATATATATTCAAATAAAAAATACAATTAATAGTACTTGTATGATGCCTAACTTTTTTCGCTCAAAATATAACTTTTTGTACAAAAAAATATAACATTTTGAGCGAAAATTAGACCAAATTTGGCATCTGTCAGTAGCATTGAATTTTCTATGCATGTATTTTTTCGTTGAGTTGTCATTGTGTACACATCTCATAAAATTCCAAATTAGAGCATCAAATTTAGTTTTCTCCGATCGCAATATTTTGACTCGGTTCCGTTTCTGAGGTTTTTACACTTAAAATGTTTGGTTTTGAGATATGAGAGGAAGTAAAAGGTAAATTTTTTTTTAAATTTTTGTTTTTATCAAAAATCGATATATTTTCTAATTCTAGGAACAAAAGGGATATCCAAAAAAAAAAACTAATTTGGTATTTAATTTTTGTATTTTTCAGAAATAATTCGTAAACGTTTGTATATATGTAAATATTGTAATCAAACGTACCAGCAGGAGAATGCTAGAAATATCCATGAAGCACAACATGATTTTGTTAAATGTGGATTATGTCCATTTGCGTGTAAAGAAAAGAGTGAATTGAAGATACATTATGGTGTTGTACACGGATATCGAATATCGAAATAAAATTTAAAAAAAACCTGTATTTTGTTGCAATAAATTATTGTATGTTATATAAACAAAATTAAATTACTGTAATTTATAAGACTTCCAAAATAAATTGTTGGTTTTCAATTCAATGATTTTGAACGAAATGAATTCGGAAATTATGTAAGTTTAAGTAATTAGACTTTATCCTACATTGTTTTGTGATGATTGACAAAAATTGCTAAAATTGAATAGCATTTACCTTCGAACACAATTTTTTTTTTTATTGTAGTCGAACAACCAATAGTTTTTTATCGAATAAATTTTTGCCCCAATTTCCTAGATTAAATTATTTTGTATTTTTATAAAAACGTATTTCGACTATAAAGTAGTCATCATCAGTATGTATTAGCTAGTTGTAATTATTCTCTGAGGAGATGTTACTCGTTACTATATTGGTGACGTTTTATTCTGCTTTTCGTCTTATCTTTTTTGATGCCTAGATTTTGATTTAACTGTAAGGAAGGGTCACTATACATATGTTGAAATACGTATATATAATCCAAATATAAATCCAAGTATTTTAAATACTTCTCGTATGAGTTCGCATAAAATAATCTTTGATTTAGATCAATTTTTTCCATTAGTTTTTTTCTAACATTATTTTTCAAAAGTCAAGTTCAAAATTCATTAATTCATGAAAACCTATTTGCTTAAAGAAATCCATTGCTAGATTTGAACAACCCAATATTTCTGTCTTATTCAAATGCGATTATTTCAAGATAGATATTTTGCCAAATTATCTCACAATGATAAAATGAAAATTCCAAATTTTTCCAAAATTAAACTTACGTAAATTTCTTTGAAAATTATTTTATTTTTATTTTTTTTTTAATAAATATTTTAAGCTTTATACTCTTATTAATTACTTTACATATTTCTAACCACAATTAATGAAAAGAATGATTGGTTTTGATAACATTGATGTGTATTATTTTCTTTTTTTTTTTTAGATTTTCGATCATTTAAATTTATAATAAAAATATCAGAAGATTGTTATAAATGTTCTTTATGCAATAAAATGTATTCAAATCGCACATCATTATATGGTCATATACGGTCATTTCATTTTGAACGATCGTTTAAATGTCCATATTGTAATCACGCTAGTAAATTAAAGCATCATTTGAAGATTCATATATCATCTGTACATGAAAAGTTATCAAATTTAGATATATTTAAAAATATATAATTTACTTTTTATTTATTTATTAAACATGTGATTTTTTTCTGTGATGTAACCTGTTTTTCACTATTGGGGTGTTCAATTTTTCAGAGCCACACTGTTCAACTTTAAATTCGTATCAAAAAATTGTTTTGGCATTTTATTTATCCTGACAGTAACATGCGCAAAGGACATTTTCAAATTGTCAATAAATTATTTCGGCTTTGGCAATCTGATTTTTGTCTACGGCATTTCTATGTTCTCATTCTCTAGGTTTTTGCAAATAGTGCAACCCAGCTATATAAAAATTGTTTTTGGTAATTTAGACTCTTAGTACAATTTGCCGAAGGAGGTTTAAAGTGAATCAAAAGAGACATCTATAGTAAAATCAATCTTTAATGTAATATACTTTGTATTAACATAGATGTATAAAATAAATTTTTTATTTTGGGGAAAAACATAATTATGGGAAAAGATCTTTGATAAGTTCTTCGTTTTCATATCTGGATTGTGTATATAAAATGCCATAAGCCTAGGATAATTTATACGAGAGAATTGAAACTAATACAAGGTATATTGCATTGTAGATTGTCTTAATTATAGATGTTTCCTTTTTAGTTGCCATTCAACTTAATAAATTTTTTTTTGTCAAGTTTAATTACCTTATTCGAAATTGTTACTTGTGCATACTTTTTTGGATTCTAAGTACATATTTTTTTATTTTAAATCTGCTAAAATGCTTCCAGTTTTGAAAATAACTTTTTATATTCGAAAAATGCCTAACTGATTATGAAAATTATCGTTTAAAAAGCATTTAACATTACGAATTTGTTTAAAAAAATATATAAAATGATAATTGTGCCCAAAAAAAAATCTAGGAAAATTATTAACTGTTTAGTTAGTTACTATAACAAATAATATGAGTTCATTAAACGGAAAAGTTGAAGGCCAATGACGTTGACTTATTTTATATTGTAGTATATATATATATATATTGTGTGTGATTAATACAGGAAAACCACAAATTGTTGATAACTGAATCACTCTTGGATGATGTTAGCAACATTTTGGCGTAGATAATTTTCACTATAATTTTTCACAAAAATAAATCAACAAATATCTTTTTTTTTTAACAGGATACATAATTGAAATTTTGTGGAGTGGAGTTTTTATTTACATTATTTTTTAAAGATTTTCATTTTTTAGTTCGAAAATATGGTAAGAAAATCTTTTGATAGGTCTTATATTAAAAATATTACTAATCGAGTGATGGTATTATTTGTTTACGTTGAATATAAGGTACAATGACCTCGCTTTCAGACTAATAAATATTTAAAGGAAGCGATTAAATGATGAAAAAATTTTTGAAAAACCCGTTCTAAAACATGGAAAATACAAGAGTATGTTGATTTAACGGGGAAATTTTATTGGTGTAAATTTTTGATTAAAAAGCTAAAAGTATTATTAACAAAATTTTATTTTTGAAAACTATTGAGAAAATTAACAAAATTTGACAGCGTTTATAACTTGAAACTTCCGTTGTGCAAATTTATTTATTATTATTTTTTTTGTTGTATTTTGCATGTACAAAAATTTTCCATTGATTTGTTTAAATAATAAATTCTTGAATAAATAATTTTTATTATTTGACCGTTGTGTCGTGCGTTTGTGTTGTGATTTTGAGAGAGACTATACAGAGAGTTGCTTTTATAAAGCGAGTTTAGCTTACATGATATTGTATATGGAAGGTTATTGAACTGTGCATATTATTTATTAATAATAATTCTATTGAGAAGTGTTTGTTTTTTTTGTATCTTATGATATGTGCTAATTTTTATTTCAAATGAAATTTATTGATTAGTATCAAAGAACTTTTATTTATAGATGCTATAAAATTTTTTTTAAATGTTTTTAAACTTCCTTTTAAAATATTTTATAAGATTTTTTATGTTTGTAAACTTAATTTCTTTTTTTTTTTTTAACTTCGGGTAAGTATACATTTTATTTTTCATTTAAATTTTCCAGATTTTCTTTTAAATAGTGTATAACAATTCATAATTCCAGTTACTTTTTTTATGTGCTTTCAATTTCAGATCAACTCAACAAAAATAATCATTGACTAAATTTCGAATTTCGTTATTTGCGGTTACTGTTTTTAATCAAGTATAAATTTTAGATGTTACTGCCCATTTATTTCGATTGAATGTCTATTGTCATTTGGGAGCATTGCTTTGGGAGCATCCAACAACCACGTGGCTTGGTCAAGATTGGGAGGGGGAATTTGGTAGAAAAGAAGGGGTACAAAGTCAACTACATAAATATCTATACATGTTTTTTTTTTGCACAATGAAAATATTATTTCGATATTTAAAAGATTTTTTGGGTCAAAGTGAAAAATATATTTTCTCAATAATCTATAACTTGTCAACTAGTCAGATGTTTATATATATGAAAAATATATATATTATCGTGGGATAGATATTTTAGACTTCGTGAAGATACATGAAAAGTAAGAGAAATTCCAAATAGGCTGTAATTGAATCACGTGGTTGTGTTTTAATTCATTAATCGCCACACTCGAAGTTTATTAATTATTCTTCTTATTCTCCAACGCAAGTTTTTCCATAAAAATTACCATTTGTAATATTTAACTAAGATTTTTTGACTGATGACGTATTTTCTGAGTAAACTTTTCAAGGTTATGAAATGATTTTAAAAATTTTCTTAATTTATTAATCAAATAAATTGTTTTACTCAAGATCTATTAATAAACAACATCTCTAACATCTAATACTTTATCTTGAAATCATTCTGCTTACAGTTGAAAAAGGTTTTACAATAGAATTCCAAAAAAAAATTTACAAAATTGAACTTTAATGATCCTTTTAATTGAAAACTTTTAATTTTATAGATTAGTATATCCTGTAGATAAATATTTTACATAATATTATTTTAAATGAATCTTTCAGATTGTTTAAAAATCCTTTGAAGCTTGTATCCTATTATGAAAATAATTATTTTCATAAATCCCTAAATTGGAATCCCGAATATAATCCCACATTATTTATAATATTTGATATTCAAAAAATCCTCTCCGAAATGTATTCATCAAAAATTTGTACTTGAACCTAATTGCCAGTTTTCAATCAAAAAGTGTAAGCAAAAAATATTTTTTTTTTAATTAAAAGAAATAAGAATTATGTATTTAAAAAAATAATTTTTGAATTTTTATCTTTCAGATTACAATCACAATGATGACATAATTAATTTTTATGAGAGTCCCAAACAATTTGAATATTTCGAACAAAATTCTCAAGGCCCAGGTGGTCAAATGAAATATGGATGTGGCAGCTGTGGCAAAAAGTATACGTTTAAAACATCATTACAGCGTCATCAACGTTTAGAATGTGGCAAACCACCACAATTTAAATGTCTTCATTGTAATTTTCGTACACATCGAAGTGAAAATCTTAAAGCTCATATTTTTCGAAAACATGACATGATGATACATCAACAAAAATTTGATTCAATCGAATAAAATAATATTGGTTTTATATTTAAACTTGTTTGTGGTATTTACGTTTTTATTTATTTTTTAATGTCTCTCTAATATTTTTATTTATTTATATAATTAATTTCTATTTAGTTAATTTTATGCTAAATATTTAATTTATAATGTAGTATAATTATTATTTTTTAATAATTACTTTTATTTTTCCATTTGAACTTTTATATTTACGTTTTGATTTAAAAAAAAAACTCACTTCATAAATAATTTTGCCAACAAAAAATTACTATTCGTAATAAAATTTCAAATCTTCCTCAATTGCTTGAACAAATTATTTTATGGTAACTTAGCAACATAATGTTTTTTGTTGCTTTTATGCTCAAAATATCTGGAAAAGATTCTTTAAAAAAATGTTACTGGATTGAACCATTGGTTAAAATCAAAAATAACTTTTCTAACGCGGTTTATAAAAGTGTCGACTCCATTTTTCTAGAAATGTTTTTGGCGTATCTTTTTAGGAACCAAATCGCACAACAAATTTGTCAAAATACGTCAATCGAAATCTTCTCGTATCCCCTAGTATATAATAATTGAAAGTATGTGCAAGAAACGACGCATCTTGGAATAATTTTTGTGTTATTCTAAGATGCGTGCCTTATCAAGGTTATCTACCAGATGTAATTTTGAATAAAATTACCTCGTAGGAAAGATTCCATTTTAATAATATAATTTATAATAGTATCCGCCTACGAAATTACTTTATTTAGAATGGCACTTGGAATGAAAACTTTGATGATGTGTCTTTGTAAAAAAAAAAGTATATCATTTCTCACATACGCCGCCTGTAGTAAGTAAAATTCATAAATCTGGTCTACAACTTAACAACTTAAGAAAGTACAATATTTTCATAATTTTAATGAAAGGCTTATTTGGTTATATTTTTTTCTTTCAGATTAGTTATGTGACAAATATGTGAAAAATTAATTTTCTACTGATAACTTTTATTAGAAAAATTAATTTTCTATTCTTAGATTTCTTTAAAAAATTTTTTAAAAGCATTAAATTAACTGTTTTTAAAAATTATTTGAATGAAAACATTTTTAATTTGGAGAAGTCAACTTACCGGATGTTCTAAGAAAATAATTTTTCAATGGAAATTAAAAGTGATGTTTTTTTTTTAATCAAAGCTTAAATATAATGGAAATAAAATGTTGTTAGTAGTTTATCTTATAGTTTTCTTGGAAAAGTTTATAGTCGTCATAAATTTAGTACCAAAAACAAAAAAAAAAACCGGAATAAAAATTATTTGGTTTTTGATTTGATAAAATTATATGTAAAAATTGATATATTAACAATTTTTTTTTTAGTTTTCAAAACTACTTAATTAATTTTCAGATAATTATTATGATGAAACCACCAGCAGTACAGCATCTGAATACTCTTGTGTTATAACATCACATTCATTTGGTAATAATGATTATACAACAAATACATCGTCTTCTACCTTGTATTGCTGTGATAAATGTAAAAAGGTGTATTCAACAAAGAATGGCTATATGTCACATATGCGTACAAATTGTGAAAATTTTAAGAAATTTCAATGTTCGTTATGTACGTATAAATCGACACGTAGTTTTAATTTAAAAGGCCATTTAGCACGTAAACATAATATTGTGTAAATTATGTACACATTTTTTTTAAACATTTAAAAAAAAAAAAATGTATTTTATCCTTTTTAAAATAAATTATTGAATTTACATTGACACTATTTTGTTAATTTTGTATATATTTTATTTAACTTTTTTTTTGGTTTGAATAACAGGACACCTCAACGGTGAACAAATCCAGTGGCCGTGCTCAGATTTACGTTTCTTAATGTCTAAAAATGCTTAAAATATGTTACACTTTTAATAATACAGGCAACAGATAGTGAAGAAATGTATAGCCACAAAATCCTGAGTGCCAGGAATTTTTTTTTGGTAAAACAATATGTTAAAACATGTACCTAGTGAGAAATATTTTTCTCTTAATAGTTTCTCATCTGTGTTGACTTAATCTCTGTTCTGGGAATTAATCCTTCTTAAGGCTTTAAAAGACTTAAGATGTAAATTCTTTACGAGCAAATGTTATGAAATGTGGCAAGATTAATTAATTTTGACATTAGAGGGTGTTCAGGAATTATTCCCGAAAAAAGATTCTAAAATAAGCCATCCGTTTTAATATCAAGATTGTTCATACCAAATTTCATAACATTTTGATTATGCTTTTTGAGTTATTTGTGCGCTAAAATTGAAAAAAATACAATGTATAGTACATTGGAGATTGTCTTTAATATCTCTTTTTGTGTCACAATTTAAAAAAATTATGCTGGAGAAAATTATAGGTTTACAGAATGAAAACCGAAACACACTATATATAATTTCTTTTTAATGTGAATTAGTACTATGGCATTTATAAATATTATGTTGGCCCGAATGTTGTTACGGCTACTAGGAAATTCCGAAAAGGGTAAGTTGTAAAAATTTTTGAAATTTGGCATGCATGACAACTTTAAAAATGTGATATTATTACTCTTTTCTTTCAAATTCTATTTTAATGTTGTATTTGGTTCATTTCCTTAAAAATTTCAAATAATAAAAATTAATTAATAAAATTAATTTTATTTTTAGCATTTAATAATACTACCATCAATAATAATGACGATAATTTATACCGATGCAATTGTGGTAAAATATATGCTTTAAAAGCATCAATGTTGTATCATCAAAAAGTTGCTTGCGGTAAAACACCGAATTATGCTTGCATATTATGCGATTATAAATCACATTTTAAAGCAAATTTTCGTGGACATATGGCTCGAAAACATAATACAATTGTTAACAATTAATGTTTTGTACATTTATGACGAATGTAATTTTTTTATTTTATTTCTTTTTCAAGAATTTGTGATTTTAATAAAATTAAAATTTTTTTTTTTTGAAATATTTTTCAAATTTTTAATCCTTATTTATTATTGTTTAAAAATTGTTTTTTGAGTTAGGAAATTTTATCGTAATGTTTTTATATACTATTCTATGTTTTATGGAGATCTCTAGGTATGTAAGATATTTATTTACAGATTTTAAGGCGGTAGTAGAAATTTTGAAGAACATGGTTAATTGATTATGGAAGCATTAAACAAAATTAAAAAAAAAAAAAATTAAATATACAGATTTTTGTATTTCGATTGAAGGACATAGGATATTTTATTTCACTATAAATGTTATAATTTCATTTTTATAGTTCATTAAGTGTCGAAATCTCTAGTATTTGATTATCGATTATAAACGATGGTGGCATATCGAATTGCTCTTATTGAGGATAATTTGTTGGACTAGACTTTCTAAAAGTTGTATTTTTAGTCACTTTTTATCAAGTGTAAACAATTTAGCTTAACTGCTTAATACGTGAGAAAACGACTGAATTTTTTAACCAAAATAAAATATCCAGACTACATTTTTCATAATTTTTTTAATTTGCAAACCGCTCTGAATGAAATGAGAAGTTACAAAATTTTTTTATTTGTGTGATTTTTCTTGTTTCACGAATCGTTAATAAATCAGCACTTTCAAAAATTAACTCTAAGTCGATTATTCTAACTTTACCCCAGGACTCGTCTACGTTTCTTTTTGGACAGAGAAGTATTTGAATTACCCATTGGCCATTTTCAGGAACAGAAAGGTTGGAAGATGTGATTTATTGCAAATTTATATATTTAAATAATTTGAAATAAAAACATCTCCCAAAGGATTTTGGCTAATTGGTAGTTATTTTAGATAAAGGCCAACCTGTACAGAAACATTTGTCTTTAATTTTTAGTGTATGCTCATTTGAGATTCTTTTGAAGACTACCAAATATGTAAAAAAAAAAACAAAAAGTGTTTGTGTTTTATAAATTTAATTATAACATTAATGTTTAATTTAAACACTAAATAGAAAAATTAAATGTTTTAGATGATTTAAAAAAAACTTTTCAATGTGAATGTGGAAAAAAGTATGCTTCGAAAACATCAATGTCATTTCATCAACGTGTGGAATGTGGAAAAGAACCACAATTTATATGCCGTGTATGTGGATATAAAACTTATCAAAAAGGAAATTTACGTGGCCATTTAGTACGACGACATAATATTTTTTCGTAATTAAA
The DNA here is from genome assembly GCA_020423425.1 of Chrysopa pallens. NCBI lineage: Eukaryota > Metazoa > Arthropoda > Insecta > Neuroptera > Chrysopidae > Chrysopa > Chrysopa pallens. The sequence goes on from CM035594.1 coordinate 64,618,209, forward strand.
TGTTATAAATTTAGTAATTTAGCAAAAATCGTGTTGTATTATTTACAAATAAAAAATTCGATGTATGAAAAAAAAAAAAACAATTTTCTAAAACCACTAAAAATTCGTTTTCTTATTATTATTTCTTTCTTAATATTTTTCCCGAACATTTTTTTCTACTAAAATAATACACCGTTTGCTATTATACAAATTTGTTTTTCTAGTTTGCCCACTCCACTATCTGTTGCACTAATGAAATTATATTTGGATATAACAGATTACAAAATGTTGCAAAGTTATCAAAAAATAAAAATTCTTTCAAAAATATTTAGGGATTTTAGGGAAGATTTTTTGTTTTAAATAATGGATCTCCGCTTCTTGAAAACATCATTTAATTTTTGTGTAGGCTAAAACAGGGTTAAAAATTTTTTCTGGAATGCATTTCAAGTTTTTGTTAATTTTTCAATAATTTATTGTCTAATAAATAATTTTCTTGGGAAGTTTTATAATTTTATTCGTGACATCGTATATTTCGATTATCGTGTTACCCATATTTAGTTCCTACGATAATGTTGCTTAATTTGAACGTGAAAGTTTTGTTTTAATTGGGAGCTCGTGTATTTTTTAGTTTTTATAACAGCTTCTGAAAATCTTTACAGTCTCTACAACCTTTATTCCACTATTCCTTCTGTGAAGAGTTTTATATTTTGCCTCAAGTGCCGTACAAATAAAACAAATGCAATTTTGTGGGTGTGTCTGTGCTTAAGACAGAATGCAGTAATTATTTAAATTCTGACAATTGGGTTTTAAACAAAACACTAATAAAAAATTTTGATTATAAAAAAAAATATTGTTCTTAATGTTCTTTTAAATATTTTTTAGGTGACGAATTTTTAACAGAAGGTGGTAATTTTGTTTGTGAATGTGGTAAACGTTATCTTAAGAAAGCATCCTTAGGCTACCATAAAAAAGTGCAATGTGGTAAAACGCCTGCTTACAAATGTAAATATTGTACTTACAGTAGTTTTTTTAAATTTAATTATAAACGACATTTAATTGGTAAACATGCCATGTTTGTTAATTTGAAAAAAGAAAAATTTGAATAAAATAAAATTTTTTTATAAAGTAAATATTTAATTTGTATTTTATTTATAATAGAAATATTTTTAAATCCATTTTTTTTTATTTTTTGGTGGTTAAGTGAAGTGAATTTTTTGTTGAAACTATTAAGAAAATTTCCCCAAAATTTACTTTTAAATAAAAACGAGGTAAAATTATTTTTATATTTATTTTTTAATATTAAGTAAATAATTATATTAAAAATTTTCTTACTAAACATTTTTAAAGCAATTTTTTCCCAATGTTTTCTTTGTGTTAATTTTCATTAAAGTTATTTCCAAATGGAATTTAATACTTAATTAGCAGCTTTTGATTATTTAAAAATTTTGTTTTTTTTTTTTTTTTATAGTTAGTAGATTTTTGTTAAACACATTTAGATTAGAAACAAATCTAAATTTCGTAGAAATTTTTATAGTTTCAGATATTTTTGTTTGTTTTTGTCATTTTTTTGTTTTCTTTGCAGTGACCTCTTTACCAATAAAAGTACATTTAAGTGAACCACCCAAAAATATAACTGGCGAAGTGACAAAACCTTGGTTAGGTTGGTCATCAACTCGCGGTGATGCGATTGCATTAAATTTAAAAACAAACAATACAAAATCACATTTTTTGTTACCACAACCAAATAATTTATCCAAAATAGTTGGAAGTGCCGCCTCGTCTACTGCAGCACCGTCAACAACAGAAACAAAACCACGTAGTGGCGGACGTAAACGTGGACATTTTCCATGTGAAAAATGTGGCAGATCATATATACGCAAAGATTCGCTGCAACGACATTTACAATGGGAGTGTGGCATTGAACCACAATTCCAATGTCCATTTTGCCCACAGAGATGTAAACGTAAAGCACATCAGATGCGTCATATTCGACGTCAACATAAAGATGTCATTGGGATATTGGATGAAAATAATCCTGATTTAAAATTGTATGAACAATTGGCGGCTGTGGTTACCATGCAGTATATGAATAGTATTAAAAAAGAGGATACAATTAATCCTGACCTGAAACCTGAAGCTACTACCCATGGAGCTAATGGTTAAAGGGTCTGATAAATCCAAATATATTTTTACTCATTTTGTATTACTTTGAATTCCATAGTTTTAGGTACAACGTATTTTTTATTTATTTATTTTCTTTTTTAAGTGGTCATTTTTATTAAATTTTTAAAAATACTAACGTCAATTAAAAGTTATATCTGAAAAGTCTGAAAAGAATCTATTCTGACTAATAAATTTTTCTGATTAACAGAAAAAGTAAAATTTCTATATCTGAAAAGAACCTACTGTGACTAATAAATTTTTCTAATTAACAGAAAAAGTAAAATTTCTGTTATTTGGTTTCAAGTAAAACCAAATTTTGAAATTTATTTATTTTGTTTGTCGTTTAGAATAGAAAATATGAAGACTAGAAAATTTTATTGTTTTCTATGAAAATGAAAAAAAAAAACGCGAATGAAGGATATTATTTTTTTTTCGCAGAAATTTTTTATTTTAATAAAAAATATTGACTCATTTATACACATGTGGATTTTCCCAATTTTCCATATAAAACTTCATTTAAATAAATTTTTTTTTAATGATTATCATCTTAATCCAAAAGACTTTGCTCGTATTAATTCAAATTTATTTTTTACAAACAATATCAAGTTTCTTGTACATTGCTGGTTTTTTACGCAATTTCTAACGTATTTCCTTTCTGTGAAAATTTAATAGGCGGAAAATTACTTTTTTTTTTCTTTATTCGAGTTGTTTTACCATATCTTTTTGACATAAATTTTAAGTAGACTTAAGAATATTATAAACAAATAATGTTTCGTTTATATGACCCATTCTTTTTGGAAATTAATTTTGAGACTGAAAATAAAAAAACTTCGACCAAAATATATATACAAATTAAATATTTTCGAATTTATATAGTTTTATAAGATTTTTTTTTTTTATTAGATGTAAGTTGTGTGTTTTTAATTATAAAGCAAATTTTTTTAAGGACAAAAATGTGCCTTTTATACCTCTAAAACAATTGTTCCGAGAACTTTCGAACTTTCGATAAATAATGTTTTGTAATTGATGGTGATGGGTTTTTGAAATTTGTACGAATTTTTTTTAATGAATATATAATTATTTTTACTGTAAATTTTTTGTTTTTGTTTATTTTATCCTGTTTAATTCTTTTTTAAAATTGTATATTTTTATTTCCGTATACTAATTTTTTATTTTATGTTTTAGGTAAGGCCATAAAAATATACGAAAAAAAAACAACTATTATAATAATTATAATAATAATAACATAAATAAATTAACAAATATGGAAAAATAAAAAAAAAATATTGAAGGTACTTAAGGTTTTGAGCCCAGGTAATTATAACAAATACTTTGAATTTTTGTATTATTATTTTTTTTTTAATTTTATTATTTTTGTTTTGTTTTTCAGGTTTTGTTAATTTTTTTGAACAGATTTTGATTTTGATTTTTAGTTGAACAACGATTTTAATTTTTGTGTATATAAATTTTTTTTTAATATTACTATTTTATTTTTGTTTTTTGTTTATTCTCTTAATTTTTCCTTATTTCGGCATTTGTTATGGTTTATTTTTTTGTTAATATAATTCATTTATCTAAAATTATAACTATTAAAAACTTTGCAAATTTGTTACAGCCGAAGATTTATCGTTAGCACTATCGCGTTACGGTGCACATTGGGACAATTGGACCCATCATCTCGCATTACCTATGGTCCTGTTTCGTGAAGGTGGAATGAAAATAAAAAATGTGCCAAGAATTAAAAATGAACCGGGTGGTAATGGAACTGGTACAATTGGTACCGGTGCCAGCAGTATTGCAGCTCAAATCAAATCTGAATTTGCAAATAAATTGGCATCATTAAATAATTCAGCATCAGCCATTGAACGAGGATCCTTGGGTGGTAATAAATCCCCAGGACCAGGATTTGATTGTAGCGCATGTGGACGCATATATAAATTAAAAAGCTCATTACGTAATCATCAAAAATGGGAATGTGGTAAAGAACCACAATTTTCATGTCCTTATTGTGTTTATAAAGCGAAACAAAAAATGCATATTGCTCGACATTTAGAGCGAATGCATAAATGTGAAGTAAATAGTGACGCCATTATAAAAACACAACAACAAGCTCAACAAGAGCAACGGCAAGCACAACAAGCTTTACAAGCTCAGAATGTTACAATATAAAAAAAAAAAAAAATAATTTTTTTTCTATAATATAAAAAATGGCGTTTTAGTTTATAAGAAGCTTGTCGTTTAGCCATATTATTTTTATTCAGTTTGTTTCGTTTTTTCGACACATTTACTGTACACTTTTTGTATACTACTTAGGTAGAAACTTGTACGTAATAATTTTTTTTCCTATATACCTTTTTTGTGATTCCACTCTATATATATATTTTTTTTTACAATAATTTTTTACGATGCTTTTTCTTATAATTTGTAAGCTCTACTTTTTATATACCCTCTCAGATAATAATGTGTATCCTCCATAAGACAACCCTCCGTGTAGTAATATTACAAAATCACACACACACCCACACTACTTATTAAAAAAAAATTAGTTTAAGAACTTCTTGACCTAAAAAATCTACAATATTTTTGCTACCTTGAGAATTTATTTAAAATAATCTTTAATGAATTTTAATATAACAAAATGTTTTGACAGTTTGAAATATTAAAAAAATTAAATTTTGAATTTTTTTCAACCATAGACCGTAAATTTGTATAATTGGTTTTTTTTTGCAGAATTAATTTGACCTGCAACAAAACTTTGATCAGAAGTAGTAGTTTTTTTTTATTAATGGTTTTATATTATTCCTATCAATTTTTAAAATAAATGACTGTCTTAAATGACTCTAAACTATAGACTTATATAAAAATATAGACCATCAATTAGTCGTAATTTAAAAGTAGCCTTTATCATTAATCGATTATGAACTTGACTTGATTTTAAACGATCTTAAAACGCATTGTTGGAGAATTATTCAGCTGGAAATTATTAGGATTATGTATCATTTCAAAATTAAGTTTTCGAAAATAGCTTAGATTTTTCAATCAGGATTCTTAAACTAAGTAAGTCTATTTTTCTAATTTTTTGTATTATAGTATAATTTTTTAATAGTAGTATTTTTTTTTTTTTGTTGTTGCACCAAGCAAACACGTGATCCAGATTTTTTTTAAAATAAATTATGGTACAACAGTTTTAATGTTCCTGTGTAAAACTACACTTGCTATGTACCATTTTTGTATTAGTGAGATACATGTTTATTTTTTTTTTATTTACGAAAATTTATAAGATCTAGCATAATTTTGTAATAAGTTATAAATCGAACTCGACGATATTCGTATATAAAAAACGTAAATACGATGGTTTTTTTTTTTTTTTATTATTTTAGATAATTATTTACATTTAGAACGAGAGAGTGAGGCCGTTTTTTCGGACGTTTTTATTTTCATTTAATTCATCCCCTCATTTTGAGATATTTCATTATTATTACTAGACAAAATATACCAAAATATCATTTTTTTTTTGTAAAGCAGCCGCCATGTACAGACTTACATTACACTATTTTTTACATAACCTCAAACCTAATTTAAACGAAATACAATAGGAGACTGATTACATCATACAAACTGTTTTTTTTACTTTTTTTTTTTTTTTTGTTTTAACATTACGGTGCCTTAATAAAGATCTTTTTTTATAGAATAAAAGTTTAAAAAAAAAATACTTGATACTCTTATGAATATGTGCCTAAAAAAAACCTACATTATATTTACTATTTTTTACTGTAAATGCGCAAAAACCAACTATTTTGTATTTGCTTTTATACTTTTAGGTTAGAATTATAACTATTAAACAAATATAATAAAAAAAATATATATGAAAATATTATATCTCTGACTCCTATAGTAATGCATTTTTTTTTTTAAATATTAAGTTTATACTTTGTAAGATTTATAAAAATATTATAATTCATTTAGATTTAAGTTATTAATTATTTTTCAAGTAATTTTGAGTACGCATGCATGTGAGAGAAAAGCACATTGTTTTTTTTTTGTTTGTTTTTTTATTAGACGCGTGATTGTGTAGATTATTTTTGTTTTAGGTAATAGTTAACATTTAAATTGATATGGGATGCCATTTATACCACCGTCTTCCATAAAATTTTGATAGACGTATTTGTGTATGATGTAAATCAGATTTCGGAATTCAGTTATTTTATTTCGACCGTATTTTTCGTGAAAATTGATTTTAAATTACTGGCAGTTTAGTTATTTTCACAAATGCTTTATGAGACCTTTTTTTCGGTAGTATATTTCGGAGCACTTTCTAAGTCTAAACTGCCTCTATGATGAAATGTTTATGAGGGTAATTCAAATATTATGAAAGCATGAATTTCCTGTAATCATGTGTAAGTCGGATAGGTTTGATAGAAGAAGAAGGTAGTTATTCGAGAAATAATTTGGCTGACGAGAGTTTTAATAGCGAAATTTAGACCTATACAATTTTTTGTTTTCTTTTAGCCAATCTGTAGACAGAATCTTTATTTTGGTAATACGGAAATTTTAAATTATCGATTGTAAATAGCATACTTTTCCAGATAAAAAAAGTCTTCAATGCTATAGAAATTCAATAGGAAATCAATCGGATTTAATAGGTAATTTTATTGATAAAATCATTTCCTATTTAATCATATTCAAAATTTGAATATAATTGCATAGGAAATGATTTCCCATTCAATTTTATTGATTTCCGATTCAATTGAATAGGTCTTTTTTATCAGGGTTTTTACGTTTGTTTCTGGTTTCTCGTTCGTCTAATTGTTTTGCAAGTGGTTTTTACGAATATTTTTCTATCAAAAGTTACATTTTGCACCATATTTTTCTTGCACTTTTTAATAGCAGTAGATGACAATCAGAAGACATCTCATTCAATTTGAATACAACTGACACCTTAAATTATGATAATCTAAAACACAGAGATGAGACCAAAATGTCAACGTTTATATTTTAAGATATGTGACATGTTAAGTTAAAAAAGAAAAATATCATTCCTTATAAAATTTCCTATCGAAATTTGATAATTCATTTTCAAAATATTTCAAAAGAGAAAATTGTTTGTCGTTAAATTTATCAAAAATTTTGTAAAATAATGTTTAAAAATTATGTATAATGCAATATAAATGTATCATTTTCTTTTTTTTGCTATTTCATTCAAAGTAATGCGCATGTTCATCGAAATTCTCTTGTCTCAAATGATGTGAACGCACACTTTTTCCATTACGTTGCATGCATGAGCATGCGCATTAAATTGTATGAGTATAATTTATATTGAATTTTGTTAAAACAATTGGTATTATAAGAAATTTTTTTTTTTAGTATATATGTTAATTTGATTCGTGTTTTTTTTTGTTTTTTGGATTTTTTAAAATTATGTTAAAATGCTTTTTATTGTCGGTGAAGGAAAGCTTATAGGTGCAGGTATTACATCGTAACCGACATATTTTTCTTGTTAAAAAATTCTGTGACATAAAAAAAAAAAAAGAAAAAACCTAAAAAATTTTATCAGATTGTCTCATATTTAAAAAAAAAAAACTAATTGAAAGACTTATTTTTAAATCTGCACAATAGAATCGAAACATTTCGATTGAATTATTTTGCATGTATCGAAAAATAATTCGTAAAAAAATCGTGTTATTATTAAAACTCCATCAAATTTCATTTAGTATTGCATGCAGATTTAGTTTTTATAAAAAAAAAAATTATCAATCAGTAATAATTAAACATTAAGATACTTTATAATAAAAAAAAATTATTAAAATAATACTCAGAATTTTCTATATATTCCTATTATGTTTTTATAAGTATATATAAATAATAATTAAAAAAATATTGATGATAAAAAGTGATCTTTTTTTTACAATTCTTAATAAATAAAAGGAAAAAAAAATTAATTGTAAGAAATAAAAAAAAAAAAATAAAAAAAAAAAAAAAATTAAAATTAAAAAAAAAATTAGTATCGCCGATTGATTGAAGAGCTCGATGATGATGGACTTTTTTTTCATCATTATCGATTGATTGTCGGAATTAGTTAATCTAATTTTGAAAGGACCTACCTACCTACTAGATTGAACGTATTATTTTTATGACAAAAGTAAAAAAGACACTATATTTTCCTTTTTTCCTTTCGATTAATTATATTATTTACGTAATTAGAGTTTAATATCATTTTGTTTTTTCTCTTTATATATTTACATTCCTCTCTTTCAAATATCTCACACTCGCTACTGATGCATTTAATTTTATGACATTCATAAATAACCAACCCATTATTTGTATGTTTAATTCATAATTTCATTTTCCAGTAATTAAAATGTGTGAAATTTCTTCGTATGAAAACATTGTTTTTTAGAAAATATGTCATTATTTAATGACTAACTAAGGGTGAGACGTGTAGGCGTTTATTTATTATTATAAAATACATCATCTTTTTATAGACTGCAGTGTTTGTTTCAATTTTTTTACAGCCAAATGTATGTCGTCCGGTTAACCAAACGACGGAAACCGTGTTTTTATAGAAATCGAATAAAATTGTTTATGTTATTCTATTAACTTTTTTTTACGATAACAAAACAAGATATAAATTTGAAAATTTTCGGAATTCCTCTAAACAAAACACTGAATTTTCGTGAATGTTCTTAAGTAAAAAAATATTCCAGATTTGGTTCTCTAATCTGTTTACACTATTAGGAAGGATATTATTGATATTATTGTCTTATAATTATTAGATAAAAAATGAATAGGTCCGGAATCGGGTACATTAAATAGCTTCTTTTAGGACACATTGTACAAAATGATTTAATAATAAAAAACATTAAAGCATTCATCAGACTGTAAAAATCTGTCAGTAAATACACAAATTATTTTCCATATAGCAAGAAAATGGGGTTTATTTTTGCTGTCAGAAATTTCTATTAAATTGTTATCATTAAATTCAATTTTCAATTTCGTTTGCCAAATGATTTGATTTTTTCCTGAACAAAAATCGATATGGATTTAATTCTTCCTATAAATACTTGAATTCTAATTTCTTGGTTTTTCAATTTGATTTTTTTCATTGAATTTGGCTGAACTGGTAATTAATGATATTTTTTGCCCATTCGTTTGAGTTCGTTGAAAAATTATTAGCTTGAATTCGACCTACTGGAATTAACTTGTTTTGTTTGATAGATTATTACGTAATTTTTTTACATAACTTTTTTTTGAATACGTAACTTTTTCGTCATTTTTAAACGTTCGATAAATAATTATTTTTACGTACTAAAATTAGTTTATATTTTAGTTCACTAATAAGAAAAATTCTTACGGGTAGACCAACGTAATTTATAAGTCAATAAATATGTATGCTAATAGATTCTTTTGAGAGAATCTGATTTAAAAAATGAGACATCTACTATAAAGACAATCTCTAATGTACTATTTATAATCTACAAGTCAAATGTTATGAAATTATCGACGAGTTTTTTGCGAAAAAAACATTTCTAAAAACAGAAACTTCGACATGCATTCTGTTTGATGTCATGATTACCCATAGAAAATTTCATTTGGATAATTATTTTTTGAGTTATTTTTGTGCAAAAATTGCAAAAAATAAATACAATGTATATTATATACATTACGTTAGAGATTGTCTTTATTGTAGAGGTTATTTTTTATGTAAATTACCCTTCAGATGCTAAAATGTTTAAAATTTGTTCAGAACGTTCCTATCGATGATGCAATATTCGAAAATTAAGATGAATACAAATAATTAGTTTTTGTACAAAGGTGCAAAAAATCTCTTAGTTTCAAGCCTCAAAAAAAAACCAAAATGTTTACATATGAAATTTTGAAACATAAATTAGTTACTGGTATTTTAATAGACTGACATTCCACATTGTCTCATAAAAAATATTCAATAATTTTCTTTGAAACAACCAATACACTGCCATTTTAAAATAGTGATTTTGTTTTTTTTTTCTTTGTTAATTAGATTAATTTTTTTTTTTTTTTATTCAATCAAAATTAGATTAAATAATTTCAAACAAATTTTATTTCCTATACAAATAATATTCTTACTATTTTGAATATCGGAAAAAATATTTTTTTTTTACCACCAAATTATGTAATAAATAAGAAGACCAATAGATAGAGAGAGAAAGAAATATTATTACCTTTTTTTTATTAGACTTTTTATTTTATTTACAACAAAAAAAAAAAAAAAAAAAAATAGAAAGAAATGTATGCTTTTTTTCCTTCAATCTTCTGTTTTTTTTTTTTTTTACTTTTTTTGCTATAGTATTTAAGTTTATAATTGATAATAATAATTAATTAGAAAAAAAAATTTCAAAAAAATATAAAAAAAAATTTCAAAAAAATACATGTTGATAATTTGGAGAAATTTCAATTCACTAATTTTTTTACTAATAAATTTTGTAATATTTTTTTTTTACTTGATTTTCTAAAAGTGAGATGTATTTTCTTTTTTATTTTTCGAAAACAAATTTTTTTATCAGTTTTTATTTTTATTTTCAAATAAATATTTTATTGACATGCTACAATTATTTGTTTATTTTCATGTAACTATTTATTTTTCAGAAATAATTTCCCAAAAAATTGGCTGAAATATTTCATAAAGTTTTAATAAACTCACCGAAATATTTCGAGTCAGAAACACATTCCTTAAAGTGAAATTATAAATGGACTTTTTTATACTTACGAAATTTTGAGAAAGTTTTCAAATTTTTATATAAAAAATAAAAGTTATTTTTTATTTTGAAGATTGAATACAATAAAAAATTTGTTTTATTGGCCATACATTATTTTAAAAAAAATTCTTTTGGCATTTTAAATATAATTAATGCTCAAAGATGCATCCAAGATTTCCCACCAGTTGTTATATGCTATTAACATAATTAATAGTTTTAAAATTATATTAGCTGTAAAAATTTATATTAAAATTTTTGAAATTATGCATTTTTTCGGCTAAAAATTATGAGGTTTTCAAAAAAAAAATGAACCCTTTTTTTCAGCTATTTTAGAGCCAAGTATCATGACTTACATAAGAATTCGTGCATCCGTGGACTTTTATGGGCTATGAAACTAACTTCATGTCTATACTGAAAGGTAATTGAAACAATGTAAGTAAAAATTATACGAAACAAAAATTCAAAATTATTTCGAATGTCGTCCAAAAATTCTCTGTGTGCTATCAAACAAATTAAATTAACAATAAAAAAAATTAATCTAAAGATTGATTTCTTTTTTGATTTTCAGCATCAGCGTACGTACAAACACGTCGTAGACGAATACCAGATGCACCGGACTCACGTATATCATGTCCACATTGTCCACGTACATTTAAATATCCAAATTTATTAACATATCATCAAAAACATGAGTGTGGTAGAGATTTAAAATGTCATTCATGTCAAAGACAATTTGGTTTATTGGTACAATTGGCCGAACATAAAAAATATGGATGCTATTCGGAATTTATGTGTTTATCGTGTAATTATCGTGCAAAAAATGTATCCACAATTCGTAGTCATTGTACCAGATGTATGCAGAACAGTGGTCCTAATGCTAAAGTTGGCTGGACTGTGGTTAAAGAAAAAAATGTCTAAACAATTTATAATAAAAATTCAAGTGTAAGATTTTATTTCAGCTCAATGTTTTAATTGATGTTTTTATGATGCCATTTATTTGCCAAAATTTTTTTTTTGGATACTGTGTATCTAGGAGTTCTTTATGTACCTTATTTATTTATAATAAATTTTTGTAAATTTTATTTTTTTAATTTTTTGTATACCCTTTTTGATTTGTTTTATTTGTTTTTCGCCTCTAGAATAATGGTATTAAGATTTCAACTTTGATTTCCAAATGCAACATTATCAGATTTTATTGAATTAGAGCCCAGAGCCATTTTTGCAGACCCATTAGTTTCAATATTTATAAATTTTCTCGAAAATTTTAGCATTTAAAAAAATAGTTTCTGGAAAATACTATTAGTAGCGAAAATTGAGAATTATTTTGCAGTTAAAATAAAAAAAACAGGATAATTTTCGATTGTCTTCAAAGAATCTAACGTTTGGTTTTTTTTAGGAAAAACTTTTCGACTGCCCTCCGTTGTCATGCGAAATTTTATTACAATTGGAAAATAATTTTTTGAGTTAATTGTGCACAATAATCGAAAGGAATAAAATTTGTATTACATTAGAGATTGTTTTAATTTTAGGAGGTCTCAATTTTATTTTGTTGATGCTCCTTAACGCTAGATCCGATGTATTTGTTCACTAAATTAAAGCTGATGGTTACTGCCATTTAAACATTATTTAATCAAAGTGTTCTTTTTTCCAATAAAAAAACAAAATCTATACCTTGAAAATTATTCCTTAAAGACTCTTTAAAAAAATATGCTTGTTCAAAACTTTGTTTGGAAAACTATCTGATCAATAAAATAAAAATTTTCCAAACGAATCAGATATTGTCGAATTATTAAAAAATTCCCGAAATTCAAGACAAGTTAAACTAGACAAAAATTTTCTTAAAAATCATGAAATAATAAAATTTGTAAACTCGAAGATGCAAACCATGAATAAAAAACTCAAAGATTGTTAAATATTGGATATAAGGGCTTTGAATGCTGAAACAAAAGTGAGTTATGAAAAAAAAATTATATAATCGAAAAATCGATTGTAAGTGTCTTCAGAAACAAGCGTTAACGAATTGGCGTGTCTTAACGTCTTCTACTTAAGCCAGTATACTTGTTTAAAAATATAGTAGAAACAGATGTGTTTGGAGGTCTAAGACCATTTTCGCTACGTGATCCATTTTGTTAGGACTTACGCCAAGTTTTTGAACACGATTTATTGTTCAAAGTTGATTAGATCTTATAACTGCATCTAGCCTAGCATAGACACCAGGATATTGATTTTTTTTTGAAGTTAATCTGTAACACAACAATCATAAAAAAGAATTTTGTCAAAATTCCATTAAGCATCAATATATTATGCTCGTTCTGTTTATATGGGGAGGGTGTTGTAAAACTAACGTAAGAATTTCGCTAAACTATCAATCGATTTCAGTTTGGTGAAACTTAGAAGAAGCTTCACAAGTTTTGTGTGAGTTAATGACCTGCAAATAATGCTCTTCAAAATAAAAACAAAAATATTTTCCTTATGTATATAATCAAAAATATATATTTTTTCTATCCTTATGTTTTTGTAAAATTCCAGATGTTTGACTAACAAAGAAAACTAAAAACCAAGGTATTTATTTTTTTGAAATTGAACTTTTTTTTTTTTTTTGTTTAACACCACATAACATTAAAAAAATCAGATTTGATTATAGTTTATTAACAAATATACATTTTCATTTTCAGTTACATCACGCTATCACAATTTTCGACGCATACAATTCATGAACAACAATACATCACGCAGCAGTATAATTGGCGCACTAGGTGGGGCTAATGGCGGGGGTAATACTAGCGGTAATGCTATGATTGACGGGGAACAGCGTTTATCATGTAAAAATTGTCCACGTACATTTAAATATGCAAAATTATTAACATATCACATTAAACATGAATGTGGTAAGATATTAAAATGTACAAAATGTAATAAGCAGTTTAATTGGCGCGTACAATATGCGGAACATGTAAAATATGGATGTAATCCAATATTTATGTGTCCAATATGCAAAAATGCATATAAGACACAGGGTAGTGTACGACATCATTTACGTAAGGAATGTGGACGAAAGATACAAGAACAAGGTGTATTACGCCATGGTTTAATTATTAGTCGAAATAATGGGGGTGGGGACGAAACTACTATTACACCATCGTCTGCATTGTCATCAACAATAACTGTTCATCCTTCATCTGTCGCAGCCGCAGCATCGTTTCTAACCGGAAATTAATTGGGTTTTGTTTTATGAATATAATTTTTCTCAATATTAAGTCATAATAGTACTTAGAGTATCTACAAATATTCGACATTCAACTCAATATTCAATCAGAATGTGCTCTTGCAACCGTTCTTTCCACACTTCTTCTTTCATCTTTCCTGCCGCTTCACCTCAGTTTTTCTAATATCCTTTATATCATTCTTTTCATATTGGTTTTCGCTGTTGACCCAGAGTAGTACGTTAAATAAAAGATTTCAAATACTGAGAAATGGTTTGGTAACAATATTACCAGTTTTTGTATAAACAGTTTAGAAAATAAGTTAAAGAACTCACTCTTAAAGAATAAGAAAAAGTGGAAAATGTCTCGATAATTTTATTGAGATTTTACGCAAATATTATCCAGTGATTAACAATCAAATATTATCAATCAATCCAGTGTTTAAAATTACGCTTCTGTAATTATACAAAATGAGATCATCACAGTTGTATTCAATTATATTGAGAGTAAAAATGAAAAGAAATTTTAGTATTTGGTATTTACTAAATTAGGTTAACTGTTTCGAATACTCTCCAAATATGATTAATAAATTCCGTTGCCAAAAAAAAAACACTGTTTTAGTCGTTTTTCTGTATATAATTATATATTAGTTAATAACCAATCCTCTCTACTTACTCCCATCCCCCACCCTTAAATAAAAATAAATTTATGATAATGTATTCAATTAATTTGTTTGAAAATTTTACGTGTGCCTTTATTTATTTATTTAGTTAGTATTTTTTATTCGTAAATATTTATAAAAAAAAATATTTTATTAATTTTGTGTGCAATTTTTAAATACCGTTTGGTATGAACATGTCCCAAATTCATGTAACAGGGTGGACGTCTGGACGTTAAGAAGTTAGAAGATTTTTATCTTAAGTTGAAATTTATATAATTATTTTATAAATTATTTGGTGGTTTGTACCTAAATTGGATGTATCGACGAAAGCTGAACCATTAAAAATGATCTTACTCAAATGGCAGATTTGAGACATATTTACTCCAGCTTCAACATTACATTCTTACAAGTAAAACCACCATAAATATTTATTAGCAGGTTTTAAGAAATTTTGATTGATCCACAAAATTGGTTAAATGCCTGAAAGTTTTTTGGACATCTTGGATAAATGTTTGAACTTGAAATATTGAATTTCAATATGAAACTACTGAATTAAATTTTGTAGTAAATCAGTTAATTGCATCTATGTTAATTAATTCTCAATCTTACGCCATTGTAAGATTGAGAATTAATTAAAGTGCAAAGTTAGTAAGTAGTACATTGCTCAGATATTTAGCATATAAACTTCTATCACAAATGTATTGAACCTGAGTAAAATGGACTTTGAGAACCATGCTAACTCATCCAGTTTTTTTTTATCGCAACATATTTTATAAGGTCAACCGTTTGTATAAGTATCGTAAACGTATAACGAAGCTATGGTATACAGTTTTAGATTATTGTAATGGAAAATTCCGAACGATAATGTTGGGGCAATGATTTACGTTAATTTTTATTTAATTTACAAAATGTCTATTAAACTTTTACGAATTTTACCTATATATAAACCAAGTCTTCCACGTAACTTTATTTGATGTAATATATACGACAATATGAAATTAATTTGGGACATTTTATGTACTGTTTGAAATTAGGTTTTAGTTTTATTTTTTTTTTAAATCCACCGCAATATGTATTAACTAATGGATGTAAAGATTCAAAAGTCATAATATAGTCTTCGTCTGTATTAATTTAAAAGCGTCCATTTGCTGTGGATATCGCTTAACGAGATAGATAGGTAATAGGCATAGAGAAAAATGATCTGAGAAATATCTTCCTGAAATTCATCAGTTTTTGGAAAGATAGTATAACCAATGTCTGTCTTCATGCTGTAGGTTCGAACATAGGCATAGAAAATTCTACTACTGTCCGCACGATTGCTTTATCTTCTTCAAGTGTCTGCTTGTATTTACTTTGTAGTTGAGTGGAGAAATCTCATTCTTCCGCTCTTTCTATGCCTATGAGATAAAGATTGTATTCAAACTCCTTTCATATATAACTCTGTTTGTTTCGATAACTAAACATATGTCTTGTTTTTGTTCTTTCGACTTGCTATTATCACATGGCAAAGCGATACAAAAAAAGTAAAAAATAACAACATACAGAGTATCACAACAATTTTTAATCGTAAGCATTCATAATAATCTCTAAATATAACTGTCTATACAGTTATAAATACATACATTTTAGAAAAAAATGTTTCAAACAAAAGTTGCTTCTTTTCAGAAAACATTTTTTTTGTTTTAAGCATTTCTTCTATATTTTATGGTTTGAAGTAGTGTTTGGTCATGAATCAAAATAATAATGCGTAACACATACATTTGTTGACTAACACAGGCTTACTCAAACATCAAATATCATCATAGTAGTAAATGAATCTAGAACAAGTTTGATCAAATTTTATGTACCGTGAGTTGTATATATATCAAGGTTCTTTTTCTTCGGTTAAAATTAACAATATTGTCTCTTCCTTATAATTGTATAATGGCTTTTGAATCTTTTAAAAATATTTTAATATGATATAAGCAATTAATTAAATATTTTCAAGTGTTAAAAAAAACAACTAATAATATTGTGTAATTTATAATTAGTTAACTAAATATTTGATTTGTGTTTCGTAAAGTTTTAAAATTTTGATTGCTTTTGTCTATTAATGAATTAATCATATTATTATTTGATCAATTTTTTGAAAAATAAAATTCACAGGGATTAGACTATAGAGTTCATGAATGTAGATGTAAATTCGATTATATTTTAAAATGAATCTATAAAAAATATTTTTAACAAAAAAAAATAAATCAATGTATGTATTTTAATTTTACGTTTATTCATTGACTGACATTAAGAAAAAAAAATTTACAAAAATAAATATATTTATGTGTTATTGATATTGAATTGTTTTCATGTAATTAAAAATGTTATAAATTTTTGTATAAAAAATAAAATTGATAAATAGAATACACTTTCATTTATTTATAATTTTGATTTAACAGAATGCAGGTGTAATGTTTGAACAAATTTTGAAACAGAGGCTCATTTTTAATGAGTAGAAAATAGTTATAAAATTTAAAACGAATTTCTTGATCATTTTTTTGGTAGATAACTTCTGAAAACTAGCGAGGAAATCATTTTATTGCAGGCAGAAATTAGATCACACATAGTTTCAACAGTATTAATGAAAATGTCATATCAACAAGTAATGTAAATTAAACTTCGACTCAAATAGTGCTGTTGTAATATTCCTAGGAATAATAAACTGCAATGATGATGATTTTTGAAGACGTTCGGCGATGGAAACCTACGGCTATTATTAAAAATTATTACAATGTTCAAAAAAATTTTGACCAAAAAATAACAAAAATCGACTCCATTTTATGAATTTGTGGTTAGCTTCCAAGGCATAGTCTGAATTGGCAACATATATATGATCATTTTTGTATTTTTTGGGTCAAAATTACCTTATAGAATCCATGGGCTTAAACAATAAAATTTTATTGAATTTTCGAATTTTTTTTAGATAATTTGGACCCAACTAATAAAAAAATATATGTGTAGGGAGAGTTACTTTCTGAAATATCGTATAAAAACCTTTTAGAAGATGAATTTCTCAAAGCTATTATAATCTATATCTTGAAAAATAACTACCGTAATTATAAAATGGTGTAGATTTTTGGGTTAAAATTACCCTTAAATCCAAAATATAGTACAGTAAGATAGTAGGTTTAGATAATTAAAAATGATTTCACGCCTAAAGTGGTGAAAAGTTGGTTTAAATTTTGATATATCGATCAAGACCCAAAACAACCAGCTCAAAAAAACGACGGAAATATTTAAAAAAATTGTTGATATTGGTAATTATATTGGAGTTTAAAACAGCATAACTTTATTTTAATTGGAAGCATGTTTAGGTAATTAATTAATTGAGTGTGGATGTAAAATGTATTAAATAAAATTCTTTTTTGAAAAAAAGAAGTCATTTTTAATTCGTCCGATTTTTCAATACAATAAAAATTAATTTTGTTTCGGAATTTTTTTATGTTTAACAAGATCTTTTTTACGTTTATTTTTCAGATCGAATGAATCAATTGACACCAGTTTTTAATAATCAATCATTTGATGAATACGCTTATGGCAATAATTTATATGAAAATGATTTGGGAATACAAAAATGCCCTAAGTGTGATCGACAATATAAACAAAAAAAAGTATTATCTCGTCATTTACGCGAATGTGGACAAGAGCCAAAATTTCAATGTCCATTGTGTACATATAAAAGTAAGCGAAAAGAACATATGCGTCAACATTTAGCAAGTAGATTTCATCAAAATGATCCACAAGCTCTGGCCATTATTAATTCCAATGTTTTTTATTTACGGCAAGATAATTTTGATTAAATTTATTCGTTACATTTAAATGTAAAAAATGAATGTATGACATTTTAAATAAAATTTAATAAACATTGTAAATACTACTTTGAGCGTCGTTTTATTCATAGGCCTTTTTTGATTTCCATCCAGATTACAAATGGTTAAGGTACTTGCTCATTACTTTCTTTTAAGTGATTTGTTTAAAGTCAAAATCAATCGTAGTCACTTTTATATTTACCCTTGTACCCTGAAACAGGTCTGCAGAAAAATTACAAAATCATTTACCTTTTCATTGCTATAATTTTGTAGCCATGACTATTTTGACTAACTGCTATTGCTAGAAGTTTGGTGGGAGGTCCACACAAGGAAATCTCTAAAAAACTAAACAAAATTTCATTTTGGTATGTTTATTTTGATAATTATCCCATCAGAAAATCCTCGTTAATCGTAAAACTTAATGTACCGAAAAATCTCAAAAATTTTAAGCTAATATTTAACTCAATAACAAAACAGTGCGAGATAAAGTATTATTTAATTTCGCACCGTTTTTGTCATAGAGTTAAATAGTAGCTCCTTTCTGTGGCACGCCTCATGTATCAAGAAGTATATCTCATAATAGAAGCCGGAAAAAACGTTGAAATATTGAAAAGTAGTGTATCAGCTCCGATTAAAAAAAATTATTGTTTGTACGTGTTTCTTAGCAACCATCCTCACTTGCTTTTTGACCTCGGGTACGTTAATCAACGGCTCAGAAAACTCTCGAGAGACTATTTTCGAGGTGAAATTTTGAATTGTAAATTTTTTTAAATTTAAATTCTAAGGGTGGTTATATTAGGGTTGAAACGATTTTCAGTTGTTTTTTGACCTCGGATTTGTGATCAGCGCCCACAAAAACCTTAGAAAGACAATTTGCGAGGTGAAATTTTGAGTTTGAAAATTGTTTATTATGTCTTTCACTTCTAGGGGTAATTTTCAATGGGGTTGAAACCAACATCAGTTGCCTTTTTACCTTGGATTTGTGATCAGCGAGCCCAAAACCCACCAAGAGACGAATTTCTAATTTAACTTGCATGACTTTCTCATAATAATAGTATAATTAAAAATTTTACAAGCTGTTCCGTTATTTTCTAAGCTGTTTATTATGTAGTGTTTTTAGACAAATTTTGGCCAAACAAAATCCAAGATTATGTGAGGTGCTTATGTAAACTTAAGTTATGTTAAACAAGAATATAATTTAACTAAACGTAAGAGAAAACATAAAACGCACATTTATATTCGAGATGTGGAAAGTTTCAAAACCATATCATTTTCCCCCGGAACACATGTATTTTATCCCACGAAACTCATGTATTAATGCACACCAGTTATATATGAAATATCATTTCTAAATAATCCACTGAAATATTTTTTTAGGTTACATAGATTATCAACCAGAATTAACGGATAAAAATTTCAAGTGTGCACAATGTGGAAAACGATATTTATATGAGCGTTCTTTAACACGTATACGCTATGAATGTGGAAAAATTCCAAGATTTCAATGTTTGTATTGTGCTTATAGAACACACCACAAAAGTCATTTACGAGGTCACTACTTTCGAATTCATAATCAAGAATTTGAATAAAGATTTCGAAATAAAATTTATTTGTAATATAATCATAACCTTAATAAAACAATATTAATAATTTATTTTATTCAATTCATGCATATTGGAATAGGAAAATATAGTTTATACAAGTATTTGCAACAAGCTAAAAACGTTTATAGAAAAAGACTTTAGGCAATCAGACGATGAGAAAGATTACAATTCAGCTCAAAATTTTTCATCCCATTTCCAGCTAACATAGAAATGTATCCATTTTTTATTATTCCCTTAGAAATAAATATTTTGGGGTTTCAGGATGATTTTACCATTTGTTTTTTCTTTTTAAAACAGGCATATATTTTATAACTTTTTATGCTGGTTGTCAAATTAGAATATCGAATTGTGTAATAAAATTTTAATATTACAATTTCTCGGACTTCCTTATGGACTACGATTTAAAATATAATCTAATACTTAATTAAAACATACGAGTACATATAGTGTAAAGATTTTTACTATAAAAAGTTAAATAATTAAAATTTTTTAATATTTATTTCTTTTTTTAAGAATTTAAAAAAAAATTTGCAATAAAGCATTCTAGATTAGATATGGAAGTGGTAAAATTGCCAGACATGAAAAAACCATTAAAAAAATTCCATGGCTTATTCAATCTAATATTAACTGAAAAATATGACCTACATTTAAAGGTTATCAAACCACAAAATTGGAAAATTACAAAAATTTCCAAGAATATAGAATTCATATAAAAAATCTTGATGAGGAAAAACTTTTTAAATAAAAATTAATTTTTATATTTTTATAAATTTTCACTAGTGTTCTCTCTTGGTAGTTTATTTTGTATTTATATAAGTCATTTTCCGATGCTATTTTAGTATTTATCGTTTAACTATGAAAATAATTTAATAATTGCTGAACTGGGGCAAGAAATTCCCCAATTATACTTCTGAAAAACTGTGGGACTTTTATTTCCCAAAAGCTTGTGGTCAACATACAATCATAAAAAAATAACTCAAATAATATATTTTTTTTGAAAGAATGGATGAACTTTTGGTAGATAATTATTATTTCAGAAAGGGCCAACTTGAAATAAAATTTGTGTTTAATCTTCGATATAGAAGTAAAGTTGCCAAGTTGTTTCTCCCATTAATTTTTAAATATGGCTAATTTCAAACATTAAACGTTTAATTTTTATTGTTTTTTTATAATTTAAAAATTGTATTGTTAAAACGGTTAATTTGTGTTTTCCCAAATATTTAACTACCTATTGCTGTAGGTACGGTAAATTTTTGGAAAAAATGATGAGAGTCAGTTATTTGGTAAACAAATTCTTAAAAAAAAACTAAATTCGTCAGAAGAATCGATGTCGAAAAATTTTATTGAATAATTTCGTTAGTTAGGGCCGACAATACTAAAGTACATAAAAAACAAAGTAATCACGTGGCAATAATTTCTGGTTATAATTTTATATCAAAATATATAAGAGCAGGACTTTATATCAGAGATGATTTCTATACTGGTGCATGATTTCGATAGTATTCACAAACAGCTTAAACGAATGGGTATATACTATGTACATATAATACGATTCAACCGTATGTCGGTTTCCTCTGGTTCTGCATATTCTAAGATTGAAATACTGCCAGAGATATAAATCAAATAATGAGATTGGTGTTTTTAATTTTTGTTTTCTTTTATATTTTGCTAAAAATAAGGTTTATTATGATTTTTTTTGCAATATTGACTTCAAAATTTGATAAAACGCATACCTAAACGATCACATTCAAGTTTGAAGTACAAAGCTCACCTCTCAGTCAATTCTTTTCGACTACAAGCACTAATTTAATGTTGGGTAAGTATTACAAAACGGACTCTAAACAATAAATAATTATTTTATTAACTCACAGTTTGCTATTGACAAATTACTATAGATTATTATTAACCAAAAATAGATTGCTGAACTTCACAACTATTTAGCACGTTTAGTGCTGTATTTTTACATTGGAGGCAAAAGTTTCCATTCTAAAGTACATAATTAGTTACTTAATTTTTGCTCGTGAGTAAAAATTAAAAAAATATGTTTACATAGAAATGATTTTCGCCTACTAAATATGTATTTTTTTAAGGTATGTAAATCGTCAAACTAGAGACAATATGTTTATATAATTTTTCAGTGTTTATCGTTGTTGTAATTCGAATAACGTGAATGTAGTAACATACGATCTGATATTTTATTATTTTGCAGACTTTTATTATGTCTTTGATCCAACACAAAATAAATTTGTATGTCAAAGTTGTGGAAAGTGTTATTTACAAAAACGTTCCTTAATGCGACACATTAAATATGAATGTGGTAAACCGCCAAGTTTTGAATGTCCACATTGTAAGTATAGAGCACATCAAAAAGTTGGCATACAACGTCATTGTCTTAGAATACATAATGTATTGGTTTAGGAATGAATCTGTACTTACCGTATTTATTGAATAAATTTTATCTGAACAATAATTTGTAATTTTATTGGAATTTATATTTTATTACTATCTGATGTGCGTTATATAGGGTTTATATGTTGTATTGACGTTTTTTTTTTTTTATTTAAACATCACCAGTCTGTAGATATATGATATTGAGTTACGAGAGATTTACTCGATTAGAGTAAAATTAGAAAACTTTTTGGTAAATAAAATTTTTATACTTTGAGTATTGTTCATTTTAATTAGACGTCAGTTTTCAAATTTATTCGTTATCAGAGATCACAGTCTTGAGAACTGTCTCTTAAAAATGTCTGTAATATAACTAACTTTAAATAAAAGTATTTAAATAAAATTGAACTGAAACCTTTAGTCAAGAGAATTTTAGTGAAGAAGGGAGTAAAAAGGTTAAAATAAAGTTTTTTTTTAAATGATGATTTAAAAAGAGTAAAAACAATTTAAAATTATTGTAGTATAAAAATTTTTAGGCTGCGTTTAGCATTTTCATCATTAGTATATACAATTCATCTTTTAAAAAGACACAAATGTTTGGTAAGGGATTATCCTTGAAAATAACTTAAATTTCTGAAGTTCTTCCTCTTTTATTTGACTCAAGTATCTCAGTGAATAATAATATAACATAAAATGTAATTTCAGCATAAATTGTTTTTAAATTATATCTCTAAATACTTTTGTTTGAATTTTAAATATGTTAAAAGTTCCAGAATTCCAAATTTAACTTAGTTTCTGGATTTTTTGGCAAAACCATCAAACGGACGCAAAAATAGAAAATAGTTTTGTCGTAATATTCAAATTTCATTTCTATCCTCAAAATCTTATTTCAACAATATTACGAATTTTTGAATATTCCAAATTTACTGTTATAATTGATTTTTTCGGTCGCTAATTTTAGCAATAACGAGGTATTGAATTCCGAGTGCTTTTGTTAAAAACTCATTCGCCATCAAAGAAACACAATGCTATATCTTCATAAGCCATCTTTATTAGTTTATTACTTAAAATTTGATAAATGTATACTACAAGAAAGAGCCGAGCATGCGTAGATAGATTCATATGAAGTACGGTTTTTTCTCGTTTTCATGTACATTTGTACATCAAATGATTACAAATTTTAAATGAATATTCAGCTGTGTTTCTAATTTAATAATATTTTGATATTATAAATATTTTTACAGAATTTACTTATTCTTCTGATCAATTTTTATTGAATAAATTTCAATGCGATGGTTGTGGAAAATATTATCAATTAAAACGATCGTTAACACGGCATAAAAATTATGAATGCGGCAAAGCACCGAGATTCAAATGTGATCACTGTTTCTTTCAAGCGGCATATAAAAGTGATTTTAAGAAACATTGTTTTCGAAAACATTAAATTAAAATTGATTAAAAAAAAAAATATTTTTCCAGTTAGTTACATCTATTTATTATTGTATTTATTATTGATTGTATAAAATAAATAACCGATTTTTAAATTATCTATGAATTATTTTTAACACTTGCTAATTAATTAAATTTCTCGCGTATAAATTTATTGGATCATCCACAATTTCAATATAGCTACTTAGTAGGTTCAGCTTCTGATCGTGACTTGAGTGCCAAATTTATATAAATCTAGTATTGTAAGTTTTCTATTTGAGATAATTTTTTCTTTTGCCTACGGTATTTATTAAAAGCAAAAAGCAATTAAATAATCGTTATTTTAAAAATTGAAAGAAAAATCAATTGGCAATTGAGGTATTTCACTTGAAACCGACAGCCTAAAAAAATGTGAGGTTCTAGAATTATTTCATTAGGTTTAGTTATACTTTTCGAAGTTAGA
This sequence comes from Chrysopa pallens, assembly GCA_020423425.1. Lineage (NCBI taxonomy): Eukaryota > Metazoa > Arthropoda > Insecta > Neuroptera > Chrysopidae > Chrysopa > Chrysopa pallens. Next base: position 64,642,672 of record CM035594.1, read on the forward strand.
AACGTGAACATACAATTATTTTGTATAAGGTTTTAGCTTTCAAAGACTCCAAAGAATAACATTATTGCTCTTTTCATTTTTTAAACTAAATTAGAAATTAAATTTTGGTTTTCTGGTAAAAAACCTTAAAGTTAAACTTTCAATTGTAATTTTAATACCTTCAAGAAATAAAAGTGAGATAACCTGTAGGAGAAGGTAGATACGAATACATATGACATACATCTGTATGAATAGCTACTCTCTCGCTTCAGCGGTCTCTTTTTCATTTCTGTTACCTGGATTCCATTTTTATAATTTTTTAGCATAATAAATATATTTTTAACTTTATTTTGAAATGAAAAAAATGGTCGAAGATATTAAAATTATAAATTAAAATTTTACTTCCAGTTTTGCAAAGGAAAAAAGTTTTAATTTCGAATCTGGTTTAAAATTGATAATAGTAAATTTTCTATATATGTATATTTTATTAGTTCAAACAACCTCTTTTCAAAAATCCTTGAAACAGATATGCCAAAGAAGAGTCACTACCTCCCCCCCCCCCCTAATTCAAAAACTAAACATGTGTCCACATAAAAAAATACATGTGACCACGTTCATAGCATCTAGAAGTATAACTAGACCTAATATGAAACATCTCTAGAATCTGCCTTTTTTCGTTGTTCGTTTCACGTGAAATGCCTCAATTGTCAAAATGGTTGAAAATGGTGTGATAATTGTAAAACTCAAATTATACTTCCCTATGTTCAAAAATCAGTCAATTCTACAACAAAGATTAAAAAAAAAAAAATTGTTTACTGGTAAGTCGTCAATTCACTAAAATAGATTTGTTCGAAAACCTGTAAGATAACTTTTAAATTCCATTCGTTAGAAATATTTGTAATCTTCAAAATTGTGGAAGAACCCAACAAAACTCGTTCACCGATATATGCAAAAAAATAATTTATTGCAATTAAAGAATTATACTAAAATATTTAAATAAATTTTTTCAGATTTTTATTATGAAAATACCGATTATTTTCCAACGAATGATCATTTTGTATGTTCGAATTGTGGAAAGAGTTATAAACAAAAGAAATCATTAAAACGTCATGTGTGGTATGAATGTGGTAAACCACCATTGTTTCATTGTCCACATTGTCCGTATAGAGCACATCAGAAAGCCACAATGAAAAATCATTGTGTACGAATTCACCAAAAATTTATTTATAACTGATAAAAAAAATAAAATAAATAAATAAAAATAAAAATAATAAATATTTTATTCTCAAAATTTTCATTTTATTCATTTTACCCTCGTGCAAAATTTTGAAATTGTTTTATTTATTTTACGCTGGACATATTAAGTATCAAGTAGTTTTTGAAAATTTCTATTGTATGTAACATTTTTTGAAAGTAAGCAAGTATTGGGGGGCAAACAATTGGTGTTTAACCTGCCTAAAGCAAGGTTTACGAGATCGATGATCAATTTGTCAATCTTTTTTTGTATATTGTTTTCTATGTAACTTTACTACTGACAGTTTTTTGTAATTTTAATCTCTACAGAGTACTTTGTAGAAATTAATTCTAAAAAAATGTTTCTATTTCTCTTTACGCTTTACGAAAGCTGTTAGCACTGTTTTTTCAAAATGAGATTGGTATAATTAAACTCATCAATGAATTCGAAATCTTAATTCTAGACTGCGATATTTTCAAGCAATTATTGAGAAAAGCTGACAACAAAAATAGCAAATAATATCTACATGCGAACAGGAACAAAAAATTTAATGAAATTTACCTATTCAACTTTTAATTAATTTTAGTTTTTTACACCTTCAATGGTGATTCGTTATTTCTAAAGATATTTTAGATGTAGATAAAAAACTCATATAGAATCATATTTTCAACTACTAATGTCCAAAGTTTCCACGAAAGAGAATCTGATTCTCAACACTGATTTGAACATTTTATGTTTGGACTAAGTGCTTTGCCACCCACCTTCCGTATAAATTTTGAAAAAAGTTGTATCGTTACGAGCATCGTTTTCTCAGATTCTTGAAGATGTAAATATGTTAATTTCGATTTTCTGTCCCAATTTCACCTCAGAAAATCATTACAACTAGCATTACAACATCTCCTCAGAGAATCATTACAACTAGCTAATTCATACTGATCATACGTATTTATAAAAATACAAAATAATTTGATTTCGGAAATTGGGGCAAAAAGTCGAAATTTATTCGAAAAATCCTAGAGTTCTCATTAATAATTATAAAATGTAAATATGTGGTGTTCATGCAAAAACGAATCGAAACAGCAAAATTACACATTCCAAATTTATATTCTGAATGTATCTGCGCTGATGCGATGGTGTAAATTAGAATTTTTATTGGGATTTGAAATTGTATTAATTTTCCGATCCCTTAATTTTCACTAATTAAAATTTTTGATAATTTATTAATTACACCTTGTACGTTTTTAATATCTCTCTATTTGTCTAAAATTTTCATTGTTTTGAAGAGAAAATTACGAAGTTAAATTTTGCAGGTTTTCGTGGACCGAGATATTTTTGTGGACAATGTGGAAATTCGTATAAGTTAAAAAAATCACTATCTTACCATGTGAAAAATATATGTGGAGCTTTGCCTAAATATCAATGTAGATATTGTGTCTATAAAACGGTTCGAAAAGGTGACCTGAAAAAACATCTGTTAAATAAACACAGGGAATTCCATTACTATTAAAAGATAATTTAAATTAATTGAAGAAATTTGTAACAAAAAACATTGATTCTTTTAAGCACATTTGATGTTCAAAACTTAAAAAATAGTAGATTTTATTAAACGAAAATGAAAAGTATGTAATCGTATATTTGTTAAAGAAATGTGTATCCAGTATTAATGAGCTCTTATTATTTAATATTTTAGTAATTTAGTTTAATAAATTTGTAATGTAGTGATATTTAATTAAACATTAACAATTTTAATAAAGTTGGTCTGATTTATTTCCATTTTTGTTTATTTGTTAAATATTTTTATCCAGAGAAAATTTTCTCTACACAAATTTAATAACTTTATATTTATTTTTATTATATATTTATATTTATTACGCAAACAGGTGAGGCATCAAGCGGGTTTTTTTCGGGACGATCAGCATTTTGGTATAATTTGTATAACTTAAATAATTTGTGATTTAACACGTAGTAAAACGGTGCCGTTTGGGCATTGCCATTGTTGTTAGACAAACAATGGGTAGTAGAGTTTTAACATTTTTCGCAGAATTTACTTGTAATTTAACAAAATTTTTCCTTTTTTGTGAATCATATATCCATCTTAACCTATCGGGACAAATACCTATGTAGATATCTATCTTAAGAGAATTAAGAATTTGTATTTTGCAGGTCTTAGCGTACCGAAATTTGGATGTGGACAATGTGGAAAATTATATAAGTTAAAAAGTTCGTTAATTTTTCATATGAGAGAAGTGTGTGGAGCTTTACCTAAATTTCAATGTCCATATTGTACTCATAAAACGTTTAGAAAAGGAGACCTTAAAAAACATTTGTTAAATAAACACAAAAAATTGAATATCTAATAGTGTGACATTTGGTAAAGATTCTTTCAAAATATCAATTCTTTTATGCACGTTTCATGTTTAATCCCCTTAAAAATAAAGGATTTTATTGAAATATATGACAAATTTTTCAGATTTATTTTACTGCAATGAATCAGCAAATGCGTTTGTTTGTCCAAAATGCGGAAAATCTTATTTAAGAAAACGTTCATTAAAACGTCATTTAGTTTATGAGTGTGGAAAACCACCCAGTTTTCAATGCCCTTATTGCGATTATAGATCACATCAAAAAGTCAGTATACAAGGGCATTGTCTACGTATTCATAAGAGGCCATTTATTTCATAAATTGGTTTTTGGAAATACATATATTGAACCAAAGAATTTATTAATTTATAGTAATTATTCACAAATTTAAAAATAGAATAAATTTTGATGTATTGTGATGTATTTTTTAAAAAATATTTTTGTTTTGAAATAAACATTCTAAAATGACAATTCTTTACTAATTTTTTATATTAATCATATATAAATTCTAATAAAAAAAATGATTTACAAAATGTATTATATCTCCATAAAATGTGATGAAAATTTGGAGAAATAAGGATTAAATTATATCATGAACTGATCTTTATACTATTTGGAGAATGAAACAACGAAATTACGGTATTATAACGTCGATACTTGAATTTTTAATTCAATTTTAGGATAATGGAAATTGAATAAATAATGCATTTTGGTGAAAACAAGCAATTTTTCAAAATTCGCGTAATTTTGTGATTGATTAAGAAACTTTTAAATTCATCAAAGTATAAAAATAGTTTTTTGTTTTGAAGTTTTCAATTGTAATAAGGATCGAAAAATACAAAAATAACACTCATATTACAATTGGATAACTAGTTTCTGACATTTGGCTTGAAATGACTCTGAGATATAAAACCACAGCCACTACTACTTGGGCTAATACTACTCCTCAGTCTTGACACAATAAATAGGCAATCTTTGTCTAATACTAAGACTCGGTATTGGATCAATACCCAGACTTGACACGATATTGATACTCAGTTTTTGCACAAACTTCATACTCACAATACTTATACTCAGCCTTGATACAGTAATAATATTCAGCCTTGGGACAATACTGATACTCCGTCTACAGTAATACTACTCAGTGTTGATACAAAACTGATACTCAGTCTTGACGCAGTACTGATACTCAGCCTTGATACAGTAATAATATTCAGCCTTGGGACAATACTGATACTCCGTCTACAGTAATACTACTCAGTGTTGATACACAACTTATACTCAGTCTTGACGCAGTACTGATACTCAGTCTTGGCACAATACGGAAACTCCGACTTGATACGATACTAGTACCCATTCTTGACTCAATACTCAGTCTTTGTCATAATACTGATATTCAATCTTGGCAGGAAGTTATCATTTGTATGTTGAGAACTTTAAATTCCATTGTTGGTCTTAGATCTTCTTAAATAGGCTGGTAATATGACGAAATTAATGTCGCAACAATTCAAAAGTTATAGCACAATGATGCAATTTTAACAAATTGTACTTATTATACTTATATAATCGTTACAATAACCCGCCCCTCCCTATTTTTTTCTATTAAGTGAAAATTGACAATAATACAAAACATCTTCATTTTACTGGTCTATAAAGTACGTAACAATAATTTTTTATCTTAACTATACTCTAAAATAGAAAATACTATTTTGCAGGTGAATTTTATGATACAAATCCACTGAAATCAACATTTGATTGTTATACTTGTGGAAGAAAGTATGCATTAAAACATTCGTTGACTCGGCATATAAGGTATGAGTGTGGAGTTATTCCAAAATTTCGATGTAATTTTTGTGAATTTAGAACATATCATAAAGTCAATTTAAAAAGTCATATTTATCGAATTCATAAAAAAGACTGAGAGACCATAAAATAATTATTAATTTAATTGATTTTACAAAATTGTAAAAAGAAATTGTATAGAAATATTTTTTTAATAAATGTGTCAAATTGAAAATTGTTTGATAATAAATAAATAAATCGAATTATTCAGTACATTCCTTGAATTTTTATACTGCAGTTTATTCGGACAAAGCCGTAGTCTGTTTGAAGGGTTGGAATTATTTATAAATAAATAACTTGATTTATATTCATTTTTATTTACACTTCATAAAAATTTAAGAATTGATAATTTCTTTAAATTTTGCCGTATTATTTTTTAACTGTCGGAGTTTTGGTTCCTTTACGTCTATACATTGAAATTTTTTCAGGCAAAGGATAATTATTTGTGACATATGACTTGATTTTTTCTTTAAATTTTGTCTTATTTTGTGGCTGTCGGAGTTTTGGTTTCTTTAATAAGAATCGAAGCTACTTCTGACGTGAAATCTTTAAATTTAATAAAAATTATTGAATATTGGCTAGAAACTCTTATAATTTCGTTGGGAACACTGTGATAGTTATTTGATAGTATGAATGATATAGTAATAAAAAAGTACGCAGTAAAGTTTAATTATTGTCCTTTTTGAAATTCGGAATCAAAAACAATTTTGGTAATGAACTAACTCATTGAATAGATTATTAATAAAATTAAATTAAACTCTATGTAACTTAATTAACCTTAACTTTGATATCTTTTAGCCTATAAAATTACGATCACAAATCAATAACTAAATTCTAATAAAAAATTATTATCACAAATCAATTACAATTGCCTATTTATTTGTAGTTGGATAACAGAGTAAAAACTAACATGTGTGTGCATATTAAGTTGTTTTATTTTGTTTGTATGTATCTACCTGTTCTTTAAAGTTCATTTTTTTCGGCTAATAAATGCCTTCGGCTTTGGCCAAAACTTCGGCTGGTTTTTTGATGAATGCTTAAGTCGCATGTTTGTCAAACACTAATCAGTAGAATTGAATACTTAAGGGTATACTTAGTTATTCTGAGCATGCCATTCTGATTAGTAAAAGATTACTGGTAAGTTTCTACTTTTTAAAGTTTGTTTCGCAATAGAATTAATATTACTGGTTTAGAAAAATTATATAATAGCTTTGTGACTTTATTTTATTTTTGATTAAATAAAAATATTTTTGACAGAAATAAAATGAAATATAAAAATTAGATTATTTTTGATATTAATTAAACATCCTAATTCACAATATTTTATTATGAAAATTACTAAAAAATCAAAAAGAATGCTGTTAGGATTCATTCTTTAATTTTATAAATGTTTTGTAGGTAAATTTCAAATTAGACCAAAAGCTGGCTTTGGTTGTGATCAATGTGGAAAAGTTTATACAGAAAAGGGAAATTTGAATCGTCATAGGAGATATGAATGTGGTGTGCGTCCTAAATTTGAATGTATATATTGTGATTATAAAACACATCGTAAAGCCTCGTTAGAATTGCATTGCTATCGAATACATAAGTGGCGAGTTAAACTGTAAGGAATAACTCTTGCTACTTGTAAATAAAAATAAAATAATTTCTATACTGTGTTAATAAAAATATAATTAAAAAAAGAAAAATGTAATATTTTTAATTAAAGAAATGATTTACTTTTGGATTGTCAATTATCATTTTTTCCTGTTAGTTTAATTCGCATATTTTAACTTTTTTCTAGGTATATTATTTATTTTTGAGAAATTTTATAAAATAATAATGAAAAATTTTAATTTTATCTAATTAGTCCACTTTCGACTTACAAAATCATTGGCAAGTAATGAATAATTATTCTTTTATTTTTGAAATATATAGGAAAAGTAGGTAAGATTATTCTGAATGTTTCTTCATGTGGGTGGAGTTGATAAATATTTGAATTTCAAATTAAATAATGGGAAGATGATATTTAAAATTGTAATTTGGGTTTTTATTTAATTTATTGATCTCAAGAACTTCTTGCAAATTTAATTTTTGGGTTAAGATAAATAGAGAAATTAGAAGTTTTATTGTCCCTTATGACCAACATAAGCGGAATTACATTGCGGGCATGATAATTTATATTGATCACTTTTATTAAGGGTGGTGTTTGTTTTCTTTGGCATTAAAACTCCCAACCTTGATAAAAGTAATATATAGATCATCAAGATCCGCAATGCAATACCGCTTATTTTGGTCAGTCAGATAGATCATTTCTAACCAAGTACAAAGGGCACATAAACAAGTGTAAAACTTCTTCTAACTCCTCTATTCATCTTACCAACACAGGTCATGAAATTGATATTGAACACAAGTCGAAGGTATTATTTATTTGCGACAAAAACCAAAAAATTATATTTTCTAAAAGACATAGGAGATCAATTAAAAAAATAATTGATTTGTGTTATTAAAATTAAAAATATTTTACTAAGTTTTATCATTCTCCTGAAATAAATATTTTGTAGATGAATTTCACAAGAACAAGAAACTGGAACGTTTTCAATGCGATCAATGTGGAAAATCGTATAGGAAAAAGGGAAATTTGACTCGTCATACAAGATATGAGTGTGGAGTTACTCCTAAATTTAAATGTCCTTTTTGTGATTATAAAACATTTCGTAGAAATACTGTAAAAGGACATTGCTATCGAATACATAAAAAATTTATGACAATTGAAAATGTTTATGAAAACTTTCCTGTTGAATGAATATAAATAAATTGTATATTTTTACTGAAAATAATGTATAAGTAAAATAATATCTAACTTTTTTGTATTTATTAAATATCATGAATTCGTATTTTGTCTGCAATTTAGACTTCATCAGTATGTATTATAATTATTCTCACGACTTCCTATCCACATCTGCCTAATTGAAATTGGTATTTAAAATTCATAAAATTGATCCACATTGAGGATTCTCATTATTTGTTTTGAATAAGTTAATAGATAAAAAATATTGCCTAAATTATAATTGCTATGAACTTTATTGTCACAAATAATTAGTTTTATTGTTTTATTTCATTTATTATATCACATATTGTAGTCACTTTGTTGTTTAAAAGTGATTTAAATAAAATATTTAAAAAATGGCTAAATATAAAAGGTTAATGCACTGAAATTTAAAACCGTAAGAAAATTTAATTAATTACTATCAATTTTTTTTCTTTAAATTAATATAACATTATCTATATAAACACAGTTTTTATCGAATTCGTAAACAAAAAATATGAAAATTGAAAAATACTTTTATGTTTCCAATTTCGATAGCTTTATATTTTGCTGATTAGGTAATTTTGAACCAATAATTACAAAAATATTATTCATTTTACGCTCGAGGGCGTAGTTCATTAGATGCGTAATATTAAATCGTCTTCAAGGGCCGATATTTTGTGTCGAAACTAAGCGATACCTGGAAAACTTATTATCCAATCCTTAAATAAGTATTATTTTTGGTCGTCTTAGATTTTAGTGACTCTAGAAAAATGAAGTATACCGATACAAATTTTGTTTGGGTGTTTTGGTGATTTTTAAGGCTATTTATAAAATCTCATAAAACGTGTTTGCAAACAAGATTTACGAAATATATTTTGAACATACATCATTTTTGACGCTAGAGTGCGTTAAAGCTAGTGATTTTGTATCTTTCACACAATGTATTTTAAAAAATTTGAAGCATAGAATATTTTTGTCATGCCGACTTTTTGGCAAATGTATTTTATCCTATTTTATAACTATTGACAACATGTTATAATTTTTATTAAAATAAAAAAAAAAAAAAGGATTTTGTGTCATACACAAAGCAAATTGACTGAGTTCTAATGAAATAAATATTTTGCAGGTGAATTTTACAGAGGTCAAAAAATTGTAGAACGACGTTTTGGTTGTAACCAATGTGGAAAATCATACTTGGAAAGAAAAACATTGAATCGTCATATAAGATATGAATGTGGAATCATTCCTAGATTTGAATGTGAACTTTGTGATTTTAAAACACATCATAAAGCTACATTGAAAGGACATTGTTTTCGAATACATAAAAAATGTATTCAACTTTAAAGATCCTAATATTGAAGAAATTTAATAATGTTCATGAATAATCAATTTTTAATTTTGTAAATAAAATTTTTAATATTTAAATGAATAAAATATAAAAATTAATTTTGAACCCAAACCAAGAATCGAACTTGAGGCTGTTTAAATAGAAAATAAAAGTTTAAAAATCATTTGTTCACACACCATCCATAACAATTAAATCAATTTATTTCAGATTTATTTTACTTTAGCTATAATTTTTTATAAATATTTTATTTATTTATTTTTTAATATATTTTAAATCGTTCTTCCTATCCGAATATTTAATAATAATTTTCAAATGTTAAATCTTTTTGCAACTCCTCATTTAGCAAAAATACTGAAAAAATTTTGTAAAAAGTTTTTTTTAATTATTCAATATTAAAGGTTCATTTTCAAATGGGATTATAATCCTTGAACTATATTAGTATTCGCAAAATTTCATATTTTTCTGTAGCTGCTTTATTGGCTGGACTCGGCAGGTCTATTTTCGGTAGTTGTGTACTTGATGTTGGTGGTAGTAAAAAGGGATTAGTAAAAAAAGAGCCAGCCATATGTCTCCTCACTAATACTGGTATTAGTGACTGCGTTATTATTACATGTCTCATTGTTTTCAGAAATGTAAAAATGGGCTTTCACAGTAGCCACCAATGAATTTGTTGTTATTCAATTTATCAGAATTTTCTCAAAAAAGCACCACATTTTTCATTAACTAGATATGTTCACCTAAACTATGCACCCGATATCTAAAAAATTGCGAACTAAATCGCATACTTTTGGTATGTAAATCAAATTGTGGAAAGTTAACATTCATTAGTTTGATTAGTTTGATAAGTCATTTGAAATGAAAAAAAAATATTTTGCATTAATTTGTCTTTTTTTTTTACTCTTCAATTTATGCCAATTAATTATTTTCTCAGGTACAAATACATATTTTTTAACTTTTTTCATGTAAATAGGATTTATTATTTATTTATTTATTATTTAATAATTATTTTCATTTATTTGAAATACCAACAATTTTGTTATTTTTGTGTTTATTTTTATTTTTAGGTGGATATGGTGAATTGATGAGTTTTACAATAAATTGTGGCCGTTTTGAATGTTTATTTTGTTGTAAAACGTACAAAAACAAATCAGCAGTTATACGACATTTACGTTACGAATGTGGAAAAATTCCATCATTTTCTTGTACGCTATGTGATCATGCATCTTATCGTAAAGATGATTTAAAGAAACATATTCGCAATAGACATTTTAAAGCTTACCAGCTATTTCTTAGTGGAAATTCCCAATGAAAATTTTATTCAATTTCAATTTCGTTAAGTTATCACAATGTAGTAATAAATAATTTTTTTAACCCTCTACTGACAATTACTGGCATAGAGAAATTACTTTATGAATATTAGTTTTGAAAGGAATTTTTCCAAAGTGGATAATCAGAATGACATGCATCCACAATGATTATTTAGTACACAAAAAAAACACAATGTATGCACAATCGACCCTTAAATGTTTTATTCTATTTTCTTGAAATCGGCCTAATTATGTTATCTTTATTTGAAATAAACATAGTAAATCATGAGACTAATAACTGGAAAATTTTTGTGTGTCGTTCGCCAATTGAACTAGAAAATTTTATAGAAGTATTTTGGGAGTACGTTTGGAATAGAGAAAGTGTCTAGTCGTACTATTTGAATTATTATGTTTTTTAATACATTGATGAAAAAAAATTTCAGTATTTTGTCAGATTCGATTCTAAACTGTTTAATACTTGTGTGTTGTTCTACTTTTTTCAATTTTTGTTTGAATTATTAAATGAATTCATATCATACGTAATTTTACTACAACAGATAATTATTGTATTGTTTAATTATTGATGAAGCATCATTTTTTATTATTTAGTTTTAATATTGTTAGTGTTTTTTAAATAGATTGTTTGTAATCATATTTAATTTATTGTCACCGTTTTCTATTCTTCCTAATAGACTTGAAGTTTTTACGATTTTAGAGAGAATGTCTAGTTGAAGGCTTTTGATCTGTAACCTACATTAATTTTCTATTATTTTTAAATTTTATTTATTGTTTCAGTTTTTTTTAACACAATCATTTTAATAGATAAAATGACTCCGATCGTTAAATAGATTATTTTTGAAATCTACGGGTCAAATTATACCTATAAACATGGTTTCTCTCGATATTGGATTCAACCTCAAAAAACCGTTGAAAAGTTCAAAATTTTTTTTTGGTATTTATATGTTTTTTAGGATAATTAAGATCTGCAAAATTCAAAAATAACATTTATTTTACAATCGGTCGACTAGTTTTTAAGATATTATATGAAATACATCCGCTAAATCGGCCTCTAGATCAGATTTACGCAGATATCTCAAAAACTAAACATCCGATCGTTAAACAGATGTTATTTTTGAAATCTACGGGTCAAAATACACTAATAAACATGGTCATTTTCGAAATCGGATTAAACAATTTTTTTTCGAATTTTCACAATTTTTTTAAGGGGTACCTTTGAAAAAATCGAAAAAATTGGGAAAAATTTTTTGCCCTCGATTTGGATGAAATGGGGTACCTTTGAAAAAATCGAAAAAATTGGGAAAAATTTTTTGCCCTCGATTTGGATGAAATACATATTCTAGGGTAATTTCAACCCGCAGATTTCAAAAATAATATCTATTTAACGATTGGACTAGTAGTTTCTGAGATATTGCTAAAAATCCGATCCAGAGGCCGATTTATCGGTTATATTTAATGCAATATCTCAAAAATTAGTCGACCGATCGTAAAATAAATATTATTTTTGAATTTTTTAGACAATTATACAAGAAACCCCATAAACCGCGGACAAAAAAATTTGAACTTTTTGCCAGTCTTTTAAGGTTGAATAAACAAGGTGTATGTTTGAGGCTGAATGAAATCGCTAACTTAATTATTCGGAGTAACTTAATTACTCTTGTTTTATTAAAAAACATCAAAACTATTGAGCAGTAAGTTTTCGAAACCATTGATATTGAACGTGCAAACCGTCACCAAATTAGCAACGAGTAACATCTCCTCAGAGAATCATTATAACTAGCTAATTCATACTGATGATGACTATTTTGTAGTCGAAATACGTATTTATAAAAATACTTAATAATTTGATCTAGGAAATTGGGGCAAAAAAAAAAAAAAAGAAATTTATTCTCATTAATAATTATAAAATTTTAGCTACTCGTGCTGCCTAATTGATTAAGTAGTTTCTTCCATATACTATGCACGGTACGTAAACATAGGGGTATCCACGTAAAAATATTAAACTAATATAAAGTCTAGAGACGCCTAGCGTGGAACTGGCTTTATCTCTTCATTCATCATAAAACACTTTGGCCAGTGTTTCAAAAGTACATAGCCGTCCATCCAGATGTGGCGTCATCACATATCATATTCAACATTTCTAATATACAATATTGATGATGACATCCTCTAACTGGGCATCCTAACATTGTATTTTCGAAACAAGGACTACATCGTTTATTCACCATATTAAAAAAAAAAAAAAAAACTTTAAGTATTACCACAAAGAAAAAAATTTTAGAAATTAGGTCATGCATGCTTTCAGATTAAAAATTTATTTAACAACTAATATTCAGAGAAGTTTTATTCGGTCAGTCGTTCCCAACCTTTTTGTACATTTTATGGTCCAATGATTTTTTTAACAAATTTTGGCTAGTCAAGACACTTACATACTTAAACATTTGAGCTAGCTAATTTTATAATATATGGTAAAATTTCTGTGTTTGATCTAGGCCAGTTATAGAAAAAAAAAAAATTAAGCACAAATGTAATTTAGTTTAGTTTTATATTCAGAGTTTTTAATATGACTTAATTTTACATAATATTACAAATATTTATATTTTATTATTTTTCATTGACTTTTTTTTTTTTTTTAAATAAATTATTTTTTTATATTTTGACTGAATTTTTTTTTTGTCCACTGACATTCAATGCTCCGCAGTTATGGTGGTCAAGATGTAGATTGTATCAAATGATTCCTATTCAGGTAAAATTGATTTGTGATTGTAACAACGATTTTTGCAACCTAAATGTGTAATAGAGCTTCGTTAATTCGAATTAAAACTTAAAAGAATGCTTTGTAAAATTTTATACTGTATAATTTTATTCGAAAATTTTATCTTACCTTTTGTGAACAATTTATATTATTAAATTTCATCGCTTACAAATAATTCGAAGAAACTTACATAAAATGTAGATTTTCTGGTCGAATAACTTAAATTACTGTTTTCTGTAAGCCTACTTATCATTTTTGGCATATCATTATGTTCTATCATCATTAATAAGTGTTCTTAATAATTTATTGTGTTGTTAATCTATTTATTTAGCACGAATTTGTGACTACACATAATCCGATCGCATTCACATAAACTAAATGTTTTCTTTAAGTGTGTGTGTTTTTTTTTATTCGATTTATTTATCAAAAAATTGAATTTTTAACAATAAATATTATTGATTTCAGATATAATAAAAAAATGTGATGAAGATAAAAAATTATTAGATTTAGTAAATTTAACACCTTCATTTATGCTATGGTCGGCGGCTGCAACAAATTTACATAAATTAGATAGTGTATTTGCTGCATCTGCATCTGCCACAGCAATACCACCACCATCACCAGCATCAAGTATACTATTAGCGACGAGTGGTGCAACAACCACATTTAATACAAACACTGATAAAATGCATAATTGTCAAAGTTGTACAAAAACGTATCGATGGAAATCGGCATTGTTGCGTCATAAACGTTATGAATGTGGTAAAGAGCCTATGTATTCATGTGATCATTGTGGACATCGTACACATTATCCGGCCAGTTTACAGAAACATGTACGACGTGTACATGCTAATGTAAACACAACACCACCAAATGATTTGTTTACATTAGCGACTGCAGCAGGTTCTTCAATGAATAAAAAAGAACTTAAGTAAACCAAATAAAAGATTTGTTAATTAAAAAAAAAAAAAGAATATGAGCTTAATAAAGTAAGGTAGTTGATTAGTTGTTCTTATTTAATATTAAAGATTCAAGTGATTAGTCAGACAAAGGCAGACATATATTATTTTGTCGTTGCATTGAAATCAATTTTGACATCCTTTACTAATATACACCATAGAATGAGATTATACAATGATATTATTTTCTATCACAATCTAATTTTCAAAACAAATTTTCACTGATTTTATTATAGTATTGGGTAGAAGCCTTTTAAAAATGGTAAAAACTGGAAAAAAATAATAGAGTAGGATGAACCCCATTGAAAACGGAAGAGAATATAACAAAAATGAAAATGTGAGTTTTTAAGGGTAAAAAACACGATTTATCTGTATTTCGAAAAAACTACAAGTCCTATGGAAAAAAGTAGTAAAGCTGTAGGTAATAAAAAGAAAAATTGAAATAACTATTTATGTTTTTGGTTTATTATTTCTATCTTTTACAAAAAAACTTACTTTTTAGATAGAATGTTTAGAATTCGTCATCAAAATTTCAGTTCGCTATTGCTTCATGTTTTTGAATTATCGTAATGACGGACAGACGTACGGACGCACGAACAACTAAAAATAGACTAATGGCTAATTAGGTGCATCTATGAACACTTGTACCAAAATTTTTTTAGACCCTTCAGTATTGGGTTATATTTAGTTTAATATACACATATTAAACTGAATTTGGTCGTACTTGTTTACAACGCCAACTTTATAAAACAGTATGAAATTATACCTGCAGTTGAGAAATTGTAGTGTTATTGAATTGAAGAAGCCCACATGAATTGTCCTTACTGGTTAGATATTATATTTACGCTGTTTAAACTTAAAAAAACCATATAAATTACAGAAGTCGTTGATAACGTCATAACGCAATATTTGTAAATAGAAAAATAAATAATAAAGTATGTACGCCATTTGCTTGACTTATCCATTCTTTGAATCCATGTTCCATAAATATGGACAGCCAACTACCTTATTATACTTAATATATAATAGATTTAAATAAATTACCTATATGTTTTGAAAGTTTAAGAGATATTGTCATAAATTTTTCTAGTCCTTAAAAAAGAGTCAAACAGTAAAACATGTGGATGATGATTTTTGAATTAATTAAAAAATCAACAAATTAGTTTGATTAAGTCAATATTGTAACTTTGTTTTTCTAAACAAATTTTTCAAACTGAATCAATGTTGTTCCTATATATAAAAAAAAAAAAAAACTATTTTTAATGTTACCAAAAAAAAATTAACCAATTTAAGAAACCAAAAATATTTCTTGTTACTTAAAAATATAATTTTTTCGTGTTTAAAAAAATAATTATTATTTTTGTTGTTACAAATTAAAATGATTTGTTAATTTTTGTTATGAATAAATGTTCTTTAAGATTGAATGATATCAAACTTTATTTTTATTTTTGGTTTTTATACAAAATTTCTTCATTAGCAAGCTGATGATCGTGGTTGAATATTCAAAAGTGGTGAACGGATTTTAGATTTGAGAAGAAGTAAAACTAATCATAAAAATTACAAGCTTATTAGGCTACATACACGTTATAAACATAAATCTAGACAGTGTTCACAGACGTAAATCATCGACGTTAAAAATCCGTTCACCGATATTGCGTACACAGCCACGATTTCCGAATTCAACACACTTTCAAGGTAAGTGTATTTTTATATGTGTTTTTAATACAATTATTTTGGATAATCTATATCGATCGAAACTAAAAACTTCACCATTTGAAGTGGACCGAGTTTGCTATAAGTGGAACGAATAAATTTTAAACGATTTTGTAAATAAATTTTTAACTCAGTTAAGAAAATTTTTAGTTAAATTCTTCGCCAAGACTAATAAAATGCGAACATCTTCCATTCTTCGAAAAATTAGTAACAGTTTATTTTCCTTTATTACACTGAAAATATTCAAAATTATTTATTTCATTCCACTTATAGAAAATCTTGATTGACTGACTAATTAATTTTTTTTTTTGCTAGAATAACCCAAAAATGCCTTTTTATACTAAAATTATTTCGATTTTATACAATCGATCATTGTCTTTTAATAATTGATGTTTGTTGTATTGTTGCAGTTTATTTCGTGAATGGTCGATACGCATGCCATTGTGGTCGATCATATAAATATAAACGTGGATGGTATCAACATCGTAAATATGAATGTGGCAAAGCACCAGCATTTAAATGTACTTATTGTCCATATCGGGCACATCAACGTGGATCGTTAGCTAAACACACAATCGTATGTCGATATCGTCCTGATATTAATAAAATGGTGCAAAATTGGATGTTATATAATAATGAAGATATTCGAGGATATGAACATTCAATTTTCTAAAAATTTATCGTCCCTGAATTATTTTGTTAATACCTTGACTGAAACAGTGATATGTCGATTAGGTACAATAGCAATATATTTAAATATTTGTTAATCAAATACATTTATTTGAATCCTTATATGGTGAGGATCTAGAACCATAATTAGCATTTAGTGTCCATATTTAGCATGTGAGCCAGGCAGGTGATTTCACACTTCTAAATTATCGCCAGCTAAAAAGGACAATTTATGCTTATAAAAACGTGTTTATCAATCCAAATTTCGAAAATTTAAAACAGTTTGAAATAATCAGCTTCAATAAGAGACGTATAAAATGTGTTCTTTGTGGGGACCAAATGACTCCCATAGTTACACAGAGTAGACGACAAATGCAATATAACCTCAAAAAAATGTTTAATTGTGTCGTGTTTTTACTAGCTTTAAGTTCAAATTTTGTTTTTATTATCTCCAGAGTCAATGAATTAAGATATTAGTATGAAAAATCTACATATCTTGTGTTGTCATAAAAATATTATAAAATCGACGTATTTCTACGAATATAGAACAACATTTTTATTAGAAAATTTTGTGGTTTTGTTTATTTATAAAATATTTTAGAACTGAAATAAAATGTTTTTTTTTTTTTTTATTAGATTTATTTGCTAATATAATTCGCTCCGTGCCCAATTTTAACCAATTACTACAGTGAAATTGTGAATACATTTGGGACTGTTATTGCAAATTGTTGACAGTTTGTTGTTTTGTCGCTGCAAATGTTATGGAGCGAATTGTGATATTTGTGTGAGAATTTATTTATTGTTTATTATTTTTTTTCGTTTCTTTGTAAATAAAAAATGATTAAACTAAAATTTCTATACTTATAATTATTATTAAACCCTTTTTCCCAAATACAAGTATTGAATCAAAAAAGTCTATTTTCATTTCAAATCACCACTGCCTGAATTTTGGGAACAATATTACTAGACCAAATTTAGCGTCATTCAGCGAAGCGGTATCAAATTTTTGATTACAATATTACCAAAAAATGGTTACAAAAGTTTACGGCTCCGATCATATTTTTTAACCATGACATCCTGTTTTAATTGTATATTTTAACCTTTAAAAGGATTATAATTTTTATTTATTATTTAGAGTATAAGTTAAGAACATCGTGTTTAAAAAAACTTTCCCCATGTATCACCCATCTTAATTAAAGCAGTGCTCTTACAAATAGATGTTAATTGACTTTCAATCCAATTTGTAAACCTCATGAATACAAAACTGTTAAAAAAATTTTGGGTATTTGTGGAGTAAATTTTTATGTTATCAATGTGGAGTAAATTTTAATGTTATTATAATGTCAAATACTAAATAGAAATAATTTAATTTCAGAAAAACTAACTGATGGACGTTTTCCATGTAAAAAATGTGGAAAAACGTACAAATATCGCAGTACATTATATAATCATGTCACATACGAATGTGGTAAACCAAAAATGTTTCCATGCCAACAATGTAATTATAAAACTCATCGCAAAGGAAATTTACGAACACACGAAATATTAAAACATAGTTTAGGTTCATAAAATAATACAATAAATATGATAATAAATACATTTTTTTTAAAAATTGGTTGATGTTTCTTCTTGTATTTTTTTTATTATGAATTTATGTAACCCTTTCGATTCTATTCATGCTTTTACTGGGAGATACCAAGGATATATTTGGATTAATTATTTTATTATTATAGTGTAATTCAAATTTCCAATTAATAGAAATTTAACCAAGGATTCTTCATTATATAATTTCGTATACGCACCAATACCAGAAAAAATTTGTAAAGGCCATTCTGCATAGTCGGGTAGTTTTGGGGCATTGCAATCATAATTAACATATATAGATATAATTGTCAAAAATGGCTTGCGTACGACTATCCGACAAACAACTCATATGGTATGGGCCTTATCAATAAACACAATTCGTAAATTTTTCATTTTGTTTTTAACACATTTACAAGAATATTATTTTCTAAATCGAATTCTGGCATACAAAAAACATGTTATGAAAAATAACCACTTTGCTTACGTCAGGTATTAAATTTGGAACGTACAAAACTAAACTCATTTTTCCCATAGAAGTGTGTATAGCCAATTAAAATTGTTATAAATATGATTATCTATATTGGATTAATTAAACTGAAATGTAGCCGCATTCAATCTTTTGAGTTTTTTTTTTTTTTTTTTTTTTTTTTAATTTCTGGCTTTAGCTATTTTTAGCTATACAGCCATTATCTAAACGGAATTATTATTATTTTTTTTTTTATACAACAACAGTACACAGTTCTGCTAGGTGGTCACCCATCCAAATACAGATTGTGACTGCTGTTGCTTAACTTCATTGATTGCTCTATGCATGTCCATTACGTCAGTCCGGGGTCTATCTTTAAAAAAAAATTATTGTTTTGTCCTTTGTTAACAATTTAATAGTGTGAAATATTCTAAATCAAGAATTAATTTGTAATTATATCATTTCAGAATTGCTATATAATCGCCGTTTTCCATGTCCATGTGGAAAATCCTACAAATATTACAGGCATTTAAAATCCCATCTGAAGTTCGAATGTGGTAAACCGAAAATGTTTGCTTGCGAATTCTGTGATTATAGATCACATCGCAAAGGAAATTTACGTATGCATCAAGTAATCAAACACAAAAAACTTAGTTAATAAAATAATATTTTTTATGTATTTTAATATTTTTTGTTTGTTTGTTCTTTTTTCCAATTTTCCTGCCCTATCTATGTAAATTGAAGTTTTATATTAATTTGTTGGATAAAACTGTAGAGAGCTCTTGAGATAGGTTCTACCTAACTAACTATATATTCAAAATTATTAAATACATCAAAATTATGAAAGATTCAAGTCGATGCTTCTTTTTAGTTGACGAGTATACATGTATCTTAAAAATGATGATCAACTCTTTCTCTAAGACTCTAGTGAGCTTTGGAGACTTTTAAATAGACTGAATTTTAAGTTCAGTGTACTCTGCTAGCTAGAGCATCAGTTCAGTGTATCTATATAGTTTGGAATCAATAATACAACATTATTATTAACAAAAATGGGACATGTTATTAATTAACATTCCACCTAGTTAGTGGAATTAGTATACTATTTATGGCATTGATCAGTTTTTAAATTTTATGCATTGTGTAATAATAATATAAAATCAAAAGTATTAATTTTCAATAATATACCTACTTTCAGACTTATTTCATTTTCATCGTTTTTCATGCGAACAATGTGGAAAATCTTATAAAAATCGCCGGACATTACAATTTCATATCAAATATGAATGTGGAAAACCAAAAATGTTTGCTTGTGAATATTGTGAATTTCGGTCACATCGAAGAGCACGGATGCACATAATATCAAAACATGCAAAAATTTAAAATTAAATAAATTTTTTTTCAAAGTTTTATTTTAAGATTTGTAATAAGATTTTATGATGGGTCAGGAAATTGAACAGAACCTTGATATGGACTCAGGTTTCTTCAAAATAACATTTAAATTCGACAATTTGAATTCAGGTTTACTTCGATAAATAACGATTATTTATTTTTAACAAATTGTTTACGATACTTTTATATTTTTTTATCCCGGTTTATCGATAAAGAAAAAACAAACAAACAAAAAATTAAACAATCATTATTTTTCGAATTAAATAAAACTGAAAATTTGTTAGATTTGATTTTTTTTTACAAGGAGTCTCCAGACTTTGAAAAGAATAGCATTTATTGTCAGAGTTTCAACCTATTTTTGGGGTTAAAAAATTTATCAGTAATGTTTATTAGTTGTTAAACGTAGTAAGAATATTTTCTAATGAATTTATTATATCAAATTATTTATATTACAAACAAAATATTAATTTTGAATAATATACCTAATTTCAGAATTATTCCAATATGGCCGTTTTCCATGCGAACAATGTGGGAAATCGTATAAAAATCGCAGAACATTACAATGTCATGTAAAATATGAATGTGGAAAACCAAAAATGTTTGCTTGTGAACACTGTGAATTTCGATCGCATCGCAAAGGAAATTTACGTACTCATAAAGTATTAATACATAAACAAATTTAAAATTGACTTGAAATTGTATATATTATTCTAGATCTTTGTATTTATTTTAATATTTTCTAGATGAGTTTTCACATTTCAAATATTCTAGTCAGTTTGTGGAATTTTTCGTTCATGACAGAATTCTTAAGTTGTACCCACCGTAGTAGTATTATAAACTTAAATTCTAATTTTGTACGTATACTTTCAGAATCACTAGATAACGACCGTTTTTCATGCGAACAATGTGGAAAATTGTATAAAAATCGTAGAACATTATATTGTCACGTTAAATATGCATGTGGTAAACCAAAAATGTTTGCTTGTCAACACTGTGAATACAGATCAAATCGTAAAGCAAATTTACATATACATCAAGTATTAAAACATAAGAAAATTTAAATTCGTCATTTTATAAATACATAATTTATGTTTTTGTGTGTAAATAATACCAGAATACAAACACTTATCTATTTGCTAGTAAAGATCGAAAAAGTTTTTTTGTCACCCTGTACACTTTTCCGTATCTTACATGGTTAAAATTGTACTTTTTCTTTTAAAAGACATTTTAGAAAAATAAAAATGATTATTAAAAATGTAAAATCTTAACCACAAATTAAAACAATGTGTGAACATAAGAAGGCTTGATACTTCAACAGACATAGTTATATTTTTTTTTAAGTCTAGAGCATCCTAGATCACTAAATTTTGAAAGCATGTACATTTAAAAAAAAATTATTTTTAATTTCGAGTAAAGTACTTTAAGTTTAATGTGTTCGAGACCTGACTTGTATTAATAATAAGCAATATGATACAACTCCCCGAAGAATCGATTGTTTTTGCGTACATAATATATAAAATAACATCCTTTTTGCATGTAATCCTATATTGTCCAAATATTGTAATTAAATAATTATTGTTATAAATAAATGATATACATTAAAAAATATTATTTTGCATTCTTTTTTTATTTTTATATCCTCGATTACTTTATATACCAATTTTAATGTCAAACTAAAAAATTCCCTTCTCCCTAATTGTATTAATTTTTTATTTGTACTGTTTATAAGTGGGTAGAAGAGTGTATTGACACATAGTTCAATCAATCCATTTCCCACAATTATCCATCATTATTGGGGGTAATTTTTCAGAATGCCTATTTTTAATTATTTTTAAAAATGTTAATTATTAATAATAATTTAATTTCAGAAACGTCTAAGGACGGACGACATCTATGTAAACAATGTGGAAAAACATTTAAGACAAGTAAATCTTTATATTGTCATGTAAGAATTCAATGCGGTATACCGAAAATGTTTCAGTGTCAAGAATGTGAATACAAAACACATCGCAAAGGAAATTTACGTTCACATCAAATATTAAAACATAAACATATACAGTATTAAAATGATTGAGGTTCACTGACTTAAAACTGAAAGAACATATCCTAAATAACAAACTTTTGGGTTTTTTAACCGGGGGGGAGGAGGATAGTGTATAGTAAAATCGCTTAAAATTGTATTAAGTTTTTATTATTGTAGATTCGTATTTAAAATATTTCTGAAATTGTAAATTAAATCCTTAAATAAAAACTTATTATGTTTTTCTTAAATACCCTTGAATATTATTCTTGCGTTTTCTCTTATTGGGAGAAATGTTAAATATAGAATAAACGACTTCACTTATGGTAACGGGAGCGACGACGTTATCTTCGGCATTTTTGGCAAGATGGATAAAAACGCCCAATTTTATGGACATAGTTTATTGCTAATCAATTTATTTCTACTGAAGCATCAACTAGAGCATGGTTTTGTTGGCTTAATATCGAGCTACCATGACCTTCTGCAGATTTCTATAAATAAAATATAAATATAGATTACTTTAATTCATCAACGCATCCGTGAAATCACAGACACATCATTGTGACATTCTTTTTGTAATAAAATCATGTAGTTAAGAATATTATATTAACCGGCCCACAAAAAATGGTAGGGTATCTGAAATAGTCAATAGACCTGAGATAAAAAAAATTTCAAAAATGGACTTGATTTCTCCCTTAATTTGGCTGCCCAAACCTTAATTTTATTTAAAATAAGGTTCATGATGGACACACGATCTATTTTCTTTTCAGCGGGCAATACTAGTTTCCATTTTAAAAGTATGTA
The DNA here is from genome assembly GCA_020423425.1 of Chrysopa pallens. Classification (NCBI taxonomy): domain Eukaryota; kingdom Metazoa; phylum Arthropoda; class Insecta; order Neuroptera; family Chrysopidae; genus Chrysopa; species Chrysopa pallens. The sequence continues at coordinate 64,665,911 of CM035594.1, forward strand.
ATTCTCTGTTTGCACAAAATTCATATTATTCGTCATTAGATATATTTATTAAAAATAAAATTAATAAAACACAATATTAAGCTTCAATATTCAGCAATACAAATAATATTTTTTTTTTTTAAATGTTACATATTAATTTTTTAATAATTCAATTTCAGAAACAATAAATGGGGAACGTTGGCCATGTGCAAAATGTGGAAAAACATATAAGTATCGTAACACATTATATACTCATGTAACATTTGAATGTGGAAAGCCAAAAATGTTTGCTTGCCAAGATTGTGAATATAAAACACATCGTAAAGGAAATTTACGTTCACATCAAATAATTAAACATAAAAAATAATAGAAAAACCGTAACCTTGCCATAAATATTGTGTAGCAATAGTTTTTCCATGGTTAAGTATTAACTCTCTCAGTGACATGGGTTAAGACCACCATTATAGATACCTTTTTTGAGTTCCTATAATTAACTTGGAATTGAGTATTTTCAATATGTTGATGCTTGTTAATGACGTATACTCAAAAAATCACATGCATTTAATCTGTAATTTTTCTTATTACGATGGTATTATGTTAAATTCATGAATCGAATAGTCGTATATGGAAATTTACTGCGCTAATGAGACTTCGTCTGTCGCTGCGACAGTTAAATGAAGCTTATGTTTGTGTGATCTGAAATACCTACTTGATTTTGTACTAAATATATATTAGGTTAATTAAATAATTTATCGTATATAATTTGCAAAGAAATATAATTCTAAAGGATCGTACACAAACCTTCGGATAAAAACTTGTTTGTCGGTAAATTCGACCTCGCTATTTTTTGTATACAGTGCCATGACTCAACTGATAGCACTATATGAACACACTGATAAGTTTTTGTGCTATCCAACAGAACGAATGTACACAATGTTTGTATGTAAAAGTCATTGTTGCAAAAAAATTTTAAATAAAAAAAATAAGTGTAAATTAACAAAATTCTTTATTTCATTGACTTTATATGGTATGGTCAGCAATTATAATCAAGAATTCAAATAGGTATAAGGACAATGAATCTATGGTAAATACTTTACAAGATGAACATCAAATACCTAATTATAACTCATTTGACCATCTTTTGACCTCAAACCTGTCATCTAAATGTCATTTTCTGAACATAAGGGTCATTGAAAAATTTGAATACCATTTTATACCGTCTATATTAATTGAAATTTGTTTTAAATACATCGAAACAATTTTTCCATAAAATGGCATTATATATACCCTTTTTGAATAAATTTATGTGATGAATTCCTAAAATTGTATGTAAAAGGTAGCTATCGATCAATTGTTTATCGTTCAATTGTTTATCAGAATTCATTTTGTTTATCATTATGGTTTACGAACTGGACTGATTTGAAAGTCTTAGGAGTATCTTTATCCTGTGTCATGGTAATTAGTTTATTTTCTATACCTAATAAATTACAAAATCTTGAGGCTTATTTATTTTTTCAATTTTTTTATTTATATCTTACATTAATTCTTTATATTACAATTTCAGACTCTATTTATGAAGACCGTCTTCCGTGTAAACAATGGGCGAAAACTTATAAGAATCGTAGATCGTTATATTATCATATGAGATTCGAATGTGGAAAACCAAAAATGTTTCTATGTCAGATATGTGATTATAAAGCCCATATGTTTAATTTATACGCATGTAATTAAATTAGGTATTCTCTAATTACGATGAGAAAACAACTAATGAATATTTTATCTGTATTTACATGCACCGAATTTGCTAAATTTATTTCCAAGTATTTTATTGTGAAAAATAATGATTATTTAAAATGAAAAGTCAAGATTTGTCTAACTAATTTTCTTCTTAATAAATTTTATTACTTATCTTATCTTATTTTTATTATTATTATTTTTTTTCTATTTGGAATCTGTAGATACAATAAGCAAATATGTGGAGGATGGCCTAGTGGCATTGGTTTGTTATCCATTGATAACAAAATATAATTTTTCTTCCAATTTAGGATTATTTTGTAACTTAAAATTTTAAAACTATGAAATAATTGAAAAGTATAAATGCTGATGTTGTGATTTGGAATAATTGTTTATATTCCTTGTTTAGCAATAACTTATCTTATTAATTACTCTTAATATTTTTGTATATTTTACTATTTACTGTTGTTTTAGATCGTATAAAGACTTATTTTGACGGGAAATTTGACGAATTACATGAACATTTGGATGCATTTAAAATAAGCACGGAGTATGTCATAAAAAATGAAGCTAAACGGATTAAAACTGAAGTTTTAATGAAAACTGGGGAAAATGTTCCAAACATTTCTAAAACAACTGCTATGGAGCCTTATAAAAATATATTCCCCATCAACGATGAGACGCAATTTTTGATTTTTGATAACGACCTGAAAATTGACGACGAAAAAAAGAAACTGAAGAATTTATTCAGAGTTATTATGTACGGGGAATCAGATGTTGCAACTATAATACGAAAAACAATATCTGAGGTTATTACACCTAGCGTACAATTGAATTATTCTGGCACTGGGAAGAAAGTACGTGGTATTGGGAAACACAATTTTAGTGCTACTTGCACTTACACTTGTTTAAAAGGTAGGATATATATGTTTAAAATCTACACCTGAATAAAGTTATGTTTTATCTATAAATATTTCTAATTTCAGAGGTTGTTGAAGAGAAGTTTGGGGACTCGGATCAATCCAAATCGTTAAGGGTAAAGATCGGCAGTTTTCTTGCTAATGCAGGAGACAGGGATGGAGGCCGCCGTCAACGAGCTATTAACAACCAACAACAACAACAACATAATAATAATAATAATAACGAGGACAACAATGATAATTAATTTTTATACTAAAATTACTTATTTTCTTTTTTAATAACTCACTTAATGTTGTATTACTTATATTTATAAATGCAGTGCAAAAATCTTTTAAAACTCTTAAAATAAAAAATAATTTAGTATAATAAATTAATATATTTATCGAATAAAGATTAATGTTTCTAAATAAAAAGTTTTTTTATTTGTTAATTAAAAATAATTATTTATAATAGTACGTTTGGCAGAGGCTTGGATCCTATGCTTGGCCGATCATAGGATCCGATATCGGTACGTTTGGCAGATGCTTGGATCCTATGCTCGGCCGATCATGGGATCCTATGCTCGGCCGATCATAGGATCCGATATCGGCATGGCATTTCAGTCCGATACTCGCCCAGTCTTGGGCCGATGATATATTTGGATCATTGGCCGATACTTTTAAATCGGCTGCCTGTCTTGGCCCATTAATGGGCCGATCCTCATTTTTTGTATGGGATATTAAGGACATATTTATTACAAATACATGAAAAACTAAATTGTATTTCTCCGCGACTAATTACACTGGCCCATGGTGTACACCAAACTTTCTCGTTACTACTAAATTATTGATTTTGAGAAAGTAATCAGTCTTGGGCATTTAATGAACAATTCACTATTTATCTGTGAATGGACATTCGTAATGAAAAAGAGAACGGATTTGTCAAAAGTATTTAGTTAGTAATTTTAATTTGTTCTTATTTATTGTATAAAAACTTAATAATAAAGACTAAAAATTAATTTACCTATATATGAAAATATTATTTTGGGTTAAACGAATCCTGGAGGGCGAAGCGTACAAAAGAGATGTATGTAGCTACGTTGCTTAGAATAAAAAGTTCAAAAAAGTTTTTTTTTTTTTTTTTTTATATATATATAAAAGTTAAAATAAAATGAATGAAACTCTCTTTCAATATTTAAGTATGAAAAAATAAAATAAAAATAAAAATAAATTATCTGTTGCATTACAATTTAGCTTCTGATAATATGTAAAAATAATAATCAAAAGTCATATTAAAAACCGATTTTTTCTAATTTTATTAATATTTAAATTTTTAAAACAGATTTGGTTCGTATACTATCTAAGAAATCTGGAAGAACATGTGAAACAAGTCAATTATTAGCTGCGCGTATTAATAAGCTCGAATGCAGAAAGTCAAAAGGGTTTGTCTGTCAAGAATGCGGAATATTAAGAAGTTGTAAATCCATGCTTCGTCGACACTTAATATTAAAACATAACCTTGTTTACTTACCATAATAATTTTATTTTATTTTTATTAATAATTTTCTGCTTTCATTAAATTTATCATTTTACTTTAATAATACGGTATAGGTTCCTTGACTTACAGCAACTGATCATTTTTGTATATAAATGTAGGTAATTATCTTTTTACAAGCCAGATTCAAGTAGGTATCACGGAAAATTTGCCTCTTCAAACCATCTTCCTATTGTACAGTATACAATGTAATTCCTGAAGAATTTTATGTAACGTAAGAATTTTTTCATTTCATGGCATTAAAATTATATTCCAAATCACATGGACAACTAATCTGACGATTTGAGAGTGACACAGGTTGCGTGTATTTTTTTAAAGTTTGTGGTCCTCCCATTCCCTTACGTCACGTTGTCAGATTAGTAAAATGTACACCTTTCATCAGCCTACCATATCTTACTTATGAATACCATATAAAGAACTACGTTTTGATGGTGTTACTCATCAAGGGGTATGGTATCTCCCTTATCTTAATTTGATGTGTTCCAGTAAATTTCATAATCCTTGCTTGTACTACTTTACCATTGTTGATATACCTAAAAACTTGTACAAGCTCGTTGTTTATTTCTTGAATACAACTTGGGCAGACAATTAAATGCCTGTTTTCCTCCGAGCTGGTGGGCAGTGATTACACTATTTATTAACCTTATGCTCAAACCAATAAATAAATCGATATTTATAGGTAGAGATATTTTGATGAAAGTTCGTACTGCGATATTTTAGCTGTAAACAAACAAAATTTTTTGTTGTAATGTTTTGTTTCCTGTTTTTTGTTGTAATGTTATTCTAAATCGCAGGATGCAAAAAAAAAGTATCTTAACCTAAGCACGATCTGATTGAGTTCTTCCCGTAGAATACGTTGATGAAAATGAAGGAATTTCCTGTCCTGAAAAAACATTTCTAAACATTAATAAAATATATTTTATTTGTAGTATTTCTCTTCGAGAAAACAAAATTATAAAATAAAAAATTTATAACATTTGAACAATTGTTTTTTTATTTATTTATGGGTGACTTTTAAAAGAAATATAATGAATATTGCATTAGAGATTGTTCTTAATTATAGATGACTCTTGTTGGTTTTCATTCCATCATTATAATATTTGAATTTCAGAAACAATTGACGATGGACGATTACCCTGCAAAATGTGTGGAAAAACATATAAAAATCGTCAATCATTAAATGCTCATGTCAAGTTCCAATGTGGGAAACCAAAAATGTTTGTCTGTCAAGAATGTGGACATTCAACTCGACACAAGTCAAATTTACGTCAACATTTAATATTAAAACATAAGCTTGTTAAATTAAATTAAAATAGAATATATCTTAATTAATAACATTTTTCTTCTATTTTATTTCGAAATTACTATTCTGTTCTTACATTCTTCTTCAATCATCAATCAAAATTGTACAATTCTATATTTTTTTTTTGCATTTTATTAAATAACTTTAATTTTTATTTTTCAGTGGTCATTATAAATGGACGTTACGGGTGCGTTTTTTGTGGTAAAACATACAAACATCGTTGTACACTGTACAATCATGTGACTTACGAATGTGGAAAAGCACCAATGTTTAGTTGTCCATATTGTGATTATAAATCGAGTCGAAAAGGGAATTTAAAGCGGCATTTACTTATGAGACATTGTTAATATATTTATATTATTAAAAAAAAAAAACAAGAGAAAGATTTATTTTAATAAAAAACCTGATTAAGAATTTTTGGTGCAGTTTCGTTTTATTATAATTTCAATTTTTCTTTAGATGGAACTACTAGTCCTTTAAATTGTTATTACTAAAAACGATGCATCCGCCTTGCTGAGCCTTTTTAAGTATTTAGATATAGCACAGTGTCTCCTATTCCTTTCCACCCTATTTCGATGTTTTAGGTATAAAAAAACAGGAGCGTATTCGAATACAGAAACGAGTGACTTAGGTGTATTTATATTTTATTGAATATTACTGCAATTTTTAAAAATTTTTTATCTCAGCCACTAAAATTTCATAAAATATCATTTTCCCATAAAATTATTGTACTCAATAGTTTTATGGAGACTTAATTTTATTGGGATCCATTGACAATTTTCTTCAATAATTTGGCGCTTATACTTTGAATTTATATATTTTTTCTTATTAATTGGAATGTGTTATTTTAATTACGCATGCATTTTGTAGTAAAAAAGAAAAATAAAGCAATAAAACGGTCGCGAAATTTTTTAAATTTTTTCGTTTTGTAAATTTTCACCTTTAAGGATGTTTGGGAGTTACAAGTGGTGGAAAAAGTGCATGTAATGAATTGAATTCATCATTTCAATTGACGATTATAGTTATATAAGAATAAATAAAAGAAAATACCAATATATTAAATCTTTAATAAAAAAACTTTTGTCTCAGCATGTAGAAGACTCAAATTCAACTTCAACAAAATATATTCAATTTTAATTAAATCAAATTTATATTAATTCTAGTCATCACTGTAAAGTAGATATATAATTCAAACACTAAAATCGTCAAAGATAATATATTGGGCGCTCTTTAATGCATAGTGTTTGTGAAGAGAGAGTATCTTTATTTTATAAGCTGTCAGATAAAACCATAAAATTTAAAAATATAAGATTTTTATAATAATTCTTAAATTGCCCTAAATCATGTCTGTATTGATGGCAGAATAAATTATTCCACAATGATTATTTAAACGAATTGAAATTATTTCAAAATGAGTTAAATGGACCAATTGCTAGTGACTAACGAGGACAGTGTTGCCGGATTTTCTTATGTAATTCATTTTTCCATTAAAATCATTATTTTCCAGTATTTAATTTTTTTTTCTCGAAAATCGTTAAGTGAATTTTAATAAATTTCCATTCGCCGCGTACTATAAACTCCCAAATATCCTTAAAACATGCAGTAATTTTTTTTTTTTTTAAATATATGTATGTATTTTTTTTTTTTAATTTTAATTTCAATGTGTTAATTTTAGCATGCATTTTGTTTTTCTTTCTAAAACGACTTTATTATTTGAACATATTTGTGTGGCGATTTTAATTCTAGAAGTGAAAAATGCATTTTATAAGAAGTGATTTATAAAAAATTAATAGATAAAAAAACAAAAAAAATTAATAAATTTTACATTTTATTTGTTAACTGTAGTTTTTTATATTTCAGTATTGATTATAAACGGACGTTATGGATGTCGATTTTGTGGCAAAACATATAAACATCGTTCGACGCTTTTTAATCATTTAAATTATGAATGTGGCAAAGCTCCCAGATTTTCATGTCGTTTATGTGAATATAAAACACATCGAAAAGGAAATTTAAAAATTCATCAATTGACGCATTTGAAAAAACAAATGAAATATAATCGAGTTATTAATTCCGTTTAATTTTTAGACTAGATAGATGATCGATCTGTTGTTCAAAATATCATTCAATTTCGAAATGATGCGCTAAAATAATAAAAACAATGGCTCAAAAACTGCAAATAATAAAACAATTATTGTTTTTCACAATTTGAGTACATTGCAGAATTGAAAAGGATTCAAAAGTATTTATTTTTGTCCAATTAAACACTTTTGAATAATTTTGATAATTTCGCATTTTTACTAATTAACATGTTTTGAACAAGAGAACTAAATTATTTGATGGTATCATTTTAAGAAGCGAACTTTTCTTCAGAATGATTTTTGGGAAAATAGCTTATAGTAAATTAAGTTTTATTAAAATTTTATTCATATTGTGGACACATCTTCTTATATTCAGATATTTTTGTAAAAATCATTCTGAACGAAAAAATCGTGGCTTGAACATGGTCATGAAAATTAAAAATACCTCATAATCAACGATAATAAAACTGTAGATTAGAAAATAAAAATTTCAATTTGCCGCAGTAATACTTTAAATCCAAACTTTTTTAATTACTATACATTTCGATTAGATTGCAAAATTATTCTTATATCGTAATATGTCGTGAGAGCTATTTAAGAAATCACTACATTTGTGCCGATGATAATAACTTTTTAACCTACGATTTAAGGAGCAAATTGAAATTTTGAATGCAATCGTAGATGAAACAAAAAATTTAATTTGAAACAATTTTGTGTGAATGTAGAATCGAAATCAGACAATGAATAAATTTGAGTGTAAATTTAATAATATTATTTTTTATTTAAATTCCCTTGGATGTACCAGAATGGTCTTCCTTTCTTTGGAAGCATATCGAAAATAGGTACGTTTTTTTACAAATCATTAAATTGGAAAAAGTATTTTCTTTTGAAAATAGTTTTTGTGGAGATTAAATTGTAATTTTTTTACATGCCTAGCTATATTTATTAGAAAAAAAAAAAACTACATAAAATATTCTTTTTTTCAGAAATTTTAATGATAAATGGAAGATATACATGCAAATGTGGTAAATCGTACAAATATAAGTCCGGTTGGTATACACATCGTAAATATGAATGTGGACAAGATCCGAAATTTCTTTGTAAACATTGTCCATTTAAAACACGACGTAAAGAAAGTTTGGAAATACATACATCACTTAAGCACACAAAAAAATTCACTTTCATATAAATGTAATTCGCTTAGTTAATTTTATAATTTTTAATTTAAATCTAATAAATTACTCGAGCATTCTCCAATTTATCCAATTATTTATTATTAATCTAAATTAACCTTACGCTGAATAAGCTATCGTTTCTGTTCATATTGAAGTCATTTTGCAAGAATTATAATATTTCGGAGAATATTTATCTTTACCGCTCTTGATATTTCGAAGTGCTTCTTTCTTTATATTGTTGATTTTTACTTTCAATTTATCTACATCCATTAAGATCCAAATTAATAAAAGTCTAATGAAGTGACCAATAAATGAAATTCGGATCAATTGACAATCTTTTTAAGTTGATGGTGCATAATTTTTTACCTAACAGCCAATGACTTTAGTGAAAATAGGTATGAATAAACAGCATCCCTACAATTCTTCCCTTTTTCGTTATTTAAATTTTTTCTATCATAAACGAATTCCATGTTTCAACGTATAAAGGATGCTTATAAATATCTGAATGCAAAAGGAGTTCAAGAACGCCCTAAAAAGCTTTTATTTGGTTCTTGTCAATAGGTATTTACTGTGTACGTACCACATTTTCGTTTTATAAAATTTAATTTGTTCTTAAACGAGAAATGTGCAACCGTAAAAATGTAAATTAACGAAGAAATATTGCATGTATTTTTTTTTTGTGATCTAAATATTTGGAGTCACTTACGAAATTCGACTGAACGAGAAAATAATTAGTTACAATAATTAAAAGATAGACGATACAAAATTGAATTTAATTAATTAGTTTTTTTTTTTTTTCAAAAAATAGTACAAAACTAAAATAGTATTAAAACACTACAGTATTTATTAAACATATTGTTTAAATTAATGGAATTTGTCAATTTGTTTAAGACACTAATTTATATAAATAAAAAAAATTCGAACAATATTTGTTTATCCTTCATTTATTTCCCAACAAATTTTTAATTCTTTGTATAAAAAAAAAACTTTCACCACAAAAATATGGTTTAAGGCTTCTAATAATATTCTATACACTATTTTACACACATTTGTAAATATAAATTAACTTAAAATTTTTTCTAGATAACATTTTCTCAAAAATAATATAAATGATTTCCAATGAAAAAACTTATGATTTTCTTTTTCTTTACAGTGTTCATTATAAATGGAAGATATACATGCCGATGTGGAAAATCATATAAAAATAAAAGTGCTTGGTATACACATCGAAAATATGAATGTGGCAAAGAGAAAATGTTTAAATGCTTATATTGTAATTTTAGGACACACCGTAAAGGCACATTACAAATGCACTTATATAGGCACACTTAATTAACGTAACTTAATTATTTTAATTTATTTTAATATAAGCAAATTGTATGTATTATTATTTTTATGTTTAAATGGTCTGAAATAAATGTAATTAATTTATTTTTATAGCTGTATTAATTAATACTTAAGTAGTGTTATTTAAGTTTATAAAAAATGAATCATACAGGTTATTGACTTCGAATTTCTCTAATATTTTTAGTACTTAACTTTAATAATATGCACAACTGACTAATTTTAAATTGTTGACATCACGTTTAATATATTTCAAAATTATTAACACACTCTGGTCATCTTTATGGTTGTCTTTATGCAAAAATTTTCCGTTATCAAGTAGATAATTAGAATTCATCTTATAAGATTTTTATTAAAAAATGTCTCCCTAAAAATTAGGAGAAAACAATTCAATATTCTTCCTGATCATACAGAGAACGAAACATGTATCCACATTTTATGTTCAAGAATTTTTTTTAATGCATAAACTTCTTCAAGATGAAGTGAAATGGATCGTCCTGGTTTCAGTGCAAAAGCTCTCTAAGATTTCCCTCAAGGGGGATTGAAATATAATACTGAAGCATCCTCCATTATGTAAAAATCTTGTAATTTCGTGCCTGAATAACTCAAAAAATAATTATCGAAATGTTTTGAAGTTTGATATGCACAATATTGACATAAAAACGGTTGACATTTTATTTTGACCTTAAAAAAAAACTTCTTTGAATTAAATAAAATACAAACGTGATGCATTATGACTCCTACGCTCCAATTTTATATTTGGACCTTAAAATTATTATATTACGTAAATTATTATCTTGTTGCATTCGCTTCCATTTATCTATATCAAAGGGGTGCCATGGAACAATAGTTGGCAAATACGTACAAATGCATTGATTGTATCTATCTTGTATATTCATTAGGTTTAGAGTCGTAATTTTAGAATTTCGAAATCAAAATCAATTTTACAAGAAGATATTAAATATACATTTGGAAATCACATTAATTTGCATTTAATTCAGACATCATTTTTATTTTTATTTTTAATATTTTATACAAATAAACGTTTTTGCATATTTGAAACATTTTTTTTTTTTATGTTAAATTTTATCATTTCAGAAAGTTCAATGTTAATTAATTTTTAATTCGAATAAAACGTAAACGTGTACCTACAGATTTTCTAAAATTGAATTTTGTTTGTGTAATGTTCTAGTTTTTTTTAAACTGAATTAAGAATGATTTAAAAAAATCACAACAGATCATGATTATAATTTGATTGAATATTAAATTATTCTTTGTTGTCAATTTCAGAGTGTGATATGGATGCAGAAGCTCGTCATGTTTGTCAACTATGTGGAAAATCTTATAAATATTTAAGTTCATTGAATCGACATTCGAAATATGAATGTAATAAACCGCCAATGTTTCATTGCACAGTATGCAAATATAGAACACATCGAAAGAGTAGCTTAGAATTACATTTTTTTACGATACATAAAACAAATTGTCCAAATATTGATCCATCGAATTAATCATTCATTTTTTTAGATTTTTGAAGGTGTTTTGATTTGTGATTTTTCTGTGACTAATTAGTACAAATAAAAACGTATAGGAGAGCTCGTTGAAAATTAAAAAATTAACAGAAATTAACAATTCAGGATAATACTTATTCAAAAAAAGTTTTATCCAAATAAATGATGCTTATAAAAGAGGAGTTTGGTTCTTTTTCGTTATTTTATAAATAATACCCACCAAGCTATGATTCCTTGAGCAGAAAGGTTTTCTTCTTTTGTGAGATTTTCTTTATCCCTAAACGCTCACTTTTTTCGTGAGTTTTCCTTTTTATCGGCTTATTAAAAAAATAGCTGAATATCTCCGATTGAAAGAGCGTGGTGAAAGATTTTGGGTTTTGTAGGTAGAAGTTTTGAAGTGAAATAATTCGTTTTTTTTTTTTTTTTTCTAATTTCTTTGTGGTGATTATTACAATTTTCTAATCAAATAACAAATTGTGAACTTGACTAAAAATAATAATTCACCCAAATCTTTTCAACGTTAACCCACCCAAAAAAAAATTCTTATCATGGTGAAAGCTACTATCCACGATACCATCATTATATCAAACGACATCTCATTGATTAACGCATCATAGAAATTGATTTGAAAAATAAACATAGAATTTTACAATAACTACGAGTATCAATTGTGGCAATACAAATAAAAAAAAAATAAAAAATCAAGACACCTTTCTCAATAAAATACCGTTATACAGCCAAAATAGCAATATAAAAATAGGAAAATCATTAAATATGCTCAGAATATTTTGAGTTTTGTGTGTATATTTCAAATGAAAAGATGTAATAAAATATTTTTTAAAATTTGTTTACAATTTATTATTTGTTTAAAACTTGGTTAACTTTCTTGCAGTTATATTCTATGTTATAAATGCTTGTGAGCAATAAATCTAGGTTGATTTTACCCAGAAATGTTTACTAATTTTACTATTTTCATTTTTCCGAATTATTTTTTATTTATCCATGTCACGCCCATTCTCAGTCCCCACTGACGTAATGTAATAACTGATCTCATCCGAAGAGTTAAGCAACCAGACACAGTCAGTATTTGGATGGATAATTGCCTAGGATTGCTTGTTGTATAGAATATACCCACTGCTGTCAGTGAATGACTTTAGTAGTTGAAAAGTGAGTCCAATGTATGTATGATCAAACTTGTAAAACTTTTTAATTCTTTGTTTGAAACACTTTTTTTTAAACTGTTTAGACTTGCCACAATTTCAGCTGAAATTTAGCTAATAAGCACATTGGTGTATAATTTTTACACATATAATAATTGTGTATATATTTATAGCTGTATGGGCTAAATAGATATTGAGGGTATTTTATGAATGCTATTGATTAAAAATTCTTTGGTACTCAAACATTATTACCCAACGAGTTATCCAGAAACACAGTTATTTGTTATCTTCACTTGTTTTTTATTAAACGTACGTTGTTTAAAAGATGAATGTAAATCTAAGAGTGAATATAAATTCACTTATTTAATCATTCTTATCAGAATCTTTTTGTTAAATTTTAATTCACACTTAAATATTTGAACTAAGAATTCAGGTAAGATTTCAAAATTATTTTTTGTACTTTTTCGTTCCAATTTTTTGTGAAATTGTTTTGTTCCAAATTTTTATGTTATGTTTATTTTTCGTTAAAATCCAATGATATTTCACACACATTTTTATCAACCATATATTGAACGAAAATAATTGAAAATTATATTGTTTCAGTGAAATTCATAAATGATCGTTGGACATGCTTACAATGTGGTAGACATTATAAACATTACCGAACATGGCAAAGACATTTTAAATTAGAATGTGGTAAAGAACCGAAATTTGGTTGTAACATTTGTAAATATAAAACACATCGAAAAGAAAGTTTAACTTTACATTTGGGTATTCGTCATCAAATTTCATAAATTATAATTATTTGTATAAGAGCATTATTTTGATCGAATAAATTTTTGGTAAATGATGTTCCATATTCAGTATTGGATGTATGCGACTGATTTAATTTCAAAGACCCATTCCTCAATTATTAGCAGATTTATGATTGAATCTGTTTTTCAAAATGTATCAAATGCCAAGAAGGCGTGTAATATTTTAAAAGTTATGTACGATGTAGAATCAAAAAAAGAGCGTTCACATTTATTCGCGAGACTTCATTATAAAGGACATTCATCAAGTCCGAAAATTTGTGACAGCAAAATTTATTTTTTGTTTTGCTGTTAATATAGGCTTAGCAGAATTCGTGGTTTTTATATTATATTCAGAAAAAGCAACAAATTGGATACTTACCAATTTCAAATGTGTTCTCAAACCAAAAATTTTGTTAGTCTTTTAACTTAGGATATGATAATTTTTGTGGCAAAAAAGGGCGAAATATAACTAAGCTGGCGAAAGTAGAGACTATTAATACTTCCTGAAAAACATGAGGAAGTGGTAAGTTTTATTATTGAATTTTCCGCCATTATGACAATCGACATATATTTATATTTTTGATTTTTTTCTATATTTTCTAAGTAATATTTTCTAGGTAATAGATTTAATCGATGTTATTGTTAAATATATTAATTATTAGAATTGTGTTGTAATAATTTTTTTTTTTTTTTTTTTGGAAAATCGTAAAAAGTGAAATTAACAATATGAATTTTTTTTCAGTTTATGTATCATCATTAAATGAAAAACGATTTTTTTGTGGCAATTGTGATCGGTCGTATCGTTACAAGACCAGTTGGTATAAACATCGTAAATATGAATGCGGTAAAGAGCCAATGTTTCGTTGCAATTTTTGTAGTCATCGCAGTCATCGTAAAGGCAATTTACTTGTCCATCTTCGTCGACATTTAGCACCTTTAAAATATGCTAATAAATATTCAGAATTAATTTAATAATGCTTCAACGAAACTTGTACAATTTTTATGTGTCGAATTTTCATAATTCATAAGTGTCGAATTTTTCTAGTCATCATTATTCAAATGATTCTTTTTCGTTTATATAATTTTAATATTTTTAGAAGTTTTTCTTATTGTCTACGAATTAGGCAACATAAAAATGGTATTCGAAAATGTATTCGCCTTTTTAAAATCTTCATTTTTTTATTTTATTTTATTTTATTTTTTTTTCAAAAATTCAAATTGATGGATCCTCACAATGATTCTGCGTTTTTGTTTATTCCATTTGAATCGTAGCAACAATAGAAATAAAATACTTTTATTTCTATTAAATGCTTCCCTTGTTCTGCTTAGGTTTGCAATAATTTAAATATTTAATTACTGCCATACTAATTACATACAAATAATTTGTAATATTTTCATTGTGTGGTATTTGATTAAAAAAAAGTTTCATCTATATTATGTCGATATATACTGCGCACGAGAAAATTGATTGACTATGGGGAGGACACACGACCAATACTATTGATCGTGTTATATCTTTATATAGAGCAAGCGCTGGAGGGACATCACTATCAAATCACTTGTGTTACGAGGAATTGTTACAAATAATGGGACCTCTAATGTCAAAATTGTGCTTATCAAATTTCATAATTGTAAAATAATTTGTTTAGTTAATCGTTTGCGAAAATGGAAAAAATACAATGTACATTACATTACAGTTTGTCTTTATTTTAGAGGTTTTATTTTTTGTACCAATTCCTCTAAAGAATAGCTTAAATCATTGATTTATTTTAAATGTTTTTTTTTTTATGCTAGAACGCAATTTTGTCTTCACGTGATGGATTATTCTCTAATATCGCATTAAAATGGGAGACAGGTCATTAAAAATTTGACCAAAAATTGATCCGGCAATGTCTTAATTGAAGAAAATGCTATCTTCGTTAGCAATAAACTTTTCATATTGTGTAAAATTGATTTTAAAGAAAATCTAACGATAAGTTGAACAAGGATTATTGATATAACATTTAATTAAAAATTGCACATTTGGAGACAAATAGGATCTCATTTTTAAGGGCAATAATTTCAATTTACAATTTATAACTTTATTATAAATATAAAAGATGATTATTGTATTAAATAGGGTAAAAATAAATTTAAAACGGTGTAAAACATACAAATGTGGAATTAATTCAACCAGGGGTTATCCAAAATTTTAAGAGAATTTCACTTTGAATGACACAGTAGTATCTAAATTTTTTTTTAGACAATTTCTAATTAGGTATTTATTATTTATTTTCAAAATAATTATATTATTATTTTTAAAAAAATTTAATAAAAAGGGAAAAACCAGTTAAAAGCATTCGCGAACTTATTAGTAGTTTTAGAAGCTGCCTATAAAATTACTGGTAGGTGTATGAAAATATTCATTTAGCCTTAAACAAGGTATCACTTTAAAACTAGATAAATTTTGCTTCCCAATAATAATTATATAAAAAATTTGTAAAATTAAACAAATAATGTTTAAGTAAATAAATATTATATATATAATAAGAAATTAGAAATATTTTTTTTTTTTTGATATTTCAAATATATATTAAAGAATCGAGACCAGTCGAAATTCTTAGTATATTTAATTTTAAATCCTAATTTATTATCATTTTTTGTGTAAACTAGTCAATTTAAAAAGTTTTGTGTCATAAAAACTGTTATGAGCTTTAAGTTTAATTCATTTTTTTTTTTTTTTGATTTTTTGTAGAATATAATAAATTAATTAAAAGTGAACAAAAATGAGTTACTTATTTTCCTTTTATATTTCAAAAACTGGTTTATTTAATTTGAATATTTTTACTGCTAACTTTTCCAGGTAATTGGAAAATAATTGTGAAGTTGAATATATTCTTGATTATATTTTGAGGAAATTTAAAATATAAAAGTTTCGAAAATCATTTACGATTTAATAGACATAATTTATTGACAATTTGGATGGTTAATTATTGTAAACATAAAATTTATTAACAAAAAAAAATATACTTGTGAGAAATAGAACCCTTCAAAAAGGATTTTCTCTTTAAATTACGAAACAAGGAGATGTTAAGAGTATAGCCTTGGTCAAATATGGCTTAGTACGAACAACTCTTGTAGCATGTGGCAATGGCTATACTTCATTTCATCTGATTTAGGATAAGAATAATGTCATTTTTTGAACTTATTACAGCAATTTGCCTTATTGTGTGATTCAGTGAATGCTACTAATGCACATATTTTTGAAATAGACTAGATGAGCTATTTCATTTGTTAACAAACACGACACACATTAATATTGATATTTTCGAGACTCCCAATTATTCGGATGTACCATTCGTCATATTAACACCTCATTTATCAAAATCGATTGGGTAGTTTAATCGCTATTGTGGGACATATGTTTTCCACACAACATCCTAAACGTCCAATACCTACACAGACTGGTAAATTCACAAACCTTCCTTTTGCACTTTGCGTAGTAAAGTGAAAATATTTCATAGCTTAACAAGTAATTTAATTCATCAACTAGTGTTTTGACTACCATCTGCGTGTCACATAAATAAAATCTTTTTATATATTTTTGCCCTCAATTTATTTTTTGGGAATACTTTCAAATTAATATTTTTAAAGTAGTTTTATTTTATAAAAAGTATCATTTTCTATTCTTCTTCAAACAACATCTAGAATCAATTTTCTGTAATGAAGTATTTTTCTAATTTTGTTTGATAAGCTCTGATTTGCTCTTTTATTAATCAGTTATCAAAATTATTGCCATAATTTTTTAAAAAAATTTCAAATAATTGAATTTCTTCTACTAATATTAAATTTTTTACAGGATTAAGTGGGGATGAAACACGTCACTTTTGTCCTGACTGTGGTAAATCCTATAAATTTAAGCAAGGATTATATGAACATCGTAAATTTAAATGTGGCAAGAATCCATCATTTCAATGTCCATTTTGTCCAAAACGATGTTATGTTAAAGGCCATTTACGTCAACATATATTATCCTGTAAATTTAATTCCAGCAATCAAACGAAAAAGTTTTTTTATTTTAAAATTTAATGGATATATTCTTACCATTTTTTTATTTATTTTATGTCTGTTATCCTGTTTCTTAATGTGTTCTATAATTTGTTGAAGTTTATTTATTTGTTAGTCAAGAAGTCCATTGTATCGGTTTAATGAGTTATTATGGGGATATTTGTGCCAAAGTATTGAAGAAAATATTTTAATCGAAAATCAATAATTATAGAAAGTGTTACAACTTTTTTCTCTACGAATTTGCCGGATAGTTAAAACTGAATATTTGCGGAATAGTGATACGGATAATCATTGTCCAGATATATGGATACGAATCTTAACACTTTAACTCAATCAATCGGTATAATTTTTTTACAATTTTGGAGTATAATGTTGTTTCACTAATTACTAAAATGTTTATCTTGATTCTTATAATTTGGAAAAATGGCGGGTCCACGAACTACCAAATATTTTCGATTATTTTATGCGTTACATTATTAAAATAACTGGAAAATGTCCTTTATTCTTAAATCGATACAAAAGGCTCAAATAATAGTGCCATTTGAGTACAACCGATATATTAATTCGTATATTAAAAAAAAAATGTAAATACCCAACTAAACACGAAATTAAATACAAATATATTTGATTTGTATGTTAATTGAATTAAAATCTCAGTTATAACGCGTAAATTTTTACATGATGAACTTGTTAATGCACCATTTGGCACCGACCATTAACTTATTTGAATGTGATATTAATAACCTCTCTAAATGCATATTAGTTATTATTGTTTCTAAAGGAAATAATTTATTCAATTTTTTTTCTAATAATTATGTATTTTCTTTTTAAAAATATAAATAAATTTATGTTATTAAATTTTGTTATAAATAATTTATCATTAACAAATATACCACTATATTTGTTTACCAAATAACTTATTGTTTTTCATCTTTTAAAATTTTCAGAAACATTTCAAAAATTAAGTATTACTATTATTATAGTTTGCTTTTATAATAATTAATAACCTACTGTAAAAATATATATCGTAGAATATTATTTAAAAAATAATCAAGTATTTTAAAATTTGCATCCCTATTTGTAGATGTGGTGGTTGGGACCTACAAAAAATATACTTTAAAATATTTCATAATTGCTTTTCATAAAATTTTCTGCAATGGACGAAAGGTTGTATTTGTATTTTGTAGAAAATAATAAATTAAATATTAAAATACACACGATTTAGTCACAGACAAAAAATGAACTAATCTGCAATTGAAAAAACTTTAACAGAATATCATCTACATTGATTTTTTAATAATAAAAGTTTAGCAAATGTAATTTGAAATTGGTTTTCATAAACATTTAAGTCAAATTTGTTCACTTGTCCAAAAATTGACAAAGACGAAATATCAATTAGTTTCTAAGGTTCTTTTATCCTAAAGTACTTTTATTACAGAAAATATATCAATGAATTCAGTTTTAGTTTTTATTTATACTAACTTTTAACTCATGGTATTTTTTATATTTTATGATCCACGAGGGGCCTATGCAGTCCTTTCAATTTTAATAACTGGGTACCATTAAAGATATTCGTTTATTTTTGGTTGAAATTTTTATATTTTCTAAGTATGATTAATTTTTTTTAAAGTAAACTTTGATACTATTTATCTTCGTATCAGCTTTTTACAACTTACGCCCTGATTTTTTTAAATATTAAGTATGCTATTGTCAATATCTCTAAATAATAAACTTGAAACTAGGAATGTTTTCATTCGAAGACATCAATTGAATATTAACCATAAAAACATGCATAGAATCCAAAAACTGTATTTGAAATTTTTTCTTAAAGTTTTATCCTCTACGGTGGACGGTGTAATTCTATATTGATTGCAGTAAATAGACAACTTATTCACTGCAGCTATTTTAGATCAAATTGGATCCTATTATTTTTCTCGGATAATAATGAATCATAGTCTAATATATCTTGTAATATATTATGTATGTCGCTCGAATTATATATTTTGGATCCAGATTAGTTCATTTTTGAATGTGAGTGTACTAACAGTACATATATTTTAAAAATAATAATTGTCCAAAAAAGTAATTATTTTAAAAAATATCTGTATTGCGTAGATTTTTAAAATTTAATTTTATCGTATTTAATTGTTTTATTTAGCTATAAATTAATAGTAATTTTACTTGATTTGTGTTTCTTTATTTTTTATTTTACAGATACAGGACTGCGTTATGAATGTCCAGTGTGCGGTAATTCATATAAATATAAACAGGGTTTATATACACATCGACGTTTTCGATGTGGTAAAGATCCTACATTCAAATGTCCATATTGTCCAAAACGTTGCTATGTACGTGGTGATTTACAACAGCATATTCTTACTTGTAAATCAAATCCATTTGCTGATAATGGTGGCGGCGGCATTTATTCTTATACAAATATTATATGAATATTATTTTTTTTTAGATTATTTTTAGATGAAAATTGCATCAAAAAAAAATTTTTTTTTTTTATAACTAATGTGAAAACATAATAATTATTATAATTATTATCGTAAATGATAAAAATAAAGTATTATTCTGAATAAAAAATATTTATCCATTTTTTATTTATTTCAGCTGTTTTTATAGATAAAGAACCCGTAGGAGTTTTCAGTAAAATTCTTTTGAAAGGCTGTAAATTATATAAGCCCTGCTCGTCGTCAGGTTTGATAAAGTTAAAAAGTGTGATGCTTGGGTTGGGAAAAAAAGGTATATGTTAGAAAAATAAGTTTCAAATAATAATCGCTTAGCATAAAATTTAACATTAAAAAGGTTCTTTGTATTTTTTTGCTATTATTAAAAATAACACAGCTAGACCGCCTCGAAGTTTTCTCATCAAAAATTTACATATTTATTAAATATGTTCGATAAGTTTTCGATCATCACTTTCCATAAGGCAAAAAAGGGAAGCCACTATTAAATTGCATTTATATAAAATATACACATAATTACAAACAAAAATAACGTTCATTATAATAATTTGGTTAACAACACAATGTTCTAATTTGTATTATTATTTTAATACATACGGTAATTTTTTTAAATATTACTTCCCCTTTTTACTATACGAAAAATGATTCTGTGTTCAATATGTAAATGTAAAATGTATATTTGTTTGTGTTAAAACTTTTAGACGCTCTAGTTTTCTTACTTTTAATAATATAACTAAAACAAAATGCTAAATTTTTATGCTACATAATTTTTATTTGAAGCTTTTGTTTCTTACTGTTACCCTTTTCGAAACATCAAATAAAAAGGTTCACACGTTTATTTTCTCCTGTAAATATAAAATTTTTAATTTCGAATTAATTTTATAAAAAAGAAGTTTAATCGTTTTAAAATCAAAAATACATAATAATGTTTTTGATACCATTTATATATAATTTTTAGATTCAATATTGACCGTAAATGGAAGATACATTTGTTCACCATGTGGCCGCTCATATAAATATAAATCTGGATGGTATCAGCATCGTAAACATGAGTGTGGAAAGGAACCGAGTTATCAGTGTAAATATTGCTCGTACAAAGCACGTTTACCATGTACATTACGAAGTCATGAAGTTTTATGTTTACATCGAAATAGTGTTTATTCTTAAAATTGATGCAAATGATTCTAATTAGAATTTACAGAGGTTACAACTTCATTTTTTTATAATCCCAGAAAAATTAACATTTAAAGAATGGATCAATTTTATGTTTTACACAGTTTTCACTTTCTTGTACAATTTTTCACCCCTGAATTCGTTTTTACTTGTTAAAACGTTTATGTCATATGCAAGTAATATACATGTAGTTCTTCCACTATTCAAAAACCAAATTTAAAATCTGTTAAGACTAAATTTAATGCAAGTGGTACTTAGTCAAAATACAAAATTTAAAATATATTAAGGCTTAATTTAAACAAAGTGGTACTTTTTTATAAAAGGAAAATTTACTGTAAGTAACATCCAAATGTATTGATTCTTTTCCAAAATTAAGTAGGCAATTTAATAATTTCTTCAAAGTTTCCAAAATTTTTCCTAATCTTAAAATACGTCAGCTATTTTCTATAAAATTTTAAAGTTTCACAATAAATGATAAAAACTATTTAACAAATAGAAATACTGTACCTTGTTATTTTAAGATTTTTTTTTTCGGTTTTTATTCAAAATAAATAAAAAACATTACTCAGATTTTTAAATCAAATTTTTAAAGCATTTTTATGATTATTCACGACATAATTCTCAACTTTTTCTACTATTTAAACTAACCTAAAAATTATCTTTTCTTTTCTTTTAGTCTGTAAGGATGCGAGGCATCTAAAAACGACGGTTTTTCGATTTTTTTTTCGGTTTTTAGCTGTAACTTTCTTAATCCTAGATAGCAGAAAAAATTAAAATAAAATTGTT
The DNA here is from genome assembly GCA_020423425.1 of Chrysopa pallens. Lineage (NCBI taxonomy): Eukaryota > Metazoa > Arthropoda > Insecta > Neuroptera > Chrysopidae > Chrysopa > Chrysopa pallens. Next base: position 64,687,923 of record CM035594.1, read on the forward strand.
GGATAGTAATTATATAAATATATATAATCGTTCATCCTTTTTGGGCTACTAATAGCGTTAGTTATATCTTATTTTGAACACCAAAAAATATCTTTATGATTAAACTACAATCCAATAGAAGTTATTTTCAAAGTCATTTTCTTTTAATATTTGATTTATTGTTTGAAGCCACACAACTGTTTACTAAATAAAATGGTTGAAGTCAAGAACCTTTCATCAATAAAGTAAGTCAAGACACTTTCATCAACCTGCAACTGTAAAATATATTCAAATAAAAATACGTAAAAATTTCAGAAGCTATAAGATATTTTGGGTTTAGTTTAAGACCGATTAATGAGTGCATTTTAATTTGATCTGTGTACTTAAAAATAAATGTTATATAAAAATGATTTCTGTTAATTTATTAAACATTAAATTTCCTTTCTTACCTAAGTTTATTCCATTAGAATAACGCATAGAATAACATTGATACCAAACCAATAATAAAAGTACTTGTTGAGGCCGCAATTAACCGCTTATAGAATTTTATATTTTTGTATATTTTATGGCGTCGCATCAATTTTGAATGTGACAGACTATGTTATTTATTTTAAAGCTGTATTTTTCAAAATACAAGTCTTATATAATAATCGAATGATATCTATTTTTTTTTTGTGTGTGTTTTCAGTTTTTTTGTAATTGAATTTTGTCTGTTCATTGAGATAGTAACCTAGATAGCCCCGCGAAAACATAGTTTATACCGCAATACATGTTAATTAAGATAGTAGCCTAGATAGCCCCGCGAAAACTAGAATTGTTGGTGTTTAATTAAAATATTTTGTTAAGTATTAAAAGGAACATTTTGATTAATTCAAAAGTTTTCTTTGAAGTGCGATTCCCTTCATCCCTATAATCCTAAATCTCTCCACGTGCTTGGAATTTTCGAGTGAGTCCAGTTTTGACTGGTAAGTTACAATAGATATATTCAATATTTTAGTTGCACCACAATCAATGTTCCTATATATTCTGGTAAATCCATCAATAGATAGTAGATAACACATACAGTCCACTTAAAGCCAAAAAAAAAAAAGGTTGGTGGAATTTTCAACAGTACTTGAATAATAATTTTTAAGAAAAAGTTCGAAATATTCATTTATATGGCTTTAAAAGAAGGAATGTCTTTTCTGAACAAAATACAAAATGTTTTAGTGTAATATTTTGAGTATGAAAATTTTTTTGGAAAAGAGTATGAAAATTGTAACACTTGCTGTAAAAAAAAATATCTGCTGCGACGCGTCTCAGAACGATATTTTTCTTATATTTGGTATTTTTAGTTAATATTTAATGTTTTGTAATAAGCAAAAATAATTATCCAAAAAACTAGAAAATATTGTTTGTACAGAATTAATTATATATTTTGATAAATATAAATAATTGGATTTTCCCATTTAATTTGAATTTTCTCAGAGAAATATTCCAAATGAAAGTTGTAAAGCTTCAAAGTTTTTGTTAATATTTAGCTTACTTTTCATGATTTAGCTTACTTTTTGTGATTATAGCTCTTATGGTTGGAGTAATATCTTGACTACAGACAGACAGACACCAATATCTAAAAAATTTTTTGAACGCAAATTTTCATTAAATACTCAAAAATGAAATTATTACCCACATTTTGTTCTTTTATGTTCTATGTTCTATGATAAAAGAAAATAAACGTCTTTTTTTCGTAAAGATCTTAATATTTTGGTTAAGGGAATTTTATTTTTGATTTCAATCAATAATGATCATATATTCAAATATATTTTTGCAGACTATACGGGAAAATTTCAATGTAACAAATGTGGTAGAATATATAAATATCATAGTGGATTATGGCAACATCAACGATTCAAATGTGGGATAGAACCAAAGTTTAAATGCCCATACTGCCCAAAATGGAGCCATCACAAATGCAATTTACAGAGACATGTACTTAGTTGTAAATCGTTGTCCAAACCAAGTGATGTCAATGAATTATTAGAGAGTGTGGCAAATATGTGAATTGAAAAACATATTTGTTCCTTTAAATCAACTATTTTTCAATAATTTCTATGAATTTATTTTTTTCAATCTTTCAATTATTATGTTAGTATCAGATTTTTTTTTAATTCTTGCAATTAAAAAGATTTGATAAATATTTTTAGTGTTATCATTTATTACCAAAGTTTTGATTATTTCTTCCGAGATTCAAGATTCCAACTTAGCACATTAGAATATTTCATTGGTTATACCCTTCCTTGGTGTTGACCCATTCATCACTTACCCAGAGTGAACTGCTTTTAATTCATTTTGATATAGGTGAAAGATTTAGCTGGCACGAACACATTTTATCCATATCAAAATGAATTAAAAGCAGTTATATATATGACAGTTATTTTTAAACAATTAAAATGTCTTTGTTTTTAAGTTTGCGAAAAACATTTGTATGATAAAAAAAATTTTCAATATAATAATATTTGATTAAATTTTTGCAGACAATTTAAGAAACTATGAATGTAAAAAATGTGGAAAAATATACAAATCTAAAGGTGGAGTCTTTTTGCATCAACGATATAAATGTGGAAGGGAACCACAATTTAAATGTCCATTTTGTCCTAAACGTAGCTATCAAAAATCAAATTTACAGCGTCATGTAATTATATGTAGATCATTATCAAAACCAAATGATCCAGATCAAGTCTTAGAAATTATGCAAAAACTATTTTCGAAAAAGTGTAACTACGATAAATAAAATAAATTTTAAATTGCTTCTAAATTGTAATTGTTATTTACTTGCCAATTTTTTTTTTTTTTTTTTTTGTTAAAAATTCATTTGTATTGGAAAAAAAATTGAAATGCGTAAAAACATACTATCTTTGATTGAGCGAAAAATTTTTCATACATAATATGTAACTGTTATTACAATGTAAGCAAGGTACAAGCTTGTATTGTACTGCAAAATAAAGTAATAAATTTTTCATTGGTTGGTATTCTTCATATACCTTCTAATGTGAAACATTGAGATGCGTAATCTAATATAAGAATCCTTATTGGCTTTAATATTAGTCGAACTTTCTTACTAAAAAAATTTTGAACTAAACTCTGAAGCAGATAAAACTTTTCGTTTTTCGCTATTGTTTTTTTCTATGAGCAATTTAATGGATTAATTTAATGGAAAATTTGTATCTGCAACTTTATAATCGATGATTTTGAAATTAAAATTGGTATAAAATATCAAGATAATTATATAAAGAGCGTTTGATCTCGGGTAGTTTTTACGCATTTATTAGCTAAAATACAATATATTTATCGTCCATTACATTTTTTAAAAACGCTAAAAATCCAAAAAAAAAAATAAATATATATTTGTACAATCCGATAGCTAATTTTAGGTATTCTTCTGAAATCGTAAAAGTATTATTATTCTTGTCTATTTAAAAGTAAAATTCTTTATCAGTGACCTCAAATGCTCCAAGAGTTTTTCATACATAAAGCTTTCCCAAACTATTATCCTGTTAGACATTTCAATCTTCTAAGATCCTAAACTTTCGGGAATTTATTTTTAAGAAAATCTATCTGAATTAGTAATAAATTGAAAACACTTTTACAGATAATTTAAACAACTATCAATGTACGAAATGTGGCAAAGTATATAATTCGAAAGGTGGAGTTTTTTTACATCAACGATATAAATGTGGACAAGAGCCACAATTTAAATGTCCATTTTGTACAAAATGGAGCCATCACAAAGGGAATTTACAACAGCATATGACTTCATGTAAATCATTGTTAAAACCCAGTGATCGAGATGAACTCTTAAAAATTATGAAAAATTTATTTGCAAAGAAAGTGTAATTATGGGAAAGTAAAAACAAATAAATCAAACTTTTTTTTTACAACTGTATTTATTTATTTATTATTTTTTAATATTTGTTGCTTCATTTTAACAAAGTAAAGAAAGATCTTTTGTAATCTTAAACAAAAATGATCTTTAAAATATAAGAATCGAATTTTCCATATACACGTTTTGAAAATCTTCGAATTCAATTCGAATCCATCTGCCCACCAGGTGTTATCGGGATATAAAGCATCAATTTTATAATAAATATAACAACTTCTCTTTCTCCAAAATTTCTTAAAACTAAGCTGTGTTCTTTTTCGTAGCTAGTTAAATTTTCAATTGCATCACAAAAGCTTCAAATTGACGACAAAATTATTGAATTTGTTCTTGAACCGTTCGTCTTCTCATTATAATAATAATAAAGCCACATCAGTTTAAAGCTTGTGGGCGGAATAAAATAATTTTTCCCCTCCCCTTTTGTGTTTCGTTATAAGTAGATAGCGATGTAAAATAAATAATTCAATAAATTATAAAAAATTATATCTGACATAACTTGAAAATCATTATCCAATTAAATTACCCACCTCTCGTATCCCCAAGGTTTGATAATTCAAATAACTTGTTGGCGGTTGAAAATTGAATTTTTGGATTTAAATTGTAATAACATCTAGTTGTGTACCTTTCCTATTCCATTCAAAGTATTTACCGTATTATATTAAAATTTTGTTTTCTTTATTGAATTTCTTTATAAGTTGTAATTACAAAAAATATCGCACATAAATAAAAATTCATTAGATAGTAGGAATTTGTTTTTAAGGACTGTCTGTGTCTTACATTCTAGTTAACTGAACGAAGTGAGTTCTCTGGTATTTCAATAATTTTTCATTTCGTTTGTATCTATCTGTTTCTTTTGTATCCGTCTATGTTTGTTTTGCGGTAAATTTCAAACGCCTTCTTCGATTTTGATGAGTAGACACATTGATCATACTCCGTTCCCCATCGGAAAAAATCGCTTTAATGTAGCAATTCTTTTGTTATCGATGTTTTAGGATCGTCAAATAAAAGCCAATATTTTAATCAATCATAATCCTATACACGATATTGTAACTTTGATGATGGTGTGTTTGCTATTTTAATAATAATTGATTACACTTTTCCAGATAATTTAAAATCGTATGAATGCGAAAAATGTGGTAAATCATATAAATCGAGAAGTGGAGCATTTTTACATCAACGATATAAATGCGGTCAAGAACCACAATTTAAGTGTCCATTTTGTCCAAAACGCTGCCATCACAAACAACCATTACAAAAGCATATAATTGCATGTAAATCATTGTCAAAACCAAATGATCCAAATGAAGTTTTAGAAATTATAAAAGGTTTATTCACAAAAAAAGTGTAATTATGAATAAAATAATAAATTCATCTTTTTTTTTAAGAACTGTTGTATTTGTTATTTGTTTAGAAGTTTTAATTTTTTTAAAGAAATTTATAAAATATATAAAACCAAGAATTTTAATCAAACATTATAAAAATTTGTATTTTGCTATTTGTGTTTAATAGATTTGTGGCGACACCTATATATTCTTAAAAATTATAAAATCTTCGATGCGAAACCTTTCTCCAAAAACAAAAAAAAAAAACACCCGTGGATAAGAAAATATCCACAAATTTTTAGAGTTAAATAATGTTTTTCTATAAAATATCATTTTAAGTAACCGAATTCCTAAAATTGTAGACATTCTATTTTAAGATATTAAGTAATAATTGCTTACAATTTTACAGATACTTTAAAAACATATGAATGTGAAAAATGTGGTAAATCATATAAATCTAGGGTTGGAGTTTATTTACATCGACGGTATAAATGTGGAAAAGAACCACAATTTAAATGCCCTTTCTGTCCAAAACTCAGCCATCACAAAGGAAATTTACAAAAGCATCTTATATCATGTAAATCATTGTCAAAACCTCGTGATCCAGGAAAAGTTATAGAAATTATGAAAAATATATTTTCAAAAAATGTGTAATTATGAAAAATTGAAATAAATAAATGCATAAATTTATTTAGAGTTGTATTTGATTTTTTTTTTCTACTTTCTTTATCATAAGTTTTAGGTTAAATTTGCGGCAAGTATCCTGTTTAGAGTTTACTGTATCTTTGAAAGCTGTGCTGTATATGTCTAGTGAATAGGCGGTTTAATCAATTGGTGAAGAAGATAAGGAAAAGTATAAAATAATATAACGTTTTTATTTCACCTTAATAACTCAGTTCGTAAACTAATGTAAGTACTCCTAAGTAAATTTAGATTAATTAAATAATTACGTAAGTATGTACTTAGTTATACTTAAATTAATTCAAGAACTTAGTTGTTAAGGTTAAATAAGAAAGGTTTATTATTTTTTTCTTTACAGTTTTTTCGGCGGTTTAATTATTTTTTTTTGTTAAAAAGTTTACATTTTATAATTTTTTGTGACTATAATTTACAAATTACTATATGCTGAATTTTTGATTAACAAATGGGTAAGGTGGGTAATATTGTTTCCACATTTACATGGGACCAACTTTTAGGTATACCCTATCCAATTAAAAAAGAATTACCAAAATCTGACTACTTTGTAAAAGTTTATGCTTACAATCAGTGAGTGAACAATAAATCATCACCTGTTTTCGATTTTTAGAATTCGAATTGTTTTCCCAATTTATAAAGAACAAAATTCAGAGTATACCCTATGAGAAGAAGTATTCGGTCGACGGATATGAAAAGTGGGCAGTTTATTTCTAATCCTTTGTTTCGAAATCTTGTATATGAAGGTAATTATTTTGTTTTACGTGAAATAAAATACACAAGAATCATTTTTATTGAAAGAATAGTGAACTGAACCCCGGAAATAATTCCAGAAATTCTTCTTTCAGGTCCGGTTCTTCATTATCATCGTTCATCATTATCGTTCACCAGAGGATTTGAACGTACACATTATCTAGTGACTCATCCTGATAAAAAACGCGGTAGATGCCACAGCTGCTACAAAAAATATGGCAAAAATGGATTAATGGAAAATGGCAAATTGAAATTTTCATCTAACGTAAATAATATATGTAATGCATGTGAAGGGCAGCCACGATTTTGTAAGCCTTGTTTTATTCAGTATCATCAATAAGAATCTGTTTTTTTTTTTTTCAATTTTTTGACTATTTTGTAAAATCTCTGCAAATAAATGATTTATAGAAAACAAAAATTTTCCAAATTTTTATTTTTTTCCTTATCCGAAAAATATTTATCTTTTCTTAAAATCCATGTTCAATCACTCGAAGTATTACAAACTGTTCACTTATGTTTTCAAAAATATACAAAATATTTTTCCAAATATCACTTATGGGGAAGCTACAGATTGAAAATTTGATTGAAAATTAATATTTTGAATTCACCAAAATTGTAAATATATCACTTATAGATTTTCTTCTGTTTGTTTTTGATATAAAAATAATAATTAATTCCGCTGTTACAGATGATTGTAAAAAATACAAATGTGAAAAATGTGGTAAAGCATATCAATCTAAGGGTGGAGTTTCTTTACATCAACGATATAAATGTGGACAAGAGCCACAATTTAAATGTCCGTTTTGTCCGAAACGCAGCCATCACAAAGGAAACTTACAAAAGCATCTAATTGCATGTAAATCATTGTCAAAGCCTCGAGACCCCCAACAAGTCATAAAAATTATGAAAAATTTGTGTGCAAAAAAGTGTACCTAATTATAAAAAATAAAATAAATGCAAAATTTATGTTTAGAATTAAATTTATTTAATTTGTTAGATTGCTTTTTTAAATAAAAAAAATTATAACTAAACGTTTTATATAGTCTTACTCCGTCATATGTTACAGTAACTTCTTATGCTTCTAAAAGTTACGCTTTGTTTAATAAATGTACGACTGTATGTAAAAAACTAAATGTAAACTGGTCCATCGTATGCCGTTTTAATTCTTATGGCTTTATTTTCTATATTCCAGCTATCGAATATCTCCCCTTTAAGTCATAAAATAACAAAAAAATGGTCATAGTTATACTTGAAAAACATACGAAATCGTTTCCCCTAAGGCTACCCCTAAGGATATGTAAGACAATAATCCGAATTCTAATTCATCCTTTTCATAATTATCTTTCCGAAATACATTATTTTTTATCAACCAAGATCCTAAATTTTAGGCTATATTTTTATTGAGCCAACAATAATATTTGATTACACTTTTACAGATAATTTAAAAACATACGAATGTGAAAAGTGTGGTAAATCATATAAATCTAGAGGTGGTTTATTCTTACATGAACGATATAAATGTGGAAAAGAGCCACAATTTAAATGTCCTTTTTGTCCAAAACGCAGTACTGAAAAGGGTAATTTACAACGGCACGTAATGACGGCATGTAAATCATCGTCAAAACCAAGTGATATAGTAGAATTATTACAAATTGTGAAGAATTTATTTAAGTAAAATAAAAATTTTTTTCATTCATTCATTCAATCTCATATTGTTTTTTTTTTACCTGATTTTTTTAAACATTATTTTATTATTAAATAAACAAATAATAATACAAGGTTGTGTTGTTTAATATGGGTCTTATCTATGAACGGAATTTTTTGTTATGTATGTGTATATTTTATATAATTGTATTTGAAAATGACTTCCCCTTTTTTGTTATATGTTTAAATAATTGGGTGGATTAGGTGTATAGTTAAATAATTATACCTGTCTCTACTATTTTATTTAATATGCTACTCACATTATTGATAAAGTTATTTATTCAAATAGTAGTTCAGAAATTTAAGGTGTCATCTAGAGACCCCGGACTGACGTAACTTAGACTAAAAAATAAAGTTAAGTAACATCAGTCACAATCTGTATTTGGATGGGTGACCACCAAGCAGTACTGTGTACTGTTATTGTATAATAATAATAATAATAATCCCTTTGGTTAATGGCTATATAGCTGAAAGTAGCTAAAGCCAGAAATTAAAAAAAAAAAAGGTCATTTAACTACATGTTTGTCAAATGTTTAATGTTCAACACCATAAATTTTTTACAAGATTTTGTCAGTTTTCTGACAGTCTGAAATCAAAATGTTTCATTGATTTTTCACATTTTAGTCGAAATCAATAAAATATACTAAATATTTGGTTTTGGGAACCTTCACAATGTAAAGTTTGCCAGAATAATAATAGTTGATTATTACACTTTTGCAGAAAATTTAAAAAAATTTGTATGCGGCAGATGTGGAAAACGATATAAATATAGATGTGGATTATATACTCATCAGAGATACGAATGTGGAAAGGAGCCACAATTTAAATGTCCATATTGTCCAAAACGAAGCCATCATAAAGGAAATTTACAACAGCATGTTATTTCATGTAAATCATTGACAAAACCAAATGATACTGTAAAGTATTAGAAAGTGTAAATCATTTACGAAAATAAAATCAATCAAATTTTTATTAAACCTTTGCTCATTACAAATATTTATTTATCAAATTTGTTTTAAATAATTTGTATCCATTTTAGGTTAAACTACTAGTATTGAATTTGGATAAATAGATTTTTAAAGTCGAAAATGGCAAATACAGAATTTAATAAAGTCGTTATATGGTATTGGAATGAAATTTCTTTGAAACTGAAAACCAATGTAGTTTTCTTAGTAATATTATTTTAGTTTTTAAATATATACGAGATATAAATAATCTAATCCAAATCTGAATTCAAAATAAAAAAATTTGTAATTGCCTTGTAGATCACATATTTTTTTTTTTTTTTTTTTATTATTATTAAACAACAACAGTACACAGTAATGCTAGGTGGTCACCCATCCAAATACATATTGTGACTGCTGTTGCTTAACTTTATTAGTTGGTCTAAGCATGTCATTACGTTACGTCAGTCCGGGGTCAGATCACATTTAAACACAATGCCAGAATATATTGTTCCATTTTCTTACAAAAACAATTTTTATAAGAATTATTTTAGTCAACTGCCAGGACAAAACACGGAAATTTTTTTCGTTATTTTATTGACCTCAAGTCGCATTATGATAATGTGAGTTCCTAATGAGAAACCTGTTTAATTAAAATATATTTTGTTGTTGGTCTATAAAATTTGCCAAACGTTTTATAATAACACCAAATATATATTTTACAGGAGATGATGATGATATGGAAAAACGGTTTTGGTGTCGAGATTGTGGACGATCATATAAATATCGTCGTGGCTTAGCCTACCATAGAAAATATTCTTGTGGTAAAGAGCCAATGTTTAAATGTCAATTTTGTCCAAAACGTTGTTTTCAGAAAGGTAATTTATTGCAGCATAGTTTATCATGTAAACGACGTTTATCTGTTAAATTTGGACGAGAATTTGGAAAAGATTAAGTTTAAAATGGTAAAATTTACAAAATAATGTTTATGTGAAATTGTTTGTATTTGAAACAAAATAATTTGAGTTCAATAAAAGAATATTATTTATTTATTATAAAAATATATGTTTGACTTTTTGTATATTTTTCAGACCGCTTTTCTGATAGAGTAAAAATTGTTCATGAATATAAATGTTTTGTTTGGTGGACTCATTTAATTTTAATTTATTATTTCAGAAGATGATCTGATTTGATTAATTTTTAATTTATAAAAATCTCCCTAATTTTACTATTGGCGATAATCTGAAATTATAAAAGAAAAGTTCATAAAAATATTTCATAAGATCTTTCCGTAGATGTGAATCAAAATACGAGTGCCATCGATCAGATTTTAAATTTCTAATATAATAGACATAAATTTATTTTAGCATTATCTACACGATTATATTTTTTGGATTTTTTTTAAATTTATGTCCAATATCAGTTTGTTTAGAAATTTTATTTTCCTCAATATTGTTATTAAATCCAAATCAGCGTTGTGGTAAAAAGATGCTTGATGTTTCGACCTTCTTTAATATTTTCTAGTCATATTGGACCTCACTGACTCTTAGTTTATTGTGGTATTTTAAGTGGTCGTCTCCACCAAGAAATATTTTTATCGATGAACATAATTTTGACGGATATATTAATTTTATACAACTAATGAAAATTTATTACTTTGCTTCATAATACTTCAAAATGGCGTTCCCCTAACAAATCATTTTTCATTCGCATTGCGTTCAATGGTTTGTTTATATCTAAGCTATACCACCATCCATTTACTACTAACTCATATAATAAAACTGGCATAACTCCGGCATTATTTTGGAATGCTTTTAAGTTTATATTGTATTCATTAATAATCATTGATCGTTGTTAATTATAATAATTAGTAATATAATTTTATTTTCTTCTAGAATATCTGATGAATGGACGATATTTTTGTCCAAATTGTCCTAGATATTTTAAAACATCGGATGAATGGTGTCTACATTTAAAATCTGAATGTGGAAAAAATCAAATAGCTGTGTTTTTTAAAACATTATTTTCAAAAAAATAAATTGTTTTTTTATTTCATATTTTATGTTATTATATCTGTAAATATTTTGTAAGAAAAATTTTGGTGCAATAAAGTGTGTTTTGTTTTATTTTTACTTCATAATATGATTTTAATTTTGACTTATTTCTATGATTTCTATAAAAATTAAATACCTTTAAGAATTTACTAAATTTGATGCAATTTTAAAATCTTAAACAAAATTTTTTTTAATTACTGTTCTTGGGTTTAACATATTGATTGAGTATCAATGCTTGAACTATTTTTAATCATTAGCATTCATAATGTGCCCTAAATATGCAGTCTATATAGTTATAAATACATATATAATACTATGCATGCATTCTAATTATATAAATTTTAATTAGCTAAATTTGCGCAAATCCGAATATTTTACGAAAAAATATATCAAACAAAAGTTCTTGTAAAACACAAATATTTTTTTTTCCGTGAATTTTTTGCCTATCTTTGATGGATCGCCAATATCGACAATGAATCGATTTTTCTCATTCATTCACGAACGCCATCAAAATTTTAGTCAACTATCTCGTTCGAAGATCACTTCGCTTATTCCTTGAACATGCGTACCAAAATTTTGTTTGTACAGTCAATATTTGCGAGGATTCTAAACTTTAGACCATAACTAATTTACTTTGACGTACTCCATATTACCTCGATTGTATATATACCTAAAATATAATACTTATTTTACTATTTAATATCTCTTTTCTGCGGTATATCTTGAAATATTTCGGCTATATCTGTCCAGGTAGGATTGTAAACGATATCTCATTTTTGTAATTTTAGGATCTAAATTATATTACATTTTTTATGAAGGATAATTACATGACATATCAGGTATCAAAAATTGCCTTAAATGAGTTGAATTGAATCATATATCCTCGCGTTTAATATGTATGGAAATGCATTATTTTTCCCTTGGCCCCTTAGAATCCCATATCTTGTTTTGTTTGCTTTTACACCTTTCTTAACAAATCCTTCTACAATATACTCTATCTTTTCTTTTAGCACATCGTCAAAATGGAAGATATTGTTGTCCAAATTGTCCACGATCATATAAAGCTTCAAATGGTTGGTATCAACATTTAAAATATCAATGCGGTAAAGAGAAAATGTTTAAATGTAAATATTGTACAAAACGATTCTTTTATAAAAGTAATTTATTACAACATATTTTTCATTGTAAGTCAGCCCCAACAAATAAAAGTATCGATATGTGGCAATAAGTTTTTTTGTTAATGTGGTATTTTTGTAATAAAAAGAAATTTATACCAAAGAAGCTAATGTGATTCTTTTTTTATAATTTGTTATAATAACAATTTTATATATTTGTTTCTAAAAATTTGTATTAAGTGAAAGTGTTGATTCTTCATAAACACAGCATTTATTGTGTATTTATTAAACACTATTATTTATTTATTAAACACTAAGTATTTATTGTGTCCCAATTAATACCATTTAAAAAATTGATATCTTCAACTTTATTTGGATGACTATTTTGGTATAAATAATTATAAAACTGTACCATGTTTGATAGAATTAATACAAATAGACGATGTTGTATTTCTTTAGTCAATACCTAAAGTACAAAATCGAATTATCTTCCTATTTATATTTATTCTCCTGTAACATTCGAACCCGAGTTTCGAGTTTTATGAAATTTGTATCATTCATTTTTCTCATTCAGGTAATTTAATATATAGGTTTTGAGTCCCATTTGAGGCCATCAGAGGCTTGGTAATAACAAACTTCAGGGTTAAGCTAATAGTATAATAAGTATAATTTTATTTTATCGATATCAAAAATTGATAATCTGTAAGCAATTTATATTCATGTTTATGGTATTCAAAAATTTTTAACTAATTTCCAAATGTTTTTATATTTTTTTTATTTTTTAGCATACTTAAAGTGTGGAAGATATTATTGTCCAAATTGTCCAAGATCCTATAAAGTTTCAAAAGGATGGATTCGTCATTTACGATACGAATGTAGAAAAAAACCATTGTTTCAGTGTCAATATTGTTCATATCGTTGTTTTCATAAAACTAACTTATTAAAACATATGAAAATTTGTGAACGAAAAATTAAAGTAAAGAAATAATCTTTGTTTTTTCTTTCTTAGACATTGATTTTATAAAAATGTTAGTACAGAGCTCTAATCATTTGGCAGGGTTACATATTTAATCGTTTGCATAAACCGTCACCAAATTAGCAACGGGTTACATCTCCTCAGAGAATCATTACAACTAGCTAATTCATACTTATGATGACTAATTTGTAATCGAAATACGTATTTATTTCGATTATATGTGATTATATGTCAATTTTGGGACTCTAATACCTTTTTCACTATAATATATATTCATGTATTTTTGTTAAATAGAATCTTTTCAAATAAACAATTAATTATTATTTTTTTATCCTTGATATTCTCTAGTTAAAATGTTTTTGAACAAATTTGCCAATTCATGATGAAATCATTTTCCATTTGATTAATTCAACCCTAGTAAAAAGTAACACTGGTAAACATTTTTTTGTTAGCAGCAAAGTTGTGTATTGACTCAAACTAATAATATATATTTTTATTTCAGCTCATCTAGTAAATGGACGATATGTTTGCCCAAATTGTCCTAGATCATATAAAGGTGCTTGTGGCTGGTATCAACATTTAAAACATGAATGTGGAAAAGCACCAAAGTTTCATTGTAATACGTGTACTTATAAAACTCATAGAAGAAGTTCAGTTATAAATCACATGAAAATATGTCGATTTAGATTTCCAAAAGAAAATGATCATTTCATTTATTTAAATGATGCGAATTGTGATTTAGTTGTTAACCAATCAATGTAACTAAGTGAATGAAGCTTTAATATTTATTACGAATTCTTTTTGTCACGGTCTGTGTTTAGAAAGCCTGATGGTGTTACTGGTCAGTAAGGTGTGATGTCATCAAATATGATACCTAACATTGCTAATATATAATATTGATAACATCCAACCTTACTGGCCAGTAATGCTATCATAATTTGAAACACATACACGGTGGTCTACATAGCCAATGTAGACATTAAAAAAAATTGTGTTATCCTTTTTTATCTACACCAAATGTAGTACACCTTGATAAAAAGTATTGAAATTAAGTTTTTAAAAAAATTATATAGATATATAAACGAAAATTCTAATCAATTGTAATTGAAATTTTCCAAAGAATTTTGTTTTTGTATTATATACCAATTTTTAGAACTGAAATTTCGTTATCTGTGATATGTAAAAAAAAAATTTGTTGTTCTCACTAAATATTGTTTCAAAAATCAATTTACTTAGTAAATATCTACTCCAAAGGTTTCTAAATGTAAAGTTCGAAATTGAATACCCAAACCTTATAATTTAACATACATTTTGCCAATAAAACATTATAGCATTTTAATATTTAACTCATTAATGCTAACGAATATTTTTTAAAAGTTATTAAATGTTCTAGCAGGTTCGCCAATCTAGCTATATACTTCTGATTATATCTTGTGAATTGCTCAAATATTTTGTTCTCTTAATGTAATTCTATAATGTTCTTTCGGGTTTTCTTATCTAGCTATGTACTTCTGATACTTATATCATGTAAATTGCTCAAATCTTTTGTTCTCATAATGCAATTCTATAAAATGCAAGGTCCACAAGACGAAGTTCCCAATTCAGAAGAATATACAAACGAAAATTTGGTTACCACAAATATGGGTATTTTTTATATTTTTAGTTTTTTTTTACTCTCGACAAAAAACGTCAATGCCATTTTTTGTTCTCGAGATAATTGAGACGAAAGAACAACGAACGCACACACATGCATACGTACATACACACAAACACACAAATGCATCTCTCTAAAAACATTGAATTTGAGTCATAGTGACCTTAAAACGTATTTATATATGTCAAATTTCGGGATTTATGAAATCAAACCCGTTACCTATAAGAAATTCGTATTGGGAATTTAATAATGAAAATATAATAAAATATTTTATATCTATGATAAATAATTAATTTATTTTTAAATTCTGGCAGCTGTAGAATATGTGAAAATTGTTATTTTCATTTGTTAATTTATTTACCTACGTATAAATATTAAGTTAAATAGAAAGAGCCTATGAAGAATAATTTGTTTTCGTTTATAAATATTTCTTGGACTAATAAGAAATAATTTTTGTACATATAAATACTATTAAATATTTATACGTTGAAAGTCAATTTTTACAAGATTTAAATGGGATTCATTAAAATCGGTCAATAGAATCATATTTTGAAAGAACATTTATTGTAAAAATTATTTTCTGTAAATAAAAATTCGTTTTGCGAACATAACTACAACTTTTTATTAATAATTGCATTCCAGACAGATTTTTCTAGTAATTTTCGTATTAAGAATATTCTAGTGTATTCGTAGGTATTTTTCAAAGAATTTTTTTAAATCATGCATAAAATACATAATTTTATTAAAATTAAAAAATCAATTGTTTTTTTTTTCAGACATTCCTATCATGATAAATGATCGATATTATTGTGAAATGTGCTCGAAAACGTATAAATATAAACGTGGTTGGACACAACATCGAAAATATGAATGTGGAAAAATTCCAGGTTTTGCGTGTAATTATTGTCCATATCGTTGCCATCAAAAAAGTTCATTAACGTATCATTTAAATAATAAACATTTAATGCAATATACGGGTAGTTTTTTACGAAAAAAGCACTTAATTTAATTTATTAGAATTTTGTATTTTCATTGTAATATATTTTTTAATTGTAAATAAATAAATTTTAATTTATGAGAAAATAATGTTTTTGAATTGTACAAAGAAATTAGAAATATTCCGGTTTATGAAATAGTGCTTGTGAACATTATATCATTGATAAATTTACTTCTTAAAATATATATGGCTTAATTTTGATAGGTGTAACACCATTTTCTTCTATGAAAAATCTTAAAAGTGAGCCATTTGGTTTTTCAGAGCCAGTAAAAATTTTGATTGCCTTATTTCGTTCTTATCCAAGTATCAGTGTGCAACCTATAGTCTTAGTATTCAAATGGGTGAAATTATTTTAAGCAGAATATGAAGGTCAAAAATAAATGCAACTACCATTTTGGTCGATTCGTAATATATTGGATATGCCAAGCTTGAAATTTACTGGAAAGAATATTTGGGTTGGTAACCTCGAAATTTAGATACAGAAACCCAATAAATATGAAAATAATAACGCAAGTAATAAAGTAATTGCATATCATACTGTCCTCAGGTTTTTGTTTGTCACAAAAAAGGTGTTTTCAATCCGTTCCTTCTAAGTATATGAAAAATTTTCGGGTTTGATACTTTTGACTCACCTGCTTTACTATGCAAGAGAAACACTAAAAAAATGACCCCAAGAGGATATGCAGATGATAAACTTTTAGTCCCAAGAGAGAACGGACACGAATTTTTCAGTTTTTAAATATCATTCAAATGATAAATTCGAAAATAATATAATTCAAAAAATTAACAAAAAAAATTAAGAATAATTTTAAATTAAAAACTTCTATAAATACACGAACTCGTTGAAATGTGATTCTTAGCTAAATCTCAATGATGGCGACGTTGTAAGGCAATTGACCACAAGAAAATTTTATCAATTTTATTAAGTTCCTAATTTAAAATTATTTTTTACTATTTAATTTATTTTCTAGATACCGGTTCTTTTTTTCGGAAAGTTTTTTATTAACCTGTTTGTTATTAATCCCGTTTTTTAAATAATATACGTAATGAAGTAACTGCATTTTATAAGAATGTGAATTTTTAACTAATTTTATTTACAATTCTTTTATTTTTAGTGCATCTCGAAAGAAACAAAAATTTTCTTTGATTTGTAGATATTTTTCAAAGAAAGGCGAAACTTGTATTATACTTCCTCATTACAATAAATAGTTATTTTTTTCTAAATAAATCTTATCTAATTGTTCTAATCAATATTTTTTTTTTGTTAATTGTTGTTTTAGGCGGAGGTTATCAGTGCATTCGTTGTTTCAAAATATACAAACATTCGAGCAGCTTACGCAATCATCGTGTATACGAGTGTGGAAAAGAACCACAATTTCAATGTCGATACTGTTTCAAAAAATCACACCGGAAAACAAATTTAAAATGTCACGAAGAACGATGTCGTTTTCAAATGAAATCCCATAATCGTTATATTAAATTTAGATTATTATGAAACTTATATTAAAATACGAAATAATTTATTTAGACAATTTTTTTATTAGAAAATTAAGAAATGAGAATGCAAATAAAATGATTTAAAAAATCGCTTTAATATTCAAATTAAATCGCTTTTAATATTTATAATTTGTAGAAGCGATATGTATAATATTTTAATTTTTATCTAAATTTAATACAAAACAAAAAACCATTTAATGGTGTTTAATAAGACTTAGATGTACAATAAATTTTAAGACCCTTTCTATCAACTTCACTTTAATATTTATTTTTTTTTTGTACACAATAGATCTGTCTAATCAATTTAGTGCAATAGAAACATCTTTTAATCTTAAAAAATTTAACTATTTTTGTAAGGCCGCTTATAGATTCCAAGATCATGTGTCTTCGTTATAATGTTTACTTTATTTGTTATTTAAAAAGAATTCTCAAATAATAAGTATCTTTTTCTTTCGGCAGTCTCCAGTTAAGTCTATTAATATTAATTTATAATTAAAAAAATATTCAATTTTCAAAAGAAAATTGATTTGATGTAAAATTTTACAAAGCAGTATTCTTTGCCTGTCAAGATTAAAAATACAATTTTAGATTTAATGTCTTTTTAAAAGTTAGAATTATGTTAGTTTAGTATCCGGCTCTGTTTAATAAAAAAAAGGTACAATAAACGATATGGTATGCTTATGGGTCGTCTTACCCAGCTTCACATTTTTATTCATAAATTTTGATATTCTGAGACAACAAAATAATTTTGGGGTTCCGCAAAAAACAAATAAAATAAAACCTTTTCACGTAATAAAAAATATACACGAAAAAATACATTAATGAATTCCATCTGCGGCTGGCTCAAATATACGCTATTGAAGATTAGTTTTAAGTCATGTTGGTGGAAATGGCTAATTTAAGGGTAATAAGTTTATGACTACGTATTTTAGGCATAAACCATCACTATTGTAATATTTCGAAATCATACATCATTCGAATTAAATTATCATTGTTCATTCTTCGAATATATTATTTATTTCCGTACTATCGAAAATTTACATTTTTTGCGAATAATTAAAACGATAAGTTTGAATAATCCGTTTGAATATATAGTTCGTATACGCGTAAGGAAAATGTTAAATCGAAATTTTGTATCATAGATGTATTTAGGTCGTAAAAAAGGATATATCAGAAACAATACTGTAACTATTTAATTTGTTACAAACTAGAAATTGTGTCATTATCGAATTTAAAGCGTATGTGTAGTCTAATTTTGTAAATTTACATCACAGGTGATGATTTATTAACTTGTCGGCAAACATTGAGTATTATCTATTCTTTTTGAAATTAAAGAATGCTATTTTTTAATATCAGTTCGAAAATAGAATTTTTAGCCGTAACATCATGGCACATTTTAGTATTCAACAGATAACTATTATTAAATTCACTTTTCTATATTTTATTTATTGATTATACAAAAATTTGTCGGTAAGCTAAGAGATCTCTGAATACAAATAATTTATTTAAAACAAAGCCTATATTTATTAGCTTATTCAAAAAAAAAAAAAAATTTATTTTATAAACAGAACAAAATTTTAAATGTGATTTTTATTTTTATGTAATTAGGGCTAATTATTTTAGATAAATTACTTAGTAAATTATGGAAATTGTTTCTCGTCTAATAAGTAAAAAAATAAAATTAAAAAAAAAAAAAACATAAATAATAAATAAAATTTATTCAAATCAATATTATGTATAATAAAATAATTTATAAATATATTAAATATATGGAGACAGTATTCTGAAAATAGTATTAACAAAACTAATTTAATAAAATATTTATTTATATATATATATTTATTTTCTATTATAATTTGTGTACGGGGTATCTAATTTATTTTAACAGAATCATTTTTTATTTATTTAATTTAAAACAAAAAAAGTATATTTTAAATTTTAATTTCTTACAAATAAATAAGTACAAATTAGTTAATTTATATTAATTAAAAAGTTGATAAATTTTTAATTATAGTATAATATGTTAAATATTATATCAGTAAATTAAATATTTCAAAAATTTAGAAATTAATGTACTAAATCATTTTTTGTATTTAATAAAGAAAATATATTAGAAGTCTTTTTCATATTTTTTTTTTTAATTAATGACAAATATTCGACTTTTTTAGGATCATTTTAATATCAGGTAAGTTTTATTTACTCGATAGTTTTAATCAAAATTTTCATTTTTACTTGTAATATCAGGAAAAAACTATTTTGTCTTGGTGTTAGAAAAAGGTTCGATAGTTTTGATCCAAAAGTCCATTTAACTTAATTTAAGCCGATTGAAAATCGTTAATTGTATTTATTTGCTACGCTATTTAAATATGACATTTTATTCACATCTGACATCGTGGAGTCTATTCTTTATAAATAGTAAGTATAAAATTCTTAGAGTTTTATGCACTTTATCTCATAGATAATATTTATAATTACAAAAATTAAATAAGTTGTTTAAATGTCTGAATTATTATACATTTGATTGAATCTAATTTTAATTTAATTCAAATTTTAGGTAGTTTTAATGATCAAATTCATCAATGTCCAGATTGCCCGAAATTGTATAAACATGCAAGCAGTTTACGAAATCATCGTACATATGAATGTGGAAAAGAACCACAATTTTCATGTCGACATTGTTCGAAGAAATCGTATTGGAAAATGAACATGAAATTGCATGAAACACGATGTAAAAAGAAAATAGATCCACTTTGAAACTGAAAATATTATGAATGATGTTTTTTTATTGTTTTGTGATATAAAATTTAATTTGAAATTTAATTGTGATAAAATGATTTTTTAAATATTAATTTAAGACTGAAATGATTTAATTTAAGAAAAATTTAATTTTTTATATAGCCCAGGGTCGATACTTTTTGAAACCAAAAAAAAAATTAATAACAGGATAAAACCCATTAGAAAGGGAAGAGAATATAACAAAATTGAAAAAATCGTGATAAACCATGTTTAACCCTTAAAAACTCACCCCTTCCACTTCCCGACCTCAGATCGCCCGTAAATTATTTTTCCTTTCATTTTTGTTCTATTCTCTTCCATTTTCAGTGAGTTTCATCCTACTATATTTTTTTGGCTCTCCATTTTTTTTTCACCTTTTAAAGGCTTTTACTCTGGTCTAATAAGGCAGCCTAAAAATGTATTGTCAAAAAATACTTTTCTATTGGTAAAATCTGTAAGAAAGGGTAATTTTGGAGTATTGAATTCAAAGTATATGACAAGAAGGCTATGAAATTAAACACAACTCTTGAAATCTGACAGCTGTAATATTTGATTAGTATATTTTGGACTTAATTGTTTAAAAAATTTTTTGATTAATTGTTTAAAAAATGAAAATTTATTTAAAAAACTGTAAGAATACTGATCGATTAGTAGTAACCAGTTCAACCAATCAGATTTGTTTGTGATTGTGAATAACTTGTTTAGTTAAAATGTGTATAAAATAGTGATCGATCACATATTGATTCTTTGTATGATTTCATGCAAAAATTTATACCGCAAATCAATTGCTAAAGATTAAATGGTTCCCCGATTAAATATAACTAATTGAAGCTGCCAGTTAACAATTTCAAGTTTCCAAGTTCCGAGTAAAATTTTCTTTACAAAATATGTCTATTAATAATCCAAAGATTTATAAATAAGTTTAATTGATTTAAAAAAAAATCTATAAATTATAAATGTGTGTCAAATTTTATGTGTGATAAATGTATTCATTAAAAATTTACAAAAAATTAATAAAAAAACAATCTGATATCTTCAAAACAATTAATTTTTATTTTCTGCTTTTAACATTAACATTCTGACTAACATTGGTAAATATTTTTTCTAAAGCCCCAATAAAGGTATTTTGGTTGTACAGAAATTTTGGGTAAAATTTTTTATTTAAAGCAAACAAAACATTTATACAATTTTAATGATTTATTTATATAAATTTAATAATTGAATTCTTATTATTCATTTTTTAGGTCGTTATGAGTGTGCACAATGCCATAAAACATATAAACATGGCAGTAGCTTACGTAATCATCGTAATTTTGAATGTGGTAAAGAACCACAATTTCAATGTCGATATTGTAAACATAGAACACATCGTAAAGTCAATATGAAATGTCATGAAGCACGTTGTCAACTGAGGCCAACATTGGATTATGTAATGTTTAATTATGCAAATCATGTGGAACAATATAAAGATAAGTTATTTAAATAATTGTGATGGAAGTGGATTTGCTGGTTCAATGGAAAAATTACGTACCGTTTAACGTATTTTAATTGTAGATATTCCTAGATAAAGAAATGTTTAAAAAAAAACCTACAAATATGAATAGGTTCCCGAATTTTTCCTAGTTTTGATTGGTTTTTGAGGCAGAAGGGTTACTTGGTTACTCTTATGTCAATCGTTTCTTAAGTATCCTGCAGGTATAAAGTACCAGTAAACGAAACTGGCTTTAGGAAAATATTGTTTTTACTAATAAATTTTGAACTTTTTAAATTTTAACTTGCCACAAATTTAGTTTTATTTTCGAAATTAATAAATGTTAGACTATAAAACTAACTGGTTGTGTTAAAAGTTGGAAAAAAAATTTTACTTATGACAAGTTGATATTTGCATAGAATAAAATTTATAATATTATCAGATCAGATCATTTAAGTGGACTTTTATACCTGAAAGGTGTTGTGAAAATGACAGAAAGGACCAGTAAGGACCAGATTTAATTATGGTTTACTTACTGAAATAAAATAACTTCTTTCTCTCTACAAATATTCTGATGTTATTTTACGTGGGCATATTTTTATTGCAAGCAGTTTTTTAGTTTGTTTTCTGTTTTTTAATTTTAAGGGATAATGCAAGTATTGTTTAATTATAGTTTTTATTTATTTTTGAATAACCATATCTCCTTTTATACGCACAATCGAAAAATTTTCAAGTCTTTGAAAGATTCGATAGCCTATCAATTTCTGGCAGTGTATTATAAATGGAAATATGGGCATTAGGACTGGGTATTTTATGGAATTAAAACATTCATCCTAGTTTTAATAAAAAATACAGAAGATCGTATCATTTTATAAACTTATCTGTTCAAACGGCGACCAAAACATCGATTGTAGGAAACCGAAAAAAATCGATCGGTATCATCCTTTTAAATGAGGGAATAGGAATTTTAATGTATTAAGTATGATCCAATCAAGATTGAGGTGGTTGTAAAATCTGTGGGACACTTTTATCTACAGACATTTCACAATCACGAATTTGAAAAATGAATTTCTGTTTTCCCATCTATGAGTACTTATTTAAACATAATGCTTATAATAAGTGCAAAATATAATTATCTACAAACCAATTAGAAAAATTGCTTAAAATAAAAATGGAAACGTGAAGTTACCCTACAAATTTAAGTATAATATTCAACACCCAGTTACTTACATATTTGACACTGTTCTCTGAAAAACTTCATTTCCACATCTGAAAAAAATAGAATCATACGGAAAATACAAACAGGAATGCAAATGCGAGAGAATTTTTTCTTCCCTATGACCTAGAAAAATAATACCCCTAACTATTTATACAATAATTTGCAAAATAGAGGTATTTCTTACAAATTTATTTATTTTTTGTTATTTATTTATTATAAATTAATATTTTATTATTTATTTTCAAATTAAAAATGTCTTCCATGATTTAATTATCATTTACTTTAAGAATAAATTATTAAATCAATATACTTTTGATTTTAAACTTAGTTTTAATTTTGATCAATTTTCTAATAAAGGTGAAGGCTGATTTAATATTTTTAGAAATCTTTGTATTAATTTTAAAAAAATGCTCATCATTTATGGCATATTTTTAACAATGGCTTTAAAATTATGTTTTTTTAATCTAATGAAATTATTAAAAAATGTATTTGCTATTTTACTCTACGTAGTTGAACAATTCCACTCTACAAGATTCCTTTTTTATACGGTATATATTTAGAAAATACGGTAGAATTAAAAATTGTTCAACTTGTACTTCTGTAGTAAATAAAATTTAATTGTATTTTTGGAAAGATGTAGCCTTTTTATCTTTCTATATTTATATATCTATCTTTCTATATCTTTTTATATTTTTCAAACACAATCATAAGTTTTTCTAAATAGTATGAAATCTTACATTTTTACACACAATCCATAAATCATCTTTGCAACGTTACTTATTTCGTATATAAAAGGAGCCTTGTGGATAAGAATTAAAACAAATTAAAATTAGTTGAGATATTTTAATGAATTTTCGTGGACTAAAATAGCCGTGATAAATGAGTGAGATGTTGTTATAAATTAATTAATTTATAATGCGTGAGATATATTATTTCTACGAAATTTCAAATGATATTAATTATCTTGTTATGGAAAATCATAGATATTTTCCACCAATTATAGAAAGTATCCATAAAATTCCATTTCTACATAAAGAAAGTAATATCAATTACTTTGAAAACAATTGATGAAATTTGCATATAAGTTAATTATGTAAACTTTTTAATGAAATTATTTCTTGCTTTGATTTAAAACCAATCATAAGTAAGCAGTAAAAGATGCGTTTAAATACTTTTGCCATCCTGCTGGCTCACAAGTGTAACGTTTCGTTTCATGTAGGTATTAAAACTATGACGCCTGGACAGAATGACGATATGAAGTTTGAAACGTAAATTAAACCTTCCGTGAATTTGAATACTATTACTTTCAAATGCAATTAATTAGAAATTTCTACAAACATGTTGTTTTTTTTTAAATTAATTTAAATATTAGTAAAAAGCTTTTTAAGGTATTTGTGGTGTTTTAACATAGTATTTATTTATATGACCATAATTTTTAATGAAATAAGAATATTAAAATTTTGTACCATAATTTATTATTATTTATTTTAAACAGAAAATTATTTATTATTTATATTGAAATGATATATGTGATATTTTTTAGTTGTATTTTTGAAAGAAAAAAAAAATTATTGATAAACAAATTACGAAATAAATTATTATGAAATTTTTAGATTATGGATTTTCTTTACTAATTTTTTTTTTTTTTTAATATATAAATCTCTTCCAAATACTTATTCCAACTTACCTCCAATTCCAGTAATAATTTCTTAATTTTTAGTATCAACGAAAAAAAATTATTTATTATAATCCTAAGCAAATGTGTTTTTTCCTATACCAATTACTAACACCTTCTTTCAAATAAGTTCACGGTCTGCCGAAATCAATTTTGAAAACAGATGTTTATTTTTATAAATTATTGTAGAAATGAAAAACTTATCCAGAATAATTTTCGGGATGGTATATTTGATGATTATAATAAAAATAAAGGTGTATTAACCAACTCCCCATCCTTCCTCTAATCTTAATTTTTTTAACTTTTAATAATATTTCTGCAAATTCTTTTTTTATTATTTTTGGAAATGGTTATCGAAATGTTACATTTAACGATTTAATCAAATGGACAAGAACATTCAAGGATTTGGTGAGTTTACTTAATTGTTAAAATCGTATGACCGTATAGCTGCAAAGTTGGTAATCTTTAAACTTATTGGTGAGAAAAAACTAACCATTTATTCTTTCAGAAATAGAGCTTAATTTCTCATCGAGTCTACTAACTATTCAAATTAACAAACATGAAAATGTCATTCATAAAAAGACATCTTTGTATGTTTCTAGTCATCTGTCAATTATCAAACTATTGTTTGTACTTCTTTTAAAACGAAATGGAAAAATTATTAATGAAAATATTTCATTTTAATTTTTCAGAAGCCCCACCTAAACATAATCATCATCCATGCCCAGATTGTAATAAAGTTTACAAACATCAGGGCAGCTTACACAATCATCGAAAATATGAATGTGGAAAAACACCACAATTTCAATGTCGATATTGTCCAAAAAAAGTATTTTGGAAAATGAATTTGAAATTTCATGAATTCAATTGTCAAAAACGTTCAATGAATAAATAATAAAAATTGTAAAAGCATTATGTTTTTATTCACTTTATTTTTGCCAAGAAGTAAGATATTATTATTGCATAATATTCTGGTGTTAAATAAAAATACTTTTGTTTTTTGCTAAATGTTAAGAAATTTATGCAGAATATATTATCTTAAAATATAAACACTTCGCTTTGCAAACTTTTTATTTTATTATATTTTTTTTTTTTTTTTTTTTTAACGGCTACGTTGTAGACAGCTGAGGTTATATATGCAGTCGGGTATACAGACTTAAGTCCCGGTGCCTCATATCAAGTAATTGAGTACATTTCTAAACACTTGTATACTTAATTATCGTTAGTGTAACAATTTTTTTCTATACGAAATTTCTGAAAAGTAGGGCGTTGCCGTTTGCGAAAGCCTCCTCAGGCTTGAAATTGACAGAAATCTGTATTTTGTTATTGTTATCGGAAGATCATTTAAAAACAAATACAAAAACGGTCCAACATATGATAAATCGGGATGTCCTGTGTCCGTCAAAATCAAAATTGCGATTTTTTACATTTTTCAGGACAACCTAGGTTTTATTACGTGGCCGATAAAGTGGTTTTTACATTTTTTTTATTGAATGATCCTACTACAATAATGAGATAACGAAATATGTCAATTTGAGGTCTGTGGGGACAATTGAAAATTTAACGTTCTCCGAAAAAGAAACGGCTCATTTTGAAGAGTTAAAAGTAAAGTTACAAATTTTTATAAGTGACTTTATTAATATAATATTATAGTTTTTTAATATAAAAATATATGCATTTCTACTTAATTATATTATTTAAGTTTTGTCTCTTAAGTTTTTTGTTACATTTTTGTATATATAATTTGTTTGATATATTAAAATATTCATAACTTGTTCTTAATTTCTTTTTAGTTAATCAAAAATTTCCATGTCTCAATTGTGGTAAGGTCTATAAACAAGAAAAAACATTATTAAATCATCAAAATTCTGGATGTGGAGAAAAACCACAGTTTACATGTCGATATTGTTCAAAAAAAATACAATGGAAAAATAATTTAGAATTTCATGAATTTAGCTGTAAGAAAAAATATTAACAATTGGTTAATAAATTTTATTTTCATTTGAGAATCTGAACTGAAATTTTTTTATTCAATCCCAAGAAATAAAAATTATTTTATAATTGTAGATATAAATTAACATTTTTTTTTTTTTAAACTTTTTTTAATAGAAATTAATAATGTTATTTATATTTTCAGTTCCTTTCCAAAAATATACATGTCCAAATTGTTATAGAGGATATAAATATGCCAGAAATTTACATAGACATCGAAAACATGAATGTGGACAACCTCCACAATTCCAGTGTAAATATTGTGGAAAAAAACTTTCGAGAAAATCATATTTATCAGTACATGAGGTCTATTGTAAAAGAAAATATAAATAATAAATTTAATATATACATAAAATCGAATTTTTAATTGTTTTTCATTACAGTTATTCATAATTTTTAAAATATTGTTTTCACTTTCCAGGTAGATAATTTAGTTTTATGCTAACTACGAATATTAGACGAAATAGAAAATAAAAATGCATTCTTGTGTACTTCATTAAAAGTAATGTTTACATTTTACTTGACCTACAATCAAAAACAAATATTTTTGGCGTTCGGCTAAAAATCAAATTATTGAAAATTAAAATCGATGATCAATTGTTTCAACATACGAAAAAAATGATGTAATCCTTGTTTGATAATTGGAAATAGAGTACTTTCGATACAGAAAAATAATGCTTGAAATTTGACAAAAATTATAATTTATGTAGAAATATTCAAAAAAAATCTTGATTTGAGTCATAAAAGTACATAATTAATTTTTTTTTTTTTAGATTTCTGACTTCTGCTACTTTCAGCTATATAGCCATTAACCATTATTAACATTATTATTATTATTTTATACAACAACAGTACACAGTACTGCTAGATGGTCACCCATCCAAATACAGATTGTGACTGCTGTTGCTTAACTTTATTGATTGGTCTAAGCCTGTCATTACGCTACGTCAGTCCAGAGTTCAATGATTAATTTATTATCTTAAAATTAAAATTCGAAATATTTATATTTATATCACGTAACCGAAACACTAGGCTGTTATGGTGTGGCGTCTAACAGTTATCTTTCAAAAAATATATTTGAAAGTGTTAGGTTATGTTTGGTTAGTATTCACAATATTACATACCGATATTACGTCACCAAAAGACGTAGACGTGCCAATGGGACTTAATTTTTAAACAACTCAATGTGACCTCCATATACATACACCAAATAGTTCTTATACCAAATATATTCAGGCAATGTTATATATTCAGGCAGTGCTATATTCAGGCAATGTAATATATATTCAGGCAGTGTTATATTTTTTACCGGTATCCTGTGATATAACATTTGCAGGACTAATTTTGTATCTTTATCACGTTTGAGTATTTTTTGTGCTCTATTTGGTAATTTTAAAATAAAATTTTATAAACATTAAGGAAACTCCAAAAATTTGTGCTTACGAAATATATATTTTTTCAGGTAATCCAAGTTATCCATGTCCAGCTTGTAACAAAGTGTATAAATATCCAGAAAGTTTACACAATCATCGCAAATATAAATGTGGAAAGAAGCCAATGTTTGAGTGTCAATATTGTCATAAAAAAATGTTTTGGAAAATGAGTTTCAAATGTCATGAATTTAGTTGTAAAAATAGAAATAAGCAATAAAATATGGTTTTAAATTAAGACATTTTTTATTAGCTTTTAGTTGCCTAAAAAAAAAATTATTTTAATGAAATTATGTCTTATTTACTGAAATAAAATTATTTCAGTTTTTAATAAGTTTTATTAATATTTTTAGTGACACAAAGACTTCGGCAGACGAATTGGTATCCTTGTACAACGTGCAATAAAATTTATAAACATCCAGAAAGTTTATACAATCATAGAAAATATAAATGTGGACAAGACCCATTATTTGAATGTGCATACTGCCATAGAAAATTTCATTGGATTCAACGATATAAATTACACACAGTAAAATGTAGAAATAGTTTTCAAGAATAACGGTGTAATAATTTGCCAAAGTAGTCTCAGTGATTATTTTTGTCCAGACATTGAATTACTTAAAATAAATTATAAATTTTATTACGACTTGTTTCCGAAAAGTGTCCTCAGATACAAGGTCTTCAAATTTAAACCCTTAATGTTTGGGAAGTCGAAATTTATTTAATAATACATTCTTTCAGGGTTTTACAGAGGAAATGCAAAAATTTTCTTCTATTTTAAAAAATGTATCTAAAAAGATCATATAAAATATGCGCAAGATCTATATCTAAATTTTGGATCAATGTTTACTTCCGCTTGGAAGTTGATCCCCTATATCTCCAAAACCAAAATTTTTATCACTTGTCTCGTGCGATGACATTTTATGTTTCCTTAAAAAATAAATAGAACCTATAATTGTGGATTGTTTGATCCAAGATTCTGTGAATTCAAAACCATTTAAAAAAATAATGAGTCTTCAGAATGAAATAATATTGTTAAGGACAAAAATTGTTAAATAAATTTAATAAGATATTAATTAATATCATGATTATTGTTAATATGTAGTTTAAATCAATTACTTAAAAATCCAAAATATTTACAGAATTGAACATTTACATATCTAAGATAATATACAAGTAAGTAGCCTAGTCGCGACATGAAATATCTGACGAGGCTTAGTTAGAAAGGGCAGAAAAATATGGTAGATAACTCATTCGACGCGGAATAAATTTCTGAGAAATATTTTTTTTATTTTCTGTACAAAAAATATGCAATTATTGTAAACAAAAAACTAAAAATGACGTCATTCAAGTAATTTTCCCGATATGGATTGCTGGATTAGAGAATGGCTTACTTATACACGGGTTTATTTATAAAATCGCATGTGCAAAAAAACATGAAAAATAGTTCGATTTAGATTTCTTCTTTGAGTTTTTTTGAAGTTTTATTAAGCACTTTTTTATATTCAATTGAGAACAAAAACGAATCTGATTTTCGTACAAACAGTTATTTTTATATAAAAGAATGTCGTTAAATTTTTACACGTATTTTAAAATCTATGCATTATAAAAAATAAAAATTGGACCTTAATAAATGAAAAAAATGATTAAGCTTTCGTTTTAAACAATATTCTCGATTTGACTTATTTTCTATGTTTTTCACATATGGCAAGTATAAACGTTACCCTGTATATTATCTTAAAGACATCTAGATGTTCTATTGTTTCAAAATTTTTTTAATGATTTTAGTTTAAGATTATAAAATTTGTGCAATTTAAACCAATACTTATTTCAAATCTGATGATCAGGGGCCTTAAAATGTGTTATTATTGTTAATTTTTTTTTTTTAGAAATACTTATTGTTAAATAATTTGTTACAAAATAAATTTTTTTTTTTAATTTTATTTTTTATTATTTTATTATTATTATATTTTTTTTAAACTTAAATGCCAATTTATTTAAATCGTGAATTTTTTAAAAACTGCACGGCTTGTTTCTATACCAAATATACTATACTCACATTCCGAAACTATCTATACATTTACTAAATTTGGATTTTTGTTCGTTGATTGGTTGATTTTTTCTACAGTATTTAAACATGATTTGTTTTTTTTATTTTTAAAGAAAATTTAAAGTAAAATTTAATTAAACGACTCTTTTTTGTATTCAAAATTACTGTATTCTACCCAAACTCCCAAACTAATTTCCTATTTGAAGCCAAAACACAATAAAACTGGTAAACTCTAAGACATTTATTATATTCATTTTGAAATATAATTACATCTATCCGTCATTATTAAATATTTCATTTTATTTTGTTTATTTTTTGTTAAGCTATCCTTATTGCGAATTTGGTCACGGTTTGCACACACCATGTGCATTCCGTCGCCAAATTAGCAACGAGTAACATCTCGTCAGAGAATCATTACAACTAGCTAATTCATACTGATGATGACTGATTGTAGTCGAAATACGTATTTATAAAAAAACAAAATAATTTGATGTAGGAAATTGGGACAAAAAATCGAAATTTATACGGGATTTAATGTTTAGAAAGCAGGTTGTCTCACCAGTAGGCTACTGTGTTATGTATTTTGTAATATTTTTCTATTTATTTAATACATATATTAAATTTTTGATATAGTTAATATTTAATTTGCCTTGATTGGCATTACGAAGTTTTCTTGTTGACCGAATATATCTATACCTTTTTGCTCAGTTGTTACTTTCGAACGTGTTGTTTGATTTTGATGAATTACGAGAGACACATTTGTCATATTTTTTAATTTACTGCATAGTTTTTGGAAATTATTATTTCTCTATTGAGAGACTTTTGCTGCTGGATGTCATATGAAATAATATAATCATGAGAAATAGGAAAGTTATAATCCCCCCCCTCCTTTGTGATGAAATGTGCTATAAAATGCCATGGCTTAGAATAATAATACTTTATATTTCTTATAAACAAGCACATCCGTTTG
This sequence comes from Chrysopa pallens, assembly GCA_020423425.1. Classification (NCBI taxonomy): domain Eukaryota; kingdom Metazoa; phylum Arthropoda; class Insecta; order Neuroptera; family Chrysopidae; genus Chrysopa; species Chrysopa pallens. The sequence goes on from CM035594.1 coordinate 64,719,109, forward strand.
TTTCAATGTTAGCATGGAAGATCTGGTTATTAGTTTTCTTCCAGAGTGATGTTTCTAGGTAACAGAACTACTTAAACACTACGAATCGATAGGTCCGATATCAATTATTATCCCAATATAAATCATGTTAAAACACTGTATTTAAAATTGCAATCGGGTCGATAATAATTCGACTAGCACAAAATCTATTTTAACCACAAAAGCACACACACACACATGTTAATAATTGTGTATAGAACTTCATAAACTAACGTTTTTCCTGGTGTGTGGAATCTTGTATATTTTTTTTTTCATGAAAATAAAACTCACGTGTCCCCGTTTTAAATAATCATTGTTTTATTACAGATATGCCGTTTCAATGTTATCGCTGTTACAAACGATATCGAAGTTTAAGTGGTCTAAAGGTTCATTTACGTTATGATTGTGGAAAAGAACCAGCCTTTTTATGTACTGAATGTCCATTTAAAACACATCGAAAATCAAATTTAAAACGACACTTTTTCGGACGTCATGGAATAACTGACATGAATATTATGCAAAATGTTATGTTATGATAGAATATATTTTTGAAGATTTTTATTATTAAATTGACATAATTTTATTAAATTTTCAAATTATATTAGTAATGCAAGTGCTCGAAAATGATAAGAAAAAAAATAATAAAGAAAATTTGTGATGCATAAAGCGCCTAACAAATATGGAAATTATGATTACCTAACTCTTTTTTTTTACCATTTCATTTTCGAATAAATATAAACACCAATACTTAAACTACATGTACATATAGATATGCAACTACAGTTTTATGACTTTTATAAAAAATATATGCATATTTATTTTTACATTTTTCGCGAAATAAACTTTTTTTTAGTATAATGTGTTAAACCCAATTTCAATAAACGTAATAGGATTAATACTTTCCAACAGTTTTGATTTTGTTAAATTGTAATAAATGTTTTTCTACACTAATTTTGGATTAAAATTTCGTTACGTATCTTTTCTTAAAACGCTTATTTTTTTTAGATATAAATAATTGGGTATTATATTTTCTTAAAAGACTAATTAACTGCGAATTTATTTCAAGAAATTTGAATTTTGTTATGGACCAAACGGAATCAAATTATTAAGAATCAATAAAGAAAAATTTTTTGATTCATTTGTTATTGTAATTGCAGTTTGAATAAAAATTATTTTGAATTTAAATAAAAAATAAAAATAGTTTTCATAAATTTTTTTAAATTAAAATCAAGGAAGAGCTTAGAGAAAATTCCTATTGATTACATTAAATCTTTTTATTCGAAATAAGTATTAATTTTAAAATTAAAACAAAATTATTTTCAAATAATTTATTATTATTGTTGTAAATTATAATTTACCTGGATTGTCAAGAAAAATCAATGATAAGAGACCAGATGACCTGAACAGTCGAACGATTGGAGTCAAAAATGTAAATTGTGCCTTTAACATAGATATGCCTCGTTTTTGGTTGGTATTCCTTAAAGATGGTTTGTTAAAAGCCTGGTTGTTAAAGTTTTAAATTCTTATAATGAAAAACTAATTTTTTTTTGTTCGATACGATATTTAGAAGTTCGAAATATTTCATTATTTTTTGTATGTATTATTTTTACTAATTCTATATCATTTTAATAGTAAAATATTTAGCAAAAAAAAAAAAAAAAAGAAAATTATTAACATATTAACATGAATTATTTTTTAAATTAATTTTTATTTACAGATGAAGCAATTTATTCATGTAATACGTGTCATAGAAGATATGTACGAAAATCAAGTTTACTTTTACATCAAAAACATAAATGTGGACAAGTACAAAATTTTTGTTGTAAACTTTGTGAATATAAAACACATTATAAAGGGAGTCTTAAAAGGCATATGATTACACAACATATATCTTATGTTATGCAAGATAATAATTTATGAAATTTTGAAACAAGGGCATATTCATCTCGGAAAAATAAGTATCAATCCAAGCCTAAATAGCGTCTCTTAAGCGATTTAAAATAAAAGATTTAATTTACATTTGAGTGTTCTCTATGAAGGATTCAAATATTTTATTTTAAATTGTTTTAAGGGTTCCGTTCTCAAAGAGTAAAATGGAACCCTATTCCTAAGTCTCCGCTGTCTATCTATCTGGCACCTGTCTCTCATGATCCGTTATAGTTTGACATCTGAAATTTTTACAGATGTAAAAATAACAAGTAACAAATACTTTCAAACAAATAAAATAAAAAATGTTTAAGAGCGGGGGGTTAAAGATAATGGTACGGAACCCTTCATGCATAAGACCGACTCGAACTTGGGCGGTTTTATTTATTTTTTAATCTACATGGTAATTTTTGTGATAGATTTAGGCTTGGGTCCCAAAGGATTGATCCTAAGATGACAAAAAAATTGATTTTAATATAGCTTTCGATATAAAAGAAAATCTATATCCCAAATTAAAAAAAAAAAATACAAAACCCCATTTTTTACAAAAATAAGACATCGATAGCAAATGTCCGCCATAGGCACGAATTACGGTAGCTAATGGATCATTCCGTGTGATAAAAATGAAACGATGTTTGCATACGACATTCAAAATTGAATTTTGTTTAAACGCTATCTCCCAGGATTTATACGCCAATTAAACATTAAAAATGAACCAAAATAATGTGTGAATATGCTCCAAAATTAATTTGATATTATTCGAAAAATTGATGAATATGAACCCAATAATATGTAATAAAGTCATTACAATAGCTGTAGTATTATTATTTTGTTATTTTAATTTTATTATTGAGTTTAAAATAATTTGTTAAATTATTTCATACATGTAAAGATTGCCGTTTTTTCTTTTATAATTTATACAAAAATAAAATACTTTCTTAACAAATTTTAAAATTATTTTTATTACGATAACCAAAATCCAAGCCAAAATATGGTTTGATTAAATTAATTAATGTTTAAAAATCCAAATTATTTGATCAATTAATTTTTTTATTCAATTTTTATTTACAGATATAAAACCGGATATTAATCTTTTGTCGAGTGCGACTGATTTTAACCTCTTGTCGAGTTCATATCAACTTCAAGGTTATAAATATGGACAATCAAAAAATTTTACTTGCGATATTTGCGGTTATGAAACACAATATAAAGGAAGTCTGACAAGGCATATGAAGACACAACATATATCTTATATTATGCAGTTTAATACTTAATAAAATTATCAATCTGCAAAATTATAAGTCACTAACGATGCCTCAATTTATTATAAAATATCCAGGCACTACTTGGTACTTTATGAAGAAATCGCAAAATTTATTTTTATCTTGTATGTTATAATTAATTTCATGATATGAATCTTTCATGTTTATTTAAAATCAATACACAATTATTTTCTAGTTTAAATTTATTTTAAAATGGAAGTTTTACTTAGATAAATAAAATTAGAACTGAAGATCTAAAAACTACATTAAAATCGTGTATTTTGAAATTTTAAATAAAAATTCAAGATTCAGTTCGGTGGATTTTTGTTTTTGTGGTTGATATAAAAATTTATTATTATTTATTATATTTATTTAGTATTAATTTTTCTACTCATTGTTTCAAAAACTGATTGTTAAAACAAAAAGAGATACTGTAACTTATTTTTGTTTTTTTCCTTTTTTTAATAATTAAAAACATTACAAGTTTCATCTAATGTTGGTATTATTCACATTTGAAAATAGCAGATGCGTTTTTAAAGTGTGCTTAAAAAATGGAACAATAACGATTGTCCACGATTTCAAAACTCAAAGCCAATTCAATTAACATTATTATTTTTTTAACTCACCGACAGTTTAATATAAAAATATTTTGGGCAACCTAGCTATTCTTCAAAATTTAGCCACAAATAATAAGCTTATGTGTGCAAAAATTGATTTCTGATTATTGGAAAAACTGATTAATATGACACCAATCATATAAACAACGTTTTAAGGATGTTTGGGAGAAACTAGTGCCGGAAACAGAGATTGTAATGAACTCATTATTTCAATTGACGATTATAGTTATATAAAAATGAAAAATGCAGGTAGCATTTTTATATACCTCTCAAACATCCTTAATAAATATCCTTAGTATTTCGTTAGATTTTTCACTAGTAGTGTTATGAATAATGTAATTACTTTTTCCTCTACGAATTAATGATAATGGTGTTTCTTTTTGGGAGATCCTAAAATTTTTGAAATTGACGCTTCTGATCAATAACATAAAATCCCATTAAAATAACACAAAGCTAATATCAGCCAGTTCGAATCTTGTAGGCGTAATCGAAAATTTTAGGAGCTAACCATAAGGAAGACACTTGTCAACTTTCAACTTAATGATTAAAAAATCAAGCGATGTACTTTAGACTTTTTTTTAAATTTTATTTTTTTTGAGTTTTAAATGTATTTTAAATTTTTACAAATGTGCATACATTTAAAATAGTTATTTTCTGTGTGTAAAAAATTATTTTTTATTTATGAATCATAAAATAAAATAATAAACAACTTATACACAATTATTTTATTTGCGATAAACATAAAAAAACATACCTAATTATTATTTGATATTTTTCTAATAAGCTAAGTGGTTGCTCGCGATTTCATTACCTGAAATTAACTAAAGGCTGGACTGTAAATTTACAAGAGCCCGTGGGAGATTTAATTAAGGTTCTTTCTATAAGCCTGTAATTTTTTTCAGTGGTGAATCGTAGTATGGAAGGTATGGAAATCACATTCTGGCAGGAATCAGCCCTGCACGACGTCAGCTTTTATGTGTTTGAAAGGGTGAGAATGTAGTTGGGTCATATCGGTTAGAGATCATTAAATTTTTACATAAAATGGGTTTTTGGTTAACGCCTATAAGGTTTTACTAATTTACACACATTATTTGCATGTCCATCAAGTGTATGTGTCTGTTATTTTTAATAATAGCCAAAAAGGCTAAAAAAACATTTTTCTAAGATTTTCTTAGAATTACCAAATATATCGGTAACTATCGTCTGTCCGTTCACATGTTATCAAGAATAAATAAAAAAATAAAAATTAAGAAACTTAGAAGAAATGGACTTAAAAAATCCTTCGCTATTTAAATTTTGTATTTTATATTCAATTTGTCATTATTACAACCATTAAATAATTATTATAGTTAAAATGTTAATTTTTCTTACGTAATTGTTAAAAAAAATTTTTTCGTACTTCGTATTTCATCCAAGTGATTGTACACCTGTATTATTTCATATTTATTATTAGCTATACTCAATTTATCCAATCACAATTGAATCCCAAATAAATTGATTCTAAAAACCAATTCATTGTTTGTTTTCAGACTTACCACGACCTTTCAAATGTGATAACTGTACACGTAGTTATGTTCATCGTAATAGCTGGTATTTTCATAAACGTTATGAATGTGGAAAAAATCCAATGTTTACGTGTCATCTGTGTACATATCGTTCAAAACATCGGCATAGTGTTAAACGGCATTTAGAAAATATACATAATGTAAAAGTTCAATCGAGTGACGTGCATGTAATTGAAAATTCAGAACCCCTTGAGGGTAGAGCCATAGTTTAATCAAGAATTGATGCTCAATCTGATCAATCGTTGTGTATTCGCAGACTTTTAAACTAATTTTAACTTCAACCAAGATCAATAGACAACAATATGACTATTGAAACTATATATGTATTATTCAATAACACATCAAATATTAATATCAAGTGGCAAACTTATGATACGCAGTTGTTGCATCACACTGTCCAACAGGGCGGTGTGCTATAAGTGTGCAAAAAATCGGACGGCTAATTAAGATTTTACAGGACTGTAAGACGTTTACAGGAATTAATAAATTCGACTTTGAAGTTTTTTTTTTCTTTAACTTTAGAAAATTTTTTTACATTTTAGAAAAAATGTCAACTATATTCTATACTTTTAAGGCATTGTATTTAAATAATTGCATTAAATTAAATGACCTATTTTAATGCTATTTTTAAGCATTTAAACGAATTAATTTGACTTTACATTAAAAAATTGTTTACGTAAAATTTTAACTCTTTAAGAGTTGATTGTATTTTCCAAAATAAAAATCGGATCACCTCGAACTGCTTAATTAATATTTTTTCGTGAATACCCTTTTAAATAAACATGTATGATCATACCAACAAATGAAATATTGTTAAACAATATTTAAAAAAATAAAATAACATAATTTTGTTAAATACTTAACATAGTCTTCAACTAAGCAGCTATTTAAACTATATGTATTGCTTATTTATTGTGGGATCTCGAGCGTTTCCTTGCTCATTTAAAAGAAAAGAATCTTAATTTTTTTTTCGGAAGATTTTACCAAGCATAAGTTTGGCCACATATTATAAACTTGGAAAAATCAAATTATCTAACTTTTTTTGTCGCTTAATGCACAAAATGCACTCAACAAGTAAAACTGTCCGTGTAAAATCTGGTAATAATGGTAATAATAAATTCTGTATTTAATTTGAAGAATGATTTTTTAAACTCGCAGCGTTAATTTTTACCATATTGTTTTTTTTTTTAATTACCATTTTAAAGTGTTCCCGATTTAGACACTTTAAAACTGGAATAACATTTAATATAACAATTAATATTTGTTTTCAAATATATTATTTTTTAAATCATTAATTATTTATCATTTTTCAGAGCGACCTTTCAAATGTGATACGTGTATACGTAGCTACATGTATCGTAGTGGTTTGTATCTTCATAAACGCTACGAATGTGGAAAAGAACCAATGTTTTCCTGTCATCTGTGCATGTATCGTGCTCATCAACGCCATAGTGTTAAGAGACATTTAAAAATTAAACATAATTTAAATGTTAATATGCGTGATATCCTTGAAAATGAATCGTACATTACAAGTCTTATTTAAAACCTGACAAACCAACATCAAACAATGAATGCTTCTAAAGGTGTGGCTAATAAAGATGGTTCGGCTCCAAACTATTTCATGGAGTCAGAGTAATTGTACATTTTTTATCATAAAAATTCAAAATTTATTTAGATAATTTTAACAAAATTTGACATTTTTCGTGTACGATAAATAATTATGGAATTTAAATAAATTTTTATTATTATTTACTATTAAAAATGTTAGCTTTTTTATGATACTGAGAAAACCTACAATTGTCGATATGGAAGTAACTTTAATATTGATAATTTTTCTTAACAAATCGAAAACTGAAGTGAACATCAAAACTTAAACTGATGCCAAACAATATTTTTATCTTCAATTATTTATTTTTACATAATTGTTTCTTATCAATTCGCTTTATTAATTGCTGAGAAATTCGCTTTTATTGCTAAGAACACGAATGTCTAACATCCTACTCTTGTATAAAGAATGCCAATTTAACCATAATAATTGTTAAATTAAGAATCAAACTGTTATTTTTAATAAAAGAAATAAAATTATTAACATTTTTTGCAATTTCCATATTTGTAATTTTTTAGCCTCCCAATTATTTTCTTTTTTATTCCTTTATAGTCCTTTATTATTAGGAGTTTTTTTTAAGAACAACGACAAAAAGGAAATAAATATGAAAACAAAGTTCCTTTTATTACAGCGGCATAAGGATGTTTATGAAAATGTGTTCGTAAACAACGGTTGCGAAGATTTGAAATCGGGAAATTGGGAACGAATGGATATGAGCAGCGAATAGATTTTACCGACAAAGAGATTTAGAGATATGTACTATCCAATGGGATATAAAAAGGTTAGAAAAGTATAGACATCCTGCTTCTTTGAGACTTCAACGCTTGACATTTGAGTCAAAATATATCGCTCCAGGTAGATAGTTCATGTATCCTCTACATTGTACATTTTCATTCGCTCCATTTTTTCGAATTTCATTGCTTACCAACCGTTATTCATAAACATTTTTTTTTGGGTAACCTTATATCATTACATTCAAAATGAAATTATCCATTTATTTTTCCAACTTTGTTAACCTAAAAATTCAATGACGATACCTTTCTTTAGTTTTATTTTGTATCCTCTCCTATAAAATTCGTTATTTATTTATATTTTAATTATTAGAAGTTTTATTAGGAGTTTGAAGTATTATTCCACAATTCCTAGCGTCAGTAGTTGTTTTAAAATATGGTGTCATTATTTTTTTTTTTTTAATTATAATATTTTTGTAATATGAGAATTTCATAAAAAATAAATTGTGTTGTGTTTTAAATTGGATTTATAATTTGAAAGATAAAAGTTTTATATTAATTTTATGTTTCAGATTATTTTGGTAGACCATTCTTTTGCTCAAAATGTAATCGCGCCTACAAACATAAATGGAGTCTAGTACATCATTGTCGTTATGAATGCGGAAAAGAGCCATCGTTTCGTTGCAATTCTTGCGATTATGCAACACGTGTTAAGAGTAATTTAAAAGCGCATTACATTCGAAAACATGCGATATAAAAAAATTTTAAAAAATTTTTATTCAATCAAATCATAAGAAATGATATTTTAGAAAATAGTTATTTTACAAATACCATATTCACATAAATAAATCGAAAAAATAATTAACCAAACATATTGAAATTTTGATAATTATTTTTGAGTAATTTGTGCGCGAAATTTGAAAATAAAAAGCTTGTAAAGGCTGTCTTTGTAATAGCAGTTCTATGTTTGTGTGTCAATTTCTCTTAAATATTGTATCTGGGCTCAGTACATCATTCATTCGAACGCTTTACGAACGCTTAGAACTATCTCGACACACTTTAATTTCCTTTATATAGTTAGGGTGCTAAATATTTGAAAAACACTCAGTGAACAAGCAGAACATTTATTCTGGACAAACGCAGTCATGGATTCATTTTTTGTTTTAAATTCGAGTGTGCTTGAAAATAAAATATTTTCAATGAGTATGTTTATTGATTTGTAATCAAAAATTGATTATTGACTGACAAATAAAAATCATGTTACCTTCCATTGTTATATAAATTTTCTAACATAAAAGACCCTTTCATTATCCATTAAATAATACTCCTTGACCCTAGTGTAGTCTAATTCGCCTGCTGCAATTTCGTTTATGACTAAGCTGAAACAGTTGTATGTGATAAATTTCTCTAAAATGCATATTATAATTTCTTTTGTTTCTTTGTAGCGAGAAAATTTTTAATTTATCTGCATGGAAATAATTGATTGTGATTGTTTTTATTTAATAAGAGGATAATTATGACAATAAATATATAAATAACTTTCGCTAAGGAAATTTTCTGTATTCTACAACCGCCTGAAAAGGTAAAATATCTGGTAATGAAGGAATTATGCTTTTCTGTTGAGATGAAGTTTATTTTTTGTGACAAATAGTTATAAATATAATTCTTAATTGTTGTACAATTCTTGAGATTATTATACATTTTGGTTGATTTTATGAATTGTTTACGAAAAGATAAGTATCGTCTTTTTGAATGAAATATTCATGGTATCAATTTTACTATTTAATTCTTTTTTTTTTTTTTTTTGAAACTATTAGTATTAATTTAAAGTGGTTTTAACATTTATATTAATAAATTAATACAATACTAAATCGATAATTTATTTACAGTTACAGATTTTCCGTGTAGTACATGTCCAAGACGGTATAAATATCGAACAAACTTATTGAATCATCAGAAATACGAATGCGGAAAACCAAAGTCCTTTCAGTGTCCTCATTGTGAATATGCATGCCATTTAAAAGCGAATTTGAAGAAACATGTGATTTGTCGACATTCAAAGATATTTCAATAAAGTATTTAATGTGTGGTATAACATTTTATTTTTCGAACCCATATTCAAAATTGACAAGCTTCGTTATGCAATATGCATTTAAATTTTAATATCTATAGTTAAAGTGCTAGAAATTGTACTGTAGAAACCGCATTCCTACATAAAATGGAAGATTTAACGAATTATCAATAATAATAATTATAGAAAATTATTATGAAATACTATTATTAATCATGAATTACTTCAATTGCAGGTTTTACATGTAATATGTGCTCGAAAATTTATAAATATCGATGGAATTTATCACGCCATCAAAGATATGAATGTGGAAAATTACCTGCATTTCAATGTCCACATTGTACATATGCATGTCAGCAAAAGTCAAATTTAAAAAAGCATGTAATGAGTCGACATTTAAAGATTTTTTAATAAAGAATTTCATAAATATTCTTGTACAACCTTTTATTTTCTTTCCTTCCCGAATGCAGCCAGCCATTGCGCAATTCGAAAACATAAGGCAAATTCTGATTTTACACCAGAACAGCGATTTGTAAATATTTGAAGCAGATGGTGGACTTTAGCAATGGTCCAATTATTCCGATAACGAATTTACTTCGAATTATATGAATTACGTGTCTGTTTTATTTAATTAGACATCGTCATATTACCCCTTGTTTTACTGCAAAGCTTTTAAACTTCCCCGCCTACTTTTTTTTAAGGATTTGATTTTTTTTTTCGTTTTACTCAAAAATAGTTTCAAGAACTTTCCTCAATCTTAGTATGTTTACAGAAAATTTCAGCTCGACAACTTTTACTTGAAGCATTTCTATGCGAAAATTCAAATAAAGGAGAACAATTTAGCTAAACATATACAGTACAGTTCATTAATAATTCAGAAGGACGAAATTTATCAAATCATGATTTTTTTTTTTTGTTTATAAATAAATAGAAATCAGCAGCCTTTGAAAAGTTTATATCTTTTTGTATGGGATTATCCTAGTAGATAATATTAACTAAAATTGTATGCATTTGAATTTAATATTAATAAAACAATACTTCAATTACAGGTTTTACATGTAATATGTGTTCGAAAATTTATAAATATCGATGGAATTTATCTCGTCATCAGAAATATGAATGTGGAAAGTCACCATCATTTAAATGTCCACACTGCGAATATGCATGCCATTTGAAATCAAACTTAAACAAACATGTGATTTGTCGACATTCTAAGATTCTACCAATAAATAATTAAATAATATTTTCTAAATATCGTAAACCATTTATTTTCCGATCCCAAATTTTATTACTTATATTCTTGGGGTAATTTAATATTAGTAAATATATTTGGGGTTTCTAATTTTTCTTTAAATAATCATTATTTTACCAAAAAAAAACAAGGTTTTAAAAGAAAATTACATTCTGTTTAGGTTTTCTTAATAGAGAAGATGTCGAAAAAAATAGCTGGACAAAGTGTTATGAATCATAATAAAAATTATGTAAAATTACTATTATTGGATATTGTTATTAACAATGGAATACTTAAATTTCAGGTTTTACATGTAATATATGCCTGAAAATGTATAAATATCGAAGAAATTTATTACGCCATCAGAAATATGAATGCGGAAAATTGCCATCATTTCAATGTCCACACTGTAATTACGCATGCCATGTAAAAGCAAATATGAAATCTCATGTGATTTGTCGACATTCTAAGATTTATCAATAAACACTTTTTTTAAACAAATATTATCTACAAAATTTGCTATCGATTCTGTTTTTTCGATCCTATATTCGGTTATTTTAGGTTACTACCATAGAACATCAACCTAAAACATATTCAGTATAATAGTTGAAATATTCAGGTCAGAGAAACTTTAATGAGGGCTTTTTTAAGAGATAATTCAGAGTCAGTAACTTTAGCTTAAAAAAATGTATGATGCTTTTATATTAATAAAAAATACTTCAATTTCAGGTTTTAGATGTAATATGTGCTTCAAAATGTATAAGTATCGAAGAAATTTATCAAGTCATCAAAAATATGAATGTGGAAAACCTCCGTCATTTAAATGTCCATACTGTGAATACGCATGTCATGTAAAAGCAAATATGAAATCTCATGTGATAAGTCGACATTCTAAGATTTATCAATAAAGAATTACTTTTTTTAAACAAATATTATCCTTAACGTTTTATCTTTGGTCCTATATTAAGTAGTTTTGAAATAAATGGCGATTTACTGACATTCAAAGATGAATGAATAAAGACTTATAATATTTTAAATCAATTATATTATATAAGCTTTGTTTATCACTTATTTTGTCATTTGAGTGTGGCTACAATTATTTTGGAAAATTCAAACAAAGGTTTCCCTACTTATTTTTCAGGATAAATATCGGTGTAATTAAGAAATCTTATACTAATTATTATAATAAAATTGAAAGTTTTTGGATAAATAATTCATAAATTGAAGACTTCTAAAGGAATTAAAAAGCCCAACCCGCCTGGACAAAGTCTAGATAATTAAAGATGCTAATAATTTGTATAAAATGACTAGCGTCTTTGGATACAAATCTTAATAATAATTATAAACTTATTCAATTTCAGGTTTTTCTTGTAATAAATGTTCAAAAACGTACAAATATCGAAGAAGTCTATCACGTCATCAGAAATATGAATGCGGAAAATCACCATCATTTAAATGTCCACATTGTGAATACGCATGTCATGTAAAAACAAATATGAAACATCACGTCATTTGTCGACATTCTAAGATTTATCAATAAAGGACTAATTTTTTTAATACTATAATTGTTTTTGATCCTAGATTAAGTAATTTCGTAAGTAGTGAATAAATATTATGGTGATTTTATTGGTATTTAACTCCGAATATTATTCTAAGAAATATTCAATAAAGGTGATAATATTAAGGCTCGCAACAGTCTTAGGAGTGGCTTTAAATGCATTTCTGAAACAATTATGAAAACATAACCGTTAAGAAATTGCAAGTTTTTCTCTTTTTTTTTTCTAAATTCTTTACAGCTCATTAAATGAAAATTCTTACAGATTATCAAGTATATTGTGCGAATAAATAATATCGATTTCTGCTAGCAAACATTGTAAAACGATTCAAGGTAGGGAGATCAAAATTGGTCTTAATTTTGGTAAAAAACTTCATTGAGGCTTTAGTAAAAGACTATTCACGGCACTCAGTTTATCTAAATAATTATTCAACTAAATTTAAAGTAAATAATGCTAAACTTCAATTTCAGGTTTTACATGTAATGTATGCTCGAAAACGTATAAATATCAAAGAAGTTTATCACGTCATCGGAAGTATGAATGTGGAAAATCACCATCTTTTCAATGTCCCCACTGTGAATACGCATGTCATGTAAAAGCAAATTTAAAATCTCATGTGATCTGTCGACATTCCAAGATTTATCAATAAAGAAAGAACTACCGTTTAGCATTTTGTTTTTCGATTCTCCATTTAGTAGTGTAATATAACTGTGGTAATATTTTAGGCCTATCGAAGTAGGAAATTATTCTTCGGGATAAATATATATCGGTGAATTAAGGAAACTGAACATGATTATTTAAATAAAATTTCAAATTTTTCGCTAACAATATTAGAGCTGAAACCGTCCCTGAACAAGGCCTAGATTATTACAGGTTATAATAATTTAGTCAGAACCCGCCAATAACTTTAGGTAAAAATTTGGAGAATTAATATTAATAATGTAATACTTCAATTTCAGGTTTTTCTTGTAATATGTGTTCAAAAATTTACAAATATCGAAGAAGTCTATCAAGTCATCAGAAATATGAATGTGGGAAATCACCATCTTTTAAATGTCCACACTGTGAATATGCATGTCATGTAAAATCAAATTTGAAACAGCACATTATTTGCCGACATTCAAAACTGTTTAAAGGATTCATTTAAACTAAAAATGATGACAAAACGTTTTGTGTTTCGTTACTTTTGTAAATTTTTGTGAATGGCCTCGAAACTGGCTGAATGAGATTCAACAGGAATGCTTCTGCACAAGGTATCGTCGTGGCAGTATAATTGGTCGCTTTTATTAACACGATTAACCAAAGATTTATAGAATATTTTATGGGATGCTGCAGTATGATTGATTAATGGGCGAGTCCCTGATTTTAAAAGTTCATTAAGTGTAACGTAGTGGATTTTATAAATTCTTTCTATTCTATGTCTGATTTCTACTGACATGGTGTAACTTTTTATAAAGAGCATTTAATTTGTAATAAAACGTAACAAAAAAGTTCTGGAATTTTTTTTTTTTTTTTTTTTTTTTGATTGTAGTGCATTACAAAAATTTGGTATTATGTTGTTTTATATGATGATTAACCACACATTATCTTAAATAAATTTGTAGAAGTTTCATGCGAAGATCGATCATTTATCAAATCACGCATTTTTTTTATTGTATTATAATATAGATAGAAATGGGCAACCTTTGAAAATTTAATATCTTTTGTGTGGGATTATCCTAGTAGATAATATTAACTAAAGTTGTATGCAATTGAATTTAATATTAATAAAACAATACTTCAATTACAGGTTTTAGATGTAAAAAATGCTTGAAAATTTATAAACATCGAACGAATTTATCACGTCACCAAAAATATGAATGTGGAAAATCACCATCATTTAAATGTCCACATTGTAAATACGTATGTCATGTAAAATCAAATTTGAAACAGCACATCATTTGTCGACATCCTAAACTTTATAAAGGATCCATTTAAACTGAAAATTATGACAAAACGTTTTGTGTTTCGTTACTTTTGTAAATAGTTTAATAAGAATTTTTGTGAATGGACTCGAAACTGTGTGAATGAGATTCAACAAGAATGCTTCTGTACAAGGTATCCTCGTGGCAGTATTATGGATCGCTTTTATGAACGCGATTATCCAAAGAATATTTTATGGAATGTTGAAGTATGATTGTTGAGGGGCGAGTCGCTGATTTTGAAAAATATAATTATAAACTACATTCATACAAAAATCAATACAGTCCATTAAGTGTAACCTAGTGGATTTTATAAATTCTTTCTATTCCATGTCTGATTTCTACTGACATGGTGTAACTATTTATAATGAGAATTTAATTTGTAATAAAACGTAACAAAAAAGTTCTGGGATTTTTTTTTTTTTTTTTTTGCTTATAGTGCATTACAAAAATTTGGTATTATGTGTTACAATAATGAAAACTAAGATCAGAAAATTTAACATTGTGTTTTATATGATGATTAACTAACCACGCATTATCTTAAAAAAATTAAACAGTCGAATTTAATATTAATAAAACAATACTTCAATTACAGGTTTTACATGTAATATATGCTTGAAAATTTATAAACATCGACCGAATTTATCACGTCATCAAAAATATGAATGTGGCAAGCCACCATCATTTAAATGTCCACATTGTGAATACGTATGTCATCTAAAATCAAACTTAAAAAAACATGTAATTTATCGACATTCCAAAATTTATCAATAAATAATTCATTGCTATTTGTATTCAATTTATTGACTTGTCATTTCATTGTTTCACTTTTATCGAGGTGTATAAGTTGATCCCAAAAGGTAAGATTATCGTTTTATATTACGAGAAAAACCATAAATGCCATCTAGTTTAATCCAATGGTAAAACAATGTAAAGCTTATGTAACTTTTATAAAGAGGAATCGATACAAAAAATGGGACCTCTATAATAAGGACAATCTTTTATATAACATACAATTTAGCGTTTTTAATTTTCGTGCATAAATAACCAAAAAAAATGGTATTAATGTTATGAAATTTGGTTTGTACAGATTGGCAATAAAACAAAGGGCGTATCAAAAATTTTTTTCGAAAATAAAAGTAAAAATCAAAATTGTATTTTCTATTTAGAAATATTTTCAAAACTCTTCTACACGCCATTTCTATGTCAATATTGTGCATATCAACAAACTTGATAACATTTAGATAATTATGTTTTAGTCATTTGTATGTTACATTTGTGATTGTCTTTATTATACAGGTCTGATTGTTTTTGTAATTTATCCTTTAAAATCTGTTAATAAACGTTAAAATAGCGGCGTGCTTAAAGGCTATCTTAAATAAAATAAATAATTATATTGAAGTTAGGGTGAGATGATTCCTTTTCTTGTATATAAAATAAACCTTGAGGCTCATCTTATACGTTGAATCTTCTACAAACTATCTATAGTTGAGTCTTCTGGGGAAGATGGCACGGAGAAATTTTGTAGCGATAACAAGGAAGAAGAGTTTGTACATGTGAAATGGTTGTAAATGTGGAAAATGGAGTTATGAAGCTTTTGTCAAAATAGAAAATGTCGATCCTAATGAATTTGTCTATGATTTGAAGAAGAAGAAAAAAAAAGAAAAGTTTCAAACATTCTTGGTAATTGAGTGTTGAAGAACGTTTATTTATTAGCTATGAACCGTTGGTGTCCTTAATTATACTGAAAGAAGTACCTAAAATATTTTAATTGATCACAAATTATGAAAAACTACTTAAAATGCTACTTATTTTTGTTTATTGTATTTTTTCTTTTTCAATAGTGGCAAAGAAAATTTTACACAATACTTTGAATTTTTATAATTACAGGTTTTACATGTGACAAATGTTCGAAAATTTATAAATATCGATGGGGCTTAGCGAGTCATCAGAGATACGAATGCGGAAAACCACGATCCTTTAAATGTCCCTACTGTGAACATGCTTGTCATCTGAAATCAAATTTGAGAAAACATGTGATATATAAACATTCTAAAATCATCTAATAAAAAATGTTGCCTCTTTCATAATATATACTTATTTTTTATTTAAGCTTTAATGATATTTTGGCTTATCGAATAAGACTTTTACAGATCCAAACCTTACTCTCGAAAAAGCTGAAAATATTAATCCTACAGCTATAAATTTTATTCCCATTGTATTTTCTTTAACTATTATTCCTTTAAGACAATTTTTTTCGTAAATTAAGTTGTTTATACTTAAACTGATGAAGTTTCAATAAATTAACGAAACGTTGTTTAATTAATATAAGTGTAATTATTTAATTTATTCCATTTTATTACAAATTTTTATAATTACAGGTTTTACATGTGACAAATGTTCGAAAAAGTATAAATATCGATCGGGCTTAGCGAATCATCAGAAATACGAATGTGGCAAACCACCATCTTTTAAATGTCCACACTGTGAATATGCATGTCATCTAAAATCAAATCTAAAAAAACACGGGATATATCGACATTCAAAGATCTACCCATAAACTATTTTAACACTTTAGCTTGAATGATATTTTGGCTTATCGAAAAAAATTTCTACAGTTGTAAAAACAATTTTAATGTCTTTTGTATTGACTTCAACTATTATTTACTGTTATTTTTAAGATATTTTTATAAAATTTGTCGTAAACTATATTGTAAATTATATTTAACCTGATGAAGTTTCAATAAATTAACGAAACGTGGGTAAATAAATATAAGTGTTATTATTTAATAAATTTGATTTTAAAAATTAAAAATAAACGAAATTAATAAAATATAATATTATTTAATTTCAATTTAATGAACATTTCATAAATTATGGACTATATAAAATGAATTTTTTTAAATTTATTATTCAATAAATTTTTATAATTACAGGTTTTACATGTGACAGATGTTTGAAAATATATAAGTATCGACGAAATTTATTGAGTCACCAGAAATACGAATGCGGAAAGCCACGATCCTTTAAATGTCCGGATTGTAAATATTCGTGTTATCTTAAATCGAATTTAAAAAAACATTTAATATGTCGCCATTCTAAAATGTATGAATAAATAATTTCAATTTTTCACTGAAACAAATAATTTTATTTTCGGATCCTATCTTACTGAGGAAATTTTAAGTAAGAAACAAAACGTTCAATATTAATGAATGATTCTAGTTAATTTTCCATTATATTTATTTTCATTTGGTAAAATATATAATATAATTTTATAGAGCCCAACAATAATGTATTTTACATAAATTTATAAATTTTTATAATTACAGGATTTACATGTGGAAAATGTTTGAAAATTTATAAATATCGATGGAATTTAGTAAATCATCAGAAGTATGAATGCGGTAAACCACGATCCTTTCAATGTCCACACTGTGATTACGCATGTCATGTAAAATCTAATTTAAAGAAACATATATATTGTCGACATTATAAGTATATTAATAAAGAATTTATTTTGAATTAAATACTAGATATTATATCGCATCATTTTTTAATTTTTATAGCGTGGCCGTTAAAAGTGCTGATATATCATTACTTAGAATAGAAGTGTAGTAACAGTTATGCTTCATACAACAAATTGAAGTAAATTTAAACTTTGCTTGGTATTTTACTTAAAGCTATTTTTCTTATTTCTTATCCAATACCCGTTACAAGAGTTTACAATTGTAAAAGCTTGATTTGGCACACGAAGTCCTATATTAACTGTTGATGTCCTTTAAGTACTAGAAATATTACTAAAAATCCTATTGAAACAAAAGAATTACCTGTCATTTTTCGTATCATTTTTTCTTTCACTTATCCATTTCTATAATTTTCTTTTAATATGAAATTAAAACTTACGCGTTACTTATCGGTTCATATTTAAGATATTTAAGAGCGAATTTACATTTCAGTGAACTACATTTCAATGTAATTATTGAAAATATGATTGCATTCAAGAATGTGGTCTCTTATCATTTTTAATTAATGGAGCAATTATAGCCGCTTTGAGGTAAATTGAAAAAGATGCCGGGTTGGGATTGTCATTGTCAAGTTTGCTACATAAAAAATATCTGCTTTTATCGAAGTTTAAGACTTGGCTAAAATTTATTATTTACCATTAAATATTTCTTTATTTTTAAATTATTTATGTAATCCATTTCGAACACCTAAATTGTGTTGATTTTACTCAAAATTTTTTGCTGTGCAAATTTAGTTGTACCTATTCGAACTTGTTGTCACATTAAAATTTTGTGTATTTCAATTTCAGATCACTTACAATTTCATCAGATCAATCTTCTTTTTTTATGTTGTTAATACTTCTTAGCTTTATAAACCTTAGACTAAATTAAATATACCTCAAACATGGAAATTACATTTAAAAAAAAAGAATTTTACTTATTACGAAATTGAATAATAATATTAATATCGCAACACTTCAATTACAGGTTTTACATGTAATAAGTGCTCGAAAATGTACAAATATCGACCGAACCTATCCCGCCATCAAAAATACGAATGTGGAAAACCACCATCATTTAAATGTCCACACTGTGATTATGCATGTCATGTAAAATCAAACTTAACCCTTCGTCGGTAAACGTTTTTTCGACACCTTCCGTCGGTAAACCTGTTCCGGTCGTTTTTTCAACCTGTTAATGCACTCAAAAAATTTCGTAAAAATTCATGCTCATCTGTGAAACCTTCAACTTAACATATCAATCATAAAATTGTAGAAAAATTCATTTTTGCATATATTTTTTATTAAAAAACTGGAGCAACTTGCTAAAAAAACGGAGGTACGAAATACCCAGGTTTACCGACGAAGGGTTAAAATCACATATAATTTGTCGACATTCTAAAGTCTATGAATAAAGAATTTACATTTTTGTACGTAACAAAATCATTTTATTTTTTTTCGATCCTAAAATTCAAAACTGTAAAACAGCATTGCCCCCCAATTCTAGAGGAATTTTTTTAATTTATGTATTTTTTTAGATTATACATACTTTTTTGGAAGTTTTAAGTCATTAGAATATAAATTAGTAATTAATTTTTTTTGCGTATAATTAAATTCTACTAATAACCTTTCAAGTTTATGTACAGCCATGATTCAGTTGAAAAAAGTTTACTTAAATGAAAAATTTAATAAAATGTTACTTGGCTCGTTCAATTTAAAAAATAGTAAAGACTACTCTAGAAGCAGGCATAAACTGTCAATAAATAATCAATTTGGATTATTATGTTTCGCCTTTTTGAAGGGTAATTTTTGAAAATTTATTCAATCCTTATTAATTTGAACTTTTTATATTATGGCAGAACTCTACAAATATGGACGACTGGGTGTATGTCATATTTCCATAAGTATATGGTGAAAGGGTCGTTCTAAATAGTTTGCATAGTCCTTAAGGCGTACGCAAGCGCAATGACATTTATATGGTATTTTTGTTATGAAACGTTTTATAACTGTCAAAATTGTGCTTGCATACGGTTTATATGATACGGCTAAACAAAGACAGCAATTATATACTTTGTGTTCTAGAGTGCATACGCAGCTGTTACAAAAAAATATTTATTTAAAATAATATATGTTTTCAAACTACAGTTAAGTTAATTTTTGGTTATTCATTTTAAAACGGTGTGCATTTATTTTTTTAATTTCTAGTTTTGATTAATAAAAAAGTTAGAGATTTAGGTGTTAGTAGAAATTAGAAGATATTCAATAAATAATTTGCGGGAAAACTTTCTTAAGAGTTTGCACCAATGCCTTCAATACCTACGGTGTGAGCGTCGTTACATTTTCTTACAAAACTACAGCCTATAGTGTAATAAAGTGTACTTAAAAATGTTAGACTAATATTATTAAACTGTAGAAATTAACAACTAAGACAATAACTTGGCATGTTACAATGTCGAAGAAATAGCAAATGTAGCATTTATGAAGATTTGAATTGATCAATATTAAATCTGAAATTATCGATGAAAACCGAGACACTTTTAAGAGCGATTAACCACAGCTGTGAATTGACATAAAAGAGTATGCATCTAACAAACTGTTGACTTAAATTACAAATAACAAAAAAAAAAATACTTAAGAAAATGTTTTGAAATTTAGTATGCTCAACATTGATATGAAAATATGAAAATGGCGGGTTTGTCGAAGAATTTTTCTTGAAAAAAAATGGCTTTAGTTTACATAGAATATTTAGCATATAGTAAACATGTTTTGACATTGGCTGATCAAACTTCTTTTAGAATGTGTTCTAATTCCAACGATCGTTCACCGAAGTATTTTTCACTGCAGATCACTGATCTTTCATTTATCTTCTTTTTTTTTTTTTTACACATTATATGATGATATAAAGTAACTGTTTATTACCGAGATAATATTATGTCAAAATAAAATAAAATTTTCCTAATTAGATTCTATCCGTCCATCGTTACACCATCGTTACCACTGACTAAATTATCGAATGGATAAAAAAAAAACTTTTTTATTAATACCAAATTTTTTATTTACAGTTGGATCATATGCATGTGGTAATTGTGGCAGAGCTTATAAATATAAATCGAATTTAAGACGACATCTACGGCATGAATGTGGAAAGAAAAAAGAAGCTCAATGTCCACATTGCTCTTATTCTTGCCATTTACCATCCAATTTGAAGCAACACATAATTTGTCGACATAAACAAATCTAAATAAATAATTTTTTTTTTTTACATTTTATTTCTCTATTTATTTCTCTGGTGTATATCTTCTTCTAACTTTCCATTAGGTTTATTTGTGATTAAATTTTTTTTTAATTTTTTAAAATATATTTTATACTTCTATTTCAGATGATCAATACTATTGTAACAAGTGTAATCGAAAATATAAGCATAAATCAACATTATTACGCCATCAAAGGCATGAATGTGGAAAAGAACCAGGATTTCATTGTCCGCATTGTTTTTTCAAATGTCATTTAAAATCGAATTTGAAACAACATATAATTTGTCGTCACATAAACAAATCGTTTTAATAAAAGAAATTTTTTTTATTCAAAAATTTCAAGCAATTTTATTTAATCCTTTTTAATTTTTTTTTTTTTTTTTCATCTGAATTCACAAACCAAACTAATATTTCATTTTTGCTTAATAGTACAGTAATAGGAATCCACGAAATTTGCGTTTACTTTAAACTTTTACACAATTTTAATCACATTTAAGTTTTTCTAATCGAATTCCAATTTTATCGCTATCTATAATTTCAGGTTGTTTGTTGAAATATTTTTATTAAATATTAATTTTATCATAAAAATGATTCAGAATATGTGAAAAATTAAACGAATGTGTAAAATATGCTGATCGAAGCTTTATTATACTGTCTGAATTTCGCCTTAAACCCAAAAAATTATTGAAATTTTTCAAAAGATTATTTTACTGATTCTGAATTTTTTAATATTTAAAATTTGGTAAATTAATTTTATAATTCCTTAAACAATTTTCACGTTAAATAAATATTTATTGAAGATTATTAAAGTCACCCATAAGAGAAAAATTTAAATATTCTGGGATTAACTACCTACCTAACGTGGAAATTTCCTTCAACAAAACTTAACACAAATTTACCTACACTATTTTCAACAATATTACTGTATTATAAAGAAAAAACATAAAAAATTCACTATTAACACGATTGCATGCAAATTCGAAAATTTTGCTGCTAAAATTAAAAAAAGCCTTAATTTTATTTCATACGTTTCAACTTTTTTTTATATTTTTGTTTGTTAAATTTTTGAAATATTTTATACTTTCATTGCAGGTGAACAATTTTATTGTAAAAAATGTAATCGCAAATATAAGCATAAATCAACATTATTACGACATCAAAGGCATGAATGTGGAAAAAAACGATCGTTTCAATGTCCGTATTGTATTTATGCATGTCATTTGAAATCAAATTTGAAACAACATATTATATATAGACATAGCAATATTAGTATTTAAGTAGTCAATTAATTATTATTTGTTTAAGTTTTAATCTCGATTTACTTTACTAAAAAAATTTTGCTCGCAAACAATATTATATGTGATAATATAAGACTAAAATAAAATTGGAGCATTTTTAGTATGGAAAATCGGTACGAAAAAAAAACAGTGTTATTAAAAAAGAGCAAAAATTACGTATTTTAAAAATAAAGATTATTTTTATTGAATTTATTTTGTTTTTAATCTGTTATTTATAATATCTTCGTAAATAGTTACTAAAAGATGCTGTCCATAAAATTATGGAATATTATTATGATCCGTGGTATTTTTGGGATTATAGTCCATCTACCTAAACAATCGTATGTAACTTAATTATGATAAACTTTTTCCTCTAAAAAAATAAGCCTTTTTTTCAAATTGGTGGATATTCCTTTTGATTAAAGTCTTATTTTTTGAATATTCAAAGAGGCAAGAATAGTTAGACTAATTATAATTAAGTCACATACAAATTTTATGCTTTATGCACATTTCCTCGAAAGAAAACTCGATTTTCCCATTAAAAAAATTCACAATGTTTGGGTATGGTTTTATTTATTATTTCGGTATTTTATAATATTATCTTATTAAAAAAAATTCTACAACAATAATTTTGTACTCATTTCAACCCGACTTGGTCCTGCAGACTTTAATTTCTCGCGGGTACGCTTCGTCCTCGCTTTTAGCCTTGAATTTATTTTCGTTTTAACTCTTAAAAAGTGAGTTTAGGTTCGTGAATGAGCAAAAACGTTCAATTGGGTCTAATCATGGATCAATAACCCAACTTTAAACCAAATGGAATAAAATTCTGTTTTTTCTTCAAAATTAACGACTTTTGTTTGATACGATTTTTGCGTAAACTGTTTTGATTAAACTATATATCGAGTATTTAAACAATTAACGTTGCTGGTTTTTTTTATCGTAGCTATGTAAAATCGTTTAATGTACTAATATTTTCAATAATCAATCATTTTTTAAATACAAGATACTCGAATTATATTAAATCTGATCATGAATATTTCCAATAAACCTTGAGCAAAAGTTCTTCCAATTGAGCAAACGATCGATTTTTATTTTATATATTTATGTTTGGTTAAAAACTATTTGATGGTAATTTTGCAAAAAATTTCTGGCTTCAGCTACTTTTAGCTATATAGCCATTAACTAAATGGGATTATTTTTTTTTATACAACAACAGTACACGGTTCTGCTAGGTGGTCACCCATCCAAATACAGATTGTGACTGCTGTTGCTTAACATCATTAATTGGTCTATGCATGTCATTCCGTTACGTCAGTCCGGGGTCTTTTGCAAGAAATTAAACATAGTTAATTTCATATTTATAATTATAAATAAAAAAAATTTGCTTATTAATATTTCAAAAATTTTTTCCAGATCAATATTTCCACCTATATCCATGTCATATGTGCAACAAACGTTATAAATATAAACATGGATTAAATCAACATTTAAAGTACGAATGTGGCAAAGATCCAGCATTTTTATGTAGATTGTGCAAGTATGCTACACATGTGAAAAGTAATTTAAAAAGTCATATGATAAGAAAACATCGAACAGCGTACATATGTGATCAATAAAATCAAAACTTACCTATTTAATTTTTTTTATATTTTATTTTATCAACTACTTAATTAATCCATTTCCATCTGTCCAACGGTTTGTCATCAAGATAAGTCAAAAACAAAAATAGACAGTAAGTTGAAATTTTGATGGTATATTCTAGACATAAGATCAAGTTCGGGAATAAGCAAAATCGGTACATGGGGCTAACGGGTACGGTTAATGGATCTATGACCTAACTTTTACACCAAAAACAATTTTTAAACAAAAGTTGTTTGTTTCAAAACAAACGCACATAATTGTATTTGAAAGTATATTTTATAGTTTAGAAATTGGGTTAAGGATCCATTGAACCGATTATGCTGAATCACGAACTTAAGCTCAGTTTTTATGTTTCGCATACGTCACCAAAATTTCAGCTCGCACAACCGGAAATGGACTGATTGGGTGTTTCTATACCAAAACTTTGTTTTTTTGGTCAATATTTCCTAGTGTTTCAAACTTTAGGCTAATATTTAATGACATAACTTTCGAGTTAAAGTTAAAGTATAAACCTTTAATGTTTTGAATAATAACTTTTTTTTTAATGTATACTGCATTTTCGAAAATCACAACTTGAGTCAAACCTTTTACCAAAGAATATTATTTTAAAATGAGGTACCTGTATAAACCCTTTTACAAGATAAACTGGTTACCTAAAAACAATTTATGTTACTGCAATGAAGTATCAATCATTAAATAAGGGTAATACATTCCAATTCAAAAAGATTTCATACTTATTTATACAAATCTTTACCTGAACATTTTACGATTAAAAAAAAATTATACCAAAAAAAATAAATAAAGTTACCTACCAAATATTAAACTGTAAGATAATTTTTGTAATAAAAAATTTAAATAAAAATATGAAAACATCTATTTTTTAATTTTTATTATATTTTAGGGAAATTGATATTTATAGTAAATTCGGACAACATGGTAATTGGAATTTTTCGTAAGGGAAATTGTAACTTCTGTAATAAGCAGCCTCCTGAATTAATATCTCGTTAATTTTTCTCGCACAAATAACAAAAAAGATAACTACCGAAATGTTCTAAAATTTGGAATGCACAATATTGACATGAAAACTTAATTCTTGTCGCAGAATTTTGTGCATACCAAATTCCATAATTTTGGATACTTATTTTTTGCGTTTTTGAGCATTTAAATTTTTAATACTATAATAATTATTTTGTAATTCTTTTTTACAAAAACGAAATGATATAATATTTATTATTATCCCATTAATATTTCCATTCTAAATTTATCTCAATCTATTGTTGGTCGGCGGTGAAAATCAAGAAAAAGTATATTCCTAGTATTAACTGAAACGTATTAGATTATATTCGAAGCAACGAATCCGATCATCGAAAAATCGTTTCCACAATTATTAATCTTTACACAGAGAACGCACTTAGCTAGAAGAAGTGAATTTGGACATAAATTAGTTTGAATTTTGAGAAAGCGTTGATAGGATACAAAATTTACTATTGCCAAAATTAAAATTGTTAACAAATTTCCCCATAGCTTATAACTAGTCATATAAATACAGTGAAATATTTTTCTATATCTCCAAAACTATTTTGACATTCAAAATTTGAAACATGACCAAGATTCGTTAGTTTTTTGCCACGTTTATAACACACAAGTATTTTTGTGTACATAAATCTTTAGTTTTGTTTCTTTATGAGGAAAAGGTCTTGCTCGCAAGTACTTCCAGGTTTTGCATCCTGGTTAAGTTCATATATATATTTAGATTTTTGTATGAGTTTTTTTTTTGTCCATATAGATAGGAGCGTATAGATTTTTCGTGTATAGAAAATGTGTGGCTTTCACATAAAATTGACGAATTTGAATTTTTCTAATAAAATTTGATTTATTTCAGACAACAATTTAAAATTATACGAATGTACAACATGCTTTAAACGATACAAATATAAACGAGGATGGGTACAACATATTCGATATGAATGTGGAAAGTTACCAGGATATTTATGTAATAATTGTCCGTATTCATCACATTTACCCGGAAATATGCGAGCACATATTATACGCAAACATCCTGACAAGAATTTTAGTAGTTTTATTAAACTAACTTAATTTATTTCAAAATAAAACTATTTATGTGTAAATTTGCAAAATAAAAAAAAAAAAAAGGAAATAAAATATATACCATGTGCTCTTCTGAGTTTTTTTATCGAAATTTCAATAAATTTCTATATCCTCTCTCTACCTTTAACTATTTTACATAATTTTTACAGTAGATTAAAAATTAGGGTTGTGGAATTAAAATTTGAAAATACGAGATAATAATTTTATGCAGTAGAAAAATTTTGACATTACACAATAACGTTATATTAATGAAATAACAAAAATTTTCATACATAGGCTATTTGACTGCATCGCAAAAATGAATATTAAATTCAGTCCGATCTAAATAACGCACTGCTTATATTGTGCATAGATAAGCTCGATAGCTTATAGTACAAAGAATTCGGTTGACAATGAATTTGAACAAGTGTTACAACTCCTTACTTTATGTTTAAAATTCAAAAAAAAAAAAAAAATAATATAAATTGTGTTTTCAACGCGAAATGATTCGGGTCAGTGGTCAAATGAGTCAAAGTACTAATACTTCACCCATTTGATTACTTAGACCGGTGATTGTATGTTCGAATCTAGGTAGCGGCAGTTTAATCAATTATAATTTTTTAAATAAAAATTGGGCGAGTGATAATAATGAGGTAACTGGCTCCACCAACAACATATAATAACAATATAATTGTCACCTTGCGTGAGAAGGCATCTTTGCCTTCAGGTGATGGAGTGTTCTGTAAGAGGGGACAGAGGATCATAAGGTGTAGGTACAAGGGACGCAGTTGCGATTCCCCTCTTAATTTACTCTAATAAGTCCATAATATAGTTAATAAATGGCTAGTAAAACACGTTTGTTTTTACTTTCGCAACCCTAATTTAGGCCTCTTTTCCGTTATTTTTGCTAAATAAAAATGTCTCAATTTAATTGCTGTCCCGTAGATATTATGAATCTAATTAACAGTTTCCTTTCGTACAATTTTAGCGTATAACCTGAATTATTCCTGGTATTTAGAATAGAATTTCAGCCAGTCAAATAACCTATTTTATAATAATAGTTAATTACTTTTGATTAATATTTTTATTTAGTTATAATATTTTGGGTTTAGGGAATAAATTATTTTATATTCGATTATATTTACAAATCAATATATGAAATTTGATTGTTTTTCAAAATTCAATGGCCTTTCAAACATTTACGAATAAAAAATATTAAGATTAATTTTCGAAATTATATTTCAGATGTACTGGAACCAATACTCGAATTACGAACAAATTTATCACCAAATCAACTAATGCTCACATTATTACATTCATGTGAAAAATGTCCACGTACATTTAAACATAAATCAAGTTTATATACTCATCGGAAATATGAATGTGGACAAGAACCACATTTTATATGTAGTATATGCGATTATCGTACATATTATAAAGGAAATTTACAAAAGCATTTAGCCCGCCATAATAGTATATCATTGATTGATTCAGATGAAACACACGAAACAGACGAGGCGGCTGTTGGTATAGATGATGAAAAAACAACTTCTAATAATATATCAACTGATCAACCGCCGTCAACAACCATTAAAAAAGTAGATAATAATAAAATAACTAAAAATAATAAAATAACTAAAAATAAAAAACGTAAATCAAAAAAACGCGCTTAGAAATTTATTTACATATTATTTTAAGAGTTTGTAAAATATTCATTGTTACAAAAAGCATAAAAAATGTATTGTTTTTTTATTTCTTCAAAAACTGAGTGTATTTTTTGAGAATTTTTGAATTTATGCGCGATACCATATAGAGCGCTATGATTTGTTGGAGATATTCAACAAGGGGTAATGTGCCATATCTTAATCTGAGGCGCTCGAGTAAATCGAAAAATTCTCGATTAGACTGCCTAAAAAGTAAATTAAAAATTTTTGAAAATAATATATTTTATTGGATTTATACTTTATGTTAATATGCAGTGAAAAAATTGTTAATTATAAAGGCTATGAAAATAAAGATCTAAAATTCAAATGAAATAGTTTATAAAATTTTTATAAATATTTTTTAAAATTTAAGATAAGCAATGGAATTAGTAAACTACCCGCTAGAAAACTCTCTCTTGAATATTTTACAAACTCTTTAGTGTATCCATGAGGATTAAATTGGATAATTTTTTATTTTTTATTTTTAAAAATGATCACATGTGCCTAAAATAGATTGTATTTTTAAGCCTAAGATTTACTAATATTTTTAATTCACAAAATAAATTTCGAATTGTTTGACAATATGTTGAGTAATCAGTTGTTGAAGCTTTGGTAGTTGATTTATAATAAATGTGTGTGATTGGTTTTTTTTTGTAATTATTTTGTTAATTATTCGCTAAGCCACTGTATTCATACCAAGTTTAAGGTATTTATAAGTGATGTTTGCTCCTGTTTAATGTAGTTTTGAGGGATAAATATACATAAAAGTAAATGCATTCTTCCTCCTGATTAAGGAAGGGATAAAGATATATATTTATTTAAACCAATGATACATTAAAGTATATCGTTTAAAGAATATTGTGTGAAATTTATAACATAAGTATAATACTTTTATTATTTTTTTTTTTAATATAGCAACTAACAAAATTTTTGATTTGGTGTCGCGTATCAGTGTAGACTTGGCTCCTATCAAGATTACTAGGAGTCTGGCAATGTTTCCGTCGTCTGACCTCAAACGAAGATTATATAATTATATTATCGGCTATTAAAAGTAATATAATAATCGGCTATAAATGTGTTATTAAAAGTATAGTTACCGATGAAGTATTACATTTTAAAGCACTAGTTCTTAACGAAAATTGGCAACAGTTTTTTTAGGCTTATGTCATTTCATTTTGGTCTAAATAAATCGTTTTGTAATTATCATGTTATACAAAAAATAATTTTTGCGTTTTTTGACGAATTCTGAATATTTTTCTTGTTTAAAGTAATAATTAATTATATTTCATATAATTCATCTGGATCTTTTTACATAAATAAGAGACATAATACAAATTTTTGTATTTATTTCTAAAAAAAATTTATAATATGTTTTGACAGCAGATAAAATGTAAATATTATTCAAAAACCATGTAAGAAACTCTGTGGTTGAGACTACGAAAAGTTTGGCTGCCAAATCAAAAATAACTATGGAAAAATTACTTAACCCAGTTTAACCCATATAAATGTAATTTTACCAACTTATTAACCTTTTGATTACCTACCTAGTGATATTCGTGTGGATTTATTTTTATAGATATTTTTACTACGAAAAAGACAAGAAATTAATTAGATGTTAATAAAAATAATGAAATAATGTATTTTTCAACATATACTTTGTTAATATTTTTCTGATAATAAAAAATATATATTTAATACAAAAATAATGAATTTTAACGACATTAATAAAATAAAAAATAATATTAGAAATATTTGTTGTTTATTTTTGAAATTTACAGATAATTTTGCTGAAATCTAGGATGAAACAGCAGACAAAGGTGATATTTTTATAGTCAATGATAAATTTTTATGCGTTTCTCGTAGGTATAGATTTTTTTTTTGCTCTAACCGATTGTTTTGAAAAAGAAGACACTTTATTCAATTTTAAAATTAATAATTTTTTGTTTGTTTACTTTTCAGACGAAAAGCACAAGCATCAGTCATTTCGCTATTATTATTGGACAGCGATACGAAAATTTCAGTGTCCAATGTGTGATTATAAGACCAGTCGTAAGGGTGATTTAAAAACGCATATGTTTAAACATTCGAATACAGATGAATCACAACGTTTTGTATGTTTATATTGTTCAAAATCATATAAATATCCAACAAGTTTACGTAAACATGTACGATCTGTTTGTGAAAAAGATCCGAAATATAGTGCATTTGTTGGATATCGTTAAATTTAACATATTAAAAAAAAAATTTACTTATAGTAGTATTTCGTACTTGTTCCACTTTTGGTGTGCACCATAACCTAGAAAATGTTCTCTAAACATATAAGTAGACACTATTTAAATTTATTTTTTTGTTAATATTTTTATTTATACAATTTTTTATTTAAAATGTACATTTTAAGACTTAGATAGTTAGTAAAATAAATTTCTTTATTTTAAAAATATCCAACTCAAATCTATAGAGAATATATATATTCTAGTCATATGTAATTTATGAAACCATGTTATGTAAGGTAGTTCTCGAATTATCAAAAAGATATGCTAACTTTGATTCCTGGAAATACAGATAAAAGTAATGTAGATAAATGATTTGTTACCACACTGAAAACTACATTGCCCATAATGAGCACAGAACTTCTTCGTGGTACTTAAAGGACTATATCTCCGAAACGTTTTGATCGATTAACAACTTTGTCCCAATAAAGAGAAAGAAGCATCATGTTCGAATTGTCGAAACCAGTGTGTTGAATTTGTCTTACAACAGTTTATTGGTGCATACAAAAAGTGTCACGAATATGAAACGATAATTTCATTTATATTTGGCTTGAATCAAATATTGATTTTCTTATTCTTGTGAGGAAAACTAGACGTATATTGTAATAGAGTAGATAAAATTGAGAAGAGATGTGTATGTTGGATAATTTCAAATTTTTATGTCTATTAAAATTTATGTCTTACAATTAATTACTTAAATGTGGCTCGATTATTTAACAAATGTCAGGAAAATTTCGAGCCTTTGTGTGTCAATTTTTTTTTTTTTTAGTATTTGAGGACTTTTTTTTTTGGAATTTTTGATTGTAATTTAAATAAAATTGTGAAAGATAAAGTAGCCTTAGTCAAAAAGAGTGTAGAAAATATTTATTGTTTAATTTTTAAGTAATTAATAAAAGTGGAATGTTTTATTTTGGTTGTTAGTCCTCTAGTTTTAACTTCAATCAAAACTGTAACTTTTAAGCTTTAATTCGAATCTTTTTAAACTGCAAATCAGGCAATAAGGTGCTGATACACAACCGAAAAGCACAATATTCGTTTGTGATAAAACAATTAAAATTTAATAAATACATTTTTAATTATAGTAAGCCCGAATTTTTGAAATACGTAAAATTTAGGCAAATAGTCATTTAATGCAATTTATGGTTAGCAACATGAATACGATATTTCTATAATCCCAAAAAAATTTGAGATTATATTGATTTTAAATTCAAAATATATGTTTTTGTTACTTAAGTAGCTATATACATATTTTTAGCTCAAATTACTTTAATCTTCTACGGTTCAAATAACTTTTTATTTTCAAGGGTAGTCTAAGATTCATCTTACAAAATGAGCGCAGGCCGTGCTTAATTTTTTATTGACAAATTCAAGAGCAAAATCGTATCCATTGCTACTCAATTTAATATAATGACGGTTTGCATAAATTTCTTTATGCCTACAAAATAAACACAAATTACAAGATTTTTTAATTTAAAATTAAAAAAAAAAGCAAAAATAGTATATGTAAAATAATTATTTATTTATTTATTGTAAATAGAATGTTTGTAAATTAATAATAATTAATAAAAAATTTTATTTATTTAAAAATACTTATAAACTAAAATATAAAAAAAAATATATACCTATAAATTATTTACAACTTTTGTGTAAAACATTTTATTTACTTTTTTTTTAATTTTCTTTTAATTGAATTTTTTATGACAATGAATTAATGCTGATGATTAATTTTTAGGATATGATGAATTTATGTTACGAAACAATCGACCATACTCATGTTCAACATGTCATAAAACGTACAAGGATCGTAGTACATTACAGGATCATATACGATACATTTGTGGCAAGGATCCATCACATTTTTGCCCATTTTGTCCGTATATATCACGGTTACGTGGTAATTTAAAGAAACATATTTTACGTAAACATCCTCCGCCACAATACCAGAATAACGAAGATTTTTCCAAAAATAAGATTGCCACATCGTCGTCAAATGCTGTTTAAAACATTAAAAAAGTTACCTAGTTCTGCCAAAAAAATTTTTCGATTTTGGGTTTTATTATTTTAAATTTTAATCTTTGTTAAATAATTTTGTATTTTATACATTTTTACATTAAAAAGTGAACAAAACAATTACATTTATTGGTATTTTTTATTCCTAGTTTCATATTTAATGCAATTTGCGTTAAATACGTAAGCAAAATTTAAGCCAAAATGGTGTTTAAAAAAGAAGTTATTCGTAAAATATTTGAAATTAAAAAAAAAATAACTAAAGTGGTAAACGCCAAAAATAAAATAATTATCCACAAGGAAAAAAATTTTTTTTTGTTTTCCGTGAATTTAAAGCTTTTACGTTAAAATTTTCTTTAAGGATCTGGTTTTACTTAAATTTTACTTTGAAACAAAAATACGCATTTACATGGGGGAAAGGGCAGGAAACACACAATGCTTTACAACGCTTTTCGGGCATTTCCATTCATATGATATGACTATATGTTTTCCATTTCGTTTTTCTATACGTGTGTGTATGTATGTATGTATCCTATTATAGATCTATGTTTGTTCCGCTGTAAGTTTCGAACGCGTGTTTAAAGTTTTATGAAATTTGTTCTACATACGTTTATCACATTCAGATAATTTTAATTAATTTTATTTTTAAACTTTATTAGGCCGTCAGCGTTCCATGAACCATAGTAATTTTGACGGACAATGAAACAGTTTTTAGTTATGTGAGTACTAATTTATTATGGTTCATGAAGCGTATGTTTAAGAAAATACAAATCTTGAAAAACGATAAAAATGTATAAAAAAGACGAAAGACTCTCTGTTCGGATAAAAACTTCATGGATTTACTATTTTGACTCTTTAATTAGATTTTTTTATCTAACTGGAATCTCCATTATGCAGTAGAAAACTCATGGTGAGCCTTTTTCTCATTAGAAAGAAAATTTAGTACACACTTCTTAATTTTAATTGGTTTATATGTTCCCAGATGTATACTTTTAATTAACTTCGCCATTCTTTTAGCGAGAAGAATAATAAATTTGATTTGATGAAGTCTGATGGTGCCCCTCCCCCTAATGAAACTAAGTCCTAAATATGATATACGTACTTAGCAAATTTCATAAAATTCGAAAAATGCTAGATAGAAAGATACATACAGACAAACGAAATTCAAAATTGTCTAGTTATACCTTTGATTATACGATTAAAGTATAATTAATTATTCCTTAATGAAATATTGAACTCCACAAGGTTAAATATACTTACTTTAGAAATATCCATACCGTTCCTCGTATTCTTCCAATTGCACATTCCATCATTTAGATAATTAAATTATTCTTAGCTATTTTTTTTTTTAAACTGAAAAAAAAACAACAGAACCTACTATAGCATTTAAATTTTTTCAGACGATTCGCAAAAGAACCAAGATAAACAACAGAAAAATGATGAAGTCGAAAAATCCGTACAATTGGAGTGTATAATTTGTCAACAGAAATTTACGCATCATAAAATGTTAGAGTATCATGTTGAGTACGAATGTAGCAGTGAACCAAAATTTAAGTGTCTTATGTGTTCATTTCGAGCCCGCATCCAAGATGATTTAAAGAAGCATATGATTTTAGTACATAATATCGCAATTTAATTATTGTTTTTTTTTTTTTTTTAGAATAATATTAAGATTTTATTTTCTTAAAGGAATAAAAATTTCTTAGATATTTATGTTTTTGAGCGGTAGTAGGACCTTGAAGAGGTGCCGTATTTTTGTATATAGTCGTTAATAGGTTTTCTGATGTGGAAATCAATACAAAAAATGAAATAACATGAGATGACGCAGTATCCTTACTGTGTGCGGCGCTCTGCACAAAACAAATTTCTCAATTGTAATTATATAAAAAATTCGTGAATTCTCTAATGACGCAGATAAAGTTTAATTGACGTGATGTGAGCTTTAAATATCAAGAGATATAAAAAAACAATAAATCTATTCACTAACAGTTCGTAGTCAATGCAAGCCTTTACAGCTTACAGTAAATGTACAACCAGTTCATTTTATACGTGTGTAAAAGAATCAGAGGCACAATACGAATCAAAAAATATTTGGAAATAAATTAAAATCATTTCAAATTTGTTTATTTGTTTGTTGAAAATTTAATTTGACTAGCTGACCCAGTTAAATTTTAGTTTGATTTACAAATTCATGAGAACTTTATTAATACTTTCACTTTATACGTTCTTTATATTTTCTCAATAAATGTACTTCACGTATTTATTATATATCTTCCAAGGTATGCTCGCGCTTACAATTTTTATAAAGCTAGCATAATTGTGGCGTGAATTAAACTATCTTTCTTAAAACTGAGATTGACAAAAACATTCTTGAGAAATTACATGATCCAAACCACACTAGTAATGTAAGCATTATTTTTATTGAAAACAAATTTAGAATTTTAGATGTTAAATATATTTGAAACATTTTAGTCTATAATATAGCACGTGATAAAATACAAGAATAATATCTATTTATCGTGTTGTAAATAAGCTTCTGAGTAAATTTCGATCATTATCTTGTATATATATGACCGAGTCATGAGTGGCAGTTTGTGAGGTAAATAGATGGAAAACAGTGTCTGCTAGACAAAATTGTACACGGGCGATGATAAATATCTAGCTACACCATTGTGTACAAGATAACTTTTCATAATTTCGTTACATTATTCAATGTATCGTATTCTTGAGCAAATCTCAAAACAGGACAAATTCACTTTCATATATTTTCGTTTATTTAAACTCATATTACCTCATCAATCTGTGCCTTAATTTTGTTTTCAAAAAAAATAAAATAATTTTTATGTTCCTGATCGATTTGGATCAATCAAACTCAAGAATTATATTATATCAAAAATATTTACGTAGGAGGCATTACTTTATTACTTTTTTCCAAATTAAAAAAATTTAGATTAGGATTCTTTTAAAATCTATCTCCAAAGAAATTATAATTTTCTTATTCATTGCAAAAAAGCTAGTTTTTATAAGTTAGTACCAAAAATAATATAGACTAGCGAAATTGAACACTTCGTCAAACTATAGTAATAAATAGATGCATATCGTGAATAATATTTTATATTGTAATAATACACTCTTTTAAACTATAATATGGGAGGTAGGGATAGTGGCAGGTCCAAATTCAATTGTAAAACAATTCAATTTTCATATTTTTGTAAATATAAAATACAAATTTATAATGAAGTTAAATATTTTTATAAAAAAATTATTTAAACAAAACTTCGTTTATATCAATGCGATCAAACTCATAGGAAAGTAAGTTTTTTTTTTTGTTTCAAGGAAATAGTTTCCCCAATAAAATTTTCTTTTTTTTTACTGTTCTGATGAATGGTGAACAATAATTATATATATATATTTATTTTATTAGTTTATATTTATGGTGTGGGCTTTCAAGAAAAATGATTGTATTTTATTTAATTATTAGAGACTTAATATTTTGTATATATTCGACTTTCACGAAAATATATGTATATATGTTTTCGATGAAAAATTCTTTCAAAGCAGAACGCAATAAGCAGTACCTTTTTATGTACCTAAACCAGTAAATTTCAGTTTGAAATATTTCAGAATTATATTTAATTATATATATCTCAGAATTTATAATTTAATCAATTAACAATGAAAATAGCAATAAAATGATTAATTTTTAAAACATTTTTATTTGTCATTATTATTTTCCTATCCTTTTTTTTATACTCGTATTATTTATTTTTATTTTTTCAAATATCTTTTATGTTTTATCTTTTTTCATTTTATTTTCTTCAAAAATAATATAGTTTCTATAATCCGAATTAAAGTTCAGATTTTAAAAGATTTTAAGACTCAAAAATACTGTTATCGTTCGATTGTTCATTTCAATTACAGAAGTGCTAATGGTATTTTTTATACTCGACATATTAGATAATGTATTGGTATAATCTTAGTGGTATTCATTGATTCACCTAATTAGGCCATTTCTGTTTGATTGAACACCCGACCGTCTCTCAGCAAGAGAACTCAAAAATAAAAAGAGATTGCGAGCAGGAATTTTAATGGCGTATTCTGGATCTAAAAATTCAGTTTAAATTCGTGAATGAGAAGCATCGGCCTAGTGGATCCAGCGAACCCATGTTCAATGATCCAACCATCGAACCATGATCCAACTTTTGAATCATAAAAGAAATAAGAAATATTTAAAAACAAAAAATTGTTTTTTAGTTTTGTTTGAAATATTTTTTCATAATACGTTTGGATTCACCACAATTTTAGCTCAAATTTTGCTAATAAACATACATAATTATTATTATTTCATAATATTTATGTAGATATTTATACCTGTATATACTGGATATTAAGTGTATTTTATGAATGCTAATGATTCAAAATATTGTTTATTATACTTTCTTTTACCATAGAATAAAGAATAAAAAGAAGAATATTTTTGGGTCAAATTTTTGATGTCGAGTTTTTATTGGAAAATACACGTTTTGAGAATCCTTGTGTCTAAAAGAAATGGTTTTAAGACATTGTCCTGCCTACCTGTGGTTAAGATATCTTCCGAACCAAAAGAACTACCATCATAAAATTTTAGTTTAAAGTTTAAGTTGATCCAAGAACTAGAAAATAAGCATTTCGTCAAAATCGATCTTTTTCAAAGGGAATTTCATTTTAAAGAAATTAAATTTATCATAAATTACTAAAAAAAAAGTGCGAAACTTATCAATATCTAATAAGGGCTGGGTCTATTGGTTTTTTACTAATTTTGTCCAAAATGGCCCCAATGATTTTCTTTATGTAAACAAACGACGTATTTCTATTTTTTAAATGAACGACAACGAAACGAGGCAAATGAGAATAATTCGGATTATATAAGCTATGTAATAATTTTACTTTTTTCAAACTCTGTAAAAAGAATAAATTATTTTAAGTAAACTGATAAATAAAAAATTTAATTTTCCAGATGATTATGGTGAATCATTTAATGAAGAATCACAACGTTTATTTAATTGTCCGAAATGTCAAAAAACATATAAACATAAGTCAGCATTACGTGAACATTTATTGTATACGTGTGGCAAAGCACCAGCATTCTCTTGTCCGCATTGTACACATCGTACACATTTACCTGGAAATTTAAAAAAACATATACTACGTAGACATTTCGAATTAGCGATACCACCATCATCATCATCTATCATTCCAACAACCTCAGCAATTTGGAAATAAAATTTATTGATTTAATTTTTTTATTATTTTAATTATAAATTTTTGATTTTATTCTGTTTTGGGGTGTTCGTAAAATTTTAATCATTCCTTGGTTTATTATTTGTTGAACAATTTTTATTGCAATTAACTATTTGCAATATTTTTTGAAGATTTACCAAATTTATTTATAGGCAAGATTACGGAATTCTTTTTATACAAAATTCAATATACTCAAGTCATAAAAAAATATGGCATCAAAAAACCCCATAATACCTCAAAACTTTAACGTGACTTGACGATTAGTTTTTCGTGATAACGCTTTATAAAAGTAAAGGTACTTTGAAACATACGAAAATGGGTCTTTCCTTTTCGTGGCATATAACGAAATTTTGTACATGATAATAATAATGATAATTTTATTAAATCCAAGCAAAAATAGTTCAGGATACGATGAAAAATGAATTATTCGCGCCTAATTACAAATAGGCGCATCATATTCAAAGTAAAAACTTTTAAAGAATTAAACACTCGGCTCTACCTGTACTGCAGAATGAGTTCTTTGAGAGGGCTTTGAATCGGCTAAAATTAATTCCATCCATGGATAGATAGGCTACTGTCCTTGATGTTTATAAATGAACTACAATCTAAAAGTATGCAATATTCCGCTTTATATTACTTTTTCTCAATTTGATTACTGGAAAAATTAAAAAAAATTTTGCGTGCTTATTAAATAAGTGAACTTTCAAGCAAAGCTAGTACCTATTTTTTTTTTTTAAATTAAAACTTGTCGAATTCAGGCTTTAAATTGATACCGTAAGTCGCTAAATAAGAATTAAGGCTTAAAATGTATGTAAATGTATAACTGTTGGTATTTCAAATTTCTTTCTACATATATGACTGCTTTTGTAAATTTTAAACGTAATCAAGGGAATTCTCGTTTAAAATATATTATTTTATGTGGTATTTGAATGATAATAGAAATGGCAACTTATTTTATACAAATTCAATCAAATATGAACCAATCCAAATGCACTCCAAGTATCATTGACGCTTTTTGTCATGGTACCGTGCGCTTAAAAAAAAGTATCTCTATAAGAACAATTTATTTGAAAAATTAGTATTTGTAGATGCATAGAATAATTATTTTTAGTTACGGATAATTTTAACTGTCGAATTTTACTATTAATAATGACGCACCCCTATTATTAAATTTTTAACATAAATACTTTTTATAAATCATTAATTGTTAATTTTTAAAGCAGATTTTTAAGTTTTAATTAAGTTTTATGTAATTTTTTAAACGAATTTATTAAACAAATTTATCCCTTAATATTTTTATTATTTTTTTTATTTTATTTTTTTATTTTTATTTTTTTCTTTTTATTATTGTTTTTTTTTCTTTTTACTTTTATCATTACATCTAAAAAATTTATTAAAGCTTTTATTCATTCGATCCTAAATTCTACTGTATTAAACGATGTATAATTTAGTTAAACAAAGCATGATTTTATTGTTTTTGTTTTTTTTTTTTTTTTTGGTTAAGGGAATATTTTAAATCAAAAGCTTTAGCAACAAATTTTTGGGAAAAAAATTTCGACAAATGATAGAGATTAATTTCTATTTACTTAATAATGAATTAAATATCTACAAGAGATGTCAAAAACAGTAATTTTGGTCATAAATTGTTTGAAAATTCTGTTAAAATAATATTTACAAAAAAATTGAAAAAAATTACATGTAATTCGGCATTATGTTTACGTCCAATGTGAAATTTTCAGAAAAGAGTTACAGGAATTTGGACAGTAAATAAAACAATC
The DNA here is from genome assembly GCA_020423425.1 of Chrysopa pallens. Lineage (NCBI taxonomy): Eukaryota > Metazoa > Arthropoda > Insecta > Neuroptera > Chrysopidae > Chrysopa > Chrysopa pallens. The sequence goes on from CM035594.1 coordinate 64,758,453, forward strand.
AAACTATTGTTTAATAGTATGACGTTTCGTCTTTTTTTTTTTCTATTAAGACTTCCTCATGCAACTAAACAAGGTAACAGTTTTCGAATAATGATACATATCAAAGCTGAATATCAAATTTTTAAATAAGGCTCTTATAAAAAAAAAATGTTTGATCATTTCTCAACATAAAATCTTTTAGAGATTATAATTAAATACATTTACAGACGACTCAACGAACAATTATCAGAATCACTCTTTGTACATGCAATTATTCATTATATAGTGAATAGAAAAACAAAAATATCTGATATCAAATATAACAATTTTATTACAAATTTTTATTATTATTCTGTTGTCCACAGAATTATCAACATATTCCGGTGATTTTCATTATCAAATATGGGGTGATAAACGAAAACGTTGTCGTGTCTGTCATCGTTTAAATAAGCGTAAAGCAACATATTATCATTGTGCATCATGCAAGGATATGTTTGGACGTAATATTGGATTATGTAATAATTTATGTTTTAAAATATGGCATAAATGGCAAATGATTGATATTAATACGTTAATTGTTCCAGAATAATATATCATTCCAGAATAATTTATTTTTTTTTTATGTTATTTTTTTCAATAAATATATACATATAGAAATGGTGTAAAATTAATTTCTTCTTAAACAAATTATTTTTGTAAATTTGACTTATTTAAAAATATAAATTAATTAAGTATTTTACATATTAATCAATCCGCAGCGTGCATATATGGATGGGACAACTTAATCGATTGCTGCGTCACGGGTGGCTGAAATTTGTAATAAAACATGCATATTCTAAAAAATATAAGTTGTTGTTTTATTGTTTGCTTGCAAATTGTATAGCAAATGTGTCTCACGAAATTTTTTTTTTAATTTAAGGTATCAATATACAGAATAATTTTTTTAATTTGTTAATACATATCAGACCAATTTGCTCTGTTAAAATAATAATGTTTCATTCATAGACTTATATAAAATTTGATTTCGCTATCATCGAAAAACAGTTTGATGTACGCTGCGGATACAAAAGTAATGGAAAAGTCAATTTATAATTGATGTTATAGGGGCTTTGATAAAACAATAAGGTTAATTAATTATTCTTTGACGAATACCGACAAACTTAAAAAGTCATCAAAACATATTACACATTGTTAATCGAGGTTAAATTAAAAAAAATAGGATACTTATATTCATTTTCCTTGCTTGCCTTTTCTCCTTTTTCTTGCTTTTATGTTTGTCAAATTTGAAATTAGTTTTACACCACTTTTTAAGTAATTAGTTAGAAAATTAAATGGTTATATTAAATTATTATTAGTTCAGTCAATGAAGATAATGTAGATTGGAATGTTACGACGATCAGATTTCTTAGAGACCTTTGTGCGGATTAAATTTGAAAAAATTAAAAATTGTGATGTTCAGGATTAAGAAATAATTTCATCTGTAGGACACAAAAGAAAACTATATCATTTTTATACTCGACATATTTAAAGTTTTTTATGAAAGCTAATTAAAAATAATCCAAACAATGAAATCCAATGCTATGTCGAGTATCTAAATAATTATCTTCGTTAGTTGTTATATTCACTTGTTAATATTACAAAATAATTTAAGATTGATTTTTATTTAATTAGATTCCTTTCATAGAATTAAGAAAAGTAGCTTTTTATGTCTATTTTTGTTAGAAACTTTCTTATTACTATTTTCTTTCCATTTTGTGATGCATCATTTTTTCTATCGTTTTGTGCAGTAAATTTCATGTAAATTAATACATAAATATTCATAATGCTGCACCCTTTGTTAAAATTTATATCCGTCCCTTAACTAATCTAAACGAAGCCTTTAATGATAAACATTTCTTTCTACATTTTTTGATCAGTTATTGAGTGGACTATATGGTTAATAGTGAATATTTGTATTATGTACTTATTTTACCTTTTATAATAAATTTTTAAATAAAGAATATATTTTTATTGTTATAAAAAATAAGAGTTAATAAAAAGAAAACAAATTGTAAAAAGTATTTGATAAAATAAATTTCTTAATCTATAGAGTTTTGTAAATTTTTTTTTATTTTTAATTTTAATCGCACTTCCTTTTATCGAAAATTTATCTTTATATGATTAATAAAGCAAATATATTAAAAATTCATAAATAGGGTTTCGATGTTGCAGATTTCGAATATCGAATATTTATAATACACACAGCTTTCAGTGACTTTGGTCAGGTAAATTTATTGCCTGCCTGAAATACAATAAAAAAAAACAATATAAAATTGTATACAACGGAAAACTGAACTACAATAGTCGAATGCTACCCGTTAAAAGCTAACGGTAGGAAGTGCCATTTGGAATGAATTTGGAACTATGTACATTTGTGTATGGATTATCATTAAAAAGGAAATATTTGAATGGTTTGCATGGTTATACAATATATGTTAGCCTAGTTTAAATTAACAAATGCAGTACCTACTAATACCAGTATGATATTTTTGTGAATAGTATTGGTTCAATTTATTGAGCTCTGGCAAATCCTGTAACAGAGTTACAATACTCAGCACACAAAAAAAAAACTCAACATATTAGTGAAAGTTCAAAAAGTTTTTATTTCACTTTTAACTGACTTACGCACAAATTATTTTAGATAGAAAAATTTAAATACTGACACAAAAATAATTAGCTTACCGGTAATTAAATTAATTAAATTTCAATTGATAAATGTTATATCTTAATATCTTAAGTGATTCTGAATTTGTCATTTAAAACTCGGTTATGTAGTCTAACACCTGGATGGACTTGAGTGTCCAAAAATTGAGTCAAATTCTGTCAATGGAATTAGTTGTGTTAAGAATAGTTTAATTATTTAAGTATCCGGATATTGCCGAACCAATTTGTGGTTCAATTTTTGTTTAGCGTTCCTTCTGTACAATTAAATTTTTTTTTAAAAAGGCTTGAAAAGCTTTGAAAAAAGTTGTTTTCAAGTGTTTGTTCTATGTAAATAACACATTAAAACAAATATTTTTAAACTTTTTGTTCAAAAACTGATTCGTTTTCGTGCTAAAAGCGATTTAAATTAGAAAAACAGTCGCCAAAAAACCCAAATTCAGTAAGAAAAAAACTGTGGAACTTATATTGTATAAAAAATAACTTTTTACGAATTTGGCTTAGCATCCGAGTAAACCATATTTACAAATTGCCTGCACAAAAACGAAGCTTCTATAGCTACTGGGGGAGCTATTATCATTAAAATAACAATGTGGATAATGTTCTTAAATTTTTAGTTACTACACATGGCTTCAATAGATTTCAAATATCAAGTAGTAGTCTTCAGTAGCATGAGATAAATATAAAAAAGTTTTTTATTAATTTGGGTTATTTTTGCATTTTAGTACTTTAGAAAACAAAAAAACAAGAGTGCATGATGATGCTTGCTACAAAATAAAGTTCTCAAAAGAGTGATTGAAAATTTTATTCTGTTACAGATTATTATATGACAGATGCAAGTAATGGCCCATACATATGTTCATGTAACAAAGCGTATAAATATAAACGTAATTTACTTGCACATCAAAAATATTCATGCGGTGGACGTGAATTAAATAAAAATTTTAAATGTTCATTGTGTTATTATGAGACAAATATTAAAGGAAATTTAGTACGACATTTGAGAAAAATTCATAAACGTCCATCACCATCAAATCAATCGTATAATGAAAATCATTATAATTACAATCGACATATTGATACGTTACCAACTTGGCATCAACAGTCATCAAACTACACTTAAAAAAAATTTTATTTCATTTTTGTATTCATATGTTATACCACGATATTAATTAATAAATTGGCATATTTTAATCACAATTTGTATTTTTTTTTCCTTTTACCCAAAAATAAATGAAAATTTACTGTCATAATTTAGTTCATATTATTATTATACCGAAAGGCTCTTTCTAAACTACCTTTTTTTGGACGTGCACTGGATTTTTGCAGTATGTATTTATTTTGCATTTTAGACAATTATAGAAATTTGCTAACGAATTTCCATTCTTTCGCCTATAAAAACTTCATTGTTTGTGAATATCGCTATAAAATAATGTAGACACACTATGTTTTTTTTTCCAGTCAAAAGTTCTTGAATTAGTTTTAGTTCTTAGACGAAAAACCTTCCTTACCTTCCACGATATGGAATTTCATTTGAGAAATTTCCCGAAAGTCTGTCACCTCATTTACCACCTCATTAATTTAGAAAATTCAAGATTTCTCTTGCTGCTTAGGTTGACCTACTTCTAAATACTCATGAACTGTTTTCAAATCCGGAGAATTTTTCTACCAAATTGTTTGGAATAAGGATCCGAAAAAATGGATAGCTCAGCGTTATATTTCGAAGAATACTTCTAATATCGCTATAGGTTTTATGATTTTATGGCTGTAATCACTGGCAGTGTAAGCCCAAATGATATAAATGAAGTTTACGATAAGCCGATAGGAATTCAATATTCATCACATGACTCTCCATCTATCACTACTGTAATTAAATGCATCTTCTTTTAACATTCCTCAGAAATGCAAACCACTGTCGTATTTTTCAATGACATTAACATTTCAAATTTTGGATATTTACCGAAAGTTTAAAATACAGGTTACTTCACTGACTATCCATTAATAATAATTATCGCAAACATTATATAAAATTATTTTATGTTGCTTCAAATTATTTAAAATCTATTCCAAACTAAGCACCTTGATATGTCGAGATATTTGAAGCACAAATATTATACCCGTACTTTTTCTTTCAATCATTGTCATTAATTTTTTAAAAATTTTTTTTCTAGATATAACATATGAATTTACTGTAAAACCGGAAAGATCACGGCCATTTGTTTGTGCTTACTGTGAAAAATCATATAAATATGAACGCAATGTTCGATTTCATCAAAAATATGAATGTGGACCATTGGGAGAAAAAAAACCATTTCATTGTCCGTTTTGTGAATATAAAGGAAAAAGAAAATTTGTGTTGCATCGACATATGTTATTACGTCATAAATATCTTGTAAATAATTCTTGAATAAAATTCATATTAAATAATAAAAGAAATATTTATTTATTTTTATGCGTTTTCGAGCAGGACCTAGAGGTACTCTAGTTTGCAAAAATAGAGCGCTATCAATGGAATTATGTTAATAATAGTTTAATAATAATAGTTTATTATTTTTGAATCCGGATGTTGTCAGACCTACTTTTGGTCAAATTATTGTTAGGGATCATCTTTTTTTAAAAACCTTTAAGTCCAAAATAAGGTAAGTTATTAAATAAAGGTTGTTTTCTGTGTCATTCGACAAAAACACTTTTGAACTGTTATCATTTTTTAGTAAATTGATTTTGCTTCGTATTCACGCTATATAAATTCGAAAAACAGTCACCCAAATATATTTTCGATCTTAAATCGCTTATAGCACGAAAACGACGCATTTTTGAAAAAATTCCAAGAATTCAAAACTGTTTTTTTTTTTTACCAATTTACATAAAACAATCGTTAAAATAGCTTCAAATGTTATATTCCATTGAAAATAAGTTGATCCGGTAACATCCGAACCCTTAAAGGTATTTGAGATATTCTTGACACAACTCCATTGACAGAATACAGTGATCTATTTTTGTACTTAAGTACCCTCAGGTACTCTCTTAATAAATATGATTCAAATGATAAACCTGCGCAATTTTATTATGCCATAAGTTTATATTAACTTTATTTTATTGTATATACAATGCTTATGACAGCTTTACCGCATTTCAAATTAAGAATCAGATAAATTAAGTATAATATGGCACCGAACTAAATTGTTTTTTTTATTACTTCAGTTAAAGAGTCTGTACTTCACGAAAGAGAATTTGAAGGTATTAAACAAAATTGTTTTAAAAAGCAATATATGGGTACTCAAAAAAAGAATTCTAATTAAACAAAGAGGGAAGAACCTACGTGTGACATTAACTATTAGTCTCTCCATGTTTAACATCGTTTTCAATAAAGCGATAGAAAAGGAAATGTAGCAAATTTAGAATCAGTCCAGTATTCTATTAGGGAAACAAAATGTTTCCCATTATAAAGAACTAGTTTCTATGATATAAGATTAATGTTATTCTTTTTGCAATAAGGATATATATAAAATATTTTTTAATTTATTTTATATGATCCAGTCTTTGTTTTTAGTTAACATGATAGGCATATCCTTAAAACTTAGCTTTTATAAAATTGTATCCTTATAGATCCTACTCTTGTTACTAACATTTTTTAAATGATGTTACTTTTAGATGACATGTACTTTTTAATTTTTTTTTTTTTAGATTATGAGTATAACACAAGCGTTTGTACAAACTGTGGAAAAATGTACAGGCATAAAGGCTCATTACAACGACATCAACGGTATGAATGCCAGAAAGAACCAACATTCCAATGTCCATATTGTACATTTAAAGGGAAACGAAAATTCTCATTAGACAGGCATATTTTATTGAGACATAAAATAATCGTGGACAAATAAATAATTTGTATCAAAATTTTATTGCCAATAAAAAAAAAAATTATTTAATAATATATTCTTTACGAAAAAAACCTACTTCTTTTTAGGAGATATCCTTGCATGTGTGTGTGATTTAGCATTTTTATTTGTTTAAAAATAATGTAACAAATTTTGCAACGTACAATTGTGGTAAAAAAGAATGCAAATATGAATTTTTTTCAACATTATGATCCATCCTGCTAATAACTCATTTTGGATTTTTTTCAGGATTTTTTTGCAAAATTTGTGGAAAAAACTACAAACATGAAAGTTCATTATGGCGTCATGAGAAATTAGAATGCCAATTAGAACCACAATTTCAATGTATACTATGCCCATATAAAAGTCATCAAAAATCAAATTTGAAAAATCATTTACGCCGTCGTCATAATTATCTTATTGCTTCTAAATATCAAAGATAAACATGTGAGGATGAACATGATCTGGATAAAGATCTTTTGCTGTTTTCATTAATGTGATTAATTATAATAAAGATTGTCGCACTCGAAAAGAGGCTTGTAAATGTGTATTCAAACGCTTTGGTCTCACAGAAACTTTGAAAGCTTAGGACTTCCCCATTTCTTTCTAGAAATTGTGTTTTTATGTAATTAGACACGATCTCAATTATACGGGACATAAAGACCATTTACTCCAACTTGAATTCAATATTAATTGAATTCAATATGGACCTTTGAAGTACGCTGAATATCCGTTTTATGTTTTTTGGGGATTGAAGTAATTTTTGTACCCACCCTAAATACGCTTATGTAATTGGATAATATTTTCATATATAATTCGACTAATAAATCTACAGATTGTTGTGAATATTATTGGCTAAGTTGGATGAGCTATGGCAAATCCTGTAACAGACTTGCAATATCCAACACGAAAAAAAGAAGACACGCATGCAATGCACTTGGAACAAATTATTTAAATAGGAAAATAAAAATAATGATAGAAATTTAAACAGCTTACTGGCTTCGTATATTAATTAAATTTCGACTAACAAATTTTCCTTAAATTTTGTAGTTAGGTAAATATTAATTCTTTTTATTTAAAAAAAAATTTAATCAAATTAGCTTTATACCATATCTCAAGCTGTACAAAGAAGTCCTGGAAAATTTTGTTTTTTTATTTCAAGATCTACAAAATTTGAATTTGGTTTAAGATGAAACTGGTCATTCAGTCGTTTATAAATTTTAAGGCAAACGTTCCCTTGTTTATACATAGCCATATAACGTTCTCTTCCACGAAAGTAAGGCGTTGCCTTAAACGTTTCCAAAAAAAAAATTATTAAAATATTGATTAAAAAGTTTTAAATTATTTTGCCTCATAAAAGGAAATATTCATTGTACGACTGTACATCTGGGTCCATTATAGAATAAACACAATCTTACCGACCATCAAAAATCGAATACCAAACAAATTGATGATTACGCGATCATCCAAACATTACCTAACCAAAGAAAGCCGCCACAACAAGTAGTAGAATGGCCGCAGATGAAAAATGTGTAATGCTACGCTTAATCCCTACAAAAATGTAATATATATCCAAGAATCGTGAAAATAAAAAAAGTTTTATATTATTCTTTACATAAGTTAGCTAGTTGTGTGTGTGTGAAATCTAGTAAAAAATACAATATTAGAAAGTCCTTAAAATTTCAGGATCTTTAAAGTTTTCATTTTGTTAATGCAATTAAAGAAAATCGCATTACAATGCTCATTTTTTCAAACACTTTTTCAAAATACGACAATCTGATACGAATAATTTTTCCTCATATAAAAGTTTCTAAAATCTTTGTATTCACATTAAATTTATTGAATTTTCGATAAAAAATTTCACACAAAAAATTGTTTGAATTGAATAACTGTTTTATTATTTAAATATTCCCTAACTGATTATAATTTTTGGCTTACGAAATAAAGTAGAGGAAAAATTTGGGTGTTAATAACATCCTTCATATCCGCCAATATAACATTCGAACTAATGCATTATAATTTGTAGAATTTTGTGCATGATATAACGAAATGTTTGAATTAAGAACTCAGAATTGAATGCTATTGAAAATTTTTTACTAATAACATATTGGTATTTACATTTTTAGATATGGATCCTATAACCTCTTGGGTGGTAACTTGCCGTTTTTGTGGTAAACAATACAAACATTTACGCACCTTACAACGTCATGAGAAATATGAATGTTGTGTACAAGTGCGTACCTTTGCATGCCAATTATGTAGTTACATTGCTAAGCGTAAATATCATTTGAATCGTCATATGTTATCAATTCATAAATATTTTTATGATAAAAAAACAAATACTTATAGAAAAACTAATTATTATTAATGGAATTTATGATTAAATTAATTATTATAAATAAAGGTGTTAGTGTAACGAATAAAATATGTAATTTAGTGTTTTGTTTTATAAGCCCTCACTTATCCTTGTATCCTGGGAATCTGTAATTTAGATGTTGAAAAATTTCCGTGGTTTATAGTAATGTAAGCTCCCTACTAAATTCCCTAAAACTTGATTATAGTGCAAATTTGAAACACATATTTCGTGAAAGCTAGTTGCTGCACGGTAAACAGCAAGCTGCAGGTCTAATTCTACGATTTGCGGAAAATCTTGTACGTTTAGAGAATAATTCACTACAAACTATAATCTCTATATATGAGAATTGCATTTCACTTGTGACTTTTTCAGCAAATTATTCGCAAAGTGCAAACGTTCCACGTAGTAACGCAGAATTATATATCCTGCACATTTCATGTGTTTTACAAATTTGTTCTAACCATAAACATAGGTTCTGATTAATGGCAACTAGAAAGGCTAATTTTCATCAAGGTAGATTTTTTCAATGCACAGAGTTTTTAATGTATATTTGGTTAAAGGAAAACTTACAGTAAAATTGTATGGTTTTTTAGCAATATGATTCTTATTTCTTTTGTCCTTTTAAAGTAATAAATCTTTCTTTGGTTCTAAACAAATAAAAAAAGAATCTATGCTTGGTGGAAACAAATTTTAAGAAGTATAATAAGTTTTGATTTAAACAAATCGTTTAAAGGAATTGTATATTCTAAATCTAATTTTTCCTTAATCAACAGTTTATTCGATTATTTCGCACTTTTCTTAATCAATAAGTTTGTTGAATTTTTATTTAAAAAATATAAATTGTATATGATCAAATAGTTTTATGCCCCAATAATTATACAATTATCAACTATCCTATTGCAACACTTCTTGCATGTCGAAGAATTTCTTTGTTTTCGAAAATTGGTATTGGGTATACCTACAGCTTAAATACGTTCGAAAAATAATAATTTAATTTGAAAATGTCTACCTAATAGTCTTTGTAAAAAGTTTAAGGCTTTTTCAATTATATTTGAGAATCATTCTCGGTTAAAAGAAATTTTGTTGTTATTTCGACAAATATAAATAGAAACAGAAAAACGTGTAAATCTTTGCACATATAATTCAAACAAGGCCCTCTTATACTTTAAACTATACGATTTTTTCGACACAAGACTTAGAATTTTCGAAACTTCACATAACGTTATTATAAAGCTTATATATGATCAAATTTCGACAAAAAATTGTGACCTTTTTGAATAAACATGACAAATTATTAATTTTTTTTCTGCCCTCGTAACATTTTCAAATTAATTTTCACTCTTTTTATTTATGGGGTAGTGGGTAATAATAAATTTAAATTTTATAATATAAATGAATTTATTTTTTATTTTTAGAGGCAATGCAAATATGTAATACATGTGGAAAAAATTACAGACATCAACGGTCACTATCACGCCATCAAAAATATGAATGTGGAACAGATCGAAAATTTCATTGCCCATATTGTGATTACAAAGGGAAACGGAAGTATGTCTTAGATAGGCATATATACAGAAATCATTCGGAGATGAAATATAATGTTCTTCAACAGTATCAATGATGAAATTGAATTTTTTATTTTTAACTAAAGAGAATTCGTAAAAAATTGAAGGTGTTTTTGTAATAATTAAACGGATTTTATTTTAATTAAATTTTACTAGAGCTATTGTAATTTTAGAATGTTTTACATATTTTTCACCATATTTTGAAAAGTTGTAAACTAAATTGTATTATAGAAATATTACTCAAATATGAGAAAAGAGATATTTAATAACAGAACTCTCATCCGAGTAGCGGAATTAAGCGCAAGAGTAAAGTTTGAATGGGAATAGTATGCAATTTTTTACTTGGGCGAGCGTTTAGACGTAACGAGTACTCGGCCATATAACCACTCGCACTACCTTCGCAGTCGAGTACGCACTGACACTAGCTCCGCGGCCGAGTACACGCTTGTCCTAAAATGTCGCTACATGTCCGAAAAACTTGGAAATAACATTCCTTAAGCAAATTTGCTTCAATTTTTGGATGCTCAAATACTCAAAAAAAAATGGAAGCTCAAAATATAAAGTATCTAAAATATCAAGAAAAACAATATCAAAAAATTTTTAATGCTTCAAAAATTTTGAACTTTTTGATACTATTTTATAGAATACCATTCTTTATTTTGTAAAAATTTGAGATCGATATTCAAATGATTCATTATCAATTATAAACACAAAATTTACGATATTGTGACTTCAATACTTTACGCATTCTCTTTACAATTTAAGACAATCATTTAAAAAATATTATTTTATTTTTATTTTTATTTTTATTTTTTTTATTGGGGAAAGGCAAACTTATTGTTATGTTTGGAATGCACTATTAATTTTAATGTTTTAACAATACAATGATATTTTATTTTTTAATAAAAAATGTTATAAAACTATTCAATCGAAGTCTTTATTATTTCACTCCAACTTTCATTTTATAGAAATATTTGTTTACAGTTAATATATATATCAAAAAAAATTGGCGCCGCTTAATGACATTGTGGAAATTGGTAAAAATGTGGTAGACTTATAGCATTTTTATACTCACTTATACTCATTTTTGCTATCTATGTAGGTATGGTAGTTTTTTTGTAAGCCGTTTTTGATAATCGTTTGGTAAAATATAGTAATTTACATCGATTATTATCTATTGTATGTATATAATAAAAAATTCTTTGAACAATTATTGAACCGATTTTGAAATTTATTAAATTTAAATTTGTAATAAGTTGTAGATAAGAAAATTTACTACAATTTATCCACGAACATTTATTCCCTTTATTTAATAATTATTTGTTAATATTTATCGTTCAGTATTTGATAAAATGTTCAAAATGATATATTAGAAATTTTTCGACAAAAAGTAATGAAGTAAAATTTATTTTCTACAAGTTTATTATTTATATAATTTAAGGGGGCATTACAGGATTTCTTGTTGGTAAAATTTCATTTTGGTAAAAGAAGCCAAAATAAGACAAAAATGAAGAATAGCAATTTTGAAGTTTTTGTCTATTTTTTGAGTTATCGTCACTTTTTCGGCCCCTACGTCCAACCTGTTATTATACTACCCGTGTGAAATAGGGGGAGAGAGTAGTTAGCAAGTGTTGGGTTGGGTTTTTGTCCTTAGGTTTAACAAAACTGATAAAATTCAAAATCATGGAACAGTTTTTATATAAATTAATTGATTATAAACTAATGAAGTTAAGATCAATGTCGTTTTTTCAAAAAACCATGGCCCAAACACTTAAACACTTTCCATAGAACAAAGCGTGTCACATTTGCACAAAAATGTATAATAGTTTAATGTGTATATTTTTGAAACGCTTTCACGCAAGGAACTATAATAATAATAATATTATAATACATAAACAGTAATTAATATTTTAATTCTAAAATTATTGGTGATTGGTTTAGGGGGTTGTTAAAATAAAAAATTTTCCAAAAAATTTTCAAATAATAACTGTTGAAATATTTTTAATTTTAGAACAACCACAATGCAAAGGATGTGGAAAATATTATCGACATTATTGTTCATTATATCGTCATTTGAAATATGAATGTCAACAAGATCCAAAATTTCAATGTTCAATGTGCTCATATAAAGGGCATCAAAAATATAATTTCATACGGCATGTACGCACAAAACATCCATTCATGACGTTAACGTAAAACTAACAGGACTATATCTGCGTTTCATTTATACAGTTCGTATGACAATTTTGATGAGATTCTAACTCCTGCCAATCCATGCTGAATTGTTATTTCTGTAGCTCTCTTAGGGATGGGTCTTCAAAGAATCACTAAATTAATCCATTTTCGTATAGGTGAAAACTGTGTGTGGGCACGTTTGTCTGTCCTTCTGCCATCCAGATAACTTAAAAATATAAGAGATAGCTAACTGGAAATTTGGTGACATATTCAAAACCCAAAAGTGAGTTTAAATTCGTAAATGAGCGAAATTGGTTAATTTGGTCCATAATTTGATAAAAAAAATAATGATATTTCATCTTACATACTAGACTAGATGTCGTAGAATTTTTTTCTGCTACTGTTGGTTTAAAGTATATTAAAAATGCTACTCATTAAGTCGACGCCTACCCTAAATATTTTCAAAATATTTCTAAAAATTTCCACTAAAACTCTCACCCTTTTCAAATGTATCAAAGCTGATGACGAGCAAGGTTAATTCTTGCCAGAGCACGGTTTCCATTTTTCGGATAATTTTACCACTTAAAACAATTGCAGCCAAATAGAAGGACCTTTACTCAAACCTCTCACGAATTCTTAAACACTAACCACTTACACAGCTATTACAAAATCTACAACATGAACCCTAGTCTTAATGCTATAATAAGGTGCCTACTGTTTTCATTAAAACGCAGATATTGTCCTAACGAAAAGTAGCTACGAAAAAATGTAAATATATTCGGAAAATACGAAATATGTACAAATTTTTCTAAAATAAATAAGATTTATAAAAACCAATAACCATTTTCTTTATTCTTAATTATTGAATTTAAAAGTAATATTGAAAAAAAGTAGAATATTAACAAAAAAATTTTTAAAATATTATAGTAACTTTAAATATGATCCCAATCTTTGTACTTTTTAGGTGAAACTTTTTATATGTGTAACATCTGTGGAAAATGTTACAGACATCGGCGATCATTTTCACGTCATCAAAAATACGAATGTCAAAAGGAACCAAGCTTTCAATGTCCTTTATGTCCATACAAGGGACATCAAAAATCGAATATGGAAGCACATATTCGTCGTAGACATCGATTTAATAATGATAATATATTTGAAAATGCGTATACATTTTAATTACCACTTTTTTTACCAACAATAATTAAACAAAATGTATAAAAAAAAAAAAAATTGTAATAAAATTATGTAAATAAAGCAAACATTGTACAACTATGCACAACTTCATAACAAATAAATTTGTTCAATTTATTTAGTAGTTTTCTTTATCTGATTTATAAATAATTTCAAATAAAATAAACCTTGTAAGTGATCCAAGAAGATGCTATTTTTATCTGATTGTTTCCAGCTTGATCGACATTTAAACCTACATGACTTTGGTCCAGCTTAGAGTGACCCACGACAACGGACCTATTTCTAATGCAAATTATTCCGAGGATTTTTTAAATTGTATAAGAAATAAATATTCAAAGCGGTCAAGTTCCTATCATCACATTTTCGAAGGCTGAATTAGTCTAATTTTGAATGCTTGTTGCTAGATAGTTTCAGTTTTAGTTTAAAAAACAGGAATTTTTTATGGTTTTTTTTTTTACTTAAAATATTACAAAAATCGATTTTTTTGAACCCAATTCAGTTTTATGATTTTCAAATATATAGCTGTGATATTTTGAGAACCATTTATTAAATCGCATTCCAACTGGCATCATTATTTTCGTCTGATCCTAATTATGCAATATTTTTATCTAATTTGGAGAAAACTAACTTTTCTATTTTAATATTTTTTCTTTCTATAAATTCTGTAGTAATTGGAAAAATGTTCTGTTTCTGATTTTAATGAAAATTATTCCACATAGTAATTTTGATCCAAAAATTGGCTTTATATGAATATCCTATGAAGGGAGATATAGATCTCCCTTGCATAATTGAGACCGTATTTAGACTGACTCGCAGCGTTTTTTCTCCGATAACTAGATTCTCAGCCTTAACAATCAGGTATATTTCAAGAACCAAAAAATGAAATTTTATGTGTTTGCAAATGGTAGTTAAAAATGTACCTTATTTCATTTATTTGACTTAATTTTATTGTTTTAGATAATAATATTGTTTGTATAACATGTGGCAAATTCTACAGACATTATCGATCATTATTTCGTCATCAACGGTATGAATGTCAACAGGAGCCAAGTTTTCAATGTCCAGAGTGTCCATACAAAGGTCACCAAAAATGTAATTTGGAGCGACATTTTCGACGAAAACATCAATAATATTGTTTTTCTTTAATATTTAATGTTTGTGTTTTTAATAATCATTTTGTAAGTGAAATATTTCTGGTTATTCAAAGTACTTCACAGTTGTATCGTGAATATAATACAAAAAAGTATAAATATGGAAAATAAATTAGACTGAAACAATTTCGTTTTGGAAATAAAAAATCGTTTTTCTCAGCAAAAATATTAAATCTGTGTTCTGAGTTCTGTTTCCCCAAAATGTATTTTTGGGGATCACAGACTTTTTTTACTGCCACTAACCTAGAACCTAGAATAATGTATATGCATAGACAAGTCTCAAGAATTTTTCTGTGTCATAAAACTACAGTTAGATATTAGGGAAAATTTCTTAGTCTCGAATGGCCCACGGAATCTTATTCATAATATCCCAATACAATTGGCCCAAAAATCGCTAATATATTCTTATTTTATTTTCAAAATAAACTAGTTTAAAATTTGTATTCAATGAACCAATTTAAGAGATATCGAGATCATACTATCCCGATAATAACGCGCTATTAAGAGTTGGAATTTGAACTAATCATTCTAAAATGTATCTAAACTACAGTTTTTTTTTGTCATTGTTTTAAAGGCATGCAGTTTTTAGAATTATCTTTAATGATGATTTATAAAAAAAACTTATTTTATCTTAAAATATTTTTATTAAATTCTTTTTCAGTTGGTGAATTTTCATGTCAAAATTGCAACAAATCATACAAATATCAAAAAAATTTACTGCGACATTTACGTTACGAATGTGGAATGGCACCAATGTTTCAATGTCCTTACTGTACGTATAAATGTCATCAGGCATGCAATGTGAATTCACATATAAAACGAAGACATCCAACTATAACATCTTCAACACCACCATCGCACTTTATCGAACCATATAAAATCAAACAGCATTATAACAATATTAATGTGTATTCATTAAGAAATTAATGGGTTTTTGTACACAACGCTTGTTTGTATTGAGTAAAAGTTTTGAGTTATTTGCGATCGAAATTGTCAAAAAAAAATTGTCAACGCATATTTCACGAATAACTAGAAAATTTTATTCAGTTTTTGTTTTCTCGAAATCGGCTTTTTGTTTTAATAATTTCTAGTCGTTTATATACATTTTTTTCTCTTTTTATTTATTTCTATTGTAATAGAATCAAATCAAGGATAGGATGTCGAAGAATCATTTCACACAGTGAAAATAATTTAGCAGTAAAGTTCTTTGAAATTTTATATTTGATGTGCCAATAATAACATAGCAATGAGTTTTTTTTTCTTAGGTAAGTCCACTAAATTTGCAAAAGCAGGTGTATTCTATAATTAATATATGCCATTCGATATTAATTTCCTCACAAGTAGATCTTATTAGGCGTTCTTTACAGACTACTTTTTTTCAACAGCTTATCTCATCAATTAATTTTTGTAGCGAAAAAAAAAATAGAACTCACATTAATGTAATTATTGGTTTAATTAATAGTTAATCAAGAAATTTTAAGGACTTTTCGGTCTAGGTTATTTTATAAACAAGAATTAAAGTTTCTATCGAGGTAGTTTTACATTCTTATACATAAAATAAATGTTTTTAAATAGTAATTGCGCGTTATATTAATTAATTTAATGGTGAGCAAACATCTATCTCTGCCATTTCCTTTCTACATATTAAAACAAAATTACAAAAGAAATGATAAATAATTTTTGTGTAATATAAATACTAAGTCATGTTAAAATTGCTTAAATTTGCGAAATCTGCGAGTTTTTCGCATGATTTCGTTAAAAAACATTTTCTTAAACTGTTCTAGACGGCCCACAAATATCTATTATATGAGAATGGGTCAAATTGCGTATTTTATTAATAAATTCGCCATTTTTGTCATTGATTTAAGAACCACTTAATTAACGAATTGAAAATCTTTATAAATGATAAGGAAGAGGGTTTCAAATTTACCACTCGAGGCTTTCAAGGTTCTTGAACATAATTCTAATGTTAAGTGCATTGCAAATTCGCAAAAAATGGCGGATCCAAAATGGTCAAGGTTTCCTAAAACAGTATTAGGATTTTACTGAAATTTAAACGAATTTGGTGAAATTAGTTTCTTGAACAATGTTTGTCGATATAGAAGAAAAAATTTTCCATTTTTGCAATTTTCTTAAGAATTCTTTTAAAATTACCAAAAAGTCACCCAAAAAAATTTTTGTATAAACAACCGTTTTCTTAGGTAATTCATTTAACGATCAGGCGATGTAGTTTCTGTGATAACGACCGATTTTAAGGTACAGTATTTTTCGGTCAGTATTACCCTAAAAATTCATAAAACAAATAACAATTTTATAGAAATTAATAAATTTGAATCGGAACTAGAGAAATTTTCATTAAAAATCATTAGAAATTATTTATAGTTAAAATAGTAATTTTTACCATGTGAAAAACTCCGCAGAGAAAGGCTATTTTAACATCAGGATAAAAATAAATTAAGAAAATAGATCTTTTATAAGTAAGAACTTTAAATACTTAGTATTAAAGACTGAAAATTTAAGTCAAAAATTTGCTTACTAGTCATCATTTGAATTCTAAGTCATTCTACATAAGGAATTTTTTGTTAAATAATTAACAAACTAAATTTATTTGTACTTAATACTTAAATAAAGCCATCTTTATTCTCACAAATAATTAGTTTTATTATTTTATTTCATTTATTATATCGCATATTGTAGTCATTGGTGACCTTTATTGTTAAAAAGTGATTATAAATAAAGTAAAATATAAAAAAATAAACATTTTCATTGGAAAATTTATTGTTAATTACTTCTAGGTACAACTTCGTGAAGTAGTAAGAAATTTTATTTTATCCGTCTTCTTAAGCTTTGTCTTCTGAATTTGTACGGCTTTGGAAATTTTAATATTCAGAAAAGAACAATTGCAAAAATTTTACCAGAGTATGCTGAAATAAAAAGTGATAAAAAAAAAACATTTAATAAAGTAGAAATCAAAATTAGAAACTCTTCGGCAAGACCTCCGTTTTCATTTGAATACTTTGAATATTGTGCTTACCAACTTTTAAATCATTTCGATAAGTATTTTTTTGAGTTATTTGGGCGCGAAAATTGAAAGATTTTTACATAATTGGAGGGTGCTTTAGTATTATGTTTCAATCCCTCCCTATTTGAATTGTTCAGAAACCGTACATTATAAATTTGTAGTTAGTTTTTCTCAAGGTTGGTTGCATGTTGGATAAAATCATTGGGGTATAAAAATTTAATGATAATAATCTTTTGCTAATTTTTTAGGAGTATACAACAATTACTATATGATTCCGCCAAGAATACAAAATTCATCTAAAATTGTGGGACAACGACGGCGATGTAACGATTGTAAACTTATGGGAAAAGAGCGACGTACTTACATTCTATGTCGTAGTTGCATGCATCCCGTCTGCAAAATTTGCATTGAAACGTATGTGCATAAATATCGTTGCGAGAAAATGCAACATGATCCATTGAGTGAGACTAATTCTAAACAAATGCCTTACTATGAATACTTCTAATCAGTATTGTTAGACAAAACTGCCTCGTTTTAATCATTTATGTTATTTTTTGTAATTGTTTTAGACAAAATAAATTTTTTACCAATAATTAAATTTTTCCTATCATGAACCTTTCCCTAAAATTTAATACGTATTGTAGGACTTTTACGTAGTTTTTTTTTTTTTTTTTTGAAACTTGATATAACTTTTTGAAAACATTTAACATGAATTAAACTTATTTTTTCAGGTGGCCGATTTTTCTTTTCCACACCATATTCTAATAATCCGTATCAAATGACATTAAATAAATGTCCGACATGTGGACGCGTTTATAAACATAAAAAAACATTAATACGTCATTTACGCTATGAATGCCAACAGGAACCAAAATTTTGTTGTAATTATTGTTCATATCGGGCGTATCAAAATATACATGTTAAACATCATATGATCAAATTACATCCGGAAAAGTGCGAGGAAATGTTTGGTGAAAGAGCAATGTATTTTAAACCATATAAATATAAGCATATTACGTTAAAATAAGCGTATAAAATGCGTTCAACCAGTCATTCAGATTTTTCCAGATTATGCTGTCTATAAGTAATATAATTCACAAGAACTAGAATCGATAATTAAATCATTATCATGTTTATTTAAGGATGATTTGAACATACCTTAGATCCAAAAACTTTTAAACATTTTTAAGATGTTTAAATGAAAATATTTTGGGCAACTCCCACAGATTTTCTCAAAAAAAAAAAAAAAAAAATTAGTAGTAATTTTTAAAAGTTATAGGGTAAGTGGGGGAAATAAAAATAATTTTCCATTCCTCTTTTCAAACTAAGAGCTCAAAAGTTTTGAAATTTTTCGTTTTTGGACTTTATATCAAAGATTTTTGAAATTAACACTTTCATTTTCCTGCTTTAAACAATCAAGATCGAAAAAAAACAGCCATCAAAAACCCTTAATATACCAGAAAAAACAAACTTCAATCATGGGTAAACATTTGCGAGTTTTGGCTTTTTTCGAACTTAAATCGCTTATAACACGAAATCAATGCGGTTTTCAAAAACTTTCCAAGAATATGAAAGAATTTTTTTTGCTAAATTTTTGAAATACAACTATTTTAATAGCTCTAAACATTATAAACTTAATAGTCTATCTGAAAAGAAGGGGGACCCGAAATAAATTGGACCAAAAATTGGTCCGGCAACTTCTGGATCTTTAATATGTAACATATTCTACATACAATTCCATTGGCATAATGCAATGCTCCATTTTTGGACGCGCAAGTCCATTCAGGTCCTGGTCTTATAATAATTTGCTAAATATTTGGCAATTAGATTTTTATAAATATTAAATTATAATAAAAATCACTTTTAAAGATAAAAAAGATCATAAAATTTCCAATAATAATTTTATATTTGTCGTTTGGCCATTTGGTATAACTTTGAACAGTGTCAATACAAAAGCCATAGTGCTTGGGATTATTACCTATTGTACAAATTAGCGTTGTAAATTAAATAATTAAGTTTAGGTATTTTAAAAATGTATTTTCATTTTAGTTATATTTCGAATTTTCGAGTATTATATAAAAGCGTGTATCTGTTGTGTATTAGTTTAGTTTTACTGTAATATTTATTCATTACCATAAAATAGAAATGGTAAAACAGTCGTAAAATTTTTAACGAACGACAAGCGTTAATTAATGTAAAAACAAATTTTAAAAAAATTGAACCCATCTGAATTTTTATTTATGCTATTTTATTTCACTCTAGTATTATTAAGGGGGTTTATCGATAGATATTGTCCTGACATAAAGGTGTGTGCTTATAAACAGCTGTTGACATAAATAACATTGAATTTCTTTCAATTTTCCAGAACAATTAACTCAAAAAATCCTTATCCAAATGTTATGAAATTTGGTATGCACTATACTGACATGAAAACCTAGTACTTATCGCAAAGTTTTTCCCGAAAAAAGATAATTTCTAACAATCACTTTTTTTCATTGATAAATTCTCTTAAAGATAGTGTAAGAAAATTTTGTTACATGCGTTTCAATGTGATGCACAAATTCTTGGTATGCATTTTAATTTAATTTTGCATGCATTCTTTGTTTTGCAAAAAAATGGTTTAAAATTCGTATTGAGGGTTTTTGAGGGCGCTAATGAAAAAAATACAACTAAAATTAGGACGCATAAGAGCTAATAAATTATTAAATATACATTTAGTGTACCATACTTCATCAGAAATAATCGCATTTAAAATAATGTATTTATATAACATACAGTCATATTAAATTTTCAAAGAAATTAGATTGCTGGTACCAAACCGGTGATTGGACTGAATTTTAACGAGAAAGAGAGATTTTATATTTTATCTTAAAATTTTCATTCTTAACGTGGTATTTCATAGAATCACAAAAACGGCGAAAAGTGTTTATGCATAATATAAAGTCTGTGTCCTGTTTCAAGTGAATAAAATTTAATGATCTGTACTACAACAGTAAATTTTTTAATTTTATTCTATAAAAGCAATATATTTGAAAAATAATAATGAATTTGATAAAACTGGGTAAAAAAAATGAAGAAAACAAACAAAAAACCAAAAATAAAAAATAAATCTAAAATTTTAATGGTATACAAAACAGTAAGACGTAATTTAATGTGGCTTCAAGTAAGCCACTGTATTAGTACTCAACTTCAAGTAAGATGGCTTCAATTTTTTTGATTATGAACGTTCGTAATTTATCCTTAATATAAGATGAAAATCGATCGAATTTATATATTTTCAAATTACCGTGTATGATTTTTATGATTTTCAATTAATGAAAATGTAAGTATATTTTTGAAAAGTTACCAATATGTAAAATTTAAATTATTGTATGCGATTCCTTAGATAGAAATTTGGTCTCATCGATAACCAGAAAATATTATGAAATTTGCAGCACATTTTAAGCAGATTCTTTTGGTCTTATTATCATTTCAAAACGAAACAAAAAGCGACACCTTTATCTTTTATACGTATTTAATTTAATATATTATTTTTTGGTGTGTTAAGTTGTTATACAGATTTAATTTTCTTTCTTTAAAAATTGAATTTATTATAAATTGAATAAATTATAAATTACATCATGAAAATCGATTTTTTGGCAAAGAAAATTACGGAAAGCTTTGAGTATAAAGTACCTAAGCTATTTATATCCAAATTATGTGTGTGAGGGTGAATGTTAACGAAAAGCCTACATCTTCAAGTAACATGTTATGTTCCAGATGAAATATATAATGGCGTTTTTCTTTGCTAAATAACCGTACAATCAAGATTTATTTACCCAACGAACAGTATTAGATCAGATAAATTATTTCGTATTTATTAAAAATTTGAACAAACTTTTTCTGTAAACTCTTGTATTATTTTATCAAAAATAAATGAAAATTTCTTTCAACAAATTACTATTAATTTCACGAACAAAAAACGACTATAGATGACTTCGAATAAGGATTCAAATAATTACTGTTATATAATTTATAGGTACACACATATTTCCCAATTAATAAAGCCGATTTATTCAAATTGTTATTAATTTGTGCTGAACATTTTACAATGTTAATTCAAAATTTGCGAAAAATAAATTCTTTCTTATAAAATAAAAACATTGTATACTCACCAAAAGCAAAAAATAAATTTTGCAAGAAAGATTAAAAAAATGTTTAAATTTATAAAAATTTGGAAAAACTAATTACGCTGTTCAATTCCTCAAAAAAAAAAATACAAGAGAAGAAGCTATATTTCAATATTGAAAATAAATCTTTATGTTGGAATAGATGGGTTACTAACTACGTATTACTATATAGAGGAGAACGGGCAACATGGGGTTATTTAAAGTTTGAAGCTGTATAAAACCCACATTTTAGGAACATTTGTTACGTAATTAATTAGAAAATTCTGAAAAATTAATTCATGTTTTGATAAATTTATTCTTAGCTTTTTAGAGAATATTTCTTTCGTTTATTAAATCCCTATTCACCTTTTTGTGCCATCATAGTGTAGATAACAATTTTCTCCACTTTTTAACTAGTTTATTTAATTTGTGTGAAGGTTTTTAATATTAATCAATGTTATAAATAATTTCATAAGTAGGTGAGACTTATGTTGTCAAGTCGATGATAGGAAAAAACACATTCTTTATTTTTCCAAAAACTTCTAAACTCTATTCAACTTAGAATTTTATTTCCCCACAATAATATTATTGCTGTAATATCAGGATCAAGTTAAGAAGATTTTGAAGGTTATTACGAGACGATATATTATTAATTTATATAGTTTGAATTGATTTTTATTCCTCCAAATAGCTCGAATATCAGCCAAATCCATCCTCTTACTTATTCCTTCATGAAATATTTACCCTTTCTTTTGTAGTTGAGTTTAAACTATTGTGTTTTTGTATTCAAATCATGCATTCAAATACTTAATAAAATTGAAATAATAATTAAATTATTTTTTTCCAGAAATACGCCAAAAAGATGGAGATCGAGTAATTTACATATGCTCGGATTGTGGAAAATCATACCAGTATAAGCAATCGTTAACCAGACATAAACGATTGGAGTGCAATAAAACTCCATTATTTAGTTGTCATTTGTGTGATCATAAAACATTTCAGAAAAATAATTTATATTTACATATTACACGAAGGCATAAATTGGATGCAACAAGGATATTTCGCGATCGCTCAAATAATAATTAAAAATAAAAATATATTAATACCGAAATATTTGCTCCCGTTCAGCGAAAGAGTGGTGTTTTAAATCTTAATTTTATGTTAATGTTCACAACATTAATGAAAACATTCATCGCGAAAAAAATTTACTGGTTTAATTTTTTGTTCCATCTTTCCTTTCTCCATTTGTCATCTTTCTTTTTCATTTGCCTTCCTTAAAATTTCTCTTTATTCAGGATATGGTAGAGGGGAATCCAATTGGATTTACTCGAGCGCGTTAGATTGACCATGTTGAATATCTCCACCAAATCTTAGACCTCTCCATATGGTATCATGCTTATAGGGTACCTGATCAGAATATTAAAACGAAAAAATAGATAGTTGTATTTAATCAAGCTCGTTAGATTAAGATATGGTAGGTTGATTACCAGCTGAAAAATGTACATTTTACTAATCTGACGATTTGAACGATAAAGAGAGATTTGGTGGAGGTACACAACAAGAGTTAAGAAAATCCCCGATTGTGCTTCCCTATCGATATAAACAATCACATTTTACAATTTCTCTTTTATCCAAAATTTATTCCTTTCCTTTGCCTACAACCATCACTGAAGAGGCCATAATATTTATACTAAAAAAATTGATTTTTATTCAAAAATAAATTTTTATCTGTACCAATAGTTGTGAAATATCTCACCCTTTTCGAGACATTTGGAATACAATATATTATCTCTAATTAATAGCATGTACCTAGTCAGAAATAGAATATTCAACCAGAATGGATCAGTAACACATACCTATAGCTTATTCTATAACCAGCAACATTACTAACCTGAAGTAATTGATCAAAAAACGGGGACAAAAATATTTACCGCTATTAATTCGCCAAAAAAGTTCTAGTCATGATGTGATTATTTTATTTAAAATAAAGTTTATAAAAAATTATTGAGTGTTTTTTATTGTTTGTGCATTTCAGTATGAAAATTAACTAAATTTGAATTAAAGGTATAATTATTATTCCTCAAAATTTAGCATACTGTATGTTCAAAAATAAAGAAATATTTCTTTGAATGTAACATAATATTTAATGTTTATTTTCAGTGTTCGCCTGTCCAAAATGTGGCCGGATATACAAATGGAAACAAAGTTTGCAACTACATAGAAGACTAGTATGCGGGCGTGAACCTAAATATCGATGTGACAAATGCGATTATCGTGCGTTTCAAAAAATTCATCTTACACGCCATCGTAATAAACATCATGAAACTTTAATACCGAGTCATTTTTCCATTATGGAACGTAAAATTATTATTTAAATGTAACAAAATATGTATAGAAACATTTAGAATGCATTTTAATATGAATGGAACGTACATTGCCGGATTAACTACCTTGCAGAAGTATCAAATACTACTTATCCCGCGTCGGAGATGGTCCCGACTCTCTGTGCTATACAAAGCTAAAATCAGGACCATAATGGCACACGAACGTTTGAACGGCATAGCTATAATCAATGTGGAAAATAATTTACTTAAACATATTGATTTGACGACAGATATTTCTAAATTGGTCTATATTTAATCACGAAAAGTGATTTAGTAACATGTTTTAATGTATTTACATCATAAATTTAATAAGGAATTCATCTATTTAAGGGCCCCACTGTTCACATTGGCTACCGGCCTTGTGGTAGCCTAATCCGGCACTGGGAACGTATCAAAAATAATTTATTTATATCATTAATAGGCATATGCAAATGTATAATAAATATTTTCCATATCAAAATATCAAAAATTGTACGTAATCATAATTGAAATATTAAAACGAATGTGCTGCTATCTATTAGTATTTGATAAAACTATTTAAATATATAAAATGTGTATTTTATGAAAAGTAGAAACAAGAGATGGATTCTCTTTTTGAATAGAATATTTAGTAGAATGGTATAAATTATGTAGAATTATTTACCTACTATTAGTAGTAATGGTTAAATTACCGTTTTATTACTGTGATTTTTTGTTTTATAATTTAGTGTAAAATTATTTTAAAATACTCAGTATTATTATTTTTATTGATTGTTCTCGAAATGTACTTGAGTCGGATTTTTTTTAAATTTTCGAAAAAACAAATATTAAATAATTTGCGTAATATTAAAATTCAATTTATTAATTATCTCATAACAATATAAAAAAGTAGCTTTAAAATATAATCTAATAGACTGGTATTGCAATTTTATGTAATTGGCTTATTATAATTTTATGCAAAAATACGTATTTGTACTTAAATGTATTTGTATTTTATTTCCATCAGTATTTTTAACATTATACGATAGTTAAATATTTAATAAACATAAGTAAAAATATATTTAAATATTTATTTATTTAAAAATTAATATTTTATGTAAAAATTATCATATTGAAATGAAATCAATAAACATGATAAATTCAAAATTTACTGCATTAGCTAAGATTCAAACCTTTTCTTACAGTTTTCAAACAATTTGAATGCTTGAATACAGAGTGTATCGTTATGTGATAGACAAATTTTTGACAGTTTTTCAAATGGACAAAACATGCCCTTTTTTCATCCTTTTAAAAATTGTTTTGCTTTGGTGATAAAGTGAAATTATAAGTAAAAATTTTGTTAATTGCATTAATTTTAGTTTGTGTTTATTGCATAAATTTTTTATTCTATATTTTTAGGTTATCTCTTGATCAAATTGGAATTTTTCTTGTTTTGGAAAATTAATTCATAGTTTCTTCTTGTTTTTTAAAAGTACATGGATTTCGATCTGACTAACTTTTTTTTATCATACTTTTCTTCGTGTAATAAATTATTGTCTTTAAATTATTCGTCGTTCGATTGAGATTGCAACATTTATTTTCTCATTATCTTCAGGTTTATAATATATAAAATTCATAATAAAAACCAAAATTAGTCTATAACATTGGATCTTACATGTAAATTCATTTTTCTGTATTGTTTCAGCCATATTTTATAAAATGACTATTATTTGGGAAGTTTTAATTTGAGGAGGGGTGAAATACTAGTAGTAAATATACCCTTTAATTTTAACAATGAAAAATAATCGCAATTGCTTCCCTGGTCGTGAAAAATACAAAGCAGTTAATTTTAGTCTGTTAAACAAAATTTTAAAAATTTAGAAATGAAACATCTGACTAGCTAAGGCTAAAAATTGGCCAAACATATTTAGACGCTGGACGAAAAAATTTATCCGCCATTTACGATGACTGAACTAATGTAGTTTAAATTTTATATTCTTGAACGTTCTGCCATACCGATGTCAAATAGACTATTTCGTAGATTTTCCAATAATGGGTTAGCATATCACATCATAGTATAATTTGTTATTTTTTATTTTTATTTTTTCTAGCTTTAGCTATTTTTAGCTATATAGCCATTATTAACAGTACACAGTAATGCTAGGTGGTCACCCATCCAAATACATATTGTGACTGCTGTTGCTTAACTTTGTTAGTTGGTCTAAGCATGTCATTACGTTACGTCAGTCCGGGGTCTAATTTGTTATTAAATGTGTGAAAGTATTACATAATTTTATAATAATTTTATCGTTTAGAAACTATGTGAGCTTATAGATTGATTATTTTGGATTTCCAGGATACTATCCGTGTACAATGTGTAATAAAAGGAGATATAAATCAAGGATAGCTTTAAACGCACATAAACGCGATTACTGTGGAAAAGAGAAAAAATTTGGATGCACTTTTTGTAATTATCGATGTTATCAAAAGGCACATCTAACATCTCACATAATGCATCAGCATCGATCGCTACCACCAAATGTTCTTGAAATCATTGGTCCTAAATTTAGATAATAATGATCTAAAATTTGTGGACTTTGTAAATACTGTTGATGTATAAAATACTCATTAATTTGATTTTTAATAAATTCGTAATAAAGTACTGGTCATGTAATTTTTCTAAATAATCTTTGTAGTTTGATTGTATTAAACGTAAGTACTTTAGATAGATTTCTTTCTATTTGTAGATACATTTTTCTTGCTTTTCAGAAAGATCTTTGAGCCTGTTATTTGAACGATAATTTTTGTTTTTTAATTTTTTATTTTAGGAATAACATACTACAGATGTCTGAAATGCAGACGATGTTACAAGTTACGGACATCGCTGAATCTACACATGAAATTGTATTGTGGGAAAGAAAAATCGTTCAGTTGTACCTTGTGCAACTATCGTGGATATCAAAAATCACATTTAATTTCACATATGAGACATAGACATAATATTACAATGCTAGAGGATGGTTTTTCTTTAAATTCTATTTTAGTTAAACATGTCCTTCCTTCCAAATAATAATTAATTTTAATTTTAGACGTGAATCATGCTTTAGACTTTAGAGCTTTAATTTAAGGAACGAAAAAATAATATGGTTTTCTTTATGAGTCAAATCGAGGAACAACGAAAATGTATCACAAATCTTAATCCTTAAGAAAAGTTGGCATTATAATGATTCTTTTATATTGTTAAATGTTGTTTAAAATCAATAACATTTATGTCACTAAAAGTTTGGGACCTACCATTAATAAAAATGTATAAAAGACAAAAATAAAATATCTGCAAACAATTAAAATTTGAAAATAATAAAGATTTGTATTTTTCGTAAAATAATAAAAAAGTTTAATAATAAAATAAAACCAAATTATAGTTGATTTTTTGTTAAGGATAAAGATGAAACGAAAACCTTCAAATTAAAATATCCTCATAAAAGAATTATAATTAGTAAAGAATAACATCTCCTGGGAGAATAAGCACGTTAACTAATTCATACTAATCATGAATACTTTCAAGATACGTATTTGTATAATACAAAAAAAAGTTTAATTTTTTAATATAATTCCTGTATATTCCTTTAATATTTTGCTTGTAATTTGTAAGTATAACAAATCCTCAATAGGTATATATATTATTTATATTAATCTTAATTATCGTAAAATTTGTACAAAAGTGGTAAATTTATTTCGCAACACATTGTAATTTTAACTATTAATGTCGTAGTTAATGTATTTTAAATTAATTTATTTCCGTAAACGTAAATTCGCTTTCCAGTAATTAAAATAATCGTTTTAAAATGTATAAAAATCTTCAAACATTCTTCGTATTTATTGTAATTCATTATTTAAACCTAATAATTATATATTTATTGTAAAGATACAAAATAATATATATTTTTAAACATTCAAACATCTTCAGTTCAAATTTATTTATTGCAAAAACGCAAATTAAATTATTGTACATATTTTTATTTTATTTTTATCATTTTTATTTGTTTATTTTTTTATTTAATTACGTTTTGTTTTCTCTTTATATTTTTAGAACACAAATTATTTGTTTGCCACTGTGGAAAAGCCTACCAAAGACAATCATCGTTACGTGTGCACTTAAATTACCATTGTGGAAAAGAAAAATCATTTGTGTGTGACTATTGTGATTATCGAGCATTTAGAAGATACGAACTTATTTCACATCTTAATAAAAAACATAAAATATCAGTATTAGAGTACAAATATCATTGATTTTATTGATAACATTTTTGTTACAAATTAAAATGTTAGGCTCGTGTTAAATTAACAAACAAGTTTGGGTAAATATTTTTTAGCTCATTAAAAAAATTAAAATAAACTTTATCGGAATGTTATCTTTGTAATTAATGAAATATATTTATTTTACATACCGATAAAGCAGATGTTTATCGATTAATTCTAATGGGAGAAGTCCTGGAACGTTCCTAGACTTACTCTGAGTTGTGAAAAATTATAAAATAAAAATACACAGCGATCCGTGTTTGCTGCATCGTTCAACGTATTTATTTTTAATTGTTATTCAAGAAGTTATTTTGAGCATATTCTTAATTGTTTTACTGAGTTTGAGATCAGCTTCGTTTACATTAATTATTTTATTAAAAAATTTGTTTTTCTTATTTACTTATAATTGTTTTTCTTGCATGGGCATGTTCATAGTGAAATTCACTGAACTGCTGATGGATTTTAATTTTGTAAACAGATCCGTACATGATTCTTTTGTCAATTTTTGCAAGCTTTCATAGGAAAGTTATATTAACTATTCAAGTAAAATAAAATAATTGACTAAGTATATGTTTATTATGATAACATTTTTTAAATTACTAATTGTATTTTATGATTTAAGAATTTAAATGTTAGTCTTCGTTGACAATGTAACAAAATCGTAAATATGGATACAGTAATTTATTTAAATATTGTACAACGTTCAACAAATTAAAAAATTTTATTTAATTATTTACATATTACCTTTTATTTCATTTGGGATGATCTTTATTACTTACAGTACTTCAAGTAAAGAATGCTTTTAAAAGACAAGTCCTGTGAAATTTTCGAAAACTGAATTAAATTTTTCTTGACTAAAAGCAAGATTAATAATGAAATCAAGAAAATAAGTCGAAAAATTTAAAAAGTGATACTTATGACATTTACAATTTTCAGGTTTTTACCCAAAAAGAAAGAAATTACTCATCAAAAGAACATACGTAAGTGTATGTTAGAAAATGGGGGTTATGCTTCTCTACTGTTCATAGTTTTAATTTATTAAAATTTTTTTAATATTTATAAATTATATATTTTTTTAAATCTTGCAAAATCTCAAGTTTGTGAATTTAAGAGTTATATTATTTTAGAAAAAAAAAGAAATTAAATTTATATGCTTGTTGCTTTTTTATTTACATGTGATTTAAGCAACTCGTTATTTAAAAATAATTTTTATAATCTTAGGAGTGCAGTAATTTTCTCATGTCAATTCGAATTTATCTTATATTAATTATTTTATTGAAATGTAAATACTAATGATTATTTCAATTTTCAGGTCTGCATTCAAACATGAAAAAACCATTATTCCAACGAAAACGTACTAGTAAAATATGGAAATACTATCAAATTGTTGATGAAAAATATGCAACTTGTAATGAATGCAAACAAAAATTAGTATACAAACAGATATCCAATTTGAAAACACATTTTATCCAAAAACATCCAAGCGTTGCTGTTTTAATCTTTCAATAATTCTCTTAAATTTCTACTTTATATATTTTTCTCAAATAATGCTTAACAATTCTAAAGCTATTTCATTAACAAAATGAATTTTTTTTTTTTTAATTTGATTATACGTACGAAATCTATCCATTTTCAGTGAATCAAAATTGGAGCTCAAAGCGTCCACGGACTAGTAAAATATGGAATTTTTTTACCTTTATTAATCATGAGAATGCAATTTGTAATAAATGCAATCAAAGTATTTCGCATAAATCAACGATATCAAATTTAAAAAAACATTTACTAAGAAGACATCCAAAAGAAGCTATGATAGCGAATATTTTAAAATTTCAACCACAAACTTATTACGTTCTTGGACAGTGATTTTATTATAATAAATGAAGTAATTTACGATTTTTGAAGTAATTTTGGGAGCAGGTCTCGGTGGTCTCACACACATAAAATCATTTATAAATGTATGTCGAAAAATTTTTTTGTGTATTATTTATGCTCTCTGTTCCAAAATTGTTTTGCTTAACTGTTATTCAACGAAAATTCTCTTACGCAAAGCCTAGAAAATGATTGATTCCACACTCAAATTAATTGATTTTTAGTTATTCTTGCAGGAAGATGGTTAAATGGTTTTGTAATGATTATTAGTTTTCTATAAGATAATATTTACTTGTAACTGAAAATTTGCCATCTCTTTGAAAGGAAACACTCAAGATAGACATGTACTATAGTAAAACGGCACGATTTTATACCATGCGATGGTGGTGTAATGGTCAGCATAGTTGCCTTCCAAGCAGTTGATCCGGGTTCGATTCCCGTCCATCGTACTTAATTTTTTTTTTTTTAATTATAATTAATCAAATATTGAATTAGATTGATCCGTTTTAAACTTTCCAAGAAATAAATCTTATTTCGCAAATATTTTTTAAATTTGATAAACTCATTATATTTCTTGATGTAAAGTTTTCCAAAATTGTTTTTATCTCCTGGCTTGAATCTTGTACTAAAAGGAGTTAAGGGGGTTTTTCAACATCTGTTAAAAGTAAACAATTTTGTAGCACAATTAACTAATGTTATGAAATTGGGTATGCACAGTGCTGTCATGAAAAACTAGTGCTCGTCAAACAGTTTTTGTTAAAAATACAATTAATATAAATTCAAATTTTGATTCTTACATTAGAAATTTTTTCGGGAAAAACTCTTCGGCAAACGCTAGTTTCTCATGACAATATTGTGCACACAAAATTTCATAACATTTGGATGAGTATCTTTTTACTTATTTGTGAAGGTAAATTGAAATAAATACAATGTATACATGTTATTTAAGTCACCAGCTGTTTAGGAGCACACTCTTTTATTAACGTGTTAAATGCGCTAAAATATCTTAAATTTGGTTATTGGTCAACATGTCGACCGTAAATTGTATATTAAATTAACGTCGGCATCAACACAATTGGGTTGTTTCTAACTTTTCTCAAATCACATTCCATTTTGAATTGTAATTGCTTGAATAATTTTATGTATAATAAATGAATTTCATTTTTAAATTTAAACAGGTGCAAGTGTATCGAACAGAAAACCTGCTCCTTAGTTTTTAATTTTTTTCCGTTATTTATATATATAGTTTTTAATTTTATCAAAAGAAAATTTTGTATTTTTAAAAACATTTTTAGTTATAAATAAAATTTATTTTACGTTATTTATTCTTTTTTTTTTTCAAAATTCGTTTAAAAATGTTATAAAATTGCTATTACTATGTTATATCTGTTTATATTTTAGATTATCGAAAACGATTAGAGGATTATCGTCGTAGTAAATAAAGGCATTCAAATGTGGAATTATTTCAATCAATTAGATGAAACCTATGCTACATGTATAGTATGCCACCTTAAATTATCCTACCGAACGAATATAACAAATCTAAAAAACTACTATTAATACTACATCAACAGCTAAGATGTCAAGTTTTCCAAATTATTGAATATTTATTTTCCAAATTATTGAAAATGATATTAAATATTTTTCAATTTTATTAGAATTTAAAAAAATTTTGCTCAAGCCCATAAAATAAAGTTGTTAATTTTCAACAATTGTATAATTTTTATTATTTTTAAACACGATAAATCATTTTAAATATTTGTATATTAACTTCACGCGAAACTTTCCGTAAATTGATATATTCGGATATCTAAAAAAAATTTTAGTTTCTTATTTCAATCTGGACAATATTAACGAAATTGGAATTGTATTTTGAGCACATAATGCAAAATTCCATTCAAGCAGTTTCTAATTATATTTAAGCTATTTAATATAAAAATGAATATCTTGAATTTAATTAAAACAATTGAGTCATTTCCTTAAGGAGAAAAGTAAGAAATATGATTTTTTGTAAAGATCTACAAAAATATTAAGCAGCCATAAATCACCCGAGTTTGTTTTTTCATTGAAATTAACTTGTTTTGTTTTGAAAATAAACGAAATGGTTAAAATTTTATAATAGTAATGATTGTTACTGAATATTGGATTGAATTGATTGTTATTTTCTGAAAGAATTAGATTGAAAAAAATTGCTGAAAAGTTCTTCATTTGAAAAACTGTATTATATTAACTGAAAAATTGTTTTAATCAAATTTAAGAAAGTTATTTACGTGTTAACTAATTTTTTTAAAACAGTTATTTATTTTTTTTTTAAAGTGAAAATTTTTTTTGCCGAGACTGGTGTAATTTATATTATTAGAAGTTAAATATTAAGAAGTTTTTGTGCAGTTTCAAGCAAAATAATAGCATTAATCAAACAAAACAATTATAGATTTTCGTAACTATTTAGATCTTACTTGTACTTTTTGGAATTAGTACCGATACGATGCTGATCGACATCTAATAGATAAAACTTTTTTAAAATGAAACCACAATTTTTTATTTAAATTTCAGATAATCAACCATTTTATTTAACCACATATGACTTTGGATCAAGACGATATAGAACAAAAACCAGCCAAATATGGAAATATTTTTCTATGGTTAATAACGAAAATGCAACGTGTAATGTTTGCCTGCAAACAATTTCATATAAATCGACAACTTCAAATTTACGAAGACATTTATTACGAAGGCATCCACATACGGCACCCCATTTAAAAGCAATTTACAATTTATAAATAAGGCAGGAGAATTTTAGACGTTTAAGTGTAGAATTATTTTTTGAGGGAATTATGAAGATAAATCACTGTTATAATAGAATACCTACAAATATTGTTTCAAATTACAGATTCATGGAATTTCGAAAATTTAAAGTCATCACGGAAAACTAGTGAAATTTGGAATTATTTTTATGCTTTGAATAATAAACAAGCTGTATGCGATATTTGTCAAAAGAAATTTTCATACAAAACTACATTATCGAATTTGAAAAGACATTTAATAAGGATTCATCCTGAAGTAGCTGTAAATGCTTTTAAAGCTGACAGAAAGAGATTTGATTTAATTTTTGGTATCTGAATCTTAAAAAAATTTGGCCCTTGTACTATTACTTAGATATATTCCTCTAAGAGGAAATAAAAAAATTACGTGTTTGTCTGTTTAATTTCACCATTATGTACCCATTGAAAATAGGCATAAATAAATTAAAATTATAGTGAATCCTATTAAAGTTTCCAGAAATTAATTATTATTTTTGTATATTGTAACTATATATTTTATTCATTAAAATTAAATTATTTCAATCAATTTATTTACTTTAATTTAAAACTATCATTGTTACCTAATTTTCAGAGTATATATTCTTAATTTAAAAACTAATAAAAAATTTTTAAAATTTCACTTAGTTTGCCGATTTAAAATTTAATGATTGATAAAAGCGTTCTGTATGTTACATGTAATTTTGGTGTGAAATTAGTTTGGGTTAGTATTTGGTCTTTGAAATATTTTTAATATTACAATAGAAACCAACCACTAACAACCCTTCATTCATGACAATATTATCAACAAAATTTTGTTTATTTTGAATTTCTTCTATTTGATTCATATAAATGGTATTTTTTACTTCTCAGTATGTCGAAAACTACAAAAATTGTTCTGATAAATGATGACAAATATATTTAATCATCACAATTTATAGTAAGCCGTAGATATCCTTTATGTAGCTGTAAATTATATCCACTTCCTTAAATTTTGTGATATAGTCATTGTAAATTGTAATTTATTGGGGTAGATGCTAAGGGCTAAAAATATCGGCACCACGTACAGAGGACAATTCGTAATCTTAACTACAAAAATGAATTTTCTTTAAAAAATATGTTGAAAATTGAATAACAATTATAGTTTTCGTATTTTTTTGTGAATAACTATATTACGTTTACTATGACATTTACATTACCAAAATTGACATTCAACATAAATTTTGTCCTTAAAAACAATAATTGTTTTTGTGTTCTAGCCTCGATACATTCAAAAATTCAAGATGCAGTAAAGAACAAAGAAGAGAAAATGATTATCGAATCAGAATTACAATTTAAATGTTGGAAATGTTCCAAGGTGTTTTTTCGTTTACATAATTTGAGAAGACATGTCCGTTCTATGAAATGCATCCAATATATTAAACAAGAACGTAATTTAAATAATAATCTCAACCAAAGTATTTAATAAACACGCTTTATTTTGTATAAAAAAATATTAATTAACCAAAAACAAATTTTGTCAAAATATTGACACATACTTAGAATGAAATTAGTTAGGTTATGTTATTTATTATACATTGATTCTATAGCTACGTTAACATAGGTTAGAGAAAGATACCAAATGTGTTGAAACGTATAGTCATTAGAAGAGAATAGAGGATAAGGATATATTTATAAAAAACATTTTTCAACAGAATTGAATTTAGTTACATTTTGTGTAATGTCATATATTTAATTTATTAAAGTAAATAAAATGAAAACAGTTGTTATTTAATAGTGTTAATTTCAAATTTCATTAAATATTTGCTAATTTTTCTAAATTAAAAATTAAATTTTCTTTATTAATCGAACCAGCTAGAATATAAATACTATTTCAAAAGTTTTTTGTGTGAAATGTATGAAGTTGTTCGATATAGGTAAGTTGTTAAACTTTTTTTAAAAATAAAATTACTAACTTCAAAAGTATTATAATTTGAAAACTGTTTTGAATTTATCACTTTTATTTTTGTTTTAATTGAAACTAATCATTTTCTTGCACAGTCATTTTATATATATGCGAAATGATAAATTGAATGCTATTATAGATTATCTTCAAATCTGTGCTTTTAGTTGAAATTTTCAAGTAAAAGTTATTATGATAATGGTCAGCATGTAATAACACGTCCACTATAATATTAATCGATTCACTTTATCATAACTTTCTTAAATGACTAACTGTAGTAATGTTAGCTATTAAACATTGATATTTTAGCAAATTTATTCTCAAGTGTTCTTAATTTTATAGGGTAAATTTTGTTCCCAATACGTCGATTAATAAAAGCAAAATACATCAAATTGGTGTGATTAATTACGACATTAAGAGACAAATCTTTATTTTTTAAATAATTTAAAAGCATAATATAATTTTATAATTAGTTTTTGCCAAATTTGTGTAATAAATTTGATAGTTTTATGATAAGGTATTGGAATATAATAGAAAGTTGATATTTTTAGTAAGTGACGTATTATGTTTATGGTGGTAAATAGAGCAAGTCCATTCGAGAAAACTTCTAAACTATTTACAGATTTAGACACATCAGGCCGAAATGTGGAAGACTTTACCATTGATCATAAAGGTCTATATAAGTTGGTTTATAGGTGTAGTTATAAATTCTACTTTTCAAAGCGGCTTTAACTATTAGTCAGTACCTTGCAAAGAAGCGCACTAAGTATATCAATATACATGATTCGAACTCTCAGAAATTCTTATGACAAATTTTCACAAGTTCCGAAAACCATGCCATACACAGAGTACTCTGTAATTAAGGGGAATTGAAACGTAATACTGAAGCTCCCAATAGTATGTAAAAATCGTCAGAGAATTTTAAGGGCCCTGTACACAGTCTTAAATTTGTTTGTCAAACTTCATATTTAGATTAAATATGACCAATATATCAAATAAATTTGTCAAGTGACCTCTCTCTACACGTTCAAATTATTTGTCTAATTTTTGTTTGACAAACGTGTTTGTACAATTTTTTGAAAGTGTATATGCTTATTTCTCAAACTTGTTTCTCTTGACGTGTTTCTCAAACAATGTTATCATTCATCGCAGATGTATTCTCCATGGTTTCAAGGCGATAATTGAGGTCATATTGGACAAACACCGTTGCACACTATCAAACATGTTTGTCAAACACACCGTCAATCAAAATTTCCATCAAACACCATAAATAACCTTCCACACTTTCAAAAAATTTGACAAACTCGTTTGTCGAACAAAAATTTGACAAATAATT
Organism: Chrysopa pallens; assembly: GCA_020423425.1. NCBI lineage: Eukaryota > Metazoa > Arthropoda > Insecta > Neuroptera > Chrysopidae > Chrysopa > Chrysopa pallens. The sequence continues at coordinate 64,795,207 of CM035594.1, forward strand.
TGACTATGTATTCTGGACACTTTTGACTATTGGGTGTTACATCAAATTATATACCTAAACTATTGTATTGTATTGCTTTATTTCGATCACCTTAACTTTGAATTTTAACGAATGAATGGAGATATTTTTGTTACTTCTATATGTATGTTGAATATCCCTAGACACAATGAACAGATTTTATAACAGAGAAAACACAAGAGTAGAAGGAAGGGGTGGTTTAAAAGTAAAGTTAAATGTTTTGATGATGATTAACGAATTTCATAAAGGAAATCATATCCCTTGGGATAGTGTAATAGTGTCCAGTTGTTACCTAACTATATCTCATTTTGAAAATAGATGACCATCATAAGCAGCGTCATCTTTCTCATTCTCACTCTTTGATGGTGTTGGGTTTCCAAACCCTTTCTTTAAACAAACTTTATACAGAGTGATCCATATTTACCATTCATTATTATTTTTGAACAGTAAAACAAATTTATAAGTTAGTACAAATAAAAATTATATATTGTATTAGGTCGGATTGCCCGTCAACATTTGCTATTAGTAACACCTGTATATCTATATATTAATGCGTGAAGCAAAAACTTTGTACCTCTATTTAAGAAAATTGGGTGGACGAAGGAGTATGATATTTGGCACACTCATAGCTTATATAGAGAAAGACTGGAAGGAATGCGAATATTTTATTAAAATTATGGATAAAAAATACATTAAATCAATAAAAAAAACATTACACACACAAATATAAGAGGTGTGGCTTATATTTTCACACTACTATACAGACGCATATATACTCTTTTGTTTAATATACTGTTTTGTTTAACGGGACTCTAGTAAATAGTAGACATTTTGAAATTGTTTGTTACTTATTTGTGCTAAGAAGGGCATTTGTTTGTTTTTAATAGCTACCTGTTTAAATATTTGATCCCCCATTTTTTTAGAAAATCTCAAAATGATATATTTGTTATTTTTGATATATGGATCATAATTTATAGACCAGGACCTGGCGTCAGATTTTAGTAACAGCTGTGTTTTTTTCTGCGCTGAGTACTTCCATGGCAAGAGTTAAGCATTATCTAAAACCTTTTATACTGAGCTAGCCACCTCTCGAATAAACAAACTGGTTCGTCGACTTAGCAAAAGTGAACGAAGATGCACATCATAAACTACTAAAAATTGGTGGAGATCTGTATTCTTATATCCGAGGAATTTTAATTTCACTCTTTAAGCTACAAATAAAATCTAGAACACTCTGTCTAGTAAATAGTTTGTGTAATAGATATGAAATTCAGGGACCAATGATATAACACTACAGTTTATAATAGATTTGTACCGTGCTTTTACTTACTAACTTCCATATCCCTTGACTGATGGACATTGGATACATATCTCTTGTATGTTTTAAGATTCAAAATAGTGTGTCTCAGGTGACATCGTTTACATAGCGTTGTTGTATTTGATTAAAAATGATATTTTGTCCAGTCTAAACCATCAACATAAATAAATAATATTGATTGAATATACTAACAAATTTTAAGTTTATATTCGCTATTTATTGTTGAGGATTAATAATTGAATGATATTAATTATATATATGTATATATTGTTTGTATAATTAATTCAGGTAAGTTATTGAAATTGAAATAGGTAAGTTTTCGAATTATCTTGATAACACACAGAGTAGAGGAGAGACAGACAAGCGGACTGACATGCAGAAATTGACTAATTAGATGATTCTATGGACGACATCTTTACCAAAATTTTGTTTTTACGGTCAATATTTTCTAGCGTTTCAAACTTTAGACTAAAACTAATATACTCTGATATACATTTGTGAAGTATTAAAAGGTAATTTTATTTTTCCGAATAAAAACATAATTTTAATGTTGGTATACTGTCAGTAAAACAGCTGAAAAAAATTTATAAACAAATTTTAAACAAAAATCAATAGGTATCAATAAATAAAGATATTTTTTGTTTTGATTACAATCAAAACTAATATCCGTTTTAAATAAAAAAATACTTTTTTTGTTTTAAATACCTATTTTGTATAATTTTTTTTTTATATTTAATTTAGTTGAAAAAATTCACAGGTAAACAGGAAATCATAACTAAATGAAACATTATTAATCTATTGTTTTATTTATTTATTTTTATAATATTTAACAGAAACCAATAAATAATTAATGAATATTCAAAAGCATTTACTTCTGTTATATTATTAGGGTTTGTTGAAAGAGAGATAGGTATGTTGTTGTTTGGATAGGTCTTTACAAAAATTGTAAACAATTGATAACAACTAACAGAGTTAATTCTTTAGATACTTGATATATGGTTCAGTACCATTCTTTAAAATGTTTTAAGTGTTAAGTAGTTTACGAAAAAATGTTGTTAGTTTTTTAAAACATTTTTCAATTTTCACATCGTCATTTTTTTATTGGGCCTCATTCTTGCAAACTTCATTGATCCGTGTTTATGCAAAATCGTAGCATGTGATTCTAATTGTCGCTGACAACGGATTACGAACGACTGCACCCAGATAGAAGAATCTTAAATTCTAAGGAGAAATTTACTGATTTTGTAACTCATAAAATATTAGATAGATGAAAACTGAACCGTACGTGAGTGATTCTATTATTTCGAGAGAAGAAATTAATGATTTTTTAATTGATAAACTATTAGATAGATGAAAACTGAACCGCACTTCATACGATATCACACACTTAACCAGATTTTTATATTATTTAAATTAAAAGACATTTTTTTTAAAGTTTTAATTTATGTATTTAGTTTTATATATATTAATACAAAAACATAAATGTAAATTATTATAATTAGATATTTAAAAATAAAATCAACTATAAAAATAAGCTTTTGAAATTAACAATTCTGATTTCATCATATGTGTAAATTATAAATAATATTCAAATTATACTGTTGAACAACTGCCTGTTGCAAGGCTCCTCTTTCGATTTTAGTTATGGTTTTTATAATATTATTTCAAATTACTCCGTATATGCTACCGAACTAACGTTATTTATAACTTCCTTTGAAGTGTCTTTGTTTCTCAAGCATGGATCTTAAGTATATTTTTTTTTAATCTTTAAAAAAGCAAGACATAGACAGTCAAATATCCTGATTAAACAAAAATGTAAATATTTACTTAAAACATCATTTGTTTCTATCTCCATATAAATTACATGTTAAACATCGTTTTTAAGAAATAGAAAAGAAAATAATCTTAAATCTTATGTCATTTGGCCAACCACAACATTTTAAGCAATTTTTTTTCTGCTATGTGTATCAATTCCGACACACCAATATAATGGGTGCTATAATAGATCTATCTGAATGCAGATTAACACTTCAGCAAAATTTTAGTGATTTATTATCTTCTCCGATGTTTTTTAAATTGACCTGATTACTCAATGATTTTTGTGTACTTATATTACATAAAACAGATTAGTTTTCGCCCAGATAATATACTTTTCCCACTATATTAGAAAGAACAAAATAAACAAGCTTTGATGAATCACAGCCAGACCAATAATTCCTATATAAATACACATAATAATTTAATAAACACAATTTTTGACTATTTTTTTTCGATTTGGCATCTTTTTACTTAAATGGGATACAAGATTTCGTTAATCATAATATTTTATGTTTTAAAGTAAAAATTTTATTCTAAAGAAATAATTCGCTTTATTTTTATAGTTAATTTAATGAATTAACAAAAAAACAGATTCGCATCGTTAAACATTCTTACTTCGATTTGCGGTATGAAAACAAAGTTCAAGTAAATAATAGTTTTTTATGACCGAATTACTAACTAAAAACAGATACCAAATTTTGAATGAGTCAAATCATAAAATCATCAAAAAAATGAAATAAAATAAAATTGCGTAGACTTTATTTTACGTAAAATAATATTACTCTTTAAGAGTAGAATAAATATACTTTTCAAATTAAAAATCAATTTTCCTCAAACTAAGAGTGCCTTTTTAAATAAACAAATTTCTTACAAATTATTATCAACATTCAGCTCATTAATTGTATTAAGAATCAACTTATTAAGCTTATTAAAAATCTTCTCTCAAATTATAAAGACTCTCAATAAATTATTGCAATTCAAAAATCGCCATGATTCGACAATTTTTCATTTGATATTAATTTAAATAAGCTTTGTTTGTATGAAGCTTTTTATGTAGTAGCTAATCAGATAATTTGATAGGTTCGAGAAAAAACTTTTCGAAATCGGTCATCATTTCGTTTTTTTCGGAAAATAAACTACGGCAAACAACAATAGCTTTCTATCAGAACATTAATAAAATCACTGCTTTGGATAATAGACTAATGTATGTAATATAATATCATTTGTATAAATCTAATAGAACTCAATAAATAATACATAAATTTAGTTATAAAACAATATACATAATATAATTTTCATGTACTGGGTCTGGGTCTCGTAATTGATCAATCTATTGTAGTAATAATATTCTGTGCAGTTAAATAAGAAGTTAACAGTTATAGTAATTTTAATGGACAATATAATATAATTATATATTATGTTCATACAAGAATTACTATGATGTCATATTTTTGTTTTATCTATATACTACGTACTCTAATATGAAGGTAATGTTGAAATTGATTTGTATGAATGTTGTGTGTGTAATACTCTGGTGATTTTTATATTCGACAAACATTATATGTCAGAGTATATAAATCTTTCTATGGCTTTTTTTTCAAACATAATTAAAAATGTTTCAATTAGTGCAAATGTGAAAATGGAAACCACGTTTTTGAGATTTTAAAAGCATTTTTATGCTTAACCACAACCTTGTAAATAAATTTTCGGCATCTCGCCTAGTAATTTTATTCTATAGATATACTTAAATAAGGTTTAAAAAAATAAATAACTCTAAATAATAAATTCTTAACGTACTTTAGATATATATAGAAATACTGGAGATAAATATGGATGGTAAAGATCAAGTTCGAATTTTGGAGATAGAGTTCAAGTTTAACTTAATCTGAAGTTTAAGTTAAACTTGAAAATTGCAAAGTAAATTTATCTAATTCATATAACTTTTTTGTAAATTAATTCAACGTTCACACAGTAAGGACTACGACGTATTTTGTGTATTTTATAATTCTGAATAGATTAATCATAACCAACAATCATATGCCATTATAAAGAACGATAAATAACTCAAAAACTACTAAGCCAAATGTTTTGAAATTTGGTATGCACAAATGGGGGGAGGGGCTTGTCGAAGAGTTTTTCTAAAAAAAATATCTAAGGTAAAAATCAAAATTCAATTTTATATTTAGAAGTGTTTTTTGACAGAAAATCTTCGTTTTGTTTTCATAAAAATATTGTACATAACATATTTCAAAATACTTGGATACTTATTTTGTTAGTTATTTGGATGCGAAAATTGGAAGATTACACATAATGGAAGGTGACTTCAGTTTTATGATTTAATCTCCCTTAATACCGTTATCATTACATGATTTAACGTAAATTAGAATTTTTTTAAATTAGAAATAAAAAATATATGACTCAATTTGTTACACGTTGTACCTAAGTAAATTTTTTTCTTTGATGAAGAAATGATATCGGCTATTTGTTGTTCTGCATTATTACCTCTTTTTTTTTAAATATTAATTTGGTGTGATTTTACTTAGAATAAGAGAGAAATGTAAAAATTTTGAAAAAAGGGAAGGTAATAAATATATGCAATCACGCCTGTGCTAAATCGTGACTTTACTATATAGTTATTTCTAGCTATGGTTTGTTAGTTAAGTCAGTCTATAAACCATATAATATGCCAAGCTAGCTAGAGTATTTTGCAGACAACTTAATAGTAAGTTGTAATAACAATGTGGGAATTATATAGATTATGGTGTTTTTTTTTTTTAATACTTCCATTATAAATGAATAAAAGAAATAAAAGTAAAAACTTGAATTATTACAACAACTTCTCAAATAATATTGATAAGTAATTTAAAATTCTCTGCATATTTAAAAAAAAGGATGTCAAACTTGAAAGTTTCTGAAACTAATGAAATTGGAAAGAAAATGAGGTTGGCTTCGTACGTCATAGCCAGTATGTAGGATGTCTCCAAAAAGTACCGTGAAATTAAATTTTTCGCATAGTTAATATTTATTCGTTGATGTCGAGTGACGTCACGGCATCAATAGTTGAAATTAGTATTAATAAATAGTATTTATACAAGAATGGTGGTGAATAATTGTTATTTAATATAGGATAGCGTACAAGCACTTCCCTCGGAGGATATGCAAATACTTATTTAATTTGCAAAGTCCGAAGATGTGTCAGACGTAATATGTTAGGATTCTAACTCACATTATACGGCTTAAGAAGTTTCGATGTAAATACCTAGGGAAAAACTCTACATGATATACACGGGCCTGGAGATGTTTTGAAAAGAATGTAATCCAACTTTTGTCATTTCGGTTACAAGAGAGGTTACTTACATTGCATTGGTATCAAGAGGATTTATGAATATTATTAAACACTGGAGGGTAACATCGTGAATCTCAAACTGGCAGCTCCAATCTAACAGCCAAGTGTATTTCCCTCTCATATGTCACAAAACGCGATTAGCGATTTCATTAAGCCTCAAATATACACCTTGTGGACATAAGGTTATATAATTTTATTTCAAATTATGCATTTTGTCATAAAACAAATTTTTTTTTTAATTTTCCGAAATTGCTTACTCAAGCACTCAATCTTATTCAACCTTAAAAAACCGGCGAAAAGTTCAAAATTTTTTGTTCGCTGTTTATGAGGTTTCTTGTATAATTGAGGTCTAAAAAGTTCAAAAATAATATTTATTTTACGATCGGTCGACTAATTTTCGAGATATTGCATGAAATACAACCGATAAATCGGCCTCTGGATCGGATTTTTAACAATATCTCAAAAACTACTAATCCAATCCTTAAATAGATATTATTTTTGAAATCGGAGGGTCAAAATTACCTTAGAATATGTATTTCATCCAAATCGGGGGCAAAAAGTTTTTTCCAATTTTTTCGATTTTTTCAAAGGGGTACCCCTTAGAAAAATTGCGAAAATTCGAAAAATTTTTTTAAATCCGATTTGGAAAAAGATCATGTTTATTAGTGTATTTTGACCCGTAGATTTCAAAAATAACATCTGTTTAACGATCGTATGCTTACTTTTTGAGATATCTGCATAAATCCGATTTAGAGGCCGATTTAGCGGATGTATTTCATATAATATCTTAAAAACTAGCCGACCGATCGTAAAATAAATGTTATTGTTGAATTTTGCAGATCTTAATTATCCTAAAAAACACATAAATAGCAAAAAAAAATTTTTCATCTTTTCAACGGTTTTTTTAGGTTACTATGGCTACTTTGACTTGGGGGTTATAGATTCGAATCCCAGCAGCTACAGTTTGTCAACTACAATAAAAAGGACTGTTAATTTTCTGGACAGTCGGTTCATGAATAAGAATGAAGCAACAGGCTATACTTGAGGAGGTTTTCTGTAGTTTCTCTCTTACAATTCCCGATCGATGTCGGTATAGCTCTTTTCGAAAGATAATAGACACACAGGCTACAGACACACTTCCTATCAAATTATAGTATTTGTTTATTATTAATTCCTCCACCTACATCATGAATTTAATGTGTCGAATATAGTTTAATAAATAAAGATTAATGATTAATGATATAGGAGGTCTCTGTTATAAACGTAATTAAGCTCACGCCAAAATAATTCAAAGATTTTGGTAGCATTGTAAAACGTAATTTTAGTCTTAATAAATTGATTTTTGAAAAAGTGATCAAAAATAGATAATGGAAGTAATGTGATTTATACTTTAAAATATGCGCTTGTCTTCTACTTTTCTTGACATTGAAAATTTCGTATTAAATTTTATAATAAGTAGAGTTTTATTGTGATATGTGATGATTTTATAATGTTTATTTATACGTATATGTATGTGGTCTTATGGTCACTAAATTGTTTTTTAATTATATGTTTTTGAATTATAATAAATATTAAAATTTTATACATACAAACAGATATTTTTAATAACTCATTAAAATCTCCTAACACCAATATTCGAACTTGAAAAAAGCTCCAAATTTTATTTACCACATGGACAAATTAAGTATTTCTTTGAACACCTATATCAAAATTATGTTTGTGCGGGCAATATTAGGCAGTGTTACAAACTTTATATACTCTGACATATTATGTATGACGAGTATAAATAGGGACGTTGCTTCTTTAATGACTTTAAAAATCCTGACCTGATCGTGATCCTGAAAGATGCGAAAGATCTCCGACGTTAAGGGGCTTTAAAATATCTTATAAGACATAAGTTCAATGCATTTTGTATAATAATTGAATTACAATGTGAAATAAAACGCTAGAGTGAAAGTGGCATCATTGAAAATTTAGTTTTTTGTGCAAAATAATTTTAGTTCCAATTATAAAATTTTTTTTTATAAAGATATAACTTCAATCTTTAATTACATTGCACACCTTCATTAAAGCTTTACCTACATATAAATATATTAATTATAGAATAATATTTAAAAAATGATAATTTAATTCAATAATATGCTATGTATGTTTGCATTAACATACAAATGTTTTAAATTATACGTACTTAATTTTTTATAATATATTATTTATACACAGATGCATTGTAAATCCAATGCGTCATGTCTTGCTGAACTTTAAAATTCGAATTAATTGAAAAATTATCGATTTATAACAGAAAAATTTTATGGTCAAAGTTTTTTGTGAAATAATCATGCTAACATAGAAGGGGATTGTTTACAAATTTTTAATATTTTAATTTAAATATGTCAGAATTTTATTTGGACCGATTTGAGAAATTTTGCACTGTTGATAAAACTATACAATTTCTGGAAGACATAGGCTTCTTTTTATGCCTATATTCCCATGGGAACGAGAACTACGCGCTGAAACCGCATGACGTCCGTTGGTAGACAGTATAAATAGATCCTTTTTTTTTGCATTCGATATGGAATGGTAAGGAGACAAATTTGTTTCCCTACAAGTTTTCCTTGTAGGGTAATGCTAAAAACTTCTTTTGTTCTATTTTGCATTCGATGTGAAATGGTTTGATTAAAGGGGAAAATTTTTTTTTCTAAATTTTTGGCTGTGAAAATTGTTACTGAAGACCGTGACTGGATCTGCTACTATAATACATAAATTTATAATTTTATTATAAAAATTTTTCATCATAAAATAATAGTGTAATTAAATTTTCAACACATTTTTCCGAATCGATGAATATATAATTATTAAATTATAATTTATTAATAGTGTAATTATTGCATATAATAATAATAATAATAATGATAACATTAAAAACTATTGAACACGAATGAATAATATTATAATAAAATAATAATATTTATTTGAATCAATGTGAAGAGAACGATACAAGTGAAATCATTTGAACACAAATAAAAGTATATAAATATGTAAATTATTTGTCTGTAGGTCTGGTATTACTTTTAATATTTATTATTTTCTTCAATTGAATGAACCAATCTTATAATTTCAATTGTATTTAATGTTTGCCTACAGTGAGTTAATTAGACTTTTGTACATTGTTTTATTAGCTGTTAGATGGCACCCATCGTTTTGCTACCGTAGAAATTCAAAAACTTATCAGATTTAATAATATTTAATTTATAGGTGAAAATAGGGACTATCTTGTTAGAAAAAAAACTAACTTCATAATATTTCGTGCACTGCTTTTTAAAAATATTCCTTTACATCCCCATTTCGAAAAAACTTCATGAATTATAATAATTTTTTTTAAGTGTCACCAAAATAGTTTTTGTGGTCGTTAATTTTAAAAAACCAGAAAAAAAGTTATTGTGTACCCAATAATTTGATACATTGAAATGCATTTGAATACAGTTGAATTTTTTTTAAATGAGAAAAATTATAAGCAATGTATATATTCACGCTATTACTTGACGCTGACAAGTGATAATGGATTCACATTCAGCTAGTAATAGCTGAGAAATCAAGTTATTAAAAATTACACTCTGATCTAAATTAGCTAGAAAAAAAAATCGAGAAAAATGATTAGTCAACTTTAAAATGAGAAATATTATAAACAATGTATATATTCAAATTATAACTAGACGCTGAGAAGTGATAAATAGATTAACATTCAACTAGTAATAAAAATCAGGGTTTTGTGATCGTTAACACCGCTGAATTTAAGTGGAACACATTCAATTCCAGTAATCAGTTAGTAACCTCTAATAAAAGCCTTCGGCTGATGTTATTACTGACCAATGATATCGTTCACACTACGCTGGTTAACCAGCCGCTACATACTCTGTGGATTGCTATGTATTTATCAGTATTATGCAATCGCCGTTTTATTGGAGGATAGAAGAATTAATTATCCGTAATATCCAATCACAAATTATTAGTTATGAAAACGCGTAGATATATTACAGCACTGATGAAAGAATTCCTTTATCTTTTTATTCTCGACTAAGTCGAAATATTGACTTTCAGTAAAATCTTTACAGATAAAAAAATTTCTTAGAATTTGTCAATCCATTCCCATACTTATTTTTATTTATTTAAAACAATTTCTACTCCGGAAAGAGGTGGCGTCCATCCCCAGGATAAAATCAACCCCACTCACATTTAGAGTAATGGGTAAGTAGAACCTACACCCAAATTTTGGTGCTGTTTGATAGAATTGCGATGGAAATGCTATGCATAAACTAGACTATAAATAGAAGATAAATAGATGTAATTAATAGGCTCTAAATAAAATTTGATGCTCCGTAGCTTTGTGATACTTGATGTATGACTACTGCTGTTATTGGTTTGTAATGACGTTTGTTCATTACATTATGCTGTGATGTTTAGTTCTTTAATGTTTTAAAGAGTAATAAAATTCATTAAAGAAATAAATAAATTTTGTATAGATGTTAGATTAATACACATATCACGAGTGTCGTATAAAAGTTGTAGCGAAAAAGTCTTTAATTTAAATAGCAGAAGTAGAGAAATTACAGTGGAAACTTGTAATGCCTCAAATTTTTGGAATTCTTTTCGCTAATTTGGTAGATAAAGATATTGTATTATCTTTTATCACTTTAAAAAATTAATACTTATATCTGCAATACAGATTTCATCACACTTTCTATTTTTGAGCTATCGACATGGAGCAAACATGTATTGATAATTAGGGGATTTTTTGAATACCTGTATCAAAATTTTGTTTTAGTTATTAACAACATTAATCTACTGTCTGCCGTATATATTTCATTTATATATTATTGTAGTTTGGTCCGTAGGTGGGCGTAAGATAATACAATTAAAGTCACTTTGTTTTATTTTCGCTAATATTATATTTTAGCAATTTATTAGTTGCCTTCAATAATATTTGGCTCATAGATTCTTAGTAAAATTTACTTAAATGCCGTTTCTGTGATAAAATAAAAGCATATGGAAATGTTTAATCTACTTTTTTCCCTTTCTAGGATGTGTTACCCAATGGCACATCCAGATTTTTAAATGCTTGACCACACATCTAGAATTGTATTATAGATAAAAATGAGATCACCGAACAATACCTGAATGTTTACTTCTTTAAAATAAAAAATAGTTTTTATTTTTACTTTTAAAGTTGACAAGATAACCAATCTTAAATTATTCTATATAACATTGTTATTCAAATCAATAATAATAGTTGGATAACTAAACCATATTGTACATAATTTAAGTCATCTTTACTGATCACAATGTACTGATACATATTATTAGAATATATGAATATATAAATATTATTATATATTGAAAAAAAACAAAACACAAAATTATTGCCTTTGTGGATAAAAATAAAATAACAACGAAATTATGTTTACAGTTTATCTTAAAGATAAATCAAGAGAAGAGAATAATCAAGTATTTAATAGTGTGCATCGCAAAAAAATGTAACCATTTAGTCCTTATTTTTATACTCGACATACATAATATGTCAGAGTATATTAATTTTAATTTAAAATTTGTAATGCGGCGTAATATTACAAAATTATGGTACATCACGAAATCAAATGGATGTCACATATTAAATACTGCACTTTTGTTTACTTCCTGTTCATCTCTCTTACCTTTTAGTTCCAAATCAACTGATGAATAATATTTAAATATCTTCTTATACTGAGTAGTGGTAATGTTTATATCAAGTCACCGACAATATCTTCCATAATCAGGTCATTGTTACACAAATTTTCATTTTTTATTTAGTTAGAAGAGATTATATAAAATTAAGATTAATTTAAAAACTAAAATAAATTACAAATTGGATACAAAATTTTAGTTTTCTCTTTATATTTTTCCAACTTCCACTTAAGAAACGGAGCGTTTCGGAGCAGACCTTGCCTCTGCGTCTATCACATAATTCCTACGTACAAAGAATATGCACTAAAAGTGCTCCTCTGCAAATTTAACCCCACTCATTTGCCGTGCCAACTACTGGATACAACAATATAATTAGCTTATTTTACAGATTCTGTTTTGTAAAAATTGGACAAAATGATAGCAACCTTTTAGTTCATATTTATGTGAGATTTCCTTTCAAATAAAATATGAATTATTAAAGCAGACTATTGGATAAAATATAAATAATATAATACACAGACGATTTAGGAACCTGTAGTTTTTGAAATCAGTTGAGAGATAATATTTCAAAACATTTATTCCAAATAAGATTTATTGCTTTATTTAAAATTTTTATGATACCAAATACCTCAATTATTAAATTTGAATTTTTTTTTTTTTAATTGCGATTAATTATTAAATGTACGTTTTATGGGACGGATTTGTCATAGAAAATTTATTATTAAAAAAAAAGATATTGAAGCTTATAAAATATTCACTTATTTTATTACAAAAAAATTTGTGAAACAATTTAAATTTAATCTTATTCGACCTTATTGATTGACATCGTGACCTCAGGGATATCTGATTCTTCATTTTGGAATTAAAGTTTAGTGTATCGTTATCACAAATTCCTTATTCTGTCCACTTCGAGTAAACATCGTCCTCGGACAAATAGACAAACAGAAATGGATTAATATGTAATTAATTAATAATACTTAAATAATGAACGTTATATATAAAAATTAATTTTTACTGCAAATTTCTTAATTGGTTTTCATTAATTATGAATTCTACCGTTTTTTATTTTTATCGAAAATTATTGTACTGTTCTTTTTAATTTTTAGTTATTTATGAGAAATTAATAAACAATAAAAAAAACATAAAATAAATTTTAATATGTCAATAAAAAATAAATAAAAAAAAATGCGAATTGCCGAATTCACTAATTATGATTAATATGAATATAGAATTTTAAATAAATTAAGATATAGAATTATCAGAAATATTCGTACATTACATTAAATTCTTCAAGAAAATTTATTAATTATAAATACAAGGTGTCCCCCGTTCATTCCAAAGCAAATTTATATTTAAATAAGTAGAGAAAACAGATGCAAAGTAATTTTTCTTTTTCACTCGATATGTCTCAAATCAGGTGTAAGTACAAGAATTTAAAGAGCTAGTTAATGCAAATTTGAGAATTCATACTTTTATATTCAGTTGAATTTTTTCATGTAAAAATATAACAATGAAAAATTTCGACGTGTACCCCAAAATAACATTGTCAATCAATCGTGACTTCGATTGAATAGTTAAATTGGAATAATTCAAGGCTACTTTGCTAAAATGCAATTTTATTTGTTAATCATTTTAATTTTGTAAATTCTTGGTTTGAGGCATATTTATATTTCAATTTTAGAACAATTCATTATTACTTGAAAAAGGCTTTTGTATGGCTTGAATAGACGCGGTTGAAATTATTGGAGACGTTTAGCCGATGCTAGAACCCTCTTGGAGGCTGATATTAATAGGTGATTTACGAGGGTAGATTCAATGAAACCTAATATTCTTTTTTTTTTATTCGCCGGAGTTTAATTATTGAGATTACAGGTCAGATTATAATCAGTATTTTGTCCCATATGAAACCATAATCTGATACCACCACTAGATAATGACTTTATATGGAGAGGTATTATCGAAAAAACCTTAATAATATTTTGATTTTTTAACCAAACATGATTTTTGTATTCGCAAAAAGCACTCTCTGTACTTAAATTCATTCTACTAAATGATTATGGAATACCAGTCAATAATAATGATAAATAAAACAGACTATAATTAACCGTTAGTGTGTGTGCATGATGGACCTCCCATTGGATTCATAAATAAATTATTAATATGGGGAGAAGACAACACATTCCATTTACAAAAAACTGGTATGTTGTTTGTAATCTATCTTTGAGTCTTGTTATTTGCTATTCGCTCTATTGCATATTTATAGGATCTACTAGTATACTGAAAATAGCATTCGATTTAGAAAAAAAATATTGTTGTAATCCATTGCTACTTACTTAAAATAAGTTGGTTGTCATATTGTGTTTATAATGATGGATTATAACACTGATTTCCTTCATTCTGAGTCACGAGATAGCCTAACAAGCCATATACGCTGAGTTTATAATACTCTAGCCTAATTCTTTTTGGATTTGGAGAGCTTATTGAATTTTCATTATTTAACTTTCGGTAAATGAAAGTTTGGCAATTCTTATTTCTAATGGTTAGTTAAACCTTAATAAATAAGAAATTTATTTTCTTTGAATTTTGGTTAAAGAAAATTAATGAAATAATAACTATTTGCTTTCCGTTAAGAAGTTTCTTGCTCTATATATACATTTTTCGAAGATAGTAGACCAGTTTTGTTTCAGTAATGCTAGTATACTAAAAAACAATTGAAGACTTATATATCTCTACATACCTTTATTATTATTATTATTATTATTAATATTCAAAAAATAAATAACGAATTGTAAATATTATTTAGTAATTTATTAAAATAATCATAAATAATAAATATTGTACATACATTAATTAGTTAATGTTATTCATTTGTTTTTTTAATAAAAATTTATTATTCGTAAAATTGACATTCAAATTTATTTTGAGTGATAAATTTATTTATTTTCATTTGATTTATTATTTTTTTACTTGTTATTTTGGTTTTTTATTTTAAATATTATATAGGTTCCTTCATCTTTATTTACAGTAATTACAGTAATTTAAATTTGTTTACAAATTAGGCGTGTCTCACGGATTTGTTATTGACAAAGTACTGTTTATCGTTAATTTATTGCCCATTACAAATTTTGTTAATTTTAACATATTTGAAAGATTCTTTTATGTTTGTAACTAAATGAATAAGTCGTTTTCGTAAACGGGCCTCTGAAACGGTTTTATGTTGACTGTGAAACATCGTTGATAGTTTTAAGAAGGAATTCCAGAAATAAACAAATAGGTTTTTAACTGGATTAAAGAAATTAATTAGGTTTAGTTTTTCAATATTTTAATTAAGATTTGAAAGTTTTTACAAAAACCAATTGATAACTTCAATTGAGAGCCTAGGAGCTGATTGTTGGCTAAAAACGTAAATTCGTCAAGGTTGTGATGGAATAAAAAAATTCAGGTCACACATTATATGGTAATCGTTTCGATTCCGTACTGTGTCTGAATAAATGCTCTCTTTTAGGCACAGAAAATATAGCGGGAAACGAGTCGATTTATTCCACATGAGTAAAAATAAATTTACGATGTCTTAACAAATTTAGTGGTAGCGTTCTTCGGAAATCTTGTACTCCAAAGAATACATAATTAAATATCATTTTTGGTCAACAATTTCGACAAATCTAAAAATTATTTTCTGCTTACTTAACATAAATTTTCATATCATTTGATCTATCTGTAAATAATATGATTTATTTTGATAAAATTGACTAAATGTTTACACATACATTAATCTAATAAGCTTACTTACATATTACTACAAAATTCCAAGCTAAGAGTGTTAGGATTTGAATAGGCATCGATTGATAATTGTGATGGACATACATTATGCATTAACTAATGTCCGTCCATTTAAATCATAATTAACTATCCTTTTAGATTCTCGATACACCACTATCAGGCTTATTAAATTAATGTAAGTGTATACACGTATCGAAATTATCAAAGTGACTTCTGTATATATGTATATTTGAGCAGGTAAGTTGCTCTACTTGTTGTTATTATATAGTACATAAACCAATAGAATGCAAAGCTTTGAACCTATATTTGATTAAGAAGATCACATTACTGTGTATTTACAATTGTTAACAAATGTATGGGATTTGAATGTACAGTTCAACTTCCATTTCCGCCTAAATTATGACAGTTGAAAAAGGCGATTGAAAATATTAAATTTTATTGGTCTTATGTGAGTATAAATAGGTTATGTGCATGCATAATGGTGCCAATTTATGCCTGATATTTCACTCAGACCTTAAGAAGGTACTTCTGGTTTGAATTTAATTTATCTTTTAATCCAGCTTAGATTAATATACTTAATATATAAATTGAATCTGTTAGTATTTCATTCAAAATTTAACATATTTTTCACGAAAAAATATATTAAACCGTTTTATAACACCTAGAACTCGATTTTTACCCTGATACAGTAGATAATTCTATATTTTCGTGGAAAATATGACTAATAAGGTGAAATTAATTACAAAAAAAAAAAATACTTCTATATTATTTTATTACAATCGCACTTGTAGTTTTCTATTTTTTGTATACTCGAGATATGCATAACATGTCAGAGTATATTATTATAGTCTGAAGCATGTAACAGTAGAAAATATTGACCGCACAAACAAAACTTTGACAAAGGTGTTCATAGAATCACCCTATTAGTCCATTTCTGCATGTTCGTCCATCCGCCACCAAAATAACTCAAAAACGTAAAGAGCTAGTAGTAGAAATTTTTGTTGATGAATTTTCCGGACCAGTTGTAGTAATATCTTATTTATATTTAAGTTTTACTGTTTTTAATTGATGAATGTATCTTCTATGTTTACATTTATGTACAGATAGATGTTACTAGATTATTGATAATTATCCTGTCCGTGGGTGTCAGGTCTGTGGGTGTGTATCCTTTGTGTGGTTTACATGTCAAATATTATGCATACATATCAAAGAAAATGATCAGATGTATCAAAAGATAAGAAAATATAGAATATAAATTTGTTCTGCGTTTCGAGTTTTTAGGATAATCAAGGCGATATCACAAAAACTAACTACACATCCAATTGTTAAATAAATATTATTGTTAAAAATTTATGGCTCAAGATTACCTTGTCAGAATTTGAAACAAACCAATTTTTTCGATTTTTTGCAATTTCTTTACGGTACTCTTCCTTTTTCAATTATAGTTCTCATCATATACTTTGTGCAAGTCTCTCAATCAGTTTAGATATGAGATTTTCTATCGTTCAGTAACCCGATTAAAGTCTTTACTTCCATAATTTAAAGTAAATAAGTAGCATTTACTAATGTCATAAAAATTCATTCAAAACATAGTCTTGAATAAAAATTTCATAAGAAAAATCTATTGTTTATATTCACTTTAAAACGTCCTTTAATTATATTATTATAATAATTTGAGTTTAAATTTATTGATACAATTCAAGAGAATGATAAATAGTTCTTAAGTTCTTACATACGTATAGTTAAATAATTAATTATGTATATATCGATAAAATATTGCGACTGTCCTGAATCACAATGTAGATATTGAATCGTTGTAGTTTACCTCGTATAATATAATATAGGTAATATATGCAAATCAATATCTGAACAACAATTCTAAGCAATGAATGATATAGATACAAACAAACAAGGTAACCAAAGTAGATAATATTTGTAATAGTAATAGTACTTAGGTATGTATATTAGTACTATTACTATTACTATTACTAGTTAATAGTTAGTAGTAAACTCTCTTAACATGATATTAATCTGTATCTATTTTATATTATACAATATAATTCATGTCTTCCTTATGAGGAGTGTTTATCATTGTATACATACTTATTATTGTATACATACTTTTATTGAATACATTTGTTATTTAATAAATATAAGGTGCCATGTTAGACAAATATGGTGGTTTACGTTGCTTAAAAAAGTACTTCAAAATATGGATTTCTTAATAAAAAGTCATAAAAAATAAATATTTTTACAAAATTTCTTGCTATAAAATTACATTGAAATTTTTGTATTTTTTATTCCTGTAAAAACGTTGTCTGCCATTTTGGTGACGTAATATCGGTATGTAATATTGGTTTAACATACTGAGAATAAAACAAATTTAAAACTTTCAAAGAAAAAAAGCCGATTTCGATGATCGAACGGTTCGATAATCGTAGTTTGGATAATCGATGATTTTCTATAACTTATGAAACGTAAAATTTCTTTAATATTATTTTATACGTTCAATTCAAATCAGTATTTTTATAATTTCTAAAGCGGTTGAACTTTTTACTTGATGTTATAATATATTGGTTTTTAAGTTGGTACAATGCTTTTTTCTGATTAAATATGCCTTTTTCCTGAGTTTGAGACATTACATCAATTTCTATAAGTGTACGATTTTGCTCTTATACTAAGGGAAATTTCTGGAAAGATCTTTCAATCTCTTAAACCATCAGATTACTTATTATTTATGCTTTTGCTGAAAATTTATTTACCACTCGGTAACTAAAAATTTAAAAAATAAGTAAAATTTTTTCTTTATTCATAATTATGACTTTTGTAAAATAAAATAATGTTAACTAATATCTGATTATACAATATTATTCATTACTTTCTCCAAACACTACCTGTTAAAGTATTTTTGTTGTTGTAATTTTTGTAATTTAAACATTTTGAGAATAATTATTTTACTGTTTTATTAGAAAAACGTGTTTATGTTTTTTATGTATGTATTTAAAAGTTGCATGTTTTTCTATTTTCAAGTAATACAAATCCTAATTAACAAACCGTTTAATTATTTTATATTATTATTATTATTTCTATTGTTTTAATAGTTTGCTTTTCCGATATTAAAATTCTTAACTAGAAATAAAGCCATGTTGAAGCAGATCATCAGAACCCGATAAAGGCAAGCTCAGGGATCATCAAGCTCAAATTATCACCAGATAAATTGGTAGGAAAACATATGGAAGTGGATAAATCCATCTCTTAACCCTGAAAGCTAACTGTAGATTTATCTACTATTTTTTCGAGAAAGCTTACATAAGATCGATTGCGATCCTTTCCGCATTGCCTACCGTAAGAATTAATATTTTTGATCTATAATTCCCCATAAGAGAAATCATGTTTAAAAAATTAGGCATTACCGATTATATTATCATGCAAAAAATAATAAATAGTTAAATATCTAATAAAAATCAATTAAGTTATTATTGCTTGTTCTTCCCTCCCACTCGATTTAAGTGTTAATAGTTACATGTTTTAAAAAGGCCGTTAACTTTAATCATGCTATATAAGTAATACTTACTTAACAGGAAGGTAAAAAGGTATTCGAATTATTTTAACAAAAAAATGTTTGTACACAAATTCCAACAAGATTTTTCGACATAAATATAAATTGAATCATTATAATAAAACAACTGTATAGTAAAAACATTTAAGTGCATTTGTTTATAAACAAAAATCTAATGTGAACTCCACAAAACTACCATATAGAGAATATAAATTGACGATGACGATTTAGTGTTAATATGCTTTTTAATAGTAGCTGGAATGAATATTTTTTCCGTATGGGCGATTTGCGAATGTCTGAATTGAGTGTTTGACTGAAATTTTTGTTCTTTCTTCCAATTGAAACGTCATTACTTTTGGGGAGTGACACTTTTTTTAATTTAAAAAATAAATCAGATAGCACGGGCGATCAAAAATATAGATTAAATAATGAGAGAGAGATAATAAGTATGATGCCATTTGCTTGTATGTTTATAAAGAATATAAAATTTTATCACACACAAAAAAAGGTAGTGGGCTGAAATTTTGGTGACGTATTCTAAACATAAAAGTGAGTTTAGGTTCGTGAATGAGCAAAATCGGACTATTGAGTCCAATGAATCCTTGTCCCAACTCATTCGCGAACTTAAACTCACTTTTATGGTAAGAATACGTCACCAAAATTTCAGCTCACTACCTCTTTTTGAGTTATTGTGATGACGGACGAACGACAAACAGTTGGAATAGGCCTAACTGTTTTTATGAACACCTATACGAAAATTTTGCTTTTGCGGTAAATATTAGATAGCGTTAAGAATAAAATTAATATACTCTGATATATTATGTATGTCGAGTATTAAAATGAAACATATTCTTGACATTTTTTCGATACAAACAATACATAGAGGTAAAAATAAATAAATAGTGACAAATAACTTATTGAAAATCATTTTTTATAAATATTTTTAAAAATTTGCATATGAATAAAAATATAAAGGAAATGTAGATGTACAATTATATGTAGTTACTGTTTATTAAAGCACTTTATCACATATTGTTTTTTGAACGGTCTTAATTTATTTTATTTGGGCAATGTTAGAATGAGTTAATTTGCATACAGAGATTACTCTTTGATAAATATGACATAATATTTTGATGCATGAATCAGATAACAAAACCATTATTATGCTTATATGTTTATTTATTTGTTGATATTTGTTTATTGTTGTATATCATTCTTTACGTTCTGCAATATATCAAAAGTAATTGAGATCGATAAAAATAATTCAAAATCGTTATTTTATATATATATATATATATATATAATATTTTTTATATATTAAATTTTTTATAGTTAAAATACTATCCGGATACTACCAACGAAAATTGATTTATGCAAAATACATCAAATGATTTGCTGGCATTCGCATTCTATGTAATCTGATGTAAATATTTCGTAGCCTTTTTGAAAATAGGTGTTATTAACTGGATGTAACATAGGCATATTTACTATGTTCCATGTAATATTTTGTGAAAAAAATAATGGTAGGAACAACCGTTCGTATCATGTAATTTGAGTTAAAATATTTTTAGAAATGTATCACTATATATATATACATTAAACGAATAGATTTAATTTTTCAACCATTTTTGATTAATTACCCATGTTTGTATGGCATTTATAAATGACATGTCGTTCAGCGTTCAGTTTCTGATATTGGCATCTCCAATATCACGTACCTACTTTATAATAAAAAAAACCACTTCTTCACTTGTATATTCCGGGGCTTCTGTTCACTATGTTCGAAAGTGCTAGGCTTTATAAATAGTATTTGTATATTATATCAATATATATTAGGTGTTTCAGGTCACCTCTACACTTATTCTAAATCTGTTTGCTATTGGTAAATCCGGACTCAAAGCACTAATATTCTTTTTCATAGCTGGTAACTTCCTTCAATGGGAATAATAGGCTCTTCAGTGGGAAGTCATGGCCCCGATTTTTAGAGAGATGCCTGTATGCATTTGCGTATGTGCGCTCGGAATTTTTCGTTTCGACTATCTCGAGAACAAATACTGATATCAAAACAAATACTGATATGAGAACAAATACTGATATCGACATAAAACCACTTTCATTCAAGTGCTTTCCAGCAAAATCGGTTCAACCGTTCGGAATAAAAAACTAAGAAATAACACCAAAAATACATTTCATATTAATAAACAAATTATCGTTTTAACATTCTCTTTTTACTATGAAACACATCTGAAACAGTTTCGTCCAACTGGAAACTAATAATACCTATTGATGCATGCTATATATTAGCATTATATGTGCTAGTATTGATAGTGACGTAGAGCGTACCATAGATTTAATAAATGTCCAATGAACAATTAATCGTCATTTTTCATTGAAGTTTACATAAAAATATGTTTTGTATTTTCAGTTCACTGGCCATTTTTATATCCTTTGTCAAATCTGTGGTATTCTAAGCTCTCATAACTGATAGACGTTTGTACTTAAGCCGCACCCTGAACGATTTTAAGTTTTTCATTCAACCAAATATTTTACCGATGGGGTTAATAGGAGGTCTGAGACATCCGGTATAAAATATATCTATAACATATTAATGGATAATGAAATAGTGTTTGTGTCACTGTTATGGTTCAAGATTAATGTGATTTGATATGTAAACTATCTATTTGTAACTTATATTTCTATAGGTGAAAAATGTTTTATTTTCCCTTTTATAAAAAAATATTCTTAGAGGCGTATTCATTTTCTTGTGTCCAGTATTTAAATAAATCGGGCATGTATTGATTTCTCAAAAAATATCTTTAAAGTTTGTCAAATCTTTACGAAAATCATTTTCTGTCCATAATATCTAAATCATACATTATATTTTATGATACGAAACATTGAAGCTTTTCTCATATAACATTACACCTGACAACAGTTTGAAAATATCTTTCACAATAGAAGTGGAGCAGTATTAAATGTTAAGTTATGTGGTGAAGTTTCTAACTATTTTCTTACTACTAAATCTTTGGAAGAAATTGTGGATGGTTGAAATAAACACAAATTGTTTGACAAATTGTACCTATTAAGTGTCTTGTACACGGTCAAATTAATTGTAAAATTTTTGTTTGACAAACATGTTTGTCCAATTTTTTGAAAATGTGCAAGATTCTTTGACATATTTATCAAACAATATTGTCATTCATTGTAATTATGTTCTACATAATTTCAAAACACTAGGATTAATTATTATTTATATATTCGACTTCTCAGTTGAGGGAATTCAGTTTCTTAATTCAAATAGATTGAAATTCATTTTTGTTATAAATAAGTGGCGATTCTGAATAAGTCTCATTTTCTCATTTAAAAATTCTAGGAAATTTTGACTATTTGCATAAAGTTTGGTTTCTTTCTGAAAAAGTATTTCGCCAACTTCAATATCTCTTCGTTATACCCATTCTACATCACAAATACAATGGTTTTTTTTTTTACGTACTGTGAGAGTCGTATTTGGATAGGAGCTTTCTTGTCTGGAGTTCAGTAAATAAATAAAATATAGTTTTGTTTAAATATGTCACATTTAAGAAAATTATAATAGAAAATGAGATTCTCCTAATTATTTTACCAATAAAATTGGCACTCTTCAAAGCGGTTGAAACAAAAATAAGTGATGGGTCCAAATCAATCACCCTAATCATTTAAAATTGAAAGCAGCGGTCAAACTAATCTGTAAGGAATTCTATATACTGTAACACTTTGCCGCAACTTATGAATACTGAATATAATGATTAATACATTAAAACGTTATAAGTAACCAAAGCTTCATTTTCCCTACTATTAGTATATACATACAGACAGCTTCGTATAGTAAGTCTAGCTCTGTAGTGCGTACTAACTGACCATCCAAGAGCATTGGACATGATATGCTTCTGCATATATTTACTTACTTTTGTTACCATATACAAATGAGGATATATTTTACATACATTATATGTGTAAAGTGGGCACAGAATTGATTAGGTATATTTGTTACTTTACTCGTTGTAGGATCAAGAAAACGTCACCTACATACTACTACTCACAGACAGATTGATTATATGACCAAGCTATTAAATGAATTGGTAGATAGTAGGTAGAAGGCACCATTGTGTCATATTATATTGTCATTTGATAATGAATCAATGTTGTCGATGGATAGATATATAGATCAGATTTAAATTACATCGAGATGTCAACATATGAGGTTATGTTGTAACTTGTAAATTATTACGGGAAAAAAAAATATTGTTTCGAAATTTTATTTTTTTTCTTTAAGTGTTGTAATTTATCATTTTTGATTAGATTTTTTGTTTGTTTGTAAATTTGGATGATTTTCATTGTTATTTTTTTTATTTAATATTCTATTGAAATTTTATAAATCGTTAGGGAGAAGGAGATGTCAAAATAAAGATTTATTTCACTGATAACTATAATCTTTGAATAAAGCTTTCATAATTTCAAAGTATGTGGAATTGAAAACAGTGATCAAATAAAGTCTGGTGATTTTCTTTCCTTAATTGTAGATTTGATCTAGATAGAGTATTATCGATATTCGATTGATTGATTATATCAGGTTTTAATCATCAACATTTGTAAAATACATGAAATATTTTACAAGTGTTGATGATTAAAAGTCCATATATTTATAAGAGTTTGTTTATATATGTTCTAATATTAATAGCTCCATTGAAGTATATACCTCACTCACGATTAAACTCCACCCATATTTATAACGAGTTAAAAAAATATATATAAACCCATAATTTGACTGAAAAACGATAAAGTAAATTTGCTGAATGTAATTATAATAAAATATAAAATCCTTAATTAAATACAGGTCCTATACAGACAAAAGCAGTGCGTTCTGAAGAAGGGGATCCTAGCTCAAGTTCAAGCAAACAAATAAAGTGAACGTTTTCTTAATTTACCCAACGCAGGCCTTGGATACAGTTTTTTTTTTCATGTAAGGGCCTGTTTGCTCTAAGGTGTGTGGAAAGGTACGTCATTCTAAGCTTAGTAAACGTTGGATTTATTCTATTTTAGCCAAAATTTCATAAATTATTAATTAGGAATATATTGATTATATATTTCAGAATATGCAATGGTGCTACATTCTGTATCAATCCTACCATTCATAAATAAACAAACAAAAATAATGAAAAATTTTGTTATATGACAGAAATGACTTTAGAGAATAAAATAAAAAAATAATAATTTTATTGTCAAAAATTTAAATAGAAAAATAAAACGAAAATATTATACATATATTTGAGTTAAAAAAAAAAAAGTACATATAGTATTTGTGGGAACCCCTTTCTTAATTTATATGATTTATTTATTTATTTTTGAATTATTAACGGTATATATGGTATATAGTGGTCATATATATTAATAATAAAACACATAAATACATATATACTAGTAATAATATGTACATGTAGAACAGATTTGTATTAATATGTTTTTATTATTATTTTCTTTTAATTTAAAAATAATAAGGAAAAAAAAAATCAATGTATATGTACAGAGTGATTCGTTTACATAACTAAAACTTTTGATACTGATTAAATTCATTCTAATGCAAGCGTTAAGAGCTTGAGCAACAAAGCTGCTGCTGTCTGTATCCGATGCAAGGCTAAATTAACTATCATTTAGATTAAAGTTACCCTAAATTTTGGCTTATGTTCAAAATTAACAAAACATAAGGAATTTAACAGTTATTCAACCCGTCAATCATATTATTTATTTTTAATAGTATTTTTATTTTTAGCAGTCTCCATTTTCTCGACAAATACTTTAATATTTTCGCATAGACATTTTTATTATGTTAATCAAGTTTGTACTTGCGATATGTATTCTCACAAAATGATATACATATGATATATAATTATTACCATTTTTTTACTTTCATTTTTAATAGGTATCAGATAATAAAAAATCAATAATTTGTACATTTGGAAAATTTCTATTTTTACATTTTACTAGAAGTTGCAATCAAACTAATAAATCACTCTGTAAGTAAGAAGTATTTAATTTGATACTTTTTTTTGCCTTCTATTTGAGTCATTATATTGATAACTATTACACAAAATTTTTATGTGCAATACTTATAATTTATTTGGTTGTATACACTTATAAAAACCGTTTTGGAAACACATTTATATATGCGTTTGACCATTCTGAAATTAAATAATTATAAATCTTTTGACAAACGTTAATATGTTATTCACACTATCGGGTATTTCAACAGGTATGTTATAAGAGATTTCTGTATATTTTCCTCGAAATGGTGTTCAGTGCTTTTTAACTTGCTAAACAAATACTTGGGTACGAAGTTCAGGCAAATAGTATATGTCAGAATAAATTAATATAAAGTGAAGTTTGTAACGCTAATATTGAAACACAAACAAAATTTTAGAATAGGTTTTCATAGAATTACCTAATTATTCCATTTCGGTTTGACCGTTCGTTATCATGATAACTCAAAAACGAAAAAAGATAGCTACCTGAAATTTTGATCTTATTCTAAACCTAAAAAGTAAGATCAAGTTCGTTCGGGTCCGATGTATCAATAATTTTAACCCCAAAAAAGGAGAAGAAAACCCAGTGGAAAAGCTCAAATTTAGCTAACAAACACAATATATAATTACTAATAGATTGTAGAAGTATTATCTGTTATATATGTATAGACTGGATATTTAGAGTGTTTTATGAATGCTAATGATAGATAGAAAAATAGTTAAATTTTGATACTGGAGCAATTTCAAATATCTAAACAATTAACTCTGTTAGTTGTTATCTTCACTTGTATTGGCTAAAAGAATGTGTTAGTATACAGGAAGATATAATGATTTCCAATTTTATACTTTGAATAAAAATTAAATAATTCTACAAAAATATAGAGATTGTATTATGCCAATCAATTTGACAATAATGATCCAAAATTTTAATGGTAAGTGTATCTAACGGCAAAAAATTTTTCTCAACATAAAATCATGTCTAAATCCAATATATTATTATTATACATTACGATTATTAATATATACTTATATATTTATATTACGTTTTAATGAATTGAATGTCATTGTTTAGAAAAAGATATGAATATATTTTAATTTTGTTTGGTCCGGTGTTTGGGTGAGTGAATATTAGTTACTTGTTTCTCTTTCTTCTTTCTCAGTACACATTTTGACAAACATGATTTTTATGTTTACGTTTTTATAAATATAAGATTTGATGAACTACAATTGGTTTGTTTTTCATTAGAATTATTATAGCAATCATTAGTATATTGGTTTGTTTTACATATAAAGGTACTTTCTTTAGAATATGATATATCCGACCTTACTTAAGTGTATACATTACTGTATAGCTTTCGTGCAGTATTGGGCGTGTTTTGATGTATTCCCACAGTTTTTTTTATCAATTGATGCTTTTTAAACTACTGTAAATGTGTACTGTTTAAAAAAAATATGACTTTCAAATTTGTGGTTTTTGAAATTTTTATTTAAAACTTTCATTCGAGGCATTGCATACAGTTTGCGGTTTTACTTTAGAAATCAAACTTGCATATCTCCATTCACCTATTTTTTCAAGTTGTTTCAAGCTTCTGTTGTTACTGTAGAACTATTAAGCTCAATAAACGTTTAAGGTTTTTCTTGTTAGTGAGAACCATGCTATAATTGTGTAACAACAACCCCATTCTAGGATAAACAAAAACGTCATTAGGATACGGTACTGTCCAAAATTTAAATAAGCCTTTGATGTCGAATTTTAAATATAAAGAAAAAATACTAACAAGAATAAATTTCACGTTGTAATATCAACCTAAGATTCTATGAGAAATTTATAAAAGCAATATTACACCAAACGGGATGACATTTTTTATTTGAAATTCTTAAAAAAAGAAATAAAGATAGTGCAATATATACTGAGGTTAAATAATATAACTGGTCCACCAAGTTGTATTTGAGACAATCGTAATTTTCATTCGGCAGTGTTTCATAATTTTGAGCATTACAAATTTAAGCATATTATACTTTTAATATAGTCATCATCAAAATCATATAAATAAGTATATAAATTTATCCCATTAGATATATTTAGAAAGGTTTAACTGTATTCCAATTCTTCTCTTAATAAATCGTTAATAATTAATTATATACCTTATATTTCTTTCTTGATACACACATTACATGTACAATATAAGTAGGTTTATCATTTATATTGTTCTTAATATGTAGTTTTAAATCCTAAATTAATAATACATGCAGGCAGATCAGAAGAGGCAGAACACAGGACAACTACATACATGAATAGTTGAATGTATTTTATTTTGTGAGTGGACCCTAACTAATTATTACAAACACATAACTGAACTTGTATCAAAAATTCGAAGAGAGTGAGTTGACCTTCTACTTTAACGGTTTCGTTTACAAATCGGTGGATAGTATCAAAAATTCGAAGAGAGTGAGTTGACCTTCTACTTTAACGGTTTCGTTTACAAATCGGTGGATATAATCAAAAATGAAGATTTGTTGAAAAGTAGAGATGTTACCTAGACCTATTACAACGTTTCCTTATCTCAGACAAGGATGTTTCTTATAGTGCGAAGTTTCCAGAATGCTGTGATAGAATTGTCAGAAGAAGAGACTAGTAACTGCGTAGAAAGCCAACAGTTACTCTTCTCAGATTGGCATCTTAATACACGGATTCAAAATCTTCGTTACTATACATCGTTAAATACGTTCTATAGTGGTCAGAAATTTTAAAGAGAAAAGCATGAAGAAGTAAGTCCTGGTACATATTGCTACGCGTATGTTATAGCGTGACTGGACAGGATGAGATGGCGCCACACGCGTTTCGTTGGGGAATGCATATTGTCACACAGTTCTCTCGCCTAGTAGGCACGTGTTTCTGTTTATTTTGTATTTTGTCTCTGTTTATTAGTTTTTTATAGGTAGACTCGTAAAGAGTGCGACGTGTGGCGTGAAAAACTGTGTCTCGGGTACAGTGCCAAACGTTTGTCGCGTCTCGCCAGTCGCGCTGCGCCAAATCTAAGGAATATCAATGATTCTTTTGACTAGAAGTAAAATGTGACATATTATATGTAAATTAATGTTAAGTTTGGTTAGGTAAAAAGTCTCACGCTTAAGTTTACGTTCCATGAAGCTTACAACGATTTGGAATAAAAGGTTTTATTGAAATCTTTTGCATACGGAGTCCTAACAAATTCTCACATATAAGACTATGACCAGTATTTTATTTTACTTTATATTCTTACAAATAATTAATACATGATGTAGTTCTACTAATTCTGGACTCATAGTTTTATAAAATTATTGTTTATTTTAATATTGGTATGATGTCATTCTTATCCATAATCATTATTAGGTATTATTTCTAATTAATCGATGTTGTATATTGTAAATCTTATTAGCAAATCTTATTCATTTTTTTGTAAATTTATTTTAATTTTTTTATTTTTGAAGTCAGATGAGTTTATTTGCAAGTTTAAAAACCTTAACCTATTTATGTTCTATCAAGTAGTTGGATATTTTGTACAGAAATTGAGTGCAATAATGATATTTTCCTTATTTTTAACCGACTTTAAAAAAAACAGGTCAATGTCAATCTTGTTCTTAGCTAAAAAAAGATAATTGGTCACAAGGAAACATTTAAAATAATTTTTCAGTTTTTAGCCCTTTTGAAGGCGGTTCTTTTTTATTTAATATTTTATTAAATAAAATTTTTTCAATGACCGGACACAGTTCATAGACTCGAGGATAAAAATAATTTTTCATTATTAATAATTTTTACTATTTATATTAAATCATAAGAACAATATTAAAAGACGATAAAAACGTCCTACAGCAACACATATGTTAGAAAGACTTTAATGGTTTGAGACTAAAAAAGGGCATTCCGGAAAGTATTACCATAAGATAGGCCGATATATCCGAGGTGTAGTCTTCAAGTGCATAACGTAATGCAATAATGGTAACGACGATATTATCTGTCACTGCCTAATCTATCTGTTGAAAATTGTCAAAAAATTGATTCATTTGAGCTAGAGCAATTTTCAACATTCTTTTCGATTTTCAATTAAAACATTAACATAAAGATTCTATGTAATGGTCTTCTGATCCTCTTTTTAAATGCCATAAAGAGACTTTATGATGTGAGAGAGTGTCCCATCCTGAGACAACCATTAAAATCTAACCTTATCCAAGATGAAATGATTTTTATTATCGTTCCAGATAATGTTACTACTATAGTGTATCTACGATAACATAGGATGACAATGACCTAAAAAAAAGTAATAACGTTGAGTTGCAAATCAACAAATAAATTACGCAACCACAAACAGAATAAATAATCTATAAAAATATATGCTGGTATATTAACAAATAATCCGTCGCTCGCTTACCTCAGCCAGCGATACGTAATAGGTCTATACTATTTCATTATATCATGTATATAATAATACATACATATAAATAATGAATGTATAGTAAAATGATATAAAATTATAAACTATTAATATTAAAAATTAAATATTATTAGTGGTATAATATAATGGATGTATTGTGGTTTTTATTACCTTACTTCTTTTACATTATAAAAAAAAACAGAGTTGATAGAATATCTTATACAGTGTTTGTCAACTATAATGTCTTTTTATACTCGACATACATAATAAGTCAGAGTATATTAATTTTCGTCTAAAGTTTGTAATGCTACCTTATATTGAGCGCACTAACAAAATTTGTTAACATCTAATTAGTCTATTTCTGACAGTGCGTCCGTCCTTCATTGCGATAACTCAAAAACAAAAACAGATAGCGAGCTGAAATTTTGCTGACGTATTCTTAACATAAGAAGTAAGTTAAACTTGTGAATGAGCAAAATCGGTCGTTGGATCCTTGACCCAATTTGAAACTTAAAAGATATAAAAAAAGTTCAAATATAAAAAAATATTTTTTTTTAAACAAACAACTTTTGTTTGACACATTTTTTCGAAAATGTTTGAGCTCGCTTCAATTTTTGCTAATAAACACATATAGGTAATAACAATATATATTACATGTAATATTACTCTAAAGACTAGATATTATGTCGAGAGAGAAGTCAAAAAATATGATTTTTAGATAAGGATTTTAAAAATTTGAATGTCGATTTCAAAAAATTAATAGAAAGTTTTTTTTTTTTTTTTTTTTTAATGAATTCCAGAACATTTTATATGTCTATCACTATATGTACCTGTATAATATTATTATTATACACTTGTACACATCTACATACGAATAATGTAATAATATCAACATAATATCACACAACATAATAATCATAATATTATTATTATTGTTATTAAATCAGGAAGAATTAATAATACGTATGAGATAGTAAGTTAGTTTATTTATATATGTTTATTATTATTGTAAGCGACTGAAAGAAGGTAATATGACGGATTCAAGAATATCATCAAAATTCTCCCTATCACTTATTTATTTCAAATAAAATGAACATTTTGAAAACTTCTATTTGAAAAAAAGGTATGTTTTCTTTAGTCGAAAAGATTTGTGTTGAATCTATCAATATAGTGATTATTTTTTAAATTACTTATAAGTCCATCATCGCAGAATGTATATCTAAATGAACGATCTCTTGTTGTCGATTTTTGTTGATATATGCGATTCAATAAGTTTGTACCATATTGCTGGGATGTAAAGAAACAAAAACACTATATAATGTGAAACAAAGACAGTATATAACAGTACGAATAATGAAATTTGTTTAATTCCATGATATGAGAAGCTAGGTTTGACATCCACATTTCGACAACATAACGTCCAAAATTTTTTTATGTTAGGAGACACAACTCTGATTTAGGTATATATTCTATGGTACCATCATTAAACATCTTCAAATTATAAACCCCACCAAAAATGAAAGGAATATCTATATATTAATACGTGACGTAAAAACTTTGTACTCCTTTTTTACGAAATTTGGAAGGTACAGCGAATTATTATATGAAACTCTTAGAGAAACAAATATGGAATGGCCCTAAGATAATAGTAATTTTGTTTTTAATTAATATAGCAATACAATTTTAAACAGAACACTCTACTTTTTCTAGAGAGAGGAGTTATGAGAAACATAATTAAGTCCCACACAATTCGGGAAATATATTATGCTTAGACAACTAGACAACATTATATGCTTACGGAAATCGAAATGTCTTTCTTCAAATTAGTTTGCAGCAGACTTCCGTGGATTTATTTGGAAAATATAAGAACTGCATTAGTTCTGCAATTCACATATTTTTCTGGTTAATTAAAATGACTTCAATTTTGGATAATGGATATTATTTTACACTAAGATAGAACTAACCTTCTTTTCGAAATTTATAGTTTTTGATTAAAACGTAAAATTGATGTTTCATTTCATTCGAAAAATACTTTTATGAAAAATAATAGGTGTATTCACAACAAATGTAATAACCCAATCATAATTTAATATTTTTTGTCTTCTTGTATACTTCTTGTCCTCTTGGAAACACAACGATGGATGGACAACTCGATGGATAGACGAACAGACATTAATGTTCATGCATTTGTGAAATTGTGTATATATGTGTATATACAATACACATTCTAGTGCCTGCATTAGTTTACTACGCGAAGTACAAGCTCTGATATATGTGTATATGTAAGGTACTACTCCTGTAAATTTTAAATCCACAGGTACGTATTGATACAATTATCTATACAGGAATAAGGTTAAATTAATTGCTTGATCATTAAGTTTATCATCAGTTTAATAATTCGATTTCTTTTTTATCTGTTTTTCGGATCGGAAAATTCTTATTGCAGATCATGAACCTCAAGATGAAATGAAATAATGAAAATCGTCTAAAATATGTAAATTAGATAACAATACAAGAGTGAAATATTTAAAGTAAATTCATAGTTGACCACTAAGTATTATCGTGAAGTTGGTAGCAAGTCAGACTAGCGATTGGAAGGTTTCGGGTTGAATTCAATTCTGACCAGTATTTAATTTGTGTACAATACGTTTTAGTAGCTTCATATATGGTGGAGTAGTGTAAAAGACTTGTAGGAACGATAAATTGATATAACTTACTTGACTTATGCCCTTTAACCTCGAGGGGAGCGTAGGGCCTCGAAGTTTCTTTAATACGTTGAGCTTAAGTTAATCAGACGATTAGTTTACCTTAGCTAGTTGGTTTACCAAGCCTATCTCAAGGCAAACAGACTTGGCTTTTCGCTGTACAGATGCCATACAAATGGTTTTCACCATACTGTCGCCTGGTGTCCAGCCTATAACGTTTCTGACACACTTGGCCTCCGATTCCTCCGAAGTATTCCTTTTACCGCCACCTATAGAGACGCGCGATGGGCGAAACCTAGCAAAACCCCTCACGATAATTGCATTTAGTTTTAGATAAATTGAAGTATGTAGTTACTCGAAACTTATATGCCTGATGTTTAAGATCATATTCCCGTATTAATATGTAGATACGTACCTGGACAAATGAACATCGTCCATCGTCGTCTTGAAACATTATTATTATTATTATTATAATGTCGTGATCGTAAACTCCAGCAACCAAAGCAAGTCAGCAAACTACTAATACCTATATACTATTATGATATACATATACACTTATACTAATAAAACGCCAGCGTCCTAAAGCCAAACGACATACTACTCACTCACTACGTTATATTCATATATGGAGTTTACTATATAGAATGAATACTCCTCCATTGTATAACACATGTACAATACATATACATATACATGCATATAGATTGTGTTCCAAGTAGAATCTATTCGATTTTTATATGTCCATGTCAGGATTGTGATTATGGAATTCACCAAGTTCTATGGATCAAATACATTCACAGTTTTTAATGTGTGCATAGTATTAAGATAAGTTAAGATAAAATAATAATGTTGCATTCCGTGCGCCTAGACCTTTTGGTCCTCTTTACCCTCCATCACCTGAAGACAAACATGTCTTCTGGTTCAAAGTGCAGACAAAGAATCATCCAGAGCATGTGATGTTATAGGATCTTATCGAGATCAGTGCCCACTAATGAATAATTCCCGACGTTGTGCGAGTCGAATCTAAGCGATTATAAAATTTTATATTTTTCAATTTCTTGGCTAAATTTTCGCATTTGTGTCGATCGTTTGCCATCTTAGTATGTTAAGAGATACTACATGTGACTTGAATCCCAAAATAGGCTTCAGTGTCTTGAATTCTAGAGTATAGCTACCATATGTTCTCGGGCATTCGTTGTCAATTGATTTTTTTAGAACAATTTACTTGCAATAAATGGGTAGGTTCAATGATTCAGAATTAAAAAACAAAGTGGAAGGTGACCAATTCGCGAGTAGGGCTTGTAATATAAAAAATATAAAACTATCTTGAACCATGCTGTATATACAAGTATAGGTATACGTGTACACACATATGTACACGCTACCCAAGTTGCTCTAGCAATGGACTACTCACACATTCACATGCATACAAGCTAACTCTCTAAATAGTTTACATCAACATTGTCAGAGTTCGTCGGCGATGTACACACCAAGTAATAGTAAAGGCTGTTTCTTTATACTTCAGTTATTGTCTATCCATCTGATCGTATAGACCTAGTGCAACTCTTGCAGGTGTATTCAATACAACGTGGTGTTTAGTTTAGTTACACTTAACGTAGAAAGATTTTTTAGAATCGTCGAATACGTATATTATTGAATTATCTTCTCTCTTCGTAATTCTCGATTATTTTTGTTGTGTTTTATTATATTTTATCCCAATTTTTTTTTCTGGATGTGGAAAATGTTGTTGATTGAGAAAATTTGTTTTATTTTTTTGTATACATAGGCATATTTTAGTTAGAACGCGATTCGAATATTTGTGCGCGATTATTATTATTAAGTGCTTTGAGTTGTTTTTGTTTTGAGTTCTTTTTGTAGTTTGAATCATGGATGTTGAGGCCGGGTAAACAAACAAGCAAACAATTAGGTAATGTATTAAAAAAAATCACATTTTAATCTTTAAACATCGGTTAACTGGGTATTAATATTAAGCATAATTAAATTTGGGTTCTTAATTGGCGGCCCAAAAATTTGCTGCAAACCGAGCATTCTTTATGTGTTATATTATTCATTTAATTTTTCCAAAACTAATAAAATGATGACAATCCGCAAATTATTTATTTAATTGTCCTTAATATGCTTAAGAATCAGTATCTGTAACTATAAAGATTGTTAAATTACACAAAATACTTGTCATATAGATCATATTAATAAATGAACTATTACGTGCATGTTTGTATTCTCAATTTTAAAGTAATTTGAGCAAAAATTGTGGAATCCATTTACCTTATAAACAAAATGTTTTAAATAAAACTTGGTTGTTTTGGGGCATGTTTTGTAACTGCTGCGGTAAAAAAAATTAACCGTGGATGGATCTAGAAAACCGACTTTTATTTGCTCGCTATTATTTCTTTTAATTTTGAGGACTAAGAACAAAGTAATTTAATTAAAAAAGGTATTGGTTATATTTAAAGGTTTATTGACAGGTTAACTTACCTGTGGATTAAACTTTTTAACAATAACAACAATATTGTCCAGATAGATCAATGCCTCTAAAAATAACTGTTTTCTTAACCTTATCGCTGTTTATTTATTATATTAAAAAGCTCATATAAAAAAAGCTTCTTGTTTATTTTGAAAATATAATGAAAACTCGGTGATATTATTGTTCCTATTGTAGTGAACGAACGCATGCACACGCTTCACAAATATACAATGTTGCCCGACATTCGTTTGTTTTAAGGGTCATATATATAACATGTGACCGACCAGTTCAGTTGTTCAATTTATTGATTTTGTTATAAAATCAGCTGAGAATTTTCTGTGTTCAAAAGGTGTTTGTTTCATTCATAGACATAAGATTTCCAATGT
This sequence comes from Chrysopa pallens, assembly GCA_020423425.1. Lineage (NCBI taxonomy): Eukaryota > Metazoa > Arthropoda > Insecta > Neuroptera > Chrysopidae > Chrysopa > Chrysopa pallens. Next base: position 64,830,805 of record CM035594.1, read on the forward strand.
GTATACTTTGATCATTTTATTTATAAAATTACTTTAATATCGAATATAATAATAATTGTATAAACAAGGGTTGATTTCATTCATTTAATATGAGTAGGTAAGTAAAGGGTAAGCAGTTATTTGATGTGTAATTAAATCAATTTACCTGTAAGCAATATTTAAATTAGGTATTAAGATTTAAAAATTATATTCTTAGAAATATCAAAAGTTTTCGTTTTTTCTTCTGAATCACGCCTGAATTGAAGTGATTATGTTAATATTTGATCAACCGCTAAGAGATATTTATTACTTAAATAGTATTCTTGTAATCAGATCCCCATAATACGAAAGTAAAATATCCAAAAGTATCTATAATGATGGAGTTCCCCAATGGGTAACTGCGTTCATAAAAACAGTGTCAGCATTAGACTGCAATAAAAACAAAATTATGTTTCACGTTTATAAACTAAAAATAAATTGACTGTTTTATACAAAATGAGTTGATTTTAAACAGAAAAGAGAATAATAATAACACAGAAATGAACAGATGTGTTTTCAAAAGTTGCGCGAAAATTGATGTAAAAATATGACTAATAAATAAAATGTATTTGTCTAACGAAAATGGTGGAAGAGTTTGGAAATTAATCCAAAATGTAAGCTTTCTATTAAATTGTCTACGTTTTCTGAACTTTTTATGACTCATAAATTTGAGTTAAGACAGTGTAAATATTAATTGAGTACTTTACCTATAAGAATTACTACTTAGCTGACTACAAAAAGAGTTCAAATTTTATCAAATATGTAATTTATAAGAAATAAAAACTATTTTAATAAGATTTAACAGTATTTTATTGCCTTTACTTATAAATTCATATACATCATGCAACTTAAAGATTCGGTTAAGATCCGCTGAAAAAACATCGGATATGGATCTTTTTTTGTATTGTGGATATCCGCGGATATGGATACGGATATCCGGCAACACAAATAAATGCGTTCAAAATATCGATGAGTCTAATTTCTATGAATGTGGTTTTGACGTTTGAATATTTCTATTTAACAATGTATGCAGTTTTTTAGCTATTAAAATCTTTAAACAAGTTTAAAATAAATTACTATGAAAAGGAAAATAAAAAGATTGATCCACTTATACTTAAAACTTGCTCGTCAAGTTTCACGAGGCGAAGAACGGTTGTTCTTACCAAGGTAGCCAATTAATAAAAGGCTAATTAATTATTATAAAGAAGTGAATTAAAAATGTAGTTTTGGCGCAATTCCGAGACTTTCCGAAATTTCTGGAAAATATTTAATAATGTTTAAATTGAAACAACAGTGAATTGTAAATGAAATGAATAATTCTGTTTTTTTAATCTATTTTACATTATATGTAAATAACTAATTATAGCCATTTTGTATTGAATATTAATTATCATAAATAAATTATATAGCATTTCATTTAATGATTAAAAAAAAACAATAGAGAATGGTAATGCATTGATTTAACTCATATTTATGTTAATTTATTATTGTACGCAAATTACAATTTTCATTATGGAAAAATTTTTCTTTATTCAAAAATATTTTTAGCCAGACGGCGTTATAAAAGTGGGTACGAATATGATATATTTAATTATTTTTGGAAACAAAACAGTAAAAAGGTATAGATAAGCAATATCAGTGATATTTTTGTCTGTTAGTTTACTTGCCAAGATGCATGCCAAATTTCATAAAATTTTTTGGAATTGCTTTCATTGCAACTACCCTAATTTTACGATTTAAGTTGGCCCTATTTTACGATTGTTTGTGTAGTATTTGAGATATTGCTTAGTTTAAATAAAATGCGGGACGTGACGCCTCGGATCCATTCTCGGAAGTTTAATCTCAGGAATGAGCTATCTAATCGTAAATTGAGTGTTATTTTTGTATTTTATAGACCTTAGTTATCTTTTACACGTTTTTTGAAAAAACTTTGTGATATATAATGTTAATTACTAAAAAAAAAGTTTTTTTATCCCAAAAAATGTGAAAACAAAATCCAATAATTGACGTGGATGGTAATCAGACTAGATTTCTAGACTACTGATCTGTTTGAATATCGGTACATCAATTCGAATTTCCTTCCTGACAAGGTAAAGTTTTTCGCACTATATTTTTTTATATATATATATTTTTTTTTATATATATATTTTGTTTAACAACAAATTTTTTAACAATTTATCCTTGATTTTATAATATTATACAATATTATTCGTACGTTAAGGTTTCGTACCAATACATTTTCGTTTACAATATGAAGTTTTTGGGAACTATTGAAATTGGGAACCAATATATATATATTGCAACATCTGTTACACATGACTTTTATGTAAATCCACAAATTTCAGTTTGTGAAAATCTACCTTTAATATACATAAAAATTTTATTAATATTTTATTGCATTCAAATTATAGGTAGTGGGTTTTTTTTTTATAAATTTATTTAAAAAAAAAATAGGGAAGATGCACAATTTGTTTTTAATCGCTTCCATTGGAAGGATTTTACTTTACGTTTATCAATTTTCAAAAATATTAAAATAAAAATATTTTTTTAAATATTTAAATTGAAGATTTAACTTGTATTGTATGAAATATTGTCTTTCAAAATTGCATTTAAACGGAGGCAAATTTTTCGCCCAAATTATATCTATCCTGTGAAGGCAAACTGCTAATATGCATTTTTTAATAAAGAATAAATCAATATGGAAAAAACTGAAGTATTCCTCTTTTAATTTACTTTATTTTTCTTCAAAATTTTAAAGAGCAAAGACTTCGAAAATGTACATGAGTTTTTTGAAGTATGAACTTTTGACTATTAAAAATGGTTAATTATGACGGACGCATAACTTGCTAAAAAGGCCATAATATTTGCGATAAATTTATTAATTTAAATGTGACTAAACTAATTTTCTTAGTTAAACATTATGATTAATAAGTATAAAACTGTTTCCGCTCACATTTTTAACATCTATTAAAATAATTCATAATTAGTGAATTAAAAAAAAATTAAGATGATTAGCAATGCGAGTGAAATAAATAATACAAAACATACAGTATGGCTTAAAGTGAAATACACAATGAACACTTATGGCTCAGAGCCTAGTTTAGTTGTTGTTCTGTCTACATGCGACACTAGGAGAGATTTTTATGAACGGTACCTAATATATAACAATACAGATGATGATGAATCGTCGTGTATATTATTAAAAAGAATTTTTTTTAATTAGTGTTTCGTTGTACTCCTACATAGTTTTAATTTAAATACATTTTTTTTCAACAAATATTTATTTATTTTTCTATTTAAAATTACATAAGAAGCATGAATGTAGATATCAAATATCATATTAATCAGGTCACCAATTTTAATTGGAAGGTGTATAATATTTTAAGAATATCATGTAATACTTCATTTAAGCACAACAAGTAAATAAAAATACGTTTATTACCAAATATTTATTGATTAAAACATTGGCTATTCTTCTTTTATGAAAAAAGTAGGTTTTTTATTATTTTTGAAACTCAACATTACTAAGTATGTTGCTTAAAATATTATTGATATTTCAAATTTCTCGTTAGCTAGACATTTTCTTTAATGCCGTTGAAATTTCGATTGCCTTGTGGGCTTAACGGATATTAGCTTTTTTCTATTTAAAAAGGAAGATAATTGAAATTAAAAATGGAAATGTGGTAAAATATTATAACGAAATATCTGTTAGACTTTCGTAGTTTGTTCTACTGATTGATATTCCCAGACTCATGGTATGCTTAATATTATGGATGTTTAATGTAAAATTATGGTATTGAATATAAATTTTGAAACCAATTTGAAACGACAAATGAAAAATTCGATGAATAAAGATTCCAACAAAAAATATTTCGAAGTGGATAATTTATACATTTTTTAAGAGATAATTTGTTAAAAAAATCTTGAATGAATTCATTCGGTGGCTCTTTAACGAATTAATATACACGTAAATGACACATTACGAAAGATATTTTATGAATAAATAGTATAAATCTAAATGAATGTAATGTTTTAAGTTTATTCATATGCACTGCAGTCAGTTGAAAGTTGTAATATCATCTTAATAACTGTTACACACATCAATTAAACATAGATTTACTTTAAAAGCAATTATTAACAATAATAATCGTAATTATTATTATAACGAATGGTAAGAGTTAATAAACAAGAATGACAAAAGTAAATTATAATTAATTAAGACAAAATATTTTAATGTTTGTACAGTATGCTAATCAATCTGGGAGTTTTCACTTTACACAATTGAAGTAAAAATAACAATGAAAAATTTTTTTGTAAAGAACTATGCCAACATAAGCCTTAGAGGGAAACTACGAACTTCTTCTCACACTCAGTTGTTTACTTAAATTTTTGATCATGCAACGATAGTCTGGTTAAGTACCCATCGCAGTAATTATAATTGGCAAACTTCCGCTGCCGGTATTAGAATCGATAACCAACCTCCCAGTTCAATTACTCAAGCGCTTAGACGTTGCTAAGTTTTTAGGACGTATTATATGCTTGTAATCGGACGGGTACGTGCGTGGTTTGTATTTTAACTATATTAAGTTTAATAAAATTGCTTTCTCTATGATGTTGGTGCATGGCACATCTTCTAACTTCAAACCTTTAGCCATGACAATGTAATTTTTGTGTAAAAATGCCTTATATGCCGTTTTGATTTTGCATTTCTATTCAGTAAACATTGACATATTATCATAAACTATCCCCGCAGCATTGTTTATTGATTATTGCCATACATATAGAGCATTCTGTGAAATTTATGGCTACATAATCGTCCATGAGGACAGATTATCTTCCAATTGTCTTCGGACAACATTTTCTCTACTCGATGTAACAACAACAACAGAAACAGCTATACGTACTGAAAAAATGTGATGTAAGTCCTAGTGTTTATGAAGATTCATATTTGTGAATTCGTCGACGTTCATAACAAGTAAGACTGTGGTCAAGTACTTGGGAAATTTTTCGTGAATGACTCAAAAATTAAAAAAAAAAATTGTTTTAAATCTTAATTTAAATGTTTTCTAAAAAAGCACTCTTTAGCTCAGTGGACACTGGTCCCAACTATAGAGTTTCTCATAATAAATGAGTAGCTGAAATAGTCATATAGGTCAGTAAAAACTTTTAGATGCCACTCAAAAGACCTTTTAAAACCTATTAACTATATTCTGCTTCTCTATAAAATACCATCGAATGAAACTACTAAACACAGTCTCCTTAGCATGATTAACATATGGTATATCATACTAATAATAGTGTAAAAACTAGACCGCCTACGGTTATTGTTTTAAATCCATTCGATTTATATAAAGTACTGTCTTGCTTTACGCTTAAACCGTTTAATAAAATATTATATGAAGATAATTTTTATATATAATTTTTTTTTTATTAAAAGTAATTATAAATTAAAAAAAAAATTTAATAAAATAATTTCCTTAATTAAATTGTCAATAATTATTATAATATTGTTGAATTAAATATAATGTTATTTATAATATATAGTTTTTGATTGATAATATCTTTATAAATATTTTAATTAGTTTATCATTATATATGCTTCACGAATGCAAATTAGAATAATATTCAAAATTATTATTATTATTATGATTTTATTAATCACACAAATATGTTATTAATAATAATCTATAAATAGTTTTTTAATGTATTTTTTGTTGATTCCATTATGTATGAATGTTATATACCATAGGAAATTATATAGTTTGTAAAGGCTTAAGGCTAATACGCCAAATCTTCATGTACAGTAGATTTATTGCTTCAAACATAAAACGTTATGCTTAAATGTTTATTTGATGGTTATCTATAAAAAAATTAACAATTTAATATTGGTTTGCTGATTAGTTTTTTTTTTTTTTTTTATATCTAACACATAATTGGAAATTGAAATGCATCGTTATAAACCTTTTTTTCATAGCTGTCTGATCTTTATGGTTATTTAAATTTTTATTTCTACTGTCACTTATAATAGTTAGAAACTTGGTTATAAGGTCTTTTTTATCGACCCTTATATTTAATAGGTATTTATATAATTTCTCTCACCTCGTTACTTCTTAAATAACTCAGAGTACGTAAGACCCAGATGGCAATTAGCCAAATTTGAGCTAAAATTGCGAAGAACTCAAATAATTTACAAAAAAATGTTTCAAACAAAAGTTGTTTGTTTAAAAAAAAAGAAAACATTTTTTGTATTTGAGCTTTCCATCACAAAAATTTCAGCTCGCTATCTCTTTGTTTTTGAGTTATTTTAATGACGGACAGATAGTCAGGAATGGACTAATTAGGCGTTATCTATGAACACCTGTACGAAAATATATAATAATACTTAGGGAATTAGTTATTCCTGAGTGAGGTCTACAGATCAAAAATCCAGTTATATACTCATATATATGATCAATCACATATTATATTGGTAATAATAATTTTAAGTACATTTTATTAGATACAAAACATACATAAAATCAGTCGTTAAAAACGCTATGAATGTGTTATTATCAGACAGTTATAATCAAATACTATCTATCTATATATATTTATAATACATACTAAGGTAATTATATATAATTTATATTAAAATAAATATTTGAAATTTAAATAGATGTTAGAATAGTAGAAGAAAAAAAATATTACGTATTATTTTATTCAGGTAATGTGTATGTGTATGTGTTTATAGGTATTGAATATAGAAAAAATGATATATTTATATCATTAAAAATATATAAATATTTATAAGAAGTTCGTTTCTAAATACTGAATACAAATAAATATTGAATACACAGACAATAACTAATGGACTGACACATGTTTAAATATCCCAAAGTTGATGTTAAAAATTGATTTTCCTTATGAAATTTCCTATTAAAGATTTTGTTTTGAATAAAAAAAATTTTTATATTGTGAATAAATGCTGCTTATTGACGTTAAATTATAGAGAAAACCGAATTTTTTTTTTGTTGGGGATAATCTATAAGACTACTTAACAGATTCTAAAAATATCGATATAAAACCTATATAATCATATTTTGTTTAAAGGTATATTATCGTATACAGAGTTTAGGACGTTCCCAAGGGTGTATCGTGTCCAACTGATTAACAAATTACATTTTAACGTTCCAAAATTATCTTTTTATATTTTTTAAAATTTAATTTAATAATATAATCTCTTATTAATAATTTTTATTTTTCAGGTAAGATACCAAAATTTGTTAAAAATTACTTGTCACGTAATGGTAAGAATTAACTTTAATATAATTATGGCAGATTTTTTAAAATAAAAATTATTTAAACAAATTTATTTATTAATATTGCACATGAACAGAATTTATGTATTTATTATAAATAAATAATTAAATAATTTTTTGGAATTAATTTGAAAACTTACAAAATTATTATTTTAAACTTTGTACCATAATTTGGTTATGTTTTGACCAATTTCAAATTTGATGGATGTATTAATTTCAGAGTTAACAAACTCTTTGAAATGAATTTGTTAACTCTAACTTTTCCCTATAACTTTTTTTTTTAAACTGTCTAAAAAAATAACATTTTGAAGTTGCCGTGCTCTTTGGCACCCTGTTAGTTTTTTATTACAAAATGGTTAAAAATAGATATTCAGTCGTACCTATTAAGAAGACAACCCTGTATAGTGGGACGTTCGACGAGGTTTGTCTATAAGTAATTTGACTATAAAATTAATGAAATACTTTGAGTATGCTCCGTCAAACAGCGCTACATAGCGGGATGTGTTATTAATAAACATTCAATTTGTATTTATTATTTATTAAAACTATTAAGCCTATTTTTTATTATTTATAAGTATCTTAATAACTTCTTTGTATCTTTACTTCATTGTACGTTATAAAAGAAAGCATGTAAATAACCATTTTAAGCATCCATGAATCCATTTTGACTAGTTTTATTACTATATTCTCAATCGAATGATAAATTTACTATTCTTAAATATTCTAAATTTGATCCTGAAAACTCATGATTATTTTCTTATCTTAAAACTAAAATCGATATTTTTATCCCTATTTCACGTGACTTAAAACATTAGGCTACCATGTTATGACGTGATCATTTTGGTAAATATTATTGTCATGTGTCTGTTCAAACTAAACAGTTATCTTAATTAATAAACAAATACTTTAGTATTCTTAATATTATGTGACTGTATTACGGCACCACAAATGGCAGGTAGCGATTTTACAGGAATAAAAAATATTTATTGTAATTATAGAGCAAGAACTAGCCATTTTGACAAAATTATATACGTACAAGTAAGTCATGTGTTTACATCAGGGTTTTTATTTATTTGTTTAAAATCCATTAGATTAGGAAGGTACATAATAATTTTTCAAATTATGCTAATTTTTTTATTCAAAATATTTTTTTTATTGAATTTCATAAATCAATTTACAATTTAGATATTTTCATATGTTTGTTATTATTTGTCATTTATAATTTTCAAAAAGTTTTATTACTTACAATTATTAATATTAATAATTTTGTGTTTTATTTTGTGATTATGGTTTTCTAACAGTGATTTCTACACTATTATTTATTTATTTTTATTACTTGGTAGTTTAATTATATCACAAGTTTATGTATCGACACGTGTTTGTTTTTTACAATAGGAAATAATAATTTTTGACTGTAACAAATTGATTGAAATTATAATTTTATGATATCAAAATGTATTGTGGTTGTAATTGACTGAGTAAAACAAATACCGTTTACAAAAGAATAAATTTCATATGAATATTAAATACTGGTTTCAGAAGCTCTTAAAAAAGTATTATTTATATTTTTGGGGTCAAATGAGATACAAATGTATATATATATATATATATATATATATATATAATTTACGGGTATCGATCGATCTTTATATAGAATTTACTCCGTTATTCCAGAAATGATGTTATTGGTCGTTACAGAAATGATGGTTTTTGAATATTTTAACTAAAAAAACTTTATAGAATGGACGATTTTTTCAATTTTATGTGGAAATTCTAAAGAATTCTTTATACTGAGTAAATAAGGTAGATAAATTGGTAAAGAAAGTAGTTTTGGCGATAGTGTCTGAGATCGGTATAAATGGTCATATGTCGCAACGAGAGTGACAACCTTTTTTATATTTGTGGAACATCTTGTATTTGAAAATATTTATTATTCACTTTATCGGGATGATATAAAATATATAGAGGTACCTACTAACTATACCTGCAAACTCTACACGAATAAGTAAAGTATAGCCGCATATTATTTATTTTTGTTATGTATTTATAACCTAGCTTTCTCTACTAGTACTAGTTAGCTAGGCTAGCTAAAGTAGTACTGTATGTACACTTTATTTACGATACCAAAAGTCGTAAGTCTGAATAAAAGATATCTTCATTTGGTATCAGTTTGGCGACAATGGACACACTACACTTAAACGAACGAATCGTAGTTTGGATAATATAATGATAGTTTAGTTGTTGTTGTGTAATCATGATGTGCATATTATAGTCAAGTCACTGGGTTATAATATTATTTTCTATCAGGCATTTAAATCTTGATAAAAAAAAAGTGGCTCAAGTTCTTGTTTTGATCTGAAACACACTAGAAGAACTCTGTGCCGAAACTCTATAAGTCCTGATTTACGCAAGTGTATATTTCATCTGATTTACGCAAGTGTATATTTCGTATTACTTAAATGTCTCACATTTTTAATAAATTATTTGGAAAAACCATGTTTTACAATTTTTCATGAATCACAAAATATTAATGTTAATATTTAATACGAAGTAACGTCTATTAAAGAAAGCAATACTTTCTATTTTCGTGTCTTTTCCGGTCTTCATGATATTTCTCTGGCATGAGATAATAACTTTTCAAATGAGTACTGTGATTTATGATTCCCAACATATATGACATATTTGTGGATATATTAAATTTAGTCTAAAGTTTGTAACGCTAGAAAATATTGAAGGTAATAACATAATTTAAATAACCGAAGCTTTACCATTTCTTACGACAGTCGGAACACAGACTTCTTAAAGAGCTCGTATTTCTAAAAATCTAATAAAGGACTACTTAAATAACCCACAATTCAGAGTAAGAAATAAACTTCTTAAAGAACTTTTAATTACTAGTTCTTTAGAGTTCATTACGACGTCATAATGAGACATCTTAAAAGCCTTATTTTTGAAGTCCTGTCTTGAATATTTGCTGTGAATGCTCCTTTTATCAAAAGTTGACGTAGAAAAATAATTAATAAGATAAGCAAGTAATTAGACGAAATTGTTCGCGTCCAAATAACGTCCTAACAATGGGTTTTTTTTTTGTTTTCATCATGAATATAAAAATGAATTGATTTATAACATTTAATAAATACATTTGAGTGTAAATGCATTTATACATAAACACGTTTGTTTTGCTTACACTTGGTTAAAGGCATTCCCATGCGCGCATAGATAAGAAGATGTATACGCTTAACTTATATATACTTATTCACTACACGATCCGTTCTAGTTGATGTTGTCCACTGTTTAAGATCCAACAGAGTTAAAATCTTGTTCCAAGTGCAAAGATGCATATAAAATCTATAATGAACATATCACATTATGCTATTTAAAACCAGCATTTACATGAAGTTAAGAGTTGGCATCCACATTATATTTAGCTTTTTATAAAGCCCATCGAGATTCTTTTGAATGCATTACATTACAAAAATTATTAATTAAATTCTAAGAGTATCGAGAAATTTTGAAATTTTTCAATAAATTTGGTGTGTTTTTTGATACCATAATAGCATACTTTGCTGCTCAATTTCACGAATGTATTTTCTCTAGAACAACCAGCCGTATATTCAACTCTCTCTTGAGTGTTTATTTTTTATGTTCGCAAATTTTTGGGTGGTAAAACATTATGTTGAATAATAAAAACTAAAACTAATAAACTAAAATTTAAAAAATAGGACAATTTACTATAATATTTTGTAAAAATGAATAATACGACAAGAAGTAAATTTTCAAAGATTTTCATGACTTAAATATTAACTGGTTTGATTTTCGGCAATAACAAAATGTGCTACAGGTTTTAAGTTATGATAATGATTTTTTTACTGGTTTTTTCAATCTATCTGCTGAACTAAGCTCTAAAGAGAAAAATAGGCTGCATTAAAGCTTAGAAATATTTAAGAAGCCTAAAAAATGGCGTACGCAAAATTAAAATTGGTATTTTCTGAGAAATTCGCATTTTTTTAAACATTAATTCCTCAGGTCGAGAGCATACGATTTATTTTTGAAAAATGCATTCTTTCTATTCTCAATGAGTTATATTTGTACATAAACTTAAAATTAGTCTAGTTATTCATTTAATTACTTAAAAATTGCATTAAAATTTTTTTTTAATGTTATTTATTGTTACGCTGTTGTGTTGTTTCCGAAAATCAAGCTATGTTTTTTTTTTCATGCTTTGGCTGTGCTCTACCAAATTTAGGTGTCCGATTTTAGTTAGTATTTAAATCGATACAAGCTTTAATTTGCATAAAACTTTGCTGAAATTTTGTTGAGACAGTTTTGACATTCTTTATATTTTATGGTTTCAAAGTTCGATCACGAATCCGTTAGACCCGTTTTGCTCATTCACTCACTTAAACTCGCTTTTTACATCTAGAATACACTAAACTGTTTTATGTCGCTATCTTTTAGTTTTCGAGTTATCTTGATGTCGAACTGACAGTCGGATGGACTGCAATATATTGATGAAATGAGTATTAAAATGAATTCAATACCATACTGTTCTATTAACAAAAGATTTACTATTATGATAGCTAAAGCAATGAATGCACACATTATGTATAGGAAAGCACAAACCAAGCCTCAAGTAAGCATATACAAAATCATGTGTGTATAAGTAACCAGAAACGAACCAGAGAAATTATGGTATGCGTCTGTATAATAGAAATAAACTAAGAGCTAGTTATATTTTTGATAGTAAATTGATTTAAAAAAAATAAATGGAAATAGCATAATTATAATGAAAAGTTTTGAACTGCAAATATTCGTACCATGCATCCGTTACGAGTGTCTAAAATTTATAATTAAACATTCAAATGTCAAACAAATATTATTGAATCATTACAAAAAAAAAGAAGAAATTATTGGGTAACAAATTGTAAGAAAGGGGTAAGAAATTGGAAGATATTGCATTAGTAATTATTTTTAATTGAATATATAAATATTTATTCATTTAACTAGAACTATGTTTCCCCTGAATATAAAAACATACAAAAATATTAATTCTAATGTTTAACGACACGCTTAATTAGAACTCTTTATGAGAATTTAAACTATCTACAGTTGAATAATATTGAACTATTATTTAGAAAATATTATAATAATCTTCAAACAACCAATCAAATTGTAGAATACAAATGTTCACATTAAACTTTTGAACACAATGAACTAAGGAAAACGATTCAACTATAGGTTAGAATTGAGTCCGAACTATGACGCAGTTTTGGACATACCAAAGCCTTTCCTGCTGCAGAACTGTGACACCAGAACAAAAATATAATGTGTATTGAATACCCTTTTTAATATATATATATATATATATATATATATATATATATATATATATATATATATATATATATATATATATATATATATATATATATATATATATATATATATATATATATATATATATATATATTAAAAAGGGTACTCAATACACATTATGTTTTTGTTCTGGTGTCACAGTTCTAACTATATATATATAGTTATATTAACTGATATATAAGTTTCAAATATCTACTTTTATATATATATATATATATATATATATATATATATATATATATATATATATATATATATATATATATATATATATATATATATATATATATATATATATATATATATATATATATATATATATATATATATATATATATATATATATATAAAAGTAGATATTCGAAACTTATATATCAGTTAATATAACTCTTTCGTTGTGCTAGCATATATAACGGGCATAAAAACATATCGTATATACACGTATGTTGATGTTCTAAGAAATACTTTTCCTAGCTCCAGGTTTTATGTCCATAGGGATAGTAAGTTTGACCGTGGCTATTGCTGGTATAACATGTAATATTTCCTTCGTATTTTGCTTGGTCATTTAACTCAATTTTAACTTCATATAATGTGTTGTTCGATTTATGTATATAATATGTAATAATATAATGGATTTGAAAATTTTATAATATTATTTGAAATTTAAATACTTAATTGATGGATTATTTTATCAAAAGTTTTCATATTATATTATATAATGCAATGATGCATTCAATCTAATAGCTCATTCATTTATTAAATAAATTGAAATGCATCTTGTAAAGGAATCGTATTGTAAAGGATACTTTATTGATATATATTTAATTCCAGGAGGATTTTATAGGTACTGGAGATAGTCACGCAAACAATTAAAAGTAAATTGTACAATTAAGTATTTATATAATTCAAACTCAGTTTCCACGAATTTTCCGTGTAACACATTTACAATTGAAGAATAAACCTAGCCACGATCAGCGGTTGTCAAACCACATTATTTAGTACAAGATTTAACCTAGACCAAACTCTAAGGCTCAAGCGTAAATATTTCCGTTTTTCTTCTTCATTATATTTTTGTTTCATGAATTAGTGAAGTTTTAAAAGGCTCCAGACTGTTACTACAAACCCATTTAAAATCATTTTTGATATGATAAAATAAATCCACTTACCTATTTCTATATCTTTTATTCAGGGAACACAAATACTATCATATTGAAAAACTCTTAGGTACTATATCTGAAGAAAATTGGGAAGAAAAGAAATATTGGCTATGACGACGACTATGCTTGGTATATTTACCTACAATACTCTCTCCTCTTCCTTTACAGATATTCAACTTAGTGTGATAGTGATGCACTTCGGTTGGTTTAGCTTTCGGTTCATTGTGACAGGTATACGTACGTACGTATGTACATACAATATAGTTTATATAGTTTTATTCTTCATTGGTTAGTCGATAGAAGAACGGTCAGTCGACTATATTTCCAATATTATTATACAGTACTGATTTATTAGTTTTGATATAGTTTATTGGTGAATTACAAATAGTATCGTTTATTATTTCCACAGTGAGAGCAGCTGCTAGAATTTAGCGATTCTTTTTGTTTTGTCACTTGATTAAAACGACGAAAAAAATAATGCACATTTTAATTCGCACTATTTTTGTATTGAGCCGATAATACCCACAAGAATGTTTGTCGTTTGTAAACCAATTTTTTAAAATATTTTATTTTTTTTTATTAAGTTTTCCAGATTTAATCCTAGTTGAAGTTGAAAAATTTATATTGTTATAGAAAAAGGTGCAAAAATAAACGTTTTATTTGAAAAAAACATATCCTGAACGGAGAAGAGAGAATAAAGATGTATAGGTAATTTCGTATTCCTAATAATTAAAACACAATTTTCATTTAAACGTCTTTTATTAATTTCCCGGTTGATGATGATTTGAAATCGATGGCAATCGATTTGGAAACTATTTGGTCCACGACCTATTCATTTGGAAACTATTTGGTACACGACCTATTCAATCCTGTTTTTACAATGAGTATTCGTCCTTGGTACTATTCAAACGAATACTGAAAACTTCTGGAAAATAATTGTAAATAGAACTGAATAATGTATTTAACATAATATAGACAAAAAATTGCCTCTGGTAGGATGCGTAATGACATAGATCTTGAGGTAAAGATGGCTTCATAATGTGAAATATACTTCAAATATTTTAAATAAGCTTAAGTTTTAAATAAATAAGTCTCAATCACAAAGTAATTCTATTAAGAGGGATTATCCACATATGTTATTGATAAAAAGAAGACTTCTAACAAGTTGTTGACTTAAATTACATGTAATATACATTGTATTTCTTTTAATTTTAAGCCGCCATAACTGAAAACAATACTTATCCAAATGTTTTGAAATTTGGTATGCACAATAATGACGGAGGGCTTATCATAACGGAGGGTTTGTCGAAGTGAAAGATTGTAAGCGAGTCGATAAAACTAAATTTTTGGTTCTTTTAAACACTCAAATCATTCGATTTTTAATTTCAATAAAACTTCAATTCCGCCAGTTTATGTTGAATTGATTTTGTATAAATTTTAAATATTTTATTTATTTGTTTCATTTGGTTTTCTATTTCGCTATATAAAGCGAATGAGTAGTGTTTTTATTATATTAATTTTGTATACGGTCTTTTAAACAAAAGACACGATGAGTTTAGACAACTATCATAAATCAATCCATACTGAATGTTATATAGTAAATAATATTCTCTTTTCATCTGAAAGGCGAATTTCAAGCTCACTACACCTAAATACTAAACTACTTACAATGTCTATGTACACTAACCGTATACATCCCTTTAACAATATTTTCTCTTACCTTCTATAAATAGTTACAGAATGACCGTCGACCGTCCACCAAACACCAAAGAGCTAAGAGAAGTGATAGCTATAGAGCTACTCATATATAAACTTCATATCACACTAGAATGTTATCTGATCATCCAAGCAGCAGTAGTAGCACAGTCGATGACATAGCATACACTACACCATCATTGAAGCAAGTATCTCTTCCTTGATTTTCTATTTCCATTGTACATATACATAAATACAGCGATTTTGTAAAATATTTTTGTTGGGGATGAAATCGTGAACGAAATTGGTAGATGCACTGGAATCAACAAAGAAATTGCGATTTTTTTGCGAATACTATTTTAACGAACAAAATTATCGATGGGGATTGTGAATGTTATTGGCTCAATTGGAATAGCTATGAGGAATCCTGCAACAGACTTGCACAATATATGTTTAAAAAAAACACTCTGTTTTAACAAAAGTTTTAAAAGTTCGTATTTCACATGGAAAAACGAGTTGAATTTATTTTTAATTATCAAAACAAATGTTTTCATCTAAAAATGCATGTTGTTTCGCGAGGTCTACGTACTACTTCAGGTTTATCAAAGATGCCTAACCTTTTTTCTTTTTAAAATTAATTCAAGTTGTTTTTGAGTTTATCCAAAAAGTTTATTGGTAAAGAAACTTCTTGATATTGTGATATATTACTTAATTATCTAATAAATTTACTCAGTTTAGAAGTACGATTATGTTCGTTTCCTCTTGTTCTGGTGCAATATTTCATTGGTTATGTAAATTATCTTGGAACTTATCTTTTCAATCTAGTTATCGGTGAAAATTTTCGGGAGAACTTTAGATTTCCACTCTTAATAAAAGTTGGTGTTGCTGTATTTATATGCCTTGGCAAATATTATTTACCCATATTGTGTACTTTCTTCAATGTAAAAATGGAAAATGACAATTTTACCAAATAATTCTGAAGCTCATAAGTTACCTTGGAAACCTTAGTACGTACCCTGGCCACCAGATGGCTATAGTAATTTAATACCTACATTGAAAAGCTATAGCCATCTGGTGGTCACTCATTACACATTACACAAAAATACAACTTATGAGCTTCTATTGGCATCTTCCAAAGTCAAACTTTCCATAAAATCATCTGTTCGTTCATTGTCGCATTGGTCGCCTGTACGGTAATAATAATACAGTTGCACATGGATATTTTGTATATCTATCTAGTCGTCGGTTTGAATAGTTGTATGTTCATAGTTTGGACACAACATTCTTGTCTCGTCGTCTATATTATTATTATTATTATTATTATTATAAACGGGGGTAATAAATGGGTCATTACACAAAATATTATCCGATATTGTATGTCCGTATTATGTGTTCAAATTGGTAGCAGAGAGACAATGGGAGATAGATAGATATTAAAGGTAGGTATAATATTAGTTAGTTTAGTATTATTATATTATAATATATAAACAAAACAAAGGTAAATTTGTTTTAAATAGGTTTAAATTGTTTGAATTAAATTGTTTGTTACATGACTATTTTAGTGTTTTGTGTATTTATTGTACACAATTTTATCATTGTAAATTATTATTTTGTTTTATTTTAATTACTTAACAATCGTATTTATATTTGTTTTACTCATCATCATCATCAGTTCCTGTAAATTATTCAGGGGCATAAGGCCTCCACCAAGTATTACAATCATACTTTATTACGATTGGTTTTGTCGCTTCCAGCTCATGAAAAGGCTTTTAAGTTCGCCTGTATATCGTATCCAGTTGGTTACACGGCGAACTTTTTTCTAAATCCTCATGTCATCCATTCAGATGGCTCTGGCTATTTTCGGGCATTAATTGTTATAGTAATGGATTCATAAATTTGTTCGTTCCCATAGTTCACAAGTTTATGTTAGAGGATCGATTTTAACTTTTTAAAGCATCTATTTCTAGTTTTGTGAAGTCAAAATAAATCATATAAGCATGTGATCTAAGTGCGACCCGATGAGGAGTATTTTTTTAAAGATTTTTTATCTTAAAAAATAAACGGCTGGACCGATTGTGATGAAATTTATTCAGTCTTAAGTTTCGCGATCACACAATCTATGATATTCCTGTGATCACCTTAGTTTTTATTCAAATAACAAATCATCTTAGTCTTTCTAAGATAACCGAGAGGGAAAAAATCGGAACGCACATACCTTGTTTTATGATCCTTGAAATATAAAGATATGTCGGGAACAAAATTCGGGATTCATAAAATCGGTACCATTACAAGAACTTAGGCGTTAATCATATATGATCATAAAGTATGTTTGCAATTCTATAAGTTGAATGGAATAACGAACAACGAATTTTGATACCAGGCTTTATACTTAAATTCCAAGCTTAGCAATAGTGAAAAAATGTCGAGTTTGGTACTATTGATGTTAAGTTATCAAACGCATATGATATGATGTGTGAGCACCGAGACTATAAGTTTATTTTATGAGAATTCTGTATCATGGTGGATGAAATTTGTAATGAAAGTTTTAAAACGACCATGCATTAAATATTACATGAAAATAATTTATTTAACATGTTTCTTTCTCTTTATTTTTACTTATTTCTCTATTTTTATTACCAACGTTATTTATACATTTCATCTAATGGATATATATAAACTAATGTTATTTAAAAATGGGCAGGTTTTATTTGCCCTCGTTACTTTGTTAGTTAAATTTAACCAACTTGTCGCATGTTAGTTGTGTCTATATTGCATAAAAAATTTACAGTAGTGTAAATCTGATCTGAGTTCCTTTATTATAATCTCAAAAGTAGAGTTAGTTGTTGTTTGGGCTGTTTTTCTTCTGCTCTGTTTATTGACGAGAGCTTAACTTGACTGTTAATTAAAGAATTTTGAGAAATTGAAGAAGAAATTTGAGAAATCTTAAAGTCGAATATTGTTCTGAAGTATCAATTATTGATCAATGATTTTCAATTTAAGATATTATTAAAGTATAAAAAATTAGTTTAGAATAATTCGGACAATTTAAAAAATAAATTTAATTTTCATTATGATTACTAAAAAATGTTCGCAAAAGTGGTTTTAATCTTAAAAATTCATTATCCCGATCAAAATCAATCAATCGTAAAATAGGCGTTATTTTTTTTTTTCAAGTGGTCTCAAAATGTATCAATTAATTTAATCAGTTGGAGTTAGTTGATAGTAATTATTATGTTACTGGGGGCTAATGTTTCGATTTTTTCACTTTTTTTTTTCTTTGAAATCAATAAGGAACGTAAAAATAATATTCTTAAGCAATATTTAATAATTTTATTTGTAAACTGTAAACACTGTATATTTGTAAACACTGTAAAAAATATTTAAAGGTACATGTGCACAGATTATTTATGTAAATAATAAAATTGAACTAATGTTTAAGAATAAAAATAAATTTTGCACAAACAAACAAATCATGTACTAATATTATCTACTATTTTATATTATATTTTTTTTTTAGTTTATCTTAGAGTAATAGTTATACATATCTAGAAATTAACATTTGTATATTGTTTAATTCCTCTTGGGTAGTTGTTGTAATGAGGTCGACTTTGTCATCCCGAATTTTTACATGTCTTTAGGTTTAAGGGCCGCATTAGAACTCGTTAGAATTCCCATCCAACGTTTTTAGAGAGATATATGTATGTGCATTCGTTTTTTTTTCTATACTATTTTCATAAGAAATAATTATATAGACGTAATTATATTGGCAATATGAAAATTATGTATTGTTTATTCCAGAAATTTTGCTTATCACTTTTACATATTCGAAACTTACAAAGCTTTAAACAGTTAAAGATCCGAATAATATTCTGTAAGCTTAGAATAATCGATTTTAAATATATGCATACTGCATTTTTCTGGTATTAAACCAATATGTTATATCCAAATTAAATATACACACTCAAGGATTAAATTTAAAAACATAAAAGTGCAATGCAATAAAATATAAATTCTGTTGTTTATATTAAATAGTTGTATTTTATTTATAATAATAATAATAATAATAAAAGTTGTATGTAAAATGCAAATTAGAAAATAACACAAAATGCAATTGTCATTTTAATAAAATAACAAATTCGTCTCACAAATTATATACATTTACATCCATACATTTTTCATATATGTGCTATACCTACTGATTTTATTTTAATACTAGCTGCCACTCGAGACATCGTAATTGATTTCTCTCGTAAATGTCCTATTGAAATATTAACTGAAAAGTCCATATTTCAAAAATGAATTTAAGTTTATAAAAATTAGGAATAATTCAAGCGTTTATCATTGTAATTCAAAATGGATAGATAAGCTACCCATTAAATAACTTTTTTTATTATCATTTTCTCAACATATAACTCGCGAGAGGGTGAAGAATTTAACCTGTCAAACAACTGCAGTATCTTACAAATATTACAGTGTCCTATAATAATTGGACTAATTCAGTAATACCATTATTACCAATTACCAAATTATGTTATATAGAGTTTCAATTATATAAAATGACGTTGGCTTAAACATTGTAGAATACAATTATTTATTTGAAGTATATTAATAATTGTTATAACTAAGGTACATATATAAGTGTCAACGCCTAATGAACTGTCTTGTCTGTTCATGTTGTAAAAACATGGTAACTCGTACATGATTAAGAGTACTTTACAATGGTGTAATTTAACTCAACTAAATGAGACAATATAATTATTGTTATAACTTGGAACAATGAAGAGAGACAATCAAGTCTGAATTTATTATGTGATACCGTTTTATATGATTACACCACCATTGACTTTAATTTATTTAAATTTAATTTTGTTAATATAATTGAATTTTGTATTCAATTTATAAAATATATGATATTTCATTATCAAAGTAATAAGCAGTACTCTTACTTGGTGGTAATGATGATATACATGATGAAATTTATATATTAATTTAGAAAAATAAAGGTTTTATTAAAAGATTTACTCCCCAGCAAACATCCAAATCAGAGAAGACTTCATAAAGAATTCTGGAATTTGGAAATTTGTATGGCTTGCTGTCTTATCTCTGCAGATATTTTTGTTATTTTGATCTACGTATTCATCGTAAACATAGGTCGGATTGCACATCACAATATAATCTGAAGTCAAACGTATCTATATATCTTAATATGTAACAGTAAATTGATTTAAATTCAAAATGAATCGATCAGTAGTGATCATTAATTAATGGTTCGATTCCCCTCCTTTTGATAGATAATACGTCATACATTATTTGTGATTAATATTTCACTGATATATCGACGATATCCAATTGAATTCTACTACATTCAATATAATTGAATCAATTGGTTTCCTTCCTGCTTTTTGAATCATTTTTCCCAGAACATTTCAATTGGTCACACGGCAATTAAAACTAACCTGCGTTTAATAAATAATAAATTTATTTTTAATATTGACTAATATTTAATATGATGTAGTGTTTCAGTTAATCTTTAATATGATTCATATCCTAAATAAATTAAATCAAATTCTTTTATTTATTTCTTTCTTAAATAAAAATCAAGGAGTTATGTTGGACTTTCTTACTTAAATAACACTGTTAAAATTAGATATGTCGTTCACTTTTAAATATAATATTAATTATTTAAATTAAAATATAATAGTTGACGCTATCTTAACTGTAGATCACACTTAGAAGTAAACAAAAAGCCTCTTTCTTGATTATACAAAAAGGTCAGGCATAGCAAATTTAGACTATTTCCTCTAGATACTTAATTTCATACTAATTAAAAAGTGTTTTTCTAGGTTGTATAGAGTTGGTAGAAATAAAGTTTATCCCCCGCTCCTCAAAGTAGTATGGAATTAAAAAACTTACAGTTTCCCAAGCGGAGGAAGGGATGCAATAAAAAGATTAATACTTTTGTTATTTTTTTGTGAATTCTTTAAATCGAAATAATTCAAAAATATCAACAAAACGCTGAGATTTATTCTTCTAACACTATTTTGGAAAATTAATAATAGTTTTATTATGTAGAAATTGCGTTTTGTAATCGTATTTCGACTTAAAGACAATTATTATGCCAGGAAAATTTAAAATAATAAATATAAATTAATTATTTACTAGCAGACCCGACCATGGTTGATGTGGTCAGTTCAAATTTTTAATTATAATTTTTCATACACTACCATTTGTTAGAAACTTATGGGACTCAAGACAAATAAGAAAACTGTAAATTTTACAGTAAAAACAAAAATAATCTGGATAAATATTCTGCTTTTAAAAAAAAAAAAATCACCCATAAAAATAAAATTGCGTTAAGGTCGGATAAATAGTTTTGAATGACAATGTTTTCAAGCACTTTCTTTAAATCTGTCACATAAACAGCTTAGATTTCAAATTTGATTCCAATTAGACAGAAATTGTGTTCATGATTTGTTTTTTAAAATTTTCAATATTTATCATAAATATTTATTCCAGAAAAATTGTAATTTCGTCAATAAAAAAAAGACAAAATTTAATGTCAATCAAATTACAAGATTATCATTTCATAAAGTAAAAATAATTTATTATTTTTTGTGTATAGTTTATAGATAAGATGAATTGATAAAATATGAAGAATTAAAAAAAAAAATAGTAAGATCTGATCTAATGACTATTGAACAAACATTCCATCATGAATATGAGTAAATCACACAAATATATGGATATTATGAAATAAAAATATTCTTAACTAAGTTAATATTTAATTTATTCAGAATAAATATTATAAAATAGTAATATTTTTTAATCTACAATCATTTCTCATACTTTAATTTTAGTTAACTACAAATCGTGTGTGGTGTTTATAAAGTTTCTTGAATATTAAATCAATTATTTTGAATAACAAAAATCTTTATAATTATAAAAATGAGAATTTATCTATATATTAATACGTGAAGCGAAAACTGTGTACCCTATTTTACGAATATTGGCCGGACGTAGGAGTATGAAATTTGGCACACAAGTTTATATAGAGAAGGACTGAAGAGGTGTGGCATATATAACACACACTACTATACACACGTATATATACTCTTCTGTGTAATATTATGTTTTGTTTAAAGGCGCGCATATATACTGTTTTGTTTAAGGACAGTGAGATTCACTTTTGAGTGACTATGGTCAAATTAAGTGAATAAGTCTCAAATTTAAGACATAAAATTCTGATTAATTATGAATGGATTTCTACTTTTAACGTTCAGATCCCAGAAGGATACGCTGAATCTGAAAATTCAATTATGATATCAAACCCATCTCAAAAGTGATTCAAACCACTTCATGAAAAACATGTTTTTCATAAAGCCTTCATAAAGAAAATAGGAAAGTGTTCAAAAAACTTATATGGCGATTATTATAAAAAAATATTTGTATAGAAATTTATTATTAACTAACAATTTTTCTGGGTAAATTTGAAATTCATGTCCACTGTCTTTAATATTAAATACGAAATTTTATGACAGAAATAATACGTGAAGTATAGAATTCCTAATTCCTTCCACTTTGCTATTCGCCGAAAAGTCCTCACTATTTGTAGTTGAGGAAGCTTCGTTAGAAAAACGCTGAACAAATCCTTTTTGGGTGGAAGTTTATTAGTCTACTTTAAAAGTTAAATTAGTTTTTTTACTTCAAAACTACGTTTATCTTATTTGTAGGAGTGAATAAGTCGAATTTAGACTGCTAAAAAAACTGCTCAGTTTTCAGAATTTTCAGTAGTGGAAAATGTTGTTGCACTAAACATGATGAACTCTCATGAATTTTCAGCTTGTTATTAATCAGTTAAAAAAACATACTGTGTATACTAGATTATCGGTTCATCCGTGTGTAAGTTGAATATAGTAAAATACTACAACATTCACATATGAATCAAAAATAACCATAAAAATATTATTATAAAGTAAATATTAAAAACCCATTATGTATATATAATAGACATACAGAGAAATATTATTATTGTTTTTTTAAATATTTATGTAAAAATAATTTTATGATTTTAATAAATATTGAAGAGAAATAAAATAACAAATATTTAAAATAAATAAATTAATATCTATAAAACATTATTATTACTAATGTACTATTAAAATTCATGTTTTATAGTTAATTTATCTATTTGTTACATTTTAATGGCTTAACGCTTTTTTTTTGTTTTGTTTCTTTTTATTTTAAATTATTGATAGAAATCATTTTATAATTAATAGTAATTTTATAAAATATTATATTTCATTTGATGAAATATTATTTTTATACTCAACATGTATAGAATATATGATGGTGTATTAATCTTATATTGAAGGCTCTAACATGATTTTGATATGAGTATTCATATTTTCACTAAATTGATCCATTTTTGTTTGTCTGTCCGTCATCAAAATAACTCAAAACAAAAACAGATAGCGTATTAATTTTTCTTTTGTAAAATCCAGTAACCGATATTTACTTAATTTTGGATTTAATTACAAAATAATTTTAAACGTGCTGCTAGTAGCTTACGTTAATAGAAATGAAACTAAGCATTACAATGCACTTGTTGGTTCCAAAAATAATTCGGTTGGCCATCTCTCGAGTACAGTAATCTTCCCCGTACTTACCTTTATCAAAGAATACCAATATAACCTAAGCTCTTGTAAAACAATGTCTTAGAAAATATACAAATGCCAACCCGTTGCTAGACGTATTAGTTTATGTAAAGGGAACATAATTGGTTTCGTTATATTAACAAAAGTATAAATTGATAGTATTAACAATATATTAATGGTTGAAAAGACCTTTAGAAATTTCTACATTCATCAACTAACGAAGCTCTCATACATCGTTTTCACAAATAGACAGACAGCACATACATTTAGAGTATACATCATTAGTGTATCTTGGACAGTATTAAATATCCAATATTCATTAGTAATAAACTGGCCATCAAATAAACACATAATATTTGAAACTATGATGTTGTGTTCATATTCCTTATCTTAAAAGCAATTTCTTTTCAAAAATTTCCTTTGAACAATATATCAGTATTAAATTACATGATTTACTGATAAAAAGTAAAAACTTAATAGATTCTCATTTTACTTGATGTTATAAAAAAATAATAATTTTATAGGAACTAAAACCCTCCTATAGTAATGTGCTCTTAAAAACATGAAACAAGAACATATTTTTATCCGACATTTGATAATGTAATGCCCAGAAGATAGCCGTGTTCGCATGCCACATGTCAACCGTAATAGTATTTCCGCTTAATCGACCTTTAGATCGGATTTATGCAGATATCTCAAAAACTACGCATTCAATCGTTAAATAGATGTTATTTTTGAAATCTACGGGTCAAAATATACTTAAAAATTTTCTCAAAATTGGTTTTTTTTTAAAATTTTCGCATTTTTTTAAGGGGAAAAGTTTAGTTGTCGCATCTAATAATAATAATTGTACGATTTTATTTGCATTAATTAAACGCACATGTATATTACAGAGACCTCCTATATCATTAATCTTTATTAAACTATATTCGACATATTAAATTCATGATGTAAGTGTAATAATAAACATACTATAATACTATAATTTGGTAGGTATTGTGTCTGTAGCCATCTTTTGAAAGGAGCTATACCGACATAGATCGGGAATTGTAAGAGAGAAACTACAGAAAACCTCCACACGTATTCTTATTCATGCGCCGACTGTCCAGAAAATTAACAGCCCTGTTTATTGTAGTTGGCAAACTGTAGCTGCCAGAATTCGAATCCATAACCTTCAAGTCAAAGTAGCCAAAATTTTAGAAATAAGGTATCATGTATAAGAAATCTCAAAAAACCGTTGAAAAGTTCAAAATTTTGTTGTTGCTATTTAAGGGTTTTTTAGGATAATTAGGATGTGCAAAATTCAAAAATAACATTTATTTTACGATCGGTCGACTAGTTTTTAAGATATTATATGAAATACATCCGCTAAATCGGCCACTAGAACGGATTTATGCAGATATCTCATGAACAAAGCATCCGATCGTTAAACAGATGTTATTTTTTAAATCTATGGGTCAAAATATACACTAATAAACATCGAAATCGGATGAAAATTTTTTTTTCGAATTTTCGCAACTTTTTTAAGGGGTACGTACTACCCCTTTGAAAAAATCGAAAAGTTGGGAAAAATTTTTTGTCCCCGATTTGAATGAAATACTTATTCTAGGGTAATTTCAACCCGCTGATTTCAAAAATAATATCTATTTAACGATTGGACAAGTAGTTTCTGAGATATTGCTAAAAATCCGATCCAGAGGCGGATTTATCGGTTGTATTTCATGCAATATCTCAAAAATTAGTCGACCGATCGTAAAATAAATATTATTTTTGAATTTTTTAGACCTCAATTATATAAGAAACCCCATAAACAGCGAACAAAAAATTTTGAACTTTTCGTCGGTTTTTTAAGTTTGAATAAACTTGAGTCCACAAGGTGTATATTTGAGGCACACCGGTGCAAACTATCACCAAATTAGCAACCAGTAACATCTCCTTAGAGAATCATTACAACTAGCTAATTCATACTGATTATGATTAAATTCTTATTAAAAATATCCACTGGATAAACACGCATCTATAAAAACAATAGTGAAAAATTAAAATAACAAAAACTACATCTATGCTTTATTTTGAAACTAGAAAATGCAATATGTGCTTTTAAAAGTCGAAATTAATTAACACTTTTTTTAAAATCTTAAATATATCTTGCTTTGTTTGAATAGTTATAATAGAAAATTATGATTCTAATCTCTGTTTCATATCGCGCTTATTAATTGTCGTCTCACCTGATTTGCCCGTCTGTATCTTAGTTTAATCTCAGACTTTTTTATCCGTTAAATATTTAGATCCGTTTTAAACATTCACTAAGTATGAGTAATTATTTATTTTTAGACTTTCAGAATAAAATCAATTGAACGCAAGGTTTTTTGCAATCAAAAATTTTTTTTCAATATTTATTAAATTTTTTTTTTCCTTTATAAGAAGCCATTATGAATTATTATTTTACTTTTTTCCGTTAATTGGCCAATGATTGTTAAACAATTCACCAATCGTATTTTAAATATTATCAGTCCAATTTATTTCTAAGATAAAATGTGACGCATATGTTGTTTAATTGATAAGATAAGAGATTTTATATATGAATAAATTTTTGTATGTAAAAATATATCATTATTGTATATTTCATATGAATTGAACAGCCAATATACACTTACAAATTATATTATTTATCGTACAAGGATAGTTGGACGAAAACGTGTGGCAAGCCGTTTATAACCGGTTCCATAAAAAAGGAGACTATCAATTCGAACTTTATTTACTTATGTTATATTATTGCAACTATACAATATTCGCATATGTTAGTCAATATAGCTTTCTAAACAAGAATGCCGGATTTTATGTAGGCATTCTTTGTGTGTACTGATGTTTAAATGTTTATATATCCTTTAACTTACGGAGGGTTCAGTGTAAGTTCCATAGAAATCGGTTAAGTTGACTTAAACGACTTAAGATCATATTAAAATAAATAAATACTTCATTAATAAATACTAATAATTATTCACAGGGAAGTTATTTGTAGAAGTATTTATTTCATTTTATATTATTTTTACTTTTTAATCCATTTTTGACATTCTTATTTTGTAGAAAATTTTAACTACTAAAATGGGTTACGCTTGTGTACGTCTACGTTATACGACATACGTTTTTCGTAAAATGTATAAGACATAGTTATGAATAAAGTAAGACTAGGACAGTCTTGATATAGATCTCTTGGTATTCTTCTTCAAAACTTAGTCGACTCAACAATTGGCTTTGTCTTGTTGGTGTAAAGAAGATAATCTTACAAATAATAACCAATACAAATTTTGTTCATCGCTAAGAAAACGGACCTTCTGCCTAAATATGCTCTAGATATCCTGACACTTTGTTATTGTAAATAACTTTAAATAAAAATAAAGAGATCAAATTATAAGAAATGTAATATATTTCTTATCTATAAAATAAAATATTATTAGACCATTTATTTAAAATTTTATCTCTCTCTCGTTCACTTTGATATATTAATTTAAACGCTAAAGATAATGTTTGTCCCTCTTTATTTAATGTTTCACTATTTTATTTAATAGACATAAGATTTATGTTTACCTCATAATTTATATTTTCATTGAAGATTTTATATATATTTTTTAATCTTATTTTGAAATTGTTTTTGTATTCTTCTTTTTAAAACATAATTTTAATTAATGTTTATTTATAAATCTTTTTTTTTTACAAATACCAATCAGCTGCATAATTTCAGATAAAATCATATTTAAACAATATAATAATATGTTTTTTATTGTCAGAATTTGAATATAACTAATATAATTAAATAATAACTTTCCAACATTATTATCAAACATCCTGTAATGTTCACTTTCTGTTTAACGATTAAATAAATCTTAGCACATGGTCAAGCTTTCTTCAAGGGGAATACGAACCAAGAAAAAAAAAATCTATAAAATCAAATTGCCAATTTTTCCCGAAAATGATTATTAAAATAAAAATAACAAATTTATTTTATATTTAAAAATATTTTTTCATTCAAAATTTTTTATCGCATAAGGGCTAAAAGCTCCCCAACTGAAAATTAAAGAACCAAATTGAAAATCTGTCATTTATCTATCTATAAAATACTCGATTAAAACTGCTACAAACAGAAAAATTGCTATAGTAATATTTATCAATAATATACTAGCCCGACGCTCCAATATTACTGTAATCATTTACTCGGTAAATTAAATTATTTTGAATCCTAAATTCTAAACAACTGTTTCATTTTCCAAACAGACCTTATACTATTTAGTCATTCAAATCACACAAAAAAGGTGATGAGTGTGTGTTGAGTTCTCAACGATCTCCAACTCGTCCAATTTGAGTATTTAATAGCTCCAATAAAATGTCTTGAGTCACTGAGTGTTCTTAGACCAAAACGAACACTCTATCTTCATTAGAACTCGAGGGTATTTTGGGATACAAAACTATGACAACATTGTGTTTCAGTATAACTTCTGAAAGACAAAAGATAAATGTAATCCAATACTTAATGATTCGGCTGAACACAAATACCATTCATTTAAAAAAAAATATATAAAAATCGATTGAACGGCCAGACGACGGACTCAGATATTTCATCAATTTTTGTACTATATAGATTTATTTATTTATGAAAATATTTCACATCGATGAGTATAGTAGAGTTTTAGGTTTCCATTTTTCCATGTAAGATGGATTGAGTTTTCATAGCTTTTCACATTAATTTTTAACTATGGCAAAATAAAAAAAAACATTATTCAGTGATGATTTTCAATCATTAAGGCTAATATCATGTATAATAATAATATTCTTTATTTGTTATCATCAATATGAATATAATTTATGAACTGATAAATAAATATTATATTATTATGTACATATATTTTATAAATATAATAATTTTAATGATGTATCTCTCTCTCTCAATAACTAAAAACTGTTCTCTCAAAATCTCACTCAATACATGTATTATGATGTGATGTGTACAATATATTTTATAACAGATAAGAAAAAAAAAACTTTATTTTAAAATATCGTCTTAAAATTATTGGCTTGCCATATACAAGACTAAGTGGAGAAGTCAGACGATTATGTGTTGATCTATTAACACCAAACATATAAGAAAACGTTTTTGTGTCTTTTGAACTAAGGTAGAATTCGTTAAAAGATTTAATAATATTTTACAAATGATCGAACATAGGATGTCTACCTTTTAAAAAGGTGTTAGAACCATTGATGATAAACATTCCGCGTATATATGTTCCAAAAATGTAAACTTAAGCTCGAATCAAAAAACTTTAAGCTTGCATTGAAAAAAAGTTGGTATTTTTTAAGATTTGTAGAATGGGGGAGGGTTCAAAAAACAACTTTTTTTATTTACCCCACATTTCACATAGATTGCAAAAAACAACATCTGTCTAGTGTGTAAAATTGGTGTTAATAGCAATTCCCCCCAAATACGTGGGTAGGAATTACATTAAAGTTTTTCGACTTCATCTAATTATGCTTTTTCAGTTTACATCAATTATGAAAAATTTTTCCAGTAGGTCTCCAAAAGAAGGTATAATTTATTTCCAAAAATTAGTAAATTTCCTGAATGTCATAACGTAGCTTCTTGATAATCGCTGGCATACGGCTAGACGACAAGCGACTACCGACTATGTAGAACAACCCTTAAGAAGTTATATTTTGACTTCATATGTATGTACAAAGATAATATTTATCAGATGAAACAAATCACTGAGTAATTGTGATACTAAAATCAGTCACTGATTAATGTATCCTTTTATCTATTAGAAATGTTATTAAATATTATTTGTCTTAATCTCTCATTAATATTATATTTTCAGAATTTATTTATTTTTTTTTTTTTTTTTAATATTTATTTATTTTATTTCTTCAAAAAAATTATTACTTCTTATTTCATTCAATATCAAAACTGGCGTACATACAATTCATTTGCGTTCAACAACAACTATTGAATGCGACATTCTCTTTACTTGAACGAACACATTATATGTAATTCGATTGATTTTGTATTTTTTTTGTTATTTTGTTCGATTGAAATTTAAATTGTAAATTTTTATGTTAAAAAGTTATTGATTGTTTCTTTAATGCGTGTATGTGAAATTATTATTTTTTTTACGTATTGTTTGGGTTTTTTTGTTTGAACTTTTTTGTGTTGTGAAAAGTTATCCTTGAACTGGTTTTTTTTTTTACTGTAGTTCATAGACAAAAATGTAAGTTGAAATTTTGATAAATAAGTTATTTTAAAATAGATTTTTTTTTATCATATACTTTTTGAATTTTGTCTGATTTGTTGGCAAATTAAAAGTTTCAAATTAAATTAATTACTTTAATTGTTTACCTAGTTAGTATATTTCACGTCAAAATTAAAACTTTTGATTTAAAGTTAATTTTTTTCCCAAACAATTTTAATAATAACCGATGATTGATAAGAGGACTAAGTACTTGTTTTCCACAGCAAAAATTAATTTTAATCAGAAGCCAAAAAAATTTTCAAACATTGGCAATTAATAAAAGTAGTGCCTTTACTTGTTATTGTACAGAAAATTTTTAAGTAGTAAATATGTAAAAAAAAAAACTTGAAGAAATCTGGAACAAAGATGTTTTATAGACTCGCATTCCTTGTTTTAGCATGAAGTTAAACTAATTTGTACACATTTTCCCGTTTATAAATTTTATTTTATTGATACTTAATAAGCATCCTTTCGGCAAATATGTATTATGGAATTTAGAAAATTTTTTTGATTATTTGCAATTTTTCCTCTTTACTGAACAAATGTGTTTGAGGCAATAACTGTATAACAAAAGTATTTTAAATTTTTTAAGTATGATGCAAATTTAAAAAAGGTTGCCATTCATATATTTAATGAAATGCAATTTAAGAAAAATACAAATTTTTCAAATTAATTACAACTTAAGAAAAAAATACAAATTTTTCAAATTGGTAAGTATTTATTTGTTATCCAAATTATATGTACATTTCAACTTAAAAACTATAGTGCCTAGCCTAAGCTTTACCAATAATATGCCGTATTATATACTATTTACATTACAATATTTGATTGCATCTTTTTAAAAATGGAAAAATGGAAAAAGTTAAATAATAAAAAACTATTGTTATCAAATAAATAACATAATTAGATAGAATAAGGCGAAAACATTTCTTGAATCGATTTCTAGGAAATTATTTGTTTAGTGATCAAATAATTTTCGCCTTGTTGGAACTAAATTATTTTAAAAAAAAAGAACAATGTCTTTTTGGATGTTTTTGCAATTTTAAGTTTATTATTTAAATAACAAGCCAAATAGAAGTAAAATTAACAAAAAACCTGTTTTCACTTTCGATAGAAATCATTACATTAAACCCAAAGAACTTCTGAATGATCTGGTCTTTCATACGTCAAAATCTGTAAACTTTTGCATTCGCTTCAAATTGCTTATACCATCTTTCTACATTTGCCATTAAATTTAATACACTCTGTAATATTAAAATGACCGTTTTAACAATTTTCTTCCTTATCATGACTAATAAAATATAATTCATATTTTATCGATAACTAACTGTTTTCTATATTGAAAGTAGGTAGGTAGTTGAATAACAATAACGAACTAAAAAAATATTAATTTCAAATAAGATTTATTTATTTACATACAAGATTAGAATCGATATTACCCGCTGTGAGCTCCGACTTATCAATCGATCTTCATCATTGTTATAATAAAATATAGGTAAATATTTATATAAATGATTGTCGTTTATGTAAATACAATAATTTGTTCAAAATAATAAAAATATATATTATTATTATTACCATCGATTTGTATACTGGAAATATGGAAAATTGAATTAACTTTTTTTACTTTCTTTGACTACTTAGTAAAAGAAAGTCTTGTAATTCTGTCAAAATTCCAATATAGTTTTCACCCGAATTATTTACGGAACGACTTAATCTATCTACTGTGATACTATTTTCGGAAGATGTCGGATTAGAATCTAATGAGTATCATTAAATGAATAAGATAACAGTGTAAGATAATTAAAAGCTAATTTAAAATTAAGTTTTTCAATAGCTAACAAATTTAAATATATAATCAATGTCACTTATTCAGACAGTTCTTTTTCATATAGACTAATCTTTCTCACGGATTCATTCAAAAATGTATTATAAAATGAAAATATAATTAAAAACATTTAGATAAATAGATATAAAAAACGTATTATTATTATTATTATGAACTTAATTCTTTGTTCTAATTTTCAATCGACTATAAAGATGTAAGTTATAATAATAATAGCTCTTTTTTTCTCAATAGATTATTGTACGATCAATTTAAGTAGACCACATTAAAAATATAAATAAAAAACTTTTTAATTAATTAATTTGTTGCTGTATTATTAATATTATTTCTTTATTCAATTAAATTGTTTCTATGCATTTAAAAAAAATTCGTGGAAGACTTGATTTTGTTAAAACATTTAAGTTTGGATGGTATTTTAAAATCGGTACTCAACCCTACCGAACTAGATACCATAGATCCCATCAGTTATACCATAGATCCCACTTCGCTTGGTCAATTAATTGTCAGTATATGAAAAACGAAATACATGACAAAATAAAAAACTTGAAAAACCCAAAATTTTTTAGTCTCTAATTTGGAATGATCATGTTTCTAAAATTCAAGATTGCGTAGACTATTTTTAGAAATATTAGTGGGATGAAATTCTATCAATTTTGCGCATGTTATTATTATCTAAGTGTTAAAAAATGGAAAACATTAAATATATTTGTTGCCTCTTGGCCGTTATTATTATACAGTCTCCACTTTTTTTAATCGACATAATAATAAAACACTAGGAAGTATTGACCGCATTAACAAAATTTTGGTATAAGCTTTCATAGTATCACCTAAATAGTTCATGTCCGTGCGTCTGTCTGTACATCATCAAGATAGCTCAAAAACGAAATGAGATGAGATTTTGATGACATATACAAGAAGTTCGTAAATGAGCAAAATCTGTCCATTGGGTCTAATGGCACAAAGATCCAATTTTTAAACGGTTCATAAACTGTTTAGATTTGTCCCAATTCAAATTATTATTATATATGCATTTATAATTGTATAGTTTGTATGTTTTAAGTATTTTATGAATGCTAATCAATAAAAAATAATTCAATCATTGATATTCAACTATATATCGAGTATCTGAACAATTAACACAGTTGTTTTTTCAATTGTTTTATTCTCATTTTCGTTAAATGCAAGATGATATATCATACGCATTTTTGTTATGTGGAGAAATTTAAAAATATCTTCAAATAGTTCTCGTTATCGTTCTACGTTAATCAACTAATTTTGATCCTACAATTAAAAATGTACTTTATTAATGAAGAAAACGAAGAAAGTATTTTAATAGATATATACTAAAATACCACCTACACGAGAGCAGAGTTGTTTCAACTATGTTAAATGTATTATGTGTACAACCCATTTTAAGATACATTCAATAATAATAATTCACCAATTTACAGTATAATTTCATTAAAAAATGTCGAAATTTCACAGTTATAAAAACCGATTACTTTATTTTCATATAATTTTCTTTAATTTTATTCCTGGAAGTATCTTGCAACTCATAAGATAATCGATAAACACTCAAGATCCTCCACATTTAAGCTTGCAAGTAAATATAAAAAGTCAGATTTATAAAAATAAATACAATTTATTTATTTTTTGTGGAGCTTTAAAGCGTCTGACTAAAGTTCTGGTTCATAAAAAGTGTCTGACACTTAATTTAGTACTTCTAAAATAATATTCTAGGAGCTATATATAAAAATCAACCATGTAAATTTAAGTTAAATAACTCTCAATTTTATTTACCTGTCTCTCAACTGATACTTGTCCAGGTGTCACACAACGAATTCTATAAAAGCTCAGGTATTCAAAGTACACGAGATGCGACTGAGATCCTAAAGTTTCATCTGTGTGAAAATAAGTTATGTCTGATCGCTCTGGGATCTTGGATTATATTTAATTGTTAAGTAATATAATATTATCAAGTTTCAAAAATGAAAATTGCACGGTATTCTGGAATTGAAACTTAAATCACTCCTTTACCAGTTATGTGTCGGAAAGCTGATTTACTCTGGGATAAAGAAAACACTCGCTCGGTCAACGAAATAAACTTTTGTTTTATTTGTATGAATATTCATTTTTAAAGAAGTTTTACTGTTTGCAAGTGAATGAAATAATCTTCTCATCCATTTTGAAATATAAATTGTTTAAAGAGGTGCAATCAGCATCAATTAATTTATACGATAATAACTGTTAGCGTGTTTGGTTACAATAAAAGTAGTATTTATTTCATTTTTTATTTTATCTTTTAATTTTTAATCAGAATTAATACAAAACGTTACATTCTTTACTATCGTTGTGTGTTATTAGTAATCTTACTAACAACAATAACCCGTATTGTACATGTTTTTGAATTTACTCAGATTTAATTGAATAAATGAGATGATGATGAATACCTTGTAGCTTTAAAATAGAAATATTTAAAAGTTACTAAATACCAATTTTTCTGCAGACAAAAAGTATTTGCAAATTTTTGTTCTTAATACGATGGAATATGATAGTTTAAAAATATATTTACATGATATATTTTTCAAAAATTTCTCGACCGTATATCATTTTACTTCTGACATACAACAATAATCGTACTACCTATATCAGCACGTGCTTGTACACCAAAAAGTCCATATACTTCCAATATTAACAATGCAGAATGTTTTAAAGTACTGAGAAAAAATACATAATGAATTAGAAGTTGGTTTTTTGTTTTATGTATGTTTCAAAATAAAATTGCAAGTTTTTATAGATAAATCTATCTATATCTATGCTCCAAAGTATATTATATTTATTCGTCTATACACAAAGGTATTGATTAAAAGATATAAATAACAGTTTTTCAATTTATTTTTAGTATGTGAACGCCTTTTTGGTATACGCCCTTTATTTATAATTTTTTTTATTTTGTGGTAGGTTTTGAATTATTTGCTAGATTTTTTTTTTTTTGGAAAATAAAAACTGTTTTTATGTATTTTATCAAATTTTTTAATGGTATATTTAGAAAAAAAAGAATTATTTATACACAATCTTACACAAGATCGTAGTTATAAGAATATGCATGAGTTCATTGGTTCTTAATATCTTCAAAATATTCTATAAAATTTTCGTATCAGCTTATTGTTGGTTATAAATTATGCAAAGATGGAAAGGAGGCAAAACTTTCGACTTTTTTACTTTTTAGAATTAAGAAAATGTAAGCTGTTGCTATTGAGAATTTATGTTATTTTATTTTGTCTAATATAAATTTTTTCTAAAATCGATGATACATCAGAAAACTATTAGGTTTTACGAGTCTTATTTATTATACAAATCATTTTCTGTGTCTTTTAATGTAGGGAAAACAAAGATAACAAATATTCCAATATACAAGATTACAACTTATTTTAGTGGGGATTCCCATTATAAAAAGTTTCTAAATAATTATGTATTGCACAAGAAATCTGTTGACTGACACAAAGTTCTTATTATTATGAATGTATTTCTTTAACCCGTCGCAGTCATATCTCCAAATATCTAAGAGTCACATAGGGTTCAGCAGACCCCACACAGAAAAACAATTCCGAAATTTCTATTACGAAGAAACTTTTATATGTTTTGAAATTTGTTGCTTAAATTTCGAAAATTATTTTCGATGATAACTGTTTACTAGTTGTCATTTCGAAATCGTAATGTAATACATCTTATGAAGCTGAGAAAGAAATAATAAATGCAAATCGAACCTTTAAATGATAAATTTTATATTTTAAGTGATAATTATTTGATAAACCATCAATTTTAATGTTTTCATTTTTTCTTCTTCTTTGTTTCAGTGAAAACATTAGCTGCACCAGGTGTGAAACTAATTACAAGACAAATATTTGCAAACATCGGTGATCATCAGCTGTTGTGTTTGCTGTACTAATAGCAACAACACACAAAAACAAAAGCCTATTATCATCATTTTTATTTTTACATTTTTAAATACTTAAAAACATATTTAAATTATAATTATGGTACTGGTCCTAAATGGTGTACTACAGGAGGAGAGTCCTGTTGACTCACGCACATTATTCCATAATCATCCCATATATCGAGAAGCAGCGGCACGAAACTTATTAGCACAACCTAGAAAAATAGTTGGTCCACAAGGTTTATTATATGTACAACAACGTGAAATGGCAGCTACCACACCACACGACAGTAAGTCTTTCTTTATATTATGAAAAATTTTTAAATAAAAAAAATTTAATAACCGGTTCCGAACATTGGACTTTATATTCGAAACAAATTTTCCCTGCACTAAGTTACTGTATCTACTTTACATTAATATTTTTCTTTTTATTTAATATATATAATATTTAATTTTTGACATTATTTGTTTAATTAAGATCATGTTTTGTATTGTGTCTGATATCTTCAAAATTTTGAGAACGAAATCCTTTATCCTTTTTACTTACCTCTGTGAGAGACCTGTAGTTCCCTGAACTACTAGTTTTGAGGAAACTTATAAAATTATTAAAAAATCTGGATAAGTTTGGTTATTTCATTGAATTCATTATTTGAAGTGTGATCAGGATTCAAAAAATAATGTGCATGATGTTGGCACCCACTTTTTGGAATTCTTTAAGAAAGAAAATTGTGCTGAATTGTGTTCCATATGTGATTTTTTGTTCCACGTTTAAAAAGTAAAGTTCAGTTAAATAAATAAGTAAAATCTAAAATTTGTTACCCAAGTTTATACACATCTAAAAATGTCGACACTTTGAAGAATGTAGCCCAATTTTTGCCAGTAAATAATTTCGATTAACTAATTTATACTGATAAAATTCAAGCTGAACTGTCAGTTAACTCCTAAATGAAACCATCCTTGGAATGACTAATATTCGGTGAGAAAATGAGTCATACGCCACTTTCATTAGAAACGCATATTTCAGTAGAAATGCGTACAAAATTGTTAATAAATGGTTTTTTTTTTCAGAATATGTTAGTATATTGGGTTCAGATGATGCAACCACATGCATAATCACTGTTGTCAGGCATTCAGGTAAGAATCTCAAAATACTATTTATTAAACGGATTACCTACCATTCGGTCTATTTACTATAACATTACCAATTAAAATTTATTTTCTGTTAATAATTCTATAATTTTATACACCTTGTAATTGGCTATTACGTATATTTATTACTAGTAATTCTATGGTTTTATGGTATTCGTGTTACATGCATGGGATTATATAAATTTCTTATACAGTAGTGTTCAGAAAATATGAAAAACATTAAATCAAAGGAAAATAATCTTTTATTAATTTAACGTATGAAATTCAAAGCTCTTAACGAGTTTGTGAAAATTTTGTTGCCTTTTGTATATCTTGCAGGAAAATATATGTTGATATATAATATGGTGAATTTTCATGACGCAGATTTTATTCCAATATTTTAATTTTCATTGGATAAGATATATTTTATTAATTATTCAAATTCTAATAATAAGCAAATTTTAATAAAGCAATACAAGGATAATGGAAAAATATTATCTGCTGATTAGAGAGTGACGCAAGGTGGTGGGATGGTCAAAAAAACTTGCAAACAATGACACTTTTTTATTGTCAGAATAATTAAAATTCTCAAACTTATTGTCAGATTAAGAACCAGCAGATTTTGTTGCATTTTCCAACAGTTTCCACGAGTCTGCGTTACATCCGAATAGTCACATTTTTAAATGAGAGCTTAGATTAGGTTCACTCTAACATAGGGGATGAATATCTGACGTGCTCAAGTAAATTTTTTCCCTACCCATTTTTAACTTTTCCGTACGGTCATCTCCACCATGAAAACCCATGAAAACTGGGAATTATATCCTATTAATATATTTTTGAAAAATTGTATTCGTTTTCTCCAGCGCTAAAAAAGTATACATCATATGACCTTTTTTTCTTTATATCATCTAATCTTCAAAACTCAGTAGGTCCCAAACACGCTTGAGTAAATCCCCATTTAGCATCATGAGCTCCTCTACCACTATGGATCCACATACTGTGGTAAACATTTGTGCACAATACGATAAAATATATTAGTTTCATTGTTTTTGTACCGTCTTGTATTATGTAATATTTAAAATAGTAGAAATGTTTAGAGAAGTGCAAGCAGCACATTGTTAAAACCATAAAACACTATAATCATGTTTTGTTAGTATCCCATTCGTAACCACAACATACAATTCTTGCTCGTCCCCTTCAATTCTCATACCATTTCGTTGTTGTTTGTTGCTTATTTATGTGGATAACAATAAAATAAATTTTATTCTAGAATAAATTTTATAAAATTGTGTTTTGTTATGTGCATGCATAGAATTGCAATTTCTTATTAGTGTGTACAGTATTTTTCATTTTTTTTTTTTTTTTATAAACTTCAAAAAAAAATTTATAATTTATTTGCATATTTTGTAACGGAGTTGTTAAAATTCAGTAATATATTTATTTTATTATTTTTTAGTTAACTGTATATTTTATTAAAACCATTATGTATTCTAATAATCTATAAAAAGCCAGCTGATCTGAAAAACCTTGAAATCATGATAACTCGGAATGCAATAGTAGTTCCTAACGACATTGTAGTAAAAAATCGATCCTTCAATATGTTCACAACCCTAATTGAAGTCGATAGATTAATGTTTTATGCAATGCCTTTAAACAGCAGAGTTAGCAAATGCTGAAGAATACTTTCAGAGGTCAATTTACTTACCCCTATTATATTTCGTTACTAATGATTTATAGTAGAGATTGTCTCTGGAGGTACTCGAGTTATTTCAGTTTAGAGCTTTTCCTTTAAAACCTAATGGTAGGGTCTAGAATCTTTATATCGATATCGGAGCAGTGAAAGAAGTGGTACACGTGTACCATTATTGTCTTAACAATAGTGAATCAAATATAGTCTAATGAAAAACTGAATGTGAAAACATCCTTGAAGCACGTAATATCGATATATAATGTTGAGAATGTTGATTAATATTACAACACATTGATAAAAAAACATAACAGTTTCAAATTGTATTTACTAATTAAGATAATGTACTTAGATTTAATTGACAAAGACAAATAATAATTTAGTCGAAATGACGTCACATCGTGGCAGCCTAGTATTTAAGGTCTAGTGATATTAGTATAAAAAAAAATCGAATTTTAACTTTAAGATAATAATTTATAATTTTTACGTAATTTTACCCTTTATTTTTCACTACCGAAAGTATACTGTTTGTTATACAACATAAGAAACACTATGATTGAAATGTGAGTTACATTTAAAGAAAGAGTGGATTCTGCATTTACGTATTAAGATCGTTTTTAAACCATCAAATATACTCTGAATACTCTGAATATATCACGCACTATCTTTTACCGTATATTGTGTCTTTTTTTTTTATATTTACTCGTCTTTTACGAAGTTAATAATATAATTTTGGTGCAAAAACATGAACCCCTCGTATCATAATTTCATATTGCCGACAAAGTAATTGAAAATATATGAATAGAATAATAATTAATATAGATAGCATATTTACACGTAATTGGGCATCATTGGAATAATGAATGATTTTTTATTTCCTCACTTATATGGTTCTTGACCTTAGGAAATATATTTTGTTCTCCAAAAAAAAAAAAAAAAGATACATAGAAATTCATGGCCTAAAACACTCGATGAATGTCTTAAATGAAATAAGCGATTTTTTGAATTCAATGACAAAAATCTAGTAAAAAAGTCTGGAGAACCGCTAAAGAACATTTTGTGATTTAAAAAAAAGGGCAGAGAAAATTAATTTCTTAAATAATAGATTTTTGACAATAACTGAATCTATGTATCAATTTTGAGTCCTCTGATTCAATTGGGGACGGCTGTACTGATGGGCATTGCTATGAAATCCAATGTGGAAAAGAGTTTTTCCTCTCAGATTTATATACCTTTATATACCTCTCAATTCCTTATATACTGAATTTATTCTCATTTAAATAAAAAAGAGGTCGTCAGAGAAGCTTATACATTCGAGAAACAATAGGGGTCATAAAACGGATTTATAACACAATCCTATCGAAAATACGACTAAAATTCTATTCAATCTCGAATTCAGTTTTGAATCTTTTATCTGGGATTATTTTTATACAAGACAAGTTAAAGTATTAAAATCTACGTGGTGGGATTATCGCATAAGTCAAGACTTACACATGAATTTTCTGCATATCTACAATTAGAACGTTAAATACCATTGATACATTCTGTACATTAGAATCTTTTTTTTTTAACATTAAAATAAGACTTACACATTCATTCATTATTTACACGTTTCTTTTCAACAATTATAGGTAATGATAAGTCGTAACATAAATAAATATACGTCCTGGATTGGATGCATATTGAACTTGCATATTATATAGTTGATGAGGCGTTAATGATGTCTTGTTAACTACATATACAAACAACACACATTCAATACAATTATTATTACCTATTATTATCATCATCATCGTTTCTTGCAATTGTTTTCTTCTTTACATTGGTGGTATTAATGAAAATAACGATTGTGTGTGTGTGTGTGTGTCTTAGACTTTAATAGATTTACATGTTAAGATCTCTTGTAACTATTCCATTTATATTTTTTTTAAAAGTTACTCTTTTGTGTACTCACTATAATGATACAGTCTTAGATTAGACTGAGTATTTACAACACCATTTTTGCGGTAGGTCGCTCATCCATAGTGCTGAAGGTGTGTCACCGAAGGCATGAATATTAGTGTTGAGCCGATATTCATATTCGCATTTTGCGAACACCGCACCTTTTTTTGATATTCGCAAAAAAAATGCTGCGAATATTGTGAATGTTTTGTCAATGAAAAAGGAGAATAATATATAGAATTTGGCTTTTCAAAATTAGTCCTGTTAAGAAAAAATAGATTCCTGTTCGACAAGATATTAACACCTATTTTTACTTATTTTCTCCGACTTTAAATTTATGTTAACAAACTTTGTCAACTGAAATTCTATGTGCATTTTTGTCTGTTAAAACATAAGATACATAGTTATAAATGTCTTGTATAAATTAATGCATAAAATATGTACATTTTTACGTAGTAAATGTGTAGGAGTTTTACATTATTATAATTAATGTTTATTGTAATGTTAAAAACATAAATTCTTTTTACATGTTTGCTTATTATTATTATTATTTCAATAATAACATAACATTTTTTTTTTTTAATAACACAACGAACGGTTCATCAGTTTAATGTTGATTATGTTTTTAAGATTTAAAATAAAAATACTTATGATGATAAATAATGACACTATACTTTTAATTATTTATAATTTGACTTATGTAATAATTAAATTGTTTAATTTTAATAATTTTCATTTCTACATGTATCTTATCTTTATTTTGTAACATATAATGAATGTTTTAAATTTATTTCGTGTAGTCAAGAGAATTTATTTTGCATTTAAAGCCAGCTTATGTGTTCTGAAATTATTTGCAAATACTAAACTTTTGTGAATTTACACTCCTTGCTTGGGTCCAATGGACCAATTTCTCTAATTCACGAAGTAGATGTTACTTTTTAAGTTAAAGACGCCGTTAAAATTTCAGCTTGCAATTTCTTTTCGTTTTTGAGTTATCTTGAAATGGAATAGGTATATCTATAAACATCTATACCGAAATATTGTTTATACGGTCAATATTTGCTAGCGTTACAAACTTTAGACTAAAACCAATTTACCCTGCCATATTTTATATATGTTGAGAAATCAAAATACCTAATTATTGAGTGTGTGCGGTCGAACACAGTCCTGGGTAAATTTAGAACGTTACGACCATTGCTTTTATTAAAGATGTCTGTTGGAATTTTAGCAAACAAATAACCAAAAAAATTTTCCAAAAAGAATTTTACCCGAAAAAAAAATTTAGAAAATTTAAAAATCAAAATTCCAATATATTATAATTTTTTTTTTCGTGGCAGCTGCCTTATGTTTTTGTGTCAAGATCAAATTGTGCATCGTTTAAAATAATAATAACAGTTCACATTACTCTTATAATCGATTAAACGATTTTTCTGTAATTTAATTTTAGATTTTATTAATTTTTTTATTATTTTTTTTTTTTCATTAAAGGTAGTGGAGCTGTAGCTTTAGCACATTTCGATGGTGTGGGTGTCGATGAAGCTGTAACAACTATGGTAGCGCGTGTACAAGAGCTAGCAATGGGTTTTGCTGAAGGTCGTATTGAATTACAGTTAGTTGGAGGATACAGTGATCCAAATCATTATTCTGAAGAATTATTTTATAATATAATGAGTAAGTATATTATGTTTATCTAAAGCATAATATAGTCTCAAGTACTATTTTTTAAATGTGCTTAAGGGCATATATAAATCTAAAGAAAAAAACATCCGAGAGAGACCCATAGCCTTTGGACATTTAGACTGGCACTCTTCAAGGAGTTACATATAGAATATTTGAATCTGAAATTTTATATCCATTCATCAGAGAACAATCCTGAGGGGAGATACTTGTGTGTGGTCTGTGGTCTCGAAAAGATCCGATAGTTTCATCTTATTCTGATAGTTCTACCACAGCATCCTGTACTAGGAGACATCCTTGTCTTCAAATGATGAAGACAAGGTGATCCCAAGTGTGATATTATATATATAAATAGAAAAATCGGTCATTAAGATGATTCTACAAGTCTTGCATAATCTGTTTATTTTACGGACTTCATCTCCGTAAACTTGCAAAAGATAATTTTTTATGTTTATGTTTTTTCTAGGTGCATTTCATAAACAACCTGTAGAAATTGATTTAACCTTAGCATGTGTTGGTGAATTAAATACATCAGTTCGTGGTGGTATACATTGGCCATTGGTTTATGGTATTGCAGTGAATGTAAAAACTGGTGAAATATTTCCAGCCAATTTCCAAGATAAAGGACCTGATCATGAATTACGTTTAGCACGACATATTACCAATGGTGGGAATCAGGTTTTGGATGTTTAT
This sequence comes from Chrysopa pallens, assembly GCA_020423425.1. Classification (NCBI taxonomy): domain Eukaryota; kingdom Metazoa; phylum Arthropoda; class Insecta; order Neuroptera; family Chrysopidae; genus Chrysopa; species Chrysopa pallens. The sequence goes on from CM035594.1 coordinate 64,874,190, forward strand.
GATTCGAATGTAGGAATGTTACGAATTGGTCCATTTAATTATGATCCACTACGTGGAGTTGACTTATGGCTCGCTCAAAGTGATGAAGTCATATTACAGCATTTGAGCACATCACCGGAAGTGGAACCTCCGCATTATGTTATGGAAGTAAGTAAAATTCATAAAAACCTATTCATATATGACTTTTAAGAGAGCGATTGTAGAGTCAATGTTATAAATTCTTACGATGGGTATGTAATAAACTGTTCATTTTTTTTTAGTTGCGAGCAGCTTTAAAATATATTCAAGATAATCCATTTCCTGCTGTGACTGTATTTAGAGATAATCGACCGCGTTACTTCCGTCGAGATGAACAAACTGGTCTGTGGGTACTTTATAGATTCTAATTTGTTATAAAAATAATTGTAATATTAAAAAAGAAAAATTGAAAAACAAAAACTATACTATAAATTTATTATTTAAAATAGATTTATTATAATTAAAAAAATAAATTAAAACAAATACTTTAATGTATTTTATGAATAGTCTGAGTCATTTCAGTCAAAATATCACCAAAATTGTAAGAATTTTTATAGAATTACAATAGACATATTTCCATTTATCATTCTTGTGCTCTTTGACAAAGGATGAAATGATTATTTTGTTTTCTAAAAAAAAAAAAAAAAAACTCAGTTCCTAAACATAAAATATTTTATGAGCGAAATTGGAAATATTAAGGTAGAATTGAAAATATCACGACACAAGTACTTAAAAAAATAACAATGATTGAGGTCCAATTTTTTATATATCCTTTGTCAATATCATTAACGAACAGAAACATATTTTGCTTAAATATAGAAAATATACAAACTTATACGTAAAGCGAACTTAGTTTAAATTTAAATGTATCAAAAAATATGCCATTTACTTATTAGACGAACGTAATTTGTTAAACTAGATAATCAATTCATTTATTTGTCATTAATATTGTAACTTAAAAATGAGGAAATATTGAATTTTGATAGTTTTAATCGATGCTCTTTTAGTCCTCCATTAATGCTTTATTTCACTCATAAGAATTGGATTATGGATTGGTAATTCCATAGTCTAGGTTTGGGATATAAATAGCACCGAATGGATTACTCGAGCCACAGAGTATCTGGATTATACTAATTGTAAACTATCTGTAACACTCTCTTGTCTAATTTAATATTGACTTGATTATGAAATGTGAAACAAACAATATTTTTATTCCTATTTGATTCTCGGAACGTTCTTATAAGTTAAAAGTAATTAGTCACTCTCGAGGGAAGTTTTTTGAAAAAGCCAAATTATTGTTACATAATTTTATCTGAGTGAAAATCCTTTCGGAATTAATTAAATTAACGACTTAATTAGGAATATTGAAGACTGTAATTTTTTTTAAGATACGTTTATCATATTATCAAAATAAGGATGGCCATTAAAAAAAATAATTCTTAAAATATTCCACATTTTTAAGTTGCACTTCATATACACAGGTGTTCATTAATTAATTACAGAGAATCATATATATTCAAAACTTCATAATATGAACACCCATTTATTAATTACTACGATTTCAATCGTCATATTGTGTGATACGAAATACTTCTTTCTATTGTCGAAAAATATTTTGAATACTAATTTTATTTATTTTGAGACTGTATTTTCTTGAGAGTTACAAAAGTTTTTTATCATTTATGTTATGTGATTGATTTCATGCTGCTATTGTCCCGTGAATGAAGTTATTATTTTAAATTAATATAATCGAATTATTTTCATAGAATTTAAAATATGGGATTTTCTAACAGTAATAAAAATTTTTTTTTGGTAAAATTGAAACTACACATCCCGTAGAAAAAATGAATTCTTATTTACGGTTACTGCTTAATTGTAGTTAATCAATAATAGATCAACAAATAATTGTTTTAAAACGTTTTGAGAATAACGAGGTTTACTATGTAGCTTGAAACATTTACTTGTGTGATTCAATGAACTAATATTATTTCAATACAGGCTTTGGATATGACAGTAATGAATCTCATATAACGAAAAATCATTTAGTGAAATAAAATTATATTTGAATATGAATTTGATTTAATACATTTGATTTAATGAAAAAAAAAAGAAGAAAAAAATAATGTTTTGATTGAAAAGTAGCAATACCAGAAATGTGGTTTGTAATATTTTAAACTTTGTGATTGTCGCTTAAAAACTCTTAGAAAATCCTATAATAGTAAATGATGCTTTCAATTAATTTTTTTTTTTAAAAGTTATATAAATATCTTGTTTGTTAAATTATTGTAAATACACTGAATTTATTAAAAAAATGTACAATTTATTAATTATATTTAAAATGGAGCACACATTATTTAATTACAATTTTTTTTTTAAATAAAAATAATTTTTTAAGACAATACCTCTCATAATTGTAATTGATATTAATATTAATCAAAAAATTATTCTTGTTGCTAGAGCCAGTTGAGAACAAAGTACCACAGTAGTACATTATAAGCATGGAGTATAGTGGTTAAGAAAAATAACTTGAAAAATAATTTAAAAAAGTGAAAACAAAATACCATTAAATAAGGGTCCATAAATTGGTCCAGAGTGGCACTTGTGTAGCATTAGGGCATGGCTATTCTATTAATTTTGTGTAATTAGCGAATGAAAGTTTAATATTTTAGTACTCAAATCCGTTATAAATTTTACTTCCAAGTACTTTTTAATAAAAAATTAAAGGATCAAAGAAGCGTATTTTTTCGGTTATTGCACTCCTTGTTTGAATATTTTTAACGGTGTTGACTTACAAAAGAAACTCAAAATATACCATTTTGTGAATTTCTTGTGTAGAAATTTTTGTTTTCTAAAAACTTCATTTTAAAATGGCTTGTAAGCTTTAAAATAATCTCTGAAAAATACTATAAAAATCAAAAATGGCTTAAATAGTTCTCTAAAAATAGTACATTTTTCTGCTACCACTAAAACTATGGTCCCGCTAAATATTCAGATAGTTTGGTATTAAATCTTTTCTTCCAATTTATTCGTATTTACAATTCAGTATAACTTGAGAGCATGACCGATAAATTAAGGATTATTATGATTAGTTTTATCAAAGGAAATACTTTCGAACTTCTATGGTATTTCTTCTAGCTAATCCAAAAAATATAAATAAATAATTATATTTATTGAGCTAAATGCAAATTTAGTTTGAATCAATAACTTTTTTGAACATGTAATTAATCTGATTCAGTTGACGTAAATGGACTTCTTTCCTTAATTTTAATTTGTATAATTTTTTTTTTCAAATATGGCTAGTCTAATTTTGTGAATTGAGTAAATAAATTTTCCCTAATAAAAAACCCCTATTAAATCTTGAAATTGAATCAAAATGAATAGGAAATTTAACTTAATATTGAATCCTATTCAGCCCTACTCAAAATTTTGAATAGGATTTAAAAGAAAATGATTTCCTATTCCATCCTATAATTCTGTATTCATTCTCGTTCTTTTCCAATTCATTACAATTTAATTTCAAAAGGATTGAATAATACTTTTTTATGAGTGTAAAACTTTTTAAAATGAATTACAATAGAGCATATTAAAAAAAGATTAATAGATAATCTCTAATCATTCATTATCTTTAGCACTGAGGTAGAATCATTTAATCCTTTTCATTAGAATAAATTAATATCTTCGCACATTTGGTAACTATGGATTATTCTATAAGAGCTTAGATTGACGAATAATTGATGGAAAGATTTTCAAGTTTCATTTTTAAAATAAAATATTGTGATTAAATAATTTGATTTAATGTTTCTGACAGATGTTTCTTTTATAAAGAAAACTTTTTTAAAGGAACGAATTGCAATTAAAATCATAATTTTTGGAAATTTATAATGATGAAATGTAAAAGGGATATTCTCTTGTTTGCTGGAATCAAAAAAAAAACGTTAGTTTATGTGCCAATATTGTAAACTATTGTGCTTCGTTATTTAAAAAATTTTCATTTCTAGTTTCTTTTTTAAGATGATAAGTTTATCTTCATTTCTTAAAATAGTAAATTTTATTATTCAAGGTGGTTTATGTTTCTGATAGAGACCACTATAATAAAGATAATCTCTCATGTAATATACATTATATTTTTTTCCATTTTCGCGTAAAAATAACTCAAAAAAGAATGACCTAAATGTTAAGGAACTTGGTGTACTCAAACTTGACATGAAAATGGAGGGTATGCCAAGAGTTTTTCAGGAAAAAAAGTTAAAGTAAAATTCTAAATTTTATTTTATAATTAAATATGTTCTTTTGCAAAAAATTCTTTGAAATAAATTTTATAACATTTGGATAATTATTAAAATTCATGTACATTGATATTATCTTTATTATGGAGGTCTCTATCAAAAACATAACTAACCCACCTTAAAATAAGTAAATAAAAACTATACAATCTCTTGTAAAATATTTGTGATTTTATTAAAAATATATTGTTAATTAAGTATGTTATAAAGGGATATTATATATTCATAAAAAATGTTTATAATAAAAAAAATGTTTATTTCTAATTCGTTCATTATTAAAATGTATTTCCCATTTGTTTTTCCTTTATTTATAATCCCAATTATTTCTTACACAAGGTACTGTGAAGTAATTTCCACTAATCTAGTTTTCATAATAATAATAGAAATTTCATTTAGGGCATTTTTCGCAGTACCTATACAAATCATTGAAAATCGGTAATGATTTTCTCAAAAATCAATCTAATGGCGCATTTGTATCAATGCGTTTGCTACAAGCAGTAAGGCAATTACAATTCAAAAAAGTAAATGTTTAAGATTGCGCTGTAAAAGACAATGATAAATTTATATAGTTCAATGGATATGAACTTTCTTATAAATGAAGCTTACAAACTTTTCCTTGAAACAATGATGAGATCCAAATTTTATGAAAATAGGGTATATTTTATCACATGCCATTCAAAGAATAAAATCCGAAAAGATTGACAAATTAAATTTTACTTTTATAAGAATCTCACCATGTTTGAATAATAATTTTTTTTTCTGCATTTACAAATTACATCAGTGTTCTCCAATTCTAAATATTTCCCCCATATGAAAGAATGCTGCTTGTACATACCGTCAACTTTTTGATTTAGAAGCTATTGTGTGACAGAAGTTTGCATACAAATTATACTATTTTCTAAAGGGTTATTACATAAGAATGGCGAAAAATTATAAAATAGTTTGGAGATGCGGGGGATCGAACCCCGGGCCTTTCACATGCAAAGCGAACGCTCTACCACTGAGCTACATCCCCTTGTATTTGATTACGAATACTTACAATTATATTTTTTCGTGTCAGTGCCATCTTACATGATATATACAAACTACTTATTGGTATTTGTAGGTTGTATCAAAGAGAATCAAACTAGAGTAGAAAATAATCGGATGTGGCTTGTTGTGCCATCTCTTGACCTGAATTTTCTTTGTTGCAATTTAAAATTTGCAACATGCCAGCGTCTCTTCGTCGAGTTTTTTTGCTTTTATTTGTGAAAAGCGATTGATCATCGTTTGGTCACGAGTAAATACTATATTTCATCAGTTGATTATTTGCAATTTTCTTGTTATTCTTGAACTTCTAAATTTTCCGTTATATAGTTCAGACCTTGGTTGATAGATGGTACTGATAAAATTTACACAAATAGTTTGGGATTTTATTGTTCTTTGTTTTAACTACAGATAGAAATGATATCTACAATTAAAATAACTGTAAATTGTTAAAATAAAATAGTAGTTAAAAAAATCATAGTATATATTTATATCAGTTTCTTGGTTACTAGTGGCACATTAATCGATTAAGAAGTCTCTTCCACGTACTATGTATGGTACGAATATTATTAAACGATTAATCTTCCCAAATTTAGCTTTGAATCCACGCTTGTATAGTTGGAACTATAAAATATCATATTTACTCGTGCCTACATAGTTTAGAATAGTAGCTGGCTGTGTGAACTGTAGACCTCACTCAGAACTAAATAAAATGTATATAAATAATACGTACACTAAATTTAAAAGATATGACATAATCTAAAACATTATACAAATTAAATATTATGTTAAAAAATTAAATACTATATGTATTAAATAAAAAGAAAAATAATATGTATATATTCATAGTAAAATATCCTAGAGGTGGTAGAAGCTGCTTCAAAACTAAAAGTCCCGAATTCGAAACTGGTCATCACTTTTTTTAAGAATTTCTTTAGAAAACAATTTACTTTTTTAGAAAAAAGTGATTTATCCTGAAGGTGTAAAAGTAAATTTTCCAAAAACTATACAGTTTTTCCTAAGTGTGATCAATGTGCCTACTAAATTTCTAGCAAGGCGTTCGAAAGTTACAGCGGAACAAACATAAATAGATACATAGATACAAACGAAATGTAAAATCGTTGTTATTGCACTCACTTCGTTCGGTTTAACTAATTAAAATTATTCGAATTTGTTATTATTATTATTTGTTATTTATAAATATTTTACTCAATAATATTGTAATAAATTATGCACAAAATTTCTGGTATTTCATATTCGACAATTAAATTGACGATGAGTGTGTTTGTGTGTTCGGTTGGCAAACTTTATAAAATATTTGAAACAAGGATTATTACAAAGTTTATATAAAATACACCTGAGGCTGTACGGAAGTATATTTAATACACTTGAGTGTCTATGTCTAGGTGTCTTCTTTCAATTCGAATTCTCGTTTATGACTTTTATTTTATAAATATATTACATTTTCATTTTTGAATATTCATAAATTTTATAATGTATTTTAAAATGTATATCAATAGTTTTTGCTGTTACTTTTCGCTTAGCTGTATCTCAAGCTATATCAAATAATTGATATAGTCATAGCGAACGCAAATTGTACTGGGAATTAAAGTGGCTTGGGCGTTATTTCTGTACGAATAAGAGTCTAAAAGATTAATTCTTCACCTTTCATTGGGAATTGAAGTTACTTGGGCGCTATTTCTGTACTAATAAGTTTCTAAGATTAAGCTTTCACCTTTAAGGTGTACAAACAGAATTAGGCTAATCGTTTGGCATGGCATAGCTATGGCAAATTTATTATGAAAAGTTTTGAAAATCATCCAAAAGTCATAAAATTATATTCGCTGTTTTTTGCTGTTTTAGGATAAGCAAGGTCTAAGACACAGAAAAATAATACAAATTTTACGATTGGGTGACTAGATTCAAAGATATTACTCTAGCAATCTGTTGGAGATATTTGCCTCCGGATAGAATTCGAATCGATAATGCAAAACCTAAGCCCCCTATCCTTAAACTTATCTTTAAATTGCTGTTATTTCTGTAATTTATCGGTTAAAGTCACCTTATAAATAGAGTTTAATCAAGTTCTTTTCGAGTATCCTTTAAGAAAATAATTTCGACCCAAAAATGACATCCATTATAAAATTGTATTCTGAGATATATATAACCCGAACCAATTTCAAGCGTTATTTCTTAGAAGTTACTTATGCTAGAAATCTAATAAAAAGCGAAACAAAATTTTGTAGTTACTTGTTTATTTAATCATAGGAAGTTTAATGCAAAAAGGCTTATACGAATAACAAAGTTTGGAGACTACTGCATTAGAAGATACATATAACAATGTCGAATAGACTTTGAGGAAATAAATTGTGAGCTATTGTAACAAGGGGCCGTAAAAGTAAAAATTACACGCGCGTGCTAAAAACTTACGCTACGCCTCTGCCATAATATACAACAAATTACTTGAATTTAATATTCTCTGTATAGGTAGGTACTTATTAGTCTAGCCGATAAGTGGAAATTTTAAATTATTTTATGTAGCTCTAAACAATAAGAAAATAGTCGGAAAATTAGGGAAAAAGAATCTATACAATATTTACGAATTTTCATTTTTAAACACATTCAAGTGAAAAATAATAATTTTAAAATTTCTCCGGTTGGACTATTTTTTTAAGCCTTTTCCATCATTAGATTACCAAAAAAAATTATTAACATAGTATCGTAAACAATGTATAAATTTGTTTATAACAATTATTTAAACAATTGGAACTAAAAATGAAAATTTAATCAAATGTTTATGTGCCATTCAAGAAAATGATATTATACGAAATTTGAAGAAAAAAATGTTTTAAGCACTACTTTGAATTTTCATTTTTTTGAATTTTCTTGTTCATTTGTAAATGAACTAAAGAAATTGAAAAATTTCTTTGACTTTTTCATTATGACTTTATGAAGTACTTATATGTACCGTTAAGAATGTCTCCAAAAAGTTTAAGATTTAGCAGAGATTATTGAAACTTTTATGGGTAATTATATGTACCTAATTTTATTAGAAAAGTCTATACAAAATTTTACCAGTGGAAACGCGCTCGAGGTAAAGAGGTCGTACGAAGCCCTATTTTCAATAACTGATTAGTACTTATTAATTATAGAGCTTAATTATAGAGAATTCCAGAAATGTTGTCATTTTTTAGGAAATTTTCTCTTCTTTAAGAATCCATTTTCTGGTTTAAAATTTTTTTTATCGTTTTTCAGTTATAAACAAAAATTTCGAGACAGTAATTTATATCAGTTTTTGTTTATAACAATTGCAAAAATGTGTTTGTAAAAAATAAAAAAATAGGTATTTTTCAGAATTTTATTCCGCATCGAATGAGTTTCAGAGTCTCCCATATTGTTCAGCTGACTTTTCTATTCTTCGCCGATATTTTTTACTTCTCGACTAGACTATAATTATACTTGTACTTGGTGGCTATTGGCAACATTACAAATAAAAACAGATTTTGAGGGTTTGTTGGTTTTAATAATGATAATCATAATATTAACAATAACAATAACAATGTATATATGATATTATAACATATCGTTGTAATTATAATATCTAACAACAATAATAATAATATTGAAACAATGTTGTTTTTGAACCAAATATTTTATACTGAGTGTTTTCAATTAATTTTGTGGTTCCAATTATAACAAATTTTTAAGTAAGATATTTCGACATAGGTAATTACTCGTCGAGTCGATTAACTTTATCGAAAAATATAATGTTTTAAATTGAAATAAAACACATTTAACATTTAGGTTTTAAAAATAACTACCGCCATATGTCCACCACGACTAGCTATGAGCATACGCATTAGATCAGAATAATTTTGGACCACATTTCGGAGTAACTCAGTCGTTATTTCATCAATAAGATGAGCTTGGTTAGCTTCTAAAACTTCTATTATTTCTGGTTTACCAATATAAATCAATTGCTTTACATAACCCCTAAGAAAATAATTCAGTGGCGTTATGTGGCTTGCTTTTGGTGACTAACTAATTGGACCATTTTTCGAAATAATATTAACACCAAATATTTCTACCAATAAATCAATTATTGAGGCAGCAGTATGAGGTGTTAAACCATTTTGTTGGAAACAAAACACTTTTGGGTTTGATTTTGAAAATAATTTGATATATATTTTATAAATTTAGTAAAAACAAGTACAAATAACAAACTGCCATAGTTAATTGTTTAGATACTCGACATCTTTGAAATTCATTATTTGAAGTATTTGAAATTTGCATTCATAAAATACTATAAATATCCAGTCTATACAGTTACAGTTATACAAAATTTGGATATAAAAAACGCAGTTTTGCGCACAAATAATTGAAAAACTAATTATCACTATTGTAACGAAATTTAATCTTTTATTTAAAATCGCGAAAAAGTAGGGCTTTGCAAAGACATTTTCCAAAAAAACTTCTTCCAGCCACTTTACAAATTTTTGATATAAATTACTTTTCGGAAAATCTGTTTGACATGCCTTCCATTATTAGGTTAAGATTGTATATATCAATTTTCATTACATTGGGTTCGTCATGCTTGAGTAATTTGCGTAAAATAATAGTGTCTTTGTTATAGATGTCTGTTTCCTGTTTGTATCTTCCTGAATTAAGTGTAAACATACTATATAATATTATATAATACTTAAAGTAAACTATAAGCCCACTGTAATGTGCTTGAATTCCATATATTATATTGTTACATAGATAGACATTAGCGTTGCGAAATTCTATTTTATCTAGATATTAGTTTATGTATTATTATGTAGCTCTGTGTGTATGTATAACTCACAAGCTCCAAACACAAAACTTGTTAATGACCCTGTCAGTAGCAGAAAGCTATGTAGTATATCTATACCACACAACAACCATCGTCTTGATTAAGAAAGTTGTCACCTGCGGTTGTTAATCCAACATTGAATAAAACAAAACAATATTCTCTTCCATATTAGTATTGTACTAAATACTTACTAACCCAGTCAAAAAAAAAAGTTTTAACCACGGAAAATATTCGTATCGAGCAGAAAAATGGTACATTCGTTATTTGTTTTCAACGCTCCCAAATTATGAAATTAAAAATAGATTTTGATTCTGATTAATAAACGCTACTTATTTATATTTAATAGTCTTTGCAAGACAGAATGAGTCATTTGTCTACAGGAATTAGAAGTAATATCAACGCCTAGGACGAATTTCGACAACAGCTAAATGATCTGTGTAAAAAATGTGTTTTCGGAAATATGGGCAAGTTTTGCACAATTTTTTCGCTTTTTTTAAAAAAATTTTCCAAGAAAACGGTGTATTTTCCGAATCTGGTACTTCAGTAATTTAAGTACTGAAAAAATCTATCAATGAAAAAAAAAAAAGTTAAACTAGCAATCGCGAAGAAACAACATCTCGAGTAAAATGATGAGCGACACTCAGATATTTGGCTACGGCTGATAGTTATCCATCGCTTATATTTCTGTTTCGAATGTCTGAGAAAAGTATTTCTCAAATTATTCCAAATGTTTTGCAGAGGTAAAAATTACTCAATGATTATGTCGAGAGATGACGCAATCGACAACGGTTAATTTCTAGCATGCGACAAGGAGACACATTTTTTGTCACTTTATGTGGCTTCTTTGGAAAGACTGCGCTTAGCAAGCGTCAAGTATTCTACACGTTGCCTCTGTGGAGTTCCGCTTTTAAAAGCAGTGACTTATAGAGAAAAATAATTTGTAAAAAATTTGTAAACAATACGGTACCGTTGAAGAGGAATTTTCAAAAAACCAATATTTGTATTTAATACCTCGAATTAAATTTTTGGATGAAGTAGAATTGATTGATGGATACGTTAAAAGTTTTATTTGTGATTGTAACATCTGAAAAAATCTTCAACTCTATCCGAATTATGACTACATTAAAAGTCTATTTTAACCGGATTATAAGCAGATATGTATAGACTATAGAGCTTCAGCTATAAATATGAAGAGGTACATCTGTATTGAAGTACTTAGACTGAATGGATATTATAAACCCTCATATATTACGTATATGTCGAATGTAGAAATATTTCGAATCTCATACCCGCCCATGATGGTATCAGATAAAAATACGGTTCTCCGTATTATCCAAAAAATTTCACCACTATCAGACAAAAAAGCGATTTTACTAATAAAACGAAAATTTTGATGTTTAGCTCCATTTTTGCTACCAAACTAAACAAAATGAATTTTTTAATAAGTAGTTTGAGAATAATTGCTTAGTTAACAAGTGAAGAAAAATTTGGGATAAAGAAGATTCCGATTAAGCTCGACGATAAACATTAATTAAAATAGACGCGGTTTAAATATTTTCTGAAATCTATTCAGCTTCTATTAAAAGAAGATACTATTTTTGAATTCGTTTTAAATACAGTAAAATCAATTTCAAATAGATCGATTGAATGATATACCCACAGTTTTTTGATAGTTTTATACATTTGTATGAATGGTTTAAATAAAATTATCACACAGCTAGCCAAATAATACTTTCTAAACTTTAGTCTATTAAAGAGTTATAGCAGTCGAAGTATGACGTTGAAAAGAGAATGAACGTCACATGCTGCTTCTTTACTCTAATCTATGTAGAATAAACTTCGTGTGTATCTAAAACCGTATAGATTTAGATAAAATATTTACAGTTGAATTCTAATTATTAACATTCATAATATATCATTAAAAGGAAGATGCATATTTAAGTTTTTCGAATTTTAAAAACTCATTGATTGCATTGAAGGATTAGCCTAGTAGCAAAAGATAATGCTACGGGTCTCGCGCTTATATCCAAAAAGCTACATTCAGTACTATAATGGGATAAGAACGTTTGAATAACCTAGATATATGTATAATGTTAAAATACTTTGTTTTTCTACACAACTAAAAAAGTGAAGGAATTTACATCTGGCATATATAAAAAATATTCAATTACGGTTTAATTATAATTTCTTTTCGACTAAAAAGTAATCATCGTATACACCACACCCCCAGTTTAGATAATTATAATTATATATAATTTCAATAATCAATTTTGGAGAAAATAGCTCTCAGAACCTGACCCATATTAGCCCACAAAATATTTGATAGTAGCAGGCTGAGATTTTTAAAATAACTTAGCAAATTTTGGGAACAGTTTTTGAAAAGGTAAAACTGTGACTAACTACTTAGTTAAAAATTGTCCATATACAAATATAAACTATTCCGAATTCTACTATTCAATTTGTTTGGTGTTTGTATATATAATAGTCTTCCCATATCCGTCCATGGTATGTATACATCTTTGTCTTCATAAATTCATTGAGTCCTTTAATAAACCAACCATGTAGTGCCATTAGGTATCTAATATTAAATAATGTTATTTTCTAAATTATTTATATAATGTCATAATATTATTTAACATTTATTACTTACAGAGAAAATTACACTTTATAATTATATATTGATTATTTTAACATTATATTATATTATAGATTAATCATTTTAAACATCAATATTCAAAATAATATATTAGGACGTTCATTACATTTATAAGATAATAATTGTTTTATGTTAAGAAATTCGTTAATTAAACGTAATAATTTACATATTACATATTTGATAAATATGTAATTAATTGAAATGTATCGGAACTTTACTAAACGTATCGACTAATTTGTATTATCTTCAGAAATTGATACTTTTTCCTACGAATTTGTTTTGTCGAAATGGAATTTACCATTCAATACACAATATTTGTCTACTCATATAAATGAAAGGACTCATAAGTAAAAGTATCTTATAAAAAATATCGGTATCGAAAAAAATGAAGTATTGGTCATTGTTTTCGGCATGTGAAAAATGAATTGTTTTAACAAAATTTTCATTACACTTTATAAAGAGCAAGCCATTTTTCTATATAGTTTGAAACAATTTTTTTCAAGTAATAATTATATTTTTAAGGATATATTATATTTTCTAACCAGCTATCTATGTATGTATATAGAAGAGATAGAAGGAAGTTATTAATTATTCATGATTAAATTATTAAAATTGTAGTAGAATAAATTTAAAAAAAAACTATATGTTTTTGAAGAAAATGCATTAGTCTTTAAATTATATTTAAGAATGAAAATACAAACTACTTTATTATACGAAAATAAACAAATCGGTTAAGTAGCTGTCGAGAGAATGGCCAGCACATCTAAAGAATTTCATTGCTTACACGGAATGTGATTTTGTTGGTCATAATCTTCTAATCAACTGGTTTTTAACAATAAGATAATGATTGGCAATGAAAATTATCAGACAATAATTTTTTTTTCTATCAGATGCTTCTTTATTTTAAAAAACTTCTTGGCTGATTCAGGTTCTATTTTAAGTTTAATAAAACTAATATCTCTATTGTAAAATATGAGAGTCTTATTAAAGAGACATATACGTTATGGAATTCTATGACAATGACTGAAGAAAATTTCTTCGGCAGTCATTTTCAAACAGTGAAGTTAACACACATTTTTTGGTCTATATAAATTATCTACAATCATCTATTATGACGTATCAATATTTGTTATAAACAATTATTGTTTTTTAAAAAGTTCATTTTCTTTATTTTCAAAAACAAAGATGAATACGTTTTCAGTATATACTTGATCAGTTTTTATTATAACATAACATAACAGTTAAGTGATAAATATTGGTATGGTATGCTAACAAATAAATGAATTTTAATAAATACATGATAAAATAGTTTTATTTCACTCGAGAATAGATGGCAATAATGTATAATACATAGTAGTATAAATTTCTCTATAAATCATAAATACTCTTTCTATATATACAATCTTGTAGACAAGTACTTAGAAAATTATGTAAATTTTTTTCATCATTACAAAATACAAATAGAAAATGTAACTACACAGTCACAGTTTAACTTATAGTACGAATTCTTATCTAATTTATATGGAGCATTTTCCATTTACAGGATATTTTCATTTATAGCTTTCTTTTAAAGGTATTTAAAAAATTTTGATATTTTCCTTCAGCCATAAGTCGGGATTGTATTCATGAATATAGTTAAAATTATATTCGATACATTTTGCATATTTACAAAAAAACAAAATTAATAGCAGAAAATTTCGAAAAATTCGAGAATCATCCCTATTTGTGGTAAAAAACGAAGCAAAAAGGATGAAAATATTAAATAAAAAATCTTATGGTCAGTATGCTTAACTACTCAACTTTCATAATTCGGAAAAAAGTCGGTGTTATCGGAGTCTTTAAGATTTTATACCCATTTAAAAATCCTTGAAAAATTAATATTTCAAACGATGGCATATATGCAAATAAAAGCAACATATTGGATAAAAAAATGAAAATGTCTAATGTTAAATTAGATGAAAAGTAAGCTCATTTTACCAGTTTTCAAAATCTCTCAAATATTTGCTGTTATTTTCACTTCCTGAGATTCGAAAGCCTATTAAAAATCCTTGAAAATTCAAATTAATTACATCATTCAACAATATATGAGAAAAATGTTAAAAATAAAGATAAGAAAGTGAAAATATCAAGGATAAAACTACATGGAAAGACTTAAATATCCTTGAAAAATAAAATTTTTCTTTTGCAATTTGAATATATATGCAAAAAATGTGGAATTGAAATTACCTTAGATTAAAATTAGATTCCTTAGCTTCTTAAAACTGCACATGAAAATTATTCGATCAGAGTTTTAACAGCCATGAAAATGATTATACGATTTTATACGAAAAACTATATAATATATGTGTATTTTTTTTATATTAAAAGTTTTGTGGTCAATTGTTCCTAATGATAGCCTTTTTTATACCGTTCCTTGTTTCAGGTAAGACCCCGTACTATATTAATGCCGACTTATATATTTTTGTTGATGAAAAATCCAATCTGTTTTACAAATATGATATTAATATGTTATATAATATATGCGGGTAACAAACTTGCACTTAGTTACATCACTTGTTTTACATTTTTCCCATGTGGACGTAAGCGCATGTGTACTATATATCGTAACAATCATAATCATAATCATAATAATAATAACTAGCCGTTTAAGTTTTCCAACAAACGTCTAAGCGTCGTTTATTATCATCGTTTCATTTCAGTGTTGTCATATCCGTGACGTTGAATACACGGCGCCCGGATTTTCCGTTTGTTCTTTCTATCTCACGTATTTGTAGATCGTCTTTCTTCTTCTACATAATTATAAACATATATAGATATTATATACATATATATTGTTGTTGTACACATAACTTTTTTGTTTGTTTGTTGCGTTATCAGACTTTTTGTTATAAAATTATCAAAAAAATAGACTATTAGTTTCTAAAGTTTTATTATTTTCTTTTGGTTTGGTAAAGTTGGTAAAAAGAAACTCAGTTTAAAACTCTATTTTTTTACTGAAAAATTTGATGCGGGTTTGTTTTGTTTATGTAGTAGTGTTTGGAAAAGGTGTGGAAGTTAAATAAGTTTTATTAAGAAAAAAGGTAAGTGTATTGAATATATATATTGTTTTAAAATTAAAATATATCTCTTCATTGTCATCAATATTTAATTTTATTGAGACATACCTATAAAATTTTAAGCCTTTGATTATGAGGTACTTGACTGATTTTATTGTTTTTTCTAAGGGCTCTTGAAAATATTTCTTTGGAAAAATTCAAAGTTAATTAAATCTTGACTGTATAAAGTCATTTATATTATTTATTCGTGTATATAAAGTTAAGAATATATTAAAATTAAATTGAAATGAATTCGGTCTTTTGGCTTAAGCTTCTTCGATTAAAAATGTTTTCGTCTGGAAAAAGTCTTGATATGTAGTGTCTCTTTCAAGAAGCTTAGCAAATTATTCGAGTGACCTGAAAGACTTAAAAATTGAAAGATATCCAATTATTATATTCCCATTAATTAAAATAATTTAATACGAAATTATCTTGTTCTACATTCAATGCATTGAAGTGTCGTTGTTCGGAAAATTGCGATTTTTATCAATATTTGGATTATCTTCTTTGGGATAATATCTTTTAAAAAAAATATCAAAAAAACAAAAAATATTTGGCAATTTTAAAGCAGTTTCGGCCCACACAATTTTTTGAAGGATGTTTCTAGATTATTTTTAATTTGCTTATAAATAATATTTTATAATTTCGTAACCTAGTTTAAAAGGTTTATTATTTCTAGCATAATAACAAAATTAAAATAATGTAAACGCTTAAAAGACGCAGAATTGTATTTACCGAAAAACATATATGCCAGAAAATGATACTTTAGTCAATGATTTTTTTCAATGACTACTTCAAAAATTCTTGTATAAATCGAAGGGGATTCTTTTGATTGTGAAATTAAAATGAACAGATTTCCATATTTTAGTTTTTCTATTCTAATGTTCATTGAATAACAAATTAAATAAATTATTTTAACCAATAAAATGCGATATACATTGCCCAACATTATGAGCATTGTATAGAATCATTTTATCGGACGTCACAGATTCGGTTTTTTAATCGCGGGATATCAATTTAATAGATGAATAATTCTTCCTATAAAAACAACATAAAAAATGGGTATCCATCAACGGTAAAGATTGATAATAAAAAATGTTATTTACAGACCCCTCAGAAGAGATTAATTGTATACCACAATCAAAAATTAAACCACCGAAAAAAATGAAAAACAAAAATAAGAATCCCTTTTAATATAAACTTAATAACTAAGTTCTTAAACTAATTGTAAATTTACTGCAGCCAAAATTTTCGTAATTATTTTGAGTATTTAATTAACCTTAATAACTAAGTTCTTAAACTAATGAAAGTACACCTTTTTTAAATTAATATGGGGCCAAATGCGGGATATATCCTTTCCAATTAAATTAAATCAAAATCGGATTACTATGTAAAAAGTTATACGGCGGGGTCATGTATAAAAACATATATACGCGTCACCTTGAGAACCTTGTTTTTTCGTCGATTAAAAAATAGAACAAATTTTATAATACTCATTTATTGTCTGTCTGTAATATAAAAGTTTTATGTACATTTTTCAATTAAACGAACTTTCGTAGATTTTAATGATAAACTTTAAACTAAATTATAATGTATGTACTTAAAATTTTGGTAATTAAGTTAAAAGTTAACGTATTATTTTTCGTATATAAAAGAGAAATTAATGATATAAAATTAGTTATATACCTAAACACTTAACGTTGATTCTTCATTTTAAAACATTAAATCAAATAATTTGTTTTATGTTCTCTTACTCAATGTAAAATACCGAATTTGGGTTATTCTAAATGTCAACATAGACAGTTCTAGATGTCCAAGAAAAAATTGTCCACATACTTGTTGTAAAAGGTTTATCATCCAAAAATCTGTTGTCTAAACAATACGTGCAAATAAAAAATATAGAAAAAAAACTTTTTTATTAATAAAAGTGATATGCAAAGTGAAGCCCACAGTCTTGTGTCTTGGCAAAGCTATCTTTTGAAAGTCAGTATATTATCAGTAGCGTGTTCCTTTTTTTCCAATAAATTACGGTAATTGTCGATTAATTATCTATCCAGGTGAAAATGTTATTTTTATTTCTGTAAGACTGATATAATGTGTACGTACAACACTTGTTCAATATATCAATATTGTAGAATTTGACAATCACAAAAAAAAATTAAACAATTCGCTTGTGTTCATAATAATGATCATTGATAAAACAATCAGAACCACGTTTGCGAATAATTCACACTTTATAGATAGTAAATTTTTTCCATATAGCTTAAAAAAATTAAAATATTGTTCAAATTAAAAAAAAAAATTGAAAAACTTTATCCCGACGCTATTGGACTCTTATTGTAGAAAATTTAGTTTATTGGAAAATAGAGTGCAGTCCCAGTCGAAAAATAACTTTTTAGTATTGAAATCTCCAAAATTACGTTTGATGTTCGAGCTTAAAGGCATGGAATATTCATTTGACCAGAAACATCTAAAATATTGATATCCAAATATGATAAAATATTAATAAAAGATTCTAGTTAAATTCTATTGTTTGGCTTGAAAAATAGGCTCACACTTTTGAATATCATTGTAGCATTATTTAAAAAATAAAAATTCCTAGAAAATGATTTAAGAAACTATATAAACTAGGAACAGCAGGAAATTAAATTACAAAGTAAATATTAGCTGAACAGAATCAATGTTGTTAAACTGCACATTCAGTATCTAGTAACTAACTTTATCGGTGAAAATTGTGTTCATTTAAAATAAATATTTGTTTTGATACTAATAAATTTTTTTCATTTTATTGATTATAGTCATTTTGTCTACATTAGATTAGATTGGAAGAAAAAATCAGATTTTATAATTATTTGTAGACGTTTATAATCAATGTTATTAACTTTAATTATTTTTTTGTTCATCAAACTCTTATTTGATAATAATCTTTAATTATTACCCAATTGAAAGAGAAGGTATATTTATGTTGATGGCTTTGATAAATGTGTCTGTGTCTATGCGTCTCCGCAACTCTATACTTGACTTTACGTACAACAAATTTTGTTTTGGTAAATTTATTATATTTTGATAAATTAAAACTTGATCATAATTTTATTAACGCCATTTTCTGATATATCCTCATGAAATAATACTTAGAAAAGTACACAGTTTCTAGTAAATACACAGTCTCTTGAAATCGAACCACATATCTTCCGTTTACTGAAGTGATCTCCAAGGGTTTCTGGTCCTATATGCACTCCTTATGATGGAAGTAATCATAAATTGTACTCTTTAATCTCCCAAAAGTTTCAATTATATAATTTTTTAATTATTTGCGATTGGACTTTGAAAGGTTTTAAGAATAATCGTGACAAGCCTTTTAATTCTTCGAAGAACGCTCCTTAGCAAAATTATGGAAAATCGAGACAATTTTCTAATCTCTAATTTTGATGATTTTTAAAATTATAGAAATGTCCAATTTTGTTAAAATTCAGTTTATAAAGTAATTTTGATCCAAAAAATAATCATTCATTTTACAATTCAATGCCATAGTTTTTAAAATTATACATAAAATGGTATTCTATATATACAGAAATACATACAACCCATTTTTGCCCCACTCAGATAAAAATATTCCAATTTATTAAACATTTCTGTATAAATAATTATAATATTTTTTTTATATTGAAAAACAATTTTATTTTTATTTAAATTTTCTCCCAGGCAACAATTTTGTTTATTGTTATTAAAATATATTTTATTAAAAGTAAATAATGATATACATCCTTTTAAAAAGAAATAAATTATATTAAATTGCCTTTCTAAGAAATGTAAAACAGCGCTGTTAAACAATCTTCTTTGTTGATTTTGACAGTTACGAAATTATATTATTGATTTTAATATAATCAAGATTTTACAACTTCCATCGTTTTTACTTGCGTATATGAAGGAAGCAACATAGAGCTTTTTCAACAAAATCTCACAATTAAATGTCGATTTTAGTCATTGGTTTGCATACTTTGATATGGACTATATTGTATATAATTCAGACACAGAAATTTAGGTCATTAAAATAATACATCCATTGGCAAATATAAGAGCCAAACCGGAATTAGAGGACTCGTGTTGAGAAAAAGTAATTTTTAAGTTTTTCCATTTTATTTACTAAATATGTTCTAAATATATTTAAGCAACATTATACACAGTTAGTACTTGGATGGGTGACCACATCACATAGAATTGCTCTGTGTGCTGTTGTTGTATAGAATATCCCCAATGGAGTCACTATATGACCTAAGTTGTTGAAAAAGTGACTTAAAAAAAAATTATGATTTTATTAGTTCTGAGTTGAAACTTTCAAAAATTGAAATTTGTTAACATACATAGAAATAATGAAATAAAATTATCTCTGAATGATTATGATTGTCTGTATTTCAAAATTTAAAGATAAAAACAGTGTTAATTGTTTAAATACCAGAAATATAGTTACCCTATCAATTTTTTTAACTATTTTTAATCATTAGCATTCTTAAAATACATTAAATGTGAACTGTAAACGGTAATAACAGTTTGTTGTATAATTATGTTACACGTGTTTTATATCCGAATTTCACTTGAAATTTTGTTTGGGTCATGGATACATTAACTGACTTTTTATACAAAAAACATGTCAAAATTTTAGCCTGATTAATGCTTTTGCATTTGAGTTATCTTGCTGATCAACAGATGGACGGACGGACGACCAATTAGAAGGTAATGGATTAACTATGTAATTCTTTTATACGAACACCAATACCAAAATTTTGCAAGACCGTTTAATATTTTCTAGCGTTACAAACTTTTGATAAAATTTATCATACTCTCATTCATTTTATATGTGCCGGGTGTTACAATAAAATATTATTAAATTTGAATTACTCGACCGCAATATATTATTTTAATAAAATAAATAAATTTCAATTTTTATGTTCTATAAAAAAAAAAAAAAAAATTAAATCAACAAAAAATATCATATTCTTTTTTATTCTCTTCCATTGTTAAAAAAACAACAAAAAAGATGAAATATAAAATATTTACAAGAAATATGAAAATGGCGATATACGACCAGAAGTGGGAGTGAAGTACGATGAGTTTGAAATGAACGAATGTTATCTTCAAAGGCTATTTTACGGGAACAATTAAGGGATCGGTTTCTTGTATGCTCTTTATAAATTGATTCCAATATTATTCGACTTTTAAGATATAGCCTAAAGTATATCAATATCTTAATAATATTATCTCATATGTAGAATTGTGACAGATTCTCTTATAATTTTTGTTTTTCTTCAGATAAATATAGCGTATTGGTTCAGGGCTTTTCGATAATCTTCGTGGAATTTTTGAAATATACCTCGTATCAACATCAAAAATTGTTGACCTATAATGCATAAAATGCATCAAAAAAATAATATATTTTTTATTAACATTTTCAAAAATTAATACAATTTCATGAAAATTAGTACCTAAGGGTTTTTAAGATCACTGATTACAATAAAAATGTTTTTAATACATTAAGATTCTATAAAATGCACATAATTATGTATTTTTATATGCAGTAAAAACGGCTTTTTGGAACAGAAACACACGTTTTAACGCTTCCATATACAATCGACTGGAATATAATAATTAATAATTGGGGATGCACCACTCATGATGATACACAATACATAAACAATTTTTTGCGGTAAATTTGTCGCAATACATTTGTAATTTAATGTGATAGTGGTTAAACTATTTATTTGTTGATAAAATAAATAAATATAGAAATGTAGAAAACATATGCGAAAGTTAGAGTACTGGCACAGAATGTTTCAAGTTGAATAGATCATATCATAATCCATTTTTCTCTTAGCGTGATAAAATAATTTTCCAATTATTATAGTCACAATAGTCTTTGAATGATTCAAATAGTTCAGTATTAATATACTGTCTGCTGTTAACGCAACTTTGAAATCAACAAAAAAACCCGTTATCTTATCTTGCAAAGAAAAGACAATGATATTTTTGGAATGATAATTACTTTTTTTTTACATTCCCTTATAATTTCACTTCGATAGTATCATCTCGAAACTTTCAAACTTGCATAGAGAAAATTACTAAAAAAATGTTTTTCTAAAGAACATATAAAAATGAAATTTTCATTCGTTTCTTGAATATTTCACATTGAATGCAAAATATCGTATCTTCCTAAAAGAACAAGTTAAAGCTCTAGAGATTTCTTCACAAGGGGAGGATACAATAAGAAAATGAAAGTTTGTCTATCTCTCTTAATTAACCGACGGTGGTGAGATCTATGTGTTAACTAGAGACGATTTTTTATTTAATATTTCTGTATCTATCTTTGTTTGTTACGCTGAAATTTTCTCACAAGTCTTAAATGTTCCAAAATTCCAATTTTTTCTGATTATAAGCAATTTTCGATTTGTTTGATTTTTTGCTGAAATTTGCAACACATTTTTATCACATTCATGAAATTTACGGTATAGTTTTTGTAAAAATTTTTATTACCCCTTTGGGCAAAATGTCTAAAAATTCCAACTATACTCTATACAGTCATAGAAAGACGGTTTTTTGAAATGGATGTGAACCGAAATGACAAAAATAGGGTTAAGACGAAAACCAGAAATTCTTATATTGTTCCACCTCTTTGTGGATAAAATCTATAAAAATACCATTTTCTATCCAAGCTAACATGATGATACTTTTTACAATCGATGTTACAAAACCGTATCTTTGAACATTCTGTAGCGGTATACAAACTCTATGTCTATATTTGTATATTAATTAAAATTCAATTTATCAGTAAAAATTTATCAATGGTTTATATCACTCGAATGCTTGGCCATGGACGTAGGTGAAAAACTTTCTAAGCACAGTTGGAGTTGCCTCATTCGCATTTTACACTTTACAAATAATGAATGTACAGCGCAAAAACAGATTGTTTAATTTTTTTCGTTTTGTTTAAATAATCGTGTTTAAATAAACTTTTATGTGAGCGAACTTAGCGGAGCGGAGATATATCTATATTTAGCTATTATTACCGACATTTTTACGATGTAGCTGCTTTTTTTATTACTTTAAATAACAATTTTATGCTTAACTTGTTTTATAGACTTAGACGTAAATTGAGTATTAACTAAAAATTGCAAAATAAAATGATGTTAAATCGTAAAAACTGGAAAATTTTAACATCTATATCTCCAAGTTTTATCAAAAACTACTGAATCCGTCACTATTTTGACGGAAATTACAGTTCATTAAAAAAAACAGATCGTATTATTATATACATAGATTTAAAAAAAAATTTTAAATATTGAAATAATATTTTGCCATTTGATTGGTAATTAAATTCTCAACAATATGTGGTTCAATTAATGGGTCCAATTGATGGGTCCAATTAATGGGTCCAATTAATGGGTCCAATTTTTTCCGTTCTCAAAAAAACAAAATTTTTATTTAATATTTTCGATTCATCATCTGTAAGCAACAATTGATTCAATAATGCAATAAATGAAAGAATAAAATATCAACTAACAGGTGCTCCTCTTACTCCTAATTAAAGTAAAAAAAATTCTAATAGCCCACGTCCCTGTAATTAAAATATCAAAATGGCCGAACCCACCACCATTATGATTCAAACACAAAAACCTCAGATTATGTATAAATAAATTATTAATTTACAATATATATATATTATAATATTTTACGTTAACCTCAAAACAGAATCTCATTATTTTGATTCCATAACAACAGTATAAACCAGATGCAATAGTATTAATTACATGTTGTAACTCTTTTATATCATTAATTACTTACCATATTTAATATAAAAGTTCTTATTTGTTTACAATGAAATCAATCAAAATATAACAAACATATTTTGGAAAGCAAATTGAAAATTATAAGGGGCTTGTTTGCAAATTTTATTTTTAGTATTTTTTTTATCTTAGAGTCTTATTAGTATGAGTCACCTGTGAATTCAGAAAGTACATTCCGCAATAAATAAATATGTAAATTCCTCTGTTTATCCTGACGAGAATAAAAATTAACAAGTTTATGAAGAAAATAATTGAAAAAATGAATAGTATTCTGTAATTTATGTTTTTCTTGCATATATGCTGTACCATTTGATTTAAGGCACGATGAAGATGTAAATTTATTTTTCATTAGAATATTTCAGTAAAAAAATGTCCATAGTATATTAAAAATATTATATATAATACAGATTAATGATGTTAGAACTTATTTTTTTATCTAATCTTAGTTATATAGCTCTGAAGTTGAATCTCTATATTATTTGTAATATAATCGTGAAACTAAAAAAAAACTATTACATTTTTATGATAACTTTTACCACAATCGTTTTTGATCGTATAGTGTGATAACCTTCAGTCTTGTTTTATCTAACTTAGCAAGAATGAAAGCTTAATACCTTAGCCATTATCGTAAACCTATCAAATTTGATGACCCTACTTTTCAAATTGTGTTTTGTTTTATATGACTCTATATATCTAGGAATTTTGTACCAAATTAAAGCTCATATCCTATTATAAAAATTTTCAAGCTAGTGATTGTGCTACTCAACATCTTTCAATTTATGTAAACAAGGAACGAATTTTTTTAGAGATGTTGACTCAAATTTTTTATTTATTTCTTCAACTGAAGCGTCTTCACTTCATGAATAGAGGACTGAATTAATTTTTCTTTAAATCCTGAAAAATACGACAGGTAAGACTAAATAAAGAAATTGTAGATGACAGCAATGCCTTGTTTATCCACAGAGATCACGTAAAAAATATTGTTTTTCAAGAAAATGCAGAAAATAATCTTTGAGAGCTTGACATTTAATTAACATTCAATTTGCAGCGTTTCAATTTGCATAAAGCTTAAATAATATACAGAGAAATTGAACGGACATCATATAATTATACTATTGGACCTTAAACCTAATTAAAACCTAACTTATTTGTATCTTTGAACCCTTTTAAATCAATCTATGAAACATCTCTTTAGTGTCCTCAGAATTATCCCATCTTCCAGTAGGTAGTGTCTATAATCATGAATCTTTTATTCGCATAAAATATATTATGCGGATGCGCTGTATCGTGTTGTAACTTTATTCTAATAATTTGTTGAAAAAAAATTTAATTACGTGAGATGAATTATAAATTATTTATAACACATATATAAATTATATTTTCACAGTATGCTACAAACATCAGAACACATTTAACATTGAAAATTAAATTTTTGCTTGAGAGATGATGTGTTATGTCACATTCCGTATGTATATAAACTGACTGCATTTGATAATAATGCAATATTGTGTATGATGTTTTTTTATTTGATTGTCTACGATATAAAATATATATAAATGCTGCTGTTGTTAATGAATGCAATGACATTTGATTATTATACACATGCAACTCTTTTTTTTTTTTTGAATGCTAGAAAATCTGCTTGTTTGCATATATATTTATGTTTTTTAAAATTATTATGCATAAAAAACATTGTATGTTCTGCAGAGTGTATTGTCGGTCTCTCATTGACACATACAATGTGTCTCGTGTCAAGTGTAACTAATTTCGTGTATATTAAAGCATACACGATTCAAATAAATATAAAAGGGCCATTCTCAGTTATAAGGAAAATTCAATTCGATACTATGCCATTAATAAATACACGCCTAGAAGTTTATGCTTTGCTTCACTTAAGCAAATCAAGTTAAAAGTTGAGTTAAGCAAATCAACTGTTTCCTTTAGGGAAATTTATTAATTCAATTTATATTTGTAAATTCACTGAAAATTGTAAGTTGTATATATAATCATACCCACCTTCCTCTTCTTAAACAAATTTTAAAATTAGCTCAACTTCTCAAGAATTTGCTGGTTCAAATATGATTGGTGCGCAATTCATAGCATTTTTTTTTTTTAAATTAAGTTAATCAATGTCTATAATCTAAATTATTCATTATATTTTTTTAAATTTAAAACGGGTTGTATTTAGTTCAAATGTGTGAGTAAATTATACTCATGACATTTTATTAATCTAAAATTGAATGATTTAATTTAATTTATAATTAAAAAAAATAAAAAAAATTGGATTTTATTTATTTTTGTTAACTTTATAGCCAGAGACATGGTGACAAATTATATTCGACGATGTATAAAACTTAGATTATTTGGCGATGTATAAAACCAAGCAAAGGAAAACAATTATCAAAAAATCGTAATAATTATTTTCAAAAGAATCCTTGAGAAAAAATATATACAAAGGTATTTAGATGGAATCCTTTAAAATATTTTTCTTGATATAAAAGCGGTTGTCGCCAAACAAGTAAATTAATTAAGTGAAGCTTGATCTGCACTCACCGACTCAAAATTAATAAGGTATACTTAGATTAGTTTAAGAACATTGTTATTAAGATTAAATAAAAATGGTTTATTATTTTTTGCCTTTCAATTTTTTCAGCGGTTTAATTATTTTGCTACAAAGTTTTTATATGTTTTCTATTTTTGTTTTGTGACTTTGTGATAAAATGCTTGCAATATATTAAAAAAAATAATTTTATTGTTATAAAAAAGGAGGATTAAGTGTTAATATTTGTTTTAATGAAATGAGTTTTTTAGAATTACTGTATGTTTATGATGGTCGTAAATATACCGTTCTTTGTATTTCAAACAGAGGCGTATTCGGAAAAAGGCAATATCTGAATGACCCCTTCATCTTCTACTATACAATTTCTGCAAGATATAAATAATGACATTTTAATAGACGGAATAGTTTAAAGCAAGAAAATGGAACAATTCCTAATCCTTCGAGTGATCTCAAAAAAACCCCTAAGTTTTTCTTCCGAAGCTCCTCTACAAAAATCGACACCCAACCACCCACAACTTTATCCTCAAAACAACCTCAAAATCTTTATACCAATCATCTTGTAAAACCTCGACCTATGTATGTACTTTGCTTTTTAAGAGAAGATTTCCAATACTACACAATATTGATTGGTTCCAATGCACTCCTAGTTTTCTATTGTTTCATTCAAGGTTAAATAAAAAATTTCTCAAGTTTAGATACATGAATGTCTTATCCATCCATTTAGGTTAAGGTTTTTATTATTTTTAATAAATTTTCAATAATTAAAAAAACATTTTTGAACGATGTATTAGCAAATAACGGATAATAATCAAATAATCCTCAAATAATTGAGGACTCAATCTGTCAGGCAATACTACGTACCATTGCTATTTAAGAAAACATAAAAATAAATCCTGGAAGGAGGAAGTTGTATGTAATTGGTGTGTTTTATTATGAATTTTTATAAGAGCTGCCTGCCTTCACTTAATTTTCTACATGTCCTCAACATAACATTCTTAAGCACGGTACTGTTTTCATATCGTAAACAGAATTAATACTTGTATTATATGTTATATCTTATTGAATGTTAAATTAAAACTTTAATAAAAAAATTTTTGCAAGAGTGATTCATTTACGATATTTTTTAATGAAGATATTTTATCTTCACACTCGAAAATAATTTATAAAGATTTTTTCTATCAACTATCTATTAACTATGAAAATTTCTATTTTAATATAGTTTTAAATTAAATAAATAAAATATATTTCATAAAACCTAGAAAAGACGGTTAAAAATTAAACATATTTTTAATGTTAAACAGCATGGACACTTACATTTTATAAAATAATTAGACAATTAATTAGATATTCAACTATCACGCTTGCATATTCAAAAGCAGTAGTAGCTTTTTTACTATTAAACCATGTTCTGAGTTCTTCAAAACTATATCTTGAATTTTGAGACTAAATAACAAACGTTTCCATTTGCTAAATATATATCTTCCTGTTCCCTCCAGACAATTTATCTAAAATTTGCTGGAGGAATTTTGATTTCACGGTTACTATTATTGTCGAATAAAGTATTGCTTACAAAATAATTTTTTTTTTTAATAAATGAAACCAAGCGTTTTTATGAAATCTATTGTTTAAAACAGCGGATCTGAAAGACAACCGCATTGCCAAAGTTACAAACAAAAATAATTGAATATTTAATAAATCAATTTAAATGCAATTGTGGTGTGGTGAGCAATCTCAAGATATGATCAATCTTTTCCTAATAAACTCCTTTAAACTGAAATCATTTGATAACTTTATCAAAACAGCACGTGAGAGTTAGATAAACTATTAAATCTTACACAATTCAAACGTAAACAACATTATTTTCAAATCATATTTATTTTCTCTTTGAAAATTCTTATTATTATATTCTTTTTAAATGTGTTTAATAAAACTTGTATTTTTATTTCTAGTAAAAAAAAAAAAAAATGAGAAAAAACAAAACGTAAAACATTTATAGAATTATGTCAAATAAAAAAAAAGTTTTTATTTCTTCTTAGAAAAGTAATGAAGAAATTGTAGAAATTGTTTGATGTTTAATGGTTAGTAAAATTTATTATATAATTGTTGAATATATATGAAAAACTCATTATTACTGAAGTTAATTAAAGAATGGTGTACACGTGTTGAGTCTATTTAGATATGAAAATTGGATGTTTGCTTTCACACTTATTACGGAAATACTAATAGGGGAGATCCGAACACGACTTGGAACACCGGTCACTGTAAGTATGCATGTGTCGAACACATAAACACGATTGACTCAACGTGAGCGGCATCACACGAAAATTCAACCATTTCACATACGTTTACTTAAACCAAGGAACTAATTACAATAGGAGAAACGTAAATATTCATTATTTTATTCATGCCACAAGCTCGTTTTTTAAGATTAATACTTTCCTTGGCACTTAAATGTCACCATAAGACCCCAATATTAGAATAGAACCGAATAGTATTATTTTATGTAGAAATAAAAATCAGTAAAACGAAATTGATTTGATAGCATTTTTCCAGCTTTAGGGACAGTTATATAAATAATTTTATGTTTTAGGGAACCGAACGTAAAAACATTCACCTACAGAGAAGAAAAATATTTTTTCTTTTAATGAAAAATATTTCTTCATTATCAAGAGTTGTGAAATTTCTTTTAAAAATTACATCGACTAAATTGATGTCTCTGATTTCTAGTTTATTGTCTTCATTAATTGTTCAGTAGTTCCGGAGTTTTTATAGATGCCACATCTACTAAATTTATTTCTAGTTTATTGCGAAAAATTTCACTTGCAATACATCTAAAAATGTAATTTCTATGTTTAGTGAATTTTCTCTCAAGTGTCTTCGTTTGTACCAGTTTCCCCTACTGATATTAGTATAATTTAATATTTCTTTTAACACGTCTGTTCATAGTTGTATCTGAAATTAACTTTTTCTTTGTGTCTCTGTTTTATTCAAATTTCCTGTAAGTTTACTTTGCATAAGAAAATATTTTTGCCATGAAATTTTAGCTCAGATTT
The DNA here is from genome assembly GCA_020423425.1 of Chrysopa pallens. Taxonomy (NCBI): domain Eukaryota; kingdom Metazoa; phylum Arthropoda; class Insecta; order Neuroptera; family Chrysopidae; genus Chrysopa; species Chrysopa pallens. The sequence goes on from CM035594.1 coordinate 64,903,550, forward strand.
TATCAAATGTTCGATCAGATATAAATATTTGATGTGACGATTGGTTACTTCCAATTAATGGATATATTTCAAACCAAAATATGAGTTGTTATTTGAAACGATATCATCGATCTCAGACTCCTTTTTTAACCGACGAAAAACAAGGTTCTCAAGTCGACGCGTAAATTTTTTAAAAATATTATCAAGCATAACTTTTTACACCGAAGTCCGATTTCGATAATTCTCATAGAAGTCCGATTTTTTCATTGGAATATACCCACTGCGAAGTTAATCTCAATAAATTTGGTAAAATTTCGTAACCCTGAGGGTCAGAAAACAGAGCATGTCTGATTGTTCTCTCACTGATTGTAATGTATGACCACGTATAAATTTTTACAAAGTAGTCCGATTTGGCTAATTGTTATTTATGTTAATTGTATAAGATATACCTTGAGGTTGATTCCTTATCAATTTGGGGAAAAAATTCCTAACCTAAGGGTGAGAAAATAGGAGTGATTTATTGTGTAATTAAATTCTTTAACCGTAACATATACACACACTAACTTGTATCAAAACATGTACGTGTTTTTGTGAAAACCATGTATAATAAAAATATTATTTTATTTGTTTGATGAATAATTTAAATTTTATTCAAGTCGTCATAAGATGTAATAATAATATTCATAAAATGTAAGTCAAGAATCATTTGAAAATAATATACTACTATAAATTTTCATTTTGTGATTTTATCAATACTAATGATATAATAAACAAAGATAGACCATTTTAAATATATTAAAGATCATTGATAAACTGCAACGAAGTTGATTTGATAAGTTAATCACGAAAAACTGGATAAAATCGAAAAGCTAATCGTTAAAATGATGGATTTTTTAGTAAATAGTAAAATAGTTTACTTAAGTTTTTTATAAAAGGCTGCTTAGTAAGGTAGTTACTTTTTCTTGTCGAGTTTTTAATGCAAATCATATATGGAGTACACCAAAGTCATAAAAATAGTTAATACCAACTAATTTTTGGAATAGACAACCCATTGCCATAATTTTACCTTAATATCTATCTAATGGAACATGAAATATTGGATATCGGTCTCATAATTGGTCGAACAAAATTTAACATTAAAAAAAAACGAATAAGAAGAAGTAATTAATTTGAAAATTAAATTTTTCTTTATCAGCCGTCTTTATAATAAATTTGTATCACTGGTTCACTTCTTTAACAGCAATCAAAACTTGGCACCCACTTTGTATCGCATTATAAACCGAGATACTTTTTCGAAAGATATTATCCGAAAAATATTGGAAGTAAATGTAACCGGGTAATAATTTCATTTTACATTCATTTGACAAAAGTTCTACTGCCAATAATATACATTCCATCATATATTTCATACATTTGGAAAGAATAACAAAATAATAAATAATAAACAATTCTATGAGTAAGAAATCTTCAGATTCGTTGATGCATTTATTTTCTACCATTATATAAAGAGAAAATATTGATAAAAATACAAATATAATATTTTTGTTGAAACTACCTAATATAAAAATAAATATGAAGAGACTATATATGTTTATGTAACAATAATACAACAACAAATGCTATTAATGATATCAAACAAGGATGTTATGGATATAAAATTTCGGATATGGATACGATTGGAAATAATAGTTAGTATACCGGTTTTGCATACAGTTATGGATCTGCAATCATTTCGGATCATCTTTTAGATTTGGGTAGTTTTGGTGATGGATATTAGAATTTTCAGGAATTATATGAAAATAAAATACAAACGGTTATTTGGCATTTCTATTTATTATTTAGCACTACAGTTAATTAGGAAAATAATTATTTTAGGTACTAACTTATAACCTTAAAATTCAGCCAAGGGCGAGTCGGACTCGCGCATGAAGGTTCCCGAACCATTATCTTTAACGCCCCATTAAATATTTCTTATTTTATTCTTTTTTTAGAATTTTTTATTATAGTAGCAACGGAAATACATCATCTGTGAAAATTTCAACTGTCTATCATGGTTCATGAGATATAGGCGAACAGACAGATAGGAAGGCAAAGAGGCAGCGGAGTCTTAATAATCGGATCCAGTTTTACCTTTTGGGTACGTGACCCTAAAAATATGTCATTTAGACCTTAGATTCCTCCCTTATCTGATATTATCCAAAACTTTAATTTCGGGTTCGATTACGGGATATAGAATACGAAGCTCCAGAACATCCCTGATATGAAGAAAATTGAAAAACACACAGAAAATATTACTAAAATAGAGAATGATGTTTTTGTTCTTTTTTTATATCATTTGTTTTGTTTTTATTAAGTACCTTTACCTCATAATATATAACATATAGAAAAACACGGTGTAGCCATTATAATATGTACGTTTATCATGACAACTAGTGTTGGAATGAATGGTTTTGATTTTGATTTACTTGGATATAGTTGAATTGATTAGAGTAAGTCGCACGATATATCAATAATTAATTGGACAAAATCGAAGTAAAGTATATAATTCCAGTTTATTCTCACGGACAAGTAAGTTTTAGCATCTTTTGATTCCATTATTAGACTGTTTACAAGAACTATGCTCCCGGTAATATAATAAAAACAATGTTATAGTTAAATACATATGCTTATTAAAATAAAATACCCTGAAAACGGTAAAACTAACTGGTATGTGATGAAAGTTTTATTTGAAACATTATTTTGCAAATATAAATACAATACATTTACAATAATACAATACTATTATAATATATTTAACTTTATAACTGTATAGACTGGGTATTTATATTATATGATGAATGCTAGTAAAAAATAGTTCAAACATTGATACTAAATCAAACATCGAGAATATAAACAACTTAACCCTGTTAGTTGTTATATTCACATGTTCATTTATATACTCTGGCGTATATCTTTTCAAAAGAACTTTCCTCACGTGTACTTTAATATTCCACTTAGATTTCGAGAATTCCATTAAATAAAATTAATCAAATTATAACTAAAAATCATTCAAAATCGTCCAGTCTAACTCCAGCTATAATCAAGCGTACATTTTCTTCAACATCACAATATGAATATATGGAAAACAACATGTATATATATATATACAATTTCCTATTTTTGCTCTTTTGCTTTGAATGAGTGGTGGTGAGTGAGTGCAGTGAATAAGAGTTCGCTTTATAACTACAGTACATTACTAGAGTACTTTATATAAAAGAAATAATAAAAAGGAATCATAGCTAGTTTTATTCTTTATAATAGAGAATGCATGCAGTACAAAGTTGGCAAATTTCATAAAACAAAGGATGAAACAATATTTTACCAATACAAAAATACCGTCAAAAATAAATAAAACAAAACTTCCATTTAAAAAATCAGATGTGTAAATTATAAAAATAGTTTTGATATAAATACAAATTTTTATGAAAAAAAAAAAAAATGAACTAAAAAGTGAAAAATAATTTAAAATTTTTACTTTTAGCCATTTACCTTTCTTATTCGATGACAACCGATCCATTTTTATATTGGCACCGACTTTGAAAGTTAAAGGTAAAAGGTATCTTTCGATATGTCGGGAATGTTTATAATATAAGCAAGAGCTGCATTTGATAGTATCCAATTTCACATAAAATGCATTAGAATTACTTTTTATTTGAAGTCAACTACTGTTTATCAAAAAGTATGATTAGAATTAGAAATTTCTATTTGTGTACATTTGTCATATTTTTTGCACTTAACAATTCACTGGTGTCAGTTGAGACTTCACGAGTGGTACATACATACGGTCGTCAGTAAACCACCAACCGGTTGTGTAGTAAAAAGACCACCAAACACATAAAGTACGGGGTTAGCAAAATATAGGCTGAATTATAACTAATTAAAATTCCATTCTAGTTTTGTGCGTTAAAAGAGGAGATCGCTTTTTATACAATATCAGATTTTCCAACATTATCTCGATTTGCACAGTCTAGAACCTTCAAATTTAAAACTTATAACTATCATTAAAATTAATGGGACCCGTGTTTCTCAATATTTCTATTTCCTGATTAATATGGGAGGCAAACGTTTTTCACACAATAATATATTTGCATAAATATTTCGGGATTTACATAACCACCTTCAAGTTTAAAACTTACTACAATCAAAAAATTAAACGGACATATGATTTTCAATTTTTTTAATATCCATAATCTTCAGAAATAAGGATGGAAGATACTGTTAACACAATATGAGGTTTTCTACAACATTTATCTACATAGCATTTGGTCATTCAAATCTGAAACTTATACCATCTACAACTTTTGACGTACAAAACTAGAAAGAAATTTTTAAACATTAATTTTATTAGTTTCATACATATAAAGAAGAACAGAGATACACTCTGATATCCACTTCCATACATAGCCCTATACTGCAAACTATAATTTGTCAATTATAAGTCGTATTTTTGAATGAAAATTTATACTTCTTACGTGAATTTTAGACACTCTTTATATATGTCTATAGTTAAATAACAGGAATCTTCTATACACATTCGCATTTAGAATCCTTGTAATATTCATATCGTCATTGTGTTTAGAAAATAATAAAAATAAGAGAGAAAATATTAAGGTCAATCGAGAATGAGTATTACAATTATTATTGAAAACGTTTATGTTAAAAGGGTGACTCTTTGACACTTCAAAATATTTCTTGAGTCATCAAATTAATACAATCATCCGCGTCTACATAATAACGTACAGGATTATCTAAAGTATTATTTCCAATATATTTGTTTACACTTCTATAAAGACCTTTAAAAATCATTTCAGCAATAGAAAATCTTTATCATCAGTGTAAAGGATATTTTGTTTAAGCCATATTATCAAAAGCTTGTCAACTACCCTAATTTAATTACGATTGCCTAAATTGGAAAAGATTGAGATTCACTGAGCGTTTTCTCAATTAGAGTATCTACTTCAGCCTGTTTTGCTTGCCATCCGGAAAATCCCGGAAAACGGAAAGATAAATTGCGTTGATGACCGTTCAATTGGGCCATATGGATACATTACTTATAATTTTAAGAATAAGACATGGGCAATAATAGAGTATAAATTATGTTTGTTTAAAAATCTTGAAAACAAAATGATTTTCAGTTAAGGAGTTATAATACATTTTGTGTAATATTTTATATGAATAGTTGAAAATCCTGACACAAGAAAATTGTTTCATCATTTTTATCATTTTCTTATGTTATGACAACAATAAAATAGAAAATAATTTTAAGTGAAAAACGTAAAAATAAAATACACAAATATATTATTATACAAATACTAAAACTTCAATTGTTTCTACTGCTATGCATCAAGAATATAAGTAAGAGCTTTTATATAAAACATTTTGAAAATTATTTCGAATTAGTTTGTTGTTATTTCAAATGAAATGTAATGCCTTCTTACCTCTATAATGTTTTTAATTTAATGTGCTACTCACAGCACACAATCATATGAACCGCATTCATAGTGCAATTTAAACTCATTTTAACAAAATTCAAAACTCATAAATTTAATTCTTATCATTTTATTTTTATTTTACAATTTTTTTAATAAAAATTATCTTAATTAATAATTCATTTATGTTAACTGATGTTTTACGATCAGTTTCAAATGAATACAATTGATAAAGGGTGGAAGCGCAATTAATTACTGCAGTTAGTTATTTTTAGTATGTACTTTGAATTTATTTAAGCTTCCACCAATTTTTAAAGTGAGTCAATTTGATTCACGATAGATGATAGGTTAATTGTTCACTTAATAATTGTAATGCATGACTACGCATAAGTTTATACAGTGTAGTCAGTCCAATTAGTAGATTAGAGCCACAAAAAAAGCAATTACAAACTTTTTTTTAAGAAAAATATTAAACGCCAAAAAATTTATAATCCAAAAATAATAAACATTTTCATGTAATCTTAATAACTAAGTTCTTCAACAAATGTAAGTATAAACATAAGTATTTACTTTTATATATTTGAAATTATTTTGAATATTTACTTAACCTAAATAATTTAGTTCATAATCTTATGTGAATATATACCTTAATAATTTTGAATCGACACTAAACAAGCAAATTAATTAATTACATGAATCGTTACGTAAAGCCTACTCAAAATTACTTACACATGCTTACATTAATTTCAGAACCTAGTTATTATGATTAATTAAAAGTTCAAATGGCTTCAAAAGTTCAAATTAACTGAAAAGCATATTTTCAGTTAATTCGCCGGTTTAATTTTTTTGTTAAAAATATTAATAGAGGCCTAAATTTGGCCTCTCTATGTCTACGCAGCAAAACATCAACAACATAAAGTTTGAGTAAACAAGAAAAAGTTATAAGCAAATATGTTTACTGTCTTTTTTTTAACTTAACGCCTTTGTAAATTTCCTTTACTCTGATTGGGAAAATATTTGTTAAAGGTTTCGTCAAAATGACAGGAATATTTCAAAGAACTATTTCTTGAATTTGTTCGTTTTATTTTGTTCAGTTTATTCTTTTACTTGCCAATCTGAAAACCAATAGACAATCTTGAATTAATTTTTAATTGTAATACTCCATATCCCCGAAATATATTCAGTAATATTCTTTGTTCACCTAAATTATTTCCTTTAAACGACAGTTATGAACAAAGATTTTACGAAGCTTAACAATTTTCCTATATACTTCGTGCAAATATCTTTAGAAAGGGAAAAATCAATTATACGAAAAAACAAATACGGCAGAATTATTATTTCACGAGGTTTTTTTGGAATTCGAATAAAAACAAACAGATATTAATTTCTCAACAGTATTTTAATAATTTCAACGTATCGTATACAAAGCTTCGTGTAAATATTGTTATAATGAGGGAAAACAAAATAAATGTTAGGTTAATATTCTTAATACTCATTGTGTATTAACATATTTTCATTTGAGTACTTAAATGTCTTACAATGATCGATTTAACCAATTTTGACCCTCTGTCCCACGTTACAGTACGAATTTTCAACAATCCCGTCTAAGTGCTCATTTACGTCAAACAATACATGCAAAATTTCTGTGCTGATAAGACCAGTTATTCTTTTATATAAATTATAGACTCCTTTATTTCTACTTTTTATGGATGAAGATAAATTAAAACGCGAAATTATCTTCAAGCAATAATAAATAGCACACAAAATTTTCTTTTAGAATTCAATTTTTGCGCAAAAGAAATGAACAATAATACCAATACATTCATTGTATTACACACTTCCCATATAATTCAATAGTGCGACTATAAAATTTTTTATAGGTTATATTAAAATTTATTCGTCTATGAAAATTGGAATGTACAAAAATAGAAATAGCCTTGACATTTATTTTTTGAAAATTATAATGGTTCATAATGTATCCAACACTATAAAGTGAGAAACTTCAAAGAAAATTGATTAACTTATTTGTTACATAATTATTGAAAATTGTTTTGCTTGAGAAAGTTTTCGTAGTACATGGTTTAGTAAAATACACATAGAATTTATATTGTTCTATTTTCAGCCTTTATTATTAAGATCATAAAATTAAAGACCTTTGGTGAACCAAGGGATTTTAGATGTTATAATGCTATTTAATATAACGAGGGAATAAATTAACTAACCGACAACTTAAATATAATTACGTTTTGAATAGTTTGAGAAAATCATTTATTTCTTAAGAAATTTTTAATAGTAGTTTAGAGAAAATTGTATGTGTACAGGATGTGTTTTCGGACAATTATTTAACTTTTTTTTTGAAAAATTTTCTAGTTTTTAAAAACAGTCTGCATATTTACATAATATTAATAATTAATTTAATAACTCATTCAAGGTCTATTAATTGTATCCCAGTATGAAAAAAATAATAACCATGTGTTCTTTAGTTTCTAAATTTTATTACTATTTCCGCTCAAAGTAATCTAGTTGTAATTTGTAGTACTTAAAAGGTATCAATTTATTACATCAAAATTTTTGAACAATTGAACTTGCCTATGGGTTATAGCTGTTGAAATATTCTATCAGTTACAAGCAGTCAATATGTGACAGGAGCATAGTTGACTTATTCCCACGAAAATCTTTTTCTGGTGTCAAAATCAAATAAGATCTCATGTACATTTTTGTAAACAATTTTCATAAATGATTCCAAGTTTTTCACTGTATGTTTTGTGACTCCTTGGATTCTCTTTTGATTGCAAAAACTCTATATATTCAGAAAAAACGAATTCCAGCATAGTTTTGTTTATACGATTTTGATTCAAATGTTGACAAATCTGTCCTACAAATACTTCGGCTGGATCGATTTTGCTGAAATCATTAAGTTTTAAATAACATAACTGAATGCCGAGGGAAAATGGTGTAACGACGATATCAGTATGTATTATCGTTATCGGAATGTATATCGTTAAAATATGTGACGTAAAATTCCGTACGCACAATCTCATCTCTAAAAAACATAAAATTTGGCTTTTATTGAACGTCTCACGGGTAAGTTAAAAATATAATTTTACAAGAATTTTGATTTTTTTTATGGATGACTTTTAAATGAACGCAATAACAAAGAGAAAATTCAAAGTATTTTTAGATATATAACTTATCATTAAAAGGAGAATTTATGAGACATTTTGTTATTTATGAAATAACTACAATATTTTTATAATGTTAGTAATAAAAACTAAAGAAAAATTATTTTCCTTTGAAGTTGTCGTTCTCTGGCACAGAAAACTCACAAATGAACATGAACAAACGAACTAACCTTGTTTTCAAGTTGGTTTAGTTCTAGACGTCAAATACTGTTATTATTTTTAACTAGCTCTGTGTATCTACGATGAAGACGTAATAATGTTGACGTGTCTGTCTACTCTTTATTGAAACAATATTTTTCATTAAGAAAATCATATATTTGATTCGAATAAATCTGGTTGTATGGTACTTTAATGTTGAAATTCGTTTTATGCGGGCACTCAGAAAATACACTAAATAATGGACAAAAACTCCTTCGTGATGTATGATTATGCTCACTTGAATACCTAAATGCTCGGTACGTTTTCAATGAGTTAGGAGATGAAACTTGGTTAGGAGATGAAAAAAATGCTGTTTCAACATTTTAACCTTTCAAAATTTTCCGTACCATTAAGCTTACGAAGCTTACTTTATTTTGTAATTTTCGGGAAAAGATTGTTCCAATTCCAATCTATATGAAGAATAATTAATTTCAGCATTATGAAATTTATTAACTTAAATCTCTGTAACCTTAGAATGACTTTTTTGAATGGCTGGTACGATTGGTAATTTTTCGATTGTCAATAAACTTATTCTCGAGAGTCCCATTACAGCGGTAAGCGGTCGACCATGCTCACCCTCAAGTGAATCTCACTGCTTTTAAGCAAAACAGTATATATACATGCCTTTAAGCAAAAGAGTATATTAAATAAGAGAGTATATGTATATGTGTATGCTAGGGTATATAATGTAAGCCACACTTCTTATATATGTGTGTAATATTCTTTTTTTTTATTCATTTAACGTATTTTTTATGCACAATGCAAAAAGAATATTACCATTATCCTGCCTTTCACTATATAAACTATAAGTGTCTAAATTTCTAACTCCTCCGTCTGCCCAATTTTCATAAAAAAGTCTACAATTTTTTTGGTTCACTTATTAATATTTTGATAATACAAATCTCAAATTTATTGCATACCCTTTTTGTAGATAGTGTTGTTTAGCGATTACTATTAAAAAATAACCCTTATAACTTGGTATATGATATACTTATTTGTTTTCGATAAAAGCGTGCCTCTTATCTGGTTTCAACTATTTTTAACAATATTATACATTACTGATCAAATGATTTTAAAATTAATAATGGGTTTCACTGATATGCTATTACGCTGTGTAAGCGTCTGGTAATATTATCAATATTTAATATTATAAGTTGCATATATTATTTAGAAACTAAATACTAAAATCTATTCTATCTGTAAATTAATTTTGATTTAGTTTAATGTGAACTAGTCGAAATTTATGTTAACCAATAAACGATAGAAATCTTGAAATATTACGTACATAGTAAACCAAATAGGTTGATCTAGATGAAACAGTAAAATGTTAAAAGAATATTCAGTTCTAAATAGGCGTTAATAAGTAATCGTTTTTTACATATATCATCATTATTTTACTTGAAATGCACTAGCCGAGAACCAAAATCGAAAGACCTGAAAATATTCCTTGAAGTGCGGTTAAATTTTTGTAGGTAAAAATATATAGAATAATTCATTTTTTTATTGAACAAGGTACGATTTTGTGGATTCTAGCATTTTCCCTCAATGAATTGATGAAAGCAACTCTTAAGATCTTACTGAAAATTATAATGAAATTCAGCAAGTTCTAAATACGAAACTATTTAGATTATGAATTTTCAATTAAAAAATAATTTCAGATCTTGTCCTGATCTAGCTAGAAGTCTAACACCATTCAAAGATCAAAGATTGTAAAAAAAATTGTGAAAATCAAAAATCGGGATGAAAGCCAAGTTTTTACGATTGACAACATTATGAAATACGAATGGTGATTGTCTATGTGTGGATATTTAATCAGAATATCAAATGAATAATTGAATTTTGGGTAAAATATTATAGCCGAAAATAAGCGAACAATCTATATAGAAATTTAATGCATATTTAATGATTAAATATGTAACCAAAATTGTATTTTGTCATCGCTCATACATATTTGAAAATCATTTATCTGTGTTCATACAGTTAAGCAAACTAAGCGATGTGCTATTTGGTGTTCATTTGCGTTCTAATCTATGTTCGTTCAATAATACTCACTAGTCACTATATATTTCTGTTAATGTATATACTAGATTTTATTGCATTCATAACAGATATAAAATAAACAGTTAGAAAATATATTGATTTTAATGTAGAGACCACCCTTGTAGGTATTCAAATATTGACTATACGTTTAAAATGTTTCAAACAAAATTTGTCTAAAACTAATCATTTGAGTAGGTTTCCAGTTTATCAGTTACAAACAAATATTATTTTATTCGGAAAAAAAATCGTACTGCACGCTTGAAAGTATAACAACCAAATAATCGCGTTTCTAATATTAATTAGCCTTAATATTGTGCAGACCACACATAATCAACGAAAATGTCGATATCGAGTCTTTTGTCAAGTAAATTGTCGCCTGCAAAGGAGATGCAAATGCTAAGTAATTTTCTTCTGATGGCATTTTCAATTAGTTTTGACTTGATCGAGAATCAAGTTTAGCTATGATGCAAATCACTTATATGAATTTAGTAGCATGTATTGTTTTATGTTGTTCACAAATGCTTTTCACAACGATTTTGTTCAAGTAATTAAGTTTTTTTGATCTAAAATTGAAAAAACAATTGGTGGAATGTTTAACAATGTATGGAACCCATTAGATATGAATTCAATTGTGAAAACTTTGCTTCGCTAGCTTGAATAGTATGCAAATATTATTTACAAGTAAATAATATCAAATATTGTCAATTCTATAAAATCTGTCGAGAAAACACATAACAATACACAATTGTTAACTTCTTTTTAGAAAAAGGAGTAATTAGATGATTTTATAAATCGTTATACAAATCTAAATCCACTCTCATAAATTTCATAAATATGCAGAATATCATATTAGAATTTGTATCATTTGAGATTTACCAGATTGAGTTGTATATAATGATTAAGTTGATCAAGTTTGTAGTATTTATTTAGATTTTATAATGTAGAAGTAAGTGTCTATTAATATGTTATAATAAAATTATAATGTCTTGAAAACAAGCTTAAACGATTTTAAATTACCTACTTACATTTATATGATGTTGAGCAGATATTATCTTTACCAAAACATAATCGAATCAAATGCATTTCACATCAAAAATATATAGAAAATAACGAAATTTAAGGTATTTTGTTTATTATTTTTATTATGAGTAATGAAATGGAAAAAGAATTTTAACGTAGTTTTTGGGATTTCTAGGTTTAATTCTTTGAGATAATATTTGAAATTATTACAAAATATCACGATCTAAAAATGAATCAATGGCGTATCTTTAAGTTCGCATAACATCCTTAAGTAGATCCTTTTTTTTTGTAATTTTTAAACCAAAATTACATTTAAACAGAATTAGAGACATGTTTTATTTTCTAGAATATTTTCAAAATAAAAAAAATTGATTTTAAAAGCCAATTAAACTCTGTTTACAATGTAATTTACACCCAAAAACCTTACAATTAAGAACTGTTTGACAATTATATTGTAGTATGTAAATATACTCAGATCTAGGAAAAGAAATAGCTTGATAAATTTGCTATTCAGTTGTGTGAGGAATTATTTTCTTTTCTTTGTAAAACTTATAACTTTGTTTAACTTATTTCATTTTAAAATCATCCCGTCGATGATTACGTGTTAGGTGTCTTTCACTATAAAGATTACATTTTATAATAAGCAAACTTTATAATATCGAATCGAATTATGGTTGTCTATACTATTCGAAATTACCTTTAAACATTTTCTAACACGTTAAATTGCAGTTTATAGTTTCCATATAACAAATACTATCATCGTAAGAAAGTTTTGTTGCATATGGAAATGAATATGTGATTATGCAATTTCTTTAAAGATACGCTATTATATTAAAGACTTTTAAATAACATGAAACTGATTTTTAATCGACTTGAGTAATAGACCAAGAGCCTTAGCACTGACATGACATAGTGACTATTTAACGGTCACACTTTATAATAACACTGATTTAAGAAAATGCAGCCAGAGAAATACGTCGTGGTATTGTAGAAAACTCTAACACCTCGCTATAATAGCAAATTTTGAATAATACTTTATGATTTTTACAAGCATTTATTAAGTTTCAACTGTCCCGATGTTTTTGTGTAATCAATATATGTTAATTGAATGGCAAATAATTAAATATAATAAAAAAAATTATACGGTAACGCTAAACTAAATGAACTTTCTTAAATAGCTCATTTATCTCTTAATAGTATACATGTGTGTCTTGAAATAATATTTTTTTACCCAATAACTTGTTCGTTTTTTTTCTCCAGATTAATGTTATAACTATGTATATACTACAGATATATAGGACTCTATCCTAGTTTTCCAATTACAAAGCATTGTGCGACTCAGTGGCGCACAATGTTGAATTATGCTGAAGCTTAATTGGAACGTGAATTAGTTTTCAAATGCACCAGTAGAGTGCGCTATGTACAGTATTGAAAAAAAAAAAATCATAGAGTTAGCAATAACCTCATTAATGTGTAAACAAAGCTTCGCTTATGAGGCATGCAATAAAGTGGTATAAATAATTATTTGTATGAGAACTGTTTACGATATTTTAAGTAATTTTGGTTTTGATTATTTAATTAACATTTGTTTTGCTCTAAAAATTTTGTCACCAATAAATGTGTTACTAAAGATAATATAAATAAAACATTCCGATCAATGTCAACTTAAAGAAAAAACACTTGTTAATTTTCTGTCACTCAGTTGGTATCCATTGCACGCATCAAGTGAAAACACTACTTTTGAGAGTGCTCGACTGTGCGAAGCGTTGCTGTAGTTGAAACATTCAATGTTAAGCATTATGTCACATTATGCGCTCTTGTGCGGTAATTGGAAAACTACCAATATGTATATATATTATACTTACTATATGGTGCATAATTAACTGTTTCGCGCAACAGTTTTTTTCGAAAAGGAAAAAGCAAAATGTATGAGTGCTTACTATAATAAAAAACCTACTTTTTTATATAGAATTCAAGAGGTAATATTCTAGAAAAAAAATCATGCATTTGTCATTATATTTTCTATACATTATCAAAATACAAAATGTCAAGTGTTTATTTGGACTACTTCATAGAGAGGAAGTAGAACAAAGAAATACATGTAAATGAATTTAATTAATTTTTTAATGACGTTATAATAAGTCAAAGTAATACAAATTTAAATACACTTTAAAAAGTTACAGGTGAAACTTTTTGAAGTGAAACTTCTTTAGTATCGTTGTGATTTCGAACTCGATGAAACAAAAATGCGACAGTAAAAAAAGCACATCACATACATCGATAGGAAATAACGTGTGAAAGAATGAGATGAAAGTCATTAAATAGAGTGTATATTACAGTGTTAGTATGTGTGTGTTAATATAATAATAATCGTGGTGTTATTATAATAAGAATCGTAATTTTTTTGATTGACAGCATACATATGTACGTAACAAAATGTGTTAATTATGTTAGGCGGCAAAGTGTTAGTGACCTATAGCTTATATTGTTTGTCAATTAATTTTATTTTAAATAGAAGTTATTAACATACGATAATTGGTGCAATAAAAAACATAACAACAAATCAGAATTACTTTCAAATCAGTTAGAGTATGATTAAATGTTGTCGAATCATGAGACTTTAAAAATTTGTATTTGTAGTTTACATAAAATAGTCTGGATTTGATGGTTTGGAAAATAGTCTTGAGAAAAATTAATTAGTAAAACACAGTCCATAATTGAAAAAAAAACTTCCTCTTGATGTATGAATTTGTTTACTTAAGCAGCTATATGTCTGGAAATGCTTTCAAATATTCAGTTTAAATTCGAACAAACCGGTGATAAAAAGTATTTTCTACTATATTACGCATGCACAACCAAAAGAAAGCTGAACTTAAACTGAAAATATTCATTAACAAATATTTATTTAACTAGCTATATTTAACCAAGTGAGTTAAAAATTGGATAAAAGATAAAAATATTAATTTTTTATATTTTTGGTCCAAATTTTCTGCAGCTATTGGTTTCTAATTTTTTCCGATTTTTTGTTCCAGTGTTTTTATTTTCTTAAATTTAGATTTTCATGAATAAGAAAATGAAAGTTGCTCTCAAGATTTTCAAAGTGTTGAAAAATTTATTAAATCATAGCAAATCGATTTATTGACCTGAGTAACTGACTGTTCAAAAAGTAATACACATTGTGTCGTATAATTAAAAAAATGGCTTATTTGAAAACACAATAAAATTGTGTAACCCAAAATGTCGACATATTAATATTTCAAATTTTATCTATCATTTTTATTGTTATTTTACCAGGTAATTTTATGTTTTACCAGGTTCTTTTATGACCATTCTTTTACCGTTCTTTTATGACGAGCTCTAGGCTATACAACAATCCTGTTAGGATGTATAGAGAGTTTCAATTTTAAGTAGCAACAATTTTCTCACACATATTGAAATATGTGCCATTTTGTATTGTATATAATACATTTTGAGTTACTGAACCGTAACATAATCTATGTCTGTCACTCACACATATTGAAAACTCAATTATCAATTTAAATATATAGATAATGTCAATACGTAGTCAATAGCAATAGTTAGTGAATAACTTTTTATTCTGATAAGCTCGTTGAAAATTCAATGTATAAAAATATTACACACGAAAAAAAAAACCATATTGTTTGCCATGGTTTCATGCAGTTATTCTCAGCTTGGCGTTTGTTGTGGAGAATCTGAACCAGGTGGAAGATGTCCCTGATGGTACCTCAACCATCACATTCCTAGGGTTATTTCAGGAATGACAGGAGCTGTGGACGTGGAAACGATAATAGGAGTCGGTCCTCTAGGTATCATGTATCTTAGTTCACATTTTATCGTGTCTCACAATGTACTACATCAAGAGTTTCACGAAAGTGAGGTATTTTTTAGGATAATATACTTAATGGCTTCTTTTATAATACTCGTACCAAAATTTCGCTATTATATTAACAGCCAAAATCGTTGATTTTATGGTCAAACATTAGAAAAGCACCTTTATATAAATTACGATTCTCGAAGTTTCTTGATGTTTTATTCGTATGTGGTTACAGGATCATGGGATATCGTAAGAGGCAATTCAAGAAAACCATTTAATTTATATGCTAAAATATTTTGTGCGTATTTGAATATTTTATTTATCCATATGAGTCCTACTGTATTGACAGTTGAGATTTTTTATTAAATCAGAAATTTTCAATATATATGGATTAAGGATATCTCGAAAGGAAAAAGTATTTTTGATATAATATTCATATGGATACAAGTGATTTTCGAAAAAAAAGAATTATTAAAGAAGCTTGTATAAAAAAATGTCTTAGAAATATTTTTTACAATTCCTAATTGAATATTAATAAAATAATTAAAATTATCAATTCCGGCCATAATACGCAAGTTTGAAATGATTATGTATTGACTAGCGTGATCGGGCATTAATGATTCTCATGCGACTATAATTAAAAAATGAATATTTATACTCAAAAAGAGAAAATTTAATAATAAGGCACCCCAAGAAAATAAAGACTACCTAACTCTAATATACTATAATTGCTATATTTACTGGATTTTAAGGATAAAAAAAAGCTTTCTTCATAGTTTATTAATTTGATTTAACATAATAGTACAACAAAATAAATAAATTCAACAAAAGATGATATTTTTAAAAATATTTTACTTTCAAAAAACTCTCTTTTTGAGGCCTTATTATACCACCATAGATAAAGCCTACCTTTAAACTTGTAGTTTTTAAATTATCTTCAAAATAGCATGCATAATTTTCACGATTTCAACGCAAGTTTAGTGTACAAAATATCAAAAATAATAGACAAATAATTTTCGAAAATAATTTCAGTACATTCTTCTAAGCAATTTTCAACCAGCAGGTGATATAATAGGTATAATGTAGTAAACAAGAAAACAGTGCTGTGTATGAACAAATAAATAATGTATTGATTGATAAGAATATTAAAAGAGTTCACTTTCATTTAAACATATAAAGACTGATGTAAATGGTAATCATAAATAATAAATAAATAAATAAATAATGGATACAATAATATGTACATATATTATTTCATCAAGATTTTTATTATATTGTTATTATGTGTTTTTTTCTCTCTTCTATTTATTGTGTCAGTCTCTATTAATTTGACGAAAAAACTTTTGTCGCAGAACCTGTATAGACCGAGGGAAATTCTTTTATAACATAATAAAAATTTTTAATAATTTTTTAAGTGACATATCAATTAATAAGGTCGTATGATAGGTGTATATTCTACACAGCAACAGCATTCACAGCGGTCACCAATCCAAGTTCTGACTATGCTTGATGTTGCTTAACCGATCGGTTGAGATTCATTAAAATTTAAAACCATCCAGTTTTCTTAAATCGATAAAAAGTAATATTAATTAATATAAGATCACATCACTGTTATAACTGCCAAGTTCGGGCGGTATTCTCTATATATTTCGAGGCTTGGGAAATTTCTGAGCAATAAGTCGTTCGGTTTATCGGTCTGTGGAGTTCATTTATACGATCGTTTATAGCTCTATATCTTATTAAAAAATATTTATAAATTTTGTGTAAATAATAGTGAAGATATTCAGGGTGGCCTCTATTTGGAATCATCTCGTCTATCATATCGATTCTGAATATATAGGCTTTAAAAATGGACCCTTTTTAGCCGGTTCTAGTATTTTGTATTAAATTTATTTATTTTTTCTATATTTTATAATTTGTTTTCATTACAGAAGTGTGTATAGAGCTTTCTCCGAATGAAACATACATATGAGATTCGAATCTGTTTTACGTAAATGATTCGAATATGTTGATTTTATTATTTTTTTTTTTATATCAATAAATATGAAATATTTTAACGATTCTAGGAAATGGGTGGCGAGCTTGAATATACAATGTGTACCATTCCATTATCACTCTCGAATGCATTTCAAGTTACTTCATTATGTATGGCATCTTTTAAAATGCAAAATGTTGTACTTCAATGTTGTACATACTGATGATGACTAATTTGTAGTCGACATACGTATTTATAAAAATACAAAATAATTTGATCTAGGAAATTGGGGCAAAAAATTGAAATTTATTTAAGATTAAGTATATCTAATCTTAATTAGATATTGAATGGTGATTTTTGTCGTAATTTTTTTTTTTAATGATTGTTTTAGATTGGGGTTTTTGTTTTTGGTGATTGTAATAAGAAACCTCAAAAAATTGTCGAAAAGTTCCAAATTTTTTTTTCGCTGTTTATGGATTTTCTAGAATAATTTTTTTCTGCAAAATTCAAAAATAGCATTTATTTTACGATCGGTCGACTAGTTTTTGAGATATTTTATTAAATACATCCGCTAAATCGACCATTAGATCGGATTTATGCAGATATCTCAAAAACTTAACATCCGATCGTAAAATAGATATTATTTTTGAAATCTACGTGTCAAAATACACATAAAAACATGTTTCTATTGAAATCGGATTAAAAAAATTTTTTTCGAATTTTCGCAATTTTTTTAAGGGTACGTACGTACCTATTGAAAAAATCGATAAAATTGGAAAAAATTTTTTGCTCCCGATTTGGATGAAATACATATTCTAGGGTAATTTCAACCCACAGATTTCAAATAATATCTATTTAACGATTGGACTAGTAGTTTCTGAGATATTGCTAAAAATACGACCCAGAGGCCGATTTATCGGTTGTATTTAATGTAATATCTCGAAAATTACTCGACCGATCGTAAAATAAATATTATTTTTGAACTTTTTAGACCTCAATTATACAAGAAAGCTTATAAACAGCGAACAAAAAATTTTGAACTTTTCGTCGGTTTTTTAAGGTTGAATAAACAATAAGTCCACAATGTGTTTATTTGAGGCTGTATGAAATCGCTAACAATTATTTGGAGTAACCTAATTACTCATGAAAACATCCAAACTATCGAGAAGTAAGGTTTCGAAAACATTGGTATTGAACGTGCAAACCGTCACCATATTAGCAACCAGTAACATCTCCTCAGAGAATCATTACAAATAGCTAATTCATACTGATGATGACTACTTTGTATTCGAAATACGTATTTATAAAAATACAAAATAATTTGATCAAGAGAATTAGGGCAGAAAATCAAAAATCTGGTTCAATTTAAGCGGGGCAGTCTGTATACGACAAATTCCATTTCATTTAATATGTAATTTTGATATTATAGGAAAAAATAAATAAATCAAGTTTAAATGTTTATACAGGATTTATTTACGTTAATTACAATTACCCTCTTTTATTATTACAGGTTCTATTGGTACTTGTAATTATTTTCAATCAATGACAGCAAATCAGCTTCATAGTTTTTATTTATGAATGACTAGTGCAGTGACGCATTGGTTAAGTTAGACAGTTCCATAGTTTTATGCTGTTGAATCCAGTACAAAATTTTTAATAGCCATATTTTGTGACTTGTATTTAGCAAATTGCAATGTTTTCGTGTAGATCATTAGTTACAAATTACAGGTTTATGGTTTTTTTGATACTGCTCAAACCTAAACAAAAAATTGATTTTGATTCATACGTTGCATTAATATTATTATTATTATTAGTACACCGATTATGTGTTCGATTTTAAGACTTATATATAATTTAATTAATTGACAACGAGTAGCTAAATTTTTTTAATACAACATTCGCAGTCTAGAATATGCAATTATTCAATTGTTGTTCAATTGTTTGTATGTAAATCACATAACAAATATTACTATATAAATAAAATATTGAATAAATAAACAAAATGACATTTAATTGTAATTATTGAATTGAATATTGTAAGAATAATCGAGAAAATTGCATTATTAATTACTTTTAAGAGCAAATATAAACAATTAATTATTCATTTAAATTGGTTATTAAATTTTAAGAAATACTATTCACAGACTTATATATCATTTGAACGTAAGACTTCGAAACCATCGCAACGAAAGAAAACAATTTAATACTCGGGGTCCTAAATATACAGACTCACTCATATCAGAGTTTAATTGGTAATACTAATGAAACTTGAGTACGTATATTGGGCATGATGTTAAACACAGATATGAACAGATAATTTTAAGATTTTGACGCTAATATGTAAAATGGATAATATTTTATTCTATTTGACAGATTTATTATCATTTACGATGTAATTATTAGTCAAACTGTAATAGAAAACTATCCATGCATAAATATTTCAGTGAAATTTATTAACATAATTGGCATTTAATAAAAAAACATATTTATTACAAATCAAACGTAAATTTTTCATTTGTTTTTCAAAAACTAATAAAACGTAGAATACAAATAAATATACAAATAATTTATGATTTTAATTTATTAATTAAACAGTTATTTATTGAGTTACCGTGTATGTTAGTTGTATGTATATACCGTGTATGTTACCTTTCATTAAGTTTAATATTCATTTCTATCTTTTCATCTCTATTGTATCCTAGAAACGTTCGTCGAAACGACGACGCAGGTGGAACTCCATGTTTATCTTAACTATCTCGTTGCTTAGACGTAATCTAACCGAAGTATGTTTGTATTAAGCGTTGAAAAAAAAATTTTAATATAGGGTAACGTAATTGAAATATAGAAATAATTTAAAACATTACACGTTGTTAAAGAAAACCTTGGTTACAGAATCTGACAATCGCTCATAAATTGAGACAGTTATCGCCTCGTGTTCGTGAAAGTAATAATAATTGATACATGATCAAGAGATATGTTTGTATAAAAAATTTGTTGATTAAGGACATTATACATAAGAAAATCAGATACATTGGTGACTATCAAGCATCTGTGAAGTCGTTGGTTGCTGGTCCGACTAGAAATTAGAAATTCCCGGGTTCGATTCCTGCCAGATGTGTAAGGTTTTCCATTCTACCCATCTTTCTATTAAATAGGGTAAAAGTGTTGTATGTATAGAGGTGTAAATGTTATTAATTTTACAGTTGTTAAAAATATCCAGGTATCAGATTTTTTAGAATCTGATTGTTCGTTTGTTTGTTCGTTCGATTGTTCTTTGGAAAAATATGGAATGACTGGTCCAATGGATGCATGAACGAGATTCATATTTTATTTGAACATGATAGTAATAATAATATTTTTATTATCATTAATTAACATTTTCTATAAATTATCCAGATGAATAAATTTTAAACTAATAAAATATAAATTTTATAATAATATTACTACTATCTATAAAAGATTTATTATAATTAATACATTTTATTATTTCTATTATAAATTGAAATTCAGTTTAAAATGATTTTTTTTTTAATTATAATTAATATTATCTAGTACCATTACAGTACTAAAATATTAAAAAATAAATTTTAATATTTAATTCTAAACAATA
Source organism: Chrysopa pallens (assembly GCA_020423425.1). Classification (NCBI taxonomy): domain Eukaryota; kingdom Metazoa; phylum Arthropoda; class Insecta; order Neuroptera; family Chrysopidae; genus Chrysopa; species Chrysopa pallens. The sequence continues at coordinate 64,924,857 of CM035594.1, forward strand.
ATTGTGACATTTCCCAAACATACCTGATACTATTAATTATTCAAATCAAAACTAAAAATGTGTCTCTCAACTATATCTTACTCATTGAGTGTTTCATAGCTCAAATAAATTTAACTAATATCGTGATATAATTCGCTTTAAACTGAAGAGTAAATTAAAATAGAAATACCACATTTGATTAGTATCTAATCCAGTCCATTTGGATATATATGTATTTGTTACCGTATATATATTTACCCTACATTCGAGTAGGCATAGGGTAGTTGTATAAAATTGATTGAAAATTAATAATTCAGTATGTTGTTTTGTATGAAAAACAAATTAATTACTTTAAGTTAATAAATGATTTTCCAATGCACAAATCATCAAAGTAATATGTAGTTTTATATAATATGTACGTGTATATATATATACACACATATGTTTTAAGTTTTATATTAATCATTAAATAAACTATGAATTATGTATATGTATTATGTACAAAACTATAATATATATATATATATATATATATATATATATATATATATATATATATATATATATATATATATATATATATATATATATATATATATATATATATATATATATAGATTTGTGCAACTAATGTATATTATTATTTTCACATATGAATAATTATTTTCAAACGAAATATAATATGTTACAAAAAATAAAAATTATTTTCATGTTTACAAATATAAATTTTCAATTCAATAAATAATTTTATAAACATTGTCATTTATTTCATTTGATTAAAATGAATAGTTTCATGTAAAGTGGTAGAAAAATAATGCTTAAAAAAAAATTTAATCACAACGACTGTGGTCTAACGTTTGTGAATTTGTCTGTTATGGTTATTATAAGTAAGAAAAATTTTTTTGGGTCGCATTGATAAAGGAAGATGCTCTCATGCAATATTTTGAAGTTGCAGTTCAATTTAATTCAATTTTTATAATCGACAAATACATAATATGTCAAAGTATTATAATTTTAGTCTAAAGTTTGTAAGACTAGAATGAATATATTGACAACACAAACAAAATTTTGATATTGGTGTCAATAGATTCACCTAATTAATCCATTTCCGCTTGTTTGTCTGTCCATCCACCGTCTGTCTGTCTGTCTATCCCTCTATCCGTCATCAATATAACTTAAAAATGAAACGAGATAGCCAGTTTAAATTTAAGCGACGTAAAGATTGAATTTAAGTTCGTGAATGAGCAAAATAACGTTACAATTGATACGGGAATAGTTAAAAAGGCAAAGGTGTGCGCAGTATCCTAAAAAGGAAAATGTTCAGAAGATCATACCAAAAAGATAGTTGATCTCACCAACGAAGACATGGTAGTTTTAGTATTTAACGCGGTACGCTTTCAATGAAAAAAAGTATTTGCGAACATGTGACAATAATTGAAAATTTAATTCCGAGTGCATTGTTAATCTAACACTATTAAAGTAGTTATAAAATTAATTTGTATGTGGATTAAAAATAATAATAATATTTTCAAAATTATGAAAGCATTTTATAAAATTTATTCAGAAAATAATGTTTATGGTATAGTTTCATGATAATTATTTGTAAGTGAGATCGTTAAAATTATATTGTATAATGGTTTTGTTGTTTAGGCTATACACTCATGACGTGTTTATTTATTTATTAAATTTTTAACACTACGCAAACTGTACAGATCATTTCATAGAAATACCTCGAAACAAATCAAATATTACGTGGATATGAGTTCCTTGTAGTACCGTTCCACATGTTCGAATAATCGGTTATCAGAATGTAATTGCAATCAATTGTAACATTTATGGATATAAATTTCAAATAGAGCTTGTACACTGCGCATGTGTACGACTACCTGACAAACCGTTACGCTTCAAACTTCAAGATATTTAAGCTCCAATACATAAATAATTGAAGCTTAAAAAATGGGCGGACTAATATTAAATTGGGACATGGACTTAAATTTGAAAAAGTTACAGACGGTTTTCAATACATACCAGAAATAAATTCTAAGGTTAATCAATTGGCAGATTTTGAGATATGTTGTCATTAACACCTGATGTTTGCTTATGCAGATGATTTCAGTCATTCTATTTAACAAATGTTGACGCCAATTGACGCCAAGTTTATTACATGATACAAATGACTTCGTATATACCGCTCAAGAACTTGTTAACTATTTTAATATAACTAAGCATATCGTGTGATGGGAGGTAATGGTAGGTTTATTTTTCTCACTACATAACATGTTTGACAGATCTGTCTACTAGATAATAGGAAACAAAAATATTTCCAACATTATTTCACCCGAAATAAAGATTTGACGACTACTCTACCTGATAATATTGATAAAGATTACGTTGTTCGATAAATGTAGGAATAAATAATATTAAGTGAGTAAAAATAAACAAAATTTTTATAACATTATTTCTAAACGTGATAAAAATTTGATGGATATAAAGACCACTACAATAATCTTTCGTCTAGTCATATTTTATTACCCAGTACGTTCATTTCACTCCTTTTGGATCATTTAAGACCAATGGGTAGAGATAATATACTTTCCTACACTAAATTATGTTGATTTCTTCGAAAATTAATATACTCTGGCATATTCTAAATACATCGAGTATAAAAATTAAAAATTACTTCAAATTTTTCGCGGAGACAAAATTTTGACCTGAAAGACACTTGTTCAATAGACTGTATGCACTGAATATTTGGAGCTTTTTCTGAATGCTAATGATTAAACATTGATAAACCATTGATACTCTGCCATATATCAAGTATATAAACTTTTAACGATGTTAGTTGTTATCTTCGCTTGCTTCATTTATATACGTAAAATCTGAGTGTTATAAATGTTTGATTATCATCCCGAAAATATCGTATGTAACACTGTCATATTTATCTTCAAAATCATGTCTTTGCAACAGAATCTGAGCTTCTTGGAACCTAAGGTTTCATCAAGTATTGGCAGATGCAAGGAAGTATAAATAAATTTAATTTAAACCTTTTTTTGTTCATGTTATGTTTAACTGCATGGCATCTAATATTTTTTTTATATGATGACTAAATTATTTTATAATTATTACATGATGTGTTTCTCGTTAAGTAAATTTAATTATGAAGGACGTAGTATAACTATCTTAGTTCAACTCATAATTCTATCTACATATAATGCAGCATCGTAAACATTTTTTTCGATGTGAGTTTTTTTCCTATTATTTTTTTCTTCTTATAATATTTCTTTTAATTAGAAAACGGATGTTAGTACCATTATTATTTATTGTTTAAGCTATATTAATACAACACTGTAATGTTTAATATACGATAGAGTGTTTTTGAAGGCGATATACTTTGTATTTTACGATTAAACATACATCGCTTTGGATTATGTCTAAGTGTATGATCATTATTTTTAGAATTCAAAAACTGTTGAAATTACCCATTAACTATTAATATTCAGTTACGTAACATTCAAGCCGTCTAGGTTCGTCCTGCAAAGTCCACACGACGAATTTCCCAATCAGAATAATAATAAATGAATAATTTGTTTATTACTGTGAACAATATTTTATAGATTTTTTGGCAATTTTTCTATGAACAAACAACGACTGAACCAATTTTGGTGAAAGTTTGATTTGTGTAATTATGCGTTGAATGAATTCACGACGATATCGAGACTATCGAGATGAAGACAAGTTATGATAACAACTAACATAGTTAATTATTTTGATACTCGAAATATGATTTGATACTCGATATTATTGAATATTTCTTCTATCTGGTGCAAAAGTTGGATCATGGATCCATTGTATCTAATGGACCGATTTTTCTCTTTCACGAACTTACTTTTTATGCTTAAAGTACGTCACGAAAATATCAACTTGTTATCTCTTGTCCTTTTTGAGTTATTATGTCCACGGATGGACGGACGGATAGACAGACAGATATGCGGAAATTGATTAATTAGATGATTGTATGTCGAGTACAAAAAACCGAACGAATGCATAAAAACATGTACATACACACGCCAGCACAGATATCTCTCTAAACGTTGGATTTGTGGTTCTAGCGACCTATAAACGTCAAAATTTGGTCCCTAAATCGATACCCTTAAAATAATTTTCCACTGGATAGTTAAATAATAGATTGATTTAGTTTTGTATCGATAATCAAAATTTAATTAGTTGTACTTCTATAAGAAATTACGGAGAATTCTTACGAACATTACGATAAATATTTTGAGACACAATGTACCTTGTAAGTCTGCGTTACCGAATTTGTTAAAATAATATTTAACTTACTTTTACAAAAGGTATTTATGTTTGTAACTGGATATTATTAAGACCTGTATTGTACAAAATTATTTCCATACACCTGTTATATTCTATAATGCTTTGGGCATGAATCTGCCATGTTCAGAAGAGTTACGATACTGCTGTGTATATTTGAAATTTCAGCTTTGTTACAAATTTTCCTAAAGCTTTGCACCAAGCTGTAGGAATATAAATATAACGTATATTATGAAATCAGGATCCATTATTTAGATGAGAAAGTAAATGTAAACGATTTTTTACTTATTTTTGTTTAATGTTATGTCGTTTTTTTTTCATGTAACGAAGCTTTAAAAATGAATTCTATTGTTGAATCAAATATTATTTTACCCACGTAAAATTTATCTTAATATTAAAATACAATTCAAAAAAAAAAAAAAATATTCTACAACACTTTTAAAAACTTACAGTTGCCCTTTATAAATTCAAATTGAATAACCTTACAGTAAACGAATATGGTTGTTGGACGAAAGGCATCAAGATTTCTAATATGAACTTCCAAGCACAAATATATTTTAGTTGAAAAATTGTTCCGAATCTGTCCTGCTGATCTATCCAGCAAATTTGCAGAATTTCTTTTTGCAAGCATTAAATAACATCGATCTTTTGTTCTTCTCAAGTTATACTCAAACGCAATTGTGATAGTTTTTAACCCAATTTATCCTGTTCTAATAAATAAGTATTGCAGATATGTATAATTTTATTAAAAATTTTAAAATTCTGGCCCAAATTGATTGAAACAATAAAAGTTGAAGTTGAAATATGTTAAATGAGAAAAATAAAGAGTAGAAATATTTTTTGTGACTAATATCTACCTCAAGAATAAATCTATTGGGTCTTGGATAATTCTGTTTTATTAAAATAAAAAATTTGTACATCAAAATTGTTAAATAATTTTTAAAAATGGTTTCTAGTTTTTTTATTTCAAGATTAAATAGTTTAATTCAAGATTAAAAAATTTCTTTTAATATCTTAATAGTTAATCAATATAATTTTGTATATATGGCCAAATAGAATTAATCATTAAGTAATGAAAATAATAACGTAAAAAATTGTTATTTTGATCTAATTATAAAATAACCACAAACACAAATATAGCATTTTCATTCATGCAGGTATATATAATTATTAATAATATAACAAACACAGACATTTTAATGAAAATGTAACAAAATTTTCATTACACTTAATTGTATAGTTTTGTAAATATTAGGTATACAATTTTTGTAAATAGGGTCACAGTTCACGGAGTACCGATTATTGTTTTCTTTCGTTACTATGAGTATATTTAATTCTAATATTTATAACGAAGTAAGTAAAACTACATGATTTCTGTTTTTATTTAATACATATTTTATATTATTATAAGATTATGTTTTGAATTGTGCATGATATCTTCTATAACCACATTTATCATTAGGATAAAATTTAATCACTCAAAATTGTTTTTGTACTACTCTCTCCTCAGAAACATCAGATCCTGGTTTCCTTGTCATGGAACCAGTCTTGAGATACTCTTTCCCAAACGAAAAAGAATCATCAAAATCGATTCATAATTGACGAAGTCATCTGCGAACACAGATAACTCCAAAAATATATACGCAGTTTCTCAATTGAGAAACATGTTTTTTTTTGAAGTCAATTGAAAATTGAATGTGCTCGAACTTTTATGCTGAAAGCTTACATAATTTGTTTCAAACAAGTATAATAGTTACCTACAGTTAAACTCACGCAATAAATTTATAATAACAGTTGCATGATTTAATCAAAGTAAAAGCAGTCACGCAATAATTATAGAAAACAAAAACCAAATTTCAAATATATACACTAATTTTTAATCATTTGTTTTATTTACAGAATAAAAACAATAAAAATAGCACTAGAAGGTATTTGTAAAATTTAATTTATTTGTATGTGATGGAAAATCTGTTTTTTTTTTTTTTATTTGTCATGCATGTGTGGTTGATTAAAACAAAATATATATAAAATTAGTAATTTGTGTATTTTAGTGTGAAAAAAATTATTTATTTAGTGTGATAATATTATTTGTTGAATATATGTTACAATGTTTTAAACCATGAAAATACACTTTTTTCAGAAAAGGCATTTATTTTACCATAAACCCATAGAGATACTGAGAAATGAATGCTGCAAATACTTGCTATTATAGGGATGATAATACAATTTTCCTTCTATTCCTTTGATCATGATCATTAGAACACTGGGAGTTAGAACACCTTACAATTGGATCCAATTTTGATAAACACAATGAAATGGATATTATTATAGTATTTCATGTTACAATTATAAAATAGTAAACTGAAAATATAGTATCAAGAAAGTCTATTTCATTACATTAAAAATGATTTACTTATGAACAGGATAATAATCACAAATAATGGAAAAAAGTTTATGAATTAAGATAAAACATCGGAGACTCAATAGGCACAATAGACTCAAAACCTTACCAAAAAGTGTTTAATAATATTTAATATTTTTTAGGATCCAATGAATTTTCGTTTTTTTTAAAGGCTAATTAGTCGGGAATGTTTGATGAAATTCGGTCAATATATTGCCGCTACAAAATAGTTGGATTACACATTTTTTCACAACTCCCTCGATACACTATAACAATTTTCAAATCCAAAAAGACTGCCACCTCAAAATGTAACATTAACAATTTTATTTTTTAATAGAACACATTTGAAAATTTGATCAAATTTTGATAAACAAAATGAAATGGCTATTATAATTGTATTTCCTATAAAAAAAAATTGTTTTTTAGTTTATCACTTTTTTGTTTTGTAGCATGTTTACCCGATATTGAAATACTGAAAAATTGTATGTACAAATTCATTGGAACACTCCAAATAAATGAATCCATATAATGTAGATCCATTCGGAGAATCAGTCTATACGGTTAGGAAAAAAAAACGTATTCAACAATTCAAATGCATTCGTTTTAAATATTATCTCATTTTATTTATTTATTTTTTGTTATTTGTTTAGTTCATGTAATTTATGTGAAATATGTGCATACTAAAGTAAGATTATTCTTTTTACAATTTTTTAATGTAATGCAAAGCAATGCAATGTAATAATACACAATATATTATAACAACTATTTTACATAAATAGGATATTTCGTATCAAAAAATTATACCTTAGAGACATGATATACTGCATACTAAAATATGAATTTATATTTTTTATGGACTAATGATTAGCTCTGGAGTGTTGGCACCTTTCATGCCAGTAGGGCTGTAAGATGCTTGCACCAACATTGGGAGGGATTCCAACATAATCATAAACTTCATTTCATTCAATTTCATTTCGAACCCCGTTTTCCAAGCTTGTATAAAAAATAATTTATTTAATTACATTTTATTTAACTTTATAAACTTATCCAAATAAATTTGGGTTTTTGATTTTTCATCGTAGAATATACGGATCGTCCGTTGAATCATTTTCCATACCGTCAATATTAAAATAAACTCGTATAAAATGCAACAAATTGTTTTTTGTTTTTCGTTTGAAATAATACTTCATCAATAAAATGGTAAGTATCTGTGAATGGTATATATGAAATAACATAGGAAATTTCTCAATGTTTATTTACAAATTAAAATAAAAAATTATTTATATTTGCAAATAAAAATACTTACAAATGCAATCTCTCCCATCATTCATACAGTTTTCAACATTATAACTACATTTAAGGATATTTCTTATTCCATAATTTTTGCTTTAAATTTGCTGAATAATTTAGCAAACAATTGAACAAATAATTCTATTTTCTTAAATTGTTTTATTATAAATTTTCGCTAGGAGTGACGCATCAGTCAATTTTCTCAGAACTAATAGAATTATTATATTTATTAGTATTTTAAAGATTTAATTTAACATTGTTTTCCGTGAAGAATGAATTTAATGACGATCTGTATATTCATAAATTTAATATAAAGATAATATATGGTAAATAAATTTAGTATGGAAAGTCTGTTTACATATTTATTTACATTGAAATAATGTTTACATGATCTATAATATATTTATAACATGTTTATTATATATATATATGGAATATTTTCATTTAAATATTTATATAGTTCATTCATTTTTATATAATATACATTTCATTTTGTATATAAAATCTCTTTTTGACATCTTTCCATTTTCAGTTCAAGAATACATTTATTGTTTGTTATAACCTACGTGCAACTTGTGAACATAAGTATCGTATGGAAGGAAACCATTATCTTAACTCTGACAAATCGTTTTTGAAATATATCTCAATCAAAGTAAAGCAAAAGAAAGAAAGCATCGTTTATTTCACACATAAGTTTCAATATTCTAAATCGTAAATGCATATGAAATGTGGTAGATATTTTGATAAAATTTGAGCGAAGCTTTTTAAAAATATAACAAACGTTGTAATCTCCAGAAAAATTTAAATACATTTTTTAGTTTCTGCCATTAGTAATTCAGGCATTCGATTAAGAAATATCTTAGCGAGATAAAAATATACGATAATTTTCTTTTTCAAACTTGCTTAAGTTTACGTTGTGTGAGTTGTCCTCGTATAAAAAGTTTTATATGTGAATGAAGTTTTATATGTCTTAAAAAACAAAGATCGTTAATAGATTTAAAGCATAATATCTTTTTGTAGATATATGTAAGGGGTTATCAAGACTCTGAAATAGATATAATTCTCCACCGGAATTGTAAAAAATGGAGGAAATTTAGATTAAAGCTAAATAACTCAGTGGCAAAGGTTGCTTCTGAGATTATAAATCAAAGTCAAAAGTGTAAAAATAAACTGTTTGTTGGAAATCTGGCCGTTTCTGGTCAGTTTTGGGCATTGCTTTCGGCTTTTTTAATTTTCCATAACAGTTATTTTGAATTTGGTTTTGGCTTTGATTTTTCGATGAAAATGATATTCCCAATCGATGTACTTTTTTTTTAATCTTATCCAATTTTTCTCTGTTTCGTTGCTCAAATGCACCAAAATTTACTATTTTCAATTGTTTTCTATAAAACGTGCACTAATATCAAATAATTATGCTTCATTTAATTTTTTTATTTTTAAATTTTAAATATGAATACAAATTTTTATAGCTGAATCATCGGACTAACTTTGCCAACATTTAAGTAAAACGAATTACTTGAAAAAAATTTCATGTTATGTACAAAATTCGCATTTTTAATCACCGAAAAGAGTTTCATAAAAATAAAAATTAAATTTTCCTGAAATATATTCAAACAACGAAATTTATTATAAAGTTTTTCAATATAGTTTAGTGAGTGTATATTTAAATATGAAATTTTAATATTTTTCTAATACTTTGATACTCTAAAAATTTCCGCATACACGTATTCCAATAAAAATTGTTGAAAAAAATCCCGTCAATTGTATGTGCAATGTTTTCTAATACACTATATTATACGAATGTATATCTTGTTGTATGTATCAATTTTCTTATTGAATCGTTGAACAATATTTGGGAGTGTAAATATTGTTTAGATGGCAGGCCAATTGTAAAATTGGGTAAATAATGTAATATTTCTGCATTTTATAAAAATAAAATTATCATTTCAAGGTTGCTTGTAAAATAATGGCAACGTACCTTACAACAGTCAAAAGTTAAAAAAGTTTGGAAAAGTCAGCAACAAGTTTGGAAAATTTCTGACATATAATCCTTTGTTTGTTTTCATACATTTTCTGCATGATCAAACCTCAATATTTTGTGAGAAGGAAGTAATAATATACAAAAATAGTTGGAGACCATTAATTCAATTGAAGTGTTTAAATTATTAAGAAATTTACCAAGAAATGAAATAGTTTCTCATTAGCTAATGGAAAGTACTCCAAAAATGATTTTACAGCGAAATTTTTAAAATTAGTGTCCTCTTTAAAATATAAACGTGTTTTGTTATTTTTAAATGGGTCATGTTGATATTACTTTTTTTATTCGTAGTAAGGTTAATTTTAAGTTTCTCACGCTAGAAAATATTGAAGATACTAAGAAGTCTTTGGTATGGGTGGCAATGTGTCAGTTTGCCTGCCTAGCCATTATCAAGATCCAAAAAGAAAATACATAGAAAACTGAAATTTTCATGATGCATTCTAGAGCTTAGTTATTACTTAGACTGGCTTTTAAACGACATCAAAAAGGAGATTGAAACGTAAAATTGATAAATACTAGATTAACCTTCAGCTTGTATATAGAATACAATCGTATACAACTATATTTTATATTATATAAACTCATCTCTAAGTTTTTTTTTACAATATTATTACATACACTGACTAACAGTAAAGGAAATATCATCTTAGGCATCGTTTGAGTCAAGTTTTTTTACTATAAAAAGTTATAGTTAGTCAATATGAATAGATTTGTGTGCTACGTATTGTAAATTTTAAAAACGTTATTTGACTTCAGATTATTGTAAGAATCAAACATTTCAAGGTATTGGATTCGTACAATAGCATTTGGGGAATGCATTAATTTTTTGTTATTTTCTTAAAAAGACAAAAAAGTGTCAAATTATTAAGGGAAAATACTTATGAAAAGTAATATTTTTAGAAAAAATTTACAAAACGATCTTTGAAACTTGACGATTGGTAAAATTGTTAAAATTGATAATACCAGGCTTATATTATTTAGAGTATAAAATATCCTATTTTAATGAAACAAAACACATTCGTTCAAAAAACTTTTCAAACTTTGTTTAAAAAAAAAAAAGTAAAAGCATATGCAAATTAAATAATTCTCAGATGACTCTTATTAAGAAACTCTTACATGGAAAATACTCTCGGGAGACTTGAAAATTGAAAATTTTCATATTGATAAAATAACTTTATTATGTTATTATGTATGCGTATAACCCTAATGACATACGTAATTTTCTTACATCGTGGTTTTTCGTTAGCAAAATATAGGAACTCAATGGTATGAATTTTTAAACTAATAAATGAACGAAAAACTTTGTTCAATATATAAAGCCCAAAAATATTTTGTGTAACAAAGTATTTTTGGTATCTAAATAAGGTGAATGAATATAGCTGAAGAAAATAACCTCTTAAATCAGATTAAAATTGTGTTTGTATTTTCAGTTTTCACTCTCAAACGAATAATGCTTATACTGTGAAACAAAATAAAAAGAAAAAACATGGAAAAGTAATGTCAGAATGGGTGTTTCATTTTCTTTTTTCAATAACGACTATATATATATATATATATATATATATATATATATATATATATATATATGTGTGTGTGTGTGAGTACAAACAAATATGTTTACTTCAACAACAATCTATTTTATTAAACTTGAAGAAAAAAAAATTTTCTAAAGACACCACAGAATTCTTTTGTGTACATTTTGATGAAGACAAAAAAAAACTAAACGGGAACAAATGCGAATATAATATTATCAAATAAACAGCAGGTTAACGTCATTTCTGGATTCGTTAGAAAAGTAAGAAATATCTTCTGTAAATAATATCGCACACAAAGTCCTGGGTCTCATATCATAATGCTGTTATTCAAGTTTCTTATATAACTAACAATGTATAATACCGGTTTAAGTGTTTAGTACTCGTTTTAGATTAAATTTGAAACGGAAGCCAACACCCAATACGTTTAATTTATCAAAACAAAAATCGATATTAATAAAGTAACATTTTATACATCGGCTCAATCTCTACTTATTTAAAATATAATTTCGAATGTACTGGTAAAATATATTATAAAAATATGTAGAGTTACTAATGGCCTACGGATCATAGCTTGGAAAAAAAACCCTCTTTAAAAATTATCATCAAAGTGAAGAAAGCTATCCATATTTTCAAATGTGCATTTCCCTTATTGGAAGCATAGCATATAAATAATATAAGGCATGTGTATCTATCTGAGTATACTGAGTGTTTCTCAATGAATTTGTCTAGATATACACTTGAGTATATTTAATAAGCCACCCATTGTAAATGCTTCATTATAAGAAATATACTTCATCAGAGTCATAATGAATAATTGATCTAGATCAAAAGATTTTTTCTAGATCAATATAAGACGTTACGTACAAGAAAGTAAAAATCACATCTGGATTATATTATCTAGTTTCAAAACAAGGTTACCTAGTTTCAAAACTAATTATACATCTACGACATTTACGAAATGCATGAAATCAAGAACTTGTAATATTTATACGTTTAAACGGGTAAAGCTACGAGATACGGAAATTAATAATCCTGTAGAATGGTAGCCTGTTTGTCCACAAAAATTGCAAGTATAATGTTTACAATATCATAAGCCACATTATAATAATCTCATATCTAAACTCTCAACTGCGGCAACAATTTTATTGAAACTAAAAATACAGCTTGAAAGTATATAAAATTTTATTTGTTAGTATTTTATACTGTATAATTTTAGTAATGTACCGCTTACTTATATAACAATACGTTAATCCTTTTATCCTTTTCCTTTGTCAGCTAGGATCTTACACTCCACACATTTAAAAGAAAACTTATCTACTGAGGGAGTCGATAATATAATTTAGTTTTTAATGTTAGCGTGTAAGCCTGGATGCTTGATTCAAAGAAATAAGCTCACTACTTTGCTAACAAAAGATCAATACCATCTTTTCCTCTGTTTCGATATCGATGTCTCCATTATTATTCATACTATTCATTTTCAATTTGAGCTTAAATCGAAAAGCTCCCAACTGAAATAAGTGAACGACCTGCAGAGACTCGGCGCAAAATACTTGCAACTGACAATCTGTAGATGGTGACTTTAAAGTTAATTTTAGTCGTCTTAAGACGTTTGATATATAAGTTTAGCCAATCAAGCTCTATTAGGGATGTTAGTATGCCAATCGTGCCCATATATGTGGAATCACGGCGTATCCACATATATGGGCACATACATGTGGATATATTTATTAGAATGCCGTGATTCTAATAAATTTTCATTCGAATTTATTGTCGATTCATCTTGACTTAAAAATAAGTAATCATTGAGATGAGTATTTAGGTAATAATGAAATGGGCCCTTTAGTTATACAAATACTTCGGGAAAGCTATAGCGAAACAACCTGTATAGGCAGAGGCCACATAATAATAGAATCAACCTCCTTGCTTGTCAACAGGAAAAACATTTTTAAAATACTAAAAAGTTCACGTATTCACATACAGTGTGAAGAAGGCAGAACGTTCAATATTTAGTTATCCAAATAGGAGATATTATTTTAATAATGAATTATCAAGACATTATCTGTTGGGTTAATAAAATTTTTTTTAAAGAAAGCTAAAATAAATTGAAATTTGAAAATCAGCTTTGATTTATTTCAGTCTCAAAAACTAAATTTAATTTTGAGTTCTATCTAACACATTCTGTATTTAAAATAAGTAAGTACTGTTTGTAATGTATATATATTTCATATGTATTTAACAATTTTCATTATTGTTAAAAAAAAAAAAAGAAAAACATTATATAGGCCTTGTAGATTTTCTCTCATTTCTTTGTATTATTTCAATTTATACTAGTCACATGAAGAGATTCACTATATCACAATTCGAAACATTATGAGTACATTAGAAAAGTCGTTAAACTACAAAAATTTAACCTCTAACTTTTATTTTCTACTTCGTTCCCCTTCGTAAAAGTAAGCCTAGTATAATGAGATAACACATTATACTAATAAGAAGTTATATCAAAATTTTCGACGAAGATATATTTATAAAAAAAAAGCATGCCTCAAAACTAACTACATAGATCATACTTGTAAAAACGTGTAAGTCTGGACGAAATTTTTGTGCTCAAATTCATGGTGCAACAACAGTGATAAACGAACATTTGGTGCCAGTTTCTATATCTCATTTGGGTGTCAGTTTCTATATCTTCATTTGGTTAATTTTTTGAAATTTTTTCGATTATTTGTATGCAAAAATAAAATAATTCTATATTTCTACAATTTTTTAATTTTCTACCAATTATGTTGCCTTAATATAATATAGCCTCAGTATAGCCTTAATAGTAAATATAATATACACTAACTATACACTAACCAAAATATTCATTTTCATGATTTTTGGTAATGTTCATCCAAAGGAAGAAATAATAAACCAATCCCGGCATAATTTTAGGAACACGTATAGAATCACGAGTCTCATTTAATTATAATGAAGTAAAAATTTGGATGAATGCATATTAAACAACTTAATACTTTTAAAAAGCACTTCAATTAACATTTTCAATTTAAATTGTTGTAAAACAGTTTAAATTAGTAAATGTTGATTTTGAATTGAATGACTTTATTACTTGTCAGTGGATAACATTGGTTTATTCTAATTACAAACATTTCCACATTAAAATAAATTAAGTGTTATGGAATAAACAGGATGTTCATTATGAAATTTAATCTGATATCAACTATTTTTCTACTCTCAAAATACTTTTATTTTATGTGTTATAATTTTTCGGATGAACGTCCTGTGCTTTATCTTTACAGAAACTTTTTAATATTGTTAAATTGTTTGTTTCTCTAGGCAATTACACACTTTTTGAGAATTATAAAACAAACCGTAATGCCTGTTGCTCTACAAAGTTGTGTCAAAAATTACCATTAAAGTTATTCTTTATTCCAGAAGATTCCATGCTTCATTGATTACAATACATAAAATATAATGATAAGTATTTAGGTCTTAATTAGCTGTAATTCTGCTGTAATTTTGATGAATCAGCAGTATTTGAAAAAGGTTTCAAACAAATGATGTTAACGTTTTAAATAATAATGTAAACTAATATTCTTTTTCAATAAATTTTATAAAATTAATCATAAACGATTAATGTCACCAAATTTTGAATAGTATATTCAGCAAATTTTTACCACAGCCGCTCAAAATACAAAATAATTATTTGAGAAATCAAATTGTAATTTCGAATTTTTACATAAATCATACGATATTTAGATCATACTGATGAATAGTTTATTTTATGTATGTGTATTTAAGGCTCACTAGCACATAATACTAAAATAATAGTAAACAATTAAAATGGTTGAATGAATGATTTAAGTAATTTAGTTCTAAGATTAGATAAATACATTATTACAGGTAGGTAGATTCTCATATAATATAGATTGTAAAATACAATAGGTAAATAGATATATTATTAATCATGGAGTTTGTTACTTACAATCAATATATTGTAATTGCTTATGCTTGTACAATTTCCTTCTTAGGAAAACATAGCAGGTTTTATGTTGCTACTATCGTTGCTATATATTAAAAAAAAATTCGATCAGGTCTGAATTATTTTTACTGAAGAGGATGGTATTGTTTAATCGTGAAAAAAAAGCACATGTTTGTGAATTTTTTTTCAGAGATACAAAGGCGTAGAGGAAGAGTCGATTTGCAAATGCATAATATATTGAGTTACGATTTTAAATGTGATTGTAATTAAATGAGGATTGGATTTATTCGAGCGCGCAAGATCAAAATTGTTGAGCACCTCCACCAAATCTTATAAGGTGCGTTTAGAGTAGCCGATCGGAAAAGTAAAGAAATAAAATTGAACATTTTAATAATTTGACGAGTAGAGCATTGACTATATCTTGAAATATTATAATACGATACATATGATCGAATTTCGACCACAGCCGATACAACTTACTTTTAATGTTCCATGTCTATTATTTTATAAAGGTATATTTGTATCGATTAAATCATCAATACCTTTTATCATTTATTTGTTAAAATGGGTATATTTTCTCTTAAATATTTAAAACCCTTTAATATTTCAAAACAAATTACAAATTTCCCTTTTAAATTTTCTTATAATATAAAGGTATATCAAATGGTAAATTTTTTGATAATAGTATTGACGCAAACCCAGTAATTCGAATTATCAAATTCACATTTTGAATACTTTAGAAATATGACATTCAACTTTACAATTTATTATTTTAACCAGTAACATTTGTATATTAAAAATAACCCTTGAAAAATAAGAAGAAAAAAATTTAAATTTATGTTAACCAACTGATTGTAAAAGAATTAAAATTATTTCAAAATAAGTAGAATTACGGTCAACTAGTATAATTTCAGAAATTGCTCAAAAATATATTGCTTCCTGTGTTTTTATATTATTTAAGAAGAAACAAACAATTGATTTCTATTTTGGAATGGTAGACACTTATTCTTACATTGAAAGAATCACGCGATAACTAAATTAAAGTGTTATTTGAAATTAATGAAAACCAATATCCAGTGAATTATAATCTTTGAATACCAGAAAAACACATTTCTAATTCAATTATTTTGGGTTTTATTAAATATTGTAAATTTTATTTCAATTTAGTTCTCAACTATTTTGATGTCTTCGACGTACAGTTCTTGTGAAACAAATTTGTACAGTTCTTTTGAATCAAATTTGTATTTTTTTTCGGGGATCTACACAATATCATCGAATAAACGAATTGCGTTAAAGTTGATTAGATTATAGTTATTTCCTTATTACAAAGTAATAAATCATTTTCGCTTGATTTCAACGCTTCGATTTATACAAATGTACTTTTATGTATCAACAAAAATAATAAAATATGTTGCATATCAGTTAAAATAAAGTTTTATTTGAGGTGAATTCAATTATAGTTTATTACTTTTATAGAAGTAAAAATGCTAATAAAAAAATAAACTTTCCATTTTAAATTTAAATCTTTAATACATGGTTTAGCTTGAATACAATTCCGCACGTTATACAATAAATTTATGAGTTTTATTATTACAAAATAGTAATAAAAACTTTTGATATAATTTTAGACTTGCTGAACTCTTTTGCCGCAGTTAAAACAGTATGTTCGATAAATGTAGTCTCCGGCTTTAGAACTCGCAAAGAAGAATTAAAGAATATCATAGAATCGTCTACATAGATAACATTTTGTTATGTCCATATGTAAGTTTAATCTATTCTCAAGCATTCTTAAATGATACATTATTAAATTTGTTTCTACACTACGTTTAGTACTGGAACTTACTCAAACTTTAAAAACTTTCTAGAAAAGTTTTTATGCTTAACTTTATTGACTTTTTTTCAAATATTTCGATATCTATGATGTTTATCGTATCTATACAAATGCCATTAAAAACATTTAAAAAGTTATCTCTTTCCAAAATTTGTTATCAGAAATTGTATCGACAGTTTTATATATATTAATAATTATTTGTGTTTTACCTCGCCTTTAGATTCTAAAATCATAAATTAAAATTTTTATCAAGTTTCAAAATAAGTCTCAAGAAATTTATTTATTCCAAATTTTGGTCTATTTTATTTAGTTTGTATATAGAACGGAATACTTTACGTTGATTTTACCCTAGTGTGAGTTTCATCCATGAGTAAGATAGAGGATTACCTCAATATGTATTAGCATTGCTTAAAGTTTTAAAATTCTGCGGTAAATTTCTATTGATATAACAAAGCGAATATAGGTAGAAAGTTGATACACAGCGGAAGATCGATCTTCACGCATTGAAGAAAATCGAAAAACAATAGATAGCTGCTTTATGTCTTCTGGAACTTACGTTATAAATAAGTGAGGGTATAATTAAAGCCCTTTCAATGTTAATAGAATGTGAAAATTTTAATGGATAATGGGATCATTATGTATATGTAAACGAGCATAGCAAAAAATCCTGATAATCTCGACCAGGATTTGTCAATTTTAAATTAAAACAGTCACACAAACAATAGCGATCAGAAAAACAATAACACAAATAAGAAGCATCAGGAGAGCACTCCATTTTGATTTGGAGTCCTTTTGTCAAATTTATTTTAGGATGTTAACCGACTATAATTTCTGTGTAGTTTGGATGCATTGAGAGCGAAACCAAATACAGAAACAAAATCCATTTTACATTGCAAGATTCGATTAATTTTATACATTCAATTTATTGTTATACAATTGAAATACACCATTTAAATGCAAAAAGGAGAAAAAAGGATTTATAATATTGCTAATTATATAAGAATATACCGTTTATTTACACACAAACTAAACACTTAACGATAGCAAATACTAAAAGGTATTTCTATTTAAATGAATAATGGAAAGTTTAACAACAATTTTATCATTCGGATTGTAATAATAAATCCATTATAATCATAAATAATGGATTTTTTGTTCGACGTAATTATATTTAACCAGATACTCGTAGAAAAGTTAATGATACCGTTTCTCTAATTTCAGAATACAATTTAATTAAAATTGATTCATTTCGTCAAATTGAATATATTAACTGTTTATATCCTCAAATCGTTTTATGGGTAATCTTCTCTTTATCTTCGTAATTAATCGGACCAAATCCAGATATTGTATTTCACCTTTTTATCTACTGGTAGTTTTGTATACTGTGGACCTCAAGTTTTTGGAGATTTCCCCAGAGGAAAATGGGTGCAATAACAAAATAATAGCTGTCCTATACTTTTTCATGTAAAATATATTAAAATTTCAGCAAAAGACTCCCTTATTCCCATCTATATAGACAAAATACATTGAATTTCTTGACTAGTCTAAGCGTGTGTACCGAATTTAATTAAGATCTGACAATAAATATGAAAAAGTTAGAGCGGAACAACCAAACGACATATTTATTGGCAAACGAAATGCAAAATCGTAGACTTTTGTTCGTTTAGTTATAAATTTAACGATCTTATAGTTTTCGAATGCAAGAATGCTATACAACTAGGATTGATTTCGGTACACGATACAAATAGGATATTCTGGCGCAAATAATATTAAATCCGAGCAATAGTCTGAAATTATTGATTGAGTTGTCTAAACAAAGTGGACGATTAGTCTATTTTACTTCCTGTTGGCTAAGAATGATTCAATCGTCGTCGCGATTAAAATTGAAAAACTTCGATTTAAAATAACTCAAGTGTATTAAGATAAAAAGTAAAGGAAAAAGGGCGTCATATCATCATGTAAGAAACGAGCAAGCATGGAAGCATGGATTAGAATTACCTATTTGTCCTTCTAGTACTTCTCGTAATTCTAAATTTAAGACTCTGCGAATCTAGACAACTCATTTATTCGATTTTGATTGTATGGAAATGCATATAAAAACAAAATGATTTCTATCTTAAATGTGTCTAGCTTGTTTTTTGTTAAATTATTAATATAAGAATTATAGGCATTGCACATTGGATAACCAATGAAATTATATTTTATGATATAAATTTATTTATCTAAGGGTTTAGTTCAAATAAGATAATATTATTGTTTTTGTTTGTTATTTAGAAATATTCTAACGTAATTTATACAGTAAAAATGGATTTAATTTTCAAAACAAAACTAATTCTATAGGCATATAAATAATATCATATATCAACATATGAGTTTGTAGTTTTTGGTGTCAAAAAGGGAAGATGAAGACTATCCTGTTAAATTATTATTATTCTCTCATCGTATTTACAAAATGTTTTCAAATTAAATTTAATTTACTTCACTCAATGGTAATGGGAGATTTCACTATTACGTATTAATATATAATTTAGTTTTGTATATGATGTGTACCCTGTTGGAAATTCTATGCTCTTCATTAAGAAGAGAACTTTATACAATTCAAAATATTTGTCTTGGAAAATGCTACAAAAATTCGAATATTGTTAAAAATTGTTTTAAACAAGTAAATTAAAAGTGGTGTACCATCTTATAGTTACTTATGAATTAACCTTTATTCGATTGTTCACACACACAAATTTTAAGAAAAGTTATGTTCATAAGTTTCAACATAAATGGCTGTACATACAATATATTAAAAGATCTACTTTAGTATCGTGATGAAGAGATGCTGTTACGTGTTTTCTTTTCATTGATTATCGTATTAACCACCTTTTTCTTCCAAGCATCTGAATAACTCCACATCCAAGTTATGGATAATGGCATCAATTCGATGTCATCCTCTAAGGCACATAATTGTGTTGTTTCAAAAAGACAATCACGTTGGTTTAATGATATGATGAAAGAGTAAAGAACAATGCAGAACTTCGTTGTAGTACATCTATCTCCCTGCTTTGCCATTTAATTGATGTTAAATGAGCTATTTAATTGATTTTTGACTTTGACTTCAAAAAAAAATGTGTAATTTTCATTCAAATCCTTTGAGTTTTTTATGAATGATAGTGTTCAACGACTTTGAAAAGGTAGATTCAAGAAAACCTCGTTTAAAGTTTTCGCCCACGCGCGATATTTACTCGCATGTAGACGAGGTACGTTGCGGTGGATTCTTCAATAGCCGCAAGATATTCAGAGCTATGTGGAAATCTTTTCAAATAAATGTAAAGAAAACGCACCAAAAAGGATATTTGAAATTTTTCCTGCCGTAAACAGGCATTTATTTTACCAATTTCGTAATATCAATTTTTAATTTGTATATAATGATTCCGCAGATTTTCAAATTTCCAACTGTGTTTACGATTTACAAATGAATACGTAAAAGTACTAGAGGTATGAAAAATCATTGAATGTGAAACTTTTCTTGAACATTTATACCCCAAGAACAACTTTATAAAACACATATACATTCACATAATCTGTAATGTTATAACGAGTTCATATACCTTCTAATCTATATGTTCATGTTCATCGTATTCATACGGTTTTCTGAATATATCCTCTTTGTCTGGTAAAAGTAAGAAAATTTATTAACGCAATTTACATTATTGCATACACTTCTTGAAATAAGAAAGAACTAATGGGAACACCTGTATTCGGTTTTAAACGTTGATGGAAAATATATTTTGAAAGAGCCTTAAAGTTGACATGAATCAATTTATTTAAAAAAATGGAGATCATCAAATTTATATTTCCACATGTACTGTTTAATTAAAAATTCAATATCATTGATTAGTAATTTAATTATCGTATTTTAAAGTTTTTTTTTATGTATTTATTCAATGTTCGTAAAAAATTAATGATGTTTTTAATTAACAATGTAGAATTCATTCATAAAAAAAACCTGATATCGTATATAAATAGAATTTTTGTAGATTTTTTAATCATTAAATAAATGCATTGTAAGCGTCTACAATGAGAACAAATTAATGCAATTTGTACATGTTACCAATATCATATGCATAAATGAAACATTAAAAAATAAAATTTTAAACTGAAAACAAACAATAGTTTTGATTTTCTGGCCCTACATATTTCACTGAACTTATCTGGGCAGTATTTGAGCAAATTTTGGCACTTTTCGAAACGTTTTTCCTCAAACTACTACAGTCATTTCTAAGAGTTCTTCTAGTTAATATGTCTTTGGGGTAAAGAAAGACAAGAGTGCTTAAAACTGAGATATCGTGTTTTGGGGTTCTTTTTTAAGCTTGAGCATTTTTAGTCTCGTGTATTTTCTTCAGTTCAATTATTATATTTTTAGGAAATATTTACTTCACTTGAAGAAGCTTCAAATAAATATTTTCTAACAATTTTATATTTTTTATATCATTGAATTCGACTAATCAAACAACAATATGTTTTTACATTTTATTTGTTTGTATCTTTTTATACGTAAAACACCAAGATGACTGTAATTGACAAATAAACGTAATTGAATTTTCAGTATAAACAAAATACGTGCATTTTTAAACTTTTTAAAACTTTGCCCTTCACATAATACATAATAATGAAGCAATAATAGAAAGTTTTAAATATATTCTTTTAGTGTTGGAGAATGTTTTACACAAACAAGATTCAATCAAGAAATACGTTCCCACAAAATAATTTGTTTGGAATATACTTTTCCTCTTAGAGACCAAAAGACACTCATAATAAAAGGCAAGTAATCTGTTAAAGGGAGTATTCTATTGGAGAAGTCTATGTATTAGAAATATATGTCGTAAGACATTTAGTTTCTCGGTTTTTACCAAATCCAGCAACATAATAATTTAAAGACGGTAATTGACATTTGAATGTTTAAATAATTAATTTAATAATTTAAAAAAAATAAATAAAATAAAACATTCAAACTTCAATCACCGTCATTAACATAGGCTGCAAGATTTTGTATCAACCAAAGGACTAAGAGTCTTACAACATGCTTTTCTTGAATATATAAATATTATAATATTTTCCAATAAGTAATTACTTTAACCGATCTGGTAAAAATAAGTATCCATAGTTCAATTTTCCTTACTCAATAATTTCAGCAACTTTTTAAAGCTCTACTATATTATATTATTTTACTTTAAAGTCTTTCTTCAATGAAAATTATAAATTGAAAAATTTCTTGGTTTTTAAACAATCGGGTGTAATTTCACAACCTAAAATTTTTTTATTACAAAAAAAAAACATACAAGAGAAAAACTATCAAATAGAATACAATGCTTGTGAAATTTAACAAAGGGTTGTTGGGGGCTACCTTTTATATATTATTCAATTCTCAGAGGTGTATTCAAATGTCGACGTCTATGAATATGATTGTAAATAATATGGTGCAAACGTCTCGCTTATCCATATACAAGTTAATATCTGAAAATAATTTTTCATTACCGAATATTTAAAATATTTGCAATGTGTGTAGAGTCTTGAAGAACCACCAACTTTACTTCCTTCTAACTTAAATGGTTAAGAAAAAAAGCGTCAATTCAAATACGGCAATTAAATATTCTAATTCAATTAACTTACCAAATTAAATATATTTCTATTAGAACTTGAATTGTTTAAAGGAAGTGAAATATACTGGTGAATAATGAATACAAACCTGCTTCGGAATGAAGATGCTCACTTTAATAGTTTTTTTTCTATCATTCAAGCATATAAAACTTTCTATTCCAATAAAATTTCGGAGCAGGTTCCATTCTTTTCGATTTTCCTTAAAAATTTTTAGAAGCCATAGATTTAAAACTATATTATGCATTCACTTAAAAAATTTGTTAGGTGAGATCACAAAATATTTTTTTTTAACTCCCGTCAAAAAATATTTTCGTTTTGGAAGGAGAATATCAAAGAGGGCTAATCTAACTTTCTGTTTGAATAATTTTGATATTCGTTTCACCTTGCAATTCTCATCGACACCGTTATTTTAGTCCAATTATTAAGCCAAACACACAGAGGTAAAAAAAAATATTTTCATCAGTAAAATAATATAAATTATTTTTTTATTTTTAAAACAATTTTTATTTTGCAATTTTTTTTTTTTTTACAAACAGATGAAATGAATTCAATTAAAAAAACATAATGAGTTATTATTTCATAAAACTGGATATTTTATTTATTTTTGTTAAAAAAAAAAAAGTTTTTTTTTATACATGAACGTATAATTAATTTAATTACAGATTAAATTGTCACAACTAAATTCCTTTTTTTTTTATATATAAAAAAAAGGTTAATTATAAAAATTGTCATTATATGTCTACCATGTCTGACTTGACCTGCCTGACGTATATGTCTCTTGACATTTTTTCATTATATATATAAATTTCACTTCAAAAGAATGCAATACATCTTTCACAATAATATAACTAGAAAAACTTTGATTTACGTCCCATAAATAACTGACAAAAGTGGCAGGAAGAAACAAGTAATTTTTATCAAAGTTGCTTATGACGAAGGTAGTTATAATCTTCACTTGTTTGATTATTAATTTAATTTGTTTTTATTTTTTCTTATTACAGGTAAATATTCAAATTCCAGAATTAGAAAATTTTCAAGGATGACTGAGAAAAGGTACCAACTTAATGAAAATATCATTGAAGAATAATGGATAATTAACAGGTAAAAACAGTGGTAAGAATTGATTGGATCAATTGTTACAAATTACTTGTGCTGCTGAAATTCTAAATTCTTATTAAAAATATTAAGATACAATTGTCATTAAAATTCGAAGTCGATTGACTGTTTTGAATTCGAGTTATTTATTTAATAAAAGCTCGGATAATTTGCATTACGAGCGATAAGGAATAACAAAAAGAAATAACAGTGAGAAAGATTTGAAAAACTAATAGAAAAATAGTCACAAATTATTCGCCGTTTTGTTAGGATATAGCAACTGAAAGTTTAACAATACGTGAAAAATATACTATACTTACTATGTCCATTTGTAAGCATAACATATAACACAAACCATTATATGTTGGTATATATTAAACACATCTATTGGACTCTGTAGTGTAACTGAAGTATATTTCAACAGATTGTGTGTATACAGATTACCAGATTACGTATATACAGATATAAGTACTGTAGTACTTTGTGGTTAACCTTTAAAATAACACAGTTCACACTCACACAGATATATTGCTGTACTCAGAAAAAAAAAACTATACTAATTTTTTCTTCAAGGTAACTTATTATTACCGCCCATATGCATAATATTTTTAAAACAACTACCTGTACTAACAAAATTTTTTTAATCAAAATTTCACAAAATAGTTGTACAGAATATAATAAATACATTCAACTGCTATGGATATACAAAATGGTTCAGTTATTTAATCACGGTTGGTTTTTTTTTGTTTGCCAAGGGATACGAAAAACGATCTATTCATATATATTAAGTGTATATTTTGAATAACTTTAGTTCAAACAAAAACATATTAAAACTTAGAAAATCGTATGCTCATGTTTAAATTTTAGTAAGATACAATTTAGTATGATATGTATTTTACTGGTTGCAATATCATATGTAATGTATGATAATATTATTATTTTATTATGGTTGTAGTTTTTATTATGCTCTGTTTTTTCTTTTAAATTACATTGGTAATAAATTTAAGTTCTAAATTATCTAATAATATTCAGTTTTGTACAGATTTTACTTCAATATTTGTAGTGTAACCGAATACCAACCGTGAAAAACAACAAGTTTCGGCTGTTCAACACAGTAATTTATTACAATAACAATTATGTGTGTATAATAACTCGTACCGTTTTATTCGATAAAACTATTTTTCGATGTGGTAGAATTTTAGTATCCTACTTCCAAAATTAAACCTAGAAATTGCATAGTTAAAGTAAATTTTTCATTGTGACCAATAACCTTTCTCAGTTGACACTAACACAATAAATTTTTTAGATTTTTTAGCTAAAGATGGGCACCGACTTCGAAAGGTAATTGGTCGTAAAAAAATTTAATTAATAAAAATCGTTTTTCCTGTTCTCTACCCTTAGGGACATCTAGACTATATTGAATTGAAACACACGAGAAGCATCAGCATTCAAATAAAAAAAGAATTATATAAAATCTGTTCACCCAGTCGAGAGCTAAGAGATAATAAACATGAAAAATAAAATAAAATTATAAATAATACAAAAAGAGCCAAATTGAGAAATGCTTCCTTTGTTTGAAGTCGGTTCAAATATTATAAAAGGACATAAGAAGACTTTCACTGGTAACTCACTTTTTCAGCGAAAAATTAGTAATTTAGTCAATGGCGTTTCCACACACTTTTCACTAGATTTTCAATTCCGTTGATTATTGTTCAATTAGAGTAAAATGGGAGTAGATTTGATCAACTTCAGCGCACGTTCTGGTCTAACCGCCTTCTACTCTTTATCAGAAATAATATTGTATTGTAATAATAGTAGTAAAAATAAATTGAATTTAAAATATAATTCCTATTCGATATTTCTTCTAAAAAACTTCACAAATGCTGTCTGTAACCATTTATTAATATATTTTGTTCGAATTTAAACAAATTTTAGTGTCAGGTTCGACTGATTTTGTCATTGTATCCGTATTGTATTTTAGGGTACTCTAAAACACGTATGACAGTTTTATATAACAGTTGAATAAGTTTCTATAATTAAATACAAATATCTCATTTAATAATATTAATTAATATCATCAAACGATATGTTTATATTCATATATACATATTATGTAGATATTTTGGTAGAAAATAATTTTGTGGAACAGTACACCAAATGATGCTAAGCGCATTCACCAGGAAACAAAACTTAAATAGGAAAATGTTATGTATATATATATATATATATATATATATACTTAAAAATGAAAATGCGAGTGTGAATTTATATTCAATTTTAGGGGAAATCTGTTGAAAAATCAAGCATTTCTTGTTATTATCATTTTGATGTAAAACTTCTTTAGGCACGCTAGACTTGGGGAGTAATCTGGTAAATGTGTGATGAGAGCTTTACGAAAAGTGTGATCGGGCGAGGCGAACGGAAGTTGGTAGGGAGAAGTAAGTGAAAATAGAAAGAGAGAAAGTATACATATAAGTGCCCATTCATATGAATAGCTAATTTTATGAAAATCTGACATAGTCAAATTTAATGAGGACTTGAAGAGATGGATATTTTGGAGGATTCAGTAAATTGGTTTTCGTTCAACCTTAACTACGTCTTAAGCTTTGAGATAGATCCATATGATTCCCGAACTCTTAATGGATTCAGTACATTCGAGTTATGAACTTTATCTCGAGTTAAAGGCTGGATTAAGAATAAACTACCAACCCATTCACATATTGTGAAAGTATTGCCACCATGGAAACACTGCTCAAAAGTTACTTCGGGACTCTGAATGAAAAAGTTCAATTCATCAGACTAAAATTAAAGGTAGACATCACTAATCACTTCGATGTGAAGTAGGTATTTGAATAAACTATGCATTATCATAATAACTAGAATTAAATGATTTCTACAAATTTCAATTCCACATCAAACAGAGAACATTCAATAACACAATGTAGCTTTATATATAACCACTTAATACCACAATATAAAAACCTGTGTGCACTCTTTACTCGAATCATATGTTTGTTCGAGGTAAACTTGAACAACACACACTCAATGATAGAAAGAGGAACGAACGAACCATGTGGTGGTGTATTGTCGTCTGTTGGTATTGTATGGTGACATACGCGGTAGTTCTACCACACTCTATCTACACTATTTACTTTGCTTTCATTTGTTTTATTTTATTTTTTTCGTTTTCTTGTGTTTCAAATGTTTGTATAGTTGTTTTTTGACTGCGGTAAATTTGGTTTACTTAACAATATTGTCTATATAAATATTGTTTTTAACCAAGTTTTGACAAAAAAGAAAGAGTACACTGCCAGTAATAGACACAGAATAGCCTCATGATTTATGGATATGTTTACTTAAATAACTATACGCCCGGAACGTCTTCACCGAATGAGTTGCAAAATAATAAAATTCGTGTACATTCAAAATTTCATCAAAATTTGGCGAATAACTCGATAACGGCTTTTAAATTAAATTACTTATTATCGAATATATTTACCTAAAAAAGTTAATCTTTCGAACAGATTAACCGATTGAGATGGAATTTAGATAGTAAGTAAAAAAATCTCCGTGACAAATGATATTTCTAATTCGATTTTTAACTTTTCTGTAAAAACAATTTTCGAGACTTATCGTTTTTTAGAAAATTGAAATAGCTTATTTACAATTATACGATGCATGCAGCTATAAAATTACAGCAAAATTGGAGTCATGGAGTTGAAATGGTAATTGTTAGATGAGATGTTTCTAAAATGAGATCATCTCAAACTCCGTCACTATTGTTTACCTAAAATGCATAAATATTCGTTAAGTATTTTTCTAGCTATGCGTGTAGTATTCGTTAAGTATTTTTGTAGCCACCAGTGGACCGACAAACCGTCAGAAATCGGAGCAAAAAACAGAGAGTTGTATGAGATGGTGTCGAAAATAATATATTGTAATTTTTTTTCGTACATATCATTTTTGAGTGGATTGGTCAATTTTCATTATTTCAACTTTAAGTCTGAATGTAATCAATAACGTATTTCTCATTTATTTTTTGTTTTTATGACAACATTTGGTTTGCGCCAAAAGAAATAAAAATCTATTTAAATAACAATTTACTACTCATATATCCAATGGATTAAGTAAAAAAAAAAATGGATATAAAAGTGGGATACCATGCTGTGTGATTAAATTAAGGATTTTTATACTTTTAGGATACTTATACTACAAATACACCGTGTGCATACTTGTGTATATAGCTACACGTATACTGTTACTTTCAAACTACGAATCTGGAATAAATTATTTTTAAGAATTCCACCTTTAAGAAATTTTTTAAGAAGGTAATTGAAACACTAGAAAAAACGAATATTATGAGGTTTCATTGTGAATAACAATAAGAAGTGAAAAGAAAAATAAAAAGAATGCAAAAATACAAAAAACGAATAGTTAAGATTAGAAATAATTTTTAAACTAAATATTTCACACAAATTCAAAAGTCCACTGACCACGCATTTTATGTGTGGTCACATTAAAACTTGTTTAAATCTGTAATAAAGTAAATATATTTTTACTGTGCCGTATAGCATTGTATAAATAATAAATAGTAAACTATGATTAATAATTGAATATAATAACCTTCAAACAACCAATCAAATTGTAGAAAAACAATGTTTACTTGAAACTTTTGTTTACAAACAATGGACTAACTAAAATGATTAATACTATTGTATATACAAGGTATGAATTAAGATGTGTATTTTTTTACCTTGATTAATTTTATATATAACGTTGTAGAAATGCTGCTAATAGAGTGATGAGTTTAGAAATTGTAACTTATTTGTTATGTACAAAAAATTAATCAAATTGCATATACTGTGAATTGCCCCTTTATTCTTTGGCCCTTTTAAACTCAAAATAGTAATATTTCGTCAATATTTTTGTAAACCAAGTGTTTACTATCTCCAACGTAGCCATTATATTATATAATAAATACTTTGTTGTTCAGCATAATTTATACATTTTTGTCCAAAATCAGGTACATAATATCATTTTATTATGTCATATACTTACGATATTAAATCAACTGATCACTGTTGGTGCTTTTTATTTACACTTATAATAGAATGACAAACGCAGAAGTGATTTTAACTTAAAACGTTCTTTAATAATTGGATAAATTGTATTTTAGTTTAACTACTCTGTGTTATTTTCCATACTTACGTGAATACATTTAATTGATTTGTTCATTTATTTTTTTAAACGTCAAAATAACAGCTTTTATAGCTGAGCTATAAAATTGATGGATTGAATTATTTATTGATTTTGAAATGTCTCAATTATTTTTCCTAATTCTGATCATTAGTTTGTTTAAATTGAAGTTTTACATTAATTTAGTTTTTTTTTTCTACTTTGATGATACCACTATTGCTTTTTATTTGATTACCAGTAAAAGTACAATAAGGTGGTCCTTTAGAGTCGATGCCAACGTATCAATTTTAAGCTAAGAGATGAACGGTAATTATTTAGATTTATTCTTTACTTTTATGGTATTTTATGAAGTCAATTCTGTTTTTGTGAAATTTTTTTACTACAATTTGGTACTGGTTAGAAAAGAACTATAATATTGTTCATAGTTCCTTTAGGATTATATATTTACAAGGTGAAAACTTGAAGATAATATACTTTTAATTCTAGTTTTGTAAAAGTTATTTTCTAACAAATTTCTATAGCTAAATTGTCCTAGTTATATTAGTATTATACGTATATTTAATAAATAATATACCATTAAATGAACTATAATATTGTTTTGGTTTAATATTAATAATCATAACAATAAATTTAGATTATTATTACTCTTATATTTTCTTAAAACTGTATAACAGTTTTAATATCCTTACTAGGATACACAACAAGAATATTTATTACTTTTGCCTTCCACATGGATCCTTTTATCGTATAAAAAACAGTATGTGAATTTAGTCATTCGACCATGCCAAGCGATTTCTTTTTCGATCTGTATAATAAAATTTATTCACTTTTCGGTCACATATTTTTTTAAAATATATTATAATAGTTCAAGTTCATTCTTAAGAAAAGTGGGAATGATAACACGAATTAAAGATAAAAGGCGGTGTAGTAAAATTTCTATAATTTCTAATTAATAATCGACCAGTAATAATTCTTTATCCCCATATTTATTATATATATATCCCCTAAATAGGAAATAAAAAGTTATTAAAAATGAGAAAAAGGAGTTATTGGTCTATCTCATGACCTTAACATTTTACAAAAGATTGATTTACATTAATTAATAAAGAATTTCAATTTTAATACAAAACTCAATTAGAAAGACACCAACCTGTACAAATCATGTATAAAAATATACAGCGTGTAAAAAATGACTTGACGCCAAAATAAATTGAAAATAATATTTAAGGAAAAAAAGTTTAATACAAAACTTATGTTGCATGATAACTAATAACTAGCAGTTATTACGCCCAAAATAATCATTTTAGGAGGACAAGTTTAAATAGTATATAAAAAAGTTGTAAAGAAAAAAGTTACCAAATAATGACCTTGAAATTGAATTTCATGAATATTCAGTTAGAACCTGGATTCATTTTCATCAAATCGGAATTGAAACAAATATATATCCAGTCTCTCATTTGTCTTTTTCTAATATCATTATTTCTCTGACACTCGTGCGTACACAAAAAGAAAATTCAACATTAAAATAACCTTTAGGCTAAAATTAAGACTAAAACACATCTTTCAACGTAATATTTTATTCTCGATTCATTTCTGTCGTTCAAAAAGGGTGGTTTCATTTAAAAATTTTCAAGTTTGATCAAGGTTTTCAATAACCACAACTTTTTAAAACTTGCACATGTTACACCGGGTATATAAGAATCATTATTAAAATTTATTTGTGAATATCAGTGATTTTAACCGTAATAATATGTTGTTAATTAGTTTTTGAACAAAAATACTTTGATCATATAAATATACAAATAATATATATAGTAGGTTTATATACGTTACTTGTATATTAAATATAGAAATAAATTTTATTTACGTTGACAAAGTTATAAGAGAAAGTGATTAAATATATACTATAAAACTTTTTTTTATAAATTGGTATTCTAGCTAATATATTTTAACTGTAAGAACGCATTTTTTTATGTACTCACATACAACATATAAAATTAACCCAGTAAATAAGCCTAAAAAAACTATGAATTTTGTTGATCAGCTCCAATTTCAAAAATTTTTATAAGTGTTCCTTAGACCTTCAGGAATATTTATCACCGCTAATCGCTGCGTCACGATGAAAACAGAGAAAGTAAGGGTAGTTTTCCATCCCAAATATTTAAAAAATTCAACTTTCACCGTGAAAATCGTCTATCGGAGATTTTTGAGGTCACTCATAAGGAACTAAAGTTAACAAACAACTGAGGATATATGCAACTCCATAAAAAAACACCCATAGAAAGATAGGAAAGTTTTTAAAATTCAAAATTTCGATCAAATTTGTCTTTCTGGGGGCGCTGGGAGCGAATTTGAGCTTGCTTTGCCACTGAGGATTGTTTCAAGCCCAATAAAGTCATCCCTTTAATTGACAGAGATTTAAAGAAATTTTTTAATTCCAAATTTCACCATGGAATTGACGAATTGTTGGTAATATGTCGCAATGGTTTCGAACCTTAATTTTAAATTAGAAAATATTTTTAATCTCTGTTTATTCTGGTGGTGGTTTTAATGGGGTTGCAACCAAGTTATTTTTTGACCTCAGATTCGTACGGCCTCAAAAACCATTAAAAAACTTTAGAATTTAAAATACAGTTTAAGATACGATATATGAAATATTATCGTATTTGTAATACATCTTTTATAAAAATTTGGAAAAAAATTTTCTTTAAAGAATATAATAAACTGTAAAATCAAAAGAAATATTTTACAATGGTTTTCTAGACATTGTTTTGAAATGATACTTAAAAGGAATATTTTAAGATTAAATAATGAGAGATCAACTTTGTATAAAATATATTTTTGAAAGTTTAAATATTGTGTGTGAATTTTAGTACAAAGTCAATTAACTTTTTGGCAGGAAATTATTATATTAACCTTTAGAAAAGATAATAACAATAAAATCGGCACAATTTCTTATTCCACTTCAATTTTTCATTATCATAGTTGTCTTTACTAACTCAAACATTCACAGTAGAAGTATTAGATTTAACAATGCCCCTACAAATAATGTTGAAGAAATCAAAATTTCATTAATCTGTTGCTTCTTGCCAATCATTAATAAGCTTTTTATTTTCAAACTATGTGATTGCACAATGAATTTATTACTGAAATTCAAATATTTGAGTTGAAAGATTTTCAACTGAATAATTTAATTTTTTAAAAATTTTCATTTTGACCGATTTAATAATCAAGAAGGTTTAAATAAAAAAAAAAAAAAAAAAATTTCCTAACGAAGGTGAATAATTTATAAAAATTCATGTCAACATTTTTGCCATTAACTTTTCCACATGTACAAAAATAATAGATTATCTTCTAATCATTAATCTCCTTCTGCTCGAATTTGACAATGTCTAGCTAAGGATTAAAGGAAATTATTGAAAAAAGTATTAATGTAAATACTTAATTTTACATTTTTTATAGTCTATTTGATTTTTCAATCAAATTGAATGTTATATTATATCGATATATGTTCGAAGTACACATAATGTCGGCTAACCGCTAATATAACAAACTGTTGTTACTACATATTGATATACAATACATAATATTCGTTCAATAAACATTATAGTTATAGTTATATTGTACATATATTATACAGTACAGTACTAAACTAACTGGTTGTTGTATCCCCGAACATAACACAAGCAGTCATGTTAACTATGGTTAGTTAATAAATACATAGTTGAATAGACAATTATAATCTACCGTTTGATGGTTATTGAAGCATGTGAAATTTATAAGCTCGGACCAATGATTCGACACAAATATTTTTGTACCTATGTATGTTTATAATATAAACCATAAGTTTACTTATATCATTGATACATTTTACTAGTTTATAATATTATATGCGAAATATTTATTTACACGGTAACATCTTAATATAATTCATAGCTCTGTATGTAAAATAATGGATGAGATATTTTAAACAATTTGCTATTTTGAGCTTGGTAAAAACGAAAAATATATCAAAAATAAGTAAAATCACTCTGGGGTTGGCGACAGAAGTGAAAAATTGAAATATTTTCTGAATCATCAAGATATATATTATTGTGAAGGAAATACTTTGAAATGAACTGTTTTTTTTTTTTTAATTCATAAACTACTAATACAAAAATTATATTACAATTTGCATAAATTTTTCACAATTAAAAATAATGTACATTTATTTATTTAAATAATTGTTTACTTACGTGATGGTGAGCAGCAGTTCTATTAATTTATCAGCGCAATGTTAGATATACAAATTTGAACTCTAAATCACTATAATATTTATTATTTAAAAATATACAGTATGAAATTATTAACATTTCATATAAGTAATTTAAGTTTTAAAAAACATGTAATTAAAAATTATTTGAAAATTAAGTCTTCTATCATGTAATTAAAAATTATTTGAAAATTAAGTCCGTTATCATGTAATAAAAAAAATTTAAAAAATCCAAAATTCATATTTAGAAATTTGAAATTCAAATGTATTGATTTTGGTTTTAACGAAAATGATGCATATCAAGTGAGATCTAGTAATATATTCAAAAGTTTGTGGGGTTTTAACGTTTTATTTCCAAGTAATTATATGATTAATAGTCTAATCTAATTATACTCTAGGATTTTTCGAATAAATTTCGATTTTTTGCACCAATTACGTAGATCAAATTATTTTGTATTTTTATGAATACGTATTTCGACTACAAAGTATTCATCGTCAGTATGGATTAGCTAGTTTTAATGATTCTCTGAGGAGATGTTACTCGTTGCTGATATGATGACGGTTTGCACTTTCAATATCATTCGTTTCGAAACCTTACTTCTCGATAGTTTTCATGTTTTTTGATAAAATAAGAGTAATTAAGTTACTCCGATTAATTAAGTTACCGATTTCATTCACCCTCAAATATACACCTTGTAGACTTAAGTTTATTCAACCTTAAAAAACCAGCGAAAAGTTAAAAATTTTTTGTTCGCTGTTTATGGGGTTTCTTGTATAATTGAGGTCTAAAAAATTCAAAAATAATATTAATTTTACGATCGGTCGACTAATTTTTGAGATATTGCATGAAATACAACCGATAAATCGGCACCTGGATCGGATTTTTAGCAATATCTCAGAAACTACTAGTCCAATCGTTAAATAGATATTATTTTTGAAATCTGCGGGTTGAAATTACCCTAGAATAAGTATTTCATCCAAATCGGGGGCCCAAAATTTTTCCCAATTTTTTCGATTTTTTCAAAGGGGGTACCCCTTAAAAAAATTGCAAAAAATTTGAAAAATTTTTAAAATCCAATTTCGATAAAAACCATGTTTATAAGTTAATTTTGACCCGTAGATTTCAAAAATAACATCTATTTTACGATCGGATGCTTAGTTTTTGACATATCTGCATAAATTCGATCAAAAGGTCGATTTAGCGGATGTATTTCATATAATATCTCAAAAACTAAGCATCCGATCGTAAAATAAATGCTATTTTTGAATTTTGCAGATCGTAATTATCCTAGAAAATCTATAAATAGCAAAAAAAAAAAAATTTTGAACTTTTCGACGTTTTTTGGAGGTTTTTACAATCACCAAAAACAAATCCTAAATCTTAAATAAATTTAGATTTTTTGACCCAATTTCCTAGATCAAATTATTTTGCATTTTATAAATACGTATTTCCACTACAAAGTAGTCGTCATCAGTATGAATTAGCTTGGTGACGGTTTGCACATGCAAACCATCACCAAATTAGCAAAGTGTAATATCTCCTTAGAGAATCATTACAACTTGCTAATTCATACTGATGATGACTACTTTGTAGTCAAAATACGTATTTATAAAAATACAAAATAATTTGATCAAGGATATTGGGGCAAAAAATCGAAATTCTGAAACTGTATGAAGTAAAGTAACTAGACTAAATAATTTTCATATATTTTCATACATTCTATACATGCCGGGTATTAAAACCGGGTTTTTAAGTTAACATAAATATTTATCAAATTTTCTTCAAGCAACAAATAAAGTAAAAATCGATATTCAAAAATAAAATTTTAATAGAAGTCAATTATATAGATGAAAATATAATCAATGTAGCGTGTAAATATACGGCTATTTTATACATACAAATAGTAATATGGTAAATATTTTATTTATTGAAATTGAAAGAGACCTGTATACTTTTTTATACCCAAGACTCCCTCTTCTATAACCGTATAGTTAATCTTGATACAAAGATATATTTTATTTGTATGATTTCAATCATACGAAAATAAATCTGAATTTATTTATTTATTTATTTTTTTTTTTTTTGAAAAATAAATATTTTTAGTTGAATACACTATGGATTTAAATCGGTTATTTAGAGTTTTAGGCGTCTCGGATAATCCATTTTCCGAAATAAAATGTACCTAAAATAAAAATTTATATTTATAAGGCCATCAAAATGAAGAAAATATCCAACACGAATAATATTTCTGGGCTTAATTATTTTAGAACAAATGTATTTTAATAGACTCAGACTTCATAAAAATGTCTTAAATATATTTTTTTTATATATTTCTATGTAAAATTATGTACCAGACAGCACTCTGTCGCCTCCTGAAGTCGCTGTGCTATCCCAGGTACTATTTGGGTTTTCTTTTCTAATGTCAGCTCGGAAAAATCGCTTTAAACATTAAAATACCGATGATGTACAAATCATATACTAATACCGATACAATAAATACCGATCAACTTCTGATGACCATTCTTTGGTGGTTTTTTTGTTTATTACGTGTACTTCATCGTTAAAATTCGAATACAAGTTATATTGTTGTGATCCACTAGGTCAACATCCAAGCGGCACGAAAAAATAATTGAACAATCTATAAAGTGAAAGAAGAAAAGTTTGCTTTCTCACTTATGAGTTTTAAGTAGTATCCAATCGAATTTTTGATTTTGTCCGAAGCTGATTATTTGGTACTACTTCTAACTATCGACCAAAGCTGAAAATGTGTGAATTAATTAAAAATTTATTGAATATTCCATAAATTTCTTTATTTTTTCGTTGAAAACTTTGAGTTATTTGATTGTTTGCATGATATAGTAATACAAAAGTATGCAGTAAAATTTCAATTAACTAAATGTTGTCTATTTTTAAATACTGTAGCAAAAACAATCTGAAAGTCAAGTCAATAATTAGATTTTTAATAAAAATACAATTAACTCTAATTAAATTAACCCTAATTTTGAGATCTTTTTTAGTCTACAAACTATTATCACAAATAAATCAGCGAATTTAAATTAAAAATTATTATAAACAATCAATAAATTAAATTTGATTTTTGCGTATTTATCTAGCTTTACAACAAAAAATGAACACGTGCGTTCATGTCAAGTTGTTGTATAGTTCGCACACCGGTTGATACTGGTTCGTTGAGATTCGTCATTTTTCGTTGGCTAATACAGGCTGTTGGCTTCGACCAAACGATCAGCTATTTTTTTGTTGAAAGTGGCCGCAGCCGAAGACGAATGTTCGCTCGAATTACGATAAGACCAGTAAATATACATTGAGTAGCATTGAGTAGGATACATTTAGTTTTTTAGGTTTCTAATAGAATCTTGGTTGTAAATTAAGTACCGATTTAGACATCAAAGATTGAATACATGAAAAAGTAAAATATAAGATAAATAAAAAACAGTATTCTGAAATAGATAAAACGATTTCTTAGTGGCAAAACATATAGGATAATCGACCCTAACGTAAAGAGTAACTAAATATATAAACAGCAATCATCTACAAAACAGTAAAAATTCTTTAAACGAAGTTTAACGACATATTTTGGTAAAGGCATACGCTTACAAAGGAGACAAAAAAAAATTCTTAAGACTATTTATCTAAACGAAACATCAAGTATATGTTTATTTAAAAATATGTATAACATTTATTTTACCAGGAAATACACCAGGAATGTAAGGAGAAACGCTTATTTCAATTTAGTTTAGAAAATTTATCGTGAATAATAAAAAATAAAAAAAAAAAAAGATTCGTCTTTTGTCTTCGTGATTTTTTGTGTGTAATAAATTTCATTACTTTTATATTTTAAAACACTGTTTCTATTATATACCATTTATGTGTACGTATGGCTGAAACATATATTTATTGAAGTTTTTAAATTTTGTTGGCATTTATCCAATAAAAGTACAGACAATCAACTGTCGAGTGTTGAAAAAATATATTTTTGAGTATGATCAAAAAATTTTCATTTAATGTAAGTTACCATAAAATTATTGTTAACTTGGGCCCAATTTGAAAAAAACTATTAAAATTGGTTTATAGTTTTTATTTTTTTTAACATAATGTTCAAAAACTTAAATTTTCAAACAAATATCACTCTCTCCCAGAATAAAAATATAACATAATTTTAATTCTATGTCAAATTTAATTTTAAATTAGTGTGAGGTGTTCGATACTTAAGCTTATGTAGTGAAATCCACGACTTTTATATGTTTTCAAAAGTGTCTATTTTGTTTCTCTTATGTTCTTAAATTTTATTGTTATTTAAATTGAAAACTAATGTGAAAGTAAAAAAATTTTCTGTTTTGACACACTAAAGGAAAAGAAAATACAGCCTAAAGGACGCCTCATTTTTATTCGAAATATTTGTAAATGAAAGAATTTTGAAACAAAACTCACTATATAATCATACCTTAGTATTATCTCTTGCATATCTATCCCAAATCTCTATTACAACCATTCAGCACTTTTATTATGGTTTGAAAGCATGCTCAAAAATTCCAGTAACCAATAATTCTGGAGATGGCTGTGGTGACCGATATCATTTTTTGTAAGGACAGGCAGGATATTTAAATTATTTTAATACTTTGGCCCATATTTTACACAAGACTTTATATGTATACGGAATGCTAAAACTATATATTATTTAATCTCAGGTCACAATAAACAATAACCTAATAAGTTTATGAAAATAAAGTTAAAGAATTATGACAATATTTTTGTGTTGTTATAGTAATAGTTAACATAGTAACTAAGTTTATGGCGTGAAAAATTGACCTGTTAAATTCTTTTATTTCTGAAAGCTTTAAGAATAAAATATATGAGTATTATAAAATAAAAAGACAATTTCTATATATAGTTACTCTTGATAAATGGAAAGTTTCATCTTTATTTTGTTTTACATTTTTTTATATTCTTGTTCGTTTTACAAATAAAAACAAAACATTCTTTTCGTAGTTTGTAATTGGGAGAAATTGAAAGAATACTTTAAATGGATGATAAATGACATGATAAATAAATTAACTCATGCTACTGTTATTATATAATAGATAATAGAATGCTAATTTGTAATTTTGCTAATTTCTTTTCCCGAAAAAGAGCTGTTGTATTTATGCTGATAATTAAATGTCTGTAAATTGCAAATAAGAAGTTTGACGTTAAGCTAAAACCATTTGACCTTTTAGAATGACTCAGGCCCTTCTAAAGCTAAATGATGAAGTATGATTATAAATAACTTATTGGTTCAGTTTTTTTGGAAGATTCTACTTATCGCATAATATTCTTTTCTTAATTACAGTCTTTCGATAGTGGTATGTACACCTC
Organism: Chrysopa pallens; assembly: GCA_020423425.1. Classification (NCBI taxonomy): domain Eukaryota; kingdom Metazoa; phylum Arthropoda; class Insecta; order Neuroptera; family Chrysopidae; genus Chrysopa; species Chrysopa pallens. Next base: position 64,963,802 of record CM035594.1, read on the forward strand.
TAGTTTTCACTTTGGTTAGTTAATAAGAGACTGTAGATGCTAACGCAGATTTCCAGTCATTTTATATTATTCAATTTGTATTCATTTTCAAGTTGGCCAAGGTCTTTCTCGTACGGTCATGTATAATAAAAAAAGTTTTTTTTTTAATTTTTTTATTGAACAATATGGCTAACAATATTCCTATATGTTAGAAAAACGGATCCCCGACTTTATGAAAAGGTTGTCCACGTTGTCAAGGTTATATTTATTATTTAATCGAATAATATAAATTAATATTGTATTCAAAATTTAAGATACTAATATAATTTCTTTCACTGATTAACTTCTTGAAAATTTACTGGAACGAACTTAGAGATTTCCGGTCAATCTTTGGTTTGTATTGACCTTGAATTATGTCAGCTGAGTCGCAAGCCAAAAGGATCTTACGTTTAAGTTGTTTTTATTGATACTAACGCTTGGGAGCCAAAATTATCTCTTAGCTTCCTAGTTCCGTAAGCTACCGACTGTTCCATAAGCACTTATAAGTCAAAAAAGCATTTTTTTTTTAAATTTAAAGCGTGTATTTATTCTCGAACATACAATATGGCGAATATTTGTGAATGCGTCCGTTTCTATAACACGTGGTTTGTATTTTAAAATATCCATGTACATGAAACGTAAATCAAATCAAATATACGGTACGAAAAGTTGTCTTTTTTGTTATTGTTATTTATTTATTTTTATTCTTTTTTTTGGTAAATTGAAATGTTATTTATATTGTAACATGTTTATATTTATTTAGGGTACCGTTTTGAATAGTAGTTTGTTGAACCGTCGTTGTTGATGATGTCTCTACTTTTCAAGCAGTATAGAAGGGGTTGTTTGTTAAGTTTATCTTTGATATAGATTTTTTAAACGAAAATTATTAAACCTTCCAAACATCTTTTATTAACGAAATTTATTTAAGGATATTTAGAAGGTTTATAAAAATGTTTCAAGATGAATGAAAATTTCATATAATGTTCCAATTAAATATATCTATCATAGAATTTTAAACTTTTCTTTTTAATAAGTAATTTGTACTAATTGAGAATAAATTTATTCAAATGCCCTAAACGTTTGTTGGGAAAAAACAATTCAAAACTGACTGAATGGAAAAATTAATTCATGTATAAGAAAGTTTGACAATACTGTTGTCACCTGAAACCTGCAGTCAATAACAATTGGTCCTTTTTACTCATTTTTTATTTTAATTTGTTTTAATAATCTTTTTGAAATATTTCGGAGACAGTAATTTTTCTCTATTTTATCATTTTTACGGTAATTACCTCTTGAAAAAATCGATAAAATAAAAAATAAGATGAGATCAAAATTAATATCTTAATGTCGATTATGGGTACAGTTTCTGAAATATCGCCCGAAATCCGATTTACAGTAACCATTTTAGATGATATGTTGAAAACTAGAGCTACTCTATCTGTAAGTATAATCAATTTTTGTAATTTTTGGATCAAAGTTATCCTTTAAAATTAAATAAGCATATTTTTTTTCACCTTTTGGAAAATTGTAGTTATAATACTAATAATATTTTTCAGGTTCTGAATATGCGTATCATAAATAACTTATAAATAACAAATAAAAATGGGTACTCAAATACAAATTAAACTCAAAACCACAGTTTATATTACAAAAAAGTTAGTATCGAATGGTGAAAAAATATAAAGAATATTATGTAGGGCAATTAGAAATTAAAAAAATGACTATTGAAAAGGATTTTTCAAGTTGAATTTGAAAAAGTTACGATGAATAATATATTGAATAAGTGAAAGGAATCTAATATTCAATTTGAAATAAATTTTTACTCACACTTTAAAATAAATTTTCTACAATCGAAAAAGTTTTTTAATTATTAACAATTTGTTGATTAAAAATTAAAACTTTATTAGTATTATAATATAAACTTGACTGATGTAAATAAATGATTTAAATTTTATACAAATAAGCCAAATAATTATCCTCTAATATTCCATACATGGTAAATATGATACGTGTTATTCCAGAAAAGTGATGATACATTCTTGTCAGTTTTGTTCGATGAAAATATCGTTTTAGAAACTAAAATAATACCCTCAAACCATGTTTGTAATAAGAGTAACTAACTAAAGTAATATGTATAAAGCTATTGATTATATTGGATATTACATATAGATGCTCTATCTATATACTGTGTGGTCTATAGTTGTTATACAACAAACAAGAAATGTATGTAGTTTTCAATAGAAAACAGGAAATTAAATAGGTATTGCACTTCACTACATTTATATCCACATTTAATAATATTAAATGATGCACATATTTGATTTTAAACTGTATATTTCAAATATTTGAGAATATTTAATTACAGATCTCTATCCGTACCATCTATAGACTTCTTAATTGATTGTTGCGCTACGAGTGTCTAAAATTTGTACTAAAATATTAACATTCTATATAATATATTTGTTCAATTGTTTGCATGTAAATTGTATAGCAAATGCTATTGAGTTAAAAATTGTAAGAATGATTTAAGAAATTGCATTAGTAATTATTTATCTCATTTTATTTGTCCTGGATCGATTTTGCTGTAAATTAATTCATTTTTAATTTACGTGTTCAATTCAATAATGCTTTAAATATTGATGAATATTTTAAATACGTTTCTGAAAAGAAATGAATATTAAGTAGATGTTTTTATAGCTTTCAGGCTATTTAGTGTTTTTATTAGATTTTCAACTTTTTGTTCAATTGTTTCTTTGGCGCATTCGTTTCCATAGTAGTTTTTTCAGCCTGAAAGTTTTTGTACGTTGATAATTTTTGACAATTTTTCTAAATATTCAAAGTTCGTGTTAATCATTTTAAATACTGTTAGCTCCTTTGTCGATTTGTTTATAAAATAATTATGTATTTTGATAATTGAATTTTTTTAAATTATTGTCTACCTCATATTACATTCGCCTAATAGATCATGTAGTTATTTTGTTATTCACCATAATGTTAATTTCTTATTCATGTCATGCTAATTATTCATGTAATTATATTCATCACTACGTATTAATTGAACAATGATTATATTATAGTTTAATTTATTTGGAGTATATAAATGAATCTACCTTCTAGGTAATAAATTTATTCAAGATAATACATTTACATAATAAATGAGCTAGGTCAAAAAATTGTATTTCATAGCAGACCCAGGCGGCTATACAAGTGCCCTTTTCGGATTCACGGTGCTATACGGCCTATGTTAGAACTTCGTGGATAGTTCAAAGACTGCTTGGTTAAATTATCTCTAACTTTGATATTCTAAATATTATATAAAAACTATTTATTAATTTTGTAAATCTGACTTGAGCTAGTTCATGAAAACTTCGTTTGTGTGATATACAATGAAAAATTAAATGAGAATTTAAAACTACATAAGACATGTTTTCTAGTTGCTTAGTAATATATTTTGTCATATATACAGATGACATCGTAAACCATAGCATATGTACATCGTCGTTTGTATACAAATTTACTTTGCTTGATACAAAAAAGCGGAAAAGATGTTGAAGGATTATAATAATCATAATAATAAGAGTGGAACTCAAATTGATGTCGTTGATACAAGATGTTTAATATGACGAAATATGTATGAAGTATGTTCGAGCACTTGATATAAAAACAATGTATTTTTTCTCAACTTTCTATTTTATTTTAAAAAATATTGTAATGGAATTCATAAAGAAATGAGAGCTACACTACTTTGAAAGTGTGGTTTTTTGCTTGTGAAAACATTAAGAATTCCCACATCGTATGTATAAAGTTTTGATTTTTACAACTTTTCTCGGCAACTTCAATAATATGATGAATATTGCATTATTGTGTATAAACTAGTCGATCGATTGATAAGTATAAATCTTAGTCGGTAGAATTAACAAAACAAACAATAATAAATCATAATAAAAATCCGCCAAATGCGAGTCGGGCTGCCGACCGAAGGGTTCCGTATCAGTAGCTCCTCCCCTAAATTTTTTATTCAGTTTTATTATCTGTTGTTATAGCGGCAACGGAAATATATTACCTGTGGAAATTACAATTATCTGGTGATACGCAATCAGACATACAGACAGACTGGCAGGCAGAAAATGTTTAACGGGACCCTATTACTTAGACAATAGGGTCCCACTAAATTTGCAGATCATACAGGTCGTATAGTACTACCATATACACAATAATATATGTGTTTATCAACTAAGCTGAAATTGTGGCAAATCAGTTCAAGTAAATAACTAGAAAATGTTTCAAAAAAAGTTATTTGTTTTGAAAAAAATTAACATTTTTTGTTTTAAATTTTTCTTCTATATTATATGGTTTACAAGTTGGAAAATGAATCCATTAATGTCAAAGTAGCGATTCTTGATGAAAGACCTATACCAAAAGTTTGTTAGTACCCACAATAATTATTTGAATTCCAAACTTTAAACTAGAAATATATACTCTGGCATATGTATGACACGTACAAAAATATATTGGATCAGTAGCATCTGCAAGAAAAGCCACTACATTCTACATTCGTCTAATGAGATCAGTGATTCTTTATGCACGCAATAATTATTGGATTAAATACATCAATGTTTTTTTACGAAAAATTCTGGTGGGTTAAAATTTTTCCAAGTATATTTAAGAATACACATTGAGAAAGCATATTTTATTTTCCAATTATTTTGAAAATCTCATTGCGCATTTTACATCTAGTATCAGATAAATAAGATAAATAAACAAACAAAGAGTCCTCGCTGTATACTATATAAAATAAAGCTCAATCTATAATATAGCTTTCAACAATAACAATAACATTGTAACAACAATAGTATTCATTCATTCATCCAATTGCTTCTTCGTTAATCCTGTTACAATAATAATAACGTATGATATGTGAGCTGCTAAGAATCTAGAGTTTAATAATATCATGTATCACATACACCTTTTGCTTGCTTGCTAGCTCTTTAATACAAGTTTATAGGTATAATATATTATAGAGCTCTCTCTGTGAAGATAGATGGATAGAGACTGTATACTTATGCACAGTGAGTTAGTGTTATCAATCTTAAGGAGTTTCAAACTATTCATTGTAATACATTTTGACGAGTTTTGTATTACAAGTAGAATAAGACCATGTTTTTTAATTCATGCGACGAAATAAAATAGTGTATCTAATGTGGAAAAAAACTTTAAAAAGAATTTACACTCCACTACGAAAATGAGCTCTTAAAAAAACGGAACAAAATAATATTCAAGGCCGAAATTAGAGGCACCAAGCCACCACCTTACCGTAAGATTTATTTGTACTAAATCATTAGGGATGCAAATTGTCTGTCGACCAAAGCTATCTTCTGAATTTTAGTTTGTCTAATTTCAAAAATCATTCCAAAAAAAAGGAGCATTATGAAAATATCTAGAGAAAAATTACATGGTAATTTAGTTCTTCTTGTCTGCTTTCATAATCCGCAAAAAAATTACTTTTATTTTCGTTTCCCAAAAATGGTTCAAAGGAGTATAAGCTTTATTCGAAACGGGATAACGTACTTTTCATGAATGACCGTGAAAATGGAGAGAATAGGAGGGACTTTTTTATGGATATTCTGTGGCTTAAAAGACTTCCTAAAATATATGCTTTTGAAAATTTATTTATAAAATTTGTACGCGCGTTTGTCATCACAATACTAATTGGAATAGTTTGTCTTGGAAGAATGAAGTAAAACTGATGTGGTCCTATACATGTTATATTGCAAAAAGTGAATGTCCAGTGTCTGTATACCTAACAAATTATTCTTAATTTATGAAAACAATGATTTCTCTTGAGTCTCCTAATCGACCAAATAGATACCTTTATACCATGCTAGACTAATTTTAACAAAACACATTCTATCAAAAAGGAGAATTATATAGGTCTTTTGTTATAATAAAGTTTGTAAAGATAACCAACCATATACCTGTGTTCTCTTACTATTACTAAAAGTACTTAAAGATGAAATACAACATTAAAGTTCCTTAAAGATGAGAAAAGTAACAAAACAATGTATTAACTATATATTTTTCAGTTCTTTTATATTGTTAAAATTTAGATAAGTTTTGAGATCCCCTGATGTCCAAAAAAGTGGTTTTCCGAAAAATCGGTTTAATGTATGTGGGGCAGCGATTGTATCGAACATGGTATCTGAAGTTCACCAAATAAAGAATTTATTCCATCTGATCTCAATATATTTAAGTAATAATTTATGTGAATTTATTTCTTCAAATGTATTTGGATTTAGTTGACCTTTTCATAAAAAATTATCGCCGCAATATGATATCATAGTTTTATATATATTTTAATATACATAAAACTAAATTTTAATATGATTATGGTAATAGAAGAAATAGAATGAAGAATGGCTATATCTTGAAAGAGATACTGGTCCCTAATTGTATTACCCTGCTTTTCGTACGGTTGTCAGTTTTTGGCAATTACAAAAGCCCAAAAGCTCACGCTTGAACAACACAAAGGGTTTAAAGAGTTGGGAAAATACTGAAGCACAAGAAGAACACTTAGCTCAATCTCTCGCAGGTTTAATCTAAAACAAACTTCTGTCTCATACGATCGCACGTTGTATCTTACAGATACTTATTTTGAAACTCTCGCACGTTATATCTTATTGTTGTTTGTGGATGTCTCTTTTTTGTCGGTTTTTCGTTGCATCGTTGCAGTTTGAAATCACCACGAAACTACAGTTTCACTTCAAAAATTGGTCACAATTAATGAATAAATCATTAATTTGTTGTAAGAAATAGTGAATTTCTCAAAATAATCCCATGTTAAGAAACATGTCATCTACAAAGATCAATATAGAAATAAGAAATGCAAACAATAATCAAAGAACGAAAATTATATATATTAAATTTAAATGGAAACGGGGTGGACACGTTCATGAGATCAACTTGAAAAAACGAGATTGCTTGATGGTGGATTTGTCAGTCCATTGGTTTGAGATACTTTGTGTAGGTGTATGCCTAATCAAGTGCTTCTCAAGATCTGTAATGTTACTGATCATTGAATTTGTCAAAGTTTCATTAATATCTTCAGACTAATATTAATAATTAATAATACATTGAATTCCCAATTCTCTTTTATATAATTTACTTATTTTTTCTTTGCTTTGATTTGTGAATTCATATTTCTTAAATTATTTAGTAACTTTTTATACTTATTATTTGAATGATGTGGGAGGAATACTTTTTGAAGAAACGGTATATCTGGCTGTTATAAAATTTATAAGCACATGTCCTTGCTATGTATGTGTATTCAATTTATCGTATTATCTATCACCTAGGTATAGGAAATAAACGTGGAATAGATTTGAAATTATTATAATCTACTGTTTTTGATGTTTCCTAAAGATATTACTTACAATAGAGATCTTTGTACAAACATAAGATGTAATTTAAATGTAGGTGTGCATATTATAATCGGAATCTTTGATATATTAATATGTCTTAATATACTTAAATCAGCATACTGTTTATTATATTATCTTACAAGATATAATTAATAGTAATTAAATATGTTTTGGAATATAATTATTATCGTATAGTGAGAATAATTACTATAAATAATTTCACCAGGCATCAATACAAGCAGTTTTATTTCTTTCAGATACCCGTCTGAAATAAAAATGCTAAAAAGTGATACTAAAAATGGAAATTACTAGCTAATTGAAATGTAAACCAATAATGGAATGTAGCCATGAACAATTGACTGATAGAAGAATATTAATACAAAATTTGAGAGTATTTTATTTAAATTACATTTAAAAAGGTTTTCAGACAGGATAAAATTTAAACGATGTTGATATATAACTTCTCTCATATGGCTTTAAATTCCTGCTATTATTGATTTACATGGATAATATAGATTCTACACCTTCATTTCAAGTAAATTATATCGCTGAGAAAACATTCTGAGAATAATTAATATAATCCCGGCGACCATAAGTCAAGAATAAGGAGTTTTCCTTTTTGGAGCCTGTAAAATTTGAGTTTACATTTTTTGAAGCCTGGAATATTTTAGTTAATCGGTCAAACGACCTTTTATTTGCCAATAAATGACTTTTGTATTTTGAATTCAATTCCTATTAAATAAAACAAAAAAACAAAAAGAAACGCACATATAGCTGTTTACATGAAGGCATCCTATATGGCGAGGAAGATTCGTGTTCTTTATTGGCTATTTTTGCTTATTCCAATTCAAACTACGCAATTTTGTACAAAAGTATGGAGGCGTTTGATGAAGATGATAATCAATAGATATTAAATTAATCGAACTGGGAATTGATTTCATTTACAACGTATCTATCTACATTATACGAAGAAAATTAATTATTGTTCAAAGTTATATAATAAATACAATTTGGATAATAAATTTCAATTATTTGTAATTTAATAAAATAGGATATTGAAAAAAAAAAGTTAATGTTTTCATGTAGTGTTCCGGAAGCCCAATAAACAAATATTGAAATTAATATGAGAAAACAAATATAAGAAAAAATATCAATTTCAAATTTTATTAACTCAAACAAAAAATTAATTGGAGAGATGCTATACGCAGAAAAGTAAAGTGTTTATCAAGCCTATAATTTAGCTTTCCATCTTTGTAAAGAGTATGTATGGCTTCTTTACGTTGGTAAAATTATGCAAAGAAAACAAATGAAGGTATTCCGAAAGATCGCTGTATCCCATACAGGAAAATTATATGAATATTATTTTGGAAACAGCACAAAACTAGCTTAAAATTTAAGAAAAAATCAGTTGCATCTGTTCATAGTTATCGAATTTCAGTCAATCACATCCGATTTAATTTGGTTCATGGATAGGAGTTGGACTGCTAAATTTCAAAACACATTTCGATTTAATTTGGGTACGAAGTATTGTGTATGAAATATTAACAGAAATAAAAATTTTAAGAACTTGGACGTAATGTCCATGACTAATACGAAGATCATCAAACAAGACGACATGGTTTTCAATAAACCATAGATGAATTCAGATTTCATGAAACTTGAAAATATTTGCGTAATTACACAGAAATATTAAGGACCCATAAATTAAATTTTACAATAATTTAAGATTCTTGACTTTTTAAAAATTTTTAAAAATAGTATATAATTCCAAAATAAAATAATAATAATAATAATAACAATACTGTTTCTAGAAAACAGACTTATACCTCGGTATTCCAACTCGTATTAGATATCTATCTTATTTTCATATAGACTGCCGTTAATTGTCTAAAAAAAAAAGATTTATTAAATAAAAAGCTCTAAATAAATAAAGCAGTTTCATTTATATAACACACACACACATCTACTTTCTGATTTTCCAGTTCATTTTCTGTAAAGGCACCTACTTTTATCTATTGAACCAAAAAACAGTAACATATACATTTGAGAAATAGTATTTAATAACATCATTTTTAATTGGATGTTATATAATACAACAATGTTCATAAAATTTTCCTTATTTCTTATATAAATAAAAGCAGTACCAACCATCGATTGATGAACCATCGATTGTATAACAAGAACAAATACATATTTTAGTTTATTTATAATAAATAATTTTCGAATTATTGAACCACAAGTGATCGAATTTAAAATTATTATTGATATTTCAGAAATTAATTCTTTATTGTTTGTATTAAAAAAAATTAATTCAGAAAAAAAAATATTTTTATTTTTTGAATAGGCTTTGTAAATAAGTAAATTTATATGTTACAGTAATTAAGATGTTATAGTAATTTGTTCTCCAAAGTTGTGTTTTTTATAAAAGTCAAATTTTCCGAGAAACTAAATTCTTAATTACTAATTCTGCGGGCTGTAATTTTACCACGTGTTGAACTTAATGGTAAATGAATGTATTATTTTTTAATAGTATTTCTATTATATAAACAAATATCCATCATTTATAAGCTTGTGGATGCAATTTAAAATTTTACAGGCTCCAAAAAATGTTGAACATATCAGACCTTTCGTACAGGAAAAAGTTATTTCACCCTAACGTAAGGGACTCACATTACATACAGGTTGAAATTCTAACAGAAAAATTTTTTCTAAAATATTTTAAATAAAAAACAATGTATTTTCAACGATTGAATTTAAAAATAAAAGTTATATTTGTTAAAATATGGTGAAATTGCAAAAAAAATGACATTAATTAAGGTTTACAACGCTACCTACCATATTATAATTTATTTTATAATGTATTAATATTGTATTAGTCAGTCGGTTTATAAATGGACACTCAATTTCACCTTTATCAAACACTGAGAAATGAGTCAAATTTAAGCTTGCTAGATTTGGTTGTACAAATAGACAGACAGGGACTAGGTCAAATGGAATGGTTGTTAGTATTTACCTACATGCAAAGTTAAAAAAATGTTGTTGTTAGAAATATTTATCGTGTGCTTAATTGCATCCAATGTCCCAAGTGCACTAGCATATAAACTGAGCCTTTTATACGTAACAAGCTTCAGGGAATAATACAAAACAATACTTAAAAATTAAATAATAAAAAACAAAAACAACAACATTGCAATATTAAATCAACATCGAAAAGTTCATCTTGCAACAATTGCGTAAGCTGAGTGAAGTGAGTGTCAAAATTGCATTTTATTAGTAAGTTATAAGGGTTTTTACGTTATGGCAACGGTTTCAATAGTATTTTCTCAAAATTTTTCATAAAATTACATAAAAATGATTAGGATCTACAGTTTATAAATGTATTACTACTTAGGCCCAGAAATCCGACATTTGTTTACATATTTAAGAACAGAATGAGCCATTGAACAGAAAGAAAATTGTTAATTTTGTGGCGGATTTCCGCTTTGATCCTTGTCACACTTTCTGTACTCCACCATTCCTTCGTAGACCCCACCATTACTGTATTTCGTAATTTATAAATAGCCACATACATTAATTAATTTTATCTTTCATTATGTGAAAATAATTTTTTAGAAGACTCCGTATGAAAGTAAAACAAATACCACAAAGTATTTATTTCGATTTATTTATTTAAACAAAATTCGTGATACGGAATAAATATTTTGTATACATTGTAATTTAAATGTACTTACATGAATGGATATTAAACAAATAAAAACAACAAAAAATATTTCTAAAAATATCGACGAAGTTTTTATTAAAAAAAAAATTAAAACCATTATGGGAATTCATAAAAATAAATAATTGGAATGAAAAAAATAAAAATAAAACCATTTAATGGCGATCAAGAAATCATTAAAAAGCATCGTAAATAATTGTTGTAAACTTGTACATTGAGCATCTCTATGAACTTGACTCTTTTTTAAGTTCATGTTATAGCAGCTAGCAAACAGTTTTTTGGTTGCTTTTTATTGGATAAGTAAATGTAATATTGGTAATAAAAAAATATTATTATTTATTGGGGCAAAAAAAAAATCAAAATTTTTAATTTATTTCAATTTTCAACATTTGAAATCTGCTATGTTTTGATATATCTGAACCGTATATATGTTTATTTTCTATTTAGTTTGTGTAGTTTTTTGTTGTAATATTTGCTATATTACCTAATACATACACAAAATTTTCAAAAATTTACTGTAACTTCGGTTCATTGGCTTCAATTTAAAGATAACAAAATAAAACTTATAGATCGGATGGCTTTTACCATATCATATCTAATACCCATCTTAAATGGCTTAATTATGCTTTGTGATGGCTTTTGGGAGGCTGGTGGTGTCAAATTATAACACAAACATTCGGTATAATATTTATAGTATAATTTATAGTAAATTTATACCATCACTGTCGCATATGGTAGGGAGACTTGATTCATATTCCATTTTTTTTTATTAAAATCCCTATATATTTTTTAGTTTTTTGTTATTTAAAAAATTATGATGCCAAATTAGGCCGGACTAATAAGAAAATATTACGATTTGAGTAAAGAGCGGTTAAACTCTCATAGACCTCCCCTATTTGTTAAAAATTATCTTTCCGGACTTTTAATTCTGAAGAATTATTTTCTTCTTTGTTTCAGAATGATGTCTCAATACCTGATTTTAAAGTTACAGCTTGATTAGAAAATTTATTGCAATTCTGAGATTTTATTTTAGACAACGAAACAAGTTCAAAGTCTTTAGAAAGGCGTAAGTTCATTGAAATAATATGATACAGATAAAACATGTATAAATTGATGTTTTTAATGAAACATTTATTATAGCTCCGCGATCTTAGCACCTCATGTGCGGAATTTCGATTGACCAATTATACCATCTGAAAGGTCAGAAATTGGTCATAAAAGGTCAGTTGGTCTCATTAATTGGTCAGCATCAGAAAATTTTTTATTAAGGATTAAAGTTTTTCAAGGTCAATTAAAAAAAATATTTCCCCTACTCTGCCTGGTTTATAGTAAAGAGCTGTGCGTAGTACTCACTGCCCTGATAGAATCATCCGGCTCAAAGCATGCGCGTTACGACAGAGACAACTTTTTTAATTTTTTTAAATATTAAATTAAACTGACCAACTATTTATATTAGCTGACCAATTATCAGCGAATGTTTCCCGATCGCGCATAGGTGGAGTTTTTTATTTTTTCCGCGAATGAGGTGCTAAAATTATTAATTGACCTTGAAAAACTTTAATCCTTAATAAAAAAATTTCTGATGCTGACCAATTAATGAGACCAACTGACCTTTTATGACCAATTTCTGACCTTTCAGATGGTATAATTGGTCAATCGAAATTCTGCACATGAGGTGCTAAGATCGCGGAGCTATTTATTATAGTATCGTATCGTTTGCTATAGTAGCAGACAGGCAGTGTATATAGACATCCTAACGTGTTATGCAATCAATCAACAATACAATTCATTGATATTCTTGTTTTTATAAATAAATAATATTTATTAATGAGTAGGTATAGATTCACAGTTGCGGATTTTCTCATGATCAATAATGTTTAACGTTTAATGTTTATAGTAAATGTTTTTTTTTAATATTTTAGTAATTATATAAGATATACAAAAGTTACTTCTCAACTTGCAGGGATTTTGAATGTCAGAGATTTGATATAAGAGATGTTTGTTTCTATAATGGTAACTCGCCAAAAATCTCGGCCTATAAAAGCAAAGAGATCATAAGTTGTGTCTTTAATCAGAATATTATATTTCGTTCAAAATCTTCAAACAATGTTCTTTATAATGCTACCAATTCCTTCTTAAAACATTGTATTAAAAACTTTAAACTTCATTAATTTCCTAGCTGTTCCTTGTTGTTAATATTCGGTGGAAGTTAAATAGGAGGCAATTCTTTGTTACCGTTAATTTGTTAAGAAATTAAAATTAGCTTATTAATAAATTCAGAAAATATTTTCCTTGTTTTGTTGTTTCAAAGAGATGGTAGCACTTCTTTTATGTGCATTTTCTCATACAGCTATTAATTTAATTAAAAGCTGGATATTATTAAACCTAAAATGCCTTTAATTCATTTAAAAAATGTTAGCCATATTCAGTACAAAGAGTGGCTGAAAATAAATATGAAAATATTTCAACCATAAAAACAGCTACTTTTTGGCTTTCAGTTATTTTTAAGCTAACCTCCCTTCTATATTACTATTATTGTTAATGGTTTTATACCTATTAATAGTTTTATCCACATTGTTATCGCCTATTAGCCATTAGATAGTTGGGAAGGTTTAAAGGTAAATGCCTTTTTTTTAACTAAAATTGTATGCTCTACAATATTTAAACTTTTTTTTTCTAGCTCTCACCCTTTTCACCCTTTTCACCCAACTCAACAAACTCAAATAGATAAAATCTAATGATATGTAGGGCTGATTCCAAGCAAAATGTAGTTTCCGTAGCTTTCCTCATTGACTATATATATTAAAATTAAAAACTAGTTATATGTGTGAACAATAACTTAACAAACTAATTCAATTTAAACGTGCGAATTATATACATTTCCACATATTAATTAAACTTTGATAAATAATGAAATGACACTATTCAACACAACCAAACAACACCTTTCTTTATACTACTAGCTAGTATTAATTAAACAAAATAACTACCAAAGTTTATTATAATATTATTCAAATTTACTTTAATTCCAGTCCATACCTTCAACCTATTTAAATGTGATATTGTAATTATGTGGAAAATTTCTCATCTCAAATGTGTGCTGGCAATATGCAATTGAAATGCATAAACATTTTATTACATTGTATGTAGTTGATTAAAATAATCTAATTAATAAACTCAATCAAAACTTAAGCAGAGTTATAACAAGTAAACATTTACCTGGTTGCAGTTACACCAAAAACAGTATTAGTACAAATCATATTAATGTATAACCAAAAGTAAATATACTGAGTGTTGAGACAGGAAAATAATTTTTCATTATAAAGCTACGTACACACTTGCAATTATTGTTCGAAACGTAACACCGTATCGTAAATCGGTACTGTTACGTCTTACATGTTACGTGTTATGAGGTCAATGGTTTGTAGATGTTACGATGTTGCTATGAGTTTCACAGTGTTTATCTGATTACCAAGCAGAGTGCCTTTACTTTAAGTATTTATTTATGTCAATAAATTTTAATAAATTATATTGTATTTTGTTCGTTCCATTTCTTATTGAAATATTTAAATTCAATAAATATAAAAATCAATATTGTTGATCAGCACGTCTTGACTTTGCAAATGTACTAATCGTAGTCCTACCTATTAACATCTTTTGATGTGATCCAAATTTACCGACAATTTATGAAACGCAAAGTAACATTTTATCTATGCCACATATCAACTTTTGTTAGAGGAACGTGTTATGCGTTCACGTACATACAATGGTTGCTGCAGCAAAGATACGTTACGGTGTTACATTACGGTGTGTACATGGCTTAAGGTAAGAAATGGAATATCACAAGAAAAAATTAATATTATATTAACATGTATATTTCTATCACTCCATACTTTCTGTTACGGCTGACAAAACAATTTTACAGTATAAATCGGATTTTAACTCTTAATAAGCCGTTGTTCTGTTTTCAAGAGAATATTATATCGACTCCTGTACATTTGAGGGCTAAATTTTTAATGTACAGAATATTATAAATTACCTAAGAACTTAACTAATACTTCAGCTGGTTAACAGAGCCATAACTGCATACATACACCATTGATCTAACTGTTTTTAAAATGTCAAAAAATATAAAAATAATAATATTTTGTCCTGTTTTTTTGAAAATTGTAAATAATCTGTGATTATGATTTGGTATATGTTTGATAATTTAATATTAAAACATTTATTATTTTTAACATTTGTGAGTATATTTTTTTCATGTAATTAAGCAAAAAATGTACGTAAACAAGCAACAGGTTTTAATGACGACATACTCAGAAATTTTAGATTAACCTACCTATTTTAAAAAATGTGGAAATTATTTCTGGTTTGTATATACGATAGATGGAAACTTGCCAATTGTATATATTTTTATAAGATCTTAACAATAATGATGGGAGAAAAATGAAATGCAACATTTGTTTACAATTATAAAATGTTTTCGAATTTTTTTTTTTCAGAATAAAGCTTGGGGAAATTTTAACAATAATATTATCTTTATTACAAACTGAAACTGTAATGAAATCAATTAAAATAATAAAACAAAATGTAAACAAAAAGTTTTTTAACAAAGCTTTTTAACTCGTTATGTTGTTTTATCAATTCAGAACATCTTTAATATTCAACACAGATTTGTTTACGTTGGAAGATACTAAAATAATATACAATATTAATTTTTCCTTAGTCTGCAATTTACAAATAAAATGTTTTAGTTTTCTTGAATTTTTAATTAGTATTTATTATCATATAAAGTGTAGTACCATTTCAAATATATCCCACCAAGTATAATATTTACCAACCTTCATGATAGATGGTACTTAGGCTTCAGGCATTATGGATATTTTATATAATTTAACATAAGACTTTTATAGATTTTTTGTTAATGCCATTATAGAAGGATTATTTCGGGTCCAATGTATTTATTTTACATTATTATTAATCTTTATTTTAATACAAAAAGCAAATCAATACAAAAATAAATAACAAAATCTAGAATTACACATTTTGATAGTATATTAAGAAAATAAAAATAAAATAAAAATAACATTTGATATGTATACACAAAAGAAAAACTAGAACTTTTTATATATGAATATGTGACATGGTCATCAAAATAACTAACTTATCCTTTTCGATAGTATGAATTTTATATATGCCACCACTGTTTTTACTACGTTTTAATAATCAGTAATATTCAAAATATCTGTTCTAGGTTATTCAATTTCATATGAACTTTTCAATTTTCTAACTTCATTCAGAGCACTTTTCAAAGCACATTCTCTTTCAAACTAGCGAAGTCTTACTTCTATTCTTATATATCATTTTGCCTAGTAAACAATTAATAATAAATATAATAACAATAATATTGAAAATTTACTAACGGTCTACATCGGATGAAGTTAAATTTATTTATTAAACTTCATCCGATACAATTAAATTCATAACGTACTTGAAAGAAAGACTTTCAGATGAAGACTTATTAATTTGAAGTCTTCATTTAAGAGTCTTTCTTAGGTAATGTATTTGTGACTTAATTCATATTCATGCAATGGTTAAACGCTAAGACGCGTGTCTTTGTTTTATCTGCACGGCCAGTTGAATGGTCCTACAATATTAAGTGTACATTTAGACTTCTCCAAAACATCTTACTTTGTATTCAAGAGGTTGCAAAATAGATTTTAATAATCTCATGTCATTACATTTAGTGATTAACTAAAAATGGGTCACCTAGTATATACTCATATAAGCTTTGTATCAATGTGTATTATTATATTTTGTACAGTATTTTATTATCATGATAAAAAATTTGTTTATAAAGTCGACAGCACAAAAAAAAAGTCTAAAAAAATGTGTATTTTGTAGAGTTTTACATATATATGTACTGTATAGCGGAAATTACATACTGGAATGAAAATTTTTTTTAATATTTTTTTTTTTTTTTTAATTCTCTTATTTTTTGTTCACGAAATATTTTTTCTGTAGTGTGTGAAAAAAATGATTTTTATACCTACGAGTGTGTCTGTTGCTGTTATTAAACAGTTTATTATAAAAATTTCCGGTTCAAAAGTGAATTATTAAATTTGCAATGGTTTTCGACAACTGACCTGAATAAAAGGAAAATATTTGTATATACCTACTCGATAAAAATTTTTGTAAACAAAATATATCGACAAATGAGAGTTATCAGGATAGCTCAAATTGTTTCAGGTTGAGTCAAAAAATAATTTGCTCATTTAGATTTGGGTAATTTCCATCATTAAGCCGTATTTCTTCATTAAGCCGTATTTGATAAATAGTCTACCCACTTAATGTCCTTTTAATTTTGAACTTGAATTGTTAAATAAACAGTTTAAAATATATTGATTTGAATGTAAAATATCCAATTTTAGAGATCCAAAATAGTCAGCTGATGAGTGGTGATAAATAATTTTGACAATTTATTTATAATTCATATTTATATTATCAGATATTCAAAATCAACGAGAGTTGACAAAATCTTTAATTTCATTATCAGTATAGATTTAAAGATATATTATACTTATGAACAAAAATTCGACACATGAGTTGTTCATACTAATTTAAAAATTATAAAACAAACAATTTTTCCACTCTGTTAAGTTGTTTTTCCTTTTTAATTTCTATTTTGAAAGTAAAGCATAAATTTAAACCTAAATAAATTGTAATATACTTCATAAGAATCGTAAATTTTATTCTAAAAAATTAAAAACTCAGATTTTTTCTTTGTTGCCTATATGAAAAGAAAAAAGTTTCTAACAAAAATTTTTGTTAAGTAATTTTTGAATGAAACTGATTTATTTCAAGTGATTCATTTCTAATGTTACTGATTCAAATACAAAATCAGACAAACTTTGTAGGTTTAATTTTGTTGTTGTTATGTTTGACACATAATAATCAATATTAGTTTTTATAGATATTTTATCTATATATTTGGATATTAATGTAAAGAAATTTTTTATAATATGATAAAATCAAAAATTGATGACCAAAAATATTATGTTTACATAAGTTTTTCTATAAAATTTTAATGAGTATAGCTCATTTTGTAATAAAAAAACATACAATAACAAAGATAATAACAATTTTTTCCAATTCATCGAATTGAGTTTATTTTTTCAAAGTTAATTTTTAAATATTTGTTTGTTAAAAGAAAA
Organism: Chrysopa pallens; assembly: GCA_020423425.1. Lineage (NCBI taxonomy): Eukaryota > Metazoa > Arthropoda > Insecta > Neuroptera > Chrysopidae > Chrysopa > Chrysopa pallens. The sequence continues at coordinate 64,982,170 of CM035594.1, forward strand.
TTTAGCCAACTTGGTAGCCTCACGCACATTGGACGTGTGTTCCAAATACGTTTCGGATACAATGTTAGGTTGTAAGTATTTAATATCGCCATAACAATTTTTACCCAGCGCGTAAGCCAATTCCTACCAAGTTCGGAATTCTCAAATAAGTATTTAGAGATTATCATTCTTCCGAATAAATTTCATATATATAAGTATTTGCTGAATCAAATGGAATAATATCGAAAGAGCAAATCGGGAGCAATTTATGAAATTAAAAAATTATAGAAAAAAGCATTAATTAGCTGTGATATTAGGAAAACCGTTTTTGTAATTTTGATTGCAAATAACTAATTAAATAATTACCTAATCCTTCGAGCAATTACGGTTCCAGATTGAACATTTAGGGAGCAATTTTTTCAGATTTGGTTAAATAAATTTTATTAAACTTCCTCGCTAATTGGTAAGTCTGACTAATATGACTAATAATTATGAATAAATAAAATAATATTTGTACTGTAGTACTTTGTTTTGTTCCATAAAAGTTGTTTAATCGTGTCATCAAATCTAAATTGTGTTGAAATAGTTGTATTTTTTTTGTGTATACGATAAATCAAGTATACCTATCATACCCTCGACTAATAAAATTGTAATTTTAAGTATATAATTGTGCGGTGTTCCAAATAAAGGCGGTCAAAAAATATACTTGAATAATATAATCTATAAATAAAATAAAATTTACCACAATATATTCACTGCTGATCATGTTCTTCTGATTTTGTGTAATTAAATCAAAATTTGTTTTTATGGTTGTATGAACACAACAGATTTTATAAGCCTGGCAAGTACGAAGTTGTATTAAGCTCAATTACCAAAAATCACGTACATATTTTCAGCAGACCGTGCCGAGTAACAGATAATATTTAATAAATTGTCTATTTCTATTGTCTTTACATAAAATTGTCTGCAGATTATGTTCTTTGCTTGATTTATTTTTCGTTTAATTGTATAAATTGTCAACTTTTTAAAACAATTTATTCAATATTTTATTCTGAACACAGAAAATGTGTGAGTTCCATATACAGGTAGTGATAAATATAGGTATTTCGCTTGCTTTATCGATAAGAATTAAAGCGAATATAAAAAACTAGGCATGTTTGTCTATTAGTGTATATTTCTATCTTGACATGGAAATTTGAATACTTGTCGAACATATTTTTACCTGATATAATAAATTGGAACACATCATATAAAAACATCATATATTGACGTATGATTGTGTAAAATTTTGAAATTCTTTGTGTTGTTATTAAAAGATCAATAGACAGTTTGAAAATCCATGCTGTTAATTTTCAAAACAATATTTTCATTCTACTTTTTGAGAAAACTTAAAAATTTTTCGACCATGATTTTGAGCGTAGTTTCTACTAGCTATGGCAAAGAAAACATGATAAGTTTTCCAAACATATTATTTCTGGAATCTTATCAAAAATTGTTCTCCGAATATTACAAATTTGATAAGCACAAATTAATATTCGAGAGAACTACATTGTTTGAACCCAACAGATAACACAGAAGTCTTATCATTTTCCGAAATTTGACCCTCGTAAGAGAATGAAGTAATTCAAAATTCCCTATTCAAGAAAATACTCCATAGGGATTTAATATCTAATTATAAATATTTTGGCGACCTCTTAAGAGCAACGAAAATAGTATGTTTTCAAATTGACAACATTGATTTTAATTTACTTCAATCTTTTCGGTACAATATTTTCCACAACCGTGTTCTGGTTCATGCTACACTATATATTCACTCCATATAAATCATGCCATCCATATAAATATGTATAATGATCGTATAATAATGATATTTTCTCAAGCCTAAATTTGAATAAAAAAAAAAGGGCTTTGTCTGCTATTTGTTATACGTATACATGTAAAGTATTATGTAATGTTCGCACAAATACCTAAATTTAATAAAAATCTTGAATAAGTAATAAAGGTTCCTTCATTTTTTTGTTCTATTGTAAACCATCATACTCAACTCATCATATAAATGTCAGAAACGTTTTCATTTCTTTTTTTTTCTGAGTGTAAAATCTACCGGGTATCTTTGAAGTTTCGGTGAAAATGCGCTAAAAAACAAAAAAGAACATTTACCTTCAAACTTTAATGATAAATTTACGCCCGTAACACAATTTAAATGAGATAAAAGCTTGTTGCGAGAAAATTTTTAGATTATTGTTTATCTACACATCGTAAATCTGGCGACAAACTTTTATATCATATCAATATATTGTATTAAACTTAGTCCACCATACAATGACGTCACTTTATTTTTCGACTTCCTTCGGCAAATCCTTTCATTTAATATCCATATTATAGAAATGCATTAAAAAAAACTAATCGATTTAATCGATTTAGAATGACGTTACACAGTTAGCCATGCATTTTTATCCAAACTAAACGTGTAAAATTACACACATTTCAAGTTTAATGTAAGCTTTAAAAAAACTGGATATTTTATTAGACTGAGAAATAGAGATAAAAAAGAAAAAATTATACAAAAATTGTGATGAAAAGAAATGACATTTGTTACCACCAACTAGAACAGATTAAAGCCTTTCATATTTCAAGAGCATCAGGCTGCTCTTTGTTAAGAATGAATTTGATTTTTCAAATGTTAATAAAAAAAAGTCATGTTCAAAAGAAAATTACACCTTAAATTGAAAACCAATTTAAGGTTAAGTAAAGTTAAGTTTCCAATTGCTTAAGTTTATTTACATTTTTTTTTTTTAAATAGTGGTACTTTTTTTTTAAAAACTCTGTATACATTTTTTTTAACGATTTTTCAGATTTTATTTTTCTCAGACTTCTTCATTCAACATCTCCAATCATCATTATAATAATGATGGGGTCATGTGACACTTTTACGAAATGTAACATAATTGGAAAAGTTTTTAATACAAATGTACTTTAAAATTGTTGTTGATATTTTAGCGTTAATGCATTTAACTTAACAAAAAATAAGAATGTATATTTAGAATAAAATATATGTATTTAACGTAAATCATGTTCAATGGCTCCAAAATGTTTTACAAATGCAATCTACAATTAAATATAACTAATTTTTTATTTTTCTATACTTAAAAGATTTGATTAATACAAATTTTTTATATCGACACCAACCGGAGGTATTGTTAGTCTAGAATGCAAGTGCAATATTACAGTGCGGTACAAAATTGGTAGCCCTTGGAAAAAACATTGCGTACCATAGTGTGGTTGTAAACGGACGACTAGTTTCAAGCTGCCTGTTCTGAAATACGCGATATGTGATGAATTTATTATTGAACATCTTAAAGTTACGAGTAATAATAAAAATATATTTATCATGTTTAAGTAGTACTCATATTATCAATCAACGAACAATGAGACACTGTGTCCCTTAAAACATAGCTGTTAATATTGTCGTTTTTTAATACACGCGGATTACACAATATGCGATATCTAATTGTTGCGTCCCCGGCGTATTCTCGGTTTTACAATATTCAAAGTAATTCTAGATAATCTATGAACACTTATTTTAGTTTCATATCCAAAACAGTGAATTGTGAATTCATCACAATAATTGAAGAGTTAGTTTTAATCGCAGCTCATTATTTGCCAAGCGGAACAAAAATTATTAGTAATAAATATAAAAAAGTTTATTGAAATGATTCAAAATAATACAGCTTGTTCTAATAATCTATTAGTTACTCGTTTTAAATAAAAACAGTTCTAAATAAATTTCTCAAGATTTTATAAGAACAATTTTTATTATTCTATTTTCATAAAAAATTAGTTCACTTTTATTATCAGGATTCTTTCTTGGTAATAAAAATATTAAATACGAGAGTGTAGAATTATTTTTTTTAGATTTTTTATACACGAACAATAAATAAATAAGAACAATGAAAAAATCAGTTTTCTTGTAAATTCATAATTTAGCAATGCGTAAATCTAAAACAAATCTAAATAATAATGAATTCGTCATTGAACATTGCTGAACTTCCATACAATAAAGTTTTTATACTCGATAAATATAGAAAATGTCAGAGTATATTAGTTTTTAAGTTGGTGCCACACGATGTGTTGGTGGTAGGACGACGCATCATGAGGACGCTTACTAAATGTGTCAAATGTGATGTGTACAACATGCCTCTTGGCCGAACTTTACGCAAATGTTTGACATAGTGCAACACGATGGGTCCAATTAGGCTTATTAAATTTTTGTTTATCCCCTTTTGCTCTTAATGTTTTATTCTTATTGTTTCGTTTATTTAATATTTTATACTGCAATTTGTTCATATTTCATTAGATTTATGTAATAATCAATGTAAACCAAATTGAAAGTTTATGCCAATGCCCGCAAAAAATTGTATCAAAATTATTATCTACAATAGTATTATTATAGATGTCTAATTTTTCGTGTCAGTACCCCTTATGCCTCAATTATATTTATACTTTAAATGCTGCTAATTGTCTAGAAGCGGTGATAAAATGTTACAGTTAAGAAACACAAGATTTTGATTTTCACAGATATAAATTTTTTAGTTTTGCTCTAACTGAAAAATCCATTACATGGAGCATAGTAATATGGAAGTAAAACTTTTTTATCTTTAAAAACAAACATAATTGACGTATAGAATGGAAATAATAGATGCGAATAACATTCAGAGAAAAAAAAAGGTACATTTTCTAAGAAAATATTTGTTGAAAATGTTTATTACATTGAATTATTCATGATTATTAACATCGAGAGTTCATAATCATGTGAAATGATGATATCGCTGTATATGTATATAGATATGTATATCGACGAAGATGATGAACACATTCTGAATGGCATATGAATTTTATGTAATGGTTTTAAGTTTATGGTTCTTTACTCTTCTTGCTTCGTGCTCACTACATATTTGTGCTTCATCGGATTCTTGTTCATCCGTATTACTCGAATATATTCAATGAGTATATGATGATGATATACTGGGTGTGTAGAAAAAAAGAATATCTCGAAAGTTAACGATTTTAGAATTTATAATTTCAAATTGATGGATACAATTCTTGAGTGTAAGGGTCATTTTATGAATAAATTTATTTTTTTTTTGTATTGATTCACTTTCGATAATAAATATCGAATCGAATGCAACACAGAAAATTTGAACGTAATTTACTAAAACGATCGAAACAAGATTAATTAAATTTAAATGCAAATTTAAACCCGAAAACCGAAAGGAAATTAATGGGTCCCGCCTGATACTGTACTTAATGTAAGTACTGTTAGGTTTGGTTTAATTTTTTTTTTTTTTTATGAACGTCTTACTATTTTGCGCCAAAAAATCCTCCATTTTCTTTTTTTACCAAACACCTATCTAATTACTCTTAGGCTTTCAATTTAACCTTAACTGTCGATCAGCCGTTTGAATGGTAAGTGATAATGAAGAACTATATAAAAACAAATATACCCGCGAATAACATATGCCTTTCTTGGCAGTCGGTAAAAAGTTACTTCTATTTGATATTTTAGGTGCAAAACAATGTTGAAAACCCAGTTCAAAATCAATTTTAGGATCTGCATATTTTTTTTATGATTCAGTAAAAAACATTATTTCTAAAATCAGTATATTACGAGTTATTGTTGTATTTCGCAAATTTACTTACTTGAAAGTGGGTATAAAAGTTGTTTTCATTTTATGTATACGGCGTAAAATTATGATGAAAATCCGTTTGAAGATCACTTTTTGTATGAGCATAATTTTTCTAACCCTTTATCTTTTTTTACCAAACATTTTTTTTAAAGTCAATATATTACGAGTTATTCGTGTGTTTCGGTCTTTTTATGGTGAGTTTCACATCTCTTTAAGCACCTTTTCACGACAATTATTGCACTGCGGATTTAACATATGTCAAGAATTTAAACAACTTATACTGATCATATAATTTTTGATTATAGTCCCAGTGATAATAAATTTGGATTGAATAGTTTAAACGGTCCTAATTTCCATAAAATATATGTGTATAGCGGGGCAATGAACGTGTATAACAGTCATCAAGTTCATATTCGTATTCTCCTTCAGTATCAGTTTTTTATATTCAAAATAAAAAATCTATAACACAATCTGAATTTAAGATTTTCAATAAATTGAGATATGTTCTGGTTCATATATATTTTTCAGTCAAATATATAGGCTGGATACCCGTAACTATATCATATCAACGATAAATACACTTCTAAAATTTGTAAATGGTTTAGTTAAGAGTAGTGTAACAACTGTTTCTGAAACAAAAATTCTGAAAAGTGGCTTTACTTTATTTTTTGATTGTATCCATAAGGTTAAAATTAACATAGATATAACAAATATGCTACATTTAAAATTCTGTCGACTGATTTATTTTGTATTTCAATAAAAACCAGAAAATTTTACCGATTGATTTAATGATCGACAGAAAATTAATAAGGAAACTTTCGGCTAAATCGGTCGTTTATTAATTTGTTGCTTTTTCCATAGTGGAAATACTTGATATATTTTATTATAAAGTTTAAAGTGTAATTCGATCCTTCAACTTTAAAAGGAAACTGATAAATTTTCAGTTTTGGGCAATTTTCGAATATTTTCCCAAATTTTTAACAGGTCAGACATTTTGTAGCCTTCAAATATATTCATCCTGTTATAATTTTTCTATATTTGATTTGAAAGTTATTACCCAATTATATATAAATATATGGATATTATGCTGAATTATTCAAATCTGTAAAGCACTGTTTACCCAACCAAACGGGTAAATACCAGGTTATTTATTACATAATACATGAGTGTTATAAAGAGTACTCTATTAAATTAGTATATTAATATATTAATTGTAAAATCAACAACAATAATAATAATATTTAATTATTAACAATTAATTATAATAATATTGACATAAACAAAAAGAAGCATTTTCATAATATAATATAATATATAAAACATTATTTTAAAATACAATAACTTGTTTAATAAAATATACTGTATTATTACACGGAGTAATGCTTTTCACTACCACTAACCCCTCCCCCCCATCATTATATTGAACATTAAAACGCAGTTCTATTTTGCCTTATACGATTAGATGAGCTTCAAACATACCATACTTTAGTTTATTGTTGAATAAATTAACTGAAAATGTAAATTTTTAGAAAGAAAAAAAAAAAACATTCGCTGAAATGATACCATGATTTCGATATCATAATGCTTCAAAGTAGCATTTCGAAATGCGAGTCCCCGTAGCTGGTCCATATTTGCGTGAGGTATATATTATCCATTTATACCTTATTTTTAGTTTTTTAATCTACCCAATGTTACCCATCTACGTAGATTAGCAATTTTATCTTACTAAAAATTATTTAGATATGCATTCCAATTTCATGGAAAAAATGTTTTAATTTTAAATTTCTAAGAGAATTTGTAGTTTTTCTTATTGCAATTTGAGTATTAAAGTGTTACATTCAGTTGGTGGCATAGTCAATTGACCTACAGGGGCTGGCTGCGTACAGAAAATATTCCACGTGTAATTTTTATACAAGTGTTTACTGACTGTTACATATTCTATCAACACTCTATCAACTCAAGTAGAAACAATTATAGTATTCATATAAATGTAATATGAACGATCGTGTACAATGACGCATTGCAGAAACTGCATTTGTAAACATTGTATATAGGGACCTATATTATTTAAATAATGTAAGTAATTCATTTAAATGGAGTGTATATTATTTATAAATGTACTACTTTAAACCTGTTGAAAAATTTAAAAATCAAATATTATTTTATAACCGACTACGGTAAAGCCCAATAGATTAAAATTTAGCAGTGTATATTTTTATTTAAAGCGAGTGATGAACAAAGAAAGACCCAGACAATACCGAATGAGACTAGATTTTGGTATGTGTTTTGCCTACTCAGTCATTGCCATAGTATTCCTCCTTCGTTTTGATCTTGCTTATATAATCTTGCATGTTTGATTTGAAACTTATGTTTAATTTCATAAATTTAATTTTCATTATGAAGATTATTAAATGTATTAATTGTAAATAAATCACAATTAATAATTAACTCATATAAAAGTTTATATCTTTGCAATCATAATCTGCAACTGTGCAATCTAGTAAGTTTGTAATAAGGCTTATAATAAGGCTTAAGTAGCAGTGGAGCCGAAGACGTTATTTAACAATCAAATACCATAGATGATGATAAGTCAAACCGCTCTATAATATTTATGCAATATTTTTAATTTCCGTAACAGTGTTTTTATATTTGGAAAATATATTCACAAGAAAGTATTTTATTTACCTACAAACTGAATACAAATACATATTATATTATTTTATTTGTTTAATATTTTATGTATATAATAAAGGATAGATCTACAATCGCATATCTTTACGAGGAAACATTATCAGGATAACTGTGTTTCCGGGATAAAATAGAAATAGTTTTAGTATGCTTATATATATGGCATAAAATATGACATTATTTAGACAGACCTAATAATGTTCAAACATTTTACTATTGGAATAAATATGTGATATTAACAATATACCTTTTTTTTTTTAAATTATTGTTGTATATTCAGGAATTAAAATATAGACTTTAGAAACAAAATATAATATATTGAAGGATATTACCACCATATTTCACGAGGCACTTGTTCATAATTATTTTCTACTCACTAGAAACTAAATATTTTAAATCAGTTTCATATGGTTACTCGATTGGTACAGTTTATGCCCAAAAAATGTACCTATTTGCCCTGGTACTAAATGATTTTTTCAATAGTTACAGTGAGTGGTATCATTTAAAAAATACTTCATCTGGTTACTCGATAGTTCAGGTTTTTATCCAGCCAGCTCTTGGACCATGATCAGTGTATAAATGCAGATAGATATTTTGAAATGTTGTCAACATCAAACACAATTATACAACATTTTAAAATTTTTAACACCATAAATTATAATAACTTTTTTTTTGTCTTCATAAAAATGGAAATTTTACTCAGTTTTGAAGAAATTAAATTAAATATTTTTTCATTAGTGAAAATAGTCAAATAATCAAAAATGTCTCAAAATTCATGCAAACATAAAAAATTTATGATTTTATAAACAGTTTATTTAGTAAAAAGTTTTGTCTTGTCCATTATATATAAGGCAGAAAATCATGTGTTAAAGCTTCTATTCAATAATACAAATTAAAATCATAATCAAAAATAAATTCTGTTACGCATTTAAGAAAATTAAAACCAATTTAAAACTTTTCTGAAGTTACATAAATAAGCAAAATTAACAAATAATTTATAAAATAAACTTTCTTTATAAACAAAAAATAAAAACATTTCGTTAAAATTCATTAAAATCTTTTAAGAAATATACGATATACAATAATTTAAAATGAAATTAAAAATTCAAATTAATTTATATTCGTCCCATATTCAAAATGTTCATATAAAATTCTAAGCTTTAATTTTGAGAAAAATTGAAATGAACTTGGAGTACGAGTAAGAGTCCCCATTCGTAAGATTGGTATAAAAACTTATCGTACCATCAAGAGTTATTGATCGACGTTAAAGGTTAACGTACTCGAATATACAAATTTTCGTAGGTGTATATAAAAGTTAGTTTTTTAAGGAGGTATATCAAAATGTTCCGAGACGAATGAAAATTAAGTAGAACATTCATCACTCAACTCTCAATTACTTGAATAAATTACAAACCGATTCACTTAACTGTTCAAAAAGTATAGAAGTTTTAAAAATCTGTATTTTTCCATGGAGATCTTATGAAGATTCGTAAGCCGATATTAAATTTATTTTTATTCACTGGGAGAAAGCGACAATGGAATTTCAAACTTTATAATAAGTAAACTTGTACTGTAGAGAACTAATTCAGCATAAAATTCCCAATAGATTCCCAATTCAAATAATGAGTTCATTATCTCGCAAACAGCCTTAAGTAAACATTTCAAAATAATTTCTGCCTAATTTTTTATTTGACAAACATTCTCAGTTGAAGCGGATGAAAAAAATACAATTTTTTATATAACTAAAATATTAATATGGAACAAAAACATTTCCTGTCTCTTTGATTATACGTACGTAATTCTCTAAAATAAGAAAAACTAGATAATGGATCGTTAGTATATTTCCAGGTAAAGGAAAAATGAATAAATAAAATTTTTTAGTAATTATTCACACAACCTAAAATCATTTTAGCTTCTCATGTGTATAACATTAGACATGAAAATATATACACAAAATACAAGATTGAAATTAGTTGAAAATGACTAGTTATAAGTATTTTCTGATCTCTTTCTTTCCAGTCTCTTTGATTAAATGAAAAGAAGGAGTATAAAATAATTTTATGAAGAATAATTTAAGGGACGTGAAATATAAAATGCAAAATTTCGATCTACTACCGTTGTAGTACTAATTTTTCGTTCCGACTCTGATCCGGAATTAGATTACGTGACGTTCAGACGATAGCAATTGATATTCAATAATCTGAGGATTTGCGCATGACAAGCCTGGACCGATTTTGCTGAAAACTCCCTCAGTTTTATTTTATATAATTAAGCGTTTTTTTTTATCGTCTAGATAATCAAGATAGTCGAAAAATAATTAAGATCGCACTTACACAAACACGCATATACAGGTATCTCTAAAAACGTTGGACTTAGATTCCAGTGAATTTACAACATCAAACATCGAGATTGGATTAGACATGTCAAAATTCGGGATTCACACTATCATTACAAAATTTTTCCTACTGGCACGTTATAAAATCGGTCCTATAATAAAAACTACCCCACTGGCTTAACTTGCTTGTCAGGTATTTACCTACGATTCCGGTGTTTCAACCACAATTTAACTTATCAAACACACACAGTTCTTTCTGAGCACTTGTTTATAGGTATTGTCTGAGAACTGCTTTAAATGACTTTCGTAATACAAAAACATTACTAATTTATTCAAGCATTAAAAAACTTTTTTTCATAGTTTAACATAAAAAAAAAAAAAACATATCATTTCCTTTTTCAATTGTTAATAATACATGTATGTTGATTATGATTTTTATTTTGATGTAGATTTTGTTAGAAAACAAGATCAAACAAAAATTCTTTCTATAAAAAAAAAGTATAAGGGTAAAAATGTAGAACCTATGTTATATATTTATATACATCGTTACAACACACTTTGTCAACAATTAATTCTTTTATTGGATGGAAAAAAGAGGTTCTGTAAAAGGTTGAAGTTTGAATGTTATTAAATTTGACATATTTACAGAAAGGTTTTAATAAGTAGATATGTTTGTATCAATAACGATTCAATTATTTTCTAAAGAATTGGAAAAAAAAAAATGTAATATTCTACAGTGTGTTTTAATATATTTGTCGATTATCATACTTTGTGGTTTCGTTATTAGTTGTCTAAAACCATATTCATTTTGGAAAATTTTTAAAAATGTAGTTTTTAATAAAAGGATTTGCTGATTTACAAACTTAAACTCTTTATATCTAAAATTCTAACTCTTTTCGGATTTTTAGTTATCTTGGTGACGGATAAACGGACAGACATGCGGGAATAGACTAATTATATGATTCTATAAACATTTATACCAAAATTTTATTTTTGGGGTCAATATTTTCTAGCATTACAAACTTCAGAATAAAAATATTTATATGCCAAGTATAAAAAGTTTTAAAAAATATAAATAAGAAAAAAATATAAATAGATAATAACTATCATCGTAAGATTACAGAAAAAAGTTTTTTTCTCATTGTACGTAACTCGATAACAAAGACTTTCATGTTTCATTGCTTAAAAAGTTAACATTATATTTTAATTATTTCAAAAACAAATTATTAAGTACATTTTTGTATTAAAATTTTATCAACATATTTTTTTTTTCACTTTTAGGTGCTATTTAAGTGGCTAATTTAAATGAAGCATTATATAGTAGCTGTAACTATCTGTTCTCGTATTCAATGCAGTTACAGAACTAAATGCGGTGTTGTAAACATGAAAGAGCTATGGAATGCTTTTTTACCTCGATGTATTTACAAATAATGATAATGGAGAAGATGCATTAAAAAAACTTGCTCGTTTACACATTGAAATGTAAAACTATAGATTCAATACAAAACTCGAAAATTAATTCTGTTAAAAAGATGAGGATGGATAGCTTCCAATAAGTGGAAATAAATACGATAAAATCGAATATCTTTCCTATTTCGTTTTTGTCAAATATCGAGTATTTTCAATAACCATACTTTTTGTAGTATGGTTTATTTTCACGTTTTAATTTAAATGTACCAAAAAAAGAGAATCAATTTTTGGTAATTCACTTTTGTTGGTAATTGACACTTTTTCAAGATTTTTTTTAATGGCATTTATAAGAGAAAGTAAAGGTATTGATACATTTATTTCTATTCGTATATGAATAAAATAATGAGCAAGTATCGTTGTTGCAAATATTTGGTTATGTGTTGACAGTATACAATCGAATTTTGTATATGAAGTCTAGAAATTCGATAAGTTGTAACCTAATTTGCGACCTTGGAAGATTTGTTATTACGAATACTGATTAGCACAATCATTATAATCTCAATAATTGTATGGATAAAATCAATCTCACAGATTACAATCTTTGCTGATGAAAATGACAAATGAAATCAGTGTGCATCCTAGAGATTTCCTTTAATTTGGTAATACTACACGACTCCTAAATGACCTCTGATTTAATGAAAGTGCAAAAGATCAAGTTCATAGTAAAGGATTACTCCCAAATTAATATGTTATTTAGAGTATTTATACTTTTGATCTATGTCCGTATATATGAATATGATATCTCGTAATATTTATAGTCATACCATATTTAATGATATTTCATTCATTAAGAATGTTTAGATGAGCATCATGCTTAGAAGTAACCGTTTAGTTTCCATCTGGTGACAGTTCCGACTTATTAAACAAAAAGTTAATATTAAAAGCAAAGTATTTAAAAAATCTATGGTATTGAATTAGGGTGTTTCAAACATCTATAATCAAATCTATATGCGTTTAGTTTGTACACAGAGGTTAAGTGTAACCTACTCAAACTATATTCTTTTTTTTTTTTTTAGTGTGATAATAAAACAGTTAAATTTTATTCGAATTCATCTGCATAATAGTTTTCATTATAAAATTGTTGTTACATCCGACTATGTATGATGTTGACCTGAATTATAGCCAACTACTCAATCCTCATTTTATCTATTGTAGAATATTTAGTATATCAATGAGGGAATCAATCAGGCTTGTTGTATTCCGTACCTTTTATTTATTAATCAATACATATTTATTAGGAAAAATTCAGTATGATGAACCAAAAAAAATAAAAAATAATTTATTAATGTTTAATATTCTCGACCTTAAAAATAAAAAACTTTAGTCTGTTTAACGATTAGGTGGCTACTTATAAAAATATGGTTTGCAATGGCACATCTCAAAAATTACTCCCCCATCGTTGAATGGAAATGATTATTAATTTTTTGGGGTTAAATCTACCTTAGGGCATTTTGATATAAAATATTGCAAAGCTTTAGAACCTTTTTACTAATTCTTGTGGTGCCAATGTTATAGAAACAAGTGTTTTTATACGGTTTTTATGTGGTAATAAATGTTTTATATCCACATGATAAAGTGTATATTATATGCATATTATTCAACGATATGAAATACTTGTTGGTGAATAAACGATAAGTTTTCGGTTATTATTCAGCATTTCTAGATGTTCCAAAATGTAGCAAGCCTCTGGAAAAGTTTTGATTCAGCTTCAAACTGTATAAAATTTTGAAATATAATTTTAGATAGAGGCACCCAAGCGGGGATTTTTAGAATAACTTGAGCATGTCAGATTATAATGTGGATACCATACCACTTGTTGAGTACCTGCTCTTAATCTTAGCTCTCTTTTTGGTGTGTACAGGATAGTCGATCAGAATATTAAAAAGCAAAAATCTATAGTTTAAACGAGATAGATTTAATTGACGCGTCGGATTAAGACATGGTAGGATTATGATCTGGAAAGTGTATATTTTACTAATCTGATGATTTGATATTGAAGATAATCCAGATTATTAAAATTTACACTTTTCAGCATGTAATTAAGCCACCATATCTTAATCTGACGCGATGGAGTAAATCCAAAAGTCCACGCTTTAAATCTCTCTACCTATGATAAAGTCATCATTTTTTGTTTAGCACATTGAACGCCACGAAATACCTATGGGAAACTCAGTTCCTTGTAGCCCAGGTACATATAACCTCATTGGAATCTCAGAGTATTGTACGTTTGATACTTGTTATACATTGATGGTACCCAAAAACACATTTATAAAATGGGTTTAACGTTTAATGTGTTGAGATACTTTCGACTCATTCAAAGGACTCTCAACAACATTATAAATATGGTACTATATTTGTAATTAATCTGACACAGTGTAAGCTTCAACTTTTTGTTTTTATAAATAAACGAATCACTTCAAATTTTTCATTAATATTGTAAAATTACTTTTATAATTTTTATTGTTTATATCATTCAATTGATTCTCTTCAATCATTTGATAATTTCAAATAATTTGATTCATTTAACCAGTATTCATTTATTTTTCAAATAGCATCCTTCCTATATATGACTGTATACAAATACACTCTGATTATGTTAACTATAAATTCATCTCTTGCAAACCTATTAGTTTTAGTCTACCATTCCTTGTCTTTTATATCCAATTCAACCATTCTAAATCGGTTCACAAAAGGTGTATTATTCAAAATTGTTCTTATTATTTGGATAGAAACTATTTATATATTATGTCATGTCTTCAACGATAGAAGGAATTGATAGATACGGATTTATCGTATATTTATAATTCAAAATTAATGACTTACATGTTTAAAAAATGCACTTAAAGCTCTTAATATGGCGAGATTCTGTAGGATTGCTTGAATCAAATAACTGAATAAAAACATGAAAATATTTTTGCCCTTTCTGTTTTAAAGACTCTAATCGATATCTTATAGTCATTTCAGGTTATATATTAGATATATATTTTTTCATAGCTAAATAACTTGAATTTTGAATCTTTGCTAAAATAGGTAAAATGTTAAAGTCTCAATTTTTTAGGAGGTCAGTTTTATGGTAATCGGATATCCATCTATACATGTTTTGCTTTGTTTTTTTACAACAATTTCATTGAAAATTTCGTATGACATCACAACCAAACACAGTTTAATTTCCATTATTTTGATATAATATACGAACACTGGTGTTTTGGTAATATATTTTTTTTATCACTCTACTCATCATTACAGCCCAACTATACTCTATGTATTACAGCCGTTTTATATTCTGTTTTAAACAGGCCACTATGTAGGTACAGTTATGAATATTATATTAATTATGCTTTAAAATCTAATCACTGTACCAGGAATAAAAATAAGTATTTTTAAAAATATGATACGTTCTAGAATGCAATTAGATTAATCGACCAAACTGTACATCAGTATATACACAGCCATGTGTTTTATCATCCAGGGTTAAGTATTTCCTCCAAGGATGAGACTGTTTTTACTTATATCAATTTTTATCAAATCTCTAAAATATTTTAAAATGATTTACCTAATAATTTTGTTTCTTTGTGTTTGAAATCAACACTATTTTCTATAATTATTATTACAAAATTGATTTTCATTGTTTATCACTTTTGATATCGGATAATCAAAGGCGACAGGATTTAACGTAGATTTTTTTATCGATTCTCAATTCACTTTCAGGAATATAAACCTATATTATACACACCATGGAAATTTTCAAAACTCAAGCTAAATTTAACATCATGTTATACTTTGAATTAATTAAAAGCTTAATTTTATAAATTAACTAAGCTTTCCCCTTAAAAATTGGTTCAATCAAATCTTTTCAATAAAGCTTTAATTTATGTTTTAAGAGTCATTCATTTTAAAAATGTGTAATAAAGCGTATGAAATCCAGCCGGTTTTTAAACGCAGTTAAATTTCCTAATAACAGGAGAAAATAAATATAAAATGGTTTTCCACTAGCTGTCCTTATTCCGTACATCAGTTTTACACTTTCAGTTTATCGATGGAGATAAAACCATCAAAACGGTCTCTCCAATTTTAACAAAAATACTCTACAAATTCTTCATCAAAACGGACCCATTTATATACGAATAATTGTTTATCTCAACTATATATCCCGTTTTATTTTAGACGGATGTATGGTCAAAATAAAATGTATATAAATTACATAGAATTGTATAGTGAATGCTGTGAATGAATGTTGTTATGTTCCACATACCTAGGATATTGGAAGAAAATAATAGTCTGTAATGTGAGCATTTTACACTTGTTGTACCCTGAAATCTCGTAGGTGTTTTTGCAAGACTGTTAGTTTTCTCAGTGGTGAAGCATAGCATGGTAAGTTCGGAAACCATGTTCTTGCAGGAATCAGATCTGCACAAGAGAACGAAAGCTTCAAATATAATTTAATTATCATAAAAACGTTTCTTTGTTTTTAAAAGGAAGTACTTTTATGGAATATAAAGTGAATTGGCAGAAATAGAAGTCGCAAAATTAAAAATTTTTTTTGGATCAATCGGTAGGCGAGCAGATAAACGTATCCAGTAGTATAAATTACTGTACATATAATAAATTATCTGATCAAATAATTTTAATTGACAATAAAAACTAAAAATATTAGCTTTTAAGATACTCGACATATGATTGGCTATCAATGTTTGAACGATTTTAATAATTATTCAGTCTTTACAGTTATAAATACATACATGTATTATATTTATATATGTGATTTTTATCTAAATTTGGGTTAAAATTGTGACCAATTTAAGCAGCTTACGAAAAAATTTAAAAAATAAAAGTAGTTTGATTCAAAAAAAACAACTTTTTTTTAATAATTTTTCTTATATGATGCAAAAATTGGGTCATTGATGCATTCACGATCTCCATTTTTGGATCTAAAATACGCTACCAAAATTTCAGATTGTTATTTGTTTTTTTCGATTGGATATATCTTAATAGCGGGTAGACAATCAGACAGACGGACGGATAAACGAAAATGGATTAATTAGGCAAAATTTTGTTGGTAAAGACCAAAAATAATTCTTATACTCTATGATATATTCTATATATCTCTAGTATATAAGCGGGTATTCATTAGTTTTAAATTGTTTAAGACAACATGATTTTTGGAAATTTTTCAAAATAACAAAAATGTTTCAGACCCATTATATCGAAACTGAACTCTAAGCATAATCAATACAAACTATCACTAATATCTATCTATGGTATATGACTATATTGATGTAATAGTTTCCTAGTTTCCGATGTTAAACATTTTATCTATTGGAAATAAGTTTTAAGTGTTAAAACAAGTGAACATGGTTCAACATCGTGCTCGAAGGCATCGATAATGTAATACATCCCACTAACACTTGCAAAAGTTAAACGATTTTATTTTTATTTTTATTATACGATCGCTCATAGTTTTTTGTATAGTTTTTATATGTAAAAAGGGAAGTTGTCTTGGTTTGGCTACCTACTTCAATTTTCAATTTTCTCTTTTAGCAATAAGAATTCCAATAAAGGATACATAAATATGAAATTTGTTTGATAATTTGTTTGATAATTTGATAATGTATTGAGATAATTTCAAAAATATCTAAAACAGCACAATGTTTTTATTTTATAGTTTGAGCGATCATGACGACCTTCTCATGCAATGCAATAATGATAATGTAATATTATATGCTAACTCGTGGACTCATGGGAATTAAGTATAACATGCTTATAGTATCAAAATAATATATTTGAGTGGTAAGTATGATCACTTTACGCTAGTTTATTGAATTCTTATATAGACAGATTGAATGATGATTCTATATTACAATTTATCAAATAATTTGAAGGTGTTAAATGAAATTTTGTATTAACGAAGTTAAGGGTAAAATATAGTCTGTAATTATTATTAATGATTGAGTTTGTGAGGGTCAGGATATAACATTTCATATAAGGGTTAAATTGAGTGAAATAATTGTATGACCCAAAATTAGTATGTTTAAAAAAACAATTAACTCTAATCGATTAAAATTCGGCCAAGATCACGAAAAAATTAATTTTTTAAACTTAATAACGTCATCAAAACCAAAAAACATTTGTTTTTCGTTATAACGCTCAATTTTTTTCCAATCTTGGCAAACAAAGTACGCACTCTTACTATATTAAGATCATAGGTTTCAAATAGCGTTTCCAATAGTTTTTCTTTATTTCGCTCAATTTTTATCAAATCTTGGCCACTGACACACGAATCGGTTTAAATTTGGCTTAGATATGGAAAAAATTAATATTTTAAACTTAATGACGTCATCAAATCCAAAAATTAGTTTATCTGTATAACGTTCAATTTTTATCCAATCTTGACAAATAAAGTACGCAATTCTAGTGAATTTGGGCCATAAGAATTAAAACAAACAGTTTACATTACATGCAAACAGATTTCAATTACATTAGGTAAATAAAATTATTGAAATCAAAATAATAGGAACAAAATGGTATTCCGGAAAACAAAATTTCCTAAACATTTTCTTCTTTGAGTTTTACTATATGATATTTTCATACATTTTATTATTCGAACAAACTTTTATTCGATTAATCATAAACAGAAATCTAAAATTAAAATTAAAATGTCAATTATCCTTAAAAGTGAATAATAACCTAGCGATGTGATGTTATGTAATTTATGTATATAATATCCAGTCAATTCACACATGACTATGAGGCATAGACAAATCTTGTACATTATATTCTGATATTAATTGATATATGCAAACAATGTAAAATCTGATGAGAAACAAACTTTAAAAAATGGCATGAAGATAAAGT
Organism: Chrysopa pallens; assembly: GCA_020423425.1. Classification (NCBI taxonomy): domain Eukaryota; kingdom Metazoa; phylum Arthropoda; class Insecta; order Neuroptera; family Chrysopidae; genus Chrysopa; species Chrysopa pallens. The sequence continues at coordinate 65,001,181 of CM035594.1, forward strand.
ATAATCAAGCGATGAATAGGGTGCACAACGAGAAATACAAGAGCCAACAACCTTGAAGTATATTTCAATAACATTTCTTCACGTGTGGATATAAATATCTATTTGACACATTTTATTTTTAATTTTTTTATTTTTCTCACACCCTCACTGTCAATATTGCATTCAAAATCATGACATCTCCAATCGTAATTGAATGTAAAGTTTTTAAGCATTTTCAAACAAAGCATTGTTTTTGAATGTTTCATATGTTAAATTTATTTTAATTAAAACTATAGTTTGTTGTGCTTGATAACTCGGTTAGCCACTTAACGACCGTTTTAATATAAATATAAAATATGTTTTAAATACAAGTTTTTAGACTAATTTGTGTATGTAATTGCTATTCGAGTTTGGATATATTTAGTTTCTGCATTATAGTTTGTGAAGTGTGGTATTTCTAGTAGTATGCGTATCTCGAATGAGAGTAATATTTAATATTTTATAATAATAATATTCATAAAAGTTTATTTATATCCTTAAACTTTAATGTTTTCCATACGTTATGACATAAAATGCGCATTTAATGTTTGAAATAATTAAGAGAAGGCTTTTTAAAAACTCTTCGATATTATTTTGATGTGACTCAAATAAAGTTATAAACAAATAGTTAGGATACATGTGTGATACACAATATCACATCTCTCTTTACTTAGATGGAAAAATAAATTTTTGTTCATACGTAATTGATATTACCCTCTAAATTTTGTTCTTAAAATGCCTAGATTATAACTTACTTACTTACGTTAGTGAATATACTTAGTCATATTGAATAAAAGTGTATTATTGTTTTTTTTCCTCCCGAATGACTCGGAATGAACTAGTTAACGTAACAGATGATAAAAATTAATTTTAAATATTTTCTTTCATATTCCAGTACTCTATAATTAAACTTTAATTTATTTGTAAAGAGTACCCACCAAAATAGAAAAAATCACAATTTATATTATATTTTATTTATCCTTGTACTGCAAAGAGAGGGTAAATTATTATTTTTAATTTGAAAGTTATTAAATTTATAAATATATATATATATATATATGCTTATTTTTTTTTAATTACGCTTTGAGAGAATTTAATAACAACCTTTTCAATATTAATTTAAAAAAATGTATATGTAATTTATTATTTTTTAATTATATTATATATATTATGAGAAAAAAGTTATTAAAATATAAAATACACACTGATTTTTTGACAAAACAATTGTTGAAACATATCTTTTTTAATTAGATACAATAGAAATGTAGGTACAATTTTAATTATTATTTTTAATTATGATTTTTTTATATATTTTCCATTTTCTCTAGGTATTTTTACGTCCATATTTAGGATATAATTTAAAATATTTGGTTCCTTCGAGGTATCGCGCGGCGCCATTTATACAAATCCATAATTTTATAAATAAAATTTTCAAAACTTAAGATTTTAAATTAAACTGCTATTAAGTTGCTGTCGATATTAATACAAAACTAGTTAAGTATTTCAATTAAATTAGTAGCAATTTTTTATAATTGACGAGTTTATTTATTCATCGTGGAAAAGTTTTAAATGATGAGTATTGTTAAACAAATGAAATTATAATTTCCTGTCCTTAGCGCATTATTTTTAAAGAACATTTTGGACCACATATATATATAGAGGTTGGTTGAGAATAGTGTATTACATCATTTGATTTGTTTTATATTTTTGAAATTTTGTTGCACGAAAATTGTAAAACTAAAAAATATATTATTATATATTTTCAACATTCACTATTTTCAAAACATTTTTAATTAAAATTGTACATGTTCCAAGATACAATTGAATAATATTATTTTCTCAAAATGTAAACTTTTTCGTTATATAATTGATATAAAATTTTTATATCATTATATAAAACGAATAAAAATTCGCAACATGAATGATAAAACATGATTATTAAATGCTGCTTATAATCCCTCTAGCAGTTAAATATTTAAAATACACAACTCGCGAACATTAATGTGTGAATAAAAAAAATTATTAGAGATAAATGCTCTTTCGATTAAATCACCTTTCTTGTAAAAAATTAAAATTGATTCAGCTATTTAGGAGTTGCGATGTCAGATACACAGGAACATAGAAATACAGAGACACAAACATTCAAAATAATATAACAACATTTGAAATTTGAAATAATTCCCTTAATATAATACTACTAGCATACCCGGCCACGCGTTACTGTGACAATTTTAGGACACCCAGTATTTGGAGTAACATCCGATACATCGATTTTTATTTGGCTTAGGGATCCCAGTATTTGGAGCTGGAACTCAGGGTTTCGATTTGTATTTGGTATGAGACACCCGATATTTTCTGTGAAACATCCGGTATTTAGTGTAGCTACTCTGTATATGGTGTGGGACATCATTCCTAGAACATAAGACAAAACTTTTCCCCATTTATTCCCCTAAAAATTAATGGAACTTAAAGCAAATCTTATGTTTTAAGTTGGAATAAATCACATATTACGAAAATTTCATGGAAATCGGTTCAGTAGTTTATGCGTGAAAGGGTAACAAACATCTAGTCATACATATATATTCACGCTTTTGTAATAATAATATGATTCGTAATATCTTACAAACGAATTGTATAAAACAACTTGTTGAAGAAACTATGAAGTGTTATAAAATAATTTAAAAATAAATTTTCTCTAAAATCATGTTCGTCTCCAAATAATAATAATAATAATAATAATAATAATAATACATATAATAATAGTAAAGTTTCGAGTGTTGTTTCTCAATACAATGAGTTCGTAAAGTAGGTGGATTGGTGTAGTGTATGATGTCAAATCATTACAAGTGCAATAATAGTAAAACATTTAATAATAGATAGATTTAAGATATATCTATATCTATGTGTAAAAGATGAATTCTAGCTAACTTTCTACGACTGTATGTATTATAACAAAATGATAATAGCTCTTGTCTATATATCCATATAACATATTTCAAAGCATCAACATAATTTAATTTCGACAAACAATTATTTAACTAGTCAGATACAAATATTATTGTGATAATTTACATTAAACTTCATAAAAAAAGAGATGCTATTAGTTTTGTCTATTCACCCTTCTGTGGCCAATTTTGTAATTAGACCTTATCATCTATCTTAACCAAATGAAAACTCTTTGGAGAAATCTAATTACGAATCCTTTGCTTATTCACGCCAATATTACTAATTTTAATTTATTGAAAACTATCAATTGTTAAAAAATGGCTTCCTAACTTAGACTTATTCCTTTTTTGCAATTATGGTCTTAAATTTTTTTGAATTATGCGTGTATACTTTATCAAGAATATCTGATACTATTAAGTTAGTTTATGGGTCTTTGACAGGAAGATCGTTCAATATCAAACCATTTGGATCTACACGCGATAAAACCAGGTGTACATTTTTCAAAAATCTGATAATTGACAGCACTCAAATAATTATTTAAAAGGGTTTTTCATTTCACAATTTAGTATTCCAAAAAAGAAAAATTTTCGAAAGTCGATAATCTATTTATTATTATATTTGCTTCATTTTATTTCTTGATTTATTCTCTGAGTGATTGCAAGTTTCAAAATTCTTAAAATCTTGTGGTTCTTTAAAAAGCTGTCATAATTATATTTCCGAAAAATACCTTCTTGCAATGTCGTCATTCACTTGTGTAATAGATAGGCTTTGTAGTAAAGCACATATTATATCAAATATAAACTCACCCTTAAACTTGACATGAAGACTATACACAATAGTGAGTAATATCAAGTATCTGTATATGGTATGGTATGAAACTTTAAGGATATAAATTATAATATAATTCAATAGTATGTTATGTAGTATAATGTGCTGTAGAGTACCTACCACCTAGTTAGAGTGTACATAAGTGTATAACTAGGTTTCCTAGACAACATTTAATTAAATATCAAGTCATTTTCAGACGCCTTCTTTCAAATCAAATCATCATGTAGTATAGTAGTTTCCCATATATCTTGCTGACTTTATGTGTATCTTATAATAAATATTGTAATGAATTTTATCTATATTTATAAACTTGTATTTTATTTTGACTACTTGAACGTTATTTTAGTTTTCACAAACACTCAAATCAAGTATATGCCATCTTGTGTTATTTTATGTAATCTATGATTCTAAAAGATTTATTGTAAATTTTTTTTACAAGTACCTATACATGCAAATAAATAAAATTTAATTGTTTTTTAACAAATTCAGTTCAATATTACAACAAATAAATATTTTTAACAATACACAAAAAAATTCTAAAAACTATAAATAAATATTAATAAGTTTTTAAAATAAAAAAAATGTCTGAGAAAATATTGTTCTAAAATTAAATTAGATATTTTCCCGAAAAAAACTATATCCGAAGGAACAAAATTATGATCAAGCATCTATGTCTCAAATTGATGCAAATGATTCACGACCAATTTTTGGGACACTTTTTAGAGAAACCCCATTTCAAAGAGTTAAAAAACAACACAAATTAGTATAATATTTTTTTACTATTATTATTTATTATTATTTTAAAATAGTATTTTACTATTTCTATTATAAAAATTTCATGAGATTTTCAAAATAATTGAAATAATTTTTACGTTGTTTTATTCGTTACATATTACTTTCTTAAAACCTTTTTTAGGATACCATAAAAGTGATTGTTTTATTGTTTATTGCAGTGGTATAAGTTGTCACATATAAAAATAATTCATTTGCAAATGATTACTTTAGACTTTGTAAATAATTAAGGAGACTTGAAATAAAACAATTAATTAACAATGAATTAAATAAACAAATTAAATAACAAAATAAAACAGAGAAAAGTTTTAGATAAAAAGGTGCTTGCGCAAATTTTTCCTATTATCTGTTTTTTATGTTTCATATATATTTTACTGTATCTACAAAATTTACAGAGTTTCAGTTTTGTACAGTGTTGATGCACTGATATTTAAAAAAATTTATCAAAACTATTTCTGGAAAACTTATAAATGTATTATTTTATATTATTAAATAACATGTTTTATAACAAAGTATATTTAACACTTCAAAGTTTTTATACATTTTTACTTTTAATAGAAATTAAAACTGTTACTCTATGTTAAGTTGTATGCCATATTATGCAATTACAAAATTTTTTTATCTCTATATAATTGAATCAAATATAGTGATGCTTTTTCGTATCCAGAATTTTATATTTTCACTTTATCTTATTTTTATTTATTTTTCTATTTTGACGAACTGCAATGAAAATATAAAAAGTCGAATGGCATCCTAAATCAGATTCTCTTTAATTCTTGTTAAAAGCTCCTTCTTGAAAAACACTTGTAAATTATTATTATTTTATATATTATTGACGTACATTTAAATCTTTAAGTGTCAATGTTGAATATCCGTATTCGTGCAAACCGTCACCAAATTACCAACGAGTAACATCTCCTCAGAGTATCATGATGACTACTTTGAAGTCGAAATACGTATTTATAAAAGTACAACATAATTCTAGGAAATTGGGGCAAAAAATCGAAATTTATTCGAAAAATCCTAGAGTTCTCATTAATAATTGTAAAAAAATAAACAATACTTTAGTATTGTATTTGAATTTTATTGAATCTCCAAAATAAAAACACTGTTTGTACATGTGGTCAGTGAACGTCTTATATATTTTTAACCTAATTATACATAGTTTCAAAGGGAATTGTTTTAAATGATAAAATAATGCTGTATTAAAATAAAAACAAAACAGAACTAGATGGTAAAAAACCATTTAAAAAATCAAATTTATTTTAATTAACTTACCAAATAAGGAAATAAACAGTCACTTTGGTCTATTACACAACAAAGTTATACAAGTATGTCAAATTGTAACAATTTTTATCTTAATTTAAATAAAGTATCAAATTTATTTACACAACATACGACCCATATAAAATGAAATATAATATTGTAGAAAACAACATTTTACAAGGGGTAGAGAATATATAAGAAAAATAATGTTCTATGTATATCTTATACTGTTTAAACAGGGTGTTATTAAAATGTATAGTATTATTGTTTATTGACTTTTACTTAGAGAAACGAGAATACCAAACTTTCGATTTTTTAATAGCCTTTTTAACTCTTGTTATATTTTAAAAAGTCGAAACGACCATTAGTCATTACAGATAAAATTTTTCGATTGTAGGACCAATTTTTCTACAATAATGGGAAAATATGCTTAATGCTTATTAAAAGTTGTAGATTTTTTTAAAAATTGTAACATAAATTTCAGATATTCTTCTTAAGGGTTATATTTTAATGATAGCTACATAATGATTGTCTAGCCATTAAAGGAGGATTTGTAAAAAGACCTTTATAATAAGACTGATTTGTTCGATTTGACTTAAGCAATTTAAACGCTTTCGAAAAAGATATACGTAAATGAACTTTAGAATATATTCAAGCATTTTAATATATTAATTATTTTAAAAATAAGATCAAGTAAATTTTTTTTATAAAATGTATTTAAATTTTTATTTATACCCTGTGTGTGAATACGTATGTTCCCTAACAAAGTTACTGTGGTGCATCATGTTTGTAATGAAAACCAATGAAGTCTCCACTGCCTTCAGTGTATTTGTTGTACATAAAGGATACATGCAACTACATTATACATACGTAATTTTCATTTAATGCACAATCTAGTATATTCTAAAAGAAAAACCACCAAACATGTGACAGGCGTGAGACAGACGTGTATATTATTTTACAATAAAGAGATACAGAGACTTTTATTGTCTTTTACATTTTATATACGTTACCGATAAAATATAAAATATCGAGATTCCATAAAAAAATGTCAATATAGATTTTTATTAGTTTATCGATTTTCAATTCAATGGGACATTTGAGATTAAACCATGACGATCATTCGGCCGGATAATCATTTTAGTATAGTCTTGAGACATAATTTTTTTATTATTTTTTGTGAATATAGAACCTAATTAACTTTTACTAATCTTATTGCAAAATTAAGCTATTACAAAATATATTCAATTTGAAAAAGAGGAAATTTTCGAAATTAAATAAATAAAGAATAAGCTGAGAAGTATATTATAGGATAAAATATTTTAAGAAAAATATTAAACTGACAAAAGACTGAAAAGCAAAACAAAATAAACCTTTTTTATTTCAGCTTAGTAGCTTAATTCTTAAGCTACTTTAAGTCTTTTTAAGTAATTTTGAGATAGCTACCGCACATCACGCTTTACTCATGTATTTAATTTGCTTGTTTGGTGCCGACTAAAAATTACTCAGATATACTTACAACACGTAGGGATAGCAAGCACCCTGACTAAAACCTTCTACATCATTTTGTAATATAAATTATATGGATATTTATTAATTGTGTGAGTTCCAGTATCATAAATAATAAAGTTAAATCTAATTAAATTTTTGTTACAATCAAATAATATGTGTTTATCACATCGTAAAAATATGAAAAATAATAAATAAATTTTATTAATATATCTATACAAAGGAACGAGTACAAAATTATTTTTTTAGTTAGTTTTTGTGTCACACAGACTTTTTACGACAAAATTGTGGTGTCAAAATCATAAATTATATGATAGAAAAGTTAAAAAAAAATAAATAAATACACATATAAAAATATAATGTGATCGCCAAATCACTTCATTGTACGCCTATATACTATAGTTAAAATAAAAACATGTCTATAACTATTTCCATTTGAATATGAAAAAAAGGAAAATGCGGATTTAGCCAAAAGTAGGCGTAGAGTAATGTTGTGTTGTTATTAACTTCAACGTCTTGATCGATGAAAGCGCAATGAAGCTAATTCATTCAAATTATTTTCACTCTATATTGAAAGCAGATAGATTTCAGAAGGTGAAATGGTTTAAATAACCGGAGAAAAGTAGTCACGCATCACTAGTTCATAACGCGAAATAATACGTTTAAGAAAGCTTGAATTTAACCGCCCCTATAGACAACGTAGAAATACGATTTGTTTTTTCAGCTAAGCGAGTCATCCATAACACAAACGTATGTTTTGGCCGTGCTCCAAAGTACAATCTTGAATTAATGAACCTAAGAATTTATATCATTTTTATTTTAACAATAAACAATTTTGTTTTATGATGAACAAGAGCGATTAATATATATAGTATTGAATCAGATATCGTTCGATATGGTTCAAAATAAGTTGGATATCGTTCAAATTGTAGTCGCATTTTAATGTGTTCACAATTTCTAATTTTTTTTTTTCTATTGTATATTTGAATAGTTTTGATAGTTCAAATAACTTAAAATTTGTTTACCATACTTAAATATTGTATTTAGAAGAATTAATCATAATTATAATTCATTTTTGAACAGTGAAATAAGGGCTGTGTTTGCAGCAATTCCACTTGGACTTCCTGTTTCTAGTAAGATCACACGACACCATCCGTACTTTTTAACCTGTATGTGTAACCACTTTCATATGTACATTGGATTATTACGAGTTATCGTAAGTACGTACTTAATTTTGGGTTTTCCATACTGCCAATATAAATTGCCATAGTTTAAGTTTCCAATTTAGGCCGTCTACGTACTGAAAATCTCATACTGAGATGTTTCAAATGAATATTCCCGATGGAATCTTCTTATTAGTATGCGAGTGCACAATGAAGTAGTGCTAACACAATATTATGTTTTTATAAAAAAAAATTTTGTTTTATATTTTGTATAACATTTACAAACAAAGTATTACATAAACATAACCTCCATATAGCGCATAATATTATTTAAATATGCAAAACAAAGATTATATCATAATACAAAACATACTAAAAAATAAAAATGGCTTGTATGCTAGTAGTGACGAGCTCTTTGGATTTGAATTTTTAGTCACTCAGATCCCGAGATTATGATCCCGAATATTCAGTGTTGGGTCCATTCACCATCCAAAAAATGTATAGCATTACTTTTAAATATAGTTAAATGTCACCCGATACACATAACGTCTAATATTCAAGGTTTCATAAAATACATCAGGTTTATACAATAATTGGTATTAAAAGTTAACACAAATCTGTTTTCATCACAAACAATCTAAGAGTTAATTACAAGAGAAATTAATTAACTACGTATTATGTGTGTTTTTATGCACATTAAATAATGAATTTTATTTAACAAAACTTTTCCGTTCAAAACTGAAAAACAGTGCTTGAAGTATAAAATTTTTTCACTTTACTGGAATAACTCGAACATTGAATCTCGTTTGCAATAAGACATAAAAGTATTTATAAAAAAAAAAAAATGAATAAAATGAATTCTATTAAGGAATTCTTTGTTTGAAGTTTTTTTTCTACACTTTTTTTTTGTTTAATGAAAAAAGAGAAGAGAAAAAAATTGTTTAAAAAACATTAATTTGCCTTTAATTTTTTTCCCATTTACAATATTACTGTACATAAACGAGTCTTTTATACAATGAAATACAAACAAAAAAGTTTTTATAATAATGAAATTCATCTTAACTTTAGATAATTGATTTTTAAGAATACAATGTTACGCAATCAAAATTTTATATTTATTTCGTTTACATTTAATAATTTACTCAAATTAATCTTTTAAGTTTTTGAACAACCGTTTGATAAAATCGATCAAAATTTCGACGTAAATTTCTTACATTTAAAGCAAATATTTTGGCTTATTTTAACAATGGGGTATATAACTGATTCAACATTTGCTAAATACCATAACAAAACTTAAAAATTACATTAAAATTGATTAAAAAACAATATACTTTAACCCTATCTTTTTCTTGTAAACGATGTAATTTATATGGAGATTCTGACAATTGACGTTATATATTTTTATTATCCTCGATTTAATTAGGAATTTTGAATGACCATATCTTGCTTATTTTTTGACGCTGCATGAAAAATAAGGTTCCATGCCCGTGAATTAAAGACGCTTCAATTGAAGTAATAAAAAAAAGTGAAGTACGGTACTCAACTGCAATAATACTTGAGCAGACGAATATCGAAATGATAATAATTGACCAGACAGCTCAGGATGTGCCAGATTGATCCTCTGATTTTCGTTTCATCCTATACTGTTTTATATACACTTATATAAGTTTATCCATTTCTGAGTAATTGAAAAGATAATATGTCGTAGGTAATATTAAAGCATTATTAGAAATAAACATGTTGATAATAGTATATACGTATTAATGAAGCTTTGAGTTCGGTTGTATTTACCTGGCTTAGCCGATTGTTGTAGTATAGACCATATGCAGAATCTAGTTTTAGAAAACAATTATATGTGAACCGTTTGTTTCATGGTTCATTAAAATATACAGAATCAAAATAAATAACCCGTTGAAAAATTTCCACGTCTGGGATTAATATGTTAAAAATAAGATTTTTTTATAAACAAAGAATTGTGAAGACCACAAATCTATTTACCAAATATTTACAAGAAGAAAAACGTGTCTATTAAATTACTTTTCAGTTTATATTACAGCAAACGATACAGTCATTTACTCCAGGAATTTCAGTATTTGTTATTATGATAAAACAATTTTGTATAAGAAATGTTTGATAAGAGAATAAATTCGTATCTTGTGAAATGTGAAATAAATTAACAAAATGATTTACCGAGAAATTAAAATTAACCAACTGAAATACTTTAGCAAACAAAATATTTATCATCTATGCAGTTCACTCATGCAGTGATAATCTATTCATAGAAACTCTAAATGATTCATTTTTCTTAGCGCCTGTGGCCAGGAATCTAAAGAACTAGTATATTATTTGACAATAATGCAGATATAACATGTACATTTCAGGTAGGTGCGTTTTTTTGACCGTGGCTATATATATATTGGACTGAATGTGAGCTAATTTTTGAAATTAAGATTAGGTTCTAATTAATAATGCGTGAGACTCAATTGAAACATTTTCCAAGTTATCAGGCTCAATTTCACGAATTTCACTTTTTACGGATCATACGGAAAATATTCAACCCGGATTTTTCTCGTAGTTATTAGCTAAAATTCAAAAAATTGTTTAAATCAGAAAGATAATATATTTCTATAAGCTACATTTCTATGTGGCTTGTTTATATGTGTTAATACCAAGTTTCCTGGTTAATAATATGTTTATACACGATACAATTAATGTATTTATTGTATTGATAAGTTAGTAAGTGTATGCTAAAGGTATAGTGTTTTGTATTTGTACGTATTATATGTTATCCGTTCATGGAAACGTTCTATTCAACTTTATTATCCTTTTTTCTATATGTTTTCATTCAATGTTTCTTCATTCATTTATTTGTAAGATTTTTTAATACAGTGAGTTAGATAATTTGAAACAATTTTACAAAATCTTACAAAACTGAAATTTAGTTTTTGGGGTTGTTTGGATAACATAAATAAATTTGTTTCATAAAATTCGTACTTCATTCAATTTTTTGTTTCTTTTTTTAATTTTATTTTTTGTTTTTTGTTTCATCCATATTTTGAAACAAACTACAAATAAAAATTATAAAATAAGGATTGAATTAAAACTAAGGACTTAGAAGTTTGATTACAAGTACAAAAAATATTTAAAATAATGAGAGAAATCGAGCAACTTTAGAAGAATACGTTCAATAATGATTTCTTTAAAAGATTTTCATTTTTTTCATGCATTTTCATATAAGAGTTTTATATATTTTGGTTTCTTACAATATTTTCTGTTCGTTGTTCAGCTTTTGAAATTTTGTGGTTGTAAAACACGGTCATTGAAGCTTGTGGAGAGAATTAAAAAATTATCCAATTTGATTAAATTTTTCAGAGGTTTATGAAATAGCTCGTTTAAAGTCACTGTATTATGTATAAATATTTTAATATAATGTTTACCTATGAAAATTAATGAAAATTCTGTTACAATGCAGTCATCATATTTGATTTATGTTTTTAATTGCAAAATTCCTATGCAAATCAAAATATAAAGAAAAAAAAAATTAATAAAAATGAAAATGAAAACCATCTAATAAATAGCAATTTTCCATCAAAATAATTTTACATTATAACTGTTATAATGAAATAATAAATTAATACTAAAAGTTTTATAAATGAAAATTTATGGTGCTGACATTTTATGAATTACCTATTTTTCAATAGGAAAACTGCTAGTTTAATCATTGTATATTAGGTTACCATTTAGGATATAAATAAAATACATAGATCTCGTAAAATTTTCAGAAGCGAAATTCTTTTTTAAATAGTGTATAATTTTTGTCTAATTATAACTCTTATTAGAATATGTCAGAACATATTAATTATAGATTACAAATTTTAAACTCATAGAGATATTTTTTTTTAAAAAAGACAGATACATACCTAGTATACAAATTTAGGTTTGATGTTATCATGCTATCAGGTAGGCACCTTGTTTTACGCTTAAAAACTGATCCCTTTCACTTCCCTACTTCAGTTTCCAATGGGTTTCATCTTACTATAATTTTTTTCAATTTTTAAAGGCTTCTACCCTTACCTATAGGAACGGAATTTGACTAGTAAGTTAATATTATGAACAAATTGAAAATTTATTGATACTGTTTAAAAACTTTCCATTTTTCATATATAACTGACTGTATAGATTATTTGGTACTGCAGTACATCATACAAGTTATGGAGTAGGATTACAAAAGTTGTTTTATTTACACGTGTTTTGGATTTATTTTGTAACTATAGTCTAAAATTTTGACACTTACGTATTTCATTAACAAACTTTTGTCAACTATAATTAAAGTTTTGACATTATACATTATTTGAAATAATGAATACATTAATACGATGGTTTTATAAAGTATTCAGTAAATTTTATTTTTCGATTGATAACTGAACTTTTAAAACTTGTAAAAATAATTGTTTGTCATATAAAATAAAATGAATGCAGTGATTTTAAATGTGTGGGTAATGAATTCTGGAGATATTTGTTTTACATACGGTTTTTTGGGAAACAAAAATTAAAAGTATTGTTCTAAACTTTTGGGCATGATGGCTTCATTCATATGGAGCATTCATAAAATAAATCTCGCAAATATGTCTTTTATTTTTATTTCAATATCTTGATACCATAATTATAATCTTTAATCAATGGCAAAATTAGATAATAATAAATGGTTTATTTCCCAACGTTTATTTGTTCTTTAGTGATTACACTCATGCTGATAATAGTTCGAATGCAGAATAGTTGTGGTTAATAAGCAATGTATAATCAAAATTTTTTTATATAAATATTAAAACGACTGGTTATTTATAAAATACCATACATTAAAAAAATATTTAAATGATACTAGATAAATATGGTATACAAACCAATTAGGTCGCTTTTTATGATATCCATATAGTTTGTTTAAGCGTTATTCATTAACAGCATAATCCATATTACTTGATTTCTCTATAAGTTCGGGTTCAAAATGACTAAAAATGTATTAAGCTAATTTAACAAATATTTAAAACGATTGCTTTACAACATAAAGACAAATTGAAATGATTTTGGATTAACTAATAATATGAAAACATGTGTTAGTAATTTATAAAAAAGAATATCAAAAATACAAAAATTCGATGTTTTCGGTGCGTGAATCAACTTATTCAATCGAACACACTCTATATAAATTTTCAATGCAGCATTATTATATTATTTATTAAATTTATTATTGGGCTTACTCAGGATTTTATTCCATACTTGTTTTATTTTTATTTTTTTGTCTTTACATTCATTATTTCTGTTTTATATTTTAAAAAAGTTATTAATATTTAGCTGCTAGTAAATGTTTTGTTTAATTAACTATTCAAATAACTTTTTATATAGTACACGGAGATCGATTTTCAGCATTAAACAGACTGTTAAAACTTGTTTTTAAAAATGACAAAGATAAAATGAAGTATAAAAATTAGACTTAAAGCAAAGAACTTCGTTCTTGATGGGGTTATCCCGACAGCAAATCATTAAAAAAAAAATTGAACGGATAAGCAGATATTGACTAACGATACATATTGATAATTTTACCTAACTAGACTATTTTCGCCTTTATATCCGCCTGTCCAGCTGACATTTTGATAGAAAATTTTCGATCTAATAAGAGTTCTTTACTGAGACAAATTGGGTAACTACTGCATGGATTATGTATTTTTAGAAAGTTTACAGTGGATAAAAAATTGCGATTATAATAATCAAAATAAGAGCGGAAAATGAGGTAATTAGTTTTATATTAATAAAATAAAAACTATAAATATTTAAAGATTTAAATAAAAAATATCCTTAAAAGGAAATTTTCTATAACAACATTCCGCTCCTGCAATTGTATCCTCAATTCCTACATTCTTTTTATCGTTTTTTAACTTATTGACATAATATCTGTGCAAAATAATCCATTCATGCATGCAATCGATCGATAAGTGATATTTAAAAAAATTCCTTTGAGAATAATAGAAGAGGTTTATTAGTAAAACATGAATATGCATTTTATATAGTCTGTTGTATTTATTCTTTGTCTACGAATAAACAATTTATCAATCTATTAAGAGGATTTTATTTTTATTATACTCATATATCGTTGAAAATGTATACTCAATGAATTACAAAATGCAACAGTTTTACCAATTTTCCCCCTTTTTATTTATTTTTGAACCTTAAATTCTCGATTGTTATATTGTGTTGAGTTGTTTATCAGAATTCATTTTGTTTATCTATATAAAACATTCATTAAAATCGAAAAAATTATAAAATACACCATTTTGATTCTGGTCGTCCCGTTTTTCGATTCCACGATGTTCGATTTAGCAGTGAAAATAAACAGGTTATGTCTACGACCTATAAACAATGACGATAATGATTTTATTGTTAATATTTCTTGCATGATCTTACTCTTGTCTATAGAATTATTATATGTACGGTGTAAATATTGCAAATCATTCACTCAATTAAAATGATTAAGAAGGTATACAAGAGGATTTTAAATCTCAAATAATTGAAAAAAGTGAAAATAACAACTAAAATAGTTAGTGATTGAGGTATTCGACATTTATGACAGTATTCAAGTTTGGAATTTGTTATAATAATAATAATGTGTTTTGAAAATATAGATGTATTCTGGAAAATGTATAAGATTTCCAAAATTATAATTATTCATATATAATCACCTCCTAGAGTACATTGCTACTATCAGCCTAGTCAAAATTCATTTACAAACAACAATAGCCTTCATATATTATGTAATTAGCCCTCATTATATTATGTCTTACATAAAACCCATAATATTAAGACAGATTATATCGTAAGGATAATTTCCACTTGGTTGAATTGCGCACATGATTCGAGGATGTATAATTATATAAGGTTCTCCTTCTAATTGCATGTGAAGTAATACTATGAATATTGGGTGCTCTCATATACTACAACTTATCATCCATTTATCTATATTCCACTGTCAGGGCATCAATGTTTTAGATTAAACAGTTCACTGCACTAATGTCTCACACTTGAGTGAGCCTTGATTGAGCCTTGGTTGAAAATGTAAGAGTGGATTAACATAACTAACGGGAATTTTTACATTATGATGCAAATAAATAACTTTTAGGTTCAAGTCTTCTAAAGTGTAGATTCTATGACCAATGTTTTCTGCTGTTTTGTAAAATAGTATTTAAGACACTTAAATACACTTAAGAAGTATATGGAATGGTTTTTTATGTCCATTTTCGTCTGTATGTCTGTATTATCAGAATTTTTCGAATATGAAAAGATTTAGCTGAAATTTCTCCATATTTTTCAACTATTGCTTTTTCTCATTTATATTTGAATCTCATCAAAGTGGCTTATATTACAAATTTTCAAAAAATAAAAAAATAAATTAAGAATCGCCTCATAAAAGTACTGACAGAACTGATAATACCGACAGAAGTGAAGTTTTGTGACAACCTGTACAATTGGAAAATCTGATGTAAGAATAAAAAACGCAGCATTTTGTCAAGTCATACGATAAAAAATACATAACTATACTTACATAAAAATATAATAATATCCTGATGAAAAGTTATGACGTCTATGTAAAAAGAAATCGTAGACATTATAAAATTATATATCCATTCACTATTAAAAATGGATTAGTAAAAAGGGTAAATGTAGAGCACGTCACATTTTTATAATTAATCTGATCTAGAGAGTAGGTAATTGACCTCCCGTAATAATAACATACAATGCTTACACGCAGGAATATTTTATTCTTTATTTTATTCAGTTCCTGTTAGGAAGTGAGTGTTCTTATCCTGTAAAACAAAATCGATAACATTATTATACCTTTACCATTTGATATGCTAACAACAACTCGAATTCTAATTTTTGTTATTTTTACTGAATTTTCTGGCGAGATTGAAAAATTACAAAAATTTAATATTACTTTTGGCTATGTTCGGTACTACATTTTCCAAAGTATTACCATACTACAGGAATACAGAATGGTGAATTTATACTAGGAAGCTTCTATAAAGTCTTGAAGGTGCAAAGACTAAGATATCTACAGCTTTTCTAATTTAATTCATAAAATGAAAAGCTTAATAAGTATTTGGGTAAATGATTCATAAGTTGGAGCAGATGGGTAAATAAAAGTGAATTAGGGGTTAAAAATACAAGAGACAAATAAAAAGTCAAAGAATTAATGCAATATGAATACCAAAATAAATAATTGGAATATAACAAGCATGAGTTATATTTACATAGCTTGATTTATATAGTTTATCAACGTTATTTTTATTACATACATTGTGGATTGTATACAATCTTATACTTTACTAGTGAACAACAATTATTGTAATTTACATTTAATTATAAGAAACTTGACAAGCATTCCTTGGTTCACTTCTTGAAAGAAAGCATTATATACAAGAAAAAATATTTTATTGTGTAAATATGAATCATAATGTAAGCTAGCAATTTTCGTATATGTTGAAGGCACAACTTTAACAAAATAAGCCCTTCATAATTATTTTCTAATTAATTATTTTTTAGACTTTAAAATTTAGTTGAAGTATAATAAAACACAAAGTAAAGTACAATTATTTATTTGTCTTGTACGCTAGTTAGTTTTGGTTCGTTATGTTATGTGAGTTGATTTGATGTGGACAATAATTAAAATTGAAATAAAATCTGTTGTAATAATTAAATGTAATGATTAATTCAAATAAAAGAATAAAAAATAAAATAATTTTGGAAATTAAAATATCTATAAATAATTTTGGATATTTTCGTATAAAAAGTAATTCATCACAAAGACAGAATTTTACACTGAAATAAATTCGAAGCATTAATAATTGTATGTTTCTTATCCAATTTTAGAAAAATTTTTAAAAAATTGTAGGTACAATAAATATCTGTTTGCCTACAGGAAGAAAAAATGTTTACGTAGAAACAAATAATAATAATGATCTAATTATAGACAAAACACTTATGTGACTTCACTGAAAAAAAACAAAAAATAAAAAACAAAAAACAAAAAACAAAAAACAAAAAACAAAAAACATACAAAAATAGAAAAATAAACATGACGTTGGATAAACAATGAGACTGATAATACAATAATAAATAGTATTTACTCTTTCTTTAAATCTATCTATAGAATGAAAATAATTGAATTGAAAAATATAAAGATTAAGTAATTTTGTAAATGAAACTGTAAAAAAAAGACTATAATATAATAAATATTATTTAAAATTGCATTAGAAATCATTTCATAGCAAATTAAATAACAATTCTTGCAATTATTAAAATAATTATTTAGTAAAAAACATCTCATTCCTTTTTACACAAGAATTACTAATTGATTACGTAAAAGTAAATCTATTAATTTTCCGTTTATTTGAAGACTGTACCTATGGTAAATAATACCCGCTTTGGTTTATAACACGTTTCCATGAAAAAAGCAATTTCGCGATAACCATGAATACTAATCCCAACCAAAACATGTGTAACCAATTTTTAAAATGTATAATTAGAATTGGTTTTGATTGCCCTTTGATGATACCCACTCAAGCTAGTGGAACAAAGTATTCAAAACTGAATTTAGTAGATATGTTCAAAATTTGATGAATTAGGTGATTATTTTTTTTAGTGCTTAAATTTTAATTAAATTTGGTGCTAATCAGGAAAGCAGCATAGTATGTTGCAAGAATTATTTTGTTAATTTTGATTAAATTGATGTATTGAGGCCACTATAAAAACATCGTATTTTATATTTCATAATTGCTCTACCATCGTGATCACCGGCAGCAAAGCATCTTAATGACTCTATTTTTTTAATTAGATGTTTGAGCACCTCATGCACTTAAAAAGCATGTAATTTTTAACATACTTACATTCAATTTTGAACACTTCGCTCTTCTGAAAAGACTGAACATTAAATTCAATTTATAATGTGTACATAAGACATACTATAAGTTCATGAAGAATCCCTTGGCTATTCACAGATAAAAACTTTACATAATAAAACATCAAATCATAATAACTGTATATTGTCCTTACCTTAAATACACGCAAATTCCATCAAACTAGTCTAAAAGTGTAAAGTATCCTAAAAACTATCACCTAAGGACGTTTTAAAAGCTGCCTATATAAGTTTTCCTGAAAATGGTCAATGACTTAAATACCCTCAAGGGATTGTCTTCGTTAAAAGATCAATCTTTTTGTTTTTCTACTTTTATATATATATATACATATATATATATATATATATATATATATATATATATATATATATATATATATATATATATATATATATATATATATATATATATATATATATAAAAGAAAATGGTTTTTAATGTATATGAAAAAATGTTCGACGGATACTGACTAAAAATTCGACAAAATTTTTATTTGACATAAACACAGAAAAATGTGTCCCTTCATTTAAAGATGGACATTTCAGTTGAACCCAATAATACAGTTAATATACGTGATAGGCAATATAACATATATTTTGTTATAGAAAGTAAATACAGTAAAATCACTTTTAAGGCAGTATCGACAGAATGTTGATTGGAGACATAATAATATGCAATTGTAAAAATTTTGTGGATAAATATATAAAAAAATATAACAAAATTTAAAAGTATGCAGTAGGATTCCGATTGAGGTTTGTTGAATTCGAAGACAATCATAGGGTCAATGCCCCTGTAAATAAACAGCATTATATGTATATACATTTAAAATTGATGTCATAACCGTTTCTCCAGTTCTATGTTTTTTTTAAATCTCAAAAAATGCCTAATGAGCTTAAAAATTGTCATCAAGTCTCATTCTGTTTCCGATCCAATAACATACTAAACTACCGCGTTGTGGCTCATGTTCTCCCAATTTATAAGAGTTAATCTACCAAATACATCATTGCACCTAATTAATTTGATATATCCTATTTAACCTGCCAATCAATTAAAAGCATCATTATGATCACATAATTTGTAATAAACATTGCCTACAATCATTCATATTTTTCTTTCGGGGCATAATTCATGATATTTTTTTTTGTGTATAGTGAGAATATGATGAAGTTTTGGCAAAGGAGATCGAACTGTAAACATATTGATAGACAAATGCGAGGCTCGGAGTAGATATTCAACATTGTTATGTGACATATATATATATATATATATATATATATATATATATATATATATATATATATATATATATATATATATATATATATATATATATATATATATATATATATATATATAAAATCTACGAGTGCATATGATACGAGACACATACCAAAAAGTGCGACGCCCTCAATAACGACGTCGACCATGGCGTCTGTCTGACGTACACTAGTTATTGCTACCACCATCATCGTCTTGCATATGTACAACTCTATATCGAAGAGTATATACGTTCTTCTAACCCTTATTGAAGAAGAATGTTTACGTATTTATAGTAAAAGTGAGTTGTAATATATTTTACTACTATATAGTAATATAGTTGCCGCGTAAGGCGAGAAATAGCACATATATACTCTCACATACAATGGGATATTAAGTCTTTCTACTGGATGATGATGTCTTTACACCACCTCTATCATACCATAACCCAATTTTAAGTTTTATACATTTTATATTTACATTCAACGATCTTTTTTCCTTTACCCCATAACATCAAATCGATTTCCTTTTTCAGTTTTGAGTACATAATATATATATCTATTCAATTAAGCATGCACCATGAGGAAGTTTAGTGACCATAACCATAATGTGTAATTTATATTTTTAAATTTAATTGATTATGAAAAATAAAATATTATTACGACATTATTGTACATGTGATAATGATTGTATCGCAAGCAATTTAAATAAATCCATTTGAATATGGTGTAGATGGGTTTCGATATAATTTGTATTTGTATTCAATCTATTATTATAGTATAAAATGAAACGGACGAATGCTATTTATACTTGTACAAGTACAACAGTTGATCACATTTAATGTTTTGTAACAAACGTGTGGAGATTTTAAAATGCTTCATTAAATTTTCATTTGAATGTACTTGAATGTCACAACTATTGTATGAGTAAGAATGAAATTAGTTACACAATCAATATTTATATATACCTATAGGGATATCAACTTTAGCGAAGAACTTTTCCCAATTAATTTCGAAATAGGTTCATAAGTCGTTAATTAATCGTGAATTAGTTGCCGAAAAAAATTTTTTTGCTCTAACCATTATGGAGAAAATAACGTTTCGCTAAGTTGACTGTCAAGTTTACAGTGACAAGTTAATTAATAACATACTACTATGTTGAAGTTTTTAACATGTTATTAACTACAATTCATTTTAACTCTATTTATTTCAAAATGATGAGTAATCCGATGTTTCCGTCTAGATTTCTGTCAAGTATAATAAAAACGTTATTTGACCGCTTTCAGAGCTATCAGATATTTGTAGACAACTATATCTTTGTGTTGATTTTAACCGGTCAGACTGAAAGCTACAAGTCAAAAATAGTCATCAAAATGTTGAAGAATTTGTGTGAGTAGCCATCCATGTATTTTTCAGTGTCGAGCCAGCTGTGTATTTATTTTATATATATAAAAAAAATAATAATTAAAAGATATCATGAAACATTCTGTAATCGTCACTAAAAACACTCATTGCACAAATAATCGGCAGTCATTAGATAGGGTTTGTACATCGGGGAATGTTTTCAGAATTTATACGTCGAATACATTATACTAGATCAATATATTTATTATCGCATTGTGTGTGTTAGTTGAAAGCTATAGGTAATATAAATTAATCAGCAAACAAAAAATGTTTCTAAACACAAATTTGTATTTTACAATACTTACTGTAATTAAGTCAAATGCTTTTATCAATAATTTCCTTCTGGATTATTAACCATGATACTTGACTACAAGGAAATTATTTATTTATCGAACGAAGTGAAGTCTTAATTTTAACTGTAAAATTTTGTATTTCATTTGCTGGTATCTATCTGTTATCTACGTTACATTTTCTGTAACTTCCGAACGGGTAGACATATTTCGAAAAACGTTTATCACATTCAAAAAATTCCTTTTGAATCATCATTGCCTATAAAAAGTTCAAACATAAATTTGGATTTTTGTTTAAATTTCCTATATCCAAAATCAAAATTAAGAGTTCTCTTTGCATAATAGCTATAGCCTTATTTCACTTTTATTAATTGCTGATTGAGATCTACTGTTCGCAGAGCTCTATTGAACTATTTAGTTTAACATAAACACACAAAAAGTATCGACTGGATACAGCGATTTTGATGATTCTTTTTTTGTGGTTTGGTCCAGATCTGATATCGTAAAAGTCTTCGTAAGAGTAAAAATTGATTATCTGAGATGATAATCTGAACAAATCTTTCATATATAAATAACAGATATTTAAGTAAAATAAAAATATAACTTTATTATTTTTTTTTTTTTTTTTAAATTAAAAATCTATTATTATAAAAATGACACAGATGTGATCTTTCCAATTGTTCCTCTTCTATTCGATAATTGAAATTAGTAAAAAATGAATGCTAAACCTCTATATGTAGATAATCTTTTCTATATTAGAATTAAATTATGATTTTTCAACGGATCTTTATTTTTTTTATCAACAGAGTTTCTATACCATCTTTATCGATTTTTAATGTTTTTAATACCATTTTGATATACATCTATAGGTGTAAATACTCTCATTCAATTATTTGAAAGAAAATGATTTCTTAAACAAAGCAAAAATTTTATGTGTATGGAGGTTGTGTGGCGTTCATAGCAGATTTTTTCTTTATCTTAACTACTCATCGTACAATTTAAAATGTGTTACATGATATTTTCAAATATTTGTTTTACAAGTTCAAAAGATGTTAAAAGCTTACCGGTAGATACAAAAAAAGTTAGTTGAAGTTAACTAACAATAAGAAAACTCTTCAGAGCTAAATTTTTTAATATAATTTTTGTACAGAATGTTCGGAGAAGGTTTGATGAGCTTTGAAAAATTTAAAATTAGAAAAAACGAAACTTTGGAATGTAGTCGTGAAAATCAGTAATTAAGTATAATCACAATATGGTAAGAATAACTAAGAATCGAGTGAAACATGGATAGAATTAAACTCATCTCCCAGGTTCATCCAATTAATTTCCCAACCCTATTTTCATGTTTCCAATTATATAACATAATACCGGTTTCATCTATACAAGCGATAATATTATTTCGGTTTTTTTAAACGAGAATAATGTATTGATACAACAATAGTTTTAAAAGTATCAAAGTTGAAAAGTTTAACAATTGTACACTAAAATGTAACAATTCGCTTGTGTTAACACTAATCAGAAAGTGCTTCATTTGTAAGACAAAAATGTAAAATAGTTGAGACTTGAGTAAAATTTGTAAGTAGAAAAACATATTTCAGATCATTTTGATTATAATTTCCATCATTATCAATCCTGCCTGATGATAGAAAAAGAATTTACAGGGGTGTGAGAGTAGGTCCTACTATTCTTTAGCCAGGTTTCCAATTTTATATCGAGACATTTGGTAAGGATAAACAAAATTTTCATCCTGCGTCAAATATGTTTTCAAAATTCTCCTGCATTCAGTACAAAAGTAGTCAGATGTTAGATGCATTCACTATTTAATGTATTCTGGCTAATATATAAAAAAACAAAAATAATGTTCATTTATACGGTTCTTTCAATTTTCCTTGCGTTTTTCCGTAGGTTTACCCTACATCTTGTATTATCTATCTATTTAAGTATAATAAGAAAACAATAGACGACTTAGAAGTGTAGTAGTCATTCCAATATAGATTTCTTATGTTATATTAATTTTCACTAAAGTCAATTGGCTAAGAACATTTTCTATATATAAATTTTTTTTTTGTAGCTACGTTTATTTTATTTTTTCTATAAGTGTTATTTATTTATAGTTGTTCCGTGCCATATAACAATTTTCCCATAACATCAATTCAATAAATGTTCTAACAAACATTTATTAAAAGATATAACATTTTCTAGTTAATTGTTATTGTGTTTTTTATTTTTTTCGTTTTTATTATAAAAAGTACTTACCTACATTTCACACGTCATTGGGTAGCTTATATAGGTATGAAATGATTTTTTCGAAAGTAATTGAAATTTAAGTAAAAATTTTTACCATGACTATGAAATGTATATCAATAAATATCGACAAGTAAAAACATAATTTTAGAACCAAACGGAAAAAATGTTTTATTTCAATTGATACTATTATTTTTATATAATAAAGTACTGAAGATTAATCGATTGAACAGACTTTCGATAGATCGATCTAGTCACCTTTTCAAACAAGAAAGTTAATCAAAGTAGTTGGACCCGTTTAGAAAAGTAGGTCTGGCAAGATTCACAATTTAAAGAATAGCCCGATTTTAGTGAGTCTTTTTATAGTTATACTTCAAAGTTGGACCTAGTAAAGGAAATGTATTTGAGAAGTTTTTCATTTGGAATTTTTTTTTTTACTTTTCAGTAAATATTTTTGGAGTCACTTCTATTTTGTGCGAGGTATTTCTAAGAAATTATTAAAATATATAAAAGCTATATTGGTAAATTTCATACGGCCTGATATGGTGACTAGCTTATATGATGATTGCACGTCGGATGATATGTGAATGAAAGAAATATGATATACCAATAAGATAAAGCGGTTAATAAAAGAAATACAAACAGTCTCTTATCTACCTTTATCTTTTACTATTAATTTGAAGCTTGTGATAGCAATCAAAACTTTTACAGGCTTCTAAAATGAAAACGGCACAATTTGCTGAATTTTTATTGAGAAAAAGTTGTTTCGTTAATCACAATAACACTATTCACAAATCTTTATAAATATATTTTTAAATTATATTTTTGGGTACTATGGCTAAAATATTACACAAATTATAAAATGAAATTAAGATTATATCTTTTTATTAATAGGCGTTATATATATTATTTATTATTATTTTTTTTTTTTTGTTTGATCGGATGTAATTTGTTATAATTTTGATAATATTAAATATATCCATTTATAAAAGGAAATTGTATCATTTTGTAAGAACTTAAATCATACCAAATTATTTATATCTCTTTGTTATTGTGAAATACTTTTAAAGCCTTTTCATTGATATTATCTTTGACAGTATTTTCTCAGAATTTAGTACGTGGGTGAAGCGATTTTATTAAATTTTTTTTTTATTTTATCACACAACGTTTATTTTTAGTGTCAGCCAAAATTGAAAACTGTAAAAATATGGAATTTTTATTTGTACGTAATAAAGGAAAAAATTTCTTTAAATACAAAAATAAAGAAAATTATTTTATGTATGAGGAATTATTTTAAATTGTTATTAAAGGAACAAGAAATTCAAATCTTAAATTATTTATCCTTTTAATGTAAAAATTAAATAAATATAATAAAAATAAAAAATTAAAGTAAAAACTGGGTAACATTATTGTGATTAGTTATTCAAATGGGAAATATATTTCAGTATTCATAAACATATTCTAGTTCATTATGAAAATGATTTGTTTAAAAGATAAAAACATCATACCCTTTAATGATATATTTACTAAGTTAATATTTTATATATTTTAATAGATGTATAAAAATGCCTCACAAAACTGAGAAGTAAAAAAAAATTCTAAACTAAAAACTTCTAAGCTAATTTCCTTTAGACCTTACCTTTCGGAGTCGGCACCACCGAATCAATTTTCAGATAACCGGCCTCTTTGAAAAGTTAGTGGGATTTTTATTTTTACTTTGTATTGTTATATACAACCACGATAATTGTCTTTTACGTATATAAAATCACTAAAAGTGTATCTCTCCTCTATCCTCTTAGGTCAGAATATTCAAATAGGACATAATTTTGAAGTATTTCCGATCAAAAGTTATGTGAAAAATGAAAAGTTTTTCGTTCACTATATAATTAAATGGTCTTTGAAATATATGAAATAAAATGTTGTTAATGGTCACATTATGACAATAACATATTTAAATAGTATATATAAGTTATTTCGGAAATTTAATTTCAAATATTTATTGTAAATGTTCATCAATTATCTTATGAGGATCCTCGTTTTAATTCTGAAACGATGAATTCTAAATAGAAATTTGTAGAAGAACAATCGCCATCGTAAATTTTATTAAGTAAAAAACCTTCCAAAACTGTTATTATAAAAAACACTAAAGAAAAACTGTTTTTAGTGTTTAAATTTTTTGTTGAAAAAATTTGTGTTTTAATTTTTTTTTTAACAATATAAAAGTCAAAATTTCTAATTGTATAGTTTAACGTTATGGACATGTAGAAAGAAAGTGGTAATGTTTGGAATTTTTGAATCCACTATTGTCCTTAACTATACTATGCATATACAAAAGGACTGATTATTAATTGCGGTATGATAAGGGTTGGAACCGAACAAACAATTGTAAAAAGTGTTGGAAATATATATTTACCTAAAACACCTTTTATCTCATTTTACATATATTTATGTTAATATTTTTCGGTACGTAATATTTTAATAATGCATATAACGTTTTCTCCCACGCTTTCATTCCTACGTTGTGAATTAAAATTGTAGAAAACCTGTTGAGCATATGAAAAAATGATAAGACCAAAATGTATTTTTTACTATAATTTACCAAGTTTTTGAGAATAACGATACTATTTTCTAATTTGCATTGCATTTCAATATTTACAAAAAGTGGTTGTAATAAATTTGACATCCTTTTTTATAATTTCTTTTTTTTATAGATCATTATTGGTTAAATTCTACTTATAAAAATAAATCTAAGAACGGTGTAGATATTTGCAGCATAGTATGCTTATTAAAATAAAACTAATTAAATTTTAAAATTCTGATCATGTTATATACTTAATAAAACCTATTATCGTTTACTTTGATTATAAAAAAATATAAAAGTGAAAATTACTTTTATCTTTTATCAAGTAAACGAAAGTAGATTTATTTTATATCGAATACAATGACTTGATTCTATAACGGTTTTATATATTGACTATCTCAAATAATAATAATACACTCTATCATTTTGCTAACGAAGCGTGACAAGAATATTGAAAAATCAACGGATGTGCGTCGTCCGTACATTTTCTTTTAGTATATAACAACTCTTATAAATCGAATAACTTGATAAAATCAAGATGGAAAAAAGAATACAATCTATACCAAAAAATATTATTAACGAATCTACATGTGCGATAACAATATATACATGAAAAATCGACAAAAATATATATAAGATATTGCTGTCGCAAAATTTTAGTATATGTTATACGATATTTGAACACAGTATTCAATTCGTACTCCATATTCGAAAAGCATAGAATAACTTAATAACTATAAAAACTAAAAGCTTTTTCTGAGCATCTTCAATACAAAAAGAGAAAATCGGTAAACTATTGTACTGAAATGAAAAGTATTCGTCTTGTACCTTCATTCTAGGCGACGACTTCAAATTTTCGGAAACTAAATATTTGGATACTTTATGTTCCTAGGTACTTTTATTTCTGAATATTTTATACCTATATATTAACATTTCGTGATAGAAGACATGAGAAGCATTTTATATGAAACATCATGACCAGGAACTTAGTTTGGTTTTTCTGACGTCACAAGAATCAAAAAATTAATTTTCCCAATATCTTGGCCAAATATTGACCGATTTGAGTGAACTTTTTTTTGAAACCAACTAATTTAAGGTCGTAGTTTTTAATTTTTATGTTATAAATGTGCTTATATTCATCTTTTTATGAAATATCATGACCAGGGTCTTAGTTTCTAGTAACATATTATAGTTATGTTTTATTTAACCACAAATTTGAAAACTATGACCCAAATTTAGTAGGATTAGATACTTTGTTCGCCAAAATTGGATAAATATTAAGCCTTATAGAGCAAAACTAATTTTCTTTGGTTTTTCTGACGTCACAAGAATCAAAAAATTAATTTTCCCAATATCTTGGCCAAATATTGACCGATTTAAGTGAACTTTTTTTTGAAACCAACTAATTTAAGGTCGTACTTTTTAATTTTTATGTTATAAATGTGCTTATATTCATCTTTATATGAAATATCATGACCAGGGTCTTAGTTTCTATTAACATATTATAGTTATGTTTTATTTAACCACAAATTTGAAAACTATGACCCAAATTTAGTAGGATTAGATACTTTGTTCGCCAAAATTGGATAAATATTAAGCCTTATAGAGCAAAACTAATTTTCTTTGGTTTTTCTGACGTCACAAGAATCAAAAAATTAATTTTCCCAATATCTTGGCCAAATATTGACCGATTTGAGTGAACTTTTTTTTGAAACCAACTAATTTATGGTCGTTCTTTTTAATTTTAATATTATAAATGTGCTTATTTTAACCTTTATATGAAATATCATGACCAGGGTCTTAGTTTCTGGTTACATATTATAGTTATGTTTTATTTAACCAAAAATTTGAAAACTTTGACCCAAATTTAGTAGGAATAGATACTTTGTTCGCCAAAATTGGATAAATATTAAGCCTTATAGAGCAAAACTAATTTTCGTTGGTTTTTCTGACGTCACAAGAATCAAAAAATTAATTTTCCCAATATCTTGGCAAAATATTGACCGATTTAAGTGAACTTTTTTTTGAAACCAACTAATTTAAGGTCGTACTTTTTAATTTTTATGTTATAAATGTGCTTATATTCATCTTTATATGAAATATCATGACCAGGGTCTTAGTTTCTAGTAACATATTATAGTTATGTTTTATTTAACCACAAATTTGAAAACTATGACCCAAATTTAGTAGGATTAGATACTTTGTTCGCCAAAATTGGATAAATATTAAGCCTTATAGAGCAAAACTAATTTTCTTTGGTTTTTCTGACGTCACAAGAATCAAAAAATTAATTTTCCCAATATCTTGGCCAAATATTGACCGATTTGAGTGAACTTTTTTTTGAAACCAACTAATTTATGGTCGTTCTTTTTAATTTTAATATTATAAATGTGCTTATTTTAACCTTTATATGAAATATCATGACCAGGGTCTTAGTTTCTGGTTACATATTATAGTTATGTTTTATTTAACCAAAAATTTGAAAACTTTGACCCAAATTTAGTAGGAATAGATACTTTGTTCGCCAAAATCGGATAAATATTAAGCCTTATAGAGCAAAACTAATTTTCTTTGGTTTTTCTGACGTCACAAGAATCAAAAAATTAATTTTCCCAATATCTTGGCCAAATATTGACCGATTTGAGTGAACTTTTTTTTGAAACCAACTAATTTAAGGTCGTAATTTTTAATTTTTATGTTATAAATGTGCTTATATTAACCTTCATATGAAATATCATGACCAGGGTCTTAGTTTCTAGTAACATATTATAGTTATGTTTTATTTAACCACAAATTTGAAAACTATGACCCAAATTTAGTAGGATTAGATACTTTGTTCGCCAAAATTGGATAAATATTAAGCCTTATAGAGCAAAACTAATTTTCTTTGGTTTTTCTGACGTCACAAGAATCAAAAAATTAATTTTCCCAATATCTTGGCCAAATATTGACCGATTTGAGTGAACTTTTTTTTGAAACCAACTAATTTAAGGTCGTACTTTTTAATTTTTATGTTATAAATGTGCTTATATTCATCTTTATATGAAATATCATGACCAGGGTCTTAGTTTCTAGTAACATATTATAGTTATGTTTTATTTAACCACAAATTTGAAAACTATGACCCAAATTTAGTAGGATTAGATACTTTGTTCGCCAAAATCGGATAAATATTAAGCCTTATAGAGCAAAACTAATTTTCTTTGGTTTTTCTGACGTCACAAGAATCAAAAAATTAATTTTCCCAATATCTTGGCCAAATATTGACCGATTTGAGTGAACTTTTTTTTGAAACCGACTAATTAAAGTCGTAATTTTTAATTTTTATGTTTTAAATGTGCTTATATTAACCTACATATGAAATATCATGACCAGGGTCTTAGTTTCTAGTAACATATTATAGTTATGTTTTATTTAACCACAAATTTGAAAACTATGACCCAAATTTAGTAGGATTAGATACTTTGTTCGCCAAAATTGGATAAATATTAAGCCTTATAGAGCAAAACTAATTTTCTTTGGTTTTTCTGACGTCACAAGAATCAAAAAATTAATTTTCCCAATATCTTGGCCAAATATTGACCGATTTGAGTGAACTTTTTTTTGAAACCAACTAATTTAAGGTCGTTATTTTTAATTTTTATGTTATAAATGTGCTTATATTAACCTTCATATGAAATATCATGACCAGGGTCTTAGTTTCTAGTAACATATTATAGTTATGTTTTATTTAACCACAAATTTGAAAACTATGACCCAAATTTAGTAGGATTAGATACTTTGTTCGCCAAAATCGGATAAATATTAAGCCTTATAGAGCAAAACTAATTTTCTTTGGTTTTTCTGACGTCACAAGAATCAAAAAATTAATTTCTCAATATCTTGGCCAAATATTGACCGATTTAAGTGAACTTTTTTTTGAAACCAACTAATTTAAGGTCGTACTTTTTAATTTTTATGTTATAAATGTGCTTATATTCATCTTTATATGAAATATCATGACCAGGGTCTTAGTTTCTAGTAACATATTATAGTTATGTTTTATTTAACCACAAATTTGAAAACTATGACCCAAATTTAGTAGGATTAGATACTTTGTTCGCCAAAATTGGATAAATATTAAGCCTTATAGAGCAAAACTAATTTTCTTTGGTTTTTCTGACGTCACAAGAATCAAAAAATTAATTTTCCCAATATCTTGGCCAAATATTGACCGATTTGAGTGAACTTTTTTTTGAAACCAACTAATTTAAGGTCGTTCTTTTTAATTTTAATATTATAAATGTGCTTATTTTAACCTTTATATGAAATATCATGACCAGGGTCTTAGTTTCTAGTAACATATTATAGTTATGTTTTATTTAACCACAAATTTGAAAACTATGACCCAAATTTAGTAGGATTAGATACTTTGTTCGCCAAAATTGGATAAATATTAAGCCTTATAGAGCAAAACTAATTTTCGTTGGTTTTTCTGACGTCACAAGAATCAAAAAATTAATTTTCCCAATATCTTGGCAAAATATTGACCGATTTAAGTGAACTTTTTTTTGAAACCAACTAATTTAAGGTCGTACTTTTTAATTTTTATGTTATAAATGTGCTTATATTCATCTTTATATGAAATATCATGACCAGGGTCTTAGTTTCTAGTAACATATTATAGTTATGTTTTATTTAACCACAAATTTGAAAACTATGACCCAAATTTAGTAGGATTAGATACTTTGTTCGCCAAAATCGGATAAATATTAAGCCTTATAGAGCAAAACTAATTTTCTTTGGTTTTTCTGACGTCACAAGAATCAAAAAATTAATTTTCCCAATATCTTGGCCAAATATTGACCGATTTGAGTGAACTTTTTTTTGAAACCAACTAATTTAAGGTCGTAATTTTTAATTTTTATGTTATAAATGTGCTTATATTAACCTTCATATGAAATATCATGACCAGGGTCTTAGTTTCTAGTAACATATTATAGTTATGTTTTATTTAACCACAAATTTGAAAACTATGACCCAAATTTAGTAGGATTAGATACTTTGTTCGCCAAAATTGGATAAATATTAAGCCTTATAGAGCAAAACTAATTTTCTTTGGTTTTTCTGACGTCACAAGAATCAAAAAATTAATTTTCCCAATATCTTGGCCAAATATTGACCGATTTGAGTGAACTTTTTTTTGAAACCAACTAATTTAAGGTCGTAATTTTTAATTTTTATGTTATAAAGGTGCTTATATTAACCTTCATATGAAATATCATGACCAGGGTCTTAGTTTCTAGTAACATATTATAGTTATGTTTTATTTAACCACAAATTTGAAAACTATGACCCAAATTTAGTAGGATTAGATACTTTGTTCGCCAAAATCGGATAAATATTAAGCCTTATAGAGTAAAACTAATTTTCTTTGGTTTTTCTGACGTCACAAGAATAAAAAAATTAATTATCTTTTTTAGTCGATGCCAATAAATCAATTTTTTAACTTTACATATGATTGAGGTCGACTGAAGTTTTACTGAAAAGTTACTTTTCCTTTCTAGTTCATTTTTATGACGCGGGTTTTTGTTGGATCCATTTTTGTTTAGTATTGTATACAACAACAAATAATTGGTTATTTGCATGATATTTTTTAATCATTAAAAATTGTTTTTTGCTCTTCCCCTTAAAGCTGAACAAAAAAATAATTTATTACAATTTTCCTTACTAATTAACTAAATCAATCTTCGAAAATGTATCTGAATTATGAAAATCTTCTTATATAAAATTGGAATAAAATAAATAAACAGTGAACATTGTTTTTTAGAATGAAATTAAATCATTTTATTTCAACAGAATATTTATCCTATACTAGAATATCCCTTTATAAAGAGACGTAAATATTATATTTGAATATTTAGAGACCAATAAAACAAAGAATAACATTAACAAAAAAATGTTTATAGGCCTATGTCCTCTGTTATTTTTATTTAAACACCACTCATATTACAATATAAACTTTATTTCTACTGTCAAATAAAAAATTATCTTTAATCGGCAATGAAAAATTATATATTCTAAATCGTTAAACACTGTATAATAGATGCATCAAAAATCATCATTGACTTACGTGTTTGTTTTAATAAAATAGACCTTTCAACAGTGTTTAATTTACACAATCTTGATGGCAAAATAATGATCAACTTCGAGCAAAAATGTTGAAATGAGTTTTTTATATTCAATCAATTTTTTACCGAAATTTAAAATTTATGCGACAATAAACTAGTTATCGACTTCTATCAATATGTGCGGATGGAATGGTTCTCTTTTTTTTTAATGCCAAATATCAGTTCTTTAAAGAACAATAAATAGAGCAAACGACAAATATACGGGTTTGAATTGTGATCTACCCACTGGCAGCCACCTTAATAATAATATACTAAAAATATATGTTAATAACTTTATAACTGGAAATTATTAATCTATAACTAAGAACTATTTAAATAAATCTAAATTTGAAATCTATAATATGTTTTCAGTTTATTCTTACACTATCACAATTGTTTAAAACATTTATAATTTCAGTATTTGGATGCCTTTCGAGGCGATACAAGTATCTGTCACTGAAACACTTAATTTCTTAACGTACTGTGAGCACTTCTATACTCCTGTGAATATCGTCATTATGCATATACCACAGGGATTCACTTTCTTTCTTTTTATATTACTGTTACTTGTAGCTCCCCATAGTTGAATAGTCAACATCAGTTTAAGAACTGTTTTATACACTAGCACTGTCTAATGATAACTTAGGACTTTGTTCTAAAAGACAGTGAAATTTAGAAAATTTCAAGTTTAGCTGTAATGATAAAAAAAAATTTATTTAAAAATGTTAATTTTGTACATTTTCAAATGTCGATATCATTATATGTCGATGGACATGAAAAAAAATTTTATATATTATAAAAATCTCTCACATAAATTTTTTATTTCTCATATTACTTAAGAAGTATCCATTAAAAATTTGCCTATACATAAATATACACCTACAAATAATTGTTCCTTAAAAATAGGAATAATTATATTTCACATTAAATTTATGTTAGTACTTAAATTTCGTCCGTTCGTTTTAAATAGACGAAAATAAACGTAAAATTTTTTATTATAATAGAAATCTTTTAAAAATAACATACAGTTTATAATCCCGTATCTGGTTTAAAAAACAATTTGTTTTGAAAACTTGAAATTGAAAAATTCGTAATTGGTAGGAATACATCAATATAAGCGAAAATTTTCTCAATTCTTGTAAAGAAAACGTTTCACTTACCAAAATTAACACCGATAAAATGCTAAATTTGGCTTAATATAGAAAATCCACCTTCAAATTTCTTAGTTATAGTTATAAATGATTACAGGCGGCGGGATTATTTATTTAAATATTTCTGATCAATAAAATTGTAACAAATTTTGATGGACAGGCTCAATTTAAATAGTTTAATAAAAATATTAAATATTTAAAAGGGTTTAGTATAGAAAATATTCAAAATAAAATAAATAATAAAAACGACTCATAAAATATAAAATTTATTTAATTTAATATATAAATTAAAAAAAAAAAAAAAAAACAGAAGAATATATAATAACTAAATTTAAATTGAAAATAATTTTATGATAAAATGAAAAATTTTTGAAAATAATTCATCCAATTAAAAATTTTTTGTTTTCATAAACTTTATTATTATGAAAAAAAAACATTTCAGTTTTCAATAATTTATATATTATGCCTGATGGGAATTTATGCTTTAATAAATATATATGTACAATAGATGCATAAGTAGATATACAGTATAAAATGAGCATAATATTATTGTCCTCTAAGATATTGGTTTAGTTATCGATTCATGTGCATAATTATAAAAAAAAAATAAAGAAAACACCTAATAGAATTAATTTTTTAGATACTCGACATTTGATGGAATATCATTGGACTATTTTTAATTAGCATGCATAAGATACTATAAAATCCAGTCCATAATAGTATGTACTGAAAGCTTAAATTGAAGTGAAGTTTATAGTTTCTCATATGGGTCAAGGATTCATTCTACCCCAGGGACCGAGTTTGCATTGGACCCAATGGACACTTGAACATACTAGACTAAACCTTTGTGGTCATGAAAAAATAAATTCCCCAATGACAAAGACGTTAATTAGTGTTAGACAGTGTAGCTGTGTATTCACCTTCCTGTGTATAGAAGAATGAATAGGATTAAATGAGATATTAATGCAAAAAGAAGGTAATTTTATGAATCGTAAAAATTACTCATCTTTTGTTGATAGCATTAGCAACTCTACCACTTCTCTCTGTATAACTTTATTTAGAGGAAACAAAATAACTCATAATAAATATTATGTTTTGATTGGCATAAACAGTTAATATTAATGCAGAAAATATAACAATTTTTAAATAATACCTCCCTTAAAGTTTCTCACACATAAAACCTAACATAAACAAACCATAATCCAAACATAACGATTTTATTAACAATAAACTCCGGGGAAATTATTCTCGATTATAAACTGTTTTTGATTGGATAAATTTATCTCAATCAAAACAAATTATTAAACATAGGCAGTTTTTTTT
Organism: Chrysopa pallens; assembly: GCA_020423425.1. Classification (NCBI taxonomy): domain Eukaryota; kingdom Metazoa; phylum Arthropoda; class Insecta; order Neuroptera; family Chrysopidae; genus Chrysopa; species Chrysopa pallens. The sequence continues at coordinate 65,036,066 of CM035594.1, forward strand.
TTTTAATTTATCAATTTAATTCTAGTATACAGAGGGTCAAATGAAACCACCGAAATTCCACGAGTAACACGAATGTACAATAAAACGTAAGGAAACTTAAATACTAAACTCTTAAATAAAATTGTTCATCAATAGTTATCATAAAAATTATAGAAAAGTTCACAACAGTTCACAAAAGTTATTAATTTCACAATGAACTAATGACGTTTGAAATATTTTAAATTTATTTATTACTTTTTTGGCTGACCACCTACTTCAGATAACATCGAAAGATTTTCTAATCCGAAATTCTGATGCTACTTTAGACAGCAACATATACGCACATGATAACATTTTCGGATCAGAAAATTAGAGGTCGGTTGTAGAATTCTATCTGGGTGCGGGGTCTAATATAAAATGCATACTAAGAGTTACATCCGATTTTCTGATAAGTATTTCTGATAAGAAAATCTTTTACTGATCCTTAACGACCTTTAGAGACTTCTCCATAATTTAGTTTGAATAAATTTACAGTTGCCAACATGTTTGTTTTAAAAAATGTAAATAAATGTAAAATCAAGCGATAAGGTAAATATTTTCTAACATAAGTCATTACGTTAAACTAAAGTGAAAACTTTTAATACAGTTTTAATGAGGATATATACAAAAATGATTGTATTTTAAAAGCTATCGTATGTTAATAGGATTATAACCTAATTTTTATGGTGGCACTGGCCTATTGTTAGTTTATTTGTAAATATATTTTCATCAAAAGCAGTTTCAGTTTAAAGATGTCTAAGTACTCAAAACCCTTCAAATTCAATGTGGGTAGAGGGAATGATGAATTTTACAAAATCGAAAGAGCTTATCTTCCATAAAAGAAATTTTCCATATTTCATCCAAAAATTACATAATCAGAAATCTTATTTCTTAAACTATTGTTGTTCATCGAACTACGGCAGTAAAAAAGAAATATATTAAAACAAAGAAAGTGTTATTGAATAAAACAAAAAAAATTGGTGCGTGTTAAGATACTATTATCTTCCCATAATGTTGTAGTATCAACGAAACTTTTTATATATTGCTGTTCATACGAGTACTATAAGCTTTTAGCACTAGAAACATTAATGATGCGTATACTAACTACAAGGAACGTTAAATTGTTCGTTCAAAACATTACCTATCTAGAGCTATTTTTACATAATAATTTTCCATATACTTTAGATAACTCAAAACTATTAGTATTCAATGGTATTGTTATTAATATACAAGGAGAAATTTTCAAGTACTAAGACTTTGAGTCGTATCTATTTACAAAAAAATCATACTAATTAATGAGCTTTCGGTGAAACCTAGAAGAGGGAGTAAGAAAGTGATCAATTGGGAATCAACAAAAATAGTAATAGAAGAACTCATAGCAAAAAAATGAAAGAATAGAAAGGATTTCAATACCTGGGAAACATTGTTCAAGAGAAGGACCCTCCTGATATTGATATGAAAAAGAGAATCAATTAAACAAAAGCGGTATTTGCCTAATAACCCCACCCATTTAGAGAGTTACATGCAAACAAAATTACGATTTTTTTATTTTATAATTTTAAGCAGCATCAAATATACTGTCTGGATGTAAAACCTGGAAAAAGTGCGAAATAATTACAAGATGATTACAAACCTTTAAAACCGAAGTCTTTAAAACATCCTTAACATTTACTGGCCAGAGAAAACCAAGAACTGCAGAACCCATGCCATCAAACATTATTAATCATTGAGTTTGAACAGCAAATGTTGCGAATGTAATCAATTTTTGGAAAACTGTTTCAAACAAAAGTAGGTCCAAGTAAATTCCAACCATAACAAATTTGTAAATAATTTTTTGTGATAAACGTGGAAATAATTTTTCAAATAATAACACGGTCAAGTTTATCTAGAAAATAAGTGTGATTCAAAATAAAAAAAAAAAAGGAACAAACATCAGTCACCAAGGTATTATGTATTCATACTAAAGAAGTATTCGTTAAAAAATCTTCCGTTATTAGTTTTTGCATATAGGGCAAAGATGGAAGTAACAAAGTAACATTTAGTGGTTATTTGCATGACTTTTTTTTATCAAGAATTTGTCTATGTATAAATGATATAAAAAGTAATGTGTATTACCAAAAAAAACACAAATAAAATAAAAGTTAATAGATTTTTTTTGGTCTTTTATTAACTTTGTCGCATTTTCAACGATTTGTAAACATTGTCAACATATCTTACATTTATATTACTATGAGTTACATTTATATAACTCATAGCTATGACGCCTCCTTTTCTCATTCTTTCATTTGAAATTTATCTAGGATATAGTTTTCGAGGACAACAATGACACTGCGACTTTAAAATAAAAATAATTTCCGATTGACTGACCACAATACATATCTTTTAAAAAAAATTTGCAATGCGCAAAGGTTTTTTAAATAGATAATTTAATAGGGTAAACTGCTCAACAGTGAATCTCAGTAGTGTCTAAAAAATTTCGGAAGTAATAAAATATCGACGATGTAAGTAAAAATTGATTCACTACAGTGGACAGTTTACCCTATATTAAATCAAGAAAAACAGGCAATGATTATCTTGTTGAATTTATTACTGTTTATAAATTTCTTTTTTATTAATTGATTGTATGAAATAGCCGTCAAGTTATTTTAAAAGAATTTTCTTTATCAATAAATATTATATTATTAAATCAAAAATATGTATGGTATTAAAATATTTGAAAAACTTTTTTTCGAACTTTATATTACTTAACTCCACAGAATCATATTATTTTTACTATATTTTCACCAAATATTTAATTTAAATTTTCATTTTTCATGTACAAACATATCTCAAGTTTATTTCTCATGTAAGAAATACATTATAGATATAAATTATGACTCTTAGTACTAATGTTTGCTTTCATATTAAATTACTAATATTATGGATGTGAAAATTAGAAGTTTTAATATTTCGATATTTGTTACCCAATTAAATGGCCGAACAGATTTGAATGAAATGGCACACTGATAGTTTATTGTCAGAATTAATACATGGTTTACTTCTTATCCTGGTAATTTATTAAACAGAGTACATACAGCTTTTTTTACAGTCAAAAGTTGCTATTTTGCGTTATGGCGTTACTTTACATGCGAATGTTGCACGTGTGTAAGCGATTAACTACGTGTTTATCTAATCTACTTGAATTCTGGTACGATTTTTATTTTGGAACATTATTTTAGGATCTTTTGTATTAATTTACATAATTATCTATCGGCGATTAAAAGTTGAACCAAATCGGTTCAGTAATATAGCATTAAAGTATGACTATGGCTGTAGTGGTATGACAAAATAATAACATATCACAATAATTATAAATATGAATATATTACACACACGTTCATTCATAATTAATATTTAATTATTGTTAACAAAGAATTTAATTTAGACATCAGAAAATAAGTCCTTTTTGATTTCGTACTACTATCAATTTACTGTTTGTAGTTATCTATATATATAATTATTGTACCATGTGATGTGTATTTATGAAGAGACCTTTGAAACAATGATATTTTACTGATATAATGATATCTTTTTATTTTGTCCTAAACATCAAAGACAAAATTTATGATGGGAATTTTCTTCGAATAAATGTAGAAAGAGTATATGATAGGAATTTTTGTTTAACGTTTTCTTATAATCTCGATGAAAAATTATTAATATAGTTTTATAATCACTTCATATAAAATTTAAAAAACACTTACTCATCACTGTTTCTCCGAAATGGTGAGACTAAGAAAGCTGAAATGTATGTTCCTATTATGGTGTAGATTTGAACTGTGAAAGGTGTTTTCGAAAGTAGCATCCTAATAAAGTCTTATCAGCCATATAAATATATGCACTTGGATTCCAAGTATAAACTGAAATATAATATAATGTTATAGAAAAAAAATTATAAATAATTGATTAAATAATTTACCTAATATATAAACCAACACAAAATCATGTAAGCACTCATCATAATGTTCATATGAATTGACTATCAGTAAAATATACATAATTATTAAAACATTTCATAAATCGAATATATTTACTTTATTCTCTTGAACGCCTGGACCGATTGCGTTGTAATTCTGATATGAAGTAAAAAAATATATTTTTCAGCATCGGATGAATATTTGAAGAAATATCATGATTTAAGTGAAAAAGATTTGTGCACTTTATCCACGGAATGATAATTGATAGATGATATATATAAAATGAGAACCTCCAGAACATTTTCACTATTATCAAAGATCGGCTAACTAACAGATCAATGAAATGAAAATTGTTCAGATGCTCAGTTGATATCGACATGTATAAAAACATTTTGAAATCTGAGCAAAAAATATTTTGTTTTTTTTATATCTGGCACACAATACTTTTTTGTTCGGAAGTAAAAAAATTCGTTTAAAATGCATCAAAATTCTTTACAAAAGAATTAATTTTGTCAAATACAAATCTGATATATATATATAATACACTGGATATATCGATGTTGATGAGATCTGACTTGTGAAATCATCGTGTATAGAATAGAGTTTTAATCGAATAGAAGTATCATTTTCTCTCTTATAATACATAGATATCAAGTGACTGACTATCGTAACGTTTTACAACCACTATTTTAAATCCTCTTTGTTCATTATGACATGTTTCTGTTGTGTATCTAGCAGCATAGAAATGCCAGATAGTTCACAGTTTCAATATCAATAACACAGGCATTTTCAATCTGACTACATATACAAAATGATGTTCACATCAAAATTAGCCATTGAGTTGTGATACATCTCTATGAATCTAATATGTCACCATAATAATCACTAATATCATGACATGCTAGTGAAAAAGCAAAGTACTATTTATATCAATTGCGCAGAAAATTACTCACTCAATCAATATTTTGTTCTTTGTTTAGTATGTTGGAATACAAATCAAATTCTTGAAAACCGAACCGTAGTTTCTATGCTTCAAGATCCACCCATTTACAATTGGGTAAAAAGCCATTACAAATACCTTCGTATATTATGTATTTTAATAATAAAATTAATTTTTAACTGTTCCATGAATAGTATTTCAACATCTAATTGGTTTTCTTCTGCCATTAAATAAACATTAAATACCTAATTTTAATTTTGAAAGAGCATTTATAACCAATCTTAAGATTAACAGCCTGTACAATACTTTATACAATTCCAATATCTATCACACTTTGTGATAGATAGAATAGATATTGGAACCATGTGATTAACATCTCATATGGTAAAATTTAACACAAAACCACTGAAACATTTCATTTAGAAATATTTTGTCACTTCCCTTATTGTTGCATAATTTTCATGTTTTAGTTTACTAATATACAAAATAAAATTGATCAAAATTTATATTATTTATATTTCAGACATGTATTGGTCTATGTTTACCAGAAACTATGGAAGGTTGACTCGTTTCTAGTAAAATTGTTTATATTTTATCAGTTTTAATACCCTGGAAATAAACATCCCATTATGGCTGCCTTAAAACTAGCGTATATTTAAATGAAGTATCGTTCAAATGCTAGACCCATTTTTATTGTACTCAATGTTATTGAATAAGTACTTTAAACGTACGCTTAAATCGACGCCATTAAAGACTAGAAAATGAATATACAGTTTTTTAGTCTTGCTTTCGTCAATTGATTGTCATGTTAAAAACTAATTTCCTAGTTTTTGAGAAAATTGGGAATGGAATAATTACCTTCAAGATTTATAATATTAGTCATTTCATTTTCGTTTTATTTGGCTCTTAAATTTTAAAATATGGAATTAGAGTACTTCAAACTAAAAACTCTGTCGAAAACTCGAATTCAGGTTTTTTAAAGCAACAATCATAAGCAGATTCAAAGCAACAGTCTTAAATCTTGTTTTAAGATCCTTTGATTCTAATATTAATTGCAGCTTTAATAAAAATGAATTCGAGTTTTTGGCAGACATTTTAGTTTTATTTGATGTGTTAGAGATCATAATAAGATTTATCACATTTTGGTAGTTAATTTTCTGTCTGATTTAAAAGAATTAACTGTAAAAATGAGTTTGGTTTTTTATAGGTTATGGTTGAGTAATCAAAATTATGTTATGAAGAAGAGACAGCAGTCGAAGTAAATGTGGTAAGTTTAAATTTCATTTCAAATACCTAATAATAAATATAAATCGTATACAATCTTGATCTCACGACCCTCGATGATATAAAACATATCGTAAGGTTTTTAGGGACACTTGGTAGGAATGTAGATTTCACTAATTGGGCATGTATTATTAAACAATATTAAGAAATGCTATTAAATCTGTATTTAAAAATTTGTTTTTTTAAGTTTTGTTTTATTAAATTATGAAACAAAAGTATATATGACAAAGTCAAGCGTTTAAGTGATTACATATACCAATAAATCAGATACATCTTTTTCCGGACGCCAAATATTTACGCCTGATTTTTAGAACCTATGCAAGCAATCATTTTTTTTTAAGGTAATGTATTGCGGTTGTCAAATAGGTGTTTGAGAGCGTCAAATAGGTGAATGGAGGGCTGTACAAAGAATGTCATGGTGAATGTTGAATGGTTTTTACTATTCATCTATGAGAGACAAGCGGGTAATTAATGTTTAAATAAAACCTATAAAATTGATTTTGTTTTTAAAATACAATAACTTTTAAAACAATTAAATATTAAATAGCCAATTTATTACATATTAAATTTTACACAGTCATCACGTGTGCGAATTAACATATTTCATTCTTTTTTAGTTTAAATAATTTTTGTTTTAGAGCAACTAATATCCTGTAATAATGTACTAAATTTCCCGATTAATGTACTAAATCAAAAATAAATTTTTCTGGGCAGTATCATTGAATAATTTAATGAAAAATAAGTATGCAAATTAGTTAAGATTGTTAAAATAAAATTTACTTATAGACTGAGTAAATCAAAGCGTGATTGGTTAAGACTAGTTACGTAATCCAAGATCAATTAATTCAAAAAATTTTACTTCGTAATATTTTTTCAAAGTCTTTGAGATTGTGCCATCTGTGTTAACACCACCATGTAAAATAACAATAAGATATCGAATATGTTCAATCAACTATTAAATACAATAAACACCATAACACTATCTTAAACAAGAACAGTCTCATAGTTATAATATATTGAACAGTACCATTCAATTCCCAGAGCTTGTAAATATATAGATAGTTTGGATGTATCTAAGTAAATTCTATGGGGCGGTGGATGATGGAAGGATATTTGATAATATAATATACATAATAATAACAAATTCTAATATTAATAATACCAACTAATATTCCACTTATGGATACAATTTGAATTCATGCATTCATGCGTTTATAATCCAAAAATAAGCCAATCAATATTCCAATATTATTAGTGGTATTTCTTAGCGGTAATTACGTTATTGTCAGATGTAATACATTATAACGGTATCAATTAGTGATCTAATAAAGTCCCATATGATACAATATTATATAAATTCTGTACCTATTATAGAGTTTGTACTAAGAGCCGAATGTAAGCAAGCACGAACCGAAAACGAAAGACACCGAAGCGGAGAAATACAAAACCACATGATATAAGTAGCCGTTGAAGGCCATAGTTCATACGATATTTAACGCCACAAGTCCATTTTTTAGCAAGCTGAAATCTTGATATGTAAGACCTCAAAAGTGAGTTGTGATTTGGAACTCGATAAGTCCAATGAAACTACCACAAACAGAGAGTGTTCCAAACATTCAAACATTCTAGACACATTCAAACATTCTAGACACATTTTCTAGTCCATATGAATTACATATAATAATTTATTATAAAGAAAAATGTAAAACAATGTTGTTAATTTTACTCGAACATTACATAAAATAAATAATTAATAAAATTTATGCTCTCTATATGTAAAAATAGTGTTAATTAAAATGTTGAAATAATTGAATTTGAATGTATTTAAAAATTTTAATATATGTATTTAAAATTAAACTATATTAAAAATTTATGTTTTGTCAATAAAACTCGAATTATAATAAAAATAAAATTAAATTTACAATTATTTATGCAACAAAATAGTACAAATTTAAAACAAATAAATTATTCACACTATATTGTTGTATAAATTAGTTTATTTATTTTAGTATACCTATTACTAGGTGCTCCATGTTAATATTACTATAGGAATGAAATTTTTAACCGACTTCAACTTTTTTTAAAAAATAGGTTATATGTTCGTTTTTATATATTTTTTTAATTTTGTGTTCTCCGATATTTTCTTTAATTGTGGACCAAGTTTTGAAAATATTTTTTGATTGAATGGATAAACTCTAGAATGGACGTTGCCATACAAATTTAAAACAAATAAGGAGAGGAAGTTAAAAAAAAAATTGAAAAGTAGAATAACAACTAAATGATCAATTTTTCATATAAGCACTCCATATGCCATTTTATATGTCATATACAAAAAACATATTTCAATATTTGATCCAATCACCATTTACTCGATTCATTGTTCCCTAATAACTGGATGTTTCTATGAATACGGAACAATTTGGGGTGAAGACCATCTTATTTGTTTCACCGAAAAATATCTACTAGAATAGATCACCATCGAAAAATATCTGTGAGCAGGAAAAAACCTAGTAATTAGCGATGGACAATACTTAAGTTAGTCTTTTATTCATTTTATGTTTGAATAAACTATGAACTATCACCAATACTATATAACTTTATTTGATTATATAGTAAAATCAGATTAGAGTATGTCAGAGCTATTTGGTACTCTTTATACATTTCATATATTTGTATAAACGTTAAACGTATTTAGCTTGGCAATTTGTATGTTTAGGATAAACCATAATAGAATATTTCTCTCATATGTATATACAAAATAATAATAATCATGCACATAACTAAACAACATATCCTTTTGTGAATATCATATAAATGCTGCATACGTGTGTATGTAAGTTATATACATACAGGATAATACTATCCTAAATATGTATGTATTTTATTTATAATATACAACATGGAATACATAGAAATTGTTTATTACATCTGCATATAATGTGATGTGTATATCATATTATGATTATAGCTTATATACATATACTTTTCATATAAGTCGATGTACCTTTTAAACAGCTAATCCATTCTTTGGATTATGTGTGAGACCAATAATATATATACCGGTATATATACTCATCATTGGTCTCTTACACATAAATATATATTTTAAATTGCAAATATCCTGAAAAAAGGTAATTTTGATCCAAAAAATTCCAAAATAAATTCATTCAATGATAATCAGTAGTTTTTAAAATAATATATAAATTATAATATGTTTCAACAAGCTATAAAATCGTAGGCATTCCAGATAATATCTTAAAAACTAACCGCCTACATTTTTTTTTTTAAACTCAGCTCAAAAAACAAAAAAATTAAGACAAAACTTTTGTAAATATATTTTAAGTATAGGTGATGGTGAATGTGTATTTAAATAAATCCAGTTTATTTTAACGATTTTAATTTAAATTAACTTTTATTCAATTTGCACCTTACATATTTCAATAATTAAAATTATATTAATATTCATAATTAATGATAAATGATTGCACAGATATTTGACGATATTGTGTGATGAAGCATGCTGAAATCACCAGTTAAAGAATAATGTTGATTAGTTCTTGTTCGTTGGCGCAATTCTTTTTGCATCAGTTAAGAGTTGCAACGAACAAAAACCCCATCTGATTGATCAATGATATTGAGTTGAATATTGCATGCTTGTAAGGTGTCGCTCTTAATAGCTTGAATTCTGTATTATATCTATCCAAACAAATGATTTACTATGGTTTTCTATTTGGTTCTACAAAGTAAGATAGTTCCATATAAAGCCATGACCTTCCCGTTCTCTTCGTAGTCCCCATCGTATTATTTTGATTTATTCTGTACAATCACATTGTACAAAACCAATTACCTTACTTAAAAAATTATTAATCTTTAGGATAGTTAAATATTATAGATATAGAGTAAATTTTGAGTAAGAAATGTAATTACTTGTAGCTGATTTACTCTGTTAAGATTTTATAGATCAAAACACAGTTGTAGATTAAGATTGCGTTAAAACTTTCCTTATAAAATAATTCGATTATTCGTAAAAAAAAAATTTCGTCATAAAAATACAATTTACACAATCTTACGCCGACATATACATACATGACAATTTATCCTTTAAAATCCTTTAAGAAGTTTAGACTATATAATATTTATATACAAATTAATAACATGATGTATACGAGTGTTTGTAAATTTTCAACGTAGTTTATAATTTGATTTCCTTTATCATCTTAAACACATGAGACATTGATGATATGTAAGTACTTCATAAACATACAGGCAGGCAGGCAAGGTATGATTTAACTCTTTTATGAAAGAATATTTATATTTAGGATTATTTTTATCATCATGATTATACCTCAACTAACTATGACAATATGGCAACAAAGTATTAAAAAAAAAATAAATTCTTGTATTAATAATCTTTTTTTTTTCAGTTTAGGATTCCGCAGAATTAATTCGCTTGTTTTTAGACATTTTAAATGATGCACTCAATGTACAATTTTTGATTATGTGATTTCTTTAGTTTATGTCTTGTATGAAATGTTCTTGGAGACGTACGATATGACGGGTATTTGAAGAAAATTTGTTTTTTTATTATTAATAGTTATTTGCAAACATCGATCTCAAATTTTATTATGCGGGATCCCACTTATAATGATTGACAATATGAATGAATATTGATTTAAATACAGTGGTTTAATAAGGCCCAAAAAGAGAGTTGGTTTTAAATAAAAAAATTTTAAAGTATGGTCTTTGGTTGTATTTTTTAGACTTTTATGATAAATCAAATTAATAAAATTTGTAGAAGACTCGGTATTATCCATAATATCCACAAGCATGTAGCATTTATAACACATTTAAGCTAGATGGGATTATAGTTTATATTTTTATTTACTTGCAAAACCTATAATAATCAGATACAACCTTCTCGTATGATATTTTAATTAATAGAAGATATATATATATATATATATATATATATATATATATATATATAAATATGTATATATATATATATATATATATATACATATTTATATTCTTACTAGAAACCGTTTTAAATAAAATTTGCATTTTATAAAATTTAATTCCTGTTGACGTAATTAAAAATTATAAGAAAATCTAATGAAATATGATAATGCAACAAAATAATCTAGATGCTTTATTAAAAATTTATTGTGCCACCTAGCACAGAGCTGTTTACTTTAACTACACAGTTGATGATCTTATCTGTATTCAGCGAAATATTAGTTTTTGCTGGATGAAATTTAATGAATAATAATAGCTTAAACATTGATACTGAACTATATGTAGGGCATTTAAACACTTTATTTGACTTGATTTGTTTTAATGGAATTTGTATTACAAAATAAACGTTTTTTCATAAACAGTATTTGAGATAAACACACAATCAATTAAAAAACCTAATGCATTGTTATTTTTTATGAATTTTAATACAGAGTACTAGTAATAAGTAATTTTTAATTTCTGGAAAATACAAGTACTACTTACTTAGTAGTTTTAGAATAATTTCACCGTATACCTTATTAAAAAACGAATATAAATGTGATATTAAATTACTGGAAAACTAGGTAGGTATTTAAGTGGTAAAAATGTATTCAATAAATTTATTCTTTTTACCATATTTGTAACTCTTGTAAATTTTACTCAATTTTTATATTTACTCCTTAAGAGGGATTATCCATAGCAGTTAGTGGAACATTCCTTGTTAGGAGTATGCTAAAACGTTAGAAAATGTTGGCCATAACAAACAAAATTTTGGTATATGTGTTCATCGAATCATATTCAATTTCTGCATGTCCGTCTGTTCGACCGTCATCAAGATGACTTAAAAACGATATTGCGAGATGAAATTTTCGTGATATTTGTTAGTGATAAAATATTGGTTTAAGTTCGTAAGTGGATAAAATCGGTGTAATGGATCCTTGACGATTCATGACCCAATTTTGAACCATTAAAAATTCAAAGATAACAAAAGAAAATGTTTCAACTTTCGAAACATTATTTCGCAAACTGTTTAGATTCGCAAAAATTTCGGCTCAAATTTAGCTAATAATCATATTTATAACTTATATAAAAAATTGTTCAATACATATAATTAATACTGAGCCATATGTCGCGTTTTTAAGCAATTAACTCTGTTAGTTGTTATCTTCACTTGTTTTATTAAAATGATAACATTTGAATGCAAATAGCAGCTTAAAATAAAAGTGTTAGTTTTAAAATCAAACAAATTTACATAAAATTGATGGTTTTCTTTTTTACTGTGTAAAAATACAGTTATAACTCATGTGATTCGACACATGAAATGAATAAACAAGTCCGTTCTCAATACTTTAATCAATGTTGTCGATACAATTTATGATTTGTTTTTATTTACGTGTATTGTTAGAAATGAATAACATATGCAATATTGATAGCAAATAAATCTTACAAACATTTACACCATATAAAAAATAAATAAATAATATTGAATCGGTTATTTTTTACAAGCTTCTATCAATATTTATAATATTTATCCATTAAGTTCTATTATTTGAAACTTTAAGGTCAGTCCATACAACTATATTCAAAGAAATGGGAAATTTGGGAATTTCGGTACCGACAACATGTAATAATTATTTTATAAAAATTTTCAATTGAAATTACTCAAAAGGAATATTCACGAAATATTTTTCACCAACTTTGAGAATAAAATTGATTAAAATAGATCGACGATCTAATTTATTTATTATTTTTGGTCTAAGAATCAGTTCAATAGTCTTAAAATCAAAAATTACAAAACACAAAGGTCATCCAATTGAGAGTTCTCCAATTAAAAAATCTTCAAAGATGAAGGTTCAAATTATACTTAAGTTATAAGATCGGATGTACAAATAAATCCTATTACCGTAACATTTAGGTCCATACTTTTTGAAATAAGACATTTTGAAGATATTTTAAGGTTATAAAAGCTTAGAGATTTTATAAAAATTGTTCTTGATAAATAGAAACTAACACACATCGCTATACTTGAGCTACAATACAGAGTCCAAGAATATATAATTGGTGATGTATGTTGTATGGGCTATGGTAATCAAATAATTCTTAGACTCTAATCTAGTTCTAAGATTTAAGATTTCAATGTTTTATTTCTTGGTGGGAAGCGATATTTAGAGCATGACATATTCGTCCTGTGACTTAAAAATTTGTATAAAGGCTGACTTCAACACCAATTTAATTTTTTTGACCTAACACATTGAAAATTTCCGACATTAAAATTTGGAATTTCGGGCACTTTCAGATTTAGATTATTAGATATTATTAATTAAATGAATAAGAAAACAATAGTGTTTAATTCCAACTATATACTAAATGTTATGATTTGTTTATGTATTTGCATATTAATAATTAAATACCTCACATTTTTAGCCATAAAATAATTTAATTAAAGTAACTATAATATCATTTACAACACCAATGGATATTAAAGATATTCATGTTTAATAATCACACCACATACACAGATAATAATAGCTCCGTGAAACCATTTTATCAATCACTGAATATGTTAACCGTTATTACGGCCAATGCTGGACGGGCAAGCTTGTAGAATCAATCATAAACTATCAATTTACATTCACGGCATATTTTAATCATTAATTAAGTGTAGATGTTATAAAATTTAAAATACACCAAAATTCGTAATATGTTTCATCAAACATAAAAAAGCTTTAAATTCCGTATGATAAATAAAGAACTATTGAATTTATCACAATCCAAAGAAAAAAGTTTTCCAGTGATACAAAACACTGATAGAAGATAGGTAAGTAATATTTTACAATATAAATATAAGTGATTAAATATTTCTTTGAAATTTTCATTTAGCTACTATTTTGTATAGAATTTCTTGGAAGAAGTATTTAATTTAAAATCATAATGTAAAGAAATTTATTCTCAAGACATACAAGTGTAGATGTTATAAAATTTAAAATACACCAAAATTCATAATATGTTTCATCAAACATAAAAAAGCTTTAAATTCCGTATGATAAATAAAGAACTATTGAATTTATCACAATCCAAAGAAAAAAGTTTTCCAGTGATACAAAACACTGATAGAAGATAGGTAAGTAATATTTTACAATATAAATATAAGTGATTAAATATTTCTTTGAAATTTTCATTTAGCTACTATTTTGTATAGAATTTCTTGGAAGAAGTATTTAATTTAAAATCATAATGTAAAGAAATTTATTCTCAAGACATACAAAATACTGTTTATAAAGGTAGTTAAAGATAAAATTCTACAATTAATAAAAGTGGATCAATATTTCTTGGTTTTTATCTAGCTCTTATTTTATGTGAAACTTCATTTTAGAAATATTTAATTTAAAAATGTCGATCATCTTCCGTATCATTAATTATATGACTTGTAAAAAATGTACAAAAAAAAAATTCGAACATCTATTCTATAATGTATTTTAAATAAAAAAATGACTTATTTAGATTATTCAATAATTTATCGAAATAAATTATTTTGTTATCTGTAACTATCGATTAAATGTATAGCTGCAGATTACTTAGAAATAAGGAAGCGACAAAGCGGCAAAAATAGTTAGTTTTATGTCGATTATAATAACGTACAATGAAACAGATTTCAGTGTGGTAAATGATTAACTAGTCTTTCAAAATTACATAGACAAAATAAAGATAAATAAAAAATATAATACTGACTTTTCATAAATGATGATTTACTTCTATAAAAAAAGGTTTCGTCAACGATTATCGTATAATAAATATTGATTGCAAAAAACAATCAATTTGGTGACATGCATTCCATTAACATTAATAGTTCGATACAGAATGTAGGTTCATCAATATAATTTACTGAATATTATGTCTAATTTGGTCTTAAATAATATATATCACCATGACGAATAAATGTAAACCGATTTATACACATATATATATATATATATATATATATATATATATATATATATATATATATATATATATATATATATATATATATATATATATATATATATATATATATATATATATATACCAGCTGTTGTCTACGCCTTTGTTCAAACACAAATCAGTTATAGTAATAACAAACCATATTTTTCAGTCCTCGCTTTTCATAAGGACTTAAATAGTCATATTTGTTTCAAAAAGAGAATATTTCTCCCATTGTCAACGTTACGTAGGGTGTTCATGTGAACATATTTAACTGTCATTTATTTAATCATTAAATTTTTTCCCAATAAGAAAAATTGCTAAATAATGTTGAATAAAAATGAACACTTCTAGTGGTTTGTAAGCACTAGAAATAAAAATTATATTACCTTATATCTAGAAATTATTGTTGTCAAAATGGTAATTTGTTAAAGATAAATATTATGTAATATATCACTGGCATATACAATGGATTTAATAAATCAAAGTACTTCCGTTATCTTCATATTCAATGCATATAACATAATATTTACTGTAATACACTATTTATATCATCAGCTTTGAACAAATATGAATCAAGTATAGAATAACCTTTAGTTTTTAACAAGGCTTATTTAATATTTGAAAAGTTTTGATAAGATTTAAGATGTTTTGTTTGTTATCTATGCTTGAATTTATTATCTTGTTATCTGTGCTTGAATTATAAGGTACAAGGTTACTTAATTTTGAAACTTTTTGTAATGGAAAAAACATTAAATATGCTTTAGTTGAATGAATGATGAAACAGACATGTAATCTATGAAATTTTAATGATTTATAGAAGAAAATTGCTCATGAAGAACATTGCTTTTTACGTGATCAATTCCATGATGAAATTAAAATATTCGATATAAATACGTAGTTGTTATCGAAAATTCTCTTTCCTCTATGTCGATACTGTAGAATACATATAATATAAATGGTAAATAAAAATAACCAACATGAAAAATTGCCTTCAATTTTTAATGACTTCTATTCATACCATTCGTAATGCATATCTCTCGATATATTTATTGATAAATGCATCTATGCGTTGTCTTGAAAGGATTATAAATACATTGTCAATAATGCACACAAAATGTCTTCGTGAAATATGTATTTATTTACTTAAACTGTTTTATGATTCGAACAACTGGTCAGATTGTGATGAAATTTGGATATTCAATGAAAAAGTGGACACGAGACCACACAGAACATTAATTCGTAAGTGAAATGTCTGGTAAATGAGATTATTACGAACACCTTAACTGTTTACCAAACATTTATGACCGTTAAAATTAAGTAACTTTCCATCTATACATTTATCGGGGCTATTTATGATGGATGTAACAAATAATAATTCCTCTCACATAAATAAATTTGCTTTACTGCATAATTGACATTTCTAAAAATGTTGTCATGTTACAAATAGCGTCCTTCATTACAGGATATGACATATAAATTCGTTCCTACTAGAATAATTTTTTTTTGTATGTCTATAATCTATTTTTTATTCAAATCAAAATTTATGTAAATCTTAATTTATTCCATTATAGTATTCAGTAACAATATCCTATAACGTTGTTATTTTTTTTCGCATTCAACTAACAAACTATTTTTATAGAAACGTCCACAAAATGGGGACATTTTGTAATTTCATACCTACATGGGTACTAAACTATCATTTCCATTGTGCTAATACTATCTGACATATATCAAATTGTGTTTTTGAGCATAAAAATTATACCTTTTTATTTGATATTGTACGTAGATATGTCAAAAGGTCACATCTATTAAATATTATTACTATTCTGTAGTTATTTTAAAATGAGTCAGGACTTTGACTCATTTTGTCAAATAACTTTGATATAACTTACCTCAATTTGTTTGCATCAATTTCATATCAATTATTAAATTTCCCTATAATATAAGTATTGTCAGTTTCGATAATTTCGATAAATTGTTTTTCTCTGAATCAAAATGCAATAACTTTTATTATTGTTTTAAAAGAAAATTGAAATTTATAATAGCAAACAACATACAAATAATCTTACATTATATATTATTATAAATTACTTCCTGGTATTGATATTATATTGAGTGTTTAGAAAATATGAAAAAAGTAAAATCTGTTGAGAAAACATATTGTTTTCGAAAATTGAAAAAATTAAATGACCAGTAGTTTTATCGAATGATATCAAAAATAATCTAGTTTTACACAGTGAAATAAGACATAAGGCGAATTTGAAATATTTAAGATAATTGCCATGTTTGTTGCAGATTAAGATTCTTCAAAAAAAAAAAAAAAAAAAATTAAAATTAACTGCATTCGACCCAGTTTTTAGATATTTCTGTAAATTTAGTACCAAAACAATTATTCTGCATTGAACACAATATCTTAATGTGTATTATATTTCCGCAGAGTATCTATGAGAGTGATGTCGTGAAAACGGACGAAAGTACGTAACAGTGTTTACGTTTAACAGAAAGTTAGAAAAGTGCGCGAAAAGTTTATTGACGAATATGCAAAGTGGTTGTTTTTTATATGAGAGATTTTATGAAAAGCGTTACATGTTATTGTGTTAAAAAATTCGTTAAAAGTTATAAATAAATTTTAAAAATTAAAACTCAATAAAACATTATAAATAAATTCATTAATTAAAAAATCCTAATAATTAAATACAAATTAATAAAAAAAGAAAAACAATTATAATATATAAATAAATAAATAAATAAATAAATAAATAAATAAATAAATAAATAAATAAATTAAATAAAAATAAATTTAATTAAATAATTTTTAATTTAATACAAAAATATATATAACAAAAAACTAATAATAATAATATCTTTCAATAATAATAATTAATATTTGTTAAAATCATTTCAAATAATATCTGTTATTTTTTCAGACAAAAATCTTAATTTTGCTTATTAATAAGGTTAACAGTCAGATGTTTCACATCATCTGTTTATTATTAAGCTATTTGATTGTTACCTGTTTTAACGAACACGATGTATTTTTTATTTATAAAACTTTGATATAAAATCAATGTAATGTTCGCAACTTTAATTGTATTGACATGATATATGATATATAATAGGTATGTATTTAATGTAATACAGTGTGTTTCAAAAAAGAAGAATTACATACAAATCATTTGTCGGCTACTTATCTTTCCAAAATAAGAGGGATGATACTTCACGAACAAAAGGACTCGACATTTATTTTATTAGCCATCCCGAATTTAATTTAATTATTTATTATTTTTAACGAAAAGATCCTTAAGGTTTTTTATTCTCTAGTATATTTGTATTTTTACAATAGTTATTTATCTTTTTTATCTATTTATAACATATCTGTTTTCCTTACATGCTCCATTTTTATTTAGGCTGAAAACTTTAATTTATTGGTACCTAAATTGGGAAATTTTTTTGACTATTTTTATCATTTAAACCGTCATAAATTTTTATTATATGGAACAATTTTTTTTTTTTCTTAAAAAATTAACCATTTTTGGAAGTGTATTTGTAATGAGTGTGTTATAAAATTGCATTGTACGTAGTTCTTGTACACGTTGATAAATATTTATAACGTTCATAAATATTTATTAATAATCGATTCAACTCAATGCAGTAAAGAAAGTATTACTTATTTCCTAGTAAAATGTCATATCTATTAATTTTTTATGAAAAAACAAGCTATCAAAATGTTATAAATACAGTAGAGTAGTTAGGAAATCCTTATTTTTTCGAAGATGATCATGGGTAGAGCCTCGTATGTTGTTCCAAAATTTTTTTAAATTAATATACAAAATTATTTTTTTTCTGTAGGAACATTAATGTAAAAGTTACAATTCTTCGCTAAAACCATAATTATTCTTTAATCCAACCGTACTCAAACAGTGTTGAGCTTCATACAGAAAAACTGCAAAACGGTTTCTTCGTTTAATCCTAAAAATGTGAGATGGGTCCTGTCTAAAAGTAAAAGAATAAATAATATAATTAAATTAAATTAAATTTATTAATTTTATTTATTGTTCTTTTTTAAAAGGTATACGAAAAATACAATTAAAAAGTATTTTTAATCACAAAAGAAAAACAATCACATTTTCGTAAAATAAAAAATTGAAAACTACTGAAAGCTTTTATCAAGGTAAAACAAATAACATAAATAAATATACGAATTGAACTAAATTTCTGTTGAAAACTTTAACAATAAATATTACTCAAAAAAACTATTATACAAAGCCAATGTAATGCAATTAATATACGCTTTAACGCTTTAGTAATAGAGATTTGCTTATGAAAGTTAAAACTATGGCATACTAGTTTATTTTTTCACATTAATTTAATTGTAAGCTCCTACTACTTGTTAGCTCCGACAATTTATAACCGACATCAAAAATGGTAGAAATTTTCAGTTCATCTATTCAAATTATTAGTGCCATGGATTTAAATATTCATATGTTCTTCAAGTATGCCGATGAATCGAAAAATATCAGTTTTTACCCATCCAAAAATTGTTCACAAATTTATTGATTTTCACCTTTAGGTTTTTGATAAAAATATCGATTTTATTAATGCATAGCCTAAAAAATATTGAATGAAATCGATAATTATGAAATAAAACATATCTGGAGGAGGTATAATTAAAATGCCTTTTCTTTCAATATGTTTATCTCTCTTATATTAAACCATAGAACATGTATTTACTGTAGGTAGGTATTATTATCAAAATATAACTTATAATCATAGAAAAAAGTCAATCTCTTATAATATTTATCAAACACGTTCATCAATCATTATTTGTCTGTATTTATAATAAACAAACCGTATATTGATTCGAAAGTTTTGTTGTATTCTTTCCTATAATGTCAGCATTTTCTTTAATTAGATCATATGGTCTTAGTAACACTTTAATAATAATAATAAAAAAATACAATTATAAGAATCAGTTTCGTTCATATAATAGATCAGGATAGAAGCTTTTAATAAACTACATTGATACAAATAAAAACAGAAACACGTTCGACACATCATTCACAATTGACCGATCTATTCGTTCACAACTTCTTATCAAAAAATATATTTCGTATACAGTCAGCATTTACAATTTTTTTTCCAAGAATCATTCTTATGAATCTAAAAAATAAAATAGTTTAAAAAAACTAAAAAAACACGCTCTATCTTTATTACTCTCATGCAAAGTATCCGTTCATATGCGTTCTGCAGCCAACTTCAGAGAGTTACCTACAGACAAACAAACATACGAGTGAAGCTAATAAAAGCGTGTTAAAAATGGTTAAAAGTGTCGAAAATTATAGTATGAAATCCATTGGAACCGGAAGATAATATAACAGAAATGAAAGGAAATTATTTACGGGTAATCTGTGGTCGGGAAGTGGAAGGGAGGGGTGTTTTTAAAGATAAAATACACGGTATCTAGATTTCCATCAAAACTACAAGTAAAATGGTAAATTTGTAGGTCATAAAAAGATCTACAACTTTTGTATTTTCACTTTTTTCACATAACCTCAAAGTATTTTCGATTGAAAATTAGGGTGCTTTTTCGATATTTATTCAAAATAAGGTGAAAAAATAAATATTTTAAATAAAAAAATTACAGGGTATTTTGAACATTATAAGATGTTTGACAAAATTTCGTCAAAACACTTTTTTTTTAAAAAGATATTGGAAAAATTGCAGAAATGGTCTCGTACGATAATACATTCAATAAAAGATATCAAAAGTTAGTTTATCTCTGTGCATAGTAAACCCAATTCATTACCGTGGCAATGTCTAAGTTTTGTCGGCAGCCATGTGGTCCTTGTCAAATAAATTATAGTTAAAATACTATCATTTTCTGTCTCCATTTAAATATGTAGAATAAGTTACAAACAGCAAATTTCATTAATTTTTATTAATTATAATTTGATTTATTTTTTCCAGTGTCGTTTAATAGATGTCTTATTTCTACAGAGAATACAGCATTTAAACGAATAAGAAATTAACGCTCTTGTATAACAGATGGCCTTCACATTGTAGTTTACTAAATTCCAAGAAAAACAACGTTCAATCTATTAAAACATACAAAAAATAATGAGTTTTTCTATTGAAACATTTACTTGTAAAAAAAAGTCAAATATAAATATAGGTATACTAGCAGACCCGGTCACACGTTGTTGTAACACTTATAAGAAAAAACAATCTTCATATTTTATCTAGCGATATTACAGTTTTCATTGTCTTAGTGTTTGAATTATGGAAAATCATTTCTTATCGAATGGTATTTTGATGTACGACACCCAGTATTTGGTGTGTGTTCCCGATATTTGGTGTGGAAAATGTTAAAATGAAATTTTTATGTATACACCTGTATTTGGTGTGTACTCGGTATCTCATGACACCCAGTTTTTCTTCATGCTGTGGTACTCATATTCTTCAAACGTATAAGGACCCCGGTGATACTTGAACGATGCGATATGCACACTTTATACACTTCACACTTCGACATACTACTAGTGAGAAGAAATTTATTCTGAACTAAAACTGAACTCTGAACTTCTTAAACCTTCCTTAAATGGATCCTATCTTTTAAATTGGAAATTTAAAAAAAAAATTGATTAAAATCGGTTCATTAGGTTAGGAGTTCCTTAAGAACAAACATGCGACACGTAATTTTTATTTATAAAGATATATAAACATATTGTAGGAACAACAATAAGTGAATTTAATGAAATGAGAAGATAATTGAATTATTTGTATTTATTTGTTATTAATTCTTTCAATTTTGTTTTTCATAGATTGAAAAAAATTTGAGTATTTACTTACCTAGTGATATTGAAAAAAGAAAAGTAATCATAAATATCCATTCAAGCAACAAACTCAGGGGAAATTATCCACAGAAATGTTATGGAAACAGGACATTTTATACTTGACAAGTATTATAGTTATGAAAATACACCTACATATTTTGTGAAGGAACTCTAAGGTTTAATTCTTGCTTAAAATGTTTATCTGGTATGGTAACACAGAAATTTAAGCACAAAAAATTGTTTATTCACAAATTTTATTAGAAATAAGTATTACAATTTTTAAAATAGACAAAACATTTGAAATAGTACTGCATACAATAATGTTAACATAATTTGTTTATTATAATTGGTAATGGATTATTTTCTAATTTACATGATTAATACAGAAATTAATTTGTATATAATCTTCCCATGCTCTAAAATTTATTGAAATTCAATTAAACATTCCTATTAAAAACACCATGAAATTATAATTATTTTTTACTAGAACAAAATGTCATATTTATGATGATATAAAGACAGCTATCAAAATACTATGAATATGCAAACAATTTTATTGAAAAATGAGTTTGAAAATAATTTAGACTTTACATCATTCAAATTTTAAAGTAATGTTTTGTTCTACAGATCCTTTTTTATACATATTTGTACTTCTAAAATGACGACGAGCATTCGGAAATGGACTAATTAGGTGCCTTTTGAATTATTATAACAAAATTTTGTTTGTGCGGTCAATATTAGGTAGCATTACCGTGAGACTAAAAGACTAACATTACCGTGAGACGTCACCAAAATTACAGCTCGCCCCCTCTTTTCGTTTCGAAAATAAACTCATATGGTGATTTATGAACACTTACAAAAAAGTAATCTTTTGTAAGTCAACATTTGCTAGCGATAGAAATTAAAAATAGCAGACTTTGCCCATAGAAAAAAAAGACAGAGCAATCTCTTCTCTGCTCTGACATGTTATATTAGGGGGAGTATAAGATTCTTCGTTTATAAACAGATGTCATAAAATGTTTGTATCGCTGTAAAAGTTTTCATTGATTTACTTTGTAGGTCGATTTTTTAAATTTAGTTTATTTGTTCCTATTTAACTTTTTGTTCTAATATGTCGTTTAGTAAATCCATGGAAATATTCTATAATTGTTCATTAATTTAAAACATGTATACAACATACAAAATACGGCAAGTTTTGTGTTTGTAATGTTGTTTAATTATTATTAAATATGACAAAAGTTAATTATTTAATGTTGTACAAACATGACAACCGATACAATACGAGTATTTTTGTTGTTTTTCATTTATTTTTTATTTTTTTATTTTATTTTCTATTCTAAATATTTCTCTCATTTTATTATTTTTTTATATTTTAACCCAGATGTTCTGTTTTGTTTAACAAGACATTCTTTTGTTTTCTGTTTTTTATTTTTATTTTTTTCATTATTATTACTTATAAAAATTATTCTTTTTGGCAATTATATTTCTCATTAAAAATTTAATTAAGATTTTTTACTCTATTGTGTTTTTTTTTCTTCTGTACTTGCAAATTTAAAGTTATGGTTATTTTATTTTAATTTTTGAATATTTATCTTACTACCCTGTCTGCAGAACTGTTTACACATTTGAAAAAAATCAATCGAATATATAATGCAATCATGATTGAGTAAATTAAATGGATTTCTTAAAAATTAAATCGTTGCTTATTGAGAAATCTTAAATTATGAGTCATAATTAACTTAAGAAATCCATTTCTATCACATTCTGAACTATTTTTTGTGTATGATTTTCTCAATTCTTTTCAAAAATTGTGAAAATACCACGACTACAAGTTTTTGTCCAGATTTCAACAAAACTCTAACGTTAAACGATAGGTGAGGCGTTTCTAAAAAATCACACAAAACGTCTTGAACGTTGATTTATCGTTGTCTTTTCAAACTATATCTGAAAAATTAACCGCCAATCGTTAAATGGAATTTTATATTTTAAGTCAAGAAAAGAGCTTGTCTTATCTACTTTGTAGATCAACTTGGGAATACATAATCCAAAAAAATTGATTGAAAAATTTTGAATTAGTATTGGGCGTTAAACAAATTGACAGATGAATAAATCAGTAAGCACCCGAAGAACCGAACCCAAACGTTTCAGTAAGAAAACTTGAAATATTAAACATCGATACTTGCCGTAAATTAACGAACACTGAAAAATAATTATTTTAATTGTCCAATCGTCAAAGGAGGAATTACGGTTAGAAAATCAACATACCCAATATAAGTTACTGAGTTATTTGAAGAATAATCAAGAATGTCATTTATAAAGAGGTATTAATATTGACTTGAAATTAAGAGTTTTTTCTCATATTAATCTTGCTTCAAGTTTTAATTTGTAAATGTCTCAGATAGTGAGGTATTTGACTATACTATAGTTTTACAGTCTGAATAATTAATTAAACTTAATTCCACGCAGACGAGACCCCAAACAATGGTTATAAAAATAAAAGAACCGATATAAATATCAGACAAAATATAACAAGTGGAATTCATATCATTTAAATGTTCAATACATTTAAAAAGTAAGTGATTAAATGCTTACCTACTTACCTATTGAAGAGAACTTTTTGAAATAATTTAACGAATACAAAATATAACGATGAAGCAATGTAACATTTATCATACCGTTCCATATCTATCTAATTAAAAATGGAAATTAGTTTTTATCAGAGTTTTCAATTTATTATTACTTTATATATATATATATGTACGTTTTATAGTATAAATAATATTTGTACATCCCGAAAATTTTCTGAATAATATAGAAAATTATAAATCAAATTTAAATTTTCACCTGGTTGCATAAAGTTTGTTTCATAAGTCACTACACCATTCTGTGTTCAATACATAATAAATATATTCAGATATATTAAATACAGCCTGAAGTAAGTAAAACTTCATTGAAGGTAGTAAAATAAAATGTAGGTTTTGCCTTGACCTATTCAAACAAAAGAGGTATTTTAAACAGGAAATACATTCTTGGAATCTCACAGGTTTATGACGCCTATGAAGCTTGCCGATTATTTTTAATTATGATAATTTAAACATAAAAAACTTGTATCATAGTAAAATCAATCATCCTCTAAGATAATTTTAAACCTTTTCAGCTCGGTAACGGTTTTATTATTTATGCAAAAATTATCACCTAATTTAAGAATCGAAACTAATTTAGTATTATGAAATATATTTTTTAAAGATAAAATAATCATTATTTGATTTGACAAAATTATTTTATAAAAATTTAGCACTTTTTACTCAAACACATTTTGATTTTGTTTGAGGTACCTTTAAGAGCTTTTAACATAATCGTTTTTTGAATAAATTATGATAAAATTTTCTAATTTTGCTTGGTTTTTAGCCTAGTTTTACATTTATATGGGAAAAACTGCAATTTTTTTGCATCTGTCATTCGTAAAAAGATTATAATAATCGAAAACAGTTATAAATATTCGCGGAATTTACATAAAAAGATACTCTGAAATTGATTGGTTTCTTAGAAATCGTTTAAAATACATGAAAAACGAAGTTCGATGAAATTTTAAGTGTTCCCTATTCAATAATATTGTGATAAATTGCTTATATTGTATGAAATGTTCCACCGGACTCACCATGTATGTGAAACAAAAATAAAATAGTATATACTTTTATAATTGTAATATATATTTATTTATGCAAATAATCCTTTTTCAATTCAATTCCAAAAGTTCATTATGTCACTTCATATTTTTAATTAACAACAAAAATGTGTACCTATATACGCGTTTTTATACACTGTATGATTGCGTTATATAATATGTATCTCTATTTATATTGCTTAAGGATATATGATAATATATTTATTTTTGTATATTTATTTTTTCGATACTATACATTTAGATTGGCAAATAGTAACTTTACGAATCACAATTCAGTAATATAAAATTCCAAAGCTGACTACATATTAATAAATCTAAAAGACAGGAAAATAGATCTAGAACCCTCTAAAATTATTAAAAATAATAAGTTTCTTGGTAAACGGCAATTTGTATAAGTATTCCTTCAATTGTTAACAAATAAATATTAAATATCCGCAATCGAAAAATTATCAAAATGTGAACATACCTCAAAAGGAATACATGTAGTGAGTGCAGATGGTTAGCTAGGACAACTTCACCAAGGCCATCAATCATTAAAATTGCCCCAATTAATGAGAAGAGAGGATAGATCTGATGATAAATTTTGGGTTCAGCGATTTAATGATTAAATAACAACAATTAATACATCATGAAAATTAATTTTTACATACGTTACTTGTAATATTATTATACTCACCTTAATTTTTTCAGGACCTTTTTTACTAGAATAGGTAAATTTTTTTAAATTATCCTGTATACACATCCATGTAAAAGCTTAAACTAAAACTTTTTTTATTTTTTATAATAAGGACAAAAAAAAATTTTTTTTTTAAACTTTTCACTTCGTTTAAATGTTTAGTTAAATTAAAATTTCGATTAAACTCTTGTACGTGTATTAATTAACATATTGTTTATTCATATTTATATAACTTTAATTTAATTAGTACATCAGTACGAATCCGTTTACAAACTATACGAATGGCGGTAATTAAAAAGTAATTGTGAAAAAAATGTTTTAAAAATAAAATCTATTTATAAAAAAAATTAAACATCAAAATATAACAGAAAATTGTTAAATAATTTATTTTTATTACACCTTTGCAAATAATTATTTTACACATGGTTACCTTTATACCGAGACTGAGGTTCTTCCATTTTTATACTCCACCGAATATAATATATTAGAATATATAAGTTTGGTACCTTAGCGTATATTGAAAGAATTAACAAGGTTTTGGTATAGATGTTCATAGAATCATCTAACTAGTTCTGATGGTGCGTTCAATTGCCTGTGCGTTATCAAAATCATCAAATTCGAAAAGAGGAAGTACACTGAAATTTTGATGGCGTAATCTAGACCTAAAGATTGAGTTGAGCTTATATTGATGACACTATGAAACCGTAAAAGATATCAAGAATAATTCAAATAAAACAATACAAAAAAAAAAAAATTTTTTGCCAAATTTTATTTCAAATTGCACTAATATAAAAAATAAATTATACTGCAAGTTATTAATTCAATTTATTATTATTACGATTACGGAAATCGAATGTCAAAGCCAGGTATACAGTCGTCGATACCTAAACCAATCAAACTTCTTGACTGGATTCAATTCCATAAGGCTTATTATATTAAGACTTCATTTATTTACAACTTTTATTGTTAAATTGATATTGTATAAAAATGTCAGGATTGAAGTTTGTAATACAATTAAGTGACTTTCATAAAAGTAATCATCTTATTGAAAATATTCAACTTGTTATTGAAGTTTAAATTATCATTTTAATTGATTCATCACTAGTTTTTGCATTATTATATTACAAGAACATCCATCCAACGATTATCGAACAAGTTAGTTGTGCTAATAAAACATGTTTTCTTCAAGTAATAATTAACTATGCAATAAGAAATATGTTACAAAAGCGAAAAAAATAACTATAATTCATACACTTTTAGTTCACTTTGAAGTTGTTTAATTAATGTAGAATATTTATTAACAAAGTATAATTTAGTTTGTTTTTTTTTAACTTTGTTTTTATTTGTATCCTATATAAATAAATTTATAAGGGAATATTCAAATGTTGTAGAATATTGACTTGTTAAGAAAGTATGAAATTATCATTATTGAAATATAAGTTTTGAAAAACATTTTATAATATCTTTTCAAAAAAGTGTGAATTAAATTATATTCTTCTGTGGTATTTCATTATTAAATTTATTAAGTTGTTTTCAACCATTTTAATAACAAATAATTTTACTTTGAAGGTACATTTATAGATATCGAAAGTTAATAAAATCTTGAAATGATTTTTGGACGATAAATAGACGATAAAAGATCACAGCAATCGCAATAGAACCAGGTAAAACTAAAATTTTTTAATTACTTTTTCAAGTAGTGAATGTAAAACGTCGGATGAAAAAATTACGGACAATTGGGGTAGAAGACAATGTTGGTATTCCTTCCCGAACCAGATACACGTGTTTCCCATCGTGGTTTAAACTCACTGACGGAAGAAATATACAAAAGTCATGCTAAAATTGGATCTTACTAATACCGATCAAAAATTAAAGTTATACGATTAAAAATAAAAATAATAAATTATAGTGTAAATAATGTGCAAAGTGTCCAAAACTCACCATAATGCTAGAGTTGCGTTTCAAATAATATTCCAGACACAAAAGACTTCACGGCAGTGTTAAGTTAACGAAACTACTTGTAAATATATGCCAGTTTTGCTCGGCTTTAAAATATATTCTGGGAGAACAATAATTATGTACTTACGTGTCACGTTAGTTTTCCGT
The DNA here is from genome assembly GCA_020423425.1 of Chrysopa pallens. Lineage (NCBI taxonomy): Eukaryota > Metazoa > Arthropoda > Insecta > Neuroptera > Chrysopidae > Chrysopa > Chrysopa pallens. The sequence continues at coordinate 65,064,522 of CM035594.1, forward strand.
AATGAATTTCTAAATTACTGAATCTAATTTAATCAAAGTGTTTTTAAATTTGGTGTTATGGTTCTAATTTAAAAATGGGTAAAAAAAGGCGAAAAATTGAAACATTAATGATGCAAAAATAATTAATGCATAGAATGAGTTATGGGAAAAAATGGACTGTAAAAAAAAAAAAAATAGAATCCATTAGGAAAAAGTTTTTTGAAAATTTATATTTCATGCGGAAAAAATATTATATGGGTTCCACGATGCTCTACATATAATCCTGCACTGTATACGTAAATAAATAAATTGAAAAAAAAAAAATGTATATTTTTAAATAAACAGGATAAAATGTAAAGAGAATCCCCCATCAACGTTAACAATACAATAAAACGTTTAATATACATAACATCTTGGTAACATTGTACCTACATGTTATTATTTTGTGTCATAATGGTATTGTTTAACAAAATTTAAATTTTTTATATTTTAATTTGTCACACAGAAAAAAAAACCATATCTTTTTTCTCTACATCCATATAATAAACACTCCACTAATTCATTTCAAGTTGATATATACTTTATGTGTGTATGTTCACTGACTCTTTGTGAATATTAAAAATATAATGTTGGTATATACAGGCTGTTATAAAATACCTTTACTTCATAATTATGCTTATAGAAACAAATGATTTATTTAATGGTAGGGGAGATCACCAATCGTCGATTTTTGGATTTATTCGAGCTAGTCCAATTCAGGTAGCTTGATTACGTGGTGAAAAGTGCATTTGACTAATCTGAAAATATGAGCGTAAATTACCAATCAAGAGATTTGGGATAAGAAAATTTTATAATAACGTTCATTAATCGGGTAATTAAGTTTATTTTATGTATGCAGTTGAACTCTAAGGACCTAACAGTGAAAATGTTAAAATTTAGAATTCATAAAATCATCTACATCACGTTAACTTCCAAGGTCTAAATTACCCGTGGGATTCCTGAAAAACTATGAAATAAATTTTACTTTTTTTCTGTGTTTTATTTTACCTGCATTAAAAATATACACTTTGTATAAGGCTTAAATTGAGAGGATATTTCATATAAAATGAACATATATGGTATATATATGAACACATATATCTGTTATGTTATTATTAATGCATGGAAAAATAAATAAAATATTTTATAACTTCAAAAGTGTTTTTTTTTTTTTAATAAAATTATAATTAAACTTTTTTCACTGACTAAAAAACTATATTATTTGATGAGGATCATCACTTTCATGAAGTGCAAAACGTACTTCATTTTCAAATAAAACATTATTAATAAAATGACAGTAGTTGTATGAATTGTAGACCTCACTCAGGGGTAAATAAAAAGTTTATAAATAATACACGTTCACTAAATTTAAAATATATCTGGCATAATCAAAAATACGATGTTAATTGAACAAATCAAATATTATATAATTATAAAGAAAAAAAGTGTTTTTGTAATGTACAGAAACCCAGTGTTGAAAGAACCTGTTTTCAATTTATATGATCGATTCTATGTTTGAAACAGGTCAATACTTTAAATTTGTTTAATTGGGAAGTGGAAAAATGATAATTTTCCAAAAATTAAAGTGTGAATTTTCTACAAGGATCTAAACAATGAAGTGCGATCAACATATCTACCAAATTTCTTCAAAATCGAACAAAGCGTTTGAAAGTTACAGCGAAACAAACACTGACAGATATTCACAAATGAAATTGAAAAATCGTCTAGCTATACCATTGACGTATCTCTGTTAGGTCAATTATTAACTATTTCCAAATTGTGGCGAATTTAAACAGTCTGTGACACAATATTTAAAGAATATTTTGTATTTAAACGTTTCTTTTATCTTTTATAAGATAACGTTTGGTTGATCCAATAGAACGAATAGATGATTACCAATAAACTGATATTCATATTTGCAAGCTTGCGTTGACGGCCAATTTACAGGCATCAGGTGCTAAAGATAAATTTTCTTAAAATCTCAGGTCTGGTTTTTTGGTGTTTCAAAAAATATTGTAAACAGACACTTCCTTTCGGCGGAAAATTGTTTTATAGTACACCTTAATGAAACTATTTTACTGCTGCAATTCTGGTCTTCAATAATAAAGGAACTAATGGTTTATGTATTAATTATTCAGATAATTGTAAATTTATCATGTCGACGAATTTAAGGTAGCCTTATAAATTTTATACACATGGTACATTGTACCAAGATTGCAAGAAAGTAAAAGTACATACTAACATAACACTATCTTGTTACACTCATTTTATTTCTGGAAACAATAGTAAGGCCAGGGCGTCCTGGGATCGGGAAGTATGCCTATAGACACCCAGGCATATGTTTTTGTGACATTAATTTATGAAAACACACAGACATATTTTTGTAAAACGTCGCAAAACAAATTTAGGTGACCCCGAAACGTGACAATATGCCGTCATTATCGCTTTTGATATTCCGGACGAATCCATGAATTAATCAGATAAGAAAATTTAACATATTTGATAATTCACGTTTGAAAATGTGAATGAATTAATTCACAACATTAAATTTGTTAGAAGGTTGATTTAAAATCAATTATATAACTTGATAAATTGATTGAAATTCAATTCATATGAAATAACTATAAAGCAACATTAGGTAAAACGTAAATGTAAATACAAAATATCATATATTACCATATAAATATCAACTTCTAAAAACAACAACAAAAATTATTTAAAACAAATTTTACCCACAAAACAAAAGAAAAGCATATCAGGTGAACGTCACTTACAGCATATAAAATATTTAAAACAAGAGTTGATAAAACATATATACATACACACACATAAGAGTAAGCCACAAGTGATATTTTTGTTCGGTATACTAACTTACGCTAACGTAAAAACAACGATGGGATACATATATTATATTCTTTTATTTAATTAAAAATTTATAACAATATAATTCTAACATAATTTTAAAAAGCATTTTAATTATCATAACACTTGTACTGTGCTTTTAACAACATAACGTTACATAATTCTAAATTATAGAAACAAGAAAAAATAAAAATTAAAAAGTTTCAAGATATTCTAGAACTAAAAAAGTAATAAATAAAATACTTTTTCTTAGATTCAATTTTAATTAAAAAAAAAACGTACAAATTATCGAATGATACATTTTTCAGGTTAATTTCTGCAATTTTTCGGTTTCATGGAAAAGTTTTTAAGAAAAAATGGGTGAAAAGAAGTCAGAAATCCAAATGGAAATAGTCCAATTGTTGTTTTTATACTATTTTATTTTATGTTTTTTTTTAATACCTGGGCCAAAGTATTTGAGACATATATGAATAGTTGTACAGAAACCCGTCGGGGGGAAGGCAAAGTTTATGTTCTGCGTAGTTTTGTATATTCATGTTCTTCACTATCATTATAATTAATGTTAATTAATTTACATAATGAACTCTGGTAATTGTTAAATAAGAAAGTAAGTAATGTCTCTCTTATAAAATACAAAAGATTCGTATACAGAACAGGGAGTAGTGGTAACTTTACCAACAATAAATAAGTACTGTGAACTGTAGACCTTACTCAGAGGTGAATACTAAAGTATATGAATAATATGTACTCAATATTTAGCAGATATCTGGCACAATCCAAAACATGATTTTAGTGATACAAATTAAATATTATGTCTAAAAATTAAATATAATTTGTATTAAATAAAAAGAATGTATATCCATAATAGCCTAGTGTTGAGAGAATCTGCTTGCGAATCATAAAGTATTTTGTTCGAAACTAGTCTTATTATTTTTCTTTTATTAGAACTAAGTTAATAGTTTTAGAAAAAAAAAGTAATTTTTCTCAAAAGGTAAAATGAAAAAATATAGTGAATTTTCTGACAGTGATCAAAATAAGTCTACCAAATTTCGTCAAAATCAAACAAGGTGTTCAAAAGTTACAGCAAAACAAACATAAATATATACAGCACTTCGTTCGGTCAAATAGTGATTTTTGTTTCATTCGGTAACTAAAAAATAAATTGTGATATAAATGTCTCAATTATGATATAAATGCTTTCATAAAGGAAACTGGAAAGTAAGAAAATTTCCTCAAATAATGATATAGTTCACAAAACATTTCTACGAAGATACACACCCGATACGTAATATCATATACAATCACACAGTCATTTATTTAATATATATTTATTTATATACTAAACACCCGTTAACAAATTATTCATAATTTGAAGTAACTAAAGAATGAAAATGAATTTTTTCGCAAATTCATTATTTGAAATAATTTATTTACATATACATTTATTTATTTAACCTCGTTCCTAATTTATGGCCAATTTCTACATTCACTTTTGCCATAAATTACAAAATTTCAACAAAAGCATTTGAAATATGTACTACCCAATATACTATTTGAGTTTCAATTAAAAAATCTATATTTTTTCTACCATGAATTCTACCACAATATAGCCCGGAATTCAGCCTGGAACTTTTTATTTTTAATTATTTTGATGACCAAAGGCCGTACTCCAGTTATTAATTCATGAACACCAATGCTCTTAATCGTTACAAGCATTGTTTGTTAATGTTTTCCATGTATTTTCAGGGTACAAAACATATATTTTATTAATTATTTGATCCAGATAGAAAATATTGGACATACATGGTAATTATATGTATAATAATAACATTGAAAATTGAAGTACTTTGATTATAGAAATACAACTTTGACGTCGACTTGTAAAATATGTTCCTTATTGTATAATTTGTATGTAATATTGTTTACGAAAATTTATCGTTGAATGAGTTTTCTGTTTTGTTATTATTGTTATCGTTTATCAAAGGAAAATTTTATGCTCGTTTTTGAATAAAATGTAGATAAAAATAAGCTTTGTTGTTATTCATGATAATTTGCTCTACCTACCTAATAATTCGATGGTAACTGTAGGTTTGAGGTATGCATAAATGGCAAAATATTTAAGTAATTTTCATTTTAAATATTCTTCTATTATAGTTTAAACTCTAATAAACGTCTTTCCACATAAAGTTGTTATATTTAATATGCGGGTAAAAGTAATTATCATTTTCTTGTTGTCCAAAGCATAAAAGATACCAAACTTCATAGAAACAGAATTTGAAACGTAAACGTATTATTAACTCTTATGTATTAATGAGAATTCTAGGATTTTTTCGAATAAATTTCGATTTTTGCCCCAATTTCTTAGATCAAATTATTTTGTTTATTTCTAAAATATTCTAATTGTGTTTTTTTCATTTGTTTTCAGAATTAAGATTCTGCAATCAAGTTCATCTTTACAACAATCATGTTCAACACACACAAATTTACAGAAAAGTGTATTAAAAAAATTAATTAAGCAAAAAATTTAAAAAAATGTTGAAAATAATTTGTGTTTGTGCATTTGATGATAATTAGTTATCAAAAGTTATATAGTTTTATTTTTTATTTCGTTTTATTTGATTGTAAACATATAAAAATTATAACAAATGAATAACAATATTGCAACAACAATGTCAGATTACGAACGTATCCGTCTAGTGATATTAGGCGGTGCCGGTGTTGGAAAAAGTTGTATTGTAAAACGGTTCCTAACAAACAGTTATACAGATAAATATCGCAGCACCGTTGAAGATTTATACAATCGTGAATATGACTTAGGTACAGTCACATTAAAAGTTGATATATTAGATACAGCCGGTGATATGCAATTTCCAGCTATGCGTCGGTTAAGTATTGCAACTGCTCATGCATTTTTATTAGTTTATGCATCAACATCGGCAGCGTCTTTTGAGAGTGTTAAACGATGTTTTGAAGAAATACGAGAACAACGTGCTGATTTTCAAGAGATACCCATTGTTGTGGCTGGTAATAAATTTGATTTGGCCACGTCACATCGTGAAGTACGAATTGAGGATGTTAGTGAGTGGGTTTATTGTGAATTACCAAAATTAAGGTATGTTTGAAATAGTTGTTTAATTATTAATAAAAGTAAAACTGTCCAATGTTAAAAACGCATTAATCCTCTAAAAAATCTTTACCTTAAATAATTTTCATCGTTTTGTATGTCTCAATATGATTTTCTTACTTATCTCAACTCTCTTATCCTGACTATCCAATAAACATGGTCCTAAGATCGAGGAACGCTGTTCGTATTCCTTCTTTTTATTTCTCCGCATTGTATTGCCAGCAGAAATTGTCATTTAAAATACCCCATGTTTTGAAATTGGTTCCAATTTTTGCAGAGCTTTGTTTCCTAGAGATGTACCACGACTATCGAGATTCAACCATATGTTAATAGCGAACTTATTCAATCGTACCATTTCGCTTGTTGCTGTTTTTTTTTGTAATATCGTAAAATTATTTAAGTAACTATAAGTCTAAAATTACTACCCCTTTCTTCTTCAAACTCTGTAACTAAGGATAGTGTTAACATCAGGATACGGATAGTGAGACAATTCAGGATAGTAAGAAAAGTCATTTTCTATTGTTTTGCTCATTAGCAATAGTAACAAATTTATTCAGTGAACCAGGATGCAATAGCATTAAAAAGAGCTTGATAAAAGATTGCCTAAGACATAATTATCAATAAAATTTATACAAACAACTAATTTATCATTTGCATTTCTTATAGGGTAAAAGTACTGGAATGTTCAGCGAAAGACGATTATAATATAAAAGAAATATTTCGATCATTCGTTACACTATCTAGAATATTACCAACAGGACAAGATGATGGTAGTGGTACAAGTGGTCTAAAACGACGTTCATCTGCATACGTGTCCACATCAAAAGGTCAACGACGTACACAAAGTCCAAATGATAGTACAATAAGTGGTGGACGTGATCGAGGTAGTTGTAGTAGTACATCAACATCGGCTGATACAAATTCATCATTAAATGAACCACGATCAAAGCCACGATCGAGATCGTTAATACGACGTTCAAGTCGAAAAACAAAACAGCAGATACGTGATGCACAAAGTAATTCTGATGAATGTATTGTATCATAAATTATTTTTATAAATATAATCCACGAAGTTCCCTTATAGTAAGTACAATCGTCCTGGATAAATTATAAATAATCTACAAAATATTATTTTCAAGCAAAGCAGATTAAGTTTTATTACCAATCTTTATTATGAATTAGCATTGATGATTTGTGATGACCTGAGTCTTTCATACATATTTAAAATACTTTCACTTCATTAAAGGACGGATAAAAAATATTTTTAGATTTTTCTCATATACCTAAGATAAAAAACCCTATTATAAAATACACCCAAAAAATTTATCAGTGGCATGTTAATTTGTTTATCAAATTTAATCATATTTATTAATAAAATATTATTTATAATCTGTATATATAAAAAATACAACATCGTGAAAATTAAAAATTTAAAGTTATATAAAGGTAAGGTTCAGGTCACTTTTTTTAATAAAAAACAATGCTACTTGCTCATAATTTTTTTCTTATGCTTTAAAAAATTTTTTTAGCATTATTAACTATTTAAAAGTTTTGACGTCAATGAATCGGATTCTTCAGGATATCCGTACCTCAATTTTCAACTGGCTAGTAATTTACAAATATGATATCCCAGACATGTACTACTAATAGATAAAACAAAATCGTAATGCAGCATCTAAAAATCATGAGAAAATCAATATAAGAACATAATATTTTCTGTTTCAGTGATCTATTTTTCGAAAACTACACATTGTTTTAAAAGAAATCATTCATTTTATTACAACAATCTAAAAAAAAATACCATTTTTCCAAATTCAATCCATAAGATCCACTGGCCTAATCGTCACTTTAACATGTTTGACAAAGATTCACAATCAAAAGCCGTGATCTAACCATTAATAGGTGTGAAAAACGAAAACCGTTCAAGACAGAGTAGCAAAAATAAAGCGTTTTTGGCAGCTGGCTTTGGATTCATGATTCATGGTTATTAGATGCTTTGTGTAGAATTTGTTATTTCTATAGGGAACTCATGGAATAATTTTTTAATTAAGTAATTAAACTTTTTTGATAAACATATTTATCATTATCTGTTTACAATTAAATACTTTAAATACTCTCTAAAATTACTTAATTAAGTAATAATTTATATTCGATATAGTTTATAATGATTTAGGGTACAAAAAATAAACCCAAGTATTTTTGTGTGAAATAAATATTTGTTAAATTTATTGATCTAGAAATGTATAAATCGTGATAAAGTCAAATCATCACTTTTTCTGCAGTGAACAAGCAATTTCTTCTCTCTTATTCTCCATTAACTTATTTAAAGTGAATACAGAGTATTGTAATATTCTATTACTATAGCTTATTATTGCTTCCTAATTCACTGGTAGTAGAAATTGAGAATTTCAAGTAAATTCATTATAAAAGGATAAAATCCTGGAAGGTATAAGTTATTCCAGAGAAAAAATTATATGAAAAGAATATTTTCCAATATTTTTCTTAAATTTGTTATATTTCAGATCAATAAATTCAAAACACAAATATTTCTTAAATATAAAAATTTTATTGACCAGAAAAATTTCTCTAATTCAAATAACTATTATTTTTAACAAATAAATAACTGAAAATCAAATCGTAAGAATAAAATTAAAAAAAAAAAAGATTTTTTTATTTATTTAATGACAATATTGATAAAATATATTACGCTTCATGCAAAAATTTTATAATAATAATAATAATCATTTTAAAATTGAATTAGTTAAAATAATTTTAAAATTGTAACTAATGAAAGTAGTTAATGTCATTGAAATTTATTTAAAAAAATAATGTTGTTAAAAAGTTAATGTTTTACTTTAATCAAAAGTAAAAATATTTTTAATATTTGTAAACTATTTATCATATGAATGGAGTATCTTTTTTTAGACTCCAAAATTTAAATCATATTTACATATAAACAGAATAGTGTTGAGGCATAAAAAATTTGTTAAGATCTAAAATTGAGGAAGTTGCTAAAGGAAAATATATCAGCGAAACGTCGCAATATAAGCAACATATGATTATTTTTACTGTCCAAGTTCTCAAAATATTAACTATTTTAATTGTTCATACTTATATGCATAAAATCGATCAAAAATAATAAGGATTCACATTTTTAAAATTTGGTAGTCTCGATGGATTAGAAGAAATTTTTAGAAAATTACTCAGCAGCGCAAAAGTAAGAGCTATTTTGTCTTAGATAGAAAATTGGCCAAGTATAAGATTTATCCCGATAAAATAAACTTACAAATTAACTATTTACAGGTGAAACATCGGCTAAATAATAGGTAGTAAATTGTGTGCCTATTTCAAGCTATGATATCAAATCGATGAAAAAAATTTTGATCTCAGAAATTATAGTTACAAATATTAGAAATATTTTCACTCGTTACAAAAAAATAATAATAATAATAAAAATATAAACTGTAAAAATAAATAAATATAAAAAAATATAATTTTTTTAAATTTAATTAAAACATGAAAGTACTGTTTTCAAACAAAACATGAACGTGGTGCTAAGCGTAGTGTGTAGTAATTTTAATTTGTTTCATAAGAATAAAATAATCCCAAAAAATCCCAAAAAAATTATGCAAAACCATCACAGTATTATATCCTCCACTAAACTGAAAATTCAGAAAGGAAAATTTGTCACCACAACAACATAAACATCATCCTATTTACAGCACTAACTCTATAACATTAGTTCACGATCTCACTTAAACACAAGATACTAAGGTGATCCATGTAAAATTAACCGTTTCATATATTTGAGCAAAATTTATGCAATACTCATTTTTAATACACATCGATAATACAAAAGATTATGATACTACGAAAAGCATTTAAAAAAATTAAAGAAAAATCCTGATGAATAATAGCATACTTTTATTAGGTTTGTTAATATGTTAATACAAAACGTTTGTTCAATATCTTCACAAACTTTTGTCACACTTTGTTCGATCGCTATTAATAGCGTAGATGCAATGAAAAAATTTTGCTATTTTACCCATCAAAATGTTAATTCGAAAATTAAATGAAAATTGATTCGAATACGAATCAATTATAAGCTCTTTAAGATTGTTTTCCATTTGTTACCTGCAAAAAAAATGTTCAATGGGTGATTCTACGATAAGCGGTCATTTTCTATAGAAAGATCGCACTATAAAATTTTGGAATAATGTAATTTATATAACATTATTATTCTTAGTCAACATTTGTGCATACCTACTAACATTATATATCCTATAATTTTGAAGGAAAGTGTATATAAGTGTATATAAGTGCCATGAACATCGATAGGACCACTTACCGTAGAATGACCCTTATATATAATCACTATGGAGATGTACATGTATGACGTCATTTATGCAAATCTCCCTCTTTGTTTAATTAGGAAAGTGAACGTCCATATTTTGGCTATTTTTTAAGATTTTTAAAAAAATGACTTCAAATTCATGTTCGTGAAGGAAACAAATATATTCTTCTTCTCTATTACCAATTTAAAAAAACGTTTCAGCTAAAAAAAGTCAGATCATTCGGAGAATAATTTTAAAAGTATGTTTTAATACAAAACCTTTAATTACCTGACGGTATTTGTATGGATCTCCTCTGACACGCACATATAAAAATAAGTAAAATGTAAATGTAGAATAGCTTTATGTAAAAATTCACCGTCCTCTACCAGATAACTATTAAAAAAAATTTTTTTTATTTTCGCATAGTTCTTTTATTACTAAATCTATTTCAATTGATATTTATAATAAAATAAAATAAAATAGTAATTTCACAGTTAAACTTTATTGATATTCTCATGTAACACAAAATCAAAGACAAATCGATATCACAACAGACTCGATATTAATCTGATATGCGATATATGTGATTTTGTCAATACTATAAAAACTTACTTCGTTTACTACTTTTGATTGAATAAGGAATAATTAGATGGGTCACAAAAATGGTTTTTATCAAATATCTCGTTAACAGGCGCTTTTATTGGAAACATGATATTTTATTAAATTTGTGGCATGGAAAAATTTTCCTACGAGAAATTCGTAGTCGCAGTCTTGGTCTTGCTTTTTTGCCAAGACTGAATGAGCGAGACAACTTTAAATTAACACCTCCCGATAAATGCCAAAAGAGTCAAAAAATATATAGCGACTTCATTGTGTTCTTTTCGTGGAACAAAACGTTCTTGTATTTAAAATTTTTAGTTTCAAAGAAGTAAAGAGCTAATTGTGAGTTATTTATAATTTATACCTTTATTAGTCTCCATTATGATAGGACAATTGTATACAAATAAACTTAAATATTAGATTAGATTAGCAAGACAATGCAAGACAAAAACCAATACTAAATAAGCCAAGCTAAGACCAAAACCAAAGTCTGAGTATTTGACCAAGATAAAGATCGAGACACGAAGTATTTGAGTAAGACCAAAACCAAAACTGAATATAGAAACCAAGACTATCCCAGTCTCATATTTCTTAAAAAGTAAGATTACGTTTGAAGGGCCCAACCAGGAGTCGCATAAATACGGACAAAATTAATACTATGTACACACTAAAAATTTATCCTGTTATTTATTATTTTGAGTAACTAGGTAGAATAAAGTTTAACTGTGAGTTTGATGTCATTATAAAATACGAAAATTTTCAATGCATGTTTTCAAAGAATACTCTCTAATACAATATATATATTGTATTAATCCTGTGAAATGGAAATTTATCCTTACTTCAAAATACATTAAAAATTAAATTAAAAGCACAGAACATAATCTTGTGATTTTGTATCAAATAAAGTTAATTGCAAAAAAAAAAAATTTAATTAACTAAATATACAAGTTGTTCTTTTTGCGGGTAATTTTGTACATACATAGATATTAATAATTTTAGTACATCATAAAACAGAAGAAATACATAATTTTGAATGTTTAACTTTGTTCCAGACCACACTCATACAGAAATATCGAATTTGATAATATTCGATAATGTAAAATCGAAAAATATCTCAAAATTTATCTTCTTTTTTAGAGTAAAAAACTTCATATGGATTAATAATTCCTTTAATAAGGTATTTCAAAAAATTCTGAATATAAATGAAGATATTGTTTCGAAAAAATCCCAATGAAAATTATATTTTAATTTCTACATAAATAAGGAATTTTCGGCAATAATGTAAAGTTTTATATTCCTCTTTTATTTATCTTTACAAACCAGCCAAGTAGACATTTTTAATTTGTTGTTTTAGTACAAGCAAATATAAGTAATTTTTCTTATTAAGAAGAATTGACATAAACACATAAGACCTCTATAATAAAGACAATCTCTACTGTAATATACATTACATTTTTTGAATTTGACCCACAAATAATTTATATAAAAATAATTAACAATATAACGAAATATAACAATAACGGAGGGCTTGGCGGAAAGTTTTCATTAAATGGAATTTTTGTAGACTTTTATTTTATATTTGGAAATGTTTTGCTGCGAAAATCTGTTCCACGCACCCTATTGTCTAATATGAAGATTTTGAATAACATTTGGATTGTTATTTATTTTTGGGTTATTTGTACGCGAAAATTGAATGCGACAGTGTGTATTACATAAAAGATTGTCTTTTATTTGGTACCATAATAATATAATTTATATAGGAAAATTGTGAAAATTGTTACAAAATTTATCAAAAAATATCACCATGACTAACAATATTATCCAATAACAATTTTATATTGAAATTATAAGAATTTTTTTTGTTTGTTTTTTAAAAACTTGTATAGTAAAATTAATAATAAACAAAATTATACAGGCAAAATATCAAATATTCGCCGAAATACATAAATATATATATTTAATAAAAAAAAAATTGTTTTATTGTCAATATTGAAATATCTTTGTAGCTTATCTAATAAGAGCTTATTATTTAGGAAAAATTGGTTAAATTAGCTATAAAATTAACTAACTCTAGTATTCAATGAGATTTATATATATTTTAATGGGACGCAATATTGTCCCATTTAAAAACTAAATATAAGAATTTCAACTTAACTAAATATTAACTAAATGTTTCAAAATATTTGTAACAATAGGATATTTGACAATCTACAAAATGAAGAAACTTGAAGCTTTCATATACGCTTTAAGTGAGAATATTTTTGTAATTTAAAAACTAATCAAATATCCTGTTGCACATTCTGCAGTCGTAATGAATGAAAAATTATCAAAATTTTTAAATATATTTAATAGCTATGCTTATTAATTCTGACCAACGGTGTTAATTAGTGATAATTTCGGTCTAAAGCCATTTAAATAAGTTGTTTTTTGAGCAAGAATATAAAGATAATCTCTACTAATGCATCAAAAAAATTAATTGTATGTTGAGCTTTAAAAATTACTTGTTTGTTCGCAAAATGAATTTTATATTAAATTCTTAAAGTAAATTGATAAATATCTTTACTGTAGTAGAACTTAAATACTTAGAATTAATGTTAGATAAAAATGTTTTATGCCAAAATCACAATACAAAGATTAAAATGCAGTTTATTTGAGTCATGATATAATGAAAAGCTACCAAATTTAAAGTCATATTGTCTTTGGTTACAAGCTCTTTCAACTAAAAAATTAATCACTGTCTAATGAGCACAATCAGGAATTATATATTGCTTGTGTTTGAACGTGTTAGGCAGGAACATTTTTGTAATAACCATAAAAAATAAATAATTTCTTGAATACCTAAAACTCTGTTACGAGTATTAGAAAAACGCACAAAGCTATCACTTATATTAACAAGCTGATTCGGTCGGACCTAGCTAAAGAGTTCTGGAAATAAAAAAACGTCTTCAGAACACCTTTATTCATACTTTCTGATACATAAAAATAAAAAAAGAGGTTTGGATTCAGTAACAAGCTCAAAATCTTCCATTGGATTTACAAAGGCATAGTCCACGTTGGTTTCATGTCAGTAGTATTCTGAGAAATAAAAAATGCTCTTTTATCGAAAATATTTGGCTTCAATTCTTGAAATTATAATACCACATACGAAGTTATGTTTTGTATACGCTTACATCTCGCAAGACTCCTAGTCTTGCGAAAGATTTGATACATGTTTAATAAAAACTCTTGTAAATTAAAATTAAATTTCCTGTTAATAATTGTCTTGTGATCATTTGAGCAAACCACAAAACTGCTTTGCTAAATTTGATTTGCAACTATTGTATTGATAATAATCTATATATTATAAATGTAATTTAAAATGGTTCCGTGGAACAAATCAATTTCACAATAATATAGTTGTAATATACCTGCACGAATTTTCACATATAACTTGTATGTGTTTTTCAAATCTAAATGTCTTTTAAAAAACCCAAAAAACAATCACACCTAAATACTTGGATTTTAAACTAAAAACTAGAAAATTAGTAAGCTTTATTTAAGTAACGTGATAAGACCATTCATTAATCGGACTGAGATTATAAATCTCTATAGGCTAACGTTTCCAAAAAAAAGAACCATGTGATCAAAATAATTAAGAATTACTTCTTCTCTTTTAAAAAATCATAATCTCAGTTACACATAATCTTTTAACTCGATTAGTTAATAAAAAAGACTGTGAGGATCACAAACCAACACAAATCGGTTAAATCAAAATGATAAACCAATGCTCCTGCAAAATGAGGAGCTCAAAAAACCCAATATTGTGAATTTAAAACGCTTGAAAAAAAACATTTATTATTATAAGTATTAACAACATTTTGAAATCTTACAAAATTTTAAAAATATATGATGAAAATATTTTTAGATTGTTGTTAATTTGGAATGACAATTTTGTTATTAAGAAACCTTAGATCAAAAGGTGGTAAAACCAAAGTGGTAAATTATATAATGTAGATTTTGTGATTTATTATTATTAATGAAAAAAAATCATTTTTGTATACCTTGTTAGGTAAAGAAAAACTAATTTATCAATTAAAAAAAAAAAAAAAACTTTTTAGTCACTCATATAATCACATAAATAATATTAACATTCACGTTTAATTAAAACCATTTTATTAATAAAAATTCTTATTTAATATTCACATAAAATCATTCAAATCATTTTTACAATGAAACCGTACTGAATTTTAAAGCATATCAAAATATGATCATTAAAAACGCTGAGATTTTTCCGATAAGTAATTCTCATGTTTCCGAATAAACAAAAAGACAACATTTAAATGATCAACGTCTGTTGGAAAATTACAAATGTGTATTAATTTGAAATTTAAGTAATTTAAATGAGACTGAGATTCACATAGAAAAGTCAAAATAAGAAGGGATCAGTTTTTGGTTATAAATATTTGTCCATATCAATCTTTAAGAAAGATGACGGTACTCGTTATATTCTTAATGACTTAAGAAAATATAATTTTTATAAATACATTAAATTATGAATTTAAACATACATTAATTAAATATCATTAAAATATGAAAGAAATTTGAATTAAAATCTTACTATTTATATAAATATAAAATCATACGTCGGCGTTATCTTTTATCATTTTAATTGGGCTATTGGGAAATTTACGTTTTCCGTCTATATTCCACTGTAAAGAATTTGTCATCTACCAGATATACAAGGAAATAAATAAAATACTTGCAAGATTCTAGTTTATACGGAAAGGACAAATGAATCTTTTTCATAAATTATTCCTTTTTTCATTATAATATATTAAAGAGACCTCAATTATTAAATTGAGGGTCCTTATTACAAAGACTTTTGTACCGTCCGAAAGAAAAATTTAATAAATAATACTCTCTAACACTGTATAGTTTTATGGAAACAAATTTTGATGCAATAAAAAGTCGTAAACAAAGTGCAGTCAAGTGCTGGAGTACAACCATAAGGAAAATAGCATAAATGTACTTCTTTGAATTAGTAATGGACGACGCTAAGCCTTTTTTTCCATATTCTTAGTTTTTTTAATCTCAAATTTATACTTAAATTTCATAAGTTTTCCAATAAACATTCACTTGATATCATTAATCATAAGTAAAATGAAATATGAACCAAAAAATAGCAATCTAATCTCAATGCCATTGAATTTCTTTCATTTTTTACACACTCAATAACTCATCAACTCTAAAAATAATGATCCAATGTGAAATGAAACTCAAAAATTTATTTTGTTTTTTTGAGAAAACTGTTTGAAATACCCTCCATGCAAATTAAGATTGTACATGTCAAATTTCATAGCATTTGGACAATTTTGAGGAGGTTATTTGTGCATGAAAATTGAAATAAATTTAATGTAGTCCGTATTAAATGGGGATCCGTTTTTGTCAAGGTCGACGCAGGTGAATGCATCAGACATATTTATTAAAACAATTACCAGTTATTCTGTTGCTCCAAGTGACTAAGTTTGGCTAAAAGGAACTCCACTGGAGAGTATCTTAAGATATTATAGATATCCCATTTTCGGTTCTTATTTTCCGTGAATGTAAATTAAGTAAGAATTTTTCAAGGAAAAAAATCAAAAGTTCCAAAAATAATATTTGTGATGTTTTAAAACAAGTAATTAATAATATTTATACAGTTATTGTTATTATAAACAAGGATTAATAATTAATATTAAAAATGAACAAAAATTATCAAACAAATGTAAAAATGTTTTTATTTTACACCGAACACAAGTATTTGCAGTTAATGAAATAGATATTTAAGAAAGAAAATAAATGATTTTTGTAATTAAAGAATTTTAATTTTGAACAGAAATACTGTTCACAATAATTTTAAATATTTATAATAAGTTCATGAAAACTATGTCCCAATAGTATTATTATTATAATTAAATTAAATTAAAAACTTAAGAAAAAAAAAACAAATTGATGCTTATTTCAAAAGAAAGACATCAAGTGATGATTAATAAAGAACAAATACATTTGATTTAGAAAAAAATAATTTATTTGTTTTATTTAATTAATTAATCCATTCCGCAGAAATTCGAAATAAAAATTAAATTTGCCTTATATTGTTAAATATATAGACCAGGGTAGAAGTCTTATTATAGTAGGATGATACCCATTGGAAACGGACAAGAATATAACAAAAATGAAAAGAAAAATAATTTACGGCCGATCTGAGGTCGGGAAGTGGAAGGAGGTGAGTTTTTAAAGTTAAAACCCCGTTTTATCTAGATTTCCGGCAAAACTAGAATGCCTATGGAAATTAAAAAAAGTTATTGGTAAAAAAGATCTACAACTTTTGCATTCCACTTTAGCAGTTAGAAATATCTGTCAGATGAAAATGACAAGTAAGTGAAAAGTGCAATTGCGTATGGAACATTATACTACTTTTCAGATAGATAGTAAACTCGTAAGGGTAACACAAATGTTAACACAAGTATTACCTCTTCCTAATCTATTGAAAATAAATTTATACATAGGGTTTATACTCACTTAAATATCTATTATTTACTATTAGACGATTCAAAAAGAAACAAAGTTAGATTAAAATAAAATATGTGTACTTCAGCTTATGACAAATAGATGTTACGGAAAAGGTAAGTAGTTAAAAATTTAACTATGAGATGGCTGTAACAGTTTTATTACATTTTTCAGTCATTTAAAGATTACAAACGACCTTAGTTCAAACACCAGTTTAATGTTGGTATTTATAATTATAGCTGTTCAATGTTCATATTTAATTTGATTCCATTAGTGACCCAGAGGTGGTCATAGCCGATGAATGTCCACCAATGATAGGCATTTGTAAATGAAACTAACTAATTTAAGGTGGTGATTTTCAATTTTAATATAAATAATTCGCTAATTTTAACCTATATATGAAATATCATGAACAGGGTCTTCGTATCTGGTAATATATTATAGCCATGTTGAATTTAACTCAAAATTTGAAAACAACGACCTAAATTTAGTAGGACTAGATACTTTGTTTGCCAAAATTGGATAAATATTAGGCCTTATATAGCAAAACTAATTTTTTTTTGTTTTTGTGACGTCATAAGAATCAAAAAATTAATTTTCTCAATATCTTGGCCAAATATTGACCGATTTGAGTGAACTTTTTTTTGAAACCAACTAATTTAAGATCGCACTTTTAAATTTTAATATTATTAATTCGCTAAGTTTAACCTATATATGAAATATCATGAACAGGGTCTTCGTATCTGGTAATATATTATAGCCATGTTGAATTTAACTCTAACTAATTTAAGGTCGTACTTTTTAATTTTAATATTATAAATGTACTTATTTTAACCTTTATATGAAATATCATGACCAGGGTCTTAGTTTCTGGTAATATATTATAGTTATGTTTTATTTAACCAAAAATTTGAAAACAACGACCTAAATTTAGTAGGACTTGATACTTTGTTCGCCAAAATTGGATAAATATTAGGCCTTATATAGCAAAACTAATTTTTTTTGGTTTTTGTGACGTCATAAAAATCAAAAAATTAATTTTCTTAATATCTTGGCCAAATATTGATCGATTTGAGTGAACTTTTTTTTGAAACCAACTAATTTAAGGTCGCACTTTTAAATTTTAATATTATTAATTCGCTAAGTTTAACCTATACACGAAATATCATGAACAGGGTCTTCGTATCTGGTAACATATTATAGCCATGTTGAATTTAACCCAAAATTTGAAAACTACGACCTAAATTTAGTAGGACTAGATACTTTGTTTGCCAAAATTGGATAAATATTAGGCCTTTTATAGCAAAACTAATTTTTTTGGTTTTTGTGACGTCATAAGAATCAAAAAATTAATTTTCTCAATATCTTGGCCAAATATTGACCGATTTGAGTGAACTTTTTTTTGAAACCAACTAATTTAAGGTCGCACTTTTAAATTTTAATATTATTATTTCGCTAAGTTTAACCTATATACGAAATATCATGAACAGGGTCTTCGTATCTGGTAACATATTATAGCCATGTTGAAATTAACCCAAAATTTGAAAACTACGACCTAAATTTACTAGGACTAGATACTTTGTTTGCCAAAATTGGATAAATATTAAGCCTTATAGAGCAAAACTAATTTTCTTTGGTTTTTCTGACGTCACAAGAATCAAAAAATTAATTTTCCTAATATCTTGGCCAAATATTGACCGATTTGAGTGAACTTTTTTTTGAAACCAACTAATTTAAGGTCGTACTTTTTAATTTTAATATTATAAATGTGCTTATTTTAACCTTTATATGAAATATCATGACCAGGGTCTTAGTTTCTGGTAATATATTATAGTTATGTTTTATTTAACCAAAAATTTGAAAACTTTGACCCAAATTTAGTAGGATTAGATACTTTGTTCGCCAAAATTGGATAAATATTAAGCCTTATAGAGCAAAACTAATTTTCTTTGGTTTTTCTGACGTCACAAGAATCAAAAAATTAATTTTCCCAATATCTTGGCCAAATATTGACCGATTTGAGTGAACTTTTTTTTGAAACCAACTAATTTAACGTCGTACTTTTTAATTTTAATATTATAAATGTACTAATTTTAACCTTTATATGAAATATCATGACCAGGGTCTTAGTTTCTGGTAACATATTATAGTTATGTTTTATTTAACCAAAAATTTGAAAACTATGACCCAAATTTAGTAGGATTAGATACTTTGTTCGCGAAAATTGGATAAATATTGAGCCTTATAGAGCAAAACTAATTTTCTTTGGTTTTTCTGACGTCACAAGAATCAAAAAATTAATTTTCCCAATATCTTGGCCAAATATTGACCGATTTGAGTGAACTTTTTTTTGAAACCAACTAATTTAAGGTCGTACTTTTTAATTTTAATATTATAAATGTACTTATTTTAACCTTTATATGAAATATCATGACCAGGGTCTTAGTTTCTGGTAATATATTATAGTTATGTTTTATTTAACCAAAAATTTGAAAACTACGACCTTAATTTAGTAGGACTAGATACTTTGTTCGCCAAAATTGGATAACTATTGAGCCTTATAAAGCAAAACTAATTTTCTTTGGTTTTTCTGACGTCACAAGAATCAAAAAATTAATTTTCCCAATATCTTGGCCAAATATTGACCGATTTGAGTGAACTTTTTTTTGAAACCAACTAATTTAAGGTCGCACTTTTAAATTTTAATATTATTAATTCGCTAAGTTTAACCTATACACGAAATATCATGAACAGGGTCTTCGTATCTGGTAACATATTGTAGCCATGTTGAATTTAACCAAAAATTTGAAAACTACGACCTTAATTTAGTAGGACTAGATACTTTGTTCGCCAAAATTGGATAAATATTATGCCTTATATAGCAAAATTAATTTTTTTTGGTTTTTGTGTGAACTTTTTTATAGATAACTACATAACTAATTGACATTCAATTTCTAATGCATTATTTCATTCGTTTTATAAATGCCCTTCTCGTGGTCACTTTTGGTGATTATATTAATACCTACATTGAACAGCTACAACCACCTGGTGACCAGGATATGTAATAAAGTTTTTTCAATACACAAAAATTAGACTTAGCTATTTCTATTGGCGTTTGTATCTTTGACACATTGCATAGCTACCTATGTGCGAATTGCGATATTCATAAATCGGAGGTTTTGCTTCAAATTTAAATTGTTTTTCAAAACGTTAGAAAGTTACTTACTTAGCTCAATTGTGATTTTTGTAAAGCTAAATTTTATCTCTATTTCATTTTCAATTATATCTTTGTTTAACTTACCTTTTTCGAAATATTTTCTGTATTTAGTTGAAGCTTACCTACTATATGATTTTTACTTGAAATACACTGAAATTCATGATGTTTTCAAGGATACAGCACATTCTTCATCTTGGAATATACCCTGAGATTTAAATAAACTCTTTTTTCGTAATATTTGGACTAATACTACTCTAAAATATAATTTTATCAAAATTAAGAAGGATAATTTTATTTTCAAATTTAACAATTCAAAATGTGCTATATAAAAAGTCTAAAAAATTGAAAAACGTTTAATTTTCCAAAATATCAATCCTACTGCTCCCAAATTCAATATCTTCTGAAAGGCTAAGATTGGCAGATGTCAAAGAGTTGCAAATGTTCATAATAATTTCGATTAAGACTGATTAGGATCCGGAGAAAACAATAGTACCACCTTGAATACGAACTACTATATTATACTTGATATATAAATCACATACCTATAAGGATCTTCAAATACTCGATTATTGAAAGAAATCATCTTGAAATGCAAGGGTTAGAGGGACCGTTTGGTTTTTAGGATTAAAAAATAAAAGACCTCAAAATAATATACTTTTTTATTCATTATTATTTCATATTTTGTTTAACAATGATATTCGACTAATTGCAAAAATGGCAGTACATACAATATAGTGTTTTATTTTATATTTTTATGTTTTTTGTTAATGAAGCTTGCGTTTCTAAAATTCTACCAATCATTTTTTTTTAATTATAAAAATAACAACAATTGCTATGGTAAATTTTGTCTCAAAAAAAAAAACTAAAAGGTGCAACGGAAAATTTATAGATAACTTTTTTATCAGACAAATAATAAAATTAAGATTAAATAAAATACTTTTTTTTTTTTATAATATGGCACAGTTTGAATCCTGAGCAAAGGTATACAGACACTACATTGATGTAAATTTTTGTGTAGAATATCAGTTAATTCTTACCCTTTTCTGTTCCTGGTATTTCATTTATACCTAAAATTCTCATTTCATAAAATTTTTTAACAATTTTCACCACTTTTTACTTCTGTCAATGAATTAATTCATCAAAAAATGAAACGCAATTAGATATCACGCAAGCTTAATAAAGTAAATTTATAATCAAATTTCAATAATAATTTTGAAGCTGATTAATATTTGACAAAAAATTTCTGATTGAATTAATTCACTCTTCAAAAATAATTACAAACCTAAAATTTGAAATCGTTGATTGTAAAAATAATTGGTAAACGTTAAAGCCAAATTGATAAAATTTTTTCAACGTATTATAAATACCGACAATGCAATTAATAGGTATAATCTTTCTTTTTTTTTTATAATTTGTTTTCATTTATTCATAAAAGCTACTAACCTAACCTAACCTAAAAACTGTAATATTAATAATAATATATTTTAAATACATTAATAAATATTCGGAAGGTCATAATTTATTTGGAAGATCTAGTCTACATAGAATAATTTCGAATCATTAATAATCAATTTATAATATTAAAAAACTATCACCAATTTCCAGAGACGTTTTTTTTTTAACCTAGAAATTGAGGTTTCCTACATGAATTCAGCCTCTTCTTTATCATACCATAAGGCAATTTGTTAGCAATTTGTTACCTAACCTAATTTTTAACAATTCCAATCACCTATAACATAAAATTCTTATTTCAGTTGTGTCTATTTAGCAAACTTGTTCTGAAAATTATTCACAATTCCTCTCATATTCGATTATCGCTACAGCTGTCAAATTTTTCAGGTTATGTCAATAAGTTCAGTCGTTTATTTATGAAACTTCTTAAAAAAATAATTTCACATACCTCACTTTAGCCATCACAAGTTTTAACCAAAATTATTTAAATTTGGTAATCAATCACTGCGAGAATTAAAAATTAGTGATAGTTTTACTAAAATACTTTTTCTGTAGTGTTTTTATTTTTTTTTTTTTTGTCAGTTTTATATTAACATTTATTTTATGAAAAACATCCAATTATTTATTTATTTTATTTTTATTTTTTTATTAATTTTCTTTTTTTTTTCACTTATATAAGGTAAATGTATAAGTTAATTTCGCAAAATACAAAAAATTTTTTGGCTAAAATAGGTAGCAATATTTTTGTTTTTGTTTAATGTTTAAATTTCTTAGGCTGATTGTATATTTAAATTGGCTGATTTATTCTGGACAATTATATACCGGCTACTGGACGGTTATTCATCAAAGTGTATTTTTGCTGTTTTACTATGCCAAATCAGCCACGGACATTATGAATATTAGAATAAATGGTGCTTCGAAAACTTTTCTAAGTTTAAAATATTTATGCATGACGGATTTATGTATTCACAATTTTTGTGTGTATGTAAGTCTATGAGAAGATATAAAAGTAAAATGGTTTTTTTTTTTTTTTTTTGCCAAAGAAATTTCCACAAATTAGACTTATGAATTATTTTTTATACACAAAGCAAAGAATAATTTTTTTAAAAAGCACCCATTTAAAAATATTTTTTTTTTTTTACTGCTAACTAAAATTTGCAGCAAACATAAACAAGCAATTTGTTTATAATTATTTAAATATATTTTAAAAATTTTTAAAACACTGCTTTTCTACGTCATTTTATTTTTTTAAACAATTATCACGATTATTTTTTGTTAATGATTTTATATAGGAATTGTTTATTAAGCTCAAAAAATCTCACTATTTCTATTTTTTGACACTTATTTAGTTATAAGTTATGTTTCGTAATCTGTTCTGAGAACATTTTCGAATATGTTTGTCATATCGGTTTGTAATTGTATTATTTCTGTAGTCAATTAAAATCTATTTTATTTATCCTACAAAAAACTATAACATCAATTTAGTTTTTCTTTTAATTTGTGCAGAATTTTTTTTTTCAGCTGTACAGTAGTTTTAGATTCTGTTCCAAAAATCTGTTTTTCTTGTAATAATATGCAATTCGGAATTATTTTGATTGTAATTTTTTTTCCTAATTTGATTATAATAGTCAACGAGATAACTTTTATTTTTATTTAAAAACTATAGGCTAGGAAATTTTCACATAACATTTTACCCTAACCTATAATTAAAAGTGCAGGCAAATAATTAGTAATAACTATTTCATACATACAATTAGGTAACTCGTATTAACTTTTTTTTTTTTATATAAATATTTCGTTTTTATAAGTCATTCATTTTTGTTTTCAGTCAATTATTTTTATATCGCAAACAACATTCTTAATGTTCCTCATAAAATTTGCTTTTTTTTTTTAAATATAACAATTTAATGTTTCCAAAAGAATTCAAAGAAAATAATTTTTTTTAAACATAAGCACATGAAGTAATTCTTGTATGACAATCATTTTTGTTTTATTGTTTGTTTTGTGGTTTTTGAGTACATGAAAAATGATATCTAATTTTGTTATTATTCTGATTGTCATAATCTATGATATCTGCGTATATAGGAATTTTTCGTGCTCTTAAATTTTTTGTTATATCTCAAATTTTGTCATATTCTCTATTAGATATGTGTTTTAATCAATAAAAGCAAAATCAATTTTTTTTTTACACAAGCACTTTCGTTTCAGTTTTTATGCTCAAATCACTTGTTTCATAAATGTTCTCAAATTTGAGCATAAGAATTATTAAAAATTAAAACGAACTAGAGGTACCTAAACTGTTTTAATTTTTTTTTTTTTATATAGTTCATTTATTTTTTACGTTCATCGAACGGGGAATCTTTTTCAGCAGCTTGGAACTTCCATGTTAACACATGGAAGAAGGTTTCGTTTCATATGGGCGCATCGTACCAAGGTGGCATCCAGTTTGCTCGCTCTTCTTTTGGTACAGCATGTGTACTGCTAGCACGTTTCACAATTTTTTTCATTGTTTGATCTTCAACATTTTCATCATTGTTATTTTGACTCTCAACATTAGTATTTTCACTATCTGAAAGCACTACGAAAGCCTTACGGGCAGAATCTTTTCTGGATACGCGATTACCGCCATTCCAACGTTTTCGACGTACTGGTGATGTTGAAGTTGTTGATGGTGAAATAAATCTAATAAAATAATGAAATTTGGGTAATTTAAAATTTTTTTATTAATTTAAACGAATAATCTGGGTATCATAATATAATATCAAAATCAACGAGGATTGACTCTGAGGCACTCTACATTGTGTGTTTGCGATTTCTGATGAAATTTTTATCTTTCAATTATTGGAATTGAGTCAACATCAATTTATTTTTCCAAGGGCTTATCAAGTTTTTAATGTATGTCTTCTAAAAATCTGATATCCAAACTTTTAGACTGTATAATCCTTTTAAAGAAAGTTAAAATAAATTATACCCCTGAAATAAATTAATTTCGTTCAAAGTATAAGAAACGAAATATTTGGAACAGAGACGTAACGAATCACTTAAGTGGCCATAGAAAATCTTACTTGCAATATCATTACTTTTTCTCCTTCCTCAAATAAATAAAAATTAGTGCATCATGTGAACCTAATTTTCTGGCTACTTTTGAGTTTTAAACAGAAATTATGGTTAAAAACACAAGAATAATATTTAGTTTATAATTTAAGAATAATATTTTCGAAAAAAGTGAGCGTTAACTAGACTTTTCTTTTTTCGTGATTTTTATCTCGAGTAACGTTTTTTTCGTATACATATCGATTCCAAATTCAGCTTTCCTTAACTATCGTAATATATTGTATTTAGTGATGGAAAGTCAGAAACACGCAAATAAAATTTAATCTTTTAAAATAGCTTACTTGATTTGTATGTTCTACGTCAAGATGTACATTCTATGGCTTGTTCTGATATATGTGCGTTGGAATAACTTACCTTCGATTACGATCGGAACTAATTGAAGACACTTTACAAACGTTATTTTGATGTCGGCCTGGAGTTGGACGAATGTCTTGTGATCGTCTTCGACGTATTCTAAACCCTACTTTATGTTCATCGGTTTGTATTTGCACTCGATAGCCTGGTGATGGTGATCGATCTTGCAATGGTTTTAAAATTGAACGTTTTGGGGATCTAAAAAAATACAAAATTTTATTCAATGATTTTATGTTTCATTCAAAAATTTTAATTAAAAAATCTTATCTGAAGTGAATCAAGCCAACACTGAAAGTTGAATTTTTTCAGCCAATTTTAAACCCTGCCATCTCAAATGTGTACGATATTGTAGCATGGATACTCAATTTTCAAAATTGAATAACCATTTTGATATTCATGCACGATTTATTGCGAAAGCAAATGCAATTACCACACTACAAGGTGTCGAAAACGGTTTCCCCAAATAATAGTTTATGTTACCATCATAATTTATTCAAGATGTAAAATACTTTACCTTGGTATATCTCCGTTCATGATTATTTCATCATTAACTTTAAGTTTAACAGGACCAAGACGTTTTTCTTCAGTATCTGTACCTTTAGTACATAATACCTCAAACGCTTTCTCTTGTTTGTCGCCGACTTTACGATGAATACCAGGAACGATATTTTCTTTACATGATAAATTATCCATTGGTGGTCTAATTCGTTCAATTTGCTCACGCTTTATATAATCAATGTAAGCACGTCGATACTCTGGTTGACATTCAAATCTTGGTTCTGATTCTTCAGTGAGTTTTATTTGTGATACACGTTTTGTCGGTGAAATCCGTCTTGTTGGACTTTGTTTTTCAATTTCACCGATCTATAAAGTAATTTAGCTATAAACAATGTCTTCTTTGTTGCGTGAGTGTGTGTGTGGCTTTGTATAGATTCTTACCTCCCCTGCTGCTTTCAGACTTGGTTCCGGTTTAACAACAACTGGTCTTTCTCTAGGGAAATCAACAAATGAACTCTTATATTCTGGAGAAGTTTCAAGTTTCCCTTCGGATTTTAAAGTAGCTACACCATTCTGTGCATGAACACCTTCACCTGTAAAATGCCTAGTTTGGATTAAAGATTCCATTTTTTTTGGATTCTTTACCCAAATAATGTTTTTCGACTTAAATCTAAAGGAATCTGCAAAATCCTTAAAAGTGGTCATAGTATAAAATCTTCATGACGACGAAGTTTAAGAATTATTGAGATATTTGACGTAGATGATAATACATTCTAGTGGCACTTTAATTATTTCTAGATCGCTGTTTGACGGTCTGAACCTACTTCGATCTTAACTACTAATGATTAAATCATTTAAGAATAAAACTATCATTTTATCAGCTTTTTGCATAAGAGTTTTATGCCTAACGCCTTCACACTGATTTTTATGGATACACATCAGAATATACCGTTTTACAATTATTAAACAACAATAAAAAATATTTATTTTACTAAACACAATTATTATAATAAAATAACAGTTTCAACTTCAGAAAATTTCATCCAGAGCCATTAACCATAAGGATTCTGCAGAATGCTTTAATTGGAAATAAAAATTACCTTTAATTCTTTTCTTTTTGATAATCTCGTCAATTGGTTTTGACATTTCTGGAACTGGTTTCTTAACAACCGGTCTTGATCTTGGAAAATCAATAAATGCATTTTTATATTCTGGATTCATATCAATTTTTCCTTCTAACAATATATTATCCACTTCTTTGATCAGATCCGGACGTTTGACACGCTCGTGTTCTTTAAACTTTTCACTACTTTCACTAATTAATTCTAATTTACCTTCTGGTGACTTTAAATTGTCTTCCGGTCTTTTTATTTCCGTTTTCTCAATTTTATGGGTTGTATATGTTTCCCTATATCCCGGACTAAATTCATGTACACCTTCTAAATTTAAACTTGGCTTATTCCGTACATAATCATATCGTAAATTCTCTAAATTATGTTGTACATAACTTTCACGATAGTCTGGTTTAAATTCAATATTACCTTCTAAATTTAAATTTGTCGGCTGTTTTATAATTTCCGAGCGTAAATTATGTAAATCATGCGATTTATAATTATCTCGATAATCGGGATTAAATTCATGTGTCCCTTCCAATTGTAAATTTGTTGAATGTCTAATTAATTTCACTGGTTTTAAACTTTCTAGTGAATGTTCTACAAATTTCGTTGTAGTTTCTGAACCATTTACAATTAATTCTCCTTCAGGTTTTAAATTTGGTACAGGCTTTGATGGTGTTACACGTTCAATTGGAAATTCCACATATACTTCCCGATATTCTGGATCCAATTCTAATTCACCTTCTAAACGTAAATTTGTATCACGTTTCGCTAATGTTGGACGTTCTTGTACGTCATATTTAGTAAATTTCTTTTTATATTCGGGTTCCATGATGATATCACCTTCTAAATGTAAATTTGTTTCTTTTTTAGCTAATGGCGGACGTTTCGTTATATCTATTGGTAAAAATTTCTCTCTTGCTTCTGTATTTATGCTCATATCACCTTCTAATTTTAATGTTGTTGGTTTCTTTACTAAACCAGGACGTTTTGATAGTAAAAATTTGATAAATTTATCGGCTTTCTCTGTTTTTGTTAACAATTCACCTTCCATACTCAAACTAGTTGGTCGTCGGACCAAATTGGGCCGTTTAACATCAGCATGATGTACATATTTTGCATGCACTTCAGAACTTTTATCTGCTAATTGTGTCTTCTCCCTTGGTATACTTGACGCTCTATAAAAACCATTTTTTTGTTTTGAATAGTAATATAATTAGGTGCCTGAAATAGATTAGCGTTAATTAACGAAACAAAAAACAGAGGACAATCGTCTTGAGACACTTTGTGATGGTATTTATTATTGAATTATTAAATATATTTATGTTACGACTAATATCCATTCATAGTATTTATGCTCTTAAATGGTATGGTTGAATTCATTAATGGTGACAGGCTTACACAACAAATGTTAAAAGTTTGAATGATTTATACTTCATTTGTGTTAGCAATCCCAATTTGGTAGTCTCAACATCTTGCGACAACTAATATGGGATACGATATTTGTTCATTGCCATTTAAAGATCAAATGAGCATATTCTTTTTTTAGGATTCTAAATCACAAAGTCAATCGTAAATTTTTTTAAATGACATTTACAGTCCAATTCTGTTACCATGTTATGCTTCTCAATAATCTCTTTTACAGTCTTCTAGTATATAACTTAAATTCTAGCAGAATGTTCTACTACAATCATTTATGTATTAAAATGTTAAAAAAAAATGAATTTAATAATCTTTCCAAATGGTATTTGAAGTTGTAATTAACTTTACTCCCCAATAAATAAGAATTAATTTCCAAATTTCTTGAAACGTTTTTGTAGCTTATTTTTGTCCTGGGTGTAAAGTACCATAAGTCCATAGTACAAATTATAATGAGAAGATATAATCATATTTTCAACAAAAAGATTTCATTAAAAAATTGCTTTTATTTCGACTTACTTTTATTTCAATTTAGTTTTATTATTTAAAGTACACTTAATAAATTTACAGTAGATCTTATGAATTTAAAACGTAGCGTTATCAAATTGTGCTTTTTATAATGAAACATTTAAAAAGCTTACTATTATAAGAATCAATATTATTGGTCCAATACCCTCAAAATCGTGTTCAATATTAGCTGAAACAACTTTAATAGCTCAACTCTTATTTAAATGAGATTTCACCAATAAAATCCCACTAAAAAAGGCTTATTAAATCCTAGTGAAATTAATAGGAATGAGTAGGAAATTTCCTATTGAATCCTATTTTAACTTATTGAAAACTTTTAATACGATTGAATAGGTTTTAATAGGATTCAATGACGCAACTCATTATCTATTCGTTTCGATTCAATCTCAATAGAATTGATTAGAAGTATCTTATAAGGGAAAGCGATTCATCATTATTTTATTCAGTGTTGAGAATTTTGTGCCGCTCTTAAAGTAAGCTCACAAATTTCAAATTCTCTTTCAGTTTATATCGAATAAGAGATATATTTTAACTAAAGAAGAATTTTAATTCGAAAATTTTCTGAATAAAAATTCAACAATTTTTCTATAATGAAATATGAACGTTTGTTATATTCAATAAAAACATTTTAAAACTAAACTTTGATTTCAGGTTGTAAATAACTGTAACTTTCAGGTTATATACAAGTTAAATCATTGTAATCGTAGATTTTATATACTTTTCAATTTCACCATTATCATTTAGCCGATAAGCCGTAACATACATATATTGAAAATGTGCTTTAAAATATTTACATTAAATAATGATTACAATCTACTTTTCATGACGAACAGATCATATCATTCAAAAACCAGGAACGTAACTGGATAAAATACTTTTTTTTTTAAGTTTATTTAAAAATTGGAGGTATATGATGTTTTTGAAAATCAAACAATATGAAAAAAGATGAAAGAATTATTATAGAAAGTAGCTAATTTGCTGGCACTATTAACGTAATTGTAGTTTTTGTCTCTTTGTTAAATAATCGAAAAGTTATAGACTATGTAAAATGTATTGTATATTTTAAAATGTAAGTTTCTAAATTTACTATCTGTGGTACCAACTATGTTTTGTGCTTAACACAGAAGATTTTGAGTGAAATAGGTAGTTTTTCGCACGCTAGATAGTGACGTCAACATTTTTGGTTACGTCAGGCGTCTAATAAGTACATCGAAAAATTAATAAATTAAATCAAAGTGACATGAGTATTTCATTGTAACATAAGCCTGTTACAATTTATGTTATGTAAAAGTAACATTTATTATGTATTTCCCTAGATACGTCCCTGCTTAAAAATAACTACATGAAGTGTGTGCAAACTTAAATGAAACAAGACGATTAATTTAATTTATTACGTAATAATATAATTAGTAGTTTTCTTACGTAATATCATTTAAATGGATTTACCCAATGTAATTATTTATATGGGTTGTTTTAATAAGTATTTATAAAAAAAATGTATAATGAAAAATACCAAAGTTACAAAAGTTTTTAACAATTATTTTTTATAAAACGAAAAAAAATGAATGAATACTTAAAAATTAAACCTAATAAAAATCAATTTTCTAGAATACAATAATAATAATTCATTCAAATTATACAAATAATTCTTACCGAAAAGTTTTTTTCAACATGCAAATTTAATAAATTTATAGAAAAATACTTAAACTCGAATAATTGAACTATAAATGGATTTTCTTTTTTTTACAAATTACTTTACATGCATTTAACAAGTATTTTTGATTTAAAATAAATGTTTATTTTATGTCTTTTTGTACATAGAAATTAATATCTGACTTCGATAGTGTTTTACAAATAGAATAGAATTCTCAATGGTTACATGGGCCGTAAGTAAGCACATTTCAAGCAATCTGGCCACATTATAAGAATCACCAATTGATAGTTTACGATTCTGATCTCTAGTTATTAAAAAATATTTGCAAATAATATTCAAAAACTGCAAACTGTATAAGTTAACTCCTGTAATAAGATATCTGTTGTCGAGTTACTTAAGTGATATGCGTAGAAGGTAGTAATAGATCAGATGAGCATTGCTTCACTACTTTGTACAAACACAAGCACCATATTCTTATTTGAAGACTGAAGAAGTTTTCTTAAGAGAGTTGATCAACTGCTTCTAGAATCATATAATTTCCAGAACAAATAACTCATAAGATGCATAAAATAAAGTAATAATAAAACTTGGTCATTATGTTTCATGATGTCCATTGTTATGTTTAGAGATTTTAATTTTGTATTGTAAATTTTTCGAAAAAATTTGGTTTTTGCGAGTAACGAATGTTCGAATAGTAATTCAAAACTATTACCTTCCCAAAAGTAAGCTCTGGATCCGCGACTGAAAATCTACACACCTTAAACTATAAAGACATACCTGTGAAATATTTTGGTTGTGACACTATAGATTAAAGTTTTTGTCAAGTACAACAATTTAAAATAAATATAACTGTATATTACAGACAAGAAATAAGATAACTTAAAGTTTTAAAACAACGAATTTACACTTTAATTAACATAATAATTCATAAAGCTTAATTTTAAATACGTAATTAAAATAGTTTAAAATGATTTTCAATGGAGTATTTAAAATCATACACAATCGAACAATGTTCTATGTTTGGAATATTGAAACATTCAAGTATTTTCTACTACTTCTGTGTATATCTCTCTCAATATATCATTTAATACAACCAACATTGAATTTCAAGAACTAGGTATCGTCGTGGTATAGATACAAACTAAAGCTGGTTTAACTTTCAAATACAACAAGCCGAAAGCTTTCATATATACATAACACATACAAATGAGATTATATTATTGTTAAATCCAATTACAAAATGTCCTTATCATCACTCTATAACTGTTGGCAGTGTTTTTGAATCGAAGTGTAGAAAATAATAGTACAATACTTGTTACCTACTATGAATTCGAATCGAATTGTAGAAAATTCAATGTGGTGCCGATATGTATTATTTAAATATATATATATATATATATATATATATATATATATATATATATATATATATATATATATATATATATATATATACATTGTTCATTTTGTTCTGCTTAGTTCAAATAAATAGAATATATATGTTTATTTCTGAGGTTTTCTTATAAAATTTTCATATAAATTACCTATTTAAACCTAGTAGTATAAATTTAATACAATTTCATTTGATTTATACGTTAAAATTATAAATTATTTCTGTATATAAAATGTTTAATTTAATTAGTTTAATTAGCATGAAAATAATTTTTATTTTGAATACAAGCGAATTGTTTTATTATTGTGTGTTATTGTCAGATTCTAGAAAGTTGATTTTTATCCACTTTATCAGGATTCAACTTTAGCCCAACCAACGTAATGCGTCTTCCAAAGATTATTCTAAGCGCTAAAACATGTGCTACAAGAAGCAGACCAAACAAACTCTAGACTGTGTCTTGTAGGATTTATAAATCATAAGTGTCATTAGGCGCCCAAAGCTAATGACAAAACAAAAACATTATTTTTTGAATGTCAATTTTAAAAATATTGTCAAATAAACGGAGTGAAACCCTTTTAAATAATTTTTTTAGACTCATGTATTATAAAGCTAATATTTTAGGCTTCATAATTTATTTGGATACATGCAAGTTTACGTATGTATAGTCAAAAGCTTTCAAATTGTGATTTGGGAATGAAATAACCCTATTTCCCTATAAATGAAGGCCCGCTTATAAGGATGGGTGTAGAAATAGCATTTTGGAACTTTTATTTCTTCAATCGTTGAGTATTTTGGTATTAAATTTTTAACTAAATTACTAGACTCACACTTAATTCTAAACGAGATTTTACAAAGGATAATGCACATTTTACAGATCCTAAAAACTGATTAGAAAGCATAGAATTTATTTTCCACAAATGTTAGATGAATATCTTGTTTTACAGACCACTTGGTTACTGTTTATATATTAGATTATAAAACTTTTGAACTCAATACCTATAGAATAATATCAAAGTTGAATATACACATTATTTCTATACATATTTAGAAATAGATTCTAATAAATTACTATTTAGAATCGATTTAAAATAGATACAATATAGTTACTATATGTTATAAAACTATTATTATAGTATTCATATTTATATTTTTAAACATTTATTGTGATTTATTGTACAAAGGGGTCATTGAACTAAAATTGAAATAGAAAAATCAACTTGTATCGAATTTGGACGAAAATTCTGACACTTTGACATTTTAATAATATGAATTACTTATTTAAGGAAAAAATACATTTACAAGAGTGTTTTTTGGTATTTATACATTCTTTTTACGTTATTCAGAGATCATTAACCTTGTTTTGTGTATATGAAATACTAGCTGTTACACGTTAAATCCATACACTCAAAGGTAAGAAGAATCTCTTAGAAATTTCAAAATCTGACAATTATTTCAATAATAGACTGAAGAGGTACCACAGAGAATTGGCGTAAAATGCTTCCAAAGGATTTTTTTCCTTGTTTAATTGCGGGTAATAGCAAGCAATGATTATTTTATACCTAAAGTTTTGACATAATTTTGTTTCGAAAAACAACATTTTATTTCATTTTTAATAGATCAAATACTTTTGTAATTAAAAAATACGTTCGTAATCATTAGACTACATAGTGTATTTTAATAATGTTAATACTTCGTTCAAACGCTCAATCATAGGCTGTGAATAACATAATACTTCGTTGAATGTATATACATAAAGAAAGAACACTATTCTCTGTTCTACGCATTAATTTTATGAAAGCTACGAACGTTTTCTAAGAGTGTAGAAAATAAAATGTCAATAAACATTTGCAATATCAATTACAATTACCATTACAATATAAAATTGTAGAAACTGCAATTCTGAGAAATATCTTTCTAAAGAGACGACAAACAAATGGAAACTTTACAAACACTTGGTTTTTGTTGTGTGAATACAGTTTGGTTTTTTATGCTAGTAAAGTTGTTCTATTTAATGTAACTTTATTCTTTAAATTGTTAAGTTCTTTTATTTTTCTGTTTTAAATAAAGTTTTTTTTCCTTAAAGTTGAAATACAAAAGTAGAATAAATGAGAGAAATATATAGTTTTTTAGTTCTCTTAAACTAACACATAAGACAATTGTTGTCATTCATATTTTTTGTAATCTCTTTTATAGTTTTTTATATCATAGAAATTTTTTCATTCTTAGTTGATTTTCCTCTTGGAAATAAAATTATTTTTTCTCTTAATCTATTTTTAATCACTCAATTTAAGATTTTTTTTTTCAAACTATTTATAAAAAAAATTACTATCTATACGTTAAGTTATCTATCCGTTAGTTTATTTTTCTTGTTTAATCTAGATATGCAGTTTCCAATAAGGTTATTTCATTAAATATAATGTCAAAGAAAAATTACATTTTCTCTTCGATAATGCTCTATCAATAAATAAATCATTTTAAACTAGTTCATCCAATTGAACAGTATTTCATTTAGATAAAAATCGACAGTTTACTGTATACAATTTATATTATATTTTTGCTTTCACAAGCTTTTACCCGGCGCTTGCTTACCGCAAAAGCTTAGCATATTTAATTGATACTAGTTGGTGATTTTATT
The DNA here is from genome assembly GCA_020423425.1 of Chrysopa pallens. Taxonomy (NCBI): domain Eukaryota; kingdom Metazoa; phylum Arthropoda; class Insecta; order Neuroptera; family Chrysopidae; genus Chrysopa; species Chrysopa pallens. The sequence goes on from CM035594.1 coordinate 65,099,367, forward strand.
GTTTGTTTTTCGCGTGATTATACAAAGTACTAAGAGGGAGTGTCCGGCCTGACTTTGAACATTCACCTGAATAGTCATTTCGCTCAGAAGACAAGTAAGGCACAAGTTTGGTCTTATCTTATGGGCTTGGTGTTACGCCCACTTCGTTTACAACGAAGTTATGGAAGTCTACGACTTAAAATTTTAATTTCCCCGCAAGAAGTATTTCAGTATTTCATAAAAATTGTAGCATTTGTCTTTACATTAATTATAACTATATTATAACTACATTATAACTTTCATAGCGGGAGTTGTTATCTATGCGTTTTAGGGTCATTGGAAGCTCATTCATGAGTAATTTTTACTTTTCTCTTTCAAAAATTATGCTACACTTCAAAAAATTTTCGTTTCAGTCGATTTAAAATTTATCCAGGGATTAGGTTAGATATTTTAAGAAAACTGAATTTTTTAGTAAATCCTGTGGCATATAGAATTAAACTTAGTAATCATTACAATGAAAATTAGAGTACTTTATATAGCTATATATTTTTTGCGAATATAATTGATAATATATGTAGATTTTTAAATTAAGTTATGTGTAATAATATTTTGAATTAAGTTTTAGTAGGCTAGTGCAACGCTGTGTCAACGAAATAAATAAAATTTTTCTAAACCTGTTTGGCTGTCAACAGTGGTTTCATATAACATTAGGAGTCTCTTATTATATCTAGATAGATTTATTTTCATCTTAATTATTTGAGAAAGCAAAAACTGTAAAAATTGACACCTTTGTTTATGTTCAACGCCAGGTGATAAATTTCTAGTTATCATCATTATAACACATTTTTTTTCCTGATTTCTTGACATCTCGATATCTAGAAAGTATGTGAACTGTTTAAAATAAAAAAACTTCGTTCAAAAATCAATTTAAAATTATAAAAAACTAAATAAAAGAACAATTTGTAGCGTCAATGCCCTGTTGAAAGTTGTGTCTCTTGTGTCACCAAGTTTTGTTAAAATGCAAAAGAAAATACAGTATAATAAATCTACTTGTATTATGTACGTCTATTGTAGATACATTCTAAATAAAATAGACGAAAACTTAGTCTGTTAGAAAATAGGTGAATCATTTGAACCGTGTAGTTTTTTTATGTAATCTTATATTGTTTTTTTCTATATCTATATAATTATTTTATAATCTAATAAAGTTAAAACAAAAACTAAATATAATATAAATACGGTAAATACGTACGGCTGTATTTCTTTTACCTTGAACCAAAACAAATAAACAAACGAAAAACGCTATAAAAAATAAATGATTTTTTTTTTTTTATTATTAATTATTTTTCCTTTTCCGTTTCTTACTAGACAGGATATTTATTTTAGGGAAAAACACTATTTGTAGACATTAATATTACAAATCAAATAATAGATCAAAGATAAATATTTAATTAATTTCATTATATAAAAAAAAAAGAACAGGAAAATGCGAAAATGATCTGATAAGACAATAAATATCGACAATTTTGTAATATATAAATTGGAATGGTTTCCGGATTTTCTTTGAAAGAAGAATAAATTCATTCCACGAATTTTTGTCGTGTATTTTAAGTTTTTTGGATACATTATCTGAAAATTTGTATGGGAACATAAATAAAATATTGGAACAACTACTTTTTAAATCATAAACCTTACAAGTTCGCTTTCCAGAAGCTGGAGAAATTTTTTTAAACTTTACATCTTTACATAAATATTTCAAAGTTATTAAAGAAAAACTTTCAAGTAAATATGAGGTGTTTTATGGAATAATTTAGTGGTCGCTTGAATAATAAAACCACAAGTTAAAGGTTCAGCTGGTAAGTATTTTGACTGTAAATTGTCTGTCAAAACGAGGAAAGTAAACATAAAAGACTAAAAAATAAGCTGTATAAAATTAATAGGCACCGACCGTATGGCAAGGACTAGTTAATAGTGAAATATAAAAAACAATTTATATGTACATTATGCTAAACATTGTAATTATTATTATTATTATTGCAATAAAAATGGAAATTATATATACCTACATAATATAAATAGAAGTTTTTAATGGCATGGGGATTACATTCATTGTGTTCCTAAAATACCTATAAAATATGCATATAGATACTATTTACTACAATCATTTTTGTTCTATGCATTATACAAAATTAGTGTTTTAGAAAATATAAATTTTTTATGAACGAAATTCAGGCAGAAGTTAAAAGTCTCCTGACTTGTCTAATTTTGGATTAATTCAATCAAATATATTTTAATCTACACTAACATGTTTATTTATAAAAGAAAATCGAAAATTTGTGAAATACTACTTATTTAAATCATGAAAATAGTTTGAAAAATAAAAGCTTTCGAAATATTGATAAATTTACTGTTTTTGGGCATTGATCAGTTGATTTGAGTTTTAAACGTCGTGGAGTAAATATCGAAACAAATTCCACCTTACAATACAATTCCATTATTTATAAAAAATAACTGAACTTACTTGTGAATTAATGTTACAGGTTAAAGAAAAAACTATCAAAGAACACACATTTTAAAAGCTTTGAAAAAACTTAAAAGTATATTTATATCGTGTAAAACACATTAAAAATTAACAAACAAAGATTATTTTATAAAAATGAACTGTTAATTGTACACCACAATGACAACAATACGACGCCAGGAAAAAAACGCCAATAATGTGATACATGCGACCGTCTGTCTGAATTACTACAATTACATTGGTAAAAGTTTATTGACATGTGTATATGAATAAATTCCTAACATAAAAGTTTTTTTTATCCCTCCTCCATATAAAAAGCTCAATAATTGTCATTAATAATGTATTGAGTAATTATAGATTTAATAACCTTTGTTTTTGGTTAATTCATTATATGTGAGTGAGGTCATTGTGTTATCGATATCAAATAACGAGAAAAGTGTTTATTTCAAAAACAAGTTAATTATATGTTCATTCATCGTTTCTTCATTCTAAATATTTTATACTTCTAGAAAACAAGCCTGTTTTCGAGACTATTCATCCTTAAGTTTAAAAAAAAAATGATGTTCAAAAAATTTAAGAAAATTCAGTGTCGTATATATAAAATACATGCATAGTAATATCGAACGAAAACTCTCGGTTATTTCGACGTTTTTAGAGTTTTGCTTATATATAATCTTTAATGAGCTATAATTCGGATATTCTGAACCAAAGATAACAATATTATTAAAGTGGTGGTTCACCAGAAAAGATTCCCAGATTAATAATAGCTTATGTCAACGTTTTCGCATCTGTGCATGCCCTTCAAATCGAGCTACAGAATGCTACCTCCCTGTCACCTCATTTTACTAACAAAAATGTCATTTTGGTCAGGTTTTGGACATGTGCACTCCCACACACCTGTCAAATTCAGTCAGAGAGTTTTGTTTTCAAAAATTCGATGTTTCCAAAAACTTCCAAAGACAAAAATTCCAATATAAAAGATCTTGTACTAAGATGAATTTTTAATGATCGGGAAATATTACTCTAGTGATGGAGCTTTGCTGCTTACAAACTTATTTTTAAAGTATCATTAAACAAAAGTGAAATGTTCAAAGCATATTTGTTTAAATTTTAATTACATTTGATAAAAACACGTTAAAAGCATTAAAATTACTGATAATGGAAAGTAAAAAAAATTTTTTAATGGACTTAAATTATTCAAAAAAAATAAATTTTGCTAGTCATCTATTTATGATGAACATAATATATGCGTTGTTCGTTCACGCGTAATTAAACTAAATGACATAAAAATGACAACCATTGTTCTAATAGGGAACGCTTTAATTTCGACAGGCTGTCACAGAAACAATGTATTAAAGACGAATGTATATGAGGAGATTATTGAATTCAACATATTTGATTCAGAGCTTAGCAGAAGTCTTTATGTAAACATTTTATGACAATTATGATTATAACACAATGATTTTGAATAACATTTCATTGATTTAAACACTAACATTATATTGATTAATATAGGAGATATATTTACACAATTTCTTATTCGTATTAAAACAGTTCCATGCTACATATTAGATTCAGAACTACGATTTAGGTTTATCAAAAGTTTTTGTGATGATAATGATTCATTTTACTTTAATGCCTGGTAAATTTTTTTAATCTGCGATTCATTTATTAACCTTATCGGAAGTGCATTTTAAATTATTTTACATTCTTGATCACAAGCAATCGTTCACATAACCCTAACAAAATTACCTAACGATTAGTTTGATTTATAGAAAATTGCTTCTTAGTTGCATGCAATAATTAAAACTTCACCAAAATTTACAGAAATTTTTGCTAAACCCATTAAACATTCGATTCGTTACTCTTCAAAATCAATTATATTTCGCTTTAAACTTCTTTTTTTTATTTAGCGTAATTTTATATCAAATTTTCCAGTTTTTTCTTCGAATTTTCAAGCGGACCAACAAATAATTAAAGAATATTCATTAATGTTATTAAAAAAATTATGTTATTTTCAGTGTCAATTGTGCAATCTACTCTCGAAAATTTAGCAATAGTTAGCAATAGATTAAGATTAAAACATCATTTGGAATTCCCAGAGATCAAAAAAGTGGCTTTTAGAAATTGTTCTGTATATGTGTTACATGAATATAGTATGGAACACTTTATCCTTAATTCACTAAACTGGGTATTTTGGTTTTATATTACTACAAGCTTTCTTCAGTTCCCCGACGCTTTGATTTAAATCGCCTTAATAGGTATATATTCACAATTTTTATGTTTATCGCGCTTTTATCAAAATTCGTTAAATAAGAGAGAGTCTTAATAATATTTAGCTGCATATGTTTAGTTGTACAGTTTTCCCTTTCGCTGTTTGTTGACACACCAGAAAAATTGACTATTCCTAGTATAAGTTTATGTAAGATAATACAAGAAAATTCTGAGATATGTCGCAGTATATATTTTTTTTAATAAAAAATATTTTTGGATTACATCTTTCCCCATATCTTTCCCCTTGAGGCAAATTAAACAACTAAAATTGCGACCTTATCTTATAACACTCTGTAGACATCCTGCGGTTTCCGGTTTTATCATAACATCCATCTATGTTACTGCATTCATTAGTAAAGAATATTTAAAACCATGATGAAATACGATGCGAGAAAATTAATTTATTTTTTTCAATATTTTAATATTGTGAAGCTTGTAATGCTAGAGGGCGAACAAACTATTGTATACAAAATATCTTTGATGATATAATCATGAAGTGGATTGAGGAGTAACAGCAGAGCGATGCCAGAGAATAAAAAAAAACAGGTTAATTACAGTAAATGGATTATTTACATATTTTTCTTGCCTGGTTTTTTTTATTGAAATGAAAAATGATAATTTTAATTTTATTAGTATCATATATACAGGATTTCTCTCATTTTTTTCTCATGAAGTTTAATGAAGTTAATTATAACAGAAAGTCTTCCCAAATAAAATTATTAAATGTGTAATGTAGTACAATTTGCCAAGTTATTGGTATGAATTACTATCCAAGTATTTGATGGAGCTAAGACACAATACTCGTATAATTGGAACTGAGAAGTTTCAATAAAGGTAACGAACAGTACACTTAACAGAATCGAAAATAAATGAAGTCACAATTTCTCAATTTCTATCCTTTCTTTTCATCTGAAAATAGTAAGAATGATTAACGGCTTGTAATGCCCATGCGAATTCTTAAATTATATTGTGAAATGGAGGTTCAAATCCCAATATTTCTGATTATAACGAGCTCATTCAATAATATTGATTCTATACGAAATGCTTCTTGTTCTTGTTGAACAACGCTTTGGAAAATTGAAAAATTGAGCCAAAAATTTGTCAAAAAGCTAACGAATATCCCTGAAATTTTTGTGCTTTTATAAGTACAAAACAAGCAAAGATTCTTATCGTATTTTAGATAAAGTGATGTTCAAAGGACAGCCGTGATCGTACGCTACCCCACGAAAGAATTGTTTATACTAAACAATACATAATTGTTAAGTATTCTTTCTTTCATCAAGACATGCGATCACAGCTATCCTCTGGACGTCACTTTATCAAATTTCGGACAAAGATATTTTCTTATTTCGTACTTTTTAGAGCACATTACCATAAGAGAATTAGTTCTTTTATACCATATTGTTTTGATTCTTTTCAAATATAGCCTACAACACTTGGACTGTAATAACGAATCGATGAACACCCCACCCCATTCTTCAAAATCGATTTAATATTTTATCTCCTATGGTGGAACATCCGTACATACTCTCATTTATAGACTGCTAAAATCATAATCCATCCTTTTGGCTTTGCCATAGTCAAGTAAAAAGAAAACTACTTACTATGAGGCAAGGTAAAATTTAAATATCTATTTTTAGCAAAACATTTATAGGAATTCGCTTTGATTGAGAATAACATCAATAAAATATATCAGAAACAAATATAAAATTATTATGTTGTACAGATTTTTTGTATTTGTTTTAATTTCTATTAATAGAATGGTTTTAGTCTTCAAGTTGATAAAAAGCGGACATTTATCAACTAGAAGGTGTAAGACCAAATTCATTTATTATTATACTGCGCAAAAACTACGTTTATACAAATTTTTGGTTGATTGCAGGTTACTTGATTTTTCATCATTTTGCTAAATAATTGATTTTCAAACTATATTAAATGGTTCGTAATTAGTTTTGGAAAAATTAATTAGTTTTTGCAGCGATATCGTCAATTTAAAAATATTATTAATTAATTTACTTTTAATTTGTTATTTGAATTTTTTCTGTTACTCCAAAATTATTGTTCAGATTATTACAACGGAAATACGCATCATTTTTTTTGACACATCCGTTATTCTCAGATGATTAACTACTCTACAAAAATTTTAAATCATATAAATATTTTTCACTAAAAATATTTATAACTTCAAAAATAATTGTTAATGAATTTTAAATAAACTTAGAAATTAAACGCTGACAATGCTAATTTAATTCATTTCTTGCATATAATTACAAGCAAATAAAACAAAAAGTTAATGGTGCTATTTAAAGCATTTCTATATATCTTGAATAAAAACTCTATGGGTGTGAGATGGCAGGGATTATATTTTGATAAATTTTCTAACATGCTTTTAAATTTTTGTATCTATTTTTGCATACAATGTATTTATGATTTGTTGAATATAATTTGAATATTCAATGAAACAAAAAATTAATTTAAAATTTAAATTCAATTACTTTATTTTAATCAATATGATTGAAGATGGACTTTATGTTGAATTTATTATTCATATATGCAATTTGGATAAAATGTATTTCATTCACAAAAGGGCATTAAAACAGGGAAAAAATACTATTTATAGGAGCTTTTTGTTAGTTACGAAAATTTCAAGTAGAAATTAGGATAAACATTTCCTTTTTAAAAATTTACAAAGTAATGTTTCCTTTCATTCTACCGCTAAAAATTCTCAATGAAAGTTTTATTTGATTAATAAAATCTCAAGAAGAATATCTCCATAACCAACATTATTTTATTGACTAAGTTTTTTTTTCATGTATTTTAATTTTAATTTTAATTTCCTTTATTGATTGCGAAAGACGATAATATAGTTTAAAATTGGGTGGAGGCATTTTAAACACAATGGTACGCAGTCTTCTGCGATATACTTCCACTTGTCAAGATCAGAATTCAAGAAATTCAGTTTTTCAGTTACAAATTTTCCAATTCAAAAATTACTTAAAAAATAAACCATATTGTGGAAGTATTATTTGTTTCTAAGCCAAGCGAGCAACTAAGAATTCATACTTCATCATGATAATTAATTTTTATTAAAAAATTTGTATGGAAGTCAAAATAATGTTGGATATTCGAAAACTATTCACGTGAATTTTGATAAGGAAAAGTTTTTTATAAAGCATCTTTAAAAAATAAATAAATAAATCCAATAATCTGAATAAAATTAATAAAATAACTTATTCTTAATCAGGAGGATTACTTTTCTTTGATTAAAATTCCTTGTAAGAATATGAAAAAAATAAAAAATTGAATTAATAAATAATAATCAAAATTATTCAACAAGTCATAAATTATTAAAAATAATTTCTTTACATAAAAAGTATAAAAGTGTTTACGAAATGATGATATTCGTTATATAATTTTCAGACAGTTTTAATTCATAATGTATTTATTAAAATTTAACTTAATCCTTCCTATAGTCCTTCACGAGTCGTTCTCTACTCTTCTACTCTTTTGATAGATTGTATAAATTTTTTTGTATTATAATCCATATGGCTGATATATAAGATTTTTAATTAATACTTAATATTGAAAATTCTGCCTATTAAGATAGGCAGAAAATTCTGCCTATTAAGGTAGACCTATTAAGATAATATGAATTTGAGTATTTTGAACAAATTAAAATACGTTGCTATCAAGTTTGTCCCAAGTTTCGAAAATCTATCCCGTAAAAATAATACCAAGCGCATGTTTCCGATTTAAACATATTTTTTTTTTTTTTTGAATTTATAGTACCAAACAACTCAGAAGCTGTTTATTCACTATACCGATTCATTTTATGTGTTTTTGTACCAAAAATAGGTAATTTTATTATAATTACCAATATTTAACTAAATAAAATTACAAAAAAAAAAAAACAGTCTAGTTTAATACTTCCTTGTTCAGTTTATTTTTCAGTAAACACTCTATACTTTAACAGAAAATATTTAAATTGAAAAACTATTAAATTAATTCATATCTTATATTAAAAAAAGCTTTTAACAAATAATACATTCAAAACTATATATTTGAATAAAGCACAAAAATTTAAAACGTTTTCCATATGATTAAAAAATCGTAAAAATTTAATAACATGAAAAAACACGTTCATTAAAGTGAGAATGTTACAGAAAACGTGTTCAAATAACCATTCTCAATAAATGCAAAAATCGAATATTCATATAAAAATGAAAAAAATATTGCAAAAATAACAAAAAAAAAAATTATAAAACATACCTTCTAGCAAGTTGTGGACGATGTATTCCCTCATAACGTTTAAACTTTTCATGCTGTTCAGATTCTGCGATAACTGGTGGCATTTGGTGATGTGACAAACCGTTGCTTGTTGTAGTTTGCCCTTCAGTGATTGACGATTTTAAATGTGGATGAAGTTGTCCACGAGCTGTAGATCGTGGTACTTGTGGTGGTAATAATGCGGTTTCTTGATCCTGATATTCCAGACGGAATGAATCTAATGGTCGATAACGGTACCGTGTTGGTGATATCTCCTGTAGAAAATAATATGTATGTAATGTAGTTGTAGTAAATGTTACTACATGTTATAGGTATTATGACCGGGGATATTTACAGGTCATTTTACGAGCTATGCAACATTAACAACTAATTTTGAATATGCTTAGTACAAAAATCTACTCACACACTATTTATTTGAGGCATTATATAACGACAATATAAGTAACGACAACATAAGTTTTATAATTATCATTTTGGTGCTTGATAAAATCTTTCGTAAAACTTTAATATTTGTAGACCAATGTTTCCAAAAAACCGTGTCTTCGCAAAAGAAAAATGTCAATATTTGAATATCAATTTATGATTGTCGAAAAAAAATAATAATTAAAACTTTTATTTATTGTTTGTCATTTGTTTTTCTTTTACTTCAATCCTTTCTTGATAATAATTGGAGGGTTTTTTTGGGTGCTAACGGATGAAAGTAAATTAGTATAATGCCTATGTTCAAGAATGAGTTAAAAGCGATAATTTGAATAGAAAGCCTAATTGAAACACATGTTATTATTATACTAGTAAAATAACGGAATGGACTATATGTTTAGGATATTTTATGAATGCAAATGATTAACAAACATTGATATCCAGCCATAAGATGAGTATTTTAACAATTACAACTCTTAGTTGTTACAATTCACATCTGCATAGTTTTATTAAAACTATAATAATTTTTTTTCCCAATCAACCGGAAGTAACTATAACATTAATCTTAGCTGATAGAAAATTATGAAATGAAATTTCAATGAACGCTTTAAAATCTACATTAAAATATATTTTGAATGAAGACATCTATTTAACATTACAAATTTTATATCTTTGAATTAATCATAAAAGTATTTGGATATTTTCAAATACTGTAGATTATATCAATATCTATAATTTTTTCTATTCGATATTATTTTTTATCTTCGACTCACATCTCCATCGATTTATTAGAAACACAATTGTTTGTTTTTTCGCAATCAACTACAAGTAATTGATTTTCAAATCAATTTCTACAATAAAAAGTTTTCAATAACTTCTTGTCAGCTTTAGTCGTTAATGTCACATATCTCGTAAAATATCACATCACATGCTAAAGTGGTTGCTTTTTATCTGCTTTTATGGTGATAATGCAATTAATTTTGTTTTGTTGTTACACAAATTTTTATTTAGGTTAAGTGTGTTTTCTTCTCCGTTACAATTTTCTTTATACATGTTAATATCTATACACTTGTATGTTCGTTGGTTTTTTTTTTCTGTGATGAATAGATTTTAATTAAATGTAAATAATTAATTTTATAGCAGAATAATTAGGTTTTGCATGTACAGATTGGCTTAACATATATCAAGAAACATAGACTATATACAAAGTGTCAGTTGCTAAATATAAAATTTTAAATTATAATCTCGTTTACACCTCGTTTTTTCCATTTTCTTTTAAATAATCCCTATGTTTTTACGTTCCTCATAAAATCACTCAAGTTTTAAACCAACTGTAGAAAAAAAAAATACAAGCGGAAAAAGATTTTGTAGTAATCACGTATGAAAAATCGTAGTATTGTAATATTCAGTTTGCCGAAAATACCTATGAATTATTTTAAAAGAAGAACATCTTTTCTACCAATTTCTAGTTAGTCTTTTGAGGTATGTTACATTCTGCGGCATTTGTATCATTTAGCATATATGATAAGCACCATCTCTCTTAGCAGGCTTATATTTTTCCCAAGCTTTGTCTAATTAAGTGGGATAACAATGTGTTATTAAGCCTATTATTTCTATATCAATCCTTTTCCTGTATATAGTCATCACCTTATCATGAAGAGAGAGATATATATAGTCATCACCCTACCATCTTCTGGGAATGCTATATACGGTTTCGTCCTCTGACGCAAACGTGAGTGTGCTTCGAGGCCAAACTTATGTCTAAAATACATCACCACTATCTCTTTTCGTTTTTGAGTCATCTTGTGAACGGACGGATGGTTATGCGGAAATGCTTTGAAGATGTCCTCCTCGGCCATGTCACTTACTCACGATCACGTGGTGGGCTAGAATCTGCAACCAGATATTTTCTTTTTCCTGTCCAAATTCAAGGGATCAAGGGAGGGAACTATTTTGACTGAGCAGATAGATTAAAGAACCGATTAACTATCTGAGAAGATACAAAAATGCCATTCCGACCTATAAAACTGGATTTTTTTTTGAATACTTAAAATTAAATTTAACCACCGATAATGACTTTTCTGTTATACTAGGTTTTTTTTGTCGTTTTTAGTAGGCCACTTTGTATATACGAAGGTATATATATAAATATTTAAACGTTCATTATACAATTTTATTCATTATTAAAAATAATTAAGAATTTTTAAAGTAGGGTAGAAAAAGTGAGGTGAAAATAATGTTAAAAGAAATTCTTCTAAATATATATAGACTTAATTATTATACTACTTAATTAATAAAAATTATTAAACTCCTAATGAATCTGCACTGATTTAATACGAAGTTAACTCTTTTATAACTATAATAGAAATATTTCATATCAAATTCTAATTTGTGTAAACAAGTGAGAAAGGATAGTAAAGAAAATAACTAAATTATTTTCTTACATTGAGTGAACTTTCTGTACTTTATGGGTATGAAAGTGATATATTTTTTTTTTTAAATTCTTTTAAAATATACTAAATATTGGAACGTTACAAAACTTTGTTTTGCAAGAAAGAGATGGAAAATAATATAAATTTACAATCAAGTCCATAGTTTAAAATAACTATTATCAAAATATGTGCAATATTATTCACCCTATATGGATAAAAAACGAAAAATTCTATATTTGCATTGGTAAGATAAGATTGAAAAGTTTTTAAGTAGAATTTTTTTTTTCGCTGGCTAAATAACTTATGATAAACGATATATGCAATAACTACAAAAGCACATAGAAATTGAAAAGTAAAATTAACCTTAACCTTTGGTTGCTCCGTTGTTATTTCACCATTTGTTGTTGGTCCAGTACTAAGTGGTTGAAATCCTTGAAAACAACGTTTATATTCACTGCGATATTTTTTAATTGATTCACCCTCAGGCTTTAAATTATCTTGAGGCTTCAAATAACCGGGTGGTCTGCGTCGAAATTGACACAGTCCGTCAACTGTCAAACCTGGTGGAAAACCATGCCAGCAGCTGCCAAATATACCGCTGGCCGTTGTTCCACATGTTTCATTTCTTGTTGGAGATTTATTATCATAATCACCTGTAACATTAACATATCAATATTAATGATCTATTAAAGTATTATTTCCTAATTCAATAAAGCCTATGCTTTTAATATTGTAAGAGTTGAACGAATATCAACGCAGGGATCTAGCCGGATCAAAGGGTGATAAGTCATGGTAGATCAATAGGGTGTCTCATAGTGATTTTAACGCACAAAAAATTCCGACAACGACCTTTTTTTGAATACAATGATTTTTGTATTGAATATCTTGGCTATTCGTAGCCTTTTGACTGATTATCTACGCTTTACATTTTGAACGATTCGAATACATAAATTATATCTAATTAACATTTATAATCCGTTTATCCTTTAAATATAAAAATAACGAACGTCAATTAAACCAAAATTTGTTTTCATATTAATATTTAAATGTCACAAAATGAGAACCAATATAAATTGTTATTATAATTTTTTTATGTTAACACACATCATTTCATTTTAAATTTAAATAAACATGATGTTATTATTTTTATTCACATAATTATAATAATAATTGCTAATTAATTGTTGTGTGGTAATAATACAACATAAATGAAAATCAAGCTCAACGGGGAGAGGGGTGGACGAAGAGTTCTACATATTTGTGTGAATATATAAACTGAATATAGTTTTATCATTAATAAATTGTTTTTGTTCGTAAACAATTGTATTTAAAATAAATAAATTTGCGATTATACAGGTCATTGTGAATAAAAATGAATACCTTAGGGCCAAATTGTTTAAAGTATGAATATAAACAAGTGAAAATAATAGCTAACAGGGTAAATTGTTTAGATACTCAACATATAATAAATACATGTAATTTATGTGCTTATTTACTAAATTTGTGCTAAAAAAGTGGAGAAGGTAAATTTACGAAAACAGTTTAGGAAAAAAATTTTATTGTTTGTAAAAAACAAATATTTTTGGAATTTGAATTCTATTTTTTTGGTGTAAAAGTTAAGTTGGATCCATTGGACCCTACAGAACACCGAAATTTCAGCTCGCCATAACTTTTCGTTTTTGAGTTATCTTGATACCGAAATGACGGTCATGCGAAAATGGACTACTTAGCTGATTCTTTGAACACACGAAATTTTGTTAGTGACTTCAATGTTTCTACCGTTACAAACTTTGGACTGAAATTACTCTACTATGATATATATGTATCGAGTATAAAAAAAACTATATTTAAGTGATTAAAGAGACACCTAGGTATAATTATATAAAATGACTTTTATTTTTGATTCAAGTTTAAACCAATTTAAATTCAAACCCATCATTCAAATTCAGATGAATGTTTCTGAGTTTTACTGAATCTTAAAATGATTGCAATTATTTTATTTAGGGCATAATATAATGTATCTAATGTATTCGCGAGAAATCTAACTTTATAATCTTACAATTATAATTAATGTAAATTATTCACCATTTGTTTAATTATTCAATTAAGAAGAGACATGATGACTCTTAACGTTATTATAATAATCTACTATCAAATAATATTCAATAACGGTAACTTTATATTCTGTATCTCGGTATGACGTCAACAAATTGGTACTTTATTGAATATGTATGAACGGTAATGTGTTTCATATTAAGATTGTGATTTTAATTGTTTATCTATCCTTTAATTTGAAACATACAAGGTGAGCTTTTAAAAGCGTATCACTAACTGAACTGGTTATAGATGTTAAATAATATACTGGTTAATAGAGTTCGCGATGGTGATTTCAATCGATATTATGATCGTGAATCGGGAAGACTTAAAGATTTAGTTTTGGATATAACATTTCCACAAACTTTCACATTTGGCTTACATTGAAACAAGATTTTTTCCCATTCTACTATTACTCTTCCAGTGTTTTTGATTATCGTAGAAGATAATAAATATCAATGCAAACTCCTTATTTAGGGTGGCAGTGAAAGCTCACACGCTTTTCTACGATCAGACAGATTATAAATTTCTGTGACGAAAATTTCTTGTCGATTCTTGATCTGACTTATAGGAAATTGTGGGCTCTATTCTTCTCAATGATATTATATTGTACTGGATATTCACAAGACGACCCATACGGATTTGACCTTCGAAAGTCAATATTGTATTCACTCTATACATTTTATATTATCCCTCATAGCAACCAACATACAGGAAAAGATATTAAGGAAAATTAAAATAACTTATAATCTATATACTCTAGGGCACATCAATAAGTCCTTAGGTAATTCAAGAAATGACAATTGTAGCATCGCTAATGGTTTGTCTTTTAGTCAGAATAATTTATCACTAGATATCTGGCAAAGTTTCAGCTATATTGACAACATGATCCGGTTTTTATTTGAAGTAAACCACTCGCGTTTGTTGACAAAAATGGAATACAGTGACTCTAGCAGTGATTATGTACTTCTATTGAAAAGGTAATTGCAAAATAGCAAACAAAAGAAATAAAAGCGAAGTTGGATTCAGCCTATAGGATAAAAAACATTTAAATCTCGCGGTACAATGATATGCTTCAGAGTACTCTAGAAATACTCGATAAAATGCAGGATGTGGTATTGTGTTCGAATAATAAAATTGCGCGAAATAGTTGTGGCCACATTTGTTCTAAGCTGAGAACAAACGTAACCACGTAGTCTCTTCTAAAGCCCTTAAAAGCGCTTGCATAGCAACCCACATGGATTTCTGCTCAGATTAGGTAACTGTAGCTAAAACATGGACCCGCGAGTACACTCCTGATACGAAACTACAGAGAATACAGTGGAATGTTAAAGGCGAACGGGATTTAAAGAAGCTAAACACAGTAAATTCAGCTCAAAAAGTTATGCGTTTTGAGATTTACGTGGTATTATCTCTCTTGACTATTTGAAAATTAGTCCTCTTTTTAAAAAATGCGTTTCTCCAGGATAATGTACGAGTGCATACGTACGCAGTTCCAAAAGCCCAAATTGAGCAATTGAAGTTTGAACTGATAGACCATCCACCGCATTCATCAGGTCTGGCCGCGAATAACTTCCTTTTATTTTCAAATTAAAGAAATGGTTCAGCGGACAACAGTTTGTAGGAATTGAGGAGGTCACACCACAAATTAACGCATATTGTCAGAAACCACCACAAACTTCCCTTTCTGAAGACATAAAAAAGTTGGAGGGATGTCGGTCAAAGCGTATTGAACGCGAAGGAGATTATGTTGAAAAAAGAAACTACACTCAAAAAATTGTTTTCCTATAAACTTATTGAGCTACCCTTACATGTATGCTACTCCTGAATGGGTAGAAATATAAGAGAGACATCAAATGAAATAATATACAGATTATGGAAATATATTTATAAAATAGATTATCTTTTATTATAATTATTAAAAGAAAAGTTTATTTGGATAAGAACAGAAAAAAAAATTATATTTTATTCACTTAATAAAATGTTAATATCTTTACATCTAAATTATCTTCTTTGAGAGTTCTTTTATATAAAAGTAAATTTATTTTCATTTATTAAATAGGCTTTTTATTTTTATCATGTGACTTCGTGTGGAATTCTCACGTAATATTATATCTTTCAGCATCACAAAGCAAAAGTTTTATTTAATTTTAGATAAAAGAGAAGTACCTTGTTGCATAAACAGTTTTTATTCTTTTTTACGATAACAAGATTTTAGTGTTAAAAATTATTATAATTTTTGCTATACACATAAAAAGACTGAGGTATTTTGGCCCACAAAGCTTTTTGTAAGCTGCCACCATACACCAAAATTTACTACACCAAATTAATAACATCGAATTTAATGATTATTTTTCTATTAATTTTTTTAAAAATTTTCAAAATTTTATCTAAGTTTCACAAACAAAGAAAATATATAACAAATTACTACTGTAACCGGATTCTCGGTTCCAAATATAAATCATTCTGGCTAAGTTTGTGAAATTTCAACTCTTCAAGGCTAGTGTGGGATGTGCTTTATTATATAAGTCAGTCTATTGGTTCTTTATTTATATGTTTATATTCTAGGCTTGAAGAGTTGAAATTACACAAGCTTAGTCAGAATTTTTTGTATTTGGAACAGAGAATCCAGTTTTCAAAGTAGAGGAGTATTTTGAAAAATGGAAAAATATATTTAATTTGTTATTTATTTTCTATCGCTCTTTGTGCAACTTCAACATTATATTTGATTGAACGGGTCTTTAAACTTGGGTTAAAAATTTCATATTAATAGAAGAATAATCAATTATATGTTTGTTAAAACGTTATTCCAATTTAAGTTACGAATTAGAATGGAATAATTGAAGATTAGACATGAAAATTAAACTTTAAAAGCATTTGCGAACTTTAAATTAAAAGTTTTATAATACTTCTGTATTAATGTTTAAACCATGTTATACATAAGAGTGTCATTATCTAGAATTATATAGAATGAATTTGATCATCCCCAAAATATATTCAATATTTAATAATATATTGTATGATTCATAAAAGTAAAATATACTAATTTTAAATTGAAGAAATACACATTAAAAAATCATATAAACTTAAAAAATAATTTAAATTTAATATTCTCAAAGCTTGAGTTGAAATGTATCAAACTCCGAAGATTTGAATATACATAGAAAGTGGAAATTCTTCAATGTGTATAAATATTGAATAAAGTTTCATAGATATTGATTAAAGTTTGCTTGTTTATTTTTCTAATAACTCTTGTGCCGTAAGCAGCTTTGGATGTGTATTAGTATTCTCTTAATGCTTTAGTACTAATGTGGGGATTAGCCAATCTCCAAGGCTTCTTCATTTCGACAGGCTTATTCTACCAGTTTCATGCAAACTTGCACTACAGCATCTCCTGCACTAAATTGCAAACCTGCAACGGCACTAAATTGCTGACATTTCCGTAGACGCTATTACCAAGTACTAATAGTAAGCTAGTAATTCCTTATTTTATAACAACACACTCAAATAATCAAACGAAGAATACTGAGAAAAACACAAAAAAGTCTACAGTCATTCAAAACAAAGAAGTGGAAACTGATTAAACCAAATCTCCAAAGTGTCATAATAGATATAACAAAGAATTCTTGGGTGAATATATTGCCTGCACTTAGACACCGATCGACTATTTTTCGTGTTTGAAGATGACATACAAACATACACAAGCTTGATTTTTACACTCGACATAGAATAAATGAGAATATTCGAAATTTAAGATTACTTACACAAGAAAATATTCAATACACAAGCAAAAGTTGTTTTCTATGTGTCATCTAAATAGTTCAAAAACAAAAGCAGGAATCTAAAATCGTGTTAGCGTATTAAAGGCCTTTAAAGTAAGTTTAACTTTTTTTGGTCTCATAGATCTTTATAAACTTCAAACTCGTGTTTGAATACTTTTTTTCAAAAATCATTTAGATTTACCAGAATTTCAGCTCATATTCATCTAATAAACAAATATATAATACATATTATTACAGAACTACATAACTGTATTTAGTGTAGGTAGTAATGTTAATAATTATAAATTTGTGACCAATGTATCTTTCAAACTCGTTGCTGGTAATCAATTTTTAAGTAAAAAAGTTATAATTACGCCGATTTCAAGACGTAGTTGGTCACAAAGAAATTATTTATAGAAATTTTTCATTTCTTAGGTCATATTCTTGAAAGTGGTTCTATTTTTTGAAAAAATTTTTATATAGAATCATAAAATATTGAGGTTGTATTAGTTTCCAAAAAAAATATTATCCCATGATAATAAATCCATACCCATCACTAGATAATATAAATAATAGATGAGCATGTAAAAAAAAATTTTAATATAATGGACGAAATGAATATCTGCACCTTTTAGGATAAGAAATTCCCTGAAAAAAGGTCTGTATTGAAAATTTAATATGATCAAATAATAAATTCAACATAGAACGTTAGGTATTCGAAGTTACATTTGTGTAAAGAGACCTTTATACATTTCTTCTACGTTCTATGTTACTGTATGTATGTTACAGTTTATTTTATTTGATAAAATTTCTGTATTTGTGTTAAGATATGAGTAATTATAAACGCAATTTTAATCTAATATTCATGAGAGGTTGTTGAATTAGGTTATTTCGTATGAAAAACAGTTAGTTATTTCTCATTTTGTATAGACTGTTTATTTTAATTGTCAACCCAAATGTCAGTAAATATTCTATTCAAAAAAATCATAATATGTTTTTATTATTAATAACTAACAAGTTGAGGCAGTAAAGAAATATAAATGCTTTACAGGATTTTATTTTATGTTGTAATACTGTATAGAGGGGAAATTTTTCTTGTTTTAGATGACTAGTATCGAATACATAATTTGAAACAGTAACGAGAAATCGTTATATAAACATATATGGACATGAAAAAATTATAAACAAAAAAAATTGCGATTTCATCAAACGATGAGCCCTGTATATAATCAATACTTTATAAAATTGAAAATAATCTTTTAATACCTTATTTCACAATAATATCATGCCATTTTGGTTACGGTATTAATTAAAAATATATATCTCTAGTGACAATAAGAGGATAAAAGGGATAAAATACTCAGTATGATCAAAAATAATGAATGGTTTAAAAAATTTTTAAAACAATGAAATCCCAGAATAATAAATAATTGCCGCAATGTAATGTTCATATAAATATTATTAATATTTTTAAAAGGACGAATACTATTTTAAGGAAAAAAGTAAACTTTATGAAACAAAAGATGGGTCAGTCCTCATTTATAAATGGAATATGCTATATTTTGCCCAAAACGTGAAGTATCATTTTCTTCAGCTCTTAGATGCGAGGAATCACAGAGTGCATACATAGTTTAAAGGGATGTTTGAGAATTAAAATCAATGTAACCTGCTTGAATAATGAGACGTTGGATAGAATGAGAGATATATTGAACGTAAGAGGATTGGTTGAATGGGATTTGAGTTGTGCGACAGTTAATATCAAGAGCAAAATTGAAGTTACAGATACATGAAAGTTTGTATAATATAAGACATATTAAGACATTTAAAATGAAAAGGAAACTGCATATACGTCCCCTGCACGTAAGCCTTGAAATCAATCAAATTCGAGTCACATACAAATTTTTAGCTTGATGGTTTTTATCCCTTAAAAAAAACCCGGTTGGCCCATTTCAGAGTTCAGGCATGTCAGAATTCGAGTATTTTCTTCGGAGCATATAGTCTCTTTTATTCATGCCATTCTCTATTGCAGAGAATGTTCTCTGACCAGATTTACATTTTTTATATTCCTCTTATCTTTCATTAGTAGATAATAGCGACTTGTTATCTCGCGATAACGCAATTATTTTAATTTTGTCCCAAATTGTAGAATAAATTACTGCGCAAACAACTTACAATATATATTCATATATATTCAATTTCACACTATATGTTCAACCGAACGGAAAACCGGTCTTAGAATTAAGAGAAATAATTAATGGTGTCAAAAAATTAAAAAAAAAAAGAAAAGAGAATTCACTAGAATAATAAAATAAATAATTCATTTTATTTTTTCTTTCGTAAATATTTTTTCAGTACATAAATAATTTACATATTTTAAAGAACACACAACTAAAAAATACATGTACATTATACAAAGGGAAAAACTACTAAAGCACAACACCATCAGAGTTTTTATTGTGTAAAAAAAAAAAAAAACTAACAAAAAATAAAAGCTTATAAGATTTATAATAAAACTCATATACAGAAAATGTTTATATCACAGATGAAAATAGAAAAACAATTATTGTGAAAATATATAACAATTAAACTGTCAACATTTTATAACACAAATAACAAACATTCAGTGTGTATACATAGATTCTGGTTTTTTTTCCCAACACAACTAGAATGAAAATAAAAACAACAGCTCACACAAAAAAAGTTTCTCTTTTGTACGAAAATTTTTGTACAACCAAAATGTGCTTTGTGTGTTTGTATCTTTAAGTTTTTCTCTGTAAAATTTTCATTTCCTGGACGAAGTTATTGTAGACAACTTGAAAATTGAAATTAAGAATAACGATCTTTCGTTTTGAGGTATCCAAAACCTGTTTTGCTATATTCCACGAAAATGTGTGTGCATGTGTTTTTCATAAGCTTTATTCTTCTGCCTTGCAATTTTTTCGATAAACAATATAGTTTTTCGAGTTTTTCGTGAAGCATTTTCAAAAACAAGCATTGTTTATTAAAATCGACATTTTAAATCACTGATAACTCACAATATATTGACAATCACACCTTGAGAGGGCCAGGAAGATAGCGAAATTGGTTAATATTTTTAGTATTTAACTTATAAAATGATAAGATAAGATTTAACACCAATACATTCATTGCAGTATTCTTGCGTTTTCATGTTAAAGCTCTATAGAAACTGCACTGGCTTCGAAACTAATGGAATAAAAATAATTATTTTATAATTTTATAATTAAGCAAATCAATCTCTACTCTGCACTTGTACAGGGACAAATTTAGGTCAATGATATATTTTTGAAAATATCTATATATTTACAGCAAACCTAGTCAAAATCAATTTTTAAATTTGAATTGATCGTTACAATTTAGCCACCTAAGGTTTTGGCATTGCAAAATTTTTCCACCCACAAAATTCTGCCGCCCTAGGATCGGGACTCGTGAACTTATGGAAAATCCGGCACCAGCCCTGTGAATTTGAACCTTGAAACAGTTTCAAATACATAACAAGACATTTTTTATAAAACAAGACCAAGAAAACAAGTTAATCAAAACTTGTTAAATATTAAATATTTGTTCATTATAAATTTGTTTAACAACATTTTGAAAATAATCTTTTTCAAATTATAAAATCCATTATTTTAATTAAATGTCATTGGTTACGTAATTATTATTTCAATTTAATAGATTTAATATTATACACTTTATAATCCGAAAATAATTGAAAATTATGTACTATATACAATTTAATATAATATTATAATACATAGATCGATATTGTTCGATGTTTTTTGGACATGTAAATAAAATGACATTCAATCGATTGATCTTTATATCTGATATGATAATAAAATTTACCGATATATTAAGCATTAAAAGCTATTTGAAAAGTGGATCCAATTAAATCAATGTCTATAAGTGTTCATAACTTTGAAAATTCGAACGAACCTTGTTTGTTTGAAACGTTTGAGCGTTTATCTTTTTCTAATTGCTTTAAAGATTGGTCATGGATTCATGGGATTATATTCAGCAATTTGAAATTTTCACGACTGTAAACTCATTTAATAGTCTAGAATATGCCACTCGTATATTTTTTTTTTCGTTTTTGAGCTATCTTCATAACGGACTTTTGGACAGACAAAAATGGGTAAACTAAAGGATTCTGTGAGAACCTCAAGAAAAATTTTGATAGTGCGCTCAATATTTAAAAATCATTCAATAATATGCGAACACAAGTATATTGGGTTGATAATATGTCAATATGTTAGCAGTTAACTGTAATTACTTATACATTATGTTATCTCTTGATGATAACAAAATAAAGTATTTTATTATTAAATAATTCACATTTAATTTACGTCATCATAAGTGTATGACGTATGAACAAATGAATTATGATTGAAGGATTGAATATTTATTAATCAGACATAAAATCAGATATTGTCAGCTGTATCAATTTATATACGTGTATTGATTTTACTTTAATTAAGATTGATGTTGTCTATTTGATGTTTTTCAACTAATGACAAACACATTTTTTAATTCAATTAATAAGTAATACTAACTAAAAGTACAACGTTTCGTGTCTCGCTATTCTCAGAGAAAAATATCATCATCGAGAAGAAAAAAAAACCATTTGTACCGTTCACACCTTCATTTTATGCAGTTTTATTATAGTTTTTAATACATTTTAGAATGGCTGTATCTACCTTAGTGAAAAATTGCGATATTGAGATAAAAGAAAAGGCAATTTACTGCTTTTGATATTATTTTGAACCTGATTTCAATCACATCGAAAATAATGACAAGAAACTTTAAAATATTGGGAGGCTAGAATAATATATCGCTTCGTATCGTTAATTTTGAACACAATTCGTTATGCGCCCCTGTTAGTCTTTAAATATTTACTTCATAGAATTGAAAAAAAAAAAATACTTGGGATAAATTAAAAATGTTATGGATGAATACAATCAATATCAAACCAAATATAATTTGAAGAAAATACGTAAAATATCCATTTATTTCCCCAATTTTAATAATCTTTTCTTTTCCTCAAATAATGCACAAATTTATAATTGACGAATGTATTCTGAATATGAATAAATTCAATTTGGGGCTGTAACAACAATATAATAAAAAAAAAAAAACTTAATATAAAATTTTCAACTTGATTACTCACATTATATTTTCGTTTTCACTTGAAATCATTTGAATACAAAACAATTTTATTTTTTGCTTACAAATAAATATTATTGTATATAAAGGGATCAAGAAAAATATATCACAATAAAAGCAAAAACATGGATGTTGGACAAAAATAATTAATCAAAAATGTATTGTAGGTAAAGTCCAAATATGGAATACATATAATAAATAAACTACTAAGTAGAAAAATCGATTAAACTTTTGAACCTACTTTCAAAAATGGAAAGCAATTCAACTCGTATACTCATGGACTCAAACGCAACGGACTAAATCTTCCATACTTAGTTAAAATTATAAATTACATTTATTTTATGAAGTATTTTATAATTTTTTCAGTTTAAAACGAATCTTTTAGATAGATTTACCAAAAAATAATAAAATTAATTATGATAAATAACTAAACACAACATAACAATTGAGTAATTAATGTTTTTCTAAAAAATGAAAATAGGTAAAAGTGTCGCAGTAAAAATTGCAAAATTTGCCATAAAATTTCTAATAAAACATTCATATTCTAGAAAATTTTTGTATTTGTTTTATTGTTTGCATTTAAATTGTATGCCAAAATTGTACGAATGATCGAAGAAATTGCTTTCCTAATTTTTTTTTTTTTAGAGCGTATGCTAAATATAATTCACAGACTTATATAACAATTCTTTGATAAACTATTATTTCGCTGCCATAGAAACGAAGAAAAACAATTTTATGCATGATGCTCATACAATTCATTTTCTATTCTTTATATATGTAAATACTGAAAGAATACGTTTGCTTGCCTTTCTGAAGCACTGTATACATTTGTATAACAATATTTCGATAGCATGTATGCTTCAATAAATAATAAAAATACACAATTTTCATGTTTATATATAAAATTACTGAAGTCAAGAAATCCAAATAATAGTTCTAATGTTTGAAATGTTCTAATGAAAAAGAATGAAAAATAATTTTATTAATAGCTTCAATATAAGTAGTTTTTACCTGTGGATTCCGTGTTGAGGGCGGGGCGGGGACGGGGTCGACTACGAGGATGCAACGGTGGTTTTTGTTCCGGTGCAGCAAAGCTACTGTTATCGTGTCTGAAAAAAAAATTACAACATTAATTTTTTTCTGATAATATATATATATATATATATTATATATTTTGATTTTTGTTTTACCTTCTGTAATAATTACAGTTAAAATTACAATCTACAATATAAGGTTTAAAAAAATGAGGTTATCTATACATGATTGGAGATGGTTTTTGTGGTCAAGAGCCGGCCGATACATACAAATTTTTTGTTTCTGTATGGTATTATTTATATTCACTTATATTTTAGCAAATCTGAGTCGAAAATATCCATGACAAGTTAAGTGATTAATTTAATGGTGGAGGTGCAAATAAACGTACAAGTATTAACAAGAATAGTATATCGTAAATATTAATTGCGTTTCCACCATTAATAGTTGGTTTCATAAATTTTAATATTGCCAATGTAATTTTATAATTTAACAAATTTTTAAGCATAATGTTTTTTCAGTTCTGAGAGTAAAGTTCTATTTTTGGAGCTTTTTGTTTTTTTTAGCACATTTAAATCGCATATTTTGACTCCACAATTCAATTTCACTAGAATTAAATAATAAAAAAATAATTATTCAACAATTTGAAGGCACTGCCTTCTAATTATTATAAATGGGCGTGTTGATAACACAAGAACCTACCAGTCAGATTTTGTTTATGTATAAAATCAAGGCCAACCAGGACTTTTGTACGAGTGATCACAAAATCTGATAAATGGCATTAATTGCTAACTGATATTTAAACAAATTTTAAAGAGAAAAAACTGTTTTTCTTAAATTCAAGTTTTTATGATATTAAAAAGTAAAAGACAGCTATTTTAACCAAATAATAAAATGCATTTTTATCAATAGTAGCACAAGAAAGTAAAAGAAATAGAATTTACTACGCTACCAAATTATATTTGGTAGCTACTACTACCAAAGTATATCATGATATTGTGTTCTCCAGCTCAATACAACGTGACAAATGATTTCAATTTCCAATTTAAAAATATGAACAATTTTACTACATAAATAACAACTCCGAAACTCCGAGAAATTCTTCAAATTGTACCGTTTAAAAGCTTGTATAATAATTTAATATTGTAAATCCAACAGATATACAATATCATTGGGTTTATTCACAAAACTTTGATATTTGATACTAATATACGATTTTACTTACAATGGTATTTATCTCCATAAGTATATTTTAACTCGAAGTCATTTTATTAAAACTTTCAAAACCATATTTCTCTATAAATGAATGTTTTAATACACATCTGGTTTATGTTTTAAAATTCCATATAATGTATATTAAAATTGTATTATCTAATATAATTCATTCCTCTTTTACTGTAAAAATTTTCAATTACTGTTTTTCATTTATATTTAAATTATAACTTATTCAATATATAAAATTTCAATTTAAAATATTAAAAAGTTCGTATAATGTAGGAATGGTATTTTTTGTAGCCGATTTTATGAAATTTTAGCACTTTCAAATGCGACACTTTGTATCCACATTTACGTGTCACTAGACTTTAATGCTGCAGCTTACAAGTAGACGTCTGTATAAATATTTGACAATTTTTGTATACATTATCTATATAAAAAAGAGAAAAATATCTGGACAAGTTTATAGAAAACTATTAAAAAGAAATTATTTCCCACTCGTAAAATTTTTAATGTCAAAATCTCGCATCTGAAAAATAAAGTATAAATGCATCTGGTATTCTACTATTTGTTAAATGACAATAAAAGGAATTTTGAGTTACATTTGATATAAAATTAGATAGGCAAATATATTGATGTGGTTATTATATATATTATTTACGTGGACAAATAATATTCTCTTTGCTTAATATAAAAACACTAATGTTTACTTCGAATTTATAAATATTCGTATGTCTTAAATAACCGAAAGACTGAACAGAACAACATACCAACAGTTTTTTAGTAAGTTTCAAATTGTCCAAATATATATGTATTATATTTTGAAATTTGAGCAAAAAAAATTTTAATGAACCTAATAATAACATAGATAACTCGGACATAAAATTATTTATAAAACTGTTAAACATTTTTTTGATTTATTAATATCCATTAATATTATGTTTTAAAGTAAAAAAAAAATATCTCTGTTCTTTTCTATTTGACATAAAATTTATTTATTTATGTGTATGTTTTATTAATATAAATTATTATTATGGAAAAGTAATAATTTTTATTATTGTTTGCCATATAAGCCCAACGAACGTTATGTACAATTTTTAATGAGAACCATAATTCAATTGAGATTTTAAAAAAAAATAAATAAATAATTTAAAAAAGTAACATAAAACAATGAATTTTTTTTTTTTATATGAAAATCATTTTTTCAGAATGAAATTATTCTTTAGTATTATAACTTGTATATACTGGTTCTATCAGTTTCAAACAAGATGGTATAAAAAACAATTAACGTCTGAACTATTTCGTTATAGTACACGATCATTAGGCACGATCGTTAACAGATTTTGTTCTTGTCACCAACGTTTTTCATCCACCTAATTACGTACCACCCACTTTTTTAACACCCAAGGATTTGACCTTTCAGGATTTTTTTTGGCATAAACAATCTTCAACATATCGTAAGTGAAAGGAACAATAATTTTTGAAATTTAGCATTACAAAGCTTCTGATGAACTAATGAACCCCAATAAGATAGTAAATACTAAATAAGATTAACATATATTCCATATTTCATCAAAATCAAACAACTTTCAGAAGTTACAGCAGACCAAACATAGGTAAATATATAGATAGGCAGATACAAATATCGACCAATAAAATGGAAAATTCTCCAGTTGCATCTTAGACCCCAATGCATTCGTTCGGTCAGTTAACAATAAATATTCTTGGAGAATCAATAAAAATTACATTCTCATATTATGAATCGACGTAACGTAACACTATTTTTTAATACCATACAGTACCGATGTGAATAATAATTTAGCACATTCTCACTGTTTTTTATTTTCTATTTAATTCTTCTCTACGTAATGAAAATTTATTGTATGTAAAAACTGCTACATTACTCGAGTTTATATACATATTTTTTATAAATATATTTCAACTCATATTATATGAAAATTTCCAAGCATATGACTTATATCGTTTGCTTTTATTCCTTCCGGAGTGTGTGCAGGTGGGTTGCTGGTTGGTTGAACTGTTAAGTTTGAGTTGGTTGTTGTTTGATATTCTTCACTTCATTTTTTTTATCATCATATCATATCGTACAAATTATTATTTGTTCTAGTTTCATAACAGCTTTTTATTATTTTTAGTTTTCTTCTTAATTAAAACATAATGAATTGGAAAAACACAATTTTCTTTCTATTAAAATCGATATTAATTCCTTGCACGATTAGGAAAAATGTATATTTTTAGGTGCAGTTAAAATGTTCGTTTGCATTTATATAAGAATGATGAAATTTTTCGTAAATTGAATATTTTGTATATCATCTAATAATTTATAATGAATCATAAATTATATGAGAAATTAAAAATGTATTGATAATTAAAGATTGGTGGTTCACAATCCGAATATACATTTTTTGATGTACATTTGGTTTAAGTGCTGCTTCGAAAAGCATACTCTGTTGTGTCAATCTTTCCAAGAATAAATGTGGTCATCTCTCCTTAATCAACCCAGAAAGATGGCCACATCAATATAAAAATGAAAGAACTACAATGTATAAAGACTATTTGGACATTGTAATTCAACACATCTACAGTACTTCATCAGGGTAAATTTTTTATTTAAATAATATGTTGATAAAATTCTTGCGTTAGTGTATACATAAAAAATATTTTTTCCTTTGGAAAATCCATTTACTGGTATTTAGTTATTTTTCGATTTAATTTCAATATCACTTTTCACGTGCTGCTAGTAGCCTACGTTAATAGTACTGAACTAATCATAAAATTCGACATTAATTCATGCTTCTGATATTGGTCACTGAATAATTAAATTATTATTATTAATTATACAATTTCTATATACAAAAATAATTATAAATTCTTTATAAATAATTATTGTTATATTGTAAGTGATGATCACGTGACAAATTCATTGTTTTCTGTTTGCTGAGAGCTTTACTACATAATTTGAATAACACAATTTTATAACACAACAATAATAATTAAAAAACTTTTTCATTATTATTCACTCACTTTCAAATATATATTTTTATGACAATGTTTGTCTAATTAATTAGTTTGATTACAATATTTTATGATACCATGAATATACAATATGCTATATATACAGGAGATTATTTCAGCGTGATATATGTGAAACATTTGAAAAATTAGTGGAATAAAGAAAAATGTGTAAAAAAAAAGTTAAGTCATTTAAAAAACCTTGTTCATTTCATGTATATACTTATACTCATATTTAATTTAGATTGATAAATTAATTTTTCCCTTTAATATTAATACCATTAAACTGAGAATACCATTTATCGATTTCTGTAATTTTATTGTTTTCATTTAAAATTTTGTATATACTTCATCTAAGTATAAACTGTATTCCAAATTCTTTACCGAATCACTTAATCTGTGATATTCGTTAGACATTTGATGATTAGTATCGAGTGCTGGGTATCTTAAAGAAATAGCATAGATTTATCGCTAACCGCAGTTATTTCAATACAATTATTATTATTTTGACGTATTCTGTATAAAAAGAATTTTTTTTAAAATAATGAATAAAGATTGAATTGAATTGAATTGATTTATACTAAATTTATTGTCGACAAATTTGTTTATACTTCATGATTATTGCATTTTTATTATAAACGTTTTTATTTTTCATTCTGTTTGCCTGTTTGTTATACATGAATAAATAAATAAAGAAACAGCCTGTATTTAGAAGAATAAAAAATATGTTGATTGTTACCAGGCTTGTAATTCCATGTATATTATATTAGAATTGTAAATAATATATAACGTCATTGTGTACAAATAATTATTTACATTTACAACTGGGTGTGTTTATTTGAATAGAGAAATGGACAATTTTCCTCATGTATAAATAATAGTAAAATAAATTGGTTTAACCAAGAGAAACATTAATTTTGTGTATTGTTCAAATCATAACTATAAAACTAATATACTGTCAATGAATTTTAATCAAATATTATATTCAAATAAATGGCTATTAGTCAAAAATACCGTTACATTATGGATTTGTTATTTTTGTTATCAATTGACAATAGAAATTTCAATTAAATTTTCAATATCTCTTAGTATTCATTTTCATATTGATTTTTTATAAGTTTTTATCATAGTTTTGTAATAAGAGAGCGCTGTCGAAATATTGACTTAATCTCCACTTTTAGAATAATAATAAGCAAAATTATGATTAAGTCATAGGAGATTGATAGTCCGTAATTAAAACCATATGCTATAAATATCTGTATTTATGATGGCTTGTAGCCCCAGTTCCTTTAAATATATTATATCATAATTTGTATATAGTTTAATTTTGATAAATTTAGTGATGATTACTTAGTGATAGATACATTTTGATTACTAATTCAATTACAATATATTTGTATTTACAAATCATTGGATAAACTTGATTATGAAATTTAAATATACTCACTCATACTTTACATTAATTTAATTAATATTTAAAATTCACAAACAATAGTCATTAGATGATATATATGTTTGATGTAATTACGTAAAGTCATTATTTATAATAGCAATGCATTTAGAATATAATTAACATAAACACTATGTTAAAACCGCATAGAAGTAATATTATTACTCTATCGGTCTCTATATGCAGACACATCTATGATTTTGGATTCAACTTTGTATATAGTATGCAGAATGAAATGCTGGTTTTAAATATTATGCATACCAAAAGTTAATTATACTATTATCGTGTCTATTAAAAGTAGTCTATATCCATTTTAAAATAACCTTATTTTTAATTTCGTTGCAAATATTTGCCAATACTTTTTAACGATGAAAAGCAACTTTTCGCGTGGCATAAAGCTTTTAATATAAATTCGATCTTAGAAATGAATTCACTTCCGTTAAACAATAAATGTTTACTGAAATTGTTAAATTTTCGGCTTCACCGATATTATTCGAACTTATTATATTCACAAAACATTTTAAACTTTAATTTGAAACAAATTCAAATAAGTGAAATTGAAATATGGTGAAATATTATAAAATCATATTTAAACATAATACTGACTCAAAACCGAAATAGTTGTTAAAAGCTCTCAAAGTTTATTTTCCATATTTGCCTCAGCATTTGACATTTAATCTCTATAGTTATACTTAAATGTGTTCATATCTTGGTTGTTTTTGCGGATTTTTCAAAAATTACTTCAGTGAGATGGAGTCGCGTAATTTAATAAAATATAAAATAAATATTCAATATCCGTATTTATAAAATTATTCGACATCCCAAATATAAAAGTTCTTGTGAAACGTTGCTGAAGATTTTTATTACAGCTTTTTTTAAAAATATAATATTTATAATTATTATTAACTCTAAACTCTATTCTTTTATATCTTTTGTATTCGTATAAAAGCAAATAAAATAATAAAACCAAAAATACTGAATAACTCCTCAATAAATATTAACAATTGCACGCTTTTTTATTTTATAAAATTATTATTATTTAATGTAAATAAATTTGTATTAAACAAAAGACATATTGGATTGTTTCTGTAATGTAATCAACGTTATTTTATAAGCAATTTTAATGAATAAATCAATCAATTTGAAACAAATATTAATTATATTGAATATTTTATTTTCAATATTCTCTTTGTGAATAAAACTTATATGTTTCAAACAATATGCACTCTTTGTGTTTTTCACAAACGAAAAACTAAACACGATAATTTCATTTTAAACTACGAAAATAGAGACAAAAAAATTGTTCACATACATATGTAAATGATTTTGAAAATCAGGGTATTTACTAAAACTTAATAATTCACCCCAATTAGGAGGATAATTAGGCTGTATGAATTTTGACATCAATCTAAAAGGTATTCCAAATAAAACATCCTAAAAACTATGCAAAAATTTACAATAAACATTTTTTAAAAAAATAAATCACTGCGATGTAAAACATTACATTTAGCCCCCTAAATTTTATATATTATGATGGATATAACATGTTTGAACATATTGTTGTTTAAGGCACTAAAATGTAAATAGCTCATATATATTTTACAACATAATTAAATTCAAACAATCAACAATGTTTATTTTTGGGGAAAAAATAAAATAAAATTTAAAAAACTCAGTGTATTTATTGTAGGTCATAAGAGGGTCAGAGGGTTGGTTACAATTTGATTCGACTAAAATGGATTTGAAATACATTTTTAATCATACCATCTATATTTCATCATGTAACGTTTTCATCATGTATAATTGTTTAAATAAAAATGTGGTTTGATTTACATTAAAATGAATAAAAACTAGTAAACATGAAACAAACGCGAATACAAAATAAAAGTAAATTCATTCATATATTTAATAAAATCTCAATCACAAAAGACTTTAATGAGTGAACTGCTTAGTTTCTAACGACAATTAATAGCATTTGAAGATATAAATAATGATCTGAAAATGAGGTCATGTTTTAAAATTCTATTTTATCAAAGGTTTCTTTAAAACGTTTTTATTATTCCTTTCAATGAATAAACAAATATTGACTTACTAGCTCATAAATGTAGAAAATAATAATAATAGACGAAGAGCAGCTCACTGTATAAAAACGGAAAAAGAGTCATGAAATTTTGAAAAAAGAAAAAAGGAAATTTTGACATATTGTCAAAAAAAAAACCTTAACGGATCAGATGTCTTCTTAACGATGGTCCATAATTAAGTACAATTAAAATATTATAAAATGATTCAATACAAAAGAGAATAATAACCAAAACGTGGTAAAAGTGACCCGTAAAGAACAAAGTAATAGCATTCAGATGCAATCTTAAACTAGATTTAAAAGAATACAGGTTACATATTTTTTACTCCCTCATTGCTATCATCATCTTTATTTACTTTTTGGAAATTATCCGTTAATAATTTATTAGCAAACAGGTTGACGTACACACCCACAAACATTTAAGAAGTGCATAAATGTATTGCAAATATACTCCGCTACAAAAAAATATGACTACCTGAATGATTTAAATTATAACATTCACAATTTTCATGGAATAAATCATTAAATTTTTCATTTTAGCACACCATCAAAATCGTGTATATTTTTAGCTTAAAATTGGACTCAGCTGTGCATTTTTTTGTGCCTGAGTAATAAACCTCAATGTTAAAATAGGTAAGTATGAATATGTCACAAAAAAAATATCAAAAATTTTAAAATTTTTAATTTTAAAACAATATTACTTCTAATAGGAATGCTAGCTAATAATAGATTACAGAAACACATGAATACAGGAATAAATAGCAAATAAGAATAAATAGTACTTCCAACACTTCCGATATAATTTACAAATTTTTACAATTTAATGATCGTAAAAAGGTTGATATCAAAACAGTAGTAAAATTGAATAATGGTTTTAGTCTCATGATGAATACTGTCAACGAACTATAAATCTTATTACTATCTCCATATCTTTCGTTCACACGCAAGGGTGGTATCATTATATCAATTCTTCGTCCTTGACATAATCCAAAGAAAGTGTAATTTAATCATCTTTCAAAATAGAAAGGATATCATATTGTAAGACACTTTTCGAAGCTCCTTAATAAAAGCTTTTATTATGTATCTCAAGTTAATTTCCAAGGCTTTTTTTCTAGGTAAATATATTTTCTTACTTTTATTCTGATGTTTGCAAACCTAGCAAATATTGTAGGCACTAATAAAATTTTGGTACAGACGTTCATAGAATCATCTAATTGTCTATTTTCGTTTGCCCGTCCGTATATCCATCATGATTTATTAACAGCAAAAATAGACAGAAAGGTGTAATTTTGACGGCGTATTCAAGATCTAAAGAGTGAGTGAAAGTTCATGAATGAGCAAAATTAGTCCATTGGATTTAAAGAATCTATGACTCAAATTAGAAACCGTGAAAGTAAGAAGGAAAATTAATAGACTTTATGGACTTATAATTGACTATATTTTATTAATTTTGGGATAAAAAATAGTTTAAACATTGATACTCAATCATATATCTTAAGTATCTAAACAATTAACAATAGTATTTGTTTTCTTCAGTTCTTTAAAATATTATTTAATATTTCTGTAACACAGGGTATGTGATACTAGTGAATATTCTTAAATACAAAGAAAAAAAAAACCACTGACCTATTTATTTGTCCTAAAATTTAAATCACGCATTCACATTTTCATATTTAGTTTTATATTAATTTCCTAAATATCTACACCTAAATTTCAGTAAAATAAAAAGTTTTTTAGATTATTTTATAACCGCTATAATAAATCTTTCTATTAAATTGCATGCATAAAAAAATTATGTCAAATAATTTTACTATTTATAGTAACAATAACAAAATTATTATCTACCCTTTTTATTAGAAATAACTTTATTCAGATGTTAGGTATATTATTTCGAACAAGTAAAACTAGGTCGATGCCCTTAATACACTATCATTACCATCCGACTACTAAACGGTGCAAGTTTCATAATCACATCTGAAAATTAACCAACCATAATGATTATAGATCATATATGAAATAAAATTAGTATTCAATTTTATTGGATATACAGGTGTAATCAAAATACGGCTATCGTAGAGTAACACTTTTACTTTACAACTGGAAATTTATCAAAGAACGTTTAAAAATATCTGCTGCGACGTGTCAAAGAACTTTCTTTATCCGTTATATACTTTGTAAGTACAATATTATGTGTATAATTATTAATTTTCCCAGAGAAATATTCAAATAAAAGTTGCAGAATTCAATAGAATAAAGTGAGACCTCAGGAGTTCGACTTTAACCAAAAGCTTCGCCATACAACTAGAGGTATCAAAAAGACAGTTATTAAGTATATAAAATTTATAAATACACTCAATGCACAAAAATTTGGAATTGTATAAATTATGCTCCATTATGTGTTACAAATATTCCTCTACGAAAATTCTGGTGAAATATTATTTTCCCCAAGTTTAGAAAGTTTTGAATTTGGACATTTGCTTAAAACTGATGAATATCCATTTTTCGTTACACAAATGAGAAAAATTCATAAAAGCAAAATCCATTTTATAAGCTAAGGGCAAAAACTCTCAGGCTATGGCCTTGTATTTGTTATTGAACAATCTAGACTATGACCATGTATTATTCACGTCAATTGTTTTTAAATATCAAAATTTCATCATATCACGTGATCAAAGAATTGGAACCATGACAGAAGCTCTCAAGCAATCATGTTTCTCAAACGCCTTCATGACGCTTCATCTTCGCTAGCAAATGAATCAAATGTTGATATACTTTTTGTTAAATCAAATTCTCTTTGTAATAAGCTTGCTTTCACCAATACTGGATATGACCTTAAAATTTTTTTAAATATACAAAAAATAACTTCATGTTTGACACGAATATAATTCTGTCCTGTATATAACTAGACTTAATAGTACGTCTATAAATAAATTTAGATTAGGCAAATTGTGCTAATTAGTTTATGAAATATACAACTATCCGGTTATTTGTTTATGACATCCGAAAAGTTTTAACTGTGATAACAAATAATAAAACTATTGTTTTTATAATGATCATATAATAATTGGGTTATCTATTGGATATGAAAACCGGATAGAAAAGTTTTTTCTATTCATCTTTAATATATATCCGGGTACAAACATTAACCAAACAAGTATATCTCCACTATTGTTTATCAAAAATTTATAAATATTATTCAAGTAGCTTATTAATTAAACACGTTCATAAAAATGAGTTTCACAGACCAGCAAGCCGACGGACACGAAAACAAAGTGCTTCAGAAAGTTTCAAAATACTGATAAAAATTTGAAATCGAAGCCAAACAAGAAGTAATCGGAAGTAATCATTCAAAAATTGAAACTAATTGGTCGAATACATAGACAGCTAACTCAATTAATTGTTATCTTCAATAGTTCATTTAAATGATTTTCATTTAAGCATGTAAAGAATAAGACAGACTACAATTTTGTAATCGATAACATCGAATCTTGCTTGACGTCACAACAACCATAGATTATGCCCGTGTATATAGTATTGTCAATAGGTATAGAGTGTGAAAGATCAAGTAAAATGTATCATGTGACACTTATCTTTGTATATTACTTGAATGAAATGAAAAGATGGATATAAATTATTGAAGCCATTAATATTATAAGAGATATTGTGTATATCTAGATGTTTGGATGTGTATGGTGAAATGAACCTTCTCTCTTTCATAAATCAACTTAAAAACTTTATTATATACAGCAGCATATCTACTACCTTTTTTTTATAAAATAAAAAGATAAAAATATAAACGAAAAAGAAATAATAAAAGTAAAATTTGTTTCTGTACAAAACAAAATACTCAACTGTCAATTTTAGAGAGAAAATTGTAATTTTTTTATTTCTTTCGAAAACAAAAAAAACATCCAAATAATTGATTTATTTAAATGAAGTTATTTATAAAACAGTATATAAAATATAAAAATGACACTTTTAGTTGAGAGCTATAAATATCAAAAGAGTTATCGGTATCAAAAGTATTGTATTCTCAATTTTGATAAAAAAAATTTTATTCGATTTAAAAAATATACATATATTGCAACGTTTTCGAACTTCCTAAGCAACTTTCATTTTGTATTCCTCTAATTGTAAGTCTACCGATCTCGAGATTTGTCAGACGAACGTGCTTAGCCTCAAAGCTACTGAACTAGACAATTTTGTAATGAACAGTATTAGAAATATGTGGTGAAGACAAATAACAAGTCATTTAAATTGTTCTAAATCGGAACGAAAAACAATTTTCAATTATCTGAACAAACAATTATTTACTTTCCATTTTATCATAAACAACTTTCAAAAACTATAACTTTCTTGTATTGTAATAAGTTGTAAACACCTTTGTATTTATTACATTACTGTACAATAATTATTTTATTTCCTTTATAAATTGATATACAATAAACATTTAAATTCCATAATATTTGAGTAATTAATAATGTTTTTTGTTAATAATGTTTAATTATTGTTTTCAAGAATTTAATTAAATTATACAAATAGAGAAATAAGAAATTTATATCAATTACATCTTATGGGTAAAATAGTCATTTATATAAATGTTCGTATAAGAATACAATAATTATTATTTAATTAATAAAATTTGTATGGCGTTTATCAAACACTTGATTCTAGACAAAGAGGGATTACAAGACGCATCAAAAGCTAAAAATAAATTCGACTCATAGAACTAAGCTTCTGTGTAAATATTGCAAAATATATTAAAAACATTCTTTACTCAAAACTTTTGGACGAAAAACTTCGAAATTTGGTAATAATTTAAATAATTATTTTGCGATTTTCAGTACATTTGTTACAAATTTATCTTCCAATCATGCAAATTTTCTTATTTTAATGAAAATAAACATATGAAACTGTTTCACCTAATTAATAGCAATTAAATCTAAATTTATATAATTTCTTTTTTTTTTTTCAAATTAATTTGAATAAGTTTTAATCAATTTTGATTTGTAACTTTTTATTATTATTGATATTTGTAAATATTATTTATTATGTATTGTCAATTTTAATATTTCTTTCACCGAGTGGGTCATATTGCACCATGATGATCTACATTTGGGATGTGTTTTTATACTGACAATTCTGACATGGTTTTGTGCAGTTTCCCATTCGCCGTAGTAGACGCATTTTTTACTTTGCATTCTTGTACAAACTGAATATAAAAAAGAATAAAGATTACAATTATTATTATTATTATTAAATAAACCAACGGAAACTTCAGTTCGAGTGCATAAATTTCTAATAATTTATTTCTTACTAAATTCTGAACAACAAGATTTAAATCTAAAGGCCCTTCATTAATAAATGTATATATTATAAAGTAAAATGGTATCTCTGAAAATATACATATTTTCATGGCTCACGAATTTTATAATTAATGACTGTTTTATATTCAAATAATGAAAAGTATGTCGTGGAAAGCTTCTTAGAAAGCAGATCTTCCTCTGATCATGTGTTTTTATTCTTACATAATTCCAAAAATTAATTGTTTATGGGGAACATTTTTATTGAGACTAATAAAGAATATAAAAATAATGCTTTTGAAAATTGTTAATGAAATTATTTCATTTTCATTTTCAACAACAAATATACAAATTTTAAAATAATAAAAGGGTATGAAGAGTTTATACCCCAAGTAAGTCATATATTTTTTGAAACTTTCGATATATTTGTATTCTAATTGGGACATAAAAATCTACATACTAAATTAATTAGTTTAAAGCTGAAAATTTTTTATATATACAAAAACAATTTATATCAATTTATTTCCCCATATTCTCAGCCATGTTCCAGAATTTGACATAACAGAAAAATAACAGAAAATAAAAATATTGAGTAAATCTTAGTTTTATTAAATGATTACTAAAAAATATAAAACAGTCCAATAGTAAACATGAAACAACAGTAACTTTCTCTCAGGAAAGTAGTAATAAGTCATCAAATTTGCTTTCTGTATTTTCATTTCCTTTGTTTTACATTTTCTTTGGGTAAATAGAATACATAAATGTACGCACGACGTAATTAATATCTTAATGAACTTATACATTAACAAAATAATTTTTCAATTATAAACGTTAATATTGTAACAGTTATGTAGGTGCCTCAAAATCAAAGATGAACAAATAACACATCAAATTAACACGTTGTAAGCGAACGTGCCTAGACTGACATTAATGTTTATACAGAATCTCTTTGAAGTTTGCTAATTATTTGTACAGTTTAGTACCAAAAATTATTTCAATATTCAAAAAGGTTTGTTTTTACATATTTTAATACAGAACTGAACTAAATAAGACATAAAATATCAATCATTTTATAGTTAAAAATTTTAGTTTTTGTTTATAAATTAGAAATTATTTTATTCTTTTTAGTCCGTTATCAAAACATAGTAGGGATAATAAAAATTATTTTATTTTATTATTATTTTCTGATTTTTAGGGTTATGTGAGTGAACTTTTTCGTATACTGAATGTAATTCTTCATCTCCAATTTTTATTATTTCTGCATTTTTGTTCTTTTTTGTTTTGTTTTGTTTTTGTCTTTTTCAAATCTACATCTTTCTCTTAAAATCTACATCTTTCTTTTTCTAAGTATTATCCACTTCTGAGCTATAATCCAAATCTTCAAGTATCTAGCTCATCGGGAAATTAGTTTAAAATCAAGTACAATATTCCTCGACCCCAGACATACAAGATGGCAAATTAATAAATAAAAAACATGTTAATAAACTAGCTTGTATTATATTGATGTGTCATATTTTCGGGTTGCCGTTATATCAGTTTAAAAGAAACTTCATTTATCATTCTGTACATAAATGTAAAATAATAAATACCAACAATAATGATATTAACCATTAGATACGCAACTCTCATACTGTTTAAAATGCAAAATAAGTATAAACACGCAGAAAATAAGTATATTTAATTTAAAATTATATATCTGTAATGTAATTTGGAGAGGCATAATGTGTTTTGAAGAAATAAGAGTAACATTATAACTGAAAATATATGAACATTTTATAAATGTATATTATATTACTATGTTATATTAATATAAAATAAGGAAATACATACATTTGTGATATGAATGTCTTTTTAAAACTGAAACTTTTACGTTTGATTT
This sequence comes from Chrysopa pallens, assembly GCA_020423425.1. Lineage (NCBI taxonomy): Eukaryota > Metazoa > Arthropoda > Insecta > Neuroptera > Chrysopidae > Chrysopa > Chrysopa pallens. The sequence goes on from CM035594.1 coordinate 65,138,305, forward strand.
CTTTTATTTGTTATTGAAAATGAAGTATTAATTATATATGAAGGTCTTATAAATTTAGTCCATTATATCTTTGTAATGAGTGGTATAAAGAATGAAGCTATATTTCGTAAAATAATATTTCATGCAGTTTTTTATGCGTACTTCAAACTACTCGTAAATTTGGTTAAAACTCATTGTGTATCTTTTGTTGTTAATTAATTTTATTTAGTTAAGAGATTGCACATGAATAATATATTCTATTATGTATACATAGAATATATATATAATTTTTATGCCGAGATGGAGACAAAAAAGACACTAGAAAAGATGAAGACAAAAAATTGCCATTTCTGAGTAAAATACTGTCAGTTTATTTAGCTGTTGCCGGGGTCCGGTCATTGTAAAAGAAGTTCGTTGTAAAAGAAGCAACTACATTCAAAGCAGAAAAGTAAATTGCGAGCAATTCACTAACTAAAAATTAATGAAGGTCAATACGTTTTTTAACCTTAATTATATTTTAAATGATGAATTTCATAAAAAAACTGATTTGTTGTATTTCCATTTTTTTGATAATTTAGGATTGGTATAAGAAAACCGAAGAAAAGTTCAAAATTTTTGGTTCGTTATTTATGGGTTTTCTAGGATAATTGAGGTCCAAAAAATTCAAAAATAATAATTATTTTACTATCGGTCGGCTAGTTTTTGAGATATAACATGAAATACATCCGATAAATCGGCCTCCGGATCGGATTTCTAGCGATATCTCGAAAAGTACGCATCCAATCGTTAAATAGGTGTCATTTTTGGAAACTGCAGATCAAAACTACCCTAAAACATATATTTGATCGAAATCGGGACAAAAACATTTTTTTCGATTTTCTCGATTTTTTTAAAGGGGTACCCTTAAGAAATTGTGAAAATTTGAAAAAAAAAATTTCTATTCAATTGCGAAAAAGGCTATGTTCACAAGGGTAGTTTGACCCGTAAATTTCAAAAATAACATCTATTTAACGATTGGATGTGTGGTTTTTGAGATATCACGAAATATCCGATCCAGAGGCCGATTTTGCGGATTTATTTCTTGCAATATCTCAAAAACTAGTCGATAGATCGTAAAATAAATGTTATTTTTGAAATTTTGAGATCTAAATTACCCTAGAAAAGCCATAAACAACGAAAAAAAAATTTTGAATTTTTCGATGGTTTTTAAGGTTTCTTATAGAATTACAATAAACTCCTCAGGTTAAAACAATCATAACAAGTATGTTTTTCGACAAAATTCACTATTTAAAGCCTTAATACGATTCAAGATACACTAAATATTATTAAAATTTCAGAAAGCATAAGGGGATAAGTTCATACTTTAAACTTTAAAGTTGATGAGAGATAAAAACTATTAAAACTGCTCCAAAACACCAATGAAGCTCAAAGAACACCGAACCTAAGAAATCTGATCATGACTGCTTATTTAAAAAATTCACAAAAATGTCAAAATTGGAAAAAGTACTGAATCTATACCAGATCCAGACAAAGATCACGTCTTCTTTATTAAAGAGATGAAGCACTGGCAGAATGTTTAATTTGTTTTAATTTTATATTTTTTCAATATATTTTACATTGTATTAACATAAACAAAATTTCAGAATTAAAAAACAGTCAATTTTTCATTTAATGATTCACTTTATATGTACTATATAATAGAATAATTTAAATAGGTGTCATAAATTATTAGAATTCTTACTTCATACAAATCTACACATTAAATTTTTCTGTACAGCTAGCACCATATATTCTATACATTCGAAAAGAAAACGTAATAATATAAGTAACCCCTATAAATTCTTCGAAATGTATATCATCGAATATTTAGAAATATATATTTTCAACAGAAATATTACCTAAACACATGTTCCAAGAAACGGCGTAGTGAGCTCTCCCTGATAACACTAAACACAAATCCTCTCAGATAAATTTATATTGGTATCCCCTTTATACTGTATCGTCCTTTAGAAAATACAAAGTGTTATAAGATCTGTTTATAAGATCTGTAGAATCAAGTAATACTCGGAAAAATTATACTATGCCAGGTGTGAGCTAAAATTTAATTATGGTTCTGTTAAACATGTTTTCTCAAACTTATATATCCAAGCCAACCATTAGGTGTATCTCAGAAAAATTTGTTCAAATTCTAATCAGGAAAATGTATAATATAAAATCTAAATGATACATCTAAATAGAGATTACAAAGAGGTATATTTTAAACTGTTCACCACCATTTACTATTTTTATTAAGACCTCAATACACTTTCAAGTTGTGTAATGTTCTATACCTCTTTAAATAATCTAAAAATAACAAGATAACATTGAATTATAGTGTTATTAGGGTGAGCTTACTAAGATCAACTCTTCCACTAACAAAAGTATTGTTTGATGCAGTAGCCATGATGTATACTACTGGCTATTATTATTACATCTACTTATATATTTATATGTAAGAAAAAATGGAAGAGAAATAATGGTGTTTTAAATCCTCTTATATGGGTTCGTTTTTTGTATTTTCTATTTTTCTTACATCTTTTTAAGTACTTAAAATTTTTTGTACCTTTAACATAAATACAGTCCAATGCATTCGACATATCGACAACAAAACATGGAAAATACAATTTAATAGATTCAATATACGATTTATTAGCTCGAATGGACTTTAATTATTTTTAAACATCTAGGAAAAGTATTACAGACATTTTTTGTTTGTAAATAAATAAGATTAAAAAAACTTAATTTAAAGTTTAATACTTACAGCCCCTTACGGATTCCCTAGCCTCTAAAATATTGACCTTAAACTTTGAATGGAAATTTAATAGTCATTTTATTCTCAGATTTCCATTTAAGCATCTAAAAATTTTCACTGTTATGGTAATATTAAAATATTTTTTAGTTCTCTCACAGGATTAAAAACATTTTTAATTACACTGACAAAAAAAAAACTTAATACCATTACTAATAAATAAACATAGTTTGCTATAAAAACAAATTGAATTAAAATTATTGTACTGTAAAAATAACATACGTAACAAGCAAAATGATACTGTGTCAAGCATACTGTGTCAGATACTCTCTCATAAATCTATGTCTCATAATCCAAGAGTCAGTTCTTGGAAATGCCTTTCAACTATTCTAGTGCTGATTCATGTATACGTATAGCCAGAATGCGTATAGGGAAATTATAAGGGATACATAAAAATTGGTCTAAATATCTGACCAACGCGGAACCGAAACCGATGTGTCTAAAAAATTGAAATTTTGTATGTTTATATTACGTAGACAAACACCAAGAATACTATTTTAAATGAAACCCTTTTCAGAGTGAAGAAAAAGTACCAATTTTTGTTTTTCTTGAAATGGGGGCTAAACATTCTTATGGACTCCAACTCTTTTTGAGAAATCAGCTCCGAAATTTGTAGTTATACGTTCCGAAACAAATACTCAATTACATGCTCCACAATTTTTCATGAATCAAACTTTTAACAAAGTTGAAACGGAAGTTCAAAGAATTTCTAGTCTTTTTATAGAGAAATAATACAACAAAGTACATTCTGACCCTAAGAAATGCTCACAAAAACAAAACATACATTATTCAACCCATTTTATGAGAGTTTTTTTTTTTTGAGGTTTAAAATATGAATACAAAAATTATATCAATTTTGTAATTAACAACTTTAAAAGTCGATATGACATGAGATTAAGGATTTAATGAGAAAACAATATTAATATCCGATTGAATTTAAAAGGGCTACTTTGTTCGAAAATGGGCAAAAGCTAGTACTTATTAAAGTGTGAAGTACGATTGATTTTACAACAGGTTTTCCAATAAATACTACCTGAATAAAAACGAAAACAAGCAGAATTACATTGTATACCAAAAATAATACTAATTTATAAATATTTCATTTTAATTGATAATTGACAAAACATATCGTTGTTGCAAATATTACAATAAAATTTGTCATTCTATGTTTAGTGTATGTTCGTAATGTATAGGGTAATTTCCTTTATTGTCGAAATGAACAATTCAAAACATTATATATATATATATATATATACACACAAATAATTAAAGTTTTAATGTATATAAAATTTATACAAAACCATATTATAATACAACAGATGAACGAACAGGAGTTGTTTTTGTGTTCAAACTTCTCTCTAAATTTTCCATTTAAAACGATTATAATTTGTATTAGTATTATATGTTTGCAGTCTGCTGTACAGTATGACTTATATAAATGTTTTCCCAAATTCATAACTAGATATTGACATCTACTTCTGTAATAGTCAGAATTAATGGAATGTTTTTGGGCCAATTAAATATTTATTATTATGTTTGGATGTTTTTTATTTGAAATAATATATTCTTGATATTTCTGGTGAAACATCATGAACCCTAAAACGTAGTGATTATATTCGTATTGATTCTTTTGTTGGAGGGAAATAATGCAAAGGCAGTAATATTATAACAATACCAGTAATATTATAAAAATATTCTCGTTTTATTACAAAACTAAATATAAATAAATCTATTGCCTTAAACAGTTAAATATTATTATCATGATAAAATGTATAAACATCATAATTAAGTATTCACAGTTTTTTTCTCATAGATATAGTGATTATATGATTACATGTCTTGTCAGGGAAACTTTTGTTATTTTAAAATAAAAGCTTTTTATTCTTTTACATAAAAATATAAATACTAGTAAAAAAAATTGCGAATTAATTTTTTTTCAATATTGTAATGTTTACATGGCAATGCGTGTGAAAAACTGTTGTCATATGCCATTTCGATTTCCATGCTGCTCATACCAAGAAAAGTATATTCAAGGTTCATTTAAAAATAAATAAAATAATGCTTGTGTGGTTGTCGAATTTTTATTTTTATTTTTGTAACATTCAGTATGCCTCAATAACGATTATATAATCACTTATGTTTCAAACGTGTATACAAAATTTTGCACACACAAATTTTCAACTACTGATCACTTTGCCCCGTACATAGTTATTATATGTAAGTAATATTTATTATATGTATGGCACATCGTAATAGAAGATTATACATACATAGTAGATTGGACAGTGGAATCATGTTGTCCCATGCTAAATTTGCCGTTTTTTACCTGTTTCTTTACTTGAATTTTAATTCATTTAACATTTTCCTTTCATTTTTTTGTTTAAATTTCGAAAACTTAAACAATAAATAACTTGATAAAGTTATCCAATAAATAAATGAACACGAATTACATTTCGTCCATCATAGCAATTTAATTGAAGATAACTACAGTACAATAATTTTTGTACCACTTTGTTTCGTATTGAATATAATGCTAGAAACCATAATCAGACAAATATATTCTGTGATTTGTGACATTTTATATATCGAAACATATAAAAATAAAAGATATTGTTCCTTTCAATACATATGAGAATTTCTATAACAAAGTTTTATTTTCAGTTGATATGTATTGATTTAGACATAATATGTGAGTCTTTCAAATATAATGAAGTTGAATAAAAATCTTTTGAGAAAAGATAGAAACGATTTCAAAAAAAAAAGATGATACAATAAAAACAAAGACTAAAAATAGAAATATAATAAAAGAGAGTTTAAATTTCAAAATATAAAGAAAGCTTTCTATTTTATTTTTAGGTTTTTTAACTTTTTTGAAGTTGGCTCTATCTTTTCAAAAAGTTTTTATTCCTTACATTTGAGTGTTATCTTACAACTAAACATTTGTCTTTTGGATAATATACCACCACCAAAAGTTTGTTATGCCCGTAGCCCGTTTGAACTGAATTTGTTTTTCTTCATTCATTTATGGGACCCATTTGGAAATGATCCCTTTCAAATAAAAATAAAAAAATAGTAATTCAAAAATGAGGCAGTTCTAAAGTCATAAACATTACAGTTAAAAATACAGACAAATTGGCAGATACCCCTATTTTTTTAGGGCAGTAAAAAATTATGTTTATACCTATACTAATATTACAAACAGGAAACATTGACATGACCGATTTGAAAATTTCTTTCACCATTGGGAATCTACTTTTACATCAGGTAACTTGGGCTACTTTTTATTCCTGTATTCCCACAAAAACAAGAACTACGCGAGTGAAAGAGCAAATATTTATATTTTTGTAAACAACGAATAATCTCAAAAACTGTACCAACTTGAAAAAATTCTTTAACCGTTGGTAAGGTACACTATCCTTTAGTGGCATAGTCTACTTTTTATCCATGTTTTACAACGGAAGCGGAAACTACGCAAATGAAACCGCGTGATGTCCACTTACTTTCAAATAAAAAGAAAACTTCTCTTTTTGAAGATATAACAGTTGAATTAAAACTTTTTATTTCATTAAAACGAGATTCAATAAGTTTTAAAAACTAATTTATTCTTATATTATTGCTTTTTATAGAATTTTCCATTCTAAATGTATCAAGTAGCTTAGATCATCATACTCTAAAGTGAATTTAGACTAATGAAATATCTTTTGTGTATAGATGTAAACATAACCACTTTCTAGTGTATAATTTTGATAGCTGGGTTTGTTTAAGCAATTGTTTTATCCCAAGAGATGTAGATATTTGGCATTGTTCCAACAATAAAAAAAATGAAAGGCATTTTCTTTAGTTTAATTTTAATGTAGGGAATTCTATTTTATGATTGAAATAAAATATAAAATAATGAATTTTGATAATATTATGTATATGAAAAAATGAAAACGCATTTTAGTCGTTCTGGGGATTAAAATATATTTTTTTTTAAATACTTTGGAATGGATGGAAAATACTATACATGTAAAATTTTTTTTATAAGAAATACTAACTTCCCAAAGAAGGAATCTAAATTTGGCATCAACGAATTCGCAACAAATTTTTATCGCATTTACTTTATAAGAAGAAATTTCTGGGTAGACACTTGCTCTGAATTTTCTATTGAAGCTCATACATGGAGATAAATCGTTTGCTAGTAATATTTTAATTCTTGAATTATTACACGGTTGAAAGAAGATGTACGTATTACAAGGTATATCATTTAAAAGCAAAGCTGACTAATTCTGAATTTTTCTATAAAAAACTTTTTTCAAACTAGCTCTTAAAGATCTGCTAAACAAAGTTTTGTACGTAATCACCACGGAGACTTCCAGATCAAGAGACTTCCATCTGCCTCTATTTTTATTCAAGGATTTTAAACATCCATGTTTAAAAAAAAAATTTTTTTTTAATTCAATGAAGTAAAGGCAGTGACACTTGAATTAAAGTAGATAATTCGAAAAATTATGTTTAAATCCGAAATTTCGTGATTGAATTTTGTTTGAATTTTTACAATCATGGTTTTTCTTTGCTTTTCATAACTTCATAACCGAAAATAAAATGTAATTTATTGAGCATAGTTAAAACAACAACACTTTCGAATTCAATGTAGAATATTATCAAATAATTTTCATGGAAGCAATAACAAAAATTTATTTAAGTAATCCTATTCAAAAATCAATAAAAAGAATCTCTATTCCATATATTAATATCCAAATAAAACAAATACAGTTAGAGAGTTATCATAAAATTTTAAATATCCATTATATGGTATTAATTATAGTTTCATTTTATATAATCTGACATTATATAATATTACAAAAACAATCAAATAATAATTATATTCCTTCCATCATATAATATTTCTACCTATAGTGATTATATAATTTATTTTCAAGTACAAAACATACTTTCTGTAAGCATCGTTTGTTTTTATGTCACAAAAAGTGTAAGTACTATAAATACAAATATATTTGTACATTGAATTCGTTAAATATTAAGATTGGTCGGGCATTCTGGCAATAAAAAGGTATACAGATTCATTTTTTAATTTATTATTAATCACTACCGTAAACTTTACAGTTATTTGAACAAGACCGGACTTGTTCTTTATACAATTTATTATCATTAACATGTTGTCAACGCATATATTTCAAAAAATCTAGCCTTACCTTTTAAATAAAATTAAAAAAATTATTTATTCAAATCAATTATCGTGGATTACATTAAAATTACTTCGTACGAACATAAAAACAGTGTTAATTATTTACGTTCTCGAAATATGATTAAATATTAATATTTGAAATCATTTACATTCATAATATCCTAAAATACAGTTAACAATATTAAGATATTAACAATTAGTATAGAATATAAAATCCTTTTTAATATAGATATCAATTAACTCAAACCGTCGTCTTTTAAAACTAATGGAGCTTATAATCACTTCCTTAATAAAAAATCCTTTTGTAATAAAAAATATTGAAAGTCACTTGTAGGAATAAAAATTAACCTATAATGCAAATTAAATCAAGCAATACAATATTTACCAAATTATTAAAAATCGCTTATACAAAGATTTCTTAAACAAAAATCAAATATATGACCGAACTTAATAGTTGATCGTAATTTAACGAACACTATTCATAACACATGAAGAGAAAATTATATATTTTGAAATTTCAACTTGTTCTACATAACTCTCATATTCTCATACTCGTTACACAGTTAAGTAATTAAAATATTATCAACTTGTATGGTACTCTATACGTTATACTAAAATTTTTTTCACTTGGATAGTATGTCATGTTTTTATGAGTAGATGATTATAAAACCCAGTTATACATTTTCAAAACATCATCATCATCGTTGTCATTACTATGTACTAAAAACCTGGAGTCCTTAAAGAAACACTTGAAATCGAGAATGAACATAATGTATAATAATAATAATATAACCGATTTATAAACAGTTACATTGTACTATAACCTGTCTAAATATTATAGGGCATATTTTCATTTAAATACAATTATAAATGATCACTTAAGAAAATTCTAATTATATACATTATTTAATCAACAGCCCTATGTTCATTTATATATTTTTACTCCAGAATGATTGCGCATTTAATAATTTCCTACTAATTTTTTTTTTTTTTAGAAAAAAATAGCAAACCAACTAATGCGCAAAAAGGATAGATTCTATCGGATTCTGTCATTCTACTCATTTAGCAGTGCATTGATACCCTAAGAGCTGCTATTCATGAGTAGAGAAATATAAACAAATTGTCTAGGTTGTACATAGTACGTGAAAGAGTTTGCGTCATTAATTCATGAGCCTTAATGAATTGGGAAGTAACAAAATTTTGTAAAAAGCTACTCATAATCTAGAAAATTTTGTAGTTTTTTTATTTATTTAAATAAATAAAAATTGTAAATTGTATATAAAATTTTACTAAAAATTATTCAATAATTCCAAAAAATGGTATTTAATCGAATATTAGATGGACAATTTTAAGAATAATCGAATGATTTGCGTTACTTATTATTTTTTCTTGCAAATATAAATATTCATTTACGTTTGTTAATAAATTTTGTGAAATATTTTATGTATAGTGTTTCGTAACGATAGAAATTTAAAAAAAAAAAATTGATGCCCATATTTTGTTTTAAAACATTAAATTATATCTCCTGTTTAATCTGTTGATTAGAGAGACAAGTATGGTCTTAAAACACCATAAGCTTAAAATAAATAAACAAGCGAGTTGTTTTCTAAGTGAAGTACGTTTAAGCTGTATACAGATATAAGCTACTTGTTCTACCTGCATTGTTATGGAATAAACAAACATTGCCTCCTTCTACACAGAATTGTGTTATTTAGTAATCTACATTTTAACCATGAACATTATTTTTAATATTTTAATAAAGTATTGTTGTCTACCTGAAAATTGAAATTATTCATTATATAAAGTATCGAAAATGTTTTTAGATTTAATGAAAATCATTTTTAGAGAGAAATTTTTGTTCATACATTATTAAAATCGGATTTAATTGTATACCTTACATTTCAAAATAGAAATCTTTCTGGTTTTATAATTTTTGATTAATAGAAGTTTTGAATATATATATATATATATATATATATATATATATATACTATATGATATATACTTCACTGTATGATCGTCATAACATATAAATGGACTAATAAGGTGATTCTGTAAAATCCTATTTTTTAAGTACCTGTGTTCAATATTTTTAATTAATACAAACTACTAGTTTTAATACATCCTGATATATTCCATTGTGTATGGTGCGCATGGAGCAGGCTAGAAAATTATTTACAAACTTGTTTTAACCGCAGAAAAATAAATAAATAATAATCAATCCTGTAAATATGCAATAATTAAATTTTAAATCGGTTTAATAACGTTTAATAATTGAACTGTATAATGAAAATGGTTAACGGCTATTATCGAAAACGGAAATTAAATTTATTTATGAATTATATTACTTAATGTATGTATACTAATAAAACCCAGTTATTTAAATATCTACCACAGAGTAATTCGTTAACTGATTTTCTGTATTTCAGTTTTTTTAATATCTCTAACCATCATACTATCATATCTTTTTTCATTCCATATTTTACGTAATGGTCTTGGGTTTCAACCCGTTATTTGTTCCCGAGACCGTATTCGAAATATAATATTTAATTTTTATCTTCTTCAATTAAATATAAAAGATATGGTGGAAGCGTAATTAAATATATACTTCACAGTACGAATTAATATACGATCCAATTACCTGCACTTCCACCATTTTTTAACAACTAACATACAAATATTTCTTTAACTAATTTTTTTATCATAATGCTCACCCCATGCTTGAGTTTTCGAAAAAATGCAAAGCCTTCACTTCTCATTGTGCGCACGACATAATAAAATATTCGACAAGGGCTCTTGACAAATGTCTACAAACTCCACGGAAAAAATATTATATTAACATAAAAATGATTGTACAAGCATTTTTGGAGTGCTTCCAAAAAAAAACATCTATAATAATGCGGATGACTAAAATTTTATATAAAATAATGGATTGTATGTACAATTTGTTTATTGAGTAATAAAATCAATAATGTTATAGACATTGTTATTAAACTATAATATCTGTTATAGAATAATATATTACAATGTATCTTTTTAGACTGTATATTCTATTTATGCATTCAGACACCGAAATTAATTGATTTATCCTAAAATAATTATACTTTTAATTTACACTTTCAATTGTTGTAACTGGCGACCGTTATTGAACTATTTCTAACTTTTTTTCTTTTTTCTAATTTCTAAAGAGATGAAAAACAATATTGATGTGCTTATAACTTATTCGTTTTTGGATCAATTTTAATTATCGAATTATATTTGGTATGAAGCCTAGTTTCAAATTTTGATGGATAAAATACGAATTTTGTTTATTGTATCTTCTCTATTATATATTTTTACCTGCTTTGGATATCTAGACATTCGCCACAATGCATGGATCAGCTTCGTATATAAAGGTAAGGGATACACCACTATAAAGCATACGTACGCTGCTAAATGTAATTTTAGGAGATATATCTTTTTTTATTATTGTCTGCATTGTTTACAGCATTAGAAAACATACAAACACATTTGTAATAGCCGTAATTATTAATGCATATACATAATTACATCATAATGTCACTTGCTACAATTGAAATCTTATTATTAATTAAATGCAATCTGTTGATACAAATCTATGTGAACATCAGCATCAGGAATCTATCTATGTGCTTGTTATTATCACAAAATAACCATTTCACTAATAATATTCACAAATCTAAAACAGAAGTCATTGTTGTTGATGTAATATTAATTGAGTTTAGATGTAGTTCGTGAATAAATATATTGTATTATTTGTGTAAACATTACTATGATAATGCAGCTGTCTGCCTGTACGACTTTCTATATGGTTCGAATATATACAAGAATTATTCGAAGAATATTTTATCAATTATTGCGTGACCTAAATACAACTATTTCCTATTCTTTAAGATATTCATTGTATAAAATATACGAAGAAAATAGTCAGTTACTTTTTTTAAATTGATTTTATAAAAACAAACAAACTATGATGGGTCTTGTTCAGATCAATGTCTTGAATTATTCAGTAAATGTGTTTCTAACTAATTTTCCATAAATATTTATACCCAGAACATCAATGAATAATGGTACATTAAATAGGATATCGGAGTAATTCTATACTTGTTATATTTCACATCAAAATGTGCAACTAGACTCAATACCATAACAAAGCTTATTATCTTGCTAATTTTTAGTGAAAAAGTGAAAACGTAGCAGCCGTTTTTGAGCTCTGTGACTCCAGAATAGTAATTTATAGGTGAGAGGATTGTAAAATAAGACGATTGTAAAATAAGACAAAAAAACTTCAAAATTTTTCATTCAGTAGCTTAGACTTCGCGTTAGGTGGATTTTCACACACTGGTTAACAGGCAGATTCGAAAGTTGACCGAGAGATTCCAAAACGATAATAAATAAAAAAATTTGAAATACAAGCAAAAAAAAATTTGTTTTTATAGCGAACACAATACTTATACCCGTAATAACACTAGGGAATAAAAAATTATATTATAACAAACATCAGTTTAAAACTGTCTTCTTAGAAAAGTGAAACATAGAAATATAATTCTAGAAAAACCCTTATCAATCCAATTTCAAACAGAAAAGAAACTCCATCAATAGTTTCTGACATTGGTTATCAATAAATGTACCATAAATGTAGTATAATGTGTATAAATATAAATAAAAAAAAAAAAAAACAGAAAATGTTGTGTCACTTTTAATTAATATATTTTGTAAAATCGTAATTGTGATGGATTGAAATCTGGATACAACAAAAAAATTAATTAAAAATAATTAAATAACAATATTTCAAGGGAGATGCATTGAAAATCAATATGTACAGTCACACACATATAATATGCTCAATTATAAAACTATAAATAACTAAAGTGAAATGTGTCTAGTTTCATATGATTCCATTAAAACTCGTCTTTTCAATTTTTATATTAATGAACCTTACAACTACCTCGTCTTCGACTGCCGTATTACCTTTGCATCTATACAATTTTTCATAATTTTTCTAGAGGCATTGTTTCTAAGAGATTGTAAATTAAACAAATAAAATCTACACAATACATTTTACTACATTTATAGAGATTTTTTTTAAGATTAAAAAAATCTATAAAAGTTTTCATTATTCAAAATACAAATCACATAATTTGAAAAGAAACACAAAATGGAAATATTCAACAAAAACGTCGTGGGTAATTTATGAAAATCCTATTTGTATATTTGGATACCCACATATCTGCACCAAGTACATTCATCTCAATATTCATCAATTTAAGCTTACATTAAATTTTTAATATATTATAAAATTGTTGGCTTCTATTGTTGTCTTTGGTTATGCCCATTCCGATAAGTAGATGGTTATAAAATATTTTTTGGCAAAAGATGATTAATGATCTGTATTATTATTGACAAGAATATAAACCATAGATAATTTTATAAGAAAACTTCTTTTTATAAATGTTTGGTGATTATTGGAGTGGAACATTATAAAATTTTTAATACAAAATAAAGTTTTCAGACTCCTCTTTTCTTCGAATATGAAATGAGTGTTAAAACATTTGACAAACTGCCTAGAGGAATAAAAATAAATGTATTTATGCTTTTAACGAGAATTTATCTAAAAATTTTTTGAACGAATTTAGTCACTAAAATACAAAACGTGTTCGTAATACTCTTTTTTTATGGTCTTAAAAATATAGGGACTGAATATAATTTTTATTTTTTTGTGAGACGTTTATAGAATTTATTAAATATATTTCACGATATCCGTTGTACAAGCTTTCATTGTTACCAAATCCGATAAAAGCAAGAGTATTTTATAATACTCTTGATAAATTAAAGCTTTACGTTAAAATTTAAATAGATTACAGCATTTTTGTAGTTTACTTGAAAAACTCTGTTATCGTTATGCATTCTAAGAGTAAGTCAAGAAAAATCAACATCATCAATTTATCGAAATTTTGTTCTAATTTGTTGTGGTAAACCATCCAAAAAAAACTATTTTTTGGAACGTCGTTTTCAATAAACATTTTAGATTCGCTACAACATTTTTTTCAAACAGCTATCAAACAGCTAATTAGCTCATTAAGGTATTAATAATTAAATTATATTGCATGTATTGTATTCAATTTAATATGAAACATAATCCAGTTATTTTTTAGAAGAAAATTTCTTAAAAATAAGTTCTTGGCGTGACTGTCAAGATTCGCACCCATTACGGTATTTTACTTTAATTAATTAAACAGATAATTAAATCTGATGAAGCAGTCAAGCTGAAAGACATCCAACAAGTTTCCAAGAATCATAAAGGACGCTAAAAATGACAAATAGATTGATTGAAAGTATCAATATTTAAATATTTGTGTAGATAAAGAAACAATTAGAGGTATTGAAAAATTACCCTAACTTTTATTCAAATTGGCAAAAGATGAAATGTTATGGTTTTGTAGAAAATACAGTGTTAAAATTGCATGAATGATTTTTCAACGAGTTTCATATTCAAGTGCCTAATGCTTTTATTATCTCCTATTATACTTTAAAAGAAATGAAAATAAAGCAATTACACACAGGTGTAGCGGCTTGTAAATAATTTATAAGTATTTTGTATCAGCTTTTACAACAGCTTAAAAAAACAGAATGTATATACTATTAAACCCTAGGTATTAAGAACATATTTTACTGCAATATCATAGTTTCCACAGTCATTTTTATAAGGTGTGCTCTTCGCAAACCGGAAAAACCAGCGTGTACTTTTCAAACAAAATAATATGAAAATTACGTTTTATTAGGATCATTAAGACAACGTGAATAAGTTAAATATCTATCTTAAATTTACATTTTAAGATTTCATAGAGACTTCTTATTATAAAACTTATATTTGAATTGTAATTTTGAAAACTAGTATTCATTTATTTATACAATAATAAAAATTCAAAAAATAAAAGACCTGCCTTCAAAAATGAACAAAAAAAATTAAAAAATAATTTAAAACTTATATTAATAATTTCCTTATTACCAATTATATAGCTCAGTCGACGTGAACCAATCAATTTTTTAGTTAGCACCGGTTTCGAAAGATCACAAGAAAATTATTTATAGAAGTTTTAAATTATTTCTTACTTTTTTATTTATTTTACCCCTTCTCTCCCCTTAGAGACATCAGATCCTCGTTTCCTTTACATGGTACCACCCTCGGGATATCTACTTTCCAACAAAAATCATTAAAATGGATTCATAAAAGACGATTCATTCATTAAACATGGTTTAAAATGCGAAATTTATAATGTAGGATAAACCAATTGGAAGCTACTCAGAAAAACACTCTTATGAGCTCTACATCAATAACTTTTAATATTTAATTTTAAACAAACCATTATT